>JAREYC010000008.1:59790000-61152500 GCA_030015325.1 Cryptoblepharus egeriae | reverse complement strand
ATAAGAAATAACAATTATAATATCAAAACATTACACAACTTAACAAAAACATAGCAATAACTATGCGGGAGAAAGGCGGGATATTAATCATGATGATGATGATGATGAAGGTGATGATATACTACTACTGCTACTGCTGCTGCTGCTGCTATTACTACTACTACTACTACTACTACTACTACTAATAAATTCACAATACTGAGAAGAAAGCTTTGTGATTCCTTGTTCCTTGGATAGGAACCGAATCACAATAAAGCCAATTCCAGTCAAACACCTGGCAACTGTTATACACATCATCATCATCATCATCATCATCATCGGAAAAAGAATAGCACAAACCTAACCATGTCTACTCAAAAGTAAGCCCCATTGTTTTCAATGGCTCGTAAAGAAAGTGTCTTTAGGATTGCAGCCGAAGAAGGCTAATGCAACTGTCATATACAACAAAATACAACAATAACTACTACTACTACTACTACTACTACAACTACTACTAATAATAAATGTATATAGCAATATTAATATAGTTATACAATGTTAATATTAATTAATATACAATAAATAATATAGATAAATATCTATAAATATCTAATACTATAGATGAACAATAACCATTACAATAACAAAACATAAGCAAGATAATAATAATAATAATAATAATAATAATAATAATAATAATAATAATAAGATAGATAGATAGATAGATAGATAGATAGATAGATAGATAGATAGATAGATAGATCAGCCCCCCTTTCTTATTCTCTCTGAAGGACCCAGGACAGGAGACCCTCGTCCCCGAAGAGTGAAGCCTGGACCTGGACCCCTTTCCTTCCCCTCCCCTCCAGAGCCCCAGCTGGTCCTCAGAGGGGCTAAGCAGGCTAGTGGATCTCTGTGAACCCCCCACCCCCGCCTTAAGGAGGGAGGCAGCTCCGACCTTGATCTTCTGGCCCCTGTTTGGGAGAAGCCCCCCTAGAGAGGCATAAATGGGGAGGAGGAGAGCAGGGGACAGCCCCATCCTTGGCATGACTACTCAGAAGTAAGTGCCACTACAGTTAATGGGGTTTACTCCCAAGTAAGTATGGACAGGATTCCAATCTTTGAGCCCAATCCTTTGCATGCATACTAACTCCCATTGGAGTCAATGGGACTTACTCCCAGGTAAGTGTGGATCGGATTGCAGCCTTAATCCACAATCAGACGAGGGCAATTGCAGAGATGATGAATAAATAAAATAATCAATAATCAATAAATAAATATATTGATCTATCACTCCATTGATACCCCGCCTTTATCAGTTTTACTTTAGAAAAGTACAAGAAACAATTATTAATTACTGAATAATAATTATTGAATAATAATTGAATTATTGAGCGTGATTACTGAATAATAATTATTAGAATTATAATTGGGAAAAAAGGAACTGCCTTCTGTGTGCAAGCGGTTGGATTTCATTGTTGAAAAAGGTGGGGGGAGAGAGAGCTGCGTCATGTCTACTCAGAAGTAAATCTAATTAGAGTCAATGGGGCTTACTCCCAGGTAAGTGTGGATAGGATTCCAGCTTTAAAGCGCAATCCAGTCCATGCATAGAAGTAAGTCCTATTAGAATCTACATGGAGTATACTCCAGATAAATGTGGATAGGATTCCAGCCAATCCTATGCATGCCTACTTAGCAGTAAGTCTCATTAGAGTCAAAGAGACTTACTCCCAGGTAAATGTGGATGGGAGTGAGTATCTTTGCCGAAGTCTTTGCTCTCCATTAGGGGAAATGAGTTAAAGAACCCAGACTAGAAGGTTTCTTTAGAGCACAAACCTATGTCTACTCAGAAGTAAACCCTTTTGTGTTCAATGGGTCTTATACCCAGGAAAGTGACTTTAGGATTGCAGCCTTAATGAGCTTCTGTCCAAACACGAACTGGTTAAAATTAAAAGTGGTTAATTATTAAAGGGGGTGATCCTAAACCTCCCCAACTTGGGAGTCAGCCCCACTGCCATGCCAGGAAACTTCTGATCAGGGTGACCTCAAAAGAGGACAAGGGCCCCCCCAAAATGTAGGACACCCAAGAAAAATGTAGAACATGACAAAATAAAAGCTAGCTAGATAGATAGATTTCATTTGGCTAATTTAAACACTATATATAGTGTATGGTAATACAGAATTTGGTAAACTTGCTATCTATCTATTACCAATTATATATTATATATATAAAATTTTAACAGTAAATTTATTAATTGTATATAAATTCATTAATTACAAGAATTCTACATGCATTCTACATGCTACATGCTACATGCATGCAACCTTCTCACAAGGGAAAGGAGAGCAACAGAAGACTTTCTTCCCAGGACACACAGCTAAAAAAGAGGACACGTCCTGGAAAAAGGGGATCAGAGCCTCCAGGAAATTCCTTCCCTGAATGGAGAAAGCCAAGACTGGGATCTTTAATTCAAAGGACAAACAAGGTTCATGTTGGTAACAGAACATGTCCTCTTTTTCAACCTTGTGTCCTGGAAAAAAGCTTCATTGTTCTCCATTTCCTTCTGTGCAGGCAGCATGTAGCCTTCTTGTTATTCATAAAGAATATGTAATAAATTATATGAAATACTTTTTAAATTTAATAATAAACAATGTCGTGTTTCCGGACATGTTCCGAATTTTAGCCTTGTGTCCTGGAAAAAAAACTTCAATGTCCTCCTTTTCCTTGTAAGCAGGCAACATGTAGCCTTCTTTATGGCTGCGATTATATGTAATAAATTAAGTGCACAATCCTAACTCATTTAGGTCAGCGCAACTCACCCATCTTCCCATTCTCATGGTGGTGTGGGGAGGCTGGCGCATGTCTGTGCACTGGCCAACTCTCCCTCCCCAAGTGGCATAGAAGTGCCTATGACACTTTTGTGTCAGCCCCAGGCCAGCATGAGACTTGTGCCAGGACTTATGCTTGCATAGGATTGCAACCTCAATGGAATAATTTTAAATTTAACAATAATATAATGTTTAAATCAAGCACATGAAAACCATGTGAGTATTTTTAGCTTTGGTTTTGTCATGTCCTGCATTTTTCTTGGTTGTCCTCTATTTGAGGTTATGATATATGGTCACTCTGCACATACTGCAATCTTAAAAAAAACACTTTCTTGGGAGTAACACCCACTGAAAATAATAGAGGATACTAAAGGATTGCAGCCCCAGGAATTAGTAGGATTGCAATTTGGATTCTCACAGTTCATTTTTCTACTCATCCACTGGACAAACCAGCTGATAGCAACTTCTTCCCTCCATTATCTCCAAAAAGAAAACCAATTAAAGCAACAATCCTAACCATGTCTACTCAAAAGTAAGCCCCATTGCTTTCAGTGGGTCTTAGTTCCAGGAAAGTGTCCTTAGAATAGCAGCCTAAGTTTTCCATAAATACCAGTTTAGTTAGAATTGTCACATTTTCCTCCTTTTGCAAAGTTGCTACCCATGGCTTCAGGCAGAAATTCACTAGGTGCAGTTTAATTAATACTCTGCCTTTCCCAAGCTGAAGCAAATGCCCAAGGCAGCTTACAAATACTTATCGTTGTGATCTTCACAACAACCCTGTGAGGTAGGTGAGGCTGAGAGTAAGTGGCCCAATGTCATCTATCCATCCAGGAAATCTCATGGCTGAAGGGGGATTTGAACCTGGATCTTCTGTATCTCAGTCCAACTTCCCCAACTGCTACGCCATCCTGGCTATCTCTCATTCCGCAGTTTCCTTCTACATGAACTGATGCACCGGTTGGCATAAAACATGATGGTATTATTTAAAAATACTAAGATCTTAACAATTTTGGTGAGTAGCAATAACATCCTCCATGCATGTCTCCCAGTTTGGCCCACAACCCCTTACCAACATTCCTGGTACTTTGTCTGGCAATATAAAGTCTCTCCTGGGTATGTTTGTGCGACAGGTTCTTTGCATACAAGAACTAGGTCTTGAATAATACCAACAACCCACAGCAAACTCTGGCAATTAAAATTTATAATGTGGCGGAATTTTATTTGGATATATTTTGCTTGGTTCACAGAGTTGTGGAAAAGTGGTACAGGATAAGTATTTTAAATAAATACATAGCCAAGTGGTAAGCTCTCAAAGAAGGAAGACGGAGAAAGCAGTACATTCCTGCCAACCTAGCAGTTCGAAAGCATGCAAATGCAAGTAGATAAATAGGTGCCACTTTGGCAGGAAGGTAACAGCATTCCGTGCACATGTGGGCCACATGTCGGACATGCTGGCTCTATGGCTCTAAACGGGGGTGGGCATTGCACTCTACAGTCAGTCACAACTAGCAGGGAACACCTTTACCTAAGACCATACTTAATGAAAAGGCCGTACTTAACAGTACTGAGAACGGTACTTAATTGTCAGTGCTTGCAACCCCTTGCTCTTGCAGTTGTTTTAGGGTGCAATCCTAACTTGGGTCGACACAACTCATTGGTCTTCCCATTCCCGTGGTGATATATGGAGGCAAGCGCATGTTTGTGCACTGGCCTAACCCTCTCACAAGAGTGGTCCAGAAGTGTCTTACAACACTTTTCTGACATCCCTGGGACTTATTCTGGAGCTTAGGCCAGTAGTTACAATCCAGAGTAACTACGGGAGCACGTAAGAGACATTGGGTGCAATCCTGAGTAACTACTGGGAGTCCTTGCTCTGGTGTAAGAACAATTTGCTCTGGATTCCAATATGAATTTCCCATAGGTTTTAACTAGGTGGTGCAGTAACTACGGGTACACATAATGTCTCTTACGTGCTCCCATAGTTGCTCTGGATTGTAGGGATTATGTGCACCCACAGTTACTGCACCACCTAATGAAAACCCATGGGAAATTCATATTGCAATACAGAGCAAATTGTTCTTACACCGGAGCAAGGACTCCCCGTAGTTACTCTGGATTGCACCCTAAGTGGAGGTTAGGATTATAGTCCGAGACTTTATTTTATATATTCAAAGTTTGTTAGCTACCTTGTGCATATGTTTAGCATAAACTTTGAATTTTGCTGCTAACTCATCTATCTATACAAATGCCTTAAACTGTGTGAAAGGGTCTTTTGGCCAACATTCTGTGTCTATCAAGCTGGCTGAAGAGAACAAACTATCAACATTCCAAATGTCAACATTCCAGCTACCATTGAAAATATGGGACAATGAGGTTCTGGAGAAGCGGATAGTGAATAGGCAGATAGCGAATGATATTATATTATATCTCTGCAAGCAACAGCAGAGGGCTGTAACTATTACACAATTACAGTATTTTATTTTCCTTATCAGCTTCAAGCTGATAATCACAGTTCATGATGTGATGGAAGTAATTATTAAAATTTTAACTTCTTAAAACTTATTAAACTTTTAACTTATTAACCTAACTTATTAAAATTTTAACTTCCTCCCTCTCAACCCGACCAATGTCAAAGTTTCATCTGGTGGAACAGGTTTGTGGGTTCGAAACAGGGAAGAGAGAAAGAGGGTCTGTGAAAATAATCCCCAAATATTTGAGCCTGCATATTGCACAACCATGTGCGGGGCAGGTGGTGGATGGATGTGCGCCACACGGAAGTGCAACTGTTTGCTGAAATAGTACATAAGCTCTCAAAGACAGCCATGTGCCTGGAATGATAATAGGATTAGATGTGGCGTTCTTTATATTGTGTCATAGGATTGCAGGGAGTGGTAGTTAGTTGGTTAGCACAAACCAAAAATAAAGATGTGAATAGTATGAGTGATTTGAATAAAGAAATTCGGCCTCATTCCTGGAGGAGGTGAGGAAGCCCGCAGGAAATAAGGCACTAAAGCTGGATGGGGAAACCTCCCATTCTGTAAATCCCATCAATCTATTGATAGTTGATGGGATTTAACAAGGGAGGGAAGTATAATGTTGACACAATGGGTGTTTGACAAAATAAAACTAAAACACTCATAAATCTTGCTTTCATGTGCTTAAACACTATACTTATTAAATTTAAATTAATATTTTTAATAATTAAATTTAAATTTATTATTAAAATTAAAAATATTGCATATAATTCATTGCGTATAGGCTGCAATCCTAAAGAGACATTTCTGGGAATTAAGAATTTAACATAATGGGGATCACTTACGAGTAGATATGGGTAGGATTATGCTCATAATTTATTAATTACAAAAAGCTACATGCTTCCCACTTACAAGGAAAAGAAGGACATGGAAGTTTTTTTAAAGGCTATCCACAACATGTCCTGGAAAAAGAGCGCATATGGTCATCCTGGCAATGGCACATTGGTGTACAGTAAATTAGCCATTGGTATGCTGTGAAAGTTTGTGACTATTTAGGACCCACTAGAGCCCACTAGAGGTATCATGATGTGCCTTGTCAAGGCACACCATAAGTTTTTTGTGCTTGATAAGGCACACCAGGTTGTCCAAATCCCCCCAATCTTCCTGTTAATTAATAACCTTCCCCAAATTCCTACAGCACAACTCAAGACTATCGGCAGCACACCAGTGCGCCATTGCATAAGAGAGTGACATGTGGAGGTCTGGAGTGGCAGGCTGGGTTACTAAAAAGAATGGCACTTAGGATGTTTTTATGGAGTCTTGACTCCAACTCTGTAGGGTACAGACAATTTCAATATTTAAAGGATACAAAGATGATTGCATTTGATCCCCATTTCTAATATTCTGGAATTTTATTTAACTTTCGTTGCAGTCCTAAAGACACTTTCCTGGGAGTATGACCCACTGAACACAATGGGGCTTACTTTTGAGTAAACATGGTTAGGGTTGTATTCAAAGGAGCACAATCCTAACCATGTCTACTCAAAAGTAAGCCCCACTGTGTTCAGTGGGTCTTACTTCCAGGAAAGTGTCTTTAGGTTTGTAGCCTTTCTATTCTAGGGATTAAATGGCCTCTATTGTTGGTATTTTGTTGGAATTGTTGGTACCAACAACGGGTTTGTTGGAATTGTTGGTACCAACCACCGGTTTGTTGGTATTTTACTAATCTAGATGATGTTCTTCTTTTACTTCTGTTCCCTGCTTTACAAGGGGTCTGTGTGTTTCAGTTGACATCAGGGCAGAAGAAAGTAATGACCAATGCTTGTATTTTCCTTCATCCCAAAAGCCCTGGGTGAAGACTGAGATCATGCCTAGTAGTCTGTGAGGCTCATCAGCAAAAGTCTGCCTAATGCTCTCTGTACCCCATTTGAAAGCTGTTAGAAATGGTAGGTTTTCATGGCTATTACCCCATGGCCAACCACCACACTCTCACCACTTTGTGTTTTGTTTTTTCCTTAACACCACTTTGATGAAGACTTCGGGACCACTTGAAACCTTGCTTAAGATTTGGCGTCTTTTTTGTTGGATTTCATGATGTTACTAGATGATCGTTTTGAAATTGTTATTCTTTGGTTTCACATATATTATTATTATAGATATGGATTCGTGTGTGTGTGTGTATGAGAAGGAGAAAAAAATCTGGAGTCATCGTACCATTCTGCAATGGATGTGACCAAATATGGGCACAATCCAGAGTAACTATGGGGAGTCCTTGCTCCAACATAAGAACAATTTACTCTGGATTGCAATTTCCCATAGGGTTTCACTAGGTGATGCCATAACTACATCGATGTGAATGTCTCTTATGTGCTCCCGTAGTTACTCTGGATTGTAGGGTATGTCTCTCACACTATGTACCAAATTGGCAATTGGTGGTGTTAAGACAAAACAGCCCTACTTTCCAAAGAACATTTAGTACCAACAGCAGAGTGTGACAGACAACTGTTCAACAGGCATATGTATCTACATTATGCATATGTATCTACATTATATGTATGCATATGTATCTACATTATGCATTCACTGAATTTGCAGTTTTACGTTACATTTAATAGAATTTTAACATGTCTTGGCTGTTTGTGAAAACGACGCTTGATTGAAAGGAAATGTTAGTTCACAGTTTTCTGTTCAGCTTTGAGATCCAACTGATAACATGGCAACTTAATTACAACTCAGCCAACGTGAATTGTAATTTGAATTTTTTGGTAATTTTTCAGTAAAACAAAAAAATTCTTTTTGTTCTTAATTTGGCTAGATAAATAAGAAAATTTCTGGACATTTTGTCTTTCTTTACTGGAAACCAGAACTTCTTACTTGGAATAGGGTTGTGCTCCCCCTTCAAGAGCGGATGTGCAGATTAGGAGTTTTTAAGCACAATCCTGATCCCTGGTTAGGTCGACACAAACAGGTCGACCCGTCAGTCTTGAGAGACTATGGTATCGTGCTTGGCGCTGCGTACGCTGCATGCGAAGCACGAAGGCCTGGGTTAGATTGATATGGAGGAGAGGCTGTTACCCAACCAGCAAATCCCCCCTCTCCATGCCACTGAATTAGTCCAATCAAAAGGCAGAGCCAATACGATTGGTTCCAGTTGCGTCGCAGAGCTGGGCTAAGGACAGGAGCTCACCCTGTCTTGACACAAATCCTGCAGGTGTTGCAAAAGTGCCACAAGGCACTTTGTACCATGCCTAGGGGATTAGGGCAATGCACAGACATGAGCCGGCCTCCCCAAGCCATTAGGGGCTGAGGAGAAGCATGTACTGATTAGGATTGCACCTAAATAATGAGATGGCCTAAATTGGTTAGGATTGCACTCTTAGATTCTCAGCTCTCCAGAGACCCAGATGGCAGCAGTTGCTAGATGTGCGTTTATCCAGTTTTGGCTGGTGCACCAACTGAAACCACACTTGACCCATTCAGACCTGGCCATGGTTATCCATGCATTAGTTATCTTCAAGATTGGACTGTTGTAACTCACTCTACGTGGGTCTACCCTCTAAAACACTTTGGAGATTGATAGCTAGATTGCTAGATTCTGCTGGAGTACTGCTTTCAACAGGTACACTGGCTGCCTATGTGATTCTCGTCCCAATTCAAATAACAGTTTGAAAGCCTTTAAGGCCCTCCACGATTTGGTTCCAGGCTATCTTAAAGGTCACCTCCGTCCATACATTCCAGTCCTTTTAGGACATCTGAGGGGGGTTCTTCCACAAGTGCCACCTCTGTCCCAATTGCTTCATCACAGGAAAGGTGGGATATAAATTTATAATAAAAAATAAGTGCAGAATTTTATTTAAAGAGAGAGCACAAAGAAGGATTCAGAGAATAGCAAAGTTCTCCATTCTTGTGCAGAATTTGAAAGTTCAAAGGAGTACCAGAAGTGGTGGGCTCCAGCAGGTTTGCATCTACTCTATAGAACCGGTTGTTAACAAGAGATAGGACAGCCAGATGGGCATAGAACCGGTTGTTAATTTCTCTGAATCCCATCACTGAGTACCAGTGATATGGATGGGAATTATCTGCTTGCTGTTTCCTTTTAATGAGCAGGATGTGCATCAGAGTAGCTCCATCTATGGTGAGCTGGAGGTTCAGGATACCCTAAATCTGCTGCTCTCATCACATAAGCATTGTCACTGCTTCATGGCTGGGCTGATCCTGTTTGTGTGTTTAAAGAAGAGAAGTCTTCAGCTTTAGGCCTGCTAATTGGGCAGAGAGAGACACCTTTTCAGTGGTGTCTCTCTTATATACAATGTGTGCATGTGAGAGGGTAACCATCATCAGAGCTTAGCAGCCAACCCCGTAGCTGTTTCTCTTATTTTGTGAATCCTTTTGGACCAAACATCATTTTTTCAATGCCAAGCAGATCAACAAACGAGGACACCTTGGGCAACAGATTGGCAGGGAGTGTCCACCTCCAACCTCTGATTTCCCCCTAACCTTTTCCCCCATTCCATCTTGGACAAGCACATAGAATGGAAGACAGGGTGCATTGTATTGAAGTAGGGTCGCCATAATTCTTGGGACAGGATCCTCTGTCCCATTTGCCAGTATGTGAACACAATCCCCAAAAATCGGGATGGTCCCTGTTCTGGGGGGCATATGGCAACCCTATATAGACCTTTAAGTATTTCATAGATGAGGGAATTGAGGCAGGTTCTGCATTTTAAACTCTTCTATGTTGTGCTGAACCTGCCTAAATTTCCTCTTCTGTGCAATGGTGAAAGATATAGGCACTCTGTCCTATATTCTATATGGTCACCCCGATCCAGTATTTCCCTGAGGAAGGAGAAGAGGAGGAATCAAATAGTTCCGGTTTGTAAACTTTCCAGTTTGTAAACTTGTAGACTTACTACTTTTACTACTTGATATAGAAAATGGCCTAAAGTACAGACGATTGACAGGTTTCGGTTGCAAAGATCTCCCCCGTGAACCTGAGGCCAGGTTACTATTCCTCGAGGAATCACGCATCACCTCATTCCAACTGTCTCCCAGTGCTAGTAGCTAATAGCCTGTGTAATAGATACAGTACGTTAATTAACAACCATTTTGTTCGGCGGCTGGTGCCAATTGTTAATGAACCATAAAAGCAACACTCAACTTTTCCAAGCTTCATTTTAAAGTTTTGCCTTTAATTTGTTTAGATTGTGCTGACAAGTTGATGCCCTATGTCTGCGTTACAAGCTTGGCAATTAAGCCAAGTATCACGCTGTGTGTGTACATGCCTAATCACGCAGCTCCGGCATCTATCGATGTGCGTGTGTGTATGTGTGTGTTTTTCGGCATTTAATTTTAGTATAGAGAGTTCAGCCTTGTTAGAGACATTGGCCTTCTCCTGTCAAATGTCAACTAGCCAAATTAAAGATTTCCAGAAAGATCTGTCCCCTCCCCACTCCTTACACCTATTTGGGGGAGGAAAATGGAGCATCTTCTTCGGAGACAAGAGCTGCCAATACAGGAATACACTCGCACACAGCCATTCCCGCCCCCCCTCCCCCCATAACTTAGTATGTAAAGATAACAATTCATTGGACAAGTCCAGTGCATTTCAGTTACATTGGTTACTATGCAAATAAAAGTCAGTCAGTCAGTCAGTCAGCCAGTCTCTATCTATCTATCTATCTATCTATCTATCTATCTATCTATCTATCTATCTATCTATCTATCTATCATCTTTTTGTTATTATGAAAATAATCTTTTTGTTATTATGAAAAGTCAGTCAGTCAGTCAGTCAGTCAGTCTCACTCCCTCTCTCTCTATCTATCTATCTATCGTGCATCAGGGTGATGACCCGAGGGTGAGGCTCTGAGTTTGACACTCCTCTGCTGCGCCACGGGTCCCAGTGCTCCTCAAAGGAGCGCTGCAAGTAGCCACTCAAGAGCCTCCATCCCTCAGCGCTCTGGAGGGAAGGGTAGCCAGCCCTTCCCTCCTGAATGCTCAGAGAACCAGCGCGCATGTGTGAAGTTCATACATACACACTGGCTCTCCACACTGGCTCTCCCCTCCCTGAGAGGAGTATGCCAATGCCACTGTGCATGGGCGAAGTTCAACCATGCACAGTAGCATTCCAGAACTGCACATGCGCCAACTGGCATACATGCAGTCCAGGGGGCATGTGCGTCCGGGGGTGACATCCTCAACCCCACACTGGGTGATGCACATCCTTGTGTTGACATCTATCTATCTATCTATCTATCTATCTATCTATCTATCTATCTATCTATCTATCTATCTATCTATCTATCTATCTGTCTGTCTGTCTGTCTGTCTGTCTGTCTGTCTGTCTGTCTAGATTGGTTGAGGGGGAAAAGGTACAACTTACCACTGGACTGTCTCTAGTTTCTTGTCCATCTGGATCTCAGGAAGTGGTTCCTCAACTTTTTTGACTGGTGGCTCCCTTCACGGTCAAGAACCACTGATACGAGGGTGACAGGTCTTTCAAGGCTGGGTTCTGTGGCTCCAAGTTTGGGAAACTTTGGTCAAGGATCAAGGTGTGTTCACAGAGATTTCTGCAGCAAAGTTGAAACTGATTCCCCCAATCTTTAAGTTCTGTTTTCCGTGGCTGCAATTTGGGCATAACAATATAATTGCGTTGGCACTGTTAAGGCAAATTTTAAAAGTTTTAAAAATAATCACTTTCTTCTTATGAAATGAAGTCCATGTTAGAAAGAACATGGATGAACTTATTTTCAACTTATGATATTCAACCACAGCTCTGTTTAAATCCTTGATTTCTCCATCCTTGATTTCTTGATCAAATCAGATCCTTGATCGGTGGTGCAATCCTATAGACACTTTCCTGGGAGTAAGTCCTATTGAGCACGACGGGACTTAGGGCACAATCCAGAATAAGTATGACGAGTCCTTGCTCTGGTATAAGAACAATTTGCTCTGGATTGCAATATGAATTTCCCATGGGTTTTCACTAGGTGGTGCAGTAACTATGGGTACAAGTAATGTCTCTTACATGCTCCTGTAGTTATGCTGGATTGTATGGTAACTTTCAAGTAGACATGATTAGGATTGTGCGCAAAAGCTTTGATTTCTTCTTTCTAAGAATAGATCTCATTTCTATTGAGTGGGTCGGGGGGGGGGCATTAAAAGGAACCAAGTTGAAGTAGGGCAAAATCCAGAATAACTACCGGGAGACCTTGCTCTGCTCTAAGAACAACTTACTCTGGATTCCAATATGAATTTCCCATAAGTTTTCACTAGGTGGTGCAGTAACTATGGATGCACGTAAAATCTCTTATGTGTTCCCATAGTTACTCTGGATTTGGGGGTATGGCTGCAATCCTAAACACACTTTCCTGGGAGTAAGATCCATTGAGCGCAATGGGGCTTACTTCTGAGTTGACATGGTTAGGATTGTGCTCTAAGGCTGCAAACACACTTTCCTGGGAGGAAGCCCCACTGAATACAATGGGACTTACTTCTGAGTAGACAGGCATAGGATTGCACCCTAAGAGGATAACTTTTTTAGGGGGTAGACTACCTCAGAATGCCAGATGCACGGAAGTGACAATAAAAGTCTGTCTGTCTGTCATCTTGCTATGTTGGGATACATCTGGTGGGCCATTGTGAGATACAAGTTGGACTGATCCAGCATGGCTCTTTCTATGTTCTAATGAGGAAATTGATGGGAATGAGCAGTTTTATACATCCCGGCAGCGGAGTATGTTTGATAAGATAACGGATCTGATCATCTTCTGCATATATATTTCCTGCAAGTTGCTATGAAAAGTGATTTCTGTGCAGGGCACAAATGGAAGCTGACTGCCCTGTGGAAGGTGAATGGCTTAATTTTTGTTCTGACTACAAAGCAAAGAATTTGCCCAGCCTGACGTGCTAGTTGTACATTCTAGGAAATCTGGCTTCATATTGGATTAGCTCACACATGAAAATGGGTCTGACTGCCAGAGCCTAGCCCCTGGTGGAATTCTGTCTGCAGAATAAACACTATTCAATTTGGCACAGTTGGCAATCTCTGGGCAGAATAGCATCCGTGGGGCGCAGGCCAAAGCTGAACTATATTGGTCATGCTTTGGGTTGGGAAGAAATGGGCCCTGTGCCAAGCTCTAAATGGCATTATCAGTCCCTCGGGCAGAATAAGAAGCAATAGAAATTTGGCAGGACTCTTGAAGGGACAAGGATGGATTATTCTGTGTGCAAAAAACGAAAGGGAAATGACTTGTGACAAAGAGGTTCTTTCTGGGAATTGGAAATATGTACATCTAGTTGATCGCCAAAGTTTCTAAGGTGGGAAAGGAGATGGACCCCAGTACCCTATTACTTCCGTTCTGAACTGGTGCCGGGGTGAAAATTATGAATCATCAGCAAACATTCTCAGTTCAGTTCTTGTTATCTGCCACAAAAATTTCACATCTGCTCTGAACAGTGCTTTGCCTTTGATTTATCACAACTCCATGGATTGGCCGTACGTTAAATAAAAAATTGTAGTTTGCCTGTCTTATGAGGTTGCTGTAAGCCTTCTATGTATGTATATGAAGTGCCTTGAACATTGTGGTTATCTAGCTTGGTTATGCTTTTTTAGGAAGAGAGGTGAGATATAAATCAAATAAATAATAATAAATTCACTTTATTATTATGATGGTTAACATAATTTTCAGCCCAATCCTGTACAATTTTCCAGCACTGATGCAACCTCATAAACAATGACCATCTAAAAATAGCCTAATCTGCATAAATTATAATTGCCAGACAATAAATCAGGTCGGTCATCTAAGGCTTACATGTGCACATAGATATCAAACTATAGTAACTCAAATAAGGCTTCCTTTCAGCTGATAGTTACAATGTGGTTCCTTCTCTGAACTGTTGCTTAAAATTTTCTTGTTATTAAAAAGAGCATTATTCAAAAATCCTTTTCCTTAGGATTCTGGATTTTTGCAAGAGTTGTTTGAAATAACTGAAATCTGAATTCAGAAGATTAATGAACACAAAAAATATGTTCATTTTATAAGTGATTTTAATTCTCCATAAAAGCCTTGTAAGAGTATTTACAAACAGGAGGGACTTTAAAAAGTGTGTCTTCTCCTACGTGGTTGGACATGAAAAGCACCATTGTTCATACACGATACATTAGAATAAATCGTACCTGTTTGTCAGCTCATTTCAGTACCTTTTAAGTGACTTATGGAATTTCTTTGGCTCCTTTTAACATGTAGAAGTCGCTGTTGTGCAAATGGTACTTTTCCGCTGGCTTAAAAAACAAAATTTGGTGCCCTCAAGTGGAAATATAGAGTAACTTCTGAGTTGCAAAGGATCTCCAGGAATTGCCAATATTTTCATTAGTCTTTCTTCAATATAGAGAAGTGTATGTTGTAAACATGCTTTTTCTCAGGATGCCCATCTTTCACAATTCATATTTCAGAAATATTTTTACAGTATTTTTCAAAAGTGGAACAGATTTTAAAAAGAATAGTTTGTTAACTATAACTACATATTTTAAAAAATGAATTATTTTGTGCATCTATCTATCTATCTATCTATCTATCTATCTATCTATCTATCTATCTATCTATCTATCTATCCATCCATCCATCTATCCTTCTATCTAATCTATCAATCTGTCTCTCTGTCTGTATCTATATCTATATCGCTCGATGCAAATACTTTAACTATTTTAGAACAAGCAAAAAAATATATGATTTTAGGGCCCAGTTCTTAACTAGCGCCCATGTTGGGTGCCATAAACATGCTGTAAAGCAAGTTTACTACTCTTTCACAAAAGTCCCAGTGTTTGGCCTGTGCACACTCATTAATTCCCAATATTTCTTCTACATCAGAGACAGTTTAATGTTAAACTTTAAACTATACCTACTAATTGCATTCATAAAGTCAAGAGAATCAGAATGCATAAATACTGGTTTAATACTCAGGTTTGTATTATAGGTTTATAATACTTGGCTGTGGGTGGCGCAAGTGGATAAGACACTGTGCCTGTTAACCAGCAGGCCAGGGTTCGAGACCCGGGTCGGCCCCACAAGACAGGGTGAGCTCCTGTCCTTAGCCCAGCTCTGCGACGCCAGCTGGATCCAATCGTATTGGCTCTGCCTTTCCATTGGACTAATTCAGTGGCGTGGAGAGGGGGGATTTGCTGCTTGGGTAACAGCCTATCCTCCATAACAATCCAACCCAGGCTTTCATGCTTTGCATGCAGCGTATGCAGCGCCGAGCACGATACCATAGTCTTCCAAGACTGACGGAGGCCTGCTTTTACTCAGGTTTAACACCAGTCTCTTTCAAGGAAAGTAATGGGGGTGCAGAGCAAGTAAATTCATGTTTTAAACATGTTTTACTGGGAGGTGGAAAGGGTCAAAGTGAGGTATATTGACCAGATTTATTCCATGGGCCAGTTTAGGCCAAGCAGTCCTCTGCCTCCATTGCTGCAGATGTACACACAACATACCAAACCTGCTTGTGGTTCAACACATTCCCCGGTGACACCATTTTTTTTTTTTTTGCACAGGAAAACCCATGACAAAGAGCAAGCAATTAGCTTCTTTCTCCATGTATTAAAGAAATGTCAAAAAAAAAATGAAGGTATTTTTGGAACTCATTCCATATCACTGAAATTAATTTGCTGAAGATGTATCTGTATTACTCAATTCTGAGCAATACTTTTTTTTTACCCATGAGAATATATTTCATGTTCTTAGTATTGGCATTCAGTGGGAGGGCATTATTGCAAATTATAATCTCATGAATGAGCGAATAGAAACGTGTTCATTAAACCACTCGTGTTATCTTTCTAAAATCAGATCGCTATGTTGCTTCCCTGCAAGTAGAAATTTATAACAAATACTTCCATAGCAACAACAACAAAAAATTCAACTATAAACTATTATTCTGATTTGGGTCCTTGCAAAAAAATAATTCTACACCAAAAATAGCAAGCACATCTTGAGCCCAATCCTATGTATGTCGATCTAGACTCACGAACTAGACTTTCCAGATTCACCTGGCAGTAAGCCCATTGACTGCTAAGGGACATACTTCTATGCACGTCTACCAAGGATTTACTTCTATAGGACTTACTTCTATGCATGTCTAATTCTATGCATGTCTACTATGCATGTCTACCAAGAAGTAAATCCCATAGCAGTCAATGGGCTTACTCTCAGATGAGTATGGATAGGCTCGTTACAGCCTTATATCCCCCCTTCAGACAAATACTCCCATCGCTTGTTTCAGGTTGTCTTATCACTATTCTATGGGCTGTGGGTGGCGCAAGTGGCTAAGACACTGTGCCTGTTAACCATCAGGCCAGGGTTCGATTCCCGGGTCGGCCCCACAAGACAGGGTGAGCTCCTGTCCTTAGCCCAGCTCTGCGACGCCAGCTGGATCCAATCATATTGGCTCTGCCTTTCCTTTGTACTAATTCAGTGGCGTGGAGAGGGGGGATTTGCTGCTTGGGTAACAGCCTATCCTCCATAACAATCTAACCCAGGCTTTCATGCTTCGCATGCAGCGTATACAGCGCCAAGCACGATACCAGAGTCTTTCAACACTGACGGTGGCCTGCTATCACTATTCTAGTTTGCTTTTATTCCTGTCCTGTACATTCTTTAGGTTCCTAATTTTTAATTCCAGGAATTCTAGAAATATTTTTTTAACTGAAGCTGGAGAATGTGGGTGCCTGTTAACCAGCAGGCCAGGGTTCAATTCCTGGGTCGGCCCCACAAGATAGGGTGAGCTCCTGTCCTTAGCCCAGCTCTGCGACGCCAGCTGGATCCAATCGTATTGGCTCTGCCTTTCCTTTGGACTAATTCAGTGGCGTGGAGAGGTAACTAGTCTCCACATGGGCCTGTCCCTAAGCTCATTTGATGTGGAAAACAGACCCAAACCCAGACAATTTTCTTTAAAAAAATGAGAAGTATTAATGGCTGGACCTTATTATTGCAATCCCTGTACTCAGTTGTTATCCCAGATTATCAGAGTTGAAGTTTGTGGAATGAGTATATTTACTCCTTGTGCAATTCTGTATGTATATAGACCAACCCTTAATGAAACATCTAGCCAAGGAATCTTTTGAGTTTGCCATGAAACCAAACTAAGTTAAATAAGTTGCATGATTTCCATTGGGGTTTTTTTCCCTGGTTACTATTTTAAAAATATCTTTCAGAGCAATAGTCATGAATTCTGAAATGCTGCCTTGCATAATAGACAATATCATTACTTCCTATTGTGATCCCATATCAAGAGTGCTGCCCAGTGGCACAACGACAATAAAAAGGTTACTGCCACCAGCTGATACGCAACGGGGATATGAAACTGAAAACAGAGAGAAACAGATTTTCATCATGTAACATCAAGGCACAGAATTATTCTTTATGATTTGCTTCGAAGTTTACAATTTCCCTGTCCGAGTAACAAAGCGAAACAGCATCACGTCGGTATAACTGAGATGGCCAGAGGTGATCGAAGCCTAAATACTGTATAATCATTCAAATCTTCATCTTAAAAATGCACCCGCACAAAGTTTATTTTGGGAAAGTTATTAATAATCAGGACCTGTGAAAGTGCTATAGGGCCCAAACCTATAGAAATTCCAGTGCTGAGGAACTGCAAAGCTGCTTAGATGTCAGGGAAAACATGCCTTGTCTTGAGAAGGACTTCAGGACGACCCCCTGACTGCAGGATGGAACACATGCCCCACTGGATAGGAACACATGCCCCATTGAAAGTCGGATAGGATGAGGCCCATAGTACTATAGAGAAGTAACTTCATTTACTTTAATCTAATGTGCCATTGGATCTAGCAGCGGACTGATTTTAAAAGGCTCGAGATTGAAAAAACTGTTTACTGGCAATTGTAATCCGCAGCTGCAAAGAGGTGCAATAATTTAATTTTACTGCATTAAACAATGAGTTATACGACAATACTATGACAATGCATTTATGTTATGATTGTTATCTAATTGCACTACTTTAGACAACAATGGGATCATGGCTGTAATCTTTCCTGGGAGAAAGACCCATTGAACACAATAAGCATACTTTTGAGTAGACATGTTTAGGAATGTGCTCTGTTATAGTTTTATTAAAATAAACTTTTAAACTAAACACTGAGAGATGCCATAGTCTTTTGAGATTGATGGATAGCCAATGCAAATTTATAATAAAAACACTATATTTACTTGAGTCTAATGCACCACCAAATCTGCACCATCAATTTTGTTTTGATTTTTTTCATTTATTTTTATTGGATTTCCAGTAATGGGGAAGGGGAAAGGGAGTACAAGGGGTATAGGGAAAGACAATATAGGATTACACATAACGATTACACATAATGGACTTCTGGTACAATAAATCTTCAGTATTCACTTTATAATCAAAGCACTTATCTCACCTTCCATTTGCTTCTTATCACATTCTATATTTAACCTTCCGTTATCTCTTAACTCATATAATTACCTAAATTTCTATAACTTGAAATTATACACATCATTGCATGTTTACAATCTTTGCTAAAAGATACTGGAATTATATTTACAAATAAATAACTGGTGCACCATCAATTCTGGAAGTTAAACTTGGCTGAAAAAGGTGAGCATTAGATTCGAGTAAATATGGTAATTATCAGAGTTTTATTTTTCAGCTATTTTGTCTCAGAAGAAATGAGGTTGGCTCTTTGAATTGAAAGATCAGCATCCCATAAATAGAAGTTACAGTGGCACCTCACATAAAGAATGCCTCACGTAAAGTATGTTTCACGTAACAAACAAAAATTTCTCTAGGATTCTGCTTCACATAAAGAACATGCTTCATGTAAAGAACACATTTGTTGGCAGTTGGGGCAGATGCGCTGGCCGGCAGCCTGTTTAAAAAGTGTCAGGGCTGCCTAGCGCACCTGCCCATTGTGAAAGCTACACTTCGAGCCCAATCCTATCCAAGTCTACTCAAAAGTAAGCTCCATTGTGTTCAATGGGTCTTACTCTTAGGAATGTGTCTGCTGGGTGTCCACTGGGCAGAGGGAGAGAAGAGCAGTGGAGAAGAGGGAAGCAGCTCAGGGCTGGCCAGAAGGGAGCAGGGGGGAGAAATGCTCAGGATGGAGAGAAGGAGAAAGTGGGGAGACACTTTGAAGGTGTCTTAGATTGCAGCCTCCTAACCATGTCTACCCAGAATTAAGCCCCATTGTGTTAAATGGGGCTTACTCCCAGGAAAGTGTCTTTAGGACTGCAGCTTAAGTAGACTTCATAAGATCATGCACATTGAATGCATGTTTTGAATTCAATCCCAGTGTTCTGTTATCATTTTTACATCCAGTTAATATTTTTATATGAATATTTTTTGGGTTGTGGAACCAATCGTCTGAGTTTCCATTATTTCTTATGGGAAAATCTGCTTTATGTAAAGAATGTTTCACGTAAAGAACATGTCTCCGGAATGAATTAAATTTGTTACGTGAGGTGCCACTGTAATTGCTTAAAAGCAGCCTGCATACCATGGCTACATGGCAGCTTGCCTGAGAAAGGTTCAGAAAGGGTTTAGCCTTGGTTTCTGGTTTCAGCTGGGACTGCAAACCCCCCTGTTCCCCTCTTTCTGATTATCACATGAACACATAGTGATAATCTCATATGAATTGCTTTCTATGAGGAGCTGAAATAAAACTTTTTTAATCCCCGGAGAAAGGGAAATTGATTTATTGCTGGATGTTTTACCATGGTAAACAATAATGCAAAAATGGGTAACCACGTAGGTTCCTGGAACCAAAAACCACAGATGGTAAGGTTCAACTGGTACACTATTTCAAAGGGCTATATGATCTGAAGTGGGACAGTATAGGAAAACAAACAGGCATATAATGGCTATACTGTAGTACTGTGAATATAGAAGTTACCTATGTCCCACCTTTAGAATTCCTTTTTCTGTCTATACTTGATCTTGCTTGATAAACCAGATTAACTATACTCATGCTTGCGAATTGCAGGGAGGGCAGTTAGTATGTACCTTGCAAACTGCAGAAGCACGCAGTAATCATGTACAGTGGCACCTCACATAAAAATTCATTCCGGAGGCATATTCGTTACGTGAAACATTCTTAACATGAATCGGATTTTCCCATAGGAAATAATGGAAACTCAGATGATTGGTTCACAACCCCAAAAATATTCATATAAAAATATTAACTGGATGTAAAAAAGATGACAAAACACTGGAATTGAATTCAAAACATGGATTCAGTGTGCATGATCATATAAAGTCTACATAGGCTGCCATCCTAAAGACACTTTCCTGGGAGTAAGCCCCATTTAACACAATGGGGCTTACTTCTGGGTAGCCATGGTTAGGAGGCTGCCATCATAGACACTTTCCCAGTGTCTCCCCACTTTCTCCTTCTCTCCATCCTGAGCCTCTCCCTCCCCTGCTCCCTTCTGGCTAGCCCTGAGCTGCCTCCCTCTTCTCCACTGCTCTTCTCTCCCTCCACCCAGCGGACGCCCGGCCACAGGAGGAAGAGCGTGGAAGTGTTGCTTTCCCTAAGGGCAGGTGTGGTAGGCAGCTGATGCTTTTTAAAAGGGCTGCTGGCCAGCGCATCTGCCCCAACTCCCAACGAGTTTGTTTATTACAGGAAGCACAGTTTGTTACGTGAAGCAGAATCCTAGATAAATTTTTGTTACGTGGAACATACTTTACATGAGGTGTTTGTTACGTGAGACACCACTGTACAAGTATCCCCTGCTCTCTGATGATTCGTTTTCTGATGATCCACTCTTTCAACACCTTTTAATTATACTCAGAAATGAAAGCAGGTTCCAGTCTCTCAACCTTTCTAATGGTTAAAATTGCTCTCAATGTGGTCTATTTCTATTCCTAGAGGAGTTAAAAAGAATCTATTTGCCAAAAGCAGGAATTTGCAAGATTAAAAGGGCATTTGCAGTTTGCTAGTTAAAAAACCATCAGAAGCAACATTTGTAAACTTAAAAAAAGACTGGGTTCCACTTTTCAACCATTTCCACTTTTCACCACAGCTCCATTCCCTAACTCATCAGATAAGTGGGGGATGCCTATATCTTGCAAACTGCAGGAATTTGGAGGGCAGTTAGTATGTACAGTGGTACCTCTCATAACAAGTGCCTCACATAACAAGCAATTCCATAACAAGGAATCTTGCTTCACATAACAAGTTCCGCTTCACTTAACAAGCAAGCATGCTATGGGCACATGTGTTATGCAGATCTGACACTCCATGCGGAGGCTCTATAAAAGGGCTGCTGGCCAGCGCTGCTGCCTCTTAACTGCTCCCAACTTGGGAGCAGTGTCTTTTATCACAGTCTCCTAACATGTTTATTCAGAAGGAAGTCCCACTGTGTTAAATGGGGCTTACTCCCAGGAAAGTGTTTTTCATTGCAGCCTCCTAACCATGTTTACCCAGAAGTAAGCCCCACTGTGTTAAATGGGGCTTATTCCCAGGAAAGTGTCTATATAGGATTGCAGTGTATATAGTGTATATAGAAAGTGTCTATAGGATTGCAGCCTAACTAGACTTCATAGGATCATGCATATTGAATGCATGTTTTGAATTCAATCAGTGTTTTGTCATCATTTTTACATCCAGTTAATATTTTATATGAATATTTTTTGGGTTGTGGAACCAATTGGAACCAATATGGAACCATAGGATTCCATATTTCCTATGGAAAAATCTGCTTCACTTAAAGAGCGTTTTACTTAATAGCATGCCTCCAGAAGGAATTAAGCTCTTTATATGAGGCACCAGTGTATCTTGCAAACTGCAAGAGTTTGTAGGATGGTTACGATGTATCTTACTTGCAGAGTTTGGGGAGTTTGTAGGATGGTTACTATGTACAGCAGTAGCACTCAAAGTGGGGGTCAGGACACCCTTGGAGGTTGTAACCTTGCGTCAGGCGGGTGGTCAGAGGGTGGGATCCACCATCTTGGAATCTGGCACTGGGCTTTCCTGGGAGTCTCATTGAACACAATGGGATGTACTTCTGAGCAGACATGGAGGAGCTCTGGCATCACAGTGATGTCATATGCCAGTAACCTTAACAGGGGGTCCTGGACAGATTTGTAAGTTTGAAAGGGGGTTCTGGCCTAAAAGCCCAAGTACCACTGATGTACAGTACCTTGCACACTGCTATAGGCAGGAATGTCCAAACTTTCAACTTCAGAGCTTTGGGCCTTCAAATTTGGTGGAAAGGAGGGAATTTCGGCTACTGCAGCTGCTCATCTCACAGATCACAAAAGCTGCACCTGTTAAAATTCCATCTTCTATACAATTGTTAAAGATCCAGGAGCCCTAAAGTTGAAAGTTTGGACACCCCTGCTATAGGATGGTGACCCTGATCTTGCAAAATGCTGGACTGTGTAGGGAATTTTTGCATCTACCTTGCAAACTGCAGGAGCTGAATTCTTTACAGGGTAACACATGGATTTCTGAACTGCACTGGTGCTGGAGGCAATCACTGACTTGATTTTTCCATCACCCTTTGGTGAACCACCCCAAATGGGTCACAAACATTCCAAGTCCCCCCAGTTTGGAAACCCCTGTTCTGAGTTCAGGAACACTTTCTTCTCCAGGCAGGGGTGGACTAGATAATCTCATGGAGATTCCTCTCCAGTGCCCCCACAGGGGTGCTGTGGCCATGGAAGGAGTGGATTAGATGATCTCGCTCCAGTGCCCCCCAGGAATGCCATGGCCATGGAAGGGGTGGACTAGATGATCTCTCTCCAGTGCCCCCCAGGAATGCCATGGCCATGGAAAGGGTGGACTAGATGATCTCTCTCCAGTGCCCCCCAGGAATGCCATGGGCATGGAAGGGACAGACTAGATGATCTCTCTCTAGTGTCCCCCAGGGATGCCATGGGCATGGAAGGGGTGGACTAGATGATCTCTCTCCAGTGCCCCCCAGGAATGCCATGGGCATGGAAGGGACGGACTAGATGATCTCTCTCTAGTGTCCCCCAGGGATGCCTTTGTCATGGAAGGGGTGGACTAGATGATCTCTCTCCAGTGCCCCCCAGGAATGCCATGGGCATGGAAGGGACAGACTAGATGATCTCTCTCTAGTGTCCCCCAGGGATGCCATGGGCATGGAAGGGGTGGACTAGATGATCTCTCTCCAGTGCCCCCCAGGAATGCCATGGGCATGGAAGGGACGGACTAGATGATCTCTCTCTAGTGTCCCCCAGGGATGCCTTTGTCATGGAAGGGGTGGACTAGATGATCTCTCTCCAGTGCCCCCCAGGGATGCCATGGGCATGGAAGGGGTGGACTAGATGATCTCTCTCCAGTGCCCCCCCACGGATGCCATGGCCATGGAAGGGGTGGACTAGATGATCTCTCTCCAGTGACCCCCAGGAGTGCCATGGCCATGGAAGGGGTAAACTAGATGATCTCATGGAGGTCCCTCTCCAGTCCCCCCCCCCCCTGTACCATTCTCTGGAAGTGGGCAAATGTGGCTGTGCCCAGGTACCCTCTCCAGCCAGGGCCACCCTCCTGGGGAGAGAAGAGGCGGAAGGGGAAGGCTGTGCTTGCCCAGGAGGAGGCTGGAGATTGGCTGGCTTTGGGGGAGGCAGAGCTGCTGCTCCTCCTTTCCCTAAATAGTGCTGCAGGCTGGGGAGCCCTTGCAAGGCCGGTCCTGGTGGAGAGGTAAGCTCTGAGCTGGAGACCCTGGGGAGCCAAGGGGGCTGCAGCATCACCCGGGGGGGGGGGGCACAGTTTCTCTGAGGGAGCTGCAACCACATGTGGGCACCCCATGGCACGTGCACAGCCTCCTTGCAGCAGCTGCTGGTTCTCACCAGCCAGGGTCCTCCCCCACCCCTCAGGGCAGTTTCAGCCCCCTTGTGGGGGGTGGGGGAGTTTCAGCTCCTGAGGGGGGAGGAGAGGCCCCCCTCTTCAAGCCCCACCACAGCTCCAGTAGACTCCACAGTGGAGCCTGACAGGGTTCTGGGGTGGAGGTCCCCCCAAGAAACACACACGCACACACATATATATGTTTCAGTATATGTATATATATATATCAACATATAGGGGGGAACAACATATATATATCCTCTTTTTTCCAGGACAAGTCCTCTTTTTTAGTCTTGGGTCCTGGAACCAAATCTTCCTTGTCCTCCATGTCCTTGTGAACAGGCAACAAGTAAAATTATTGTAATTAATAAATTATATGTAATTATATTCAGGGTGAAAATATGTCCTCTTTTTCCAAGACACATCCTCTTTTTTAGCCTTCTGTCCTGGAAAAAAATCTTCCTTGTCCTCCATTTCCTTGCGAACAGGCAGCTTGTAAAATTATTGTAAGTAATAAATTATAAGCAGGGTGAACATATGTCCCCTTTTTCCAAAACACGTCCTCTTTTTTAGACTTATGTCCTGGAAGACAACTTCAGTGACCTCCTTTTTCTTGTGAGCAGACAGCATGTAGCCTTCTTGGAATTAATAAATTATATGCCATAGTATTTAAATTTAATAAGTAAATATAGTGTTTAAATTAATGTTGGACTAGATGACCTACGAGGTCCCTTCCAACTCTAGGATTCCTTGACTAGTATATGAAAGCAATACGTATGAGTGTTTTGGTATGTCCTACATTTTTTGGGTGTCCTACATTTTGGGGTGCTTGTCTTCTTTTAACCATGACATGTGGTTATCCTGGGTATGCATTGAACAATACATACACCAAGATTTAAGAAATCTTGGAGTTAAAAAAACTAAGATTTTAAAAATCCCAGTCTGTAGTGGTATCATTCCTCCAAGTGTGCGTCAACCTGGTAAGACCTGCACCCCTCCCAGCAATGCCACTGCTGATTATACAAAAGTTTGTGACACATGGGCTGCATACTTTCCTGGGAGTAGGACCCATTGAACACAATGAGACTTACTTTTGAGTAGACATGATTAGGATTGTGCTCTTCATCATGGATCTGCTTTGCAGCTTTCCCTTGGAGATATAGGAACTTGATTATGGTCCTATGCTCCTCCACACTGAACTTTTCTGGAGGTGCTGCCATGTTCAATTTGGACCTGAAAAAGAAAAAGTTAAAATCATAAGTAGTTGATTTTTGCACCATTGCATATAGACAAATTGACAAATACACCCTGCAATTTACAGCTTCCTAGCTCAATTTTTTTCCTGGGTAAGGCTCAATATTTATCAGCAGCCCTCATACAAAGTTATAAAATGCTTATACAAAGTACGAGCATCAGTGCTTATACAATGCTTTAATGGCTTATACAGGCATCTTGCACTTATTAAACAGATTAGGAACCAGAACACCATCCATAAGTGAAAACCTTTGAAAAGTGGAACCCAGTCTTTTTCAGCTTGTAAACACAAATGGTCACTTGCAGACACCTAAACACATTTATTAACACGTAGCCAGAATACATAAGAAATTGAACAAAGAAATACATAAGTAAAATGAACAAAGGCATGTGTGGGTAGTGAATATCTTACGTATTTGAATGATTCAAATGATGTATTTGAATTATGTATTTGAAGAAAGCCATAAAGAAATGCCAAAAACTATTGGAACATCATGTCGCATGCAAATCAACATCAGGGTAAACAATTTTAACCTTTAGACAAGCAGAGAATGTTTGAAAGAGTGAAGCATGTGTGGAATGAATGAGACCTGGGCATAACTGAAAGATGCTGAAAGAGTGGAACCATCAGAAACTGAACCGTCAGAAAGTGGGGGATGCTTGTGGGGTTTTGCTTATGTAACACACCCCATCTAGGTAGAGAACTTCTTGGAAGTGAGTTATGGGAAATATCCAACAAGTGTTGAGTTTGTGAGTTGGAGCCTGATGGGTTGATTCCTTCACATAGTGAAGGGCTACATCCTGAGATGGTTGAAGGCGTTCTTGGAGGCAGTGTGTACATGATAAGTACACTTGCAAATGGGGACTGATCTTGTGAATTCCTGAGTTTCTGACAGATTGTTGGCTTAGGTTGCTAGCATTAGTAAACTGTTTTCATTCTTCCTGCAGCAGGCCTCTGTTAGTCTTGGAAGACTATGGTATCGTGCTCAGCGCTGCATACACTGCATGCGAAGCACGAAAGCCTAGGTTGGATTGTTATGGAGGATAGGCTTTTACCCAAGCAACAAATCCCTCCTCTCCACGCCACTGAATTAGTCCAATGGAAAGGCAGAGCCTATACGATTGGATCCAGCTGGTGTCGCAGAGCTGGGCTAAGGACAGGAGCTCACCCTGTCTTGTGGGGCCGACCCGGGTCTCAAACCCTGGCCTGCTGGTTAACAGGCACAGTGTCTTCCTGCAATAATGATACTATTCTGGGAACTATTTTCAGCCTCCATTCATATTGGAGGTGCAAATTTGTATTTTGACATGGTGGTGACTTTTTTTAGTGGTGCTTTCTAAGGAAATTTACTAAGGTATTTACCAAGGAAGGCAAAAGAAACATCTTTCCTGGTTTGAGGAGGTGCTTAATATTACAACAATTAATTTGAAATGTGCAGGTTATAATACTTTTTGCACTTCTGGTTATGTTAACTGATAATAAAGTGTTTACAGCAGATTTCTAAGGAGACCAGAATTTTCTATACACAATCATGACAGTTCCCAAGCACCTTTATGTCGTACTGTCTTATTAATTTGTTTTTGCAACTATCAGGTTTAATCATGCTCCAGGCATTCAAAAGCACTGGATGTTGGTCTGGAAGCCATTACCACAGGTGGCAATGGTATCATAAGTCTGTCCTGGCGATCAGGAGGGAGGATGTGAACGCCTGGGAGAGAAGAGCACCTTTGGCCCCACGGCACATCAAGCAATTAACCAACCTGGGATACAAAGTTTTGGTGCAGCCGTCCAATCGAAGGGCCATCCATGAAAATGTAAGTGACAACAGGAGAGCTGGTTAGGCTGGCAAAAGTCTTGTGCTGGCCTGGTAGTGTTGCAATAGTGCCATAAGGCACTATTGCAGCACTCCTGGGAGAGGGGGAGGTTAGACCAGTGCACAAGACATAGGAAAATATCCTAAAGTGAAATCAAGCCCCTTGCTCCAGAGCAGTTAAGATGACTTTCCTTAAGATAACACTAGAGGGTGACGTAATTGTGTGGACCTGTAACTGCTATGGTTTTTGCCCATACACTGGACTTCCCATGCCACCTTGAGAATGGGAGACAGGTGAGTTACACTGGCCTAAATTGGTTAGGTTTATGCCCTAAATCTTATTGATTCCAAGTAAAGGAAATGTACAGGCATCTCTCTAGATCTTCCTGTGGTTTCTCTTATCTGTGGTCCTCCTTCTCCCTCCAGGCCAATTATCTTTGATATTTTGCTAATCTTTATTCTTTTATTTTCTTGCTTACCACAAGAAAGGTCAAAGTTCAGAAAGGTTAAAGTTGCAGAGTTTAGGATCACGGTCAGGAAATACATTGGTGAAGTCATACTCTTGGCACACTCTACTTTGAGAGAATACATGGATAACAACTGGGGAAGATAATTTATGCATTTATGTTGAACTGGCAGAGAAGAATTGTGCATTCCCAAGAACAGGGGTGTCAAAACCCTGCGGCAAGCTTCCATGAGTTCCACTGCAAGTCTGATGATCAGGCGCATGGGTGATCCCTGTAATCCTCTGGAGGGGAGCTCTACTTCTGGAGGGTATTCCGCTGGCTAGTGAAGGTGCAATCATCACCCTCTCCCCCTCTCTCTCTATGAGTTTATGAACTGATTTGAATTCATTCATTCATGCAAGTCCAGTCTATTTGCTTATGTAAATTTTTGAAAAATTGTTTTCTGGTTCCTGACATATTGTCGGACGATATCCAGTTGGATATCAGGAAAAAGTTCCTGAGGGTGAGGGCGGTTCAACAGTGGAACAGATTGCCAAGGGAGGTGGTACTCTCCGTCATTGGAGATTTTCAAGCAGAAGCTTGACGAGCACCTGTCGGAGATGCTCTAGGAGGATTTCTTGCTATAGGCAGGGGGTTGGAATAGATGATCTCCTGGGTCCCTTCCAACTCTATGATTCTGTGATGTGGCCCCCCGTCAAAAAGTGTGGACACCCTGCCCTCAAAGAATTAAGTCATGGGAAAATATAATTTTCCAGAGCGTATCATCAGTACAAAGCAGGGCATATTTGTCAACTTTATTTACAGGACCATCTAATGCTATCTGCCATTGTTCAGTGCAGCTCATGATATCCTTTTCAATATTCTGTTTACAGGACTATGTTAAAGCTGGTGGCATTATACAGGAAGATATTTCAGCAGCCTGCCTAATTGTGGGTGTGAAAAAGCCACCGGAGGATAAACTGATCCCCAACAAGAACTATGCATTCTTCTCTCACACTATTAAAGCCCAAGAAGCAAACATGCCCTTATTGGATGAGATCCTAAGCAAGGTAGTATTGAACTGAATTAAAACAGGTACTGCTCTAAATCAGAATTGTGAAATACAAGTTCAGTGTATTTATAACACTACAGAGTTGGGAAACAAGACAGATAATGCAAGTCTACTCAGAAGTAAGTTCCATTGTGTTCAAAAGAACTTACTCCCAAGAAAGTGTGGTTAGGATTGCAGCCCAAAATACTCCTTATGGATTATCCAGCCAATGTTAAAAAAATTTGGGATCTGTTGGAATCTCAGTGAAGGTCAGTGACGAAAGGACAGTCTATAAACCCTTTGGGATTTAAAGGTGTGTAGCTTTTGCTGGATTGTGCCTTTATAAAGATACATATCCAAACATTCTTCAGCTTACAAAAACCAACCTGCTAGAAACTATATGTTTTTGAAATATTATTTAATATCGCCTTAGGCTGCAATCCTAAACACACTTTCTTGGGAGTAAGATCCATTGAACACAATGGGGTTTACTTTTGAACAGACATCGTTGGGATTGCACCCAGAGTTAAAAACTGGTACACTTGAGAATTCCTAAACATCCCACCCCTTTAGATTTGGGAAGCTAACTCTGTGGTTGCAATCCCAACCATGTCTACTCAAAAGTAAGCCCCATTGTGTTCAGTGTTGTAAAGCATGGTTTTCCATTCTCCGAAAGAGACTTATAGTGCAATCCTGAGCTTTACTCAGAAGTAATCCCCACTTAGTTCAAACGGGATTACACCCATGTAAGTGTATATAGCCTTAGGGGCTTATTCCTTGAAAGCAGAAGCCATCAATCTTAGATTCACAGCTGTATGATTTTTTTCTAATATGCTGAAATGAATGCTATATATGAGAACATACACTTTGTACTTTTAGGGGGTTCGCTTGATAGACTATGAGAAAATGGTGGATCACAGAGGAGTAAGAGTTGTAGCATTTGGAAAATGGGCTGGCGTTGCAGGTATCTAAATATTCCATATTTATTGCTTTCAGGGAAAAATTTTATGATGTCTGCCTAGGAATCTGGGAGAAGCAGGATGCTTTTCCCTACCTCCGTAACATTCGTCTTTGAGGTCATCTGGAATTGTTTGCCCTATCCAGACCCAAACTTGGACATTTTCTTACCTGATGTTAAATGTCCCCTTTTCATGCTAATATTTTTCCAACGGCATGCACCAGTAGAGTTGGGGAGACACAAAAGTGGGGATCCTCTCTGAGATTTGCTGCTTGAATTGACTTTCATATGGCTTAGATGCTTTGTCAGATGGTGACTGGTCCACCTTGAACTGGCCTTTTGGTAACTTGCGTTGCTATGACTCTATTATTTCTTAATTTCAGAATTTCCTTATAGAATTGCCTCTTTGCTTCTGTTTGCTTCTTTATAGAATTCATATTCATCTTCATTCTGACCTAGGTATGATCAATATTTTACATGGAATGGGACTGCGATTTCTTGCTCTGGGACATCATACTCCTTTCATGGTAAGGGTATGTACAAGATGGCAAGCAGGGTTTTATCTCTGTTCCCAAAGGCCTATTGACACTATCATCTGTTTCTGGTTCCAGCACATTGGGATGGCCCATAACTACAGAAACAGCAGCCAAGCTGTACAGGCAGTTCGGGATGCTGGCTATGAAATTTCATTAGGCTTGATGCCCAAGTCTATTGGACCCATAACATTTGTGTTTACAGGTACCGGTAATGTCTCTAAGGTAAGGAGTTCTTTAAGCGGTTATACAATCGGGCTTATGTTATACAGTCGGTTATGTTATACAATCGGGCTACTGCTTTCAGAGTGATGGGGGAGGCCCCTTATATTAGGATGTGTAAAGTTCCCACTATATAAGGATTTAAATCTAGAGCCCTCTGATATAAGTTCAACATTCTTTTAGTCATACCTCATTTTCTTTTGGGTTCTGGGGCTTTATCACAGAAAAATTATGTTTCCATTACTGGCTGCCAAACACCCTTTAACTTTTTTTGATAAATCTAACTTAATTCTGTTTTTTATTTTTATTTTAAACATTTTATTAAGAAAACAGAGGATAGACTGCAAAAAGGGAGAGAAAAAAGAACATAGAATATACTAAAACATACATGGAATTATGAAAATTATAAGGCAAGCGCAGAAATCTAAATCTCTTCAATCTCAAAGTCAGTTCTGACCATCTAAATACCAAAACAATCTTAAGATTCCAAAAAAGAGAAAAAGGGAGATGAAAATTATATATAATCCAACTTTTAATTCTGGACCATGTTTTTACCTGCAGGGTGCCCAAGAAATGTTTAATGCACTTCCTTGTGAGTTTGTCGAGCCCCATGAACTAAAGGAGGTCTCTAGAACTGGAGGTATTATTTTGATAATGCTCAGATGTGCTTTGTAAGCTTAGTAGCGTCCAGTTTTCTTCTTTAATTTAATTTTAATTCTTCAATTTTCTTCTTTAATATTCAAAACCCCCTTGGGTTTCCTTTTTTAAGGTAGAAAGGCAGGATATAAATCATATTATTATTATTATTATTATTATTATTATTATTATTATTATTATTATTATCATCATTATTATTATCATTATCATCATTATCATCATTATTATCATTATTATTTAATAATTAATAATTAATAATAAAAAATATGTGCTCTTCCATAGATCTCAGAAAAGTATATGGGACTGTGCTAAGTCGTCACCATCACCTTGTGAGGAAAACCGATGGGGTGTATGATCCAGTGGAATATGATAAGCATCCGGAACTTTACACATCTCGCTTTAACACTGATGTGAGCATGACAGTTAAATAGTTGTGTTCTAAAATGCTGCCGATACTGCATTTGTGTGTACCTTCTCTAGTTGGAGATATTGCAACTGTGTGTATCTTCTCCACAGTTATCTAAACTTTAATTATCTGAATTGCATCTTTACCCACCTTGTTAGCTTTCTGAATTGCATAGCTGTAGAAAAAGAAATGCCTAATTATGGAGAATAAGGAATTGATGGCTGTATTTTCAGATTGCACCCTATGCAACGTGTGTTGTAAATGGAATCTACTGGGAACAGGATACCCCACGTCTGTTAAGCAGACAGGATGCACAGAGACTTCTGACTCCTCTCAGACCTTCTGCTGCTGCTACTGAGGGCTGCCCTGAATTGCCACATAAGTAAGTATTGCTATGCAAGTTGATTGTGGGGGGGGGGGGGGAATCATAACCCCCCCATGCCTAGCCTGCTTTTCCAGTATGCTGGATCCACCCTGTGGACTGTGGTTTGATAGCAACTGGTCTAAACAAACCTTTTCTGCAGAGAATCCTGGGTTTTGTATAAGGGTGCTGATTATTCTGTATTCGAAATAAAGTTTTGCAGTGCTACAATTCCCTAGGGTTCCCTTACAAGACCGGATAATCTGTAATGTAAATACGCCCCTTAGTGATCTGATTCACCCAGTGGTCGATTTTTCTCTTAAGCTGACAATATCTTTTATGGAAGGAATGGCTCCAGGGATTTTACGAGCTGAAAATATTTCTTCACTATGTATATTTATAAAAAATAACTTTTCCAGACTTGTTGCAATATGTGACATCTCAGCAGACACAGGAGGATCTATAGAATTTATGACAGAATGCACAACCATTGACAGTCCCTTCTGCATGTATGATGCTGATCAGCACATTATTCATGACAGGTGAGGTCCTCTTTTAAATTTGCTTATGGGGTATGAGCCTGTCTGATGAATAAAGTCAGTGGCTTTCCAACTACAAAAAAGTATTTATGAAATGGAATCAAATTGCTCTCTCTTCCAGTGTGGAGGGATCTGGGATATTGATGTGTTCAATTGATAACCTCCCAGCTCAGCTTCCTATAGAATCAACAGAATGTTTTGGGGACATGCTTTTCCCTTACATTGAGGAAATGGTAAGTGTTTTGGGGTTTTCATTTTGGGTGCTTTAGTGCCTGTGTGTTGTGCTACTGGTCTATCTTTTACGAAATCTGCTGTAAAACAAAACAATTGTTGCATAATAATCACTGCTTTTCAGTGTTGATTCTGTGTGTCCAGAGTGCATCCTTGATAGTGTGGCCCCTGTTTTGTTTGTAAGAGTATACTCTAGTTATGCATTTTCAACCCTACCTTTAAACCATTGAAACTGTAGGGCAAGGTGTTAACGGTTAATAGGGGACATTGTGATTTCTGGAGGGGGGTTCAGTGTTGAGGCATTGTAAATGAGAATTTAGAAGTTGCTGAGCTAAGGTTCGCTGTGATGGAAGTGAAGGGTATTTTAGGGACTGTTTGAAAATGGGAGACGTTACCAAACTAGGGTCTACCAAAGCTGTATTGCTTTAGATCTCATGCCAACCATTATATAGGCCTAGGTAGGATGTGGATTTGGTTTGTGGTGAAAGGTAGACTGAGTTTTTCAAATTGTCCATAACTGGAAAAAAAAGATATTTTCAAAATAGTCTAACCAATCCAGTTGGAAAGTACACCATAGTCAACCTAACAATTCAGTCCTGTTCATCTCTACTCAGTTAGTATCTAGTTCTTGCATACAGACAATGAATTGTGACTTGGGCTTGACCTCTTGCTTGCTTGCTACTTTACATTGGCTCACTGCTGAATCTAGTTGTTTATCAAATCATTGAATATTTCCTTTTCTGCTGAGTATTTTCTGCTGAATATTTCCTTTTCTGCAGCTATAATAGTTTCTCCTGAAAAGCATTTTTACTGAGAGGTTTAAACCTTTAATAAGAGGTTTAAATAAGGGGTTTCCTCCATTCCACCTCCTTCCAAGTGCAAGAATAAACAAATTAGAAATAAGTGTGTCATGCATGAGAGTTCTAATACTGTGAATTCTCTAATAATAGTTCTAATACTATATAATTCTCTATATGGAGAATTCCGACATTCCAGAATGGTGCAGTTGTCTCAAGTCTCATCCTAGGCAAACACCCCTTTGATTTGTATTGCTTTAAGGCATACTCCTAACCGTGCCTACTCAGAATTAAGTTCCATTGTCTTCTATGTTACTTTCTCTCAGGAAAGTATGTATAGGATTGCAGCCAGATATATATATTTGATCCATTCTTTTTGTCCTGCATCAGCCCAGCTTCCTCCAGCAATTGTGCCCATTGCATTCCTGGTAGCAGTTTGGTAACCTCTTCTCAAATCTCTGACCAAGGACTTTCAATTTACCATTTGGAAACCCCTGGTGTTTTGAAGCACAAAAAACTTATTTCACATTATTGTATCTTTATATAAATGCTGGAAATTAATTGAGCTAAAAATGGCATAAACATATGTTAGATGGATCCTGAATTCAGGGTGAAAGATTTAATTGACAAGTTCAGCATCATGGGAATTTCAGATTCTCAGGATTATGACTACCAACACACTCCTACTTTCATTCGAAGTAGGAGTTTTCATGTTGACAGTTCTGCTGTGTTTTTAATGAAACATTTCTAAAGTTCTGGAAGATAATTATGTTTCATGAAACCTTGTGCTCTCACTTTAAAATCCTTGATCTTTACAGTTGTTATCTGATGCCTCCGAACCCCTTGAAAGTCAGAATTACTCACCTGTAGTTCGAGATGTAAGTTTTGCAAACAGATTTTATTCGCTCATCTTGACTTCCATGTGCCAAGATCAGTTGCAAGGACAATAATGATGTGTTTCATATGCTCTATAGGCAGTGATAGCATCCAATGGTTCATTGACTGACAAATATAAATATATCCAGAAACTGAGGGAGAGCAGGTAATACATAGATTTATGTTTGTTTGTCGTTGTTAAGTTTCTATGACTGACATTTTCAATGTACTCTTGGCTTCTTGTCTTTGTATGTATTTTAATGCAACTAAATTTTTTTCAGCTGTATTCTGTGACACTGTGGCATTTCACTGTGAAATGTCACAGTGGCACAGCCATAACCATCCTTGCTGTTGTAGGCATGCAATGGCTCTGTAAGCATTAGAAAAAAAGAGGAACAAATGAGAGCAATCATCAGTGGAAAATCTTTCAAAATGTTTCCACTTTCAACATATTTCTTCTTTTTATATAAAAACCTTAATTTACGTATAAGGGTGTCTGCATCTCTTGGCCAACTTTCTGTGTCAGTCAAGCAGGGTGAGGGGATGCAACTGTCAATATTCCAACTCTCAACTGATAACAGGTCAAGCTGAGAACAAGATAGGAGGCAATTGAGGAGCCATTGAGGAGAGAGATGGCAAAGGGCACTTGAGGGAGTCAAGCAACAGTAGAGGGCTATTAATAGTTTTTATATATATATTTTTGAATAGTTTATCTATATATTTTCTGAATTCCTCTCTGTTCACCTCTTCTAATGTCACTTCTGGCTTCCAGGAGACTGTTCTGTTCTTGTTTTTGTTGATGTATTATTTCTGCTAAATTTGGTCTTCTAGGGAACACGCTCAGTCGCTAGCCATGAATAAGAAGAAGAGGGTCTTGTTACTTGGATCCGGGTACGTCTCTGGACCTGTGATAGAATACCTCACTAGGGATCCCAGCGTTGAAATAACAGCAGGTTTGTAAGAGACAGTATAACTCCAGAATAATGCCTTGTGTCTGTAAAGTTTATCCATAAAGGCTTGCTTTTGCTCAGAAACAGGTTGGACTCCTTTGTATTGTGATATTTGTGTTCCTTGCATTCTATAGTCAGGGTTCAGAGATGAATTTTTGAGCTACATCCTAAGAAGTAGATAAAAGCAGAAGAAACAAGCTTATGTCTTCTATGTACTTTTAAAAAGCTTCTGTGTGTCTTGAAGTCTGAATGCATGCATGCTTGAGATATTTTCCTGAGATAGAAGTTAACACCTGAATTTTAGAATTTCTTTACTTTTCCAAATAAACTGCTTTGTGAACTTTTTGGGGTGGAAAATTGATATATAAGTATTATCTACCTTCCTCCAGATTTTCACCGCATTTTGTAGTACTACAGTCTTATCAGCTTCTAAGCCTTGTTGTTGAAACCATTGTGCTTCTTTCTCTTTAAGTATGTTTCTGTGAACTTGCATATGGGCTTTCCAGACCCTGTGCTAGCATTGTATGAAGAATATAAATACAGGCATGCGCCCATATCCACAGGGGCGTCATTCCAGGGGACGCCCTTAGAATACAAATACCACAGATATTAGGAACCCTGCGTTCATGCTACCTTCACACCCACTAGTGTTATGTAAATGTTTATCCCAGTGAACATGGTTTTTCTTTTACAGGTCACAATAAGAACATGAGTTTGTAGTGACACACCTCCAGCAGCCCAAATGCTTTAACAGACTAGATTAACTGCTTCCTGTTAAGCTTGGTCTAGGCTTTTCCGTGGAACCAGGTCTAGTTAAGGTACTGTCACATTACTATGAGCTTGCAAAGGAAGAATAAACATTTTGCTGAAATAAGCATTTAAATAATGCTAACGGACATGCAGGTATTAGTCCCCATCTACACATAAGTGCCCCACTGCAATGAGATTTGGGATGTAGATTACTATTCATTTGTGCCAGTGAATCTCAGTGTTTATATAGCTCAAGCGATATCTAAGTAGGACCTGTAAAATTCATACCCATATTGAAAGCAATGTATGCAAAGTGAAAGAATAGCGATGTTCTAGAGTGGTTGAGATAACGTTTTTCCCCTACATCTCCCACTTTAGTCTTCTGATTTTTTTAAGCTTTTCAGACACTCTGTTGTCATTCCCTGAAAATCTCTACCATAATGAGTACCCAGAAATGTAGTGTTTTTTTTTTGAGAGTTTGCCAGGATTTTAACGTGAGTTTCAAGTTCTACCAAGAGTATATTTGCAACCACATGAGATTTGGTGGCCATGATGTTTACATCTCTGTTCTTATAGCGGCGATAGGTTGGAATGAATGGGTTAGAATTTCGAAGATCTAGTGAATCTTTCATTTGTTGATCCTCTTGATGTTTTCCCCCCTAACAGTTTCTCCGTTGAGCCTTTATCCTAGAACAGGTACTGTTTGCCTGCATGGGTTAGCTTAGTTCTGGCTGAGCACCACATACCTCTGTCATTTATATTGACAAAACCTCTTCACTTGCTTTGTGCATCAATGGCCCATTTCAAAGGACACACATTTTATGGCTATTTTATACGGTTTCAGCAAACAGGATGTAGGATGTGTTTGTTCGGTGACATCCTGCCTCTTTTATGGATCCTTTTGGCGCATCTGTTGATGTTGGATCCGGGTACGGAATCCTAAATGGATTGGCTGCAATCCTAAGCCAATGGATTGGCTGCAATCCTAAACACACTTTCTTGGGAGTGAGACCCATAATGAACATAATGGGGTTTACTTCTGAGTAGACGTGGTTAAGATTGCGTTCATTATAAAATGAATTATGTTGATTTTTTTTATTTTAAATAGGGAGAGTTGTATACCATCTATTTCTGAAACAGAAGAAATTTAACGATTAACCCTTGTCCTTTTTGTAAGGCTTTTAAAAATGGTTTGTTATAGTGTTGTAAGTTTCAAAACCATTTTTGCCATTTTTAAAAACAGTAGTTAGACAAGCAGGGGTGACTGAGAGTCTAAAAGACCACTTCTTTGGATTAATGTTGCTGAATTCTGTGCTCTACTTTTCCCTTTCAGAGAATCTAATCTGTTAATTTGTGACACTTGTCTGACCTAATGATACAAGTTATACTTACTTCCCCTGAAAGGATTGTGTTTTGGTCCATGCTTTTTATATTTTGTGTCTTGTGGTTTGATTAGTGTAGCAATTATACAACTGAGAAGGTTTGAAAGAAGATGGGCAAAATCCAGAGTAACTACAGGGAGTCCTTGCTCCGGTGTAAGAACAACATACTCTGGATTCCAATATGAATTTCCCATAGGTTTTCACTAGGTGGTGTAGTAACTATGGGTGCACATAAACTCTGGATTTGGGGAGGGGGATGTGTCATATTTGTGTCTGCTCTTTTATGAAGAAGGTAATTTACAAGAATTTACAAGAATTCAACAATGTGATTTTCAGTTCCTTGATTTTTATTTCAGCAATATAATATGGTTGGATTTTGCATTTGTAGGAAAACACACTGTGTAAATCTGTCTTAAATTCGGTGCCGTTTTCATGGAACAAAGATTTTGTGTGGATTTTTGTGTTTGCATATATGAAAGACTCTGCATTTTACTCACCACGAGTAAATTCGTCTACCTCATTAGTGCTAACTCAACACTTTATGGTATGTTAATTGAAAGGTTTATGCTTTGTCAATATTATAGTCTTCAAAGTGGCTTGAGTTAAGGAGACAAGTATACATCCACAGTATTGGTGACAAGATATATACAGAGCATGTTGTGGTCACATGATACCTTGTGATTGAATTGCAAGGACAGAACAGGTGAGATTCTGTGTACCTGTTTCAGCTTATACTCTTCTTGTCCCATAGCATCTGTTATGAAGAAGCAACTTGAACAACTGACTAAGAAATACAAGAATGTTGCCCCTGTTGTTGTGAATGTTACAGAAGAGGAGGAGAAGTTATCATTAATGGTGAAGAAGCATGACCTTGTTATTAGGTCAGTGTTTGGATGAAGTCTGCAGCAACTGCAAATGGTGGAAGAAGGTTGGCCTGGGATAGTTCTTGGTCACTGGTTTATTGGATAACACCTGGTGGTGATAGTGGGGCCTTACAGTGGGTCCTTGATATCCGCAGGAATCGCCCGTATTTAATGTGCCATCGAATCTAATGCACACCCCATACTTACAATCAAAAAACTGCATTCACTCAATTCTAATTAACATCAAATCTAATACCCTGATTTTGGAGACTGAATTTGGCTGAAAAAGGTGAGCATTATATCTGAGTAAATACAGTATTTCAGGACCTCCAGTGGATACACAGTTACTTGGATAATTCAATCCATGGCTGGAGGGGTTTGGAACACCTCTAGACATGTTCAGTCATGAAAATGGAAGTGCCTTCTGGTCACATCTGAAAGGTCTTCTGAGGCCCACCAGCCACAAGCTCAGCCTCCATGGATACTAAAATCCACAAATAAGGAGCCCCCAATGTACAAACTAGTGAAGCTTGTACTGTAAATCCTAGTTTTTAGCATGTTGGTTGCTGTACACTTTATAAAGCTGTATGCAATTAGCACATTCTCTTAATTTATATGTAAGACCGATACACCAGCACTGGGCATGGCTCACTGTTTGGTGCACAGTATTGAAAATATAATCGTCCTTCCATGTAGTGAACAAAATTGTCCTTAGTGGTTTGGATGATTGAGGAAAACAATATTAAAGCCAGATCTAGGGCTGTTTGTATAATAAACATGGGTAGTGGCTGTGACAGGGTCTCCCGGAGGTGTCTCCTAGCTGTGCTACATGTGATCCTTTTAATGGAGTGCTTTTCTTGATAACTTTATCAACTTTCTCTTTGGGAGGAAAGAGAAGTTATGCCGGTCTAGAAATATCTCACGTCCAGACTTCCTTCTTATTAATTTGTCTCTCCAGCTTGCTGCCTTATTCGTTCCATCCTTTGGTGGCTAAGAAATGCATCGATAGCAAAGTGAACCTAGTAACTGCCAGTTACTTGACCCCTGCTATGAAAGAGCTACAGGAAAGGTAAGTCTGAGAAGAGAAGCAACCGTTTTGATATCCTAGCAGTGGCTTCAGCCTCTCATGTATACAGTTCTAATTCACAAGAATAATTTCTGGAGACTATTCAGCCTCCAGAAAAATCTGTTCCACATTTGGGATGTGTGACCTACAAACATGGATCTTAGCCTGCTAGCTTTCCACAAGTGGGCAAAATACATGGATCTCATTAACAGTCCTAGAGGAGACAACTTGGTTTAATTGTTGCTGTGGTATGGTTTGAAATGAGATGGGTAAAACCATTTAGAGCACTCATGGGTTTTTGGTTTTGAACTGACATTGCCTTTTATTTTAGCGCAGAGGCTGCTGGCATTACAGTGGTCAGTGAAGTAGGCTTGGATCCTGGTCTTGATCATATGTTGGCAATGGAGTGTATTGATAAAGCCAAAGATGTGGGTGCCACGGTAAGACTCAGAAAATCTAGTGGAAGTAGATTTTTTTAATACTCTCCAAAGTATTGGGTTCATGCATAAAGAGGGCCCACTATTGATATAATTCAACCCTATATTTTAAAATCATTTTAATTATTTTCAATCTATTTTAGGTGCTTCTGATTAAAAGTGATTCAATTAAAAAGATGCATTTTCTTTAACTACAGGTGGTATCCTACACCTCGTTCTGTGGTGGGCTGCCTGCTCCAGAATATTCTGACAATCCTTTCCGATATAAATTCAGTTGGAGCCCACAAGGAGTTCTCTTGAATACAGTTCAACCTGCCACATATTTAAAAGATGGAAAGGTGAAGTTATAACCATAAAAATGGGATATTTGATCATGTTTAATTAGGATTTATAGGATTTAGAGTATCTTTTACCTGACCTTAGTTTATCTAATGATTCTTATATGATTTAGACCTAGTGCAAATATGGTTGAGCAAGGCTCCAGTTTGCACACTTTCTCTCTTATCTCCCTTCTCAGACCCCTTCCCTCACCTAGAGTAAGAGATCTTAAACTTTGTCTTAGGGCAAAATCCAGAGTAACTATGGGAAGTCCTTGCTCTGGTGTAAGAACAACTTACTCTGGATTCCAATATGACTTTCCCATAGGTTTTCAGTAGGTGGTGCAGTAACTCTTATGTGCTCCCGTAATTACTCTTATGTAATTTTACTCCCGTAAAATCTCTTATGTGCTCCCGTAATTACTCTGGATTTGGGGGTTAGACTTGGAGTACAATCCTAATCATGACTACTCAAATGTAAACCCCATTGTTTTCAATGTCTTTTACTCTCAGGAAAGTGTCTTTAGGATTGCAGCCTCAGAGCACAATCCTAACCATGTCTACTCAAAAGTAAGCCCCATTGTGTTCAATGGGTCTTACTCCCAGGAAAGTGTCTTTAGGATTGCAGCCTTAGTTTTAGTCATTTGTGAAATAAACCTCCCCAAGATTCTTATCACTGGAGAATAGAGCCTTCAAGCCGTGAGTCAGATTTGCGGATTTTGGTTTACAGTCTTTCCTGATTTAGTATTGAATCTTACCACTAAGTGTAAAGAATTGGTAAACAAAAGTTAAGTGTGTGGTTGAAAGGTGGGGTACACAAATCTATTAAATAAAATAAATAATAGAGGCAGAAGGAAAGGGCCGTCTGGGACTGAACTTTATCCCAGAGGGAATTCAGAGGTTGATGCTTATCCTTAAACTGGAATTATTATAGCTCATGGAGGATGAAGATGTGGTGTTTATAAAGGCTTGGTGATTTGGTGACCCCACTCCGAAAGCATAATACACTTACATGATTGTTGTTTCTTCACAATCCTTAGATTATTAATATACCAGCCGGAGGAGCTTTGCTTGATTCTGTTACTGTCATGGATTTTTTCCCAGGATTAAATTTGGAAGGTTTTCCAAACAGGGACAGTACAAAATATGCTGAACCATATGGTATTCAGTCAGCTCATACTCTCTTAAGAGGAACTTTACGATTCAGGGTAGGTACTTCTGGTCCTGCACAAGGCATGGCAATGTTTGTTTGTGCCGACAACTTTGGAGTGCTGTTCCTGCCTTTGTCACTGAACTTAATAGCACTTGGTTGTAAGATCTGGGATGCAGGATCGAGCTGTTAATTTGCTGTTTTGTTGATCACTCTTTTATAAGTTGCATGGTAGCAGATTCACAATATTCTTCTGATCTGGTGATTTGTTTGACAAATGTTGACTCTAAAATCCTGTGTTACTTTGTAACCCCTGCTTCTGTTCCTGTAGGGTTTTACAAAAGCAGTTGGTGGCTTTGTGAAGCTGGGACTCATAAATCCAGAACCGTCCCCTATTCTCAGCGCAGGAGCATCTTCTCTAAACTGGGTGAGTGTGGCTTGTCAAAAGGAGGGTTTATGTGGCAGGTTTAATGATGTATCTGTAATTATTGTTCTGGTACAGTAAGGGACTACTAGACTACATGAAGGTCTTTTCCCCAAAGTCCAATTGCTGATGCTTTACTTGCTTGCCCACCTCATGGACCATACATACATACATACACACATACACACATACATATGCACACACACACATACATATATACATACATACACACACATAAACAGTTTGTTTAAAATCTGATGGGGGGGGCTAATAAGCAATCTTCTGTTGTTGACTTGTGCTGTTGCCACTGTGACTATACAAAGAGCACAATCCTAACCATGTCTACTCAAAAGTAAACTCCATTGTGTTCAATAAAATTTACTCCCAGGAAAGTGTCTTTAGGATTATAGCCAGTCTCCTTGTTTATATAATTCAGATTGTTTCAGACAGAGAGGCGTACACATATGGTCAGAAGCCGGGTGCGCATACTTGGTGTGAGCTGAGTAAGCAGACCAAGTGCACATACCAAACAAGAGGCCAAACAAGTAGGTCATCAGCCTGGCATGATCCAGATGTCTCATGAGACACTAAGTAATTGTGGGGCAACTTCAGAGGCACTTATGTGGACCAGCTCCTCTGTATCTGCAAATGATTAAATCTATAGATATGGAACCTACAGAGTCGGAAGCTCCACTGCACTCTGATATCTACGACCCTGAGAAATTTGTGCTACTTGTACTAGAATTGTGTGTCACACCGGTTTTTGTCATAGTTTTCCCTTAAATGATTCATCACTTCTCAATTTCCTTTTGTTTCAAGTGTGCTTTTGTGAGGTTAAGTTTTGTGTTGACGTTTTCTACCTAGAAAGAATTGATGTGCCAACATCTTGGGCTTAAACCATCTGCCAAATCTGACTATCTCAGAGATGCCGTCTATAATAAACTGGGCAAGGATGAAGAGCAGCTGAAGGCCATAGAATGGTAGGAATTCCCCCTCTCCCACATCCCATTATGCCCCTCTCTTCCATGTCCACATTTTTTTCTACATAAAAGCCTTGTGTGTAAGGGTGTCCACATCTTCTGGCCAATGTTCCGTGTCAGTCAAGCAGGCTGAGGTGATGCAACTATCAACATGTCAACTGATAAAATGTCAGGCTGAAACTAGGATGTCAAATGAGGAAAGACATTGAGGAGAGAGGTGGTAAAAGGGCAGCTGAGATACTTGAAAGGGGGATGGTTTTCTGGTGTTTTCTGAGAATAGCTGTTCATTCAGTCCATACATGAAGTTGCCTTACTCTGGATCAGATTGAGGGTCCATCTTCTAGATCAGTATATTCTGTACCGGTTTACAGTGGTTCTCCAGGATTTCAGAGAGGAATCCCTGGGAATTCCCAGGATTAAACCTGAAAACCTTCAGCATTTAGTGTTTGGTGCTCAACCACCCGACTATGCCCATTCCTTGATTTTATTTCTGCACTGGAATCGGTGACGGTATTTAGAGCAAGTTTTTCCTGCTGGCCAGTAACACGGTCAGGGTTAGCTAATGTGAGGTTCTGGAGAAAAAAAATCCTAATGTATGTCATGGGTGGAAACCTGTTTCCCAAGACTTGCTTTGAGATGTGTTCAGAATGTGTCTAAGGCTGCAATCCTAAGCTCCACTTCAGCCGCTTAAGCTCCAGCATAAGTCCTGTGCTGACCTGGGGTGCCACAAAAATGCTGTAAGACACTTCTGCCCAGTTCTGGAGGGGGTTTAGCCAGTGCACACGCATACACTGACATCCCCACACCATCATGGAAAGATAGGCCAAGTGAGTTAGGCCAGCCTAAATTGGTTAGGATTGCACCGTAAGCCATGTATAGTAACTACAGCTGGAGAAGATGTTGCATTTTCCAAGTTGAATCCAGCACTATCTCTTTTAGTTTAACCCTATCAAATTTTCTGATTTCCCCAGAATATCAGGAGTAACAATACCTGTTGGGAATAAAAGTGAGGCATTCCAGTACTGCACTCTCTCTCTTAAAGCTGAGAGATATCCAGGCAGATTTAATCTGGCACTATAATTTAGTATTCTTTTGTTTTGTAATTTTTAGGTTGGGATTACTTGGAGATGAGCCTGTTCCAATAGCAGACTCTATAGTGGGTGCACTGGCCAAGCACATGGAAACCAAGCTACCTTTTGGTATGTGAAATCATTTATGGAATGTGTGACAATTTGCCTTTCTTGTGGGGAAAGAGGGAGTGTTCTGAGCTGTGACACTTAGAAGTTTTAAGAGTTATGGTTAAAATCAAGCACTGATCTTGGAGAATGCTGGTGTTGTGTGTGTGTGGATGTGGTTGCTTGTTTCAAAGGGTCTCCCTGGCCTAAGTTGATGTCCTGTATTACCAAAAGGAACACATTTTTGAGTTATTGCTTTGCCCAATATTGCCATTATATAACATAATGTATCTTATAACCTGTGTTTAAAATTACTATCCACTCCAATTTCCTTGACCAACAGAATACTGGGAAAAAAACTGTGGGTAGAAGAATCAAGCAGGCCTTCGTCAGTCTTGAAAGACTATGGTATCGTGCTCTGCGCTGCATATGCTGCATGCAAAGCATGAAAGCCTGGGTTGGATTGTTATGGAGGATAGGCTGTTACCCAAGCAGCAAATCCCCCCTCTTCACACCACTGAATTAGTCCAATGGAAAGGCAGAGCCAATACGATTGGATCCAGCTGGCGTCACAGAGCTGGGCTAAGGATAGGAGCTCACCCTGTCTTGTGGGCCCGACCCGGGTCTCGAACCCTGGCCTGCTGGTTAACAGGCACAGTGTCTTAACCACTTGCGCCACCCACACAGCCCTTAGTAGAATCAACAGGTACAACTATATGCTCCTTCACATGGAAACAACTGTTCTTTCCCCCATCTCATTTTCTGAACACCCACCCTAAAGAACAGTATGCTGTAAATTTCAAAGACTTAAATTTTAGAATAGCCGTTTATCTCAATTTAAGATACTTACCTGAGTCCAAGGAGTGTTAAGCATGCCTAAGAACACAATCTTAACTATGTCTACTCAAAAGTAAGCCCCATTGTGTTCAATGGGTCTTACTCCCAGGAAAGTGTGTTTAGGATTGGAGCCTAATTCTTGCTGAAGTTCCTTGGCTAGTTGCATCAAGTAGTTGCAGAAGTTACTGATGTCCCTAAAATTCCAGGTAGTTGCTGAAGTTTCTAAAATAGTTGTCCTATTTAATCCAAAATTAATATTTTGTGGATCAGTTGCACTTTTTCTGTGCTGCTTATTCTCTGAGATCAATACATCTATAAAGGTTTTATCTAAAGTATAATCTTTCAGCTACTGTGCCAAGGCACACTGGTGTGCCATGGATGGTCATCATGGGAGTTTGGGGAGTTTGGGGAGATTTGAGCCCCCATGAGCAGAATGATGTGCAGTGTCATTGGTCAAAAAACTGATATTTGCCTTGAGAATTTTATCAGCGGCCATGAGATGAAAAAGTTTGAAAATTGCTGATCTAAAGCAATCCATATTTGCACATAAATTATTGAAATGCAGATTTTTTGCCTTTCCTACAGGTCCTGGAGAGCGGGACATGATAGTTATGAGGAATGAAATAGGGATCAGGCATCCTTCTGGTCATTTGGAAGATAAATCTATAAGTTTGGTGGTATATGGTGATGATAAAGGATATTCTGCAATGGCTAAAACGGTTGGATACCCAACTGCTGTTGCGGCAAAGATGGTTCTAGAGGGTATGTATGTTTTCTAAATGATTTCTTCCAAAAGGGTTGTTAATGTGGGTAATACATAATGAAATTTCTATGCAAATAAAAATTAGTAGTATGATGCCTGTAAATGTGACTGACAAATTATAGGTTTTATGCACATCCATTGAATTAATGCACATCCATGTGATGATTCTGCTGTTGTACTGTGATTTAAACTTCTACTGGTGATAGATTTTAATTTCTGTTCCTTTAAAATTATTTGACTGGCATTATTTTTATTGTATTTTTAAAGTTTCTAAGTGGTCTATAGCTGCCTTGCATGTTTATTGAAAAAGTAAAGGTGGCAAATATTTGTAATAAATAAATATTTGTAATAAATATAAATATTACAAATATTTGTAATAAATAAATTGTGGATGTGATTTTCAATAATACGAGTAATCAATATATATAAAAGAGAAAAGTCACTGACTGACTGACTGACTGACTCATCACCGCCCTGCCAAAACCGCTGGGCCTAGAAGTGTGAAATTTGGGGTAGGTGTTCCTTCCGTGATGGAGGGGTGCACTAAGAACCGGTTTTCCGAAATTCCAACCGGAAGGGGGTGAAAAGGGGCGCAACGCGTTTTCCTCCCTATACTTTGCATTGAGAATTGCTGACTCAGCAGCGTTCCGCCCCAACTGCTGGGCCTGAAGCATGGAATTCTGGGAGTTCCTTCTGTCACCTGAACTCCCACCAAGAACCATGTGGAGAAATTAACCCTTCAGGGGCTGAAAAGGGGGCAATGTGTTTCTGCCCTATACTTAACATGGGAGACTGAACAACATCCAGCCTATTTGGTGCTCAGACCCTGGTGCACTGGGGGATGTTGTTCGGAGGAAGAGGTTGCACTGGTGAGGATGCTGCACATGGGGAGAAGTTGCGCATGAGGGGAAGTTGCGCATGGGGAGAAGTTGCGCATGGAGAAAGGAGCATGAGGGGAAGTTGCGCATGGGGGAAAGTTGCGCATGGGGGAAGTTGCGCATGGGGGAAGTTGCGCATCGGGGGAAGTTGCGCATCGGGGGAAGTTGCACATGGGGGAAAGTTGCGCATGGGCGGAAGTTGCGCATGGGGGAAAGTTGCGGATGGGGGAAAGTTGCGGATGGGGGAAAGTTGCGCATGGAGGGAAGTTGCGCATGGAGAAAGTTGAGCATGGGGGGAAGATGCACATGAGGGGATGTTGCGCATGGGGGAAGTTGCGTATGAGAGGAAGTTGCACATGGGGGAAGTTGCACATGGGGGAAGTTGCACATGGGGGAAGTTGCACATGGGGGAAGTTGCGCATGAGAGGAAGTTGCGCATGGGGGAAAGTTGCGCATGGGGGAAAGTTGCGCATTGAGGGAAGTTGCGCATTGAAGGAAGTTGCGCATGGGGGGTTGATGCACATAGGGGAAGTTGTGCATGGGGGTTGCGCATGGGGGAAGTTGCACATGAGGGGTAGATGCACATGGGGGAGTTTGCACATGAGGAGAAGTTGCGCATGGGGTTGATGTGAATGGGGGATTGATGCGCATGGGGGTTGATGTGCATGGGGGAAGTTGCACATGGGGAAGTTGAGCATGGGGGATTGATGCATATGGGGGGAATGGCATAAGGGGGAATTTTACTCCTGCAACGCGGGTACACTTTTTTGCTAGTAATGATATAATTGCATTATAAATCTTTCTGGTGAAATTTTATCCCAGAATTTTATCCCAGAATTTTATCCCAGTATTGACCAGAACATCCTGTCACCAGATTTAACCCAGAAGTCTGTCCCTGTTTCATGTAATATGTCACTTATCTGTTCCTTTAAAAGATAACTCACCAGTAAATATTTCTTTCTTTACATTTCAGGGGAAATCAACACCAAAGGTATGGTGATCCCATTGACAAAAAATATATACAGACCGATCCTTGACCGTGTTGGAGCCGAAGGCATTGTGTACAGTATCCAGAGCGTAATCAAACAATAAGGGAAATTTCATTTTTCCTTGAGAAAGAGTTTACTATCAATCCATATTGTGTGTATGTACAGTTTGAAGCTTAAAAAGTAATTGTTTGTAGTAGTCACTGTCCAATGGAGAGCTTTCCGCTCACAGTACACGGGAGCCATGTGAAAACGATGTGCTTTTTAAATTCCTATCCATTTCATCGCAATATAACCTTTTTGTGAATGGTGCCCTATTCCTTTTTTCCTGCCACCTGATGCTTTAAGTGGGCAACATTTGCCTTTAAAAGTCACAGGAGAACATGGGATTCTACAAACCATACCAAAATATTTTTAATTGTATCCTTGACATTGCTATGCCAAGTTTTTAAGTATAATATTTGCTCCTAAAAACAAAGAAAACAGTGATATATTTTTGTATGTTTAAATTGGGATTTTTGGTCACTACTTCATTATAGGTAACGTCCGTCTGAGATCCCAGTTCTGAAAAGACATGTTCCCAAAAGCTCCTATTAAAGGTAGTGGTTGCCAAAGCCATTCTAAGAATAATGCATTATCATGACTCCTGTTGTCTGTGTGTGTATATTTGGGAACTTGAGTTGATTTTTGGAATACTTTTGTGGCTAGATCCTGGTGCATGATGATTTTAAACTACTTCATCAAAAGTTGGTGCTCTCTGACATCAAGTGACTGGCAAATCTCAGTAACAGAGCCTATTTGTAAGACAACCCCTAGATCTTGTAATGAAATTTGCAGAGTCCATCCTAGTATTTTTAATTAAAGTACCTTGGATAGTAATAGAACACACCTAAGTAATGAAACACACCTAAGACCTTGGAAAACTTCTTTTGCTGGAGTAGACAAGCTTGGGATTTAAAGGCGAGTTTTTTTGCCTTAGCATAATACAATTTTATATGTTTGTACCTGTTTGATATCATTTTGCAGCAGCCCAGGTCTTGGAAACTGATCCTCCATGTGTTAATCAAAAGGGAAACTTGTGTTTTTAATATGCACTTTAGTGCCTAAAGGTTGTGTCAAGTAAAAGGTCAAAGAGAATATGCAAAAATATGCACATTACAAAAGAATAAGATGAGAATGTATCTTATTCAAAGAATAAGATGAGAATATATCTGGTTGTTCTAGATGCTTTGATAATAATATTAAAAGGAATTTATGATTGTTCTAGATGCTTTGATAATAATATTGAAAGGAATATTCTTTATATCTTATGTGGAGACCTACAGTTTCACATCTACCAAGAATTGTATCGTATTATGGATCTCTGGTACTGGTAATATTAAAACAAAATATACACAGATGGAAAGTTGGTCTACTGCTGTCTGTAGGATTGCAAGCTTAAAATGTCTGTTACTTCCACTCTTCCCTGACAGCACCCATTGTGTTCAGTAGGTCTTCCCAGGAAACTGTCTTTAGGATTGCAGCCTATGTCTCTAACAACTATACTTACTCCATCCTTGGAGAAGCAGCAATATTGTGCAGCATGTACTATTTTTTGAGGAGAAATCCCTAAGTGTTTTTATTGTGTAACTGCAACTTTGGTTAATATCACCATAAATATGGGACATTTGAGCTTCCTGGGAATAACAATAACAATAACCTTGTGCATCGTCATGCTTTTTGGCATCTAGTGCCTTTTTACTCAGGAAAACTTTGGATAAGAGATTTTTTTTCCTGATTGTAGAGAACGTGAGATAGTGTTTTTAGCCCATATACTAAAAAGCCTTTAAATTTTGCCATGCCTTTGGTATGAATATGTGCACAAAGGGGAAAGAGGGGAAAAGAGAGGCCTGCTGTGTTCTGTCCATGGTTCCCATATGGATGGCTTGCAGGATCCCAAGGGACTGAAAGTAAGTTAATATGAAGAGAGTGTTAATGATTGTTTACTGTATTGTGCCAGAATTAATTTGCCTAAGAGCACAATCCTGAACATGTCTACTCAAAAGTAAGCCCTGTTGCATTCAGTGGGTCTTACTCCCAGGAAAGTGTCTTTAGGATTGCAGCCATACTGACCTAAATCAAGGTGCAGTAGGTTTCCTCAGTGTGCTTTTCAGCTTTTTATATATTTTGAATGAGCTGAAGCTAAAATTATTGGTGTTCTTCCAAAGGCCTGTATACTTCAGTGTAAGTTGTTGGGAATATTTCTGCCTAAAATCTACGCAACTTTCATTATTTGAGTCAGAGGGATATGATTTCTGAAGCTTGTAAACATTAATCTTATACTTTGTGAAAACATTTTTTTCCACTATCATGATTTTCCTTCCCGCGTTAATCTGGATATGCCATATATGACCTGAAACGGTGAATTTCCAGCGTATAAATTCCTTAAAATAAAATATATAACTATTTAACAATTAGTTCATATCGGAGATGAAATTCTACTTCTGATGGTGAACACCTGCTTGATTTGAATGGAGTTACAAGAAATGGCCAGCCCAGCCCAGACTGGGCAGTTTACAAAACTACTGTTATAATATGACGGTTACAAGATCCAAAAACATTCCCAAATGTAATATATGCATTTCTACCGGATTTGTTTTCTATTTCAATATACTTCTGAATCAATGAATGTCTTCCTTGCATAAGGTGAAGAATGCACTTTTTGCATATGTTGGGTTTAAAGAAATTCAGGGCTTCTGCTGAGACAACGCTCAATTAAAGCTTTAACTTTCACTTGGCTTTGTAGTTGTCTTTTTATTATTGTAAATCAAAGCTGTATGGTGGCTTGAGAACTATTCATAGGTTTTTGGCCTCTCTGGATGAAATCCAGAGTAACTACAGGGAGTCCTTGCTCCGGTGTAAGACCAATTTACTCTGGATTGCAATATGAATTTCCCATAGGTTTTCACTAGGTGGTGCAGTAACTACAGGTGCACGTAATGTCTCTTATGTGCTCACATGGTTACTCTGGATTTGGCTGTTAGTCTTCTCTTGCATGCAGATTAGATGCACAGTCTTATGGTAATCTATGAGTGCACTTTCCCTCTCTCATCAGGTTTTACCCATTTCTTCTCCCTTTAAATTTAACCCATCTCTCGTCACGCACAGAAGAGGGTCTTGCACTTCTGTCTTTCTTGATGCATAAATTCTGGTGCAAGCACAATTTTTCCTTCATTATATGTTTTGAAATGTGAGGGATGCAGAGGGGACTAAAATGGAAAAACAGGAATTTTGAGTGGCTAGGGTGAATATTAGTATATTGGGCATAATGGTAACCTGGTGGAAAGCAGGGAACCATTGGGATCACCATTCCAGGGTTCAAACTCTGTAGCGGTACAAAGATGAGCATTTTGGAGGTGACCATGTTTGTCAAAGAAAGGATAGAATTATAAATTAAAGGGGAATTAGAATTAAAAATTAAGGTTGCAATCCTAAAGACACTTTCCTGGGAGTAAGACCTGTTGAACACAATGGGGCTTGCTTTTGAGTAGACATGGTTAGGATTGTGCCCTAAAGAATGATTAAAGAATTAGAAATTAAATGTGGGCAGAGCCCAACTCCACTCTGTGTTCAGGATCCATTCCTATCCACGCTTGTCTGTATATTGACTATGGCTACAATCCAGAGTAACTACGGGAGCACATAAGAGACATTATGTGCACCTGTCGTTACTGCACCACCTAGTGAAAACCTATGGGAAATTCATATTGATATCCAGAGTAAACTGTTCTTTCTCTGAAGCAAGAACTCCCCATAGTTACTCTGGATTGCACCGTATAATAGGCTACAATCCAGAGTAACTACGGGACCTTTTACACTGATGATGGGAAATGCATAGAGCAATCCAGAGTAAGTGCCTCTTACACCTTCATGTAGTTACTCTGGATTGTAGGGTATATTGTATTGACTATAATGGGCCTTGCTTCTGAGTAAACATGCATATGATCAGGCTGTGAAAGAGAAACTAAATAATGCTCTGGTGAGTAAAAAATATGAAAGGGACCTTGCTGAACAAATCGGGGAGATTTCCATGAGAGAAGCAGTTGCAATGGGGAACTTTAGTGATCCTCACCAGGTCAACTCATTCTCTGATCATTAATGAGAGACCAAATTCTTTGATATGGAAATGATTCAGATTTTATCATCAGAAAGACAAGCAGAGGGGATTCTGTTGAGTTTGGGTGGCACCCAAATCCTGGTGAGGGATGTACAGAAATTATGGGAAATAGTATCTGCTGAGATCTCTTGGAATTTCATGTTGGATGCCTAGCAAATTTGACCCCCCCCCCCTGAAAAAAGCTTGAAAGAGAAACTGGAAAGGGACAAATCTGGTAAGGGTCCATTGGCACTACTTAAAACAAATTAGAGGTCTAGCTGGAACGTATTCTACAAAGGAAGACGTTAAGAAGAGTGCCAGCATGACTAACAAGCAGAGTTACCCTACAATCCAGAGTAAATATGGGAAGAAGTAAGAAGCACTCTAGAAATGCACTCTGCATTTCTCATAGGTTTCCCATAGGTGGCACCATCAGTGTAAAAGGTTCTGTAGTTACTGTGGATTGTAGCCTTAGAGCGAAATCCAGAGTAACTACAGGGAGTCCTTGCTCTGGTGTAAGAACAAATTACTCTGGATTGCAATATGAATTTTCCATAGATTTTCACTAGGTGGTGCAGTAACTACGGGTGCATGTAATGTCTCTTACGTGCTCCTGAAGTTACTCTGGATTTGGCTGATAGAGATGTTATTAAAGAGAAGAGAGAGCCAGCTTCCATAAACTGAAGTCAATGCTATAAACAGGAAAATAAACTAAATAAAAAGAAGCAAAATAAAAAAAGAAATGTAGAAAAAGACAAATTAGAAAGCAAATAATATGAGGATAGAATGGCTGGCAACATTAAGGGAGAGAATATAAGCTTTTACAAATATATTAGAAGCAGGAATCCTACTGGAGTAGCAGTCGGTGTCCTGGGCATGGGGGAAGGAGATCAAGGGACCTTGGAGATTACAGATAAAGGAGATCTTTGTCTTTGGATACCCTGCCTGATCAGCTCCCCCCATCCAAGAATTCAGTCAAATAAAGATTAAGAGAAAGGGCAGTTTCAGAATCCATTGATGAGTCACCCATTGATGATGGTATCCAATGAAGAGTCCTGAAGGAACTAGAGTGTGAAGTCCTCAATCTGACCACTGTTCCTGCTAAGCTGTGAAGTTGCTTGGAGCCCACCAACCTGGAAGTTTGGGCAATTTATGCATGATAACATCAGCATGTGTCCGGAGATAGCATTGCAACATAGTTCTATGTCCCAGCATTGCAGGATAACCAAGAACTGGTGTGCCAAAGCATCGGAGATAAATGGCACACCAATCATTGATAAGAAGGGACAGGAATTCAGGAAACTGTGATGGCTCTTTCAGATAAGGTAGCAGAACAAAAGCTTGTCACATATAGAACATATATAGATAATCAGCATGACTTCTGTACAGGAAAAGTCTAGACACATGAATCTTTTGCAATTCTTTGAAAAGATCAGCAGAACCGCGGAGGTGATTGAACCCACTGCTATTGTACATCTGGATTTTCAGAAGGTGTTTGACACAGTTTGGCCCATTTCCTAAAGTCAAATTAAGCCCTTTGCTCCAGAGCAGTTAAGGTGACTTTCCATAAGTAAAGGGTGACGTAACTGCATAGACCTGTAACTGCTCTGGATTTTGCCCTTTGTCACCAAAAGCTCATAAGAAAACTGGAACACACACATTGAATCAAAAATTCAACTGGATTAGAAGTGTAGTGTTACTGGTGTGTAGCTGTATATAAATATCACAAATATCAAGTTTATTGTATGTGGCTCTTATATTAGTTTGCTATATGAAAACACAACCAATATGTTTTGAATGATGCCATTTCATGATCAGATAAAAAATATTATATTGAACCATTGTAGTAAATGCTGATGTTTTTAGAAGTTTTTATTGTGATGCTGAAAAACATCGAGCAAAATCCAGAGTAACTACGGGGAGTCCTTGCTCCGGTGTAAGAACAACTTACTCTGGATTCCAATATGAATTTTCCATAGGTTTTCACTAGGTGGTGCAGTAACTACGGGTACACGTTAAGTCTCTTATGTGCTCCCGTAGTTACTCTGGATTTTTTTTGGGGGGGGGGGTAATTACAAGCATTTATTTTAGGTTTTCTTCCCCACTTCTTCCCTGTATTCTTTACTATTCCCCATTGTCAGGTGATACCCATTTTTTGTAACTTGGAGGAAAAAAACACACAAAGCAAAACTTAAGTTGACATTGCTAGTTAAAGATGTATTAAGAGATTTTGAGGTTGTTTCAATAACATCTTTTCTGCACTTGACCCAGTTTCCAGAAGCTGTCTCCATATCTTCTGAGTCTGTAGCATGGATTACTTTTAAAAAATTAATTAGAATATGTCCTTTTTTGTCTGAGATGGTTTGCTAGCTCTGTTTAGGAGCCGATGTACATTTATTAAAATGAATAATCCAGGACGAGTTGAAGATTACGAAAGATTTCTTTGTAATTCTTTATTTTTCTCCCCCCAGACCAAACTCAGAATGTGTTGGTAAAGAGATTATCCTAAGGACTTATGTTTTAAATAACTGGTCAGCAAGCTAAGATGACAAAAGTGATTACAGAAATGGCTGGAAAGGAACCTTCAAAGCAGTGGTGGCTTCTTCAGGTTATAAATTAAACAAACACAACAACAACAACAACAGCAAAAGCAAGTTTTAAGAATTGTTAGTTCCTTAAAAGTAACAACAGATTATCTTCTGTAATAGGTGAAGATCTTGCTGTAAAATTTTAACAAATGCAACTGCACTGAATTATCATTTAGTGCTTAATCAGGGTTTTTTTGGGCTGCTTATCGTTGTGTTTTCCGAGGTCAAAGAAGTATCACCCAAGATCAATGTTTCCTTGTAACTCCGAATTGTTTTGTGCACTAGGATTATGGGTGGGAGAGAAAATAGAATTTAAGAGGATTTGGAAATTGGGTTATGATGCAGCCATAAGATCAAAATTAACCCTGTGGCATTTGAACCCTAAGGAATATTGTGACAAAAAATGATTTAGGTTGTTTACATGTCTTGAAACAAATAAAGGTTGGGGGAAGGCAGAAATTGTCTTTTTAGGCCATGTGTCGTAACTTGCAGCCTGTCTTAAGCAGCTTCTCCTGCAACCCCATAAGTTTCTTGGGTATGTTCTTAATTGGGAATTTAGATTTATTTTTGTTTTCAAGGGAGCTCGTTTTCCGCATGTAGTACCAGCCCCATCTGTGAACCCCATTAGATTGTAGGAGTGATAGACTGCAAAAAAAAGCCATTGGTTACATCCTTGCTTTAGTTTACAAAGTTCATGCCAATTTCTACCGGCTTCTTCATCCAGCATAGATGAAGTCCTCACTTCCTTAGTTTTAGCCACTTGATGATGATGATGATGATGATTACATAAATGCACAGCAAACAATTTCGTGCTGGTTTCATTCACTTCAACTCATTCACTTCAATTCATTCACTTATTATTATTATTATTATTATTATTATTATTATTATTATTATTATTTATTTATTTATTTATTTATTTATTTATTTATTTACTTATTTTGCATTCTTTGGTTTTGGCCCTTTTAAGTAGCAAAAACTGGGTCCCTTGCAAGGAACTAGTCTGTCTGCCCCAAGCACCCAAACAAACAAGCATAAATCTGAGATTTATACAATACTGGAGAAATGGCTATTTCAGTTTAAAACAGGAGAAATAATCACTCAGGTTTACTGGGAGTAAATTGACTAACCCCCAAATCCAGACTAACTATGGGAGCACGTAAGAGACTTTCCATGCACCCGTTACTGCACCACTTAATGAAAACCTATGGGAAATTCATATTGGAATCCAAAGTAAGTTGTTCTTACACTGGAGCAAGGACTCCCCGTAGTTACTCTGGATTTTGCCCTTACACTGAAATCAAACAGGCTGCCTGGACAGACTGTTTGGGCAGTTTTGATGATTAGAAAAGTTGAATGATTATAAAAGAAAGAGCACCCACTGGAAGGACTGTATCCTAAGAAAGTTAGGATTCTTAAGACTTATTGAAATGAAGGGGGACTTAAATCAGCCACAGATAGTTTTAATGGTGCTTACTCATGGCTAACATTGTGATGATACAGCCTAGTCAACTTGTCCTGAAATCTTGCCAACATTCACCAACAAATTCACTTTTCTAGCTTTGTGGTTTAACATAGTGTGTCCTTGATGTGTATATCCTTGCTTCAACAGCGACAAACCATATGTAAAGAAATATGCTTTATATGTGAGAAATTCAGATCTGGAGGTGATCAGTGTTGCATCCAATGTGTTGTATCCAATGTCTTGTGAATTCGGATCATATTTGGGACTGGGAAATTGCACTGAGGCCTTCTTTCCTTATTTCTTTCCAAAAATGATTAGGGCTGCAATCCTAACCTCCATATATAGCACAATCCTAACCCTGTCTACTCAAAAGTAAGACCCATTGAATTCAATGGGACACTCCCAGGGACACTCCCTGGAACACTCCTGGGACACTCCCAGGAAAGTGTCTTTAGGATTGCTGCCTACGAGCACAATCCAGAGTAACTACGAGAGCACGTAAGAGACATTACATGCACCCGTAGTTACTGCACTACCTAGTGAAAATCTATGGGAAATTCTTATTGCAATCCAGAGCAAATTGTTCTTACACTGGAGCAAGGACTCCCCATAGTTACTCTGGATTGCACCCTTAGTCCAGCATAAGTCCCAGCACTAGTCTTGTACTGACCTGGGGGTATCACAAAAGTGCCATAAGGCACTTCTGTCCCACTTCAATGGGGGTTAGACCAGCGCACAAGCATACGCCGACATCCCCAAACAATCAGAGGAAGATAGACCCGGTAAGTTAGGCTGGCCTAAATTGGCTAGGATTTAGCCCTAGAACTGTTAAATATTCATTGGAATCATCTGTCCATCAACCGCTGTTTGGAAGGATTTGTGGAATGGGTGAGACGTCTTGCATTTTCATCCCTTGCAGTTTCAAATCAAATCCCAGGGACACTTAAATCTCTGGTTCTGTTCTGTATGCTACAGCTGTGGGTTTTATGAGTTATAAAGAAACCACAGCAGATGCTCTTAAAATACAATCCTACTGACTGCAATTCAGTCTTGACTCAAGTAAAATGGCATCCCTAGGAGTCCAGTCTAGAATTTCAGTTTTGACATGATATATTTGTTTAAATGCCTGCTTGTTGAACAGTGTTAGACACAGACTGGAATACTGATATTTATTTTCACAATGCCTCAGGTAAAAACAGTTTAAACAATGCTGAATATATGGACGTTATTCTTGTAGAAACTTCTTATTTCAAAACATGTATAGTTCAATTCCCCACAAAAAAAAGTTAAAACTGCATGCAGAGATATGGTTACTGGCTTAGGATGCATAATCACATATCAGAAAATGTTTTGTTAACATTAAAAAACAGGTACTGAACTACATCATTTTAGCAATGCGAATACACAGAACTAGAAAACTGACTCTGTAGTAAAATATAAAAATCTACAATTATAAATATAAATTTGGTCCATGGAATCACTATAGAAATATTTACAGTAAGTATCTGTTGCTCCTAAATGCCTACTAAAAATCTTAGAACGTTGAATAATACAGAGAAAAGAGTATTATATTTACATTCTACCATATTAAAAGTTATGTTTTTAGGAAATATAAGGAATGCTATAAATAACAGCAAGTAAACTGGATACGAAAACGTGACATGTTCTGTTGCCGAGATCTTCTAGCATCTACAGTTCTGGTAAAATTTTAAGTTCAAAAAAAGCCAGTGTATTTGAAAAACTAATACTGTAAAAGAGACCACAATTTCATTCTTAGAAACACAATAAAATTCAATCAAATTAGTCCAAACATAACAAAATGTGTTACAAGAAATCTTTCAAAAAGGCACACATTGTTAATGATATAAGTTCAGCAGTGAAGTCAGATGCAACAATGTTTTGTTTGAACAAGGGAAATAAAAAAAATTAACTAATAGCTGGGCAATTCTCCCCATTCCCTCCTCCCCACCTGACAATTTACTTTTTAAACAAGAGAAAACATTGAAACTCCAGCTCTGAGGAATCGCAGCATGGCATGTTCCATCCGTAGTCAAACCAAAGACTCCAAGCTTTCAGCCGCATTGCCGTCCGGTAAAGCCGAGCCATTACTATCTATGGATACTGAGGGATTTTCTTCTTGTCTTGAGCTAACAAGACTGAGAATAGTTTTGTACAGAAACTGATAGTGGTCCTGAAACAAAAGGAAAAAACAAACAAAAACAAACGCAATGAGCACTATTTTAGTTACCCTACAATCCAGAGTAACTATGGGAGCACGTAAGAGACATTATGTGTACCCGTAATTACTGGACCACCTAGTGAAAACCTATGGGAAATTCATATTGCAATCCAAAGCAAATTGCTCTTACACCAGAGCAAGGATTCTCTGTAGTTACTCTGGATTGCACCCTTAGTCTGAATGAGAAGAGCAGTTTGGTCAGGGTGACCAGATGCCAAACCCAAAATTCCTGAACCCCAAGGCCAAAATTCCTACCCCCAAATTCCTACCCCCCAAGCCAAAATTCCTACCCACTTAAAAAATTTCCAAAAAAATGTATTTTTTTGTTTTTATATATTTTTTTAGTTTTTTGGCCATACCTTTTGATAGGAAGGAGATATCTCAAAACTGATTTTTGCATTGGATCCTGCTCTTCAATACAAATCCAACGACATATGACATGATGGTGTACTGTGCACCATTGCGAAATTCAATAATGAAGCCAAAATGTAGGACAGTGAAGCCAAAATGTAGGACACCCAGACAGGAGGCTAAAAATCCAGACAAATCTGGGTTTTTTTCTGGTCATATGGTCACCCTGAGCTTTGTAACACTTTTTCATATATGACAAGAGGAAACAGGATGCATTTTTTCAGAATTCTTGTAGACTATTTTCTCTTTTCAAATGCTTTTGCCTTTCCCTGCAATCCAGAGTAACTTACTTGCTATAAGAGACATGTACATCAACCTAGTTATGGCACCATCTAGTGAAAACCTATGGGGAATTCATATTGCAATCCAGAGTAAATTGTTCTTACACCGGAGAAAGGACTCCCCGTAGTTACTCTGGATTGCACCCTTTGTGCCTTTCTTTACATAAGGAGAGCCTCCACTGGATAAGGCCAAAGGTCCATCTAGTCCAGCTTCCAGGATCACACAACGGCCCATCAGATGCCTTAGGGAGCACATATGATACCTGCACCCAGGTGCCCCCACCTCATCTGGCATTTTGATGTTGTCCACCTCTACACACCCCTCATGGCTTGTGATGGTCCTTTCCTCTAGGAATTTATCCAAACCATTCTTAAAGGCATTGAGGCTAGATGCTATCACCACATCCTGTGTCAGGCAGTTCCACAAGCCAACTACATGCTGGATTAAGAAATATTTCTGCCTTTCTGGCTCACTGAATGCCTTGGAAAGGACTCTTGACCTGACCAGGTGGCGACTCTGCAACTCCAGAACTGACCACATGGGGTTCAGGTGTCCACCCCGTGGAATCGGAACATGCCTCCATACAGATCCATGGATATTAGGGTTGCCTATAATTCTACACTAGTAAAATATCAGGTAAGAATCAGCAGGATGTGGTGATCAAATGGACATAGCATTATACGTAGTTCATCATCTTAAAAGCAGGCATCTGTCAGTCTTGAAAGACTATGGTATCGTGCTCGGCGCTGCATACACTGCATGTGAAGCACGAAGGCCCCATCTTAACATTCTGAAATAAAATGCTGCAACACTCTATGGCCCCAGTTTTAACAAATTCTAGGTTAAAAATTATATATAAACCTTTGATGCCTTTGCTAATGAAATTGCATAGCGTAAGGAAAATTATAATTTACTCACAACGTCTGTGAAGACTCCAGGCCTCATCAAATTTATCATCTTAGCTACATGATAAACATCCACACAGTTTTCATTTTCTAGCTGATGCATGAGAGTTGTTAACGCACAGAACGTGCCTGCCGTCACTCCTCCGTGCCTAGCGGAAGGTGAAAAAGCAGAACAAAATACACATTCAGCCAAGGCTATTGCCATCCTTTGCAAACAGAATATACCATTCAGAGAGGGCTTCAGGGACTGGATCTTGCTGGTTCTACACATTAAAGTTACTTGTTTATAAACAGTTAAAACATACATATAAACCAGCTACGCGTATCACAAGTCACAAATCTTTCAGCTTAGGAATAAGGGTTACTGCTTGACTTTTGATGGTAATGCTATTATGCAAAATGAAGCACATCAAAGGTAAATACGACAAGTGCTCTTGAAATGCTTTTTTCCAGTTATTGTGGGGATATATTCATCATAGAACGTAGAAGATCAACCACATCTCTTGTGAAGAATATCAGTCACTGGGATGTTGTGTGACAAGCAGATAGTCAAGCCTAATCTATTGGGGTGACCAAGATGACAAAGGGGCAGAATTTGTCCTCTTAAAAAGAGGCAACTCAACTGGCCTATCTTTTTGTGATGGTGTGGGGAGGTCGGTCTACGGCAGTGCATTGGCTGAACCCCTCACCCAGGAGTAGGGCAGAAGTGTTTTATAGCTCTTTTGTGATACCCTCAAGTCAATACAAGGCTTATGGCAGGGTTTAGGCTGGCCTAAGAGGAGGTTAGGACTGCAGCTGAAGTTCACCAAATCAAAGTTCACCAAATGTAGCTAGTCTACATTCAAAAACATTGTTTCAGCTCAGAAAATAATCCATTTGAACATGCTATACACCAAAATAAGGACAAAAAATGTAAATCATAAAACAGAAGTGGAATTCCTGAATTATAGAACTATAACAGCTTGAGCAACAAAACACCCAACAATTGTGAACAGAAGAAAAATGCTTGCAACCCATCACTGAGTTGCGACCCACACTTTGGGGAAGGCTGGCCTTCTCAGTTCTATGCTAGTCATTTTGGTCTGAAGAGCATGTGTCAGGCCTCGGACACAGCATATGATCCCACAGAACTCTACCAAGATCTCCCCTGCTACCCCCGCATCTGTGCCAATGCCTAGATTGCAACCCACTGCTGTCAGCTGCAGGTGTTGTGAGACATGCATATAGATAAATGTAATATAATACAATAAATACTTATCAATAAATATAATGAATACTTACTCATCATGCACAATCATGGGTCCATCTCTATTGGAAGTTTCTTCTTTGATAACATTTATAAGTTCAAATGTTTTACTAATAGGGCTATCTGGATTTGGCCATTTTGGACACTGAAAATGCCTCACTTCAAGAACATAGTCATCCTAAAAAAATAAGAAAGGTGGTTACCACTGTTGCCTAAGGCTGCAATCCTAAAGACACTTTCCTGGGAGTAAGATCCATTGAACACAATGGGGCTTACGTTTGAGTAGACATGGTTAGGATTGTGCTCTAAGTCTTGATAGTCAAAGTACAGATCATTCTTGTTTTGTGTCTTGTACATACTTTTAAATCACATGTACTTATTGTTTTTATATAGCTACTTTGATATAAAATAAGGTGGGATATGAAAATATTTAATATTTTATAGACAGGGCAAAATCCAGAGTAACTATGGAGAGTCCTTGCTCCGGTGCAAGAACAAGTAACTCTGGATTCCAATACGAATTTCCCATAGGTTTTCACTAGGTGGTGCAGTAACTATGGGTGCACATAAAGTCTCTTACGCACTCCTGTAGTTACCCTGGATTTGGGGGATGCACTTCTTTTCCCAAACCACAACATATGCCTAAGGTATGTTTCAAATTAAAATATGGAATCAATTCCAATTAATTTTCAATTAAAATATGCAGTATATAAAAACAATAAATAAAACTATTATAAAAACAATTGGAGGAGGGAAAACTATTATAGGCCTGCTACAGAGGCAAAGGGGATAGACAACCCAGCACCAAATGCAAGAAGGAAAGAAAACATGTTGATCCCTTGTGAAAAGCCAGGAGGAAGGGGTTACAATGGGCGCAATCCAGAGTAACTATGGGGAGCCTTTGCTCCAACATAAGAACAATTTACTCTGGATTGCAATATGAATTTCTGATAGGTTTTCGCTAGGTGGTGCAGTAACTACGTCGACATAAATGTCTTTTACATGCTCCCGTAGTTACTCTAGATTATAGGGTATATTTCTTAATTCTCCCGGTACGGAGATCCATAATTGCGGTTGTATGAATTTATGTGAGCTTTTAGTTTTAAATGTAAAAATTATAGCAGTTTTCTTCTGTTATAAGGTTGGGCAAAAGAAATACCTGTGTAGCTTCTAAAATGAAATCTTGGATTATAAGTTTTTCTTCGTTTGACAAGCATTTGTGTTCTTCTGAAATCAGACTGACTTTAAAGCTCTCACAGTTGATGGGGTCTTCTTTGTTTGGCCAATACACAAATTCATCTTCAGCCTGAAACAGAAAAATATAAACTTTTAAACAAACTCCAAATTAGTCAAAAATTAAAGCTAAATGCAGTTATTTTAGGAAGCAATGCATAATGTAAATAACACATATTGTTCTTTAAAAATTTAATTCAAATGTAGATTTGAATAGTAAATCAAATAGCTTTTGATTAGCTCTTTTTGGCTGCAAACCCAAAGATACTTTCCTGGAAGTAAGACCTGTTGAACCCATTGGGGCTTACTTATGAGTACACATGGTTAGGATTGAGCTCTTTATTATTTTATAGCTTTTTGAGTCCTTTTATAGCAAAATGTTAACAGTAAAAGCATGAGCCATTTATAAAACTTTTTTTGCAAATGTAGGAAAAAAGAACATGATACTAACCATGTCTACTCATTGGGTTTTACTAATTATGTGTTCAGTGGGTTTTACTCTCAGGAAAGTGTCTTTAGGATTGCAGCCAAAGTTACTTTCCAATCCATGTAATTAATTATTGGAACAAACATTTTTATTGGTGTTAAATCTCCAGAATTCATTTGTCTTTAAAATAATTCTTTTTTAATTACACAGATCAGTTATTCCCAAAGTGAGGGTCCATATGGGTCACAGACCCTCATGGGGGTCTACCAATGGGTCACGACCCAATTTTTGGTGAATCATGAAACTGACAAGGCAGATTAAGCTACGTGCATCAAAGATGAAACAACCTGCTTCTTCGGGGTGGGGGATGCACTGCTGCCCTATCACTATTATAGTCATAGGGTCTTGAATTTGTGGTAAGGTGAGACATACCGGTAATTTAGGTGGTGCTAAAATGTATGTTTTTATGTTCATATTCTTCAAAATAGCAATTAGGTAAACAAAGGCTGCAATTCTATCCACACTTTCCTGGGAGTAAGCCCCATTGACTATAATGTGACTGACTTCTGAGTAGACCTGAATAGGATTGGGCTCAAAGTCACTGAAGAAAAGGAGGCCTGATTCCATGTTTTTTTCTATGCTTTCATTTAATGAGAATTACTAATACAAAACAAAGTGCCTTACAGCATAATTCTATCCATTTCTGCTTTGAAGTTTATAACCTACTGAGTTGAACTGAATATACAGCATATAGGATTGCAGCATGAATCCTTGAACCCGAACTTACCATATTCTGACTATCTGGAAGCATGACAATTATCTGAGCATTGTGGTCCCATATCATTCTCCAGAAATCTTTGATTGTATGTAGTAGTGGATGCTGAGTAATAATGTATTCATTGCTTTGATAATAACCCTGAAAGGCAAACAAACTTAATTGAGGACTGGTCTACCATGTTCAGTTACAGAAATACATGATCTTATTGAAATATATACTATCCTATTCTCACAAACAGTAGATGAGGTGGTAAACCTGTGTTTGGATTGTACCAGCTCAGATGGTGACTTGTGAGATGGAGTGCTTCTTCCACCATCACCCACTTCCTCACCTTCCCTGGACCATCCCCTCACACCACCCCACCAGGAAATGGCCAACCTCTGACTCTCACCCCTTGCTTTTCAACAGTCTGCTCCCACTATTAACTTACAAGCACCAGGGATCCAGAGAGGCAACTACTGCATGGCTGGCACCACTCATGGTTTCTGGCAGTGGTGGTCACACACTACATGGCATTGCATTCTACAGTGGTGTCAGTGAAGCCCAATGACAGGACTGGGCTGAATGAAGGGGCATATATATCTTAAAGTCAAGGTAAAAGTGTCCCCCATAGGTTAAACTGCTAATTGTGACCAACTGCGGAGTGCAATGCTCATCCCCGTTTCTAAGACCTTAGAGCCAGCATTGTCCAAAGATGCTTCCATTGTCACAACTGCTGTAATACTGCACCGTACGCAGTTTTATTTTCTCACCGAGGTGATACCTATTTATCTACTTGCATTTCCATGCTTTCGAATGGCTTTTTGGCAGGAGCTGGGCTAATGATGGAAGCTCACCCCGTCTTGTAGAAGTCGGGTCTTGAACTATGTCTTATGCTGGGTAACAGGCACAGTGTCTTAACCACCTGCGCCACCACAGCCCACTATGTCTTATGCAAGTGTAATCTACCCCCTAATTTATATTTAACCCACCCATGAATTAATGAGGAAGCTGTAAAAATTAGGTGATGATATAAAACTAGGTGGATTAATTCAAATGACAGTGTGATTTGTAAGAAAAACTTATTGTATTTACCATAATATAGGAAGCATTGATGTACTCTGTACCTTCACCAGATAATGATGAAATACCAACTCTCGATCTTTCCACTGTAAAACAAAAATGAGACTTAGGGCACAGTCCAGAGTAACTACAGGAGCATGTAAGAGACATTACGTGTACCCGTAGTTACTGCACCACCTAGTGAAAACCTATGGGAAATTCATATTACAATCCAGAGCAAATTGTTCTTACACCGGAGCAAGGACTCCCCATAGTTACTCTGGATTGCACCCTTATTTTGTTTCTTTTGTCTGCCACACATGCATGCTCCTACCATCTTGTTGTCCTCGATTCTATAATCAGGAGATTTGGAGGGCCCTTCTTGATAGTGCAGTGGCCTAGCAGCCAATATTTCATGGATAAACATTAAAAATTGAGTATTGGGAGCTTTTTTGGCCTCTTCTTTACCCAGCATGTAATTACCCCCAAATCCAAAGTCACTACGAGTGCACATAAGAAACTTTACGTGCACCTGTAGTTACTGCACCACCTAGTGAAAACCTATGGAAAATTCATATTGGAATCCAGAGTCAATTGTTCTTATACCGGAGCAAGGACTTCCCATAGTTACTCTGGATTTTGCCCTTAGTCTTTGAAACTCCTTGTCACAGAATGTGGTGATGGCATCTGGCCTAGATGCTTTTAAAAGGGAATTGAGAAGATTTCTAGAAAAAAAGTCCATCAACGATTAGGCCATGATGGGTATGTGCAGCGTCTTGGTTTTAGATATAGGCTACCTCACAATGCCAGGTGCAAGGGAGGGCACCAGGATGCAGGTCTCTTTTTGTCTTTTGTGCTCCCTATGGCATTTGGTGGGTCATTGTTGAGATCCAGGAAGCTGGACTAGATGGTCCTGATGCATCTGGGCTCTTCTAACACTCTAATTTTAGATTATATACATCGACGATTATATACATAGAAGATTATATCTTCTTAGATTATATACATCATTGAGTTAGAGACTATGGGCACAATCCAGAGTAACGATGGGAGTACGTAAGAGACATTATGTGCACCTGTAGTTACTGCACCACCTAGTGAAAACCTATGGGAAATTCCTATTGCAATCCAGAGCAACTTGTTTTTACTCTGGAGCAAGGACTCCCCGTAATTACTCTAGATTTCATCCTACATTAGTTTCTGTTCACTGGGTGTGCATGAAACTCCATGCCACATCATTTGGGTAGAGCTGCTCCTCAAAGACATTTTGGGTGACATTTGTAACATTAAGGATAATGAACAATGTGGCTCATTGATCTCAAGTCACAACTATATGTGACAAACATCAAAGTTTCTTAACAAACTTACCAGGAATGATAGATGAGGTCCTGTTTTTTTCTCTGTTGCACTGTTTCAGTGCAGTAGAATAATCACACTGCTGTATATTAGATTGGCTCAGAAGCTGAAGACAAAGTAAATTAAAAAAAATGTTTTGCTTTAGGAGACATACATCCAAGTACAGTTCAGACTATGAAGTCCTGCTGATAGGACAGAGAGCTGTGACCCCCCCTCTTCTATTATCCTAAAGCAGTGGTTTCAACCATTTTATTGATCTATTATTTTATTATGTAAACTGCTATGTGAACATATCATGTTGAAAAGCAGTACAGAAGTAATAATAAAATATTATTTATGATGGGGTGTGATGAGATATTTGGTGGGCTCAAAGCAAAAGCAAGATTTGAACTGATAAGAACTTTTTTCCAATTAAAAGTGAGATTCTAACACATTCCATTGCTGATTCTTTGGTCCTAGAAATATTTAAGACAAAAAAATGTTAGTGTGCAGTATCTGCATTTTTTAATTCTTCATAATTTTGGGGAGGGTCTCACCTTGAATTGTTTCTCTAATCTTGTTTTTCCCATTGGTCCAGGTATTAAGAGAGAATTAACATATGCATGAATGTGACTTTCAGGTACTTCTGTTTCTTTGCTAAGTATGGCTTCCACAAGTGCATCATGAATAAAAACATACTGCTCCTGGGGAAAAAAATGAGAAGCACAAGCAAACAATTTTGATTTTATTATCTGTGTTTCTTAGTGGCTAAAAAAGCAAATTATTTTTTTTCTCCATATACTGGTATAAACAAAAACAAGTCTGAAAACACTTTGGCGTATAAACCCTTCTTATTAGAGCCACTCTTTTGTAGATGAAGATTAAAGTAGGCTTATAGCACAATCCAGAGCAACTAATCTGTCCACATAAGAGCCCTTGGGTTGCCCTATCTATCACTAGGGTGGAGCAGCTGCAAGATGCTCCAGCCCAGTTACTCTGGAAGAGGCTTAGGGCAGAGCAAGGCAAGATAGGGTGCCCTAAGAGAGGAGGACATGCTCTGCCCTAACTGCTCTGCCCTAGGCAGTTCAGGAGAGGCATGTTGAGGGCATGTTCAGCATTGCCTAGGGCAGAGCAGTTACTCTGTATCCAGAGCCTGTTTCCAAGGCAGAAATGCCCTCTTCCAGCTCCTCAGAGATATACCACCTCAGTAGCAGGTATAGTAATGAGTAGACCCATAGGGGTCCATGATAAGGCCTGAGTAAGAATGGCAGTGTTGACCAAAAATCTGAGTTCTTGGCCATCCTAGGTGCAACCCCTTCCTCTCAACCTCAGGATATGGAACAAACTACGGCTGCCCACAAACCTCAGGATACAGCAGGCCAGTCCAAGAAGCCCCTTGTATTCACTGTAGAATGTACTGGCATCTCATCAGGGACTCCTTATAAGGCAGGCACCCAGTGGCGTCACCAGACTGGTGCGGCTGGTGTGGGCCGCATTGGGTGACGCACTCAGTATGGGGTGATGCGCAGGAGGAGTTTGACTGTCCTTTGGCAGGCCCCGGGTGTCAGCGCACTCATTCAGGCCTGCTCCAAGGCGGAGCAGCAGCCAGAAGCTGCCACTTGTCTTCGGAGCTGGCCCGAATGGCCAGCTGAGATGCATTGCGCAGAAACACACTGAGCATGCCGAACAGCTTCAGAGACTTCCTTAGAGCAGAGAAAGTCCGCGCCTCTGCACGGCCATTCGGCCTCACTCAGGAGGCGGCATGGCAGCTGAATGGCTTCAGAAAGAGTACTGCACAGGCACCAACTCTGACGCCTGCACAGACTCCTCTGAAGCCAAAAGGCTTCAGTAAAGTACTGTGCAAGTGTCAGAGACGGTGCATGCGCAGTACTCTTTCTGAAACCAGTTGGCTTCAGAAACAACTGCACATGCGCCAACTTTGGCAACTGCACAGTCCAGGTAGGGGGTGCACGCATCCCAGGGGTGACACACAGACTTCTGCACCGGGTGATGCGCAGAGTCGTGTCAACACTGTAGGCACCACAGCTATTCCTTGTTCAGTGTCATCTGAGGGGTGTCAAATCAGGAGCAAGTCCTCCCCATGTGTCAATTACTTAGCATGCTCTGGAGCAGTTAGGGCAGCCCAGGCTTCCTGACTCTCTGGATTCAGCATAACTTTCTGCTCTGGATACAGAATAGTTAGGAGAGAGCAGTTAAGGCAGAGCAGACTGAACTTGCTCTGGATTGTGCCCTAATTGTATTATCTTTGTTTGCTTCACATTTTCAATTCATTTTAAAATAACTTTTGTAAGCTTTTTTTACTTTTTATTTATTTATTTTTACTATTTTTAATTTATTTATAGCGTCTGTGAGTTTTCATGGCAGGGCAGGCCACATTAGAAAAAACAAAATTATTTTTTACTTACCTCTGTCTGCACCAAGTAGTTCCTTTGGGTTCGTATGTGTTTTAGGAATCCAAATACATTGACAGTCCCTTCCTGCTGAATTTGCTGTAGCATGCTGTCTAATACTATATACGTGCCTGTCCTTCCAACACCAGCACTATTAAACATTAAAACAAATCCATCTTAATCTTTAGAACAGCAAAAAAGTACAACAGCTCAGCTATATACCTTAAATCTTTTTTAAAAAATCTATATAAATAAAGACATTTACCAAAAGAAGCACAGATACTACACATACACTCTGAAACCTTCTCCTAGCAAGTGTTCTAAATGTTACGACATTCCTCAAGGTGTGCAGGTCATACCAAGTATGCATACTGGGGTGATACCACCACAGGCCAAAAATTTTTTGATCATGGTATTTCTAAATAATACTGTCATACTGTATATCATTTGATGTGAAATTTCATGAAGAATGCAATAAAACAGGTCACATTTAAATATCTTTATTTTTTCAAAAACTATAGCCAAAAAACCAGTGAGGGAGAACAGAGGTACATCACCATGTATACAGCTTGGAATGTAATGTATGTTGCCCCTTCCCAGTTTCAAAGGGAAAGGTCCTTCAAAGGGGTCACATACTGGCCTCCTGCACTGGATTATGCACAAGTTATGACTAAATTATAATGATTTTTTAAAGCTGCTGCTAAGGGCGCAATCCAGAGTAACTACAGGGAGTCCTTGCTCCGGTGTAAGAACAATTTACTCCATAAGAACAATTTAATTTCCCACAGATTTTCACTAGGTGGTGCCGTAACTACGGGTGCACATAATGTTTCTTACGTGACCCGTAGTTACTCTGGATTGTAGGGTTAGTGAACCTGATACAGTTAATGGAGAAGTCAGTTTACATGGCAGATTTGTGCACATAATGTTGCTTTGTATCTGAACCACTGAGATTCTGGTGATGTTTAACCTAAAGTCCATGGAAGATGCATGTTTTTTATTTTCAATTTTTTTGGCACTTAATATAAATTGATAAAAATGTGGTAGAAGTTCAGTTATACAAACACAGACCTGCAATGAACCACGACGGGTCCAACAGCATGACGTTTAGCATAGGATGCTTTTCGAACAAATGTGAGCACAGGCAAGGTGTATTCAGGAACACCCATATCAGGCCACTGAGTATAGTGATACTGAGAAACTATACGGCCGCTGGACCGTCCTTTCTGGGAACCCTACAAGGATAAGCAGATAAAAAAACTGAAACAACTGAAACAAAAAGCACTTTGTTACTTAAACATATTTCACATACTGTGCTGGTGAATAACCAGCACTGACTATCATGTAACATTCAAGGGGCATTTTGTGATGAGAACAATACAGGAAGAGACATAATTGATGTGAGAGTTAAACCTTATCATTTGGTATAAAAAATTAAAAAATGTAGAAAACATGTTGTAGAAAATTGGCCACAATGTGTGCTTGTACACAAGTTATTGGGGAAGAGAGTCTGGCACTGTGTTGGACCACCCAATTTCTTGGCAATATTTCTTTAGACTGTACCTTACCTTTTTCACTTTGGTGTTCCTAATAGTAAAATTCCTCACAGTGTAATAGGCAAGCACATGAATGCTCTTCTGTGTGACTAAAAAGTTTCCATATTCTTCACTGCCATCAGCAGGCCAGTACTGGTCACATTTTCTCTGACAAAGAGGAATATGCAATGTTAAAAATATATTTTATAAGTCTCCACCCCCCTCTATGGGCACAATCCAGAGTAACTACGGGGAGTCCTTGCACCGGTGTAAGAACAATTTGCTCTGGATTGCAATATGAGTTTCCCATAGGTTTTCATTAGGTGGTGCAGTAACTACGGGTACACGTAATGTCTCTTACGTGCTCCCGTAGTTACTCTGGACTGTAGGGCCAATTGGCAGATTAAGGCTGCAATCCTAAAACACATTCCTGGGGGTAAGACCCATTGAACACAATGGAGTATACTTCTGAGAAGACTTGGTTAGGATTGTGCTCTCAGTTTCCACAGTTTCAGATATCCAAAATTCAGGTATCTAAATGCCCCTAGTGTGCTCATCTGTTTTGTTTTGCTCAGCTGCAGCCCTCCAAATCACTTCTTTACCCTTTACCTTTTTATAAGCAGTAACTAGCTAACAAGCACTAACTGAGAGTTAGTGTCATGCAGGCTTGTTAGTGCTTGCCTTTCAAACAGCTACCTCTTTGCACTTGGAGGGCAAGCACTAACAAGTGCCAACAAGCAAGTGTGGAGAGGAAGCAGCCTGGAAGACTTAGGCCACAATCCAGAGTAACTATGGGACCTTTTACATCAATGTAGTTACAGTACCACCTATGGGAAACCTATCGGAAACGCACAGAGCAATCTAGAGAAAGTGCCTCTTACGTCTTCCCGTAGTTACTCTGGATTGTAGGGTAAAGAACATAAGAAGTGTCTCCATTGTATCAGGCCAAAGATCCATATAGTCCAGCTACTCACGAGATACCTGTATTCAGGGGTTCTCCCTGCATCTGGCCTTTTGCAGTTTCCTATATATTAACACTAAAACTCCTCATGGCTTGTAACCTGTGATGTTATTAACCTGTGATTTTCCTCTAGAAATTTGTCCAATCCTTTCTTAAAGATACATCCTTGGCAAGGAGTTCCACAGCCTAATTACACAATGGTAAAGAAATATTTTACTTGTGCAGAGCAACAGTAAGTTTAGGGTTCTCTGCTTTGGGGTTTTTGGATAAGTGTAAGAGATGGCCTCCAGACCAGTTTGGGGCACTCGTACAGTCCAGTGGTGGGCCTGGCCTGGCCCAAAAACCGGTTCCCCAGAAGTGGGCGGGGCCAGGCTGGGTCAGGGGGCGGGGCCTGGGTTAGGGGGTTTTTAATTTAAAAATTAAAAAAAATAAAATTGACTGTCATGGGACTTACTTCTGAGTAGACCATAGGATTGGGCTTTGAGGCTGCAGTGCCAACCACACTTTCCTGGGAGTAAGTCCAGGCACCCCAGAGGAGGGGGAGGTTGGCACTGAGCTGGGGAGAGGAAACCCAGAGGAGATGTCCTGGAAAAGAGGACACAGGCACCCCAGAGGAGGGGGAGGTTGGCACTGAGCTGGGGAGAGGAAATCCAGAGGAGATGTCCTGGAAAAGAGGACATAGGCACCCCAGAGGAGGAGGAGGTTGGCACTGGGCTGGGGAGAGGAAATCCAGAGGAGATGTCCTGGAAAAGAGGACACAGGCACCCCAGAGTCACCAGAAATAGGATCCATCCTGGAAAGGAAGAGGGAATCCTAATGACAGTTTCCTGGGACTAAGACCCATTGAACACAATAGGGCTAACTTTTGAGTAGACATGGTTAGGATTGTAGTCAACAGGCTAAGGAAAGAGGATCTATCTGGAAAGCAGGCAGGAATCCTAAAAACACTTTCCTGGGAGTAAGTCCCATTGACTGCCATGGGACTTACTTCTGTGTAGACCTACATCGGACTGGACTCTGAAGATGCAATGCATGCAACCCTTACCCTGACCACACCTTCCTGGGAGTAAGTCCCATTGACTGCCATGGGACATACTTCTGAGGAGACCTCCAGGGCAAGTGTGTGTGTTTTAAAGACTTAAAAAAACCAATGTAGGACAAAATGCAGCACATCCTACATTTTGTCCTACATTTAAAATATGTTCCAGTGGGGTTGGAGGGTGATTGGGGGCACTTGGGGGCAGTGGGGGCTCTTTAGAGCCAGTTCTGGGGGGTGAGAGGGTGATTGGGGGGGCACAGGGGGCTTGCTACAATTAAAAAAAATTTCAAAAAAAATTAAAAAATCACTGCGCATGCGCGCGCAGCTAATTACTGGCTGAGCAAAGCTCCTAGAGGGGACCTCAAGTGACCTCTTCCAGGAAGTGAAAGTATTTTTTTTAATTGTAACACAACACACTCGGAAGTAACACACACACTGATCTCACTGCTTGCTTGCCCAAGAGGCCACAAGGCGGTCTACTCGGAAGTAAGTACTTACTCAAGGCTTGCTGCTGGCAAGGCAAGGCACTAAGGCAGGTCAGGTCAGGTCAGGCAGGGACAGCAAGAAGCCGCAAGAAAGGTGCGTCGCTGAGGCAAAGCAAGCCTGGCTGTTTGAAGAGCGCGCGATGTGGCTGCTCGCTCTCTGAGTGGCCGGCTGGGCTCTGTAGGAGGCGGGGAGGAGGGACTTCTTCACCCGCCCTCCAAGCAGCAGCTGCGCGCGCACTGTGCGTGCTCAGAGTAAAAATGGCAGCCACGGTGGCCGCTAGTGGCTGCGGACCGGTCCCCAAGGCTCTGCTCCCGCACAGCCTTACTGGTTCGCCATCGGCCGCCAAATTACAAGACCCGGTTCAGGTGAGTAGGCCCGAACCGGGACGTGCCCACCTGTGTTGTACACCCAACTCAAGTGGGACCCAGTTGGGGCTCTCACTTAGCTGCCACAGTAACTGCAGCTATGGTGAGCCAGATGCTTGTGGTGCTACTAGAAAAGCATAACACCTGGAAGTAGTTGGCGGAAATAAAACATAAATTCCAGCTATTTTTGGGAGGCCAAACATTTTCAAGGGAAGGCAAGCAAGACAAGAATCTGCCCACTGCATTTTCCTCCCAGTAGCTGGCTGCAGCAATGGGGTATCATTGGGCTGCCCCTGAGAGAGCGGGGCCCAGTGTCATGACATTGGCCACACTGTCTTAAGGCTGGCTCTGAATAGTGATACACTGAAGAGCCCTCCAGTCTGTTCCATCCCAGCACTGGCTATAACAAGGGGCAAGCAACCCCTTTGCACCAGTCCTGGTAGTGTTACTGAATTCAGAGGTACTCATTCCTCTGTTGAAGCCCAGGGCATTTTCTTGTGGACACTGTGGAGCTATGAATTTCATTTTCTGCTCATAGCATCCCTCACTTCATCAAATCCTGCTGTGAAGGATTCCCCTCACCTTTAGGACCAGTTTTGAAACATGTAATTGAAAGGGGAGTGGAAACATTTCAGCGCATCAGTTATCTGCAAGGTTGCATGTGCTTAATAAGCAGGAGCACTTTTATTGCACTCTCCCCATTCGCACTATCATTCATAGCTCTTTGAGTTTTATTTACACCCAGGGTGCCATCCTAACCAATTTGGGAAGGCATAACTCACTGGTCTTCCCATTCTACTGGTGGCGTTGGGAGGCCAGTGCATGTCTGTGCACTGGCCTAACCCCCCAGGAATGGCGCCAAGGTGCCTTATGACACTTTTGTGACACCTCCAGGCCAGGACTTGTGCCTGGATTTATGCCTCTCAAACTGGGGGGTCAAGATTGCAGCCTCAATGAGAAGGAAATGCCATGTACGTATAAAAGCAAAATAAGTAATATTATCAAAGATGTTCATACCCTTCCTTTCTCAACAAGATTGGTGATCATTACAATAACTTCCACATTATGTTCCCAAATCATTCTCCAGAAATCTTCAGCTGTTGATTTTAAAGGCCCCTGAGCAGCAATGTAAGCCTTTGGTCTGTTGTATCCCTGCATTAAATCAAAGGAAAAAATGCATTTAATTTTTGAGTGGCTGATTCTAGTGAAGATTTTTCAGATTTCAGTAACAAACTGAAAAATATTTTTTTTACTGAAATGCAATGTTCCACAGGGACTGCACAAAGCTGAACGTATGCAGCTGCATGAACTTGCAATAGGATAAAGACATTTTAAAGATTATTCTTAATCAACCATTTCTATAGAGACAAAGGTATTGCAACATCACTTTTATGCACAACATTCTGCATCTAATTCCAGTGCGCTTCACTTGAGAGCAAACAGATGTTATTCCGTCCACACACAGGCTTGTCAATGTTTTGGCCAATAAGTTTATTTGCTTGCAAAACTTGCAACCCACTTAGTGGGTCCTGACCCAGAGTTTGAGAAACATTGGTCTCTGCTAATTGGTGCTATCCCCCGTCTGCACTTGAAAGCCCTACATGGGTGTACTCAAATCTGTACCATTGATTTTGCCGGTGCAGATCCAAGGGGCTGTGCCGGTGCAGATCCAAGGGGTGCAGACCCCACGGTTGCTACATGGGGCAAGAAAAACAAGGATGCCACTATAGCCATCTTGGTACATCTTTATTAGAAGGCAAGCAGGGACATAGGATTGGGCCTTGAACTTCTTTATCATCGCATGTGTTGTTGTTTGCTTTCTTTCCATTGCAGCACTGTAAAGGGTATTTCATTCTATGTCTTGCTACTGTCCTCTTCCATAATGCACATCAAAGCCTGACACAAACCAACAGTAAAAGAAAGCAGCCCAATAATGCTACAGGAAAAAGCACTTACATCAACATAATTAGCATTAATGTAGTCTGTAACTTTTCCATCCTTGTCTGCAAGCTGTGCAAGCTTAACTCTACTGTGATCATCTATATTGGGAAAAAATGGTTGAAATTAACACAACATTGTAGCACCAATAGATTTTTTTTAGAATATACCAAAAATGAATTCATAAATATTGACATGATTAAAATTTGGAATTTGTATAAAATTAATTTGTAACATGCACCAATATTTTGTATCCAAATAGGAAAAACTGAATTAGCCTCTCCAAACAGAAAGATATGCATGCAGAGGCAGAGTTCTAAGCCAGTGTCTCTCAAGGTTTGTCCTCTGCTGTACCACTTCAAACTGTCCACCTTTTCAAAGTACCTCTAGAAGTAACTGATGATGACATCATGATGACACAACAAGCACCAGGAAAAGGGTCAGATGGATAGGAGTCAGTGATGGGCTTCAAAGAAATTAACAACCGGTTCTATGCCCATGGCAGCCACTTTTAAATGGCTATTTTTAAACTTTATAAGTCCTTTCTCTTGTTAACAAACGGTTCTATAGAGTAGGTGCGAACCTGCTGGAGCCCACCACTGATAGGAGTGCAGTTAAACATGCTTTGGAGCTCAGCACACTGAGCCAAGCCTTCTAATGCTATTTGTGTACCACATTCCCAGACTTTGCTGCCAAGTGTAAGCAGCTACCCAGGCTTCCTGCTAATACCAGCAGATTAATACTACCTCAAGAACCACATGAAATGTCCATTCCACTGGTTGAGAACACCTAAGCATTTGCAAATGCAGAATATAGAAGTGCAAATACACTAGGATTAAAATGCAACTTTTAATGCAAACGCAGCTGTGTGTTTCGATTAGGGATACTTCTTGTTGCACATAGCTAGTTGCCTTGACTTCAGTTGGACTCAAGATATTGTCTTTAAATATTGATTCTAATAACATTGATTTATTAAGTATCATTTACAGCATTCTTATGTTATACTACTGCAGTGTGCCTGCAATTACCTTTTAGGAGAAGCATGCATCTTATATACGAGATATATATCTATTACATATCTATTAAGTACATATCTATTAAATAGATTTAATGGATCTGTAACTATCCTGGGGGTGCAATCCTGACTTAGGCCAGAAAATGGCCCAGTTAAGATGACCTAAGGTAGGCCATATTTTGAGCTGACAGTTAGGTCAAATCCACTGGCTAGGAGGCATCTAGGTTGGCCTAAATGCTGCTGAAAAGGCAGCAGCACAAGGGCAGCATACTCACTGGGCTGTGGGAGTTGTGCCATATCCTGACTAGCCCTACAATCCAGAGTAACTATGGGAGCACGTAAGAGACCTTATGTGCACCCATAGTTATGGCACCACCTAGTGAAAACCTATGGGAAATTTATACTGCAATCCAGAGCAAATTGTTCTTACACTGGAGCAAGGACTCCCCGTAGTTACTCTGGATTGCGCCCCTAGGCTGTTGTAGTTGTGCTGTATCCTGAGGTTCAGATGCAAGTGGCGCTTAGGCTGGGCCTAAGATTTAGAACTTTTGATTTTGCTTCCATTTTTATTCTGGCTTATCAGATAAATCTACTCATATTTATTCCTGTTCCTGAGGTGGCCCAAGTCATAGGAGCTGTGAAGGACATAGGCGTTTCGGCCCTGGAAACAAGCTCTGGATACAGCCTAACTACACTGTTCTAGGTCATACTCTACATGCCATCAACACACCCCTCCTGAAATGCCTAGGCGAGCGCTGCTTAGCTGGTGCAGGTCCATCTGTCTTGGGCCAGCCTAAGTGGACTTACGCCAGCCCAAGCCTTCTCTGCTGCAGCTACACTGGCCTATCTGGCATTAGGCTGGCCCAAGTGCCAAATAGGCTAGCCTAAGAACACTTCAGGATTGCAGCCTGAGTCAGTCATGCAGAACATGGTCTTGTCTGGTATACAAATAGCCTGTAAGGCTTGTGTGGCACAGCAGAGTTGCTGAGCAGGAGCTTAACTAGAGAGCCCCACAGCAAGTGTGCTCATGTTCATTCCATGCGAAAGCCCAGAACTGGGAAATCTGGGTTTTCATGTAGAAATAAATTTTAAAATATGGGCTTCTCTTGACTTATGATGGCCATAAAGTGCACACATGGCTCTCCATCATCTGCAAAGGTTTCTCCGCTGTTTCCACTGTGCACATGTCAATGGATACATATTTCCATAAGTGGATTTGTTAGGGACATAGTGGTTCCATGAACGATATGGAGGAACCTCAGTGTCCATAAGAAATCTTCTTCATTGGCACATTCAGGAAGATTTAGGAATTTAGGAATACTAAATAATACTAACTAAAGGAGTACTAAGATTTAGGATTTAAGAATACTATGTAAAGATATTACTAAAGAGATACATATGACTACTTACAGGCAACAATGTTTATATATCTATTCTTATTTTTGTTGTCTGGATGGTTAGAGCTGTCTGATGTAATGCCTAGATCCACAGTACAGTTTTGGATTTCCTAAAAAAAGAAAATCAACACAAGCTGTTTAATATCAATATAATTGTATACCTGCCCCTCCCCCATAAACTACTGTATCTGTGATATCTTGAAACTACATCTTTGCTAAAATAAATATGCTGAAAGAATTCCTTACCTGGTAAAACTCTTTCAGTGTCTAATGAAGGAATGAATGCAAAAAAAGTAAAAATGAATCAAATTCCACATCACATAACAAATGAGTAAATATTACAAGTACAATGGAAAGTAACTATGGTTATGATAAATATACACAGATATACACATTTATAATAGAACACGGCTAGCATTTCTAATATACAACATGCAAGTAAAAAAATTACTTTGAAATATAATTTAGTGACTAGATATGTAATCCATCTTTCATTGATGTTAATGGCAGAATATCCATTGATTATAATGAATCAGGACGACTGATTCAATGCAGAAGCCATCAACAAGTATCTGTTGATTTCTAGTCCACAGAAAATGGTTTGTGGATATAAACAACTTATTTTGCAAATAAAAATATTAATACAGCAACATTTCCTATGAGGAACATGCAAATATTCAACCATGCACTGGAAAGCTCAAGTACATGAATTGCAAATGGGGTTAAATTCTTTTTTCAGCGATGTAGGACACAGAAATTAGGCGCTTAATGAAATCACACTTAAAATTTCCAACGTATCAGTGTAACTCTAAGCATATAACTTATTAACAAAATAATTATCTAATCTGCTAATTTTTTAAAGAAAAATTGTAAGAAACAAACCTTAAAACATACTTGAACTCTAATAGCATTGCAAGAGCTTTGCTTCTATCGTTTCTGAATTTTACAAATTGCAATGTGTAATTTCACAGTTATATTTTAAACTAGGGCACCAAATATTATTCAGCAGAATTATTCCTATGCAACATATGAAACAGGTAAATACATGATGCAAGAGTTCTCAATTAACAACCTACACGGAAAGTCCACAAAGAGTTTGCAAAAGTTTTTGTGCATCTTTAGTAGGTTCTTCACTGTATTGTTCACTGTCTCCCTTATGGCATAATCACAGATGAATCAATTCTGAAGTCTCAATTACCCTACAATCCAGAGTAACTACGGGAGCACATAAGAGACATTACGTGTACCTGTAGTTACTGCACCACCTAATGAAAACCTATGGGAAATTTATTTTGCAATCCAGAGCAAATTGTTCTTACACCGGAACAAGGACTCCCCGTAGTTACTCTGAATTGCACCCCTAATTTCATGCTACATGCAGCTAGGTGTTTTATAGCTACAATCCTATATACACGTTTCTGAGAGTTATAGTACATGTATGTTCATCCAAAAATAAGTTCCATTGGATTCAATGGAAAGGGTAACAGGATCATAACCTAAGTCTCATTTAATTAGGGTTGCCATAATCCTCCTCCACAAAATCAGGATAGGACCCTCTGTCACGCAAGGATGTGAATAAACACAATACCCCAAAACCAGGGCTGTCCCTGTTTTTCGGGACATATGGTGGCCCTACATTTTATTCAATGAAAAGGATGGCCCAGTCCTACATGGCTGGAATTCCTGGTTCAATGCTGTATATGATGTTGTAAAAAGTATGCTAGATACTGTGCTGAAGCAGGTGGAGGAAGGCAGTTCCAGATATGGTGTGAACCAGGCAGAGGATGGTTCATTCTCAGTAGTAGCAGTACAACCCCAGCCATATGGCCACCCTCCCCAACACAACATTGAACTCATTTGCCAGTAATGCATACTATGGACTGATGGGGACTGATAGACATATGCAGGACTGAATTGATAGGGCCCAGTTCTGTTCCCCACCAAATACACAGTAGTACTGCTGGACACATGCAGGGGGTGGAATTAGACTGTCTGAGAAAGGTAAGCAAAGATTTTCCTTATTTACCACCCCACAGGTTGCCAGTCCAGGGGACTTATAAGGGTGGAATAAGGGGAATAGAATGTGCAACTGCTGCTGAGATCCTTTCCCCTCCCAGGCCCATTCCCTTCTCCGAACCTTCCCCAAACTATACCCAATGCTGATCTACTTGCTCTGGTAAATGCTGGGGAGCTACGAATGCATTTGGAGTGGCCCTCCACTTGTTTGTGCCAGGAACCTTGTGCACACAATGTGATTTACTTTTGCACCACACTAAGTCCAGGACTTATTGTGGAGGGTTGTTAGATCCCCTACAATAAGACCTGCAGCACAATCCAGAGCAACTAATCTGTCCACATAAGAGCCCTTGGGTTGCCCTATCTATCACTAGGGTGGAGCAACTGCAAGATGCTCCAGCCCAGTTACTCTGAAGGAGGCTTAGGGCAGAGCAAGGCAAGATAGGGTGCCCTAAGAGAGGTGGACCTGCTCTGCCCTAACTGGGGCAGCCTAAGCAGCTCAGGAGAGGCCTGTTGAGGGCATGTTTAGCATTGCCTAGGGCAGAGCAGTTACTCTGTATCCAAAGCCTGTTTCAAGGCAGAAATGCCCTCTTCCAGCTCCTCAGAGATATACCACCTCAGTAGCAGGTATAGTAATGAGTAGACCTATAAGGGTCCATGGTAAGGCCTGAGTAAGAATGGCAGTGTTGACCAAAAATCTGAGTTCTTGGCCAGCCTGGCTGCAACCCCTGCCTCTCAACCTCAGGATATGGAACAAACTACGGCTGCCCACAAACCTCAGGATACAGCAGGCCACTCCAAGAAGCCTCTTGTATTCACTGTAGAATGTACTGGCATCTCATCAGGGACCCCATATAAGGCAGGCACCCAGTGGCGTCACCAGGCTGGTGCAGCTGGTGTGGGCTGCATTGGGTGATGTGCTCTGTATGGGATGATGTGCCGGAGGAGTTTGACTGTCCTTTGGCAGGCCCCGGGCATCAGCATGCCCATTCAGGCCTGCTCCAAGGCGGAGCAGCAGCCAGAAGCTGCCACTTTTCCTCGGAGCTGGCCTGAACGGCCATCTGAGATGCACTGCGCAGAAACACACTGAGCATGCCGAACAGCTTCAGAGAGACTTCCTTAGAGCGGAGGAAGTCCGTGCCTCTGCACGGCCATTCGGCCTCACTCAGGAGGCGGAGCGGGAGCCGAATGGCTTCAGAAAGAGTACTGCACAGGCACCAACTCTGGCGCCTGCACAGTCTCCCCCGAAGCCAAAAGGCTTCAGAAAAGTACTGTGCAGGTGTCAGAGATGGTGCCTGCACAGTACTCTTTCTGAAGCCAGTTGGCTTCAGAAACAACTGCACATGCGCCAACTTTGGCGACTGCACAGTCCAGGTAGGGGTGTGCACGCATCCCAGGGGTGACGCACAGACTTCCGCACCGGGTGATGCGCAGAGTCGTGTCACCACTGTAGGCACCACAGCTGTTCCTTGTTCAGTGTGATCTGAGGGGTGTCTCCTCAGGAGCAAGTCTTCCCCTTGTGTCAATTACTTAGCATGCTCTGGAGCAGTTAGGGCAGCCCAGGCTTCCTGATTCTCTGGATGCAGCATAACTTTCTGCTCTGGATACAGAATAGTTAGGAGAGAGCAGTTAGGGCAGAGCATGCTTAACTTGCTCTGGATTGTGCCCCTGGATAGAATTAGGCTATTAGTGACTGTTTCTGAAGATCTCACATACGGTACTTACATTCCATGCTGTTATATACAAAGGTGAAAAGTTATGTTAGTACTCCTGTCAAGTATGGATCATTTCAATTTAGCCAAATATGAGGAATTGATGTCATAAAGTTGCAGAGTATTTATATATTCTGTAAAAACACATTAGTGCCCATGATGCACTTTATGGTCTTGTACTGTGTGATTACTGCTAGAGACATTCTCTCTATAAATATTTGTAGATTTATAGTTGTTGTTATTTTTTACTATAAATCATACCTAAATCATCTATAGTTTTTTTTACCCACAAATCACATATAACTTCTATCAGCTTATACCACAAATGCTTATTGAACATTTTAAATGTCTGTCAATCTGATGTTATCTATTTCTCATTTTGATGTGAAAATATTCCATACCTCAAATTCTTCAGAAAACCCATTACTGGCATGCAAATCTGCAACATGTTTTGGAAAATGCTTCGTTGGGATTGCTCCAACATCATCTGAAAGGCAAAAAGGGAAAGACAGAGAAAAAATGTAACTTAACACTATACAATATGTACATTATACATGAGAATTAAACTAGAAGTGTACAAAGTGTATTCAAAGAGATGAGTGATACCCTTTCCACACCCCAAGCTGACCTAAAATGATAGGATTTGAGCGATCTGAGTATCAGTTTCACAATAATTTTTTGGGATGTGCTACTGCTGCTGTCAGAATAATGCACTAGTCTTCCATTTAGATGCTACCAGCCCTGGTGATGGTACAGCCTGGTTTGAGAGTGTTTTACTCTTTAAAAGACTTGTCTGACCTTTCCTTCCACAGATTTGCCATCTGTGGATTCAACAAAAAGTGGTTTTCCAGTTCGCATTGAGGGTTGGTCCACATGAGCATACACACTGGGCTAGCTCCAGTACTGGCCAGCTTTAAGTCCCACAAATGTAAACACAGTGAGCTGCATGCCGGTGCACACTGGTGGTGACGTGCATGCTAAATGGGCTGCATATGGGCTAATTCAATGTACTGGATCGACAATCACTGATCCACCAGCATTCTTCTTATATTATTATGAAATTCCATAGTGTAGAATTTTATAAATTATTACATTGATTAGAAACATTAAGCAAGCTGCACAAACAATTTATATTTGCATCAACAGATGTTGATGCAACAACAGACAATATTTTTTAGGCTCCAGTTACTTCAGAATTCATTGACTTCTATTAAGATCCATCTGTTCTCTTTACCTGAATGGGCCTGAATATACAAATGAATTGTCTATTCAAGCTTAAACAGTTGCACAAATGTGTAATGCCACTTTCACATCTTGGTGAAGGCTTGTGGCATAAAATGTTTTCTAATACAATAAACAAGAGAGAAGGTAACACTAATAGCTACACCAGAAAAGTTGGGAAAAAATTGCACATGGTATGATACTAGATCCATATTATTGTTCCAAACGTTGCCAACAATCATGTGGAAAGACCAGTCTCCCTGAGTTGTCCTGTTTATATACAAGATACCTGCCTGCTTCTCCTTGCCATATGTTTCCTGCTTATAGTATCTGGGTAAAGCAAGATACATGATCTTTTGCATGGCCATTAACAAAATAACAAATATAGTGGCTGCAGGGGATCAGGGTGCAGATAAGGAGATCGACAGATTCTGGGGATGCCTACAATAGCACAAGAAGGAAGAGCCTAATTATCACCATTTGAATTATATAAATCCAAACATTCTGACCAATAATAGCATTAGCAAAATTTGGTTTAAAGAAACATATTAAAACATGCTTTATTCCACATAAGTGCACTATGGAAACCCAACTTGATCACAGAGAAATGTGACTGTAACTGATGGTGGCAGTTATGTTTTTATAATTGTGGCTGTCCAAAACATGTTCCTGCATATATCTATATATATAAAAATGAAAAGTCACTGACTGACTGACTGACTGACTGACTGACTGACTCACTCACTCAAAGGCCCAGCCAAAACCTCTGGACCTAGAAGTGTGAAATTTGGGGAGGGTGATCCTTCCATGCTGGAGGCACCCAGTAAGAACCGGTTTTTGGAAATTTCCACCACAAGGCGGTGAAAAGGGGCACAAGGCATTTTCCTCCCAATAATTTACATTGAAGAATCCCTGACTGATGGATGGTTTGCCCCAACACCTGGACCTGGAGGTGTGAAATTTGGGGAGGGTGTTCCTTCTGTGACATGAACACCCACCAAGAACCTATGTTGAGAAATTTAACCCTTAAGGGGCTGAAAAGGGGTGCAACATTTTTTGTCCTATTCTTAACATTGAAGATTGATTAACAACCAGCAACTTGGTGCCTGGCGCCTGAAGAATTGAGAAGGAGGGTGCACTGGGGGGGGGATGTTGTGCATGGGGGATGTTGCATACAGGGGGATATTGTGCATGGGCGGATGATGCGCATGGGGGTTGATGCACATAGTGGGTTGATGTGCACGGGGGAATGTGCAAGGGAGACTGATGCACATGGGAGGATGATGCGCATGGGGGATGATACGAAAGGGAGATTGATGCGCATGGGGGATTGATGCGTACGGGAGGATGTTGTGCAGTGGGGGATGGTATACAGAGGGTATTGTACTCCCGCAACACGGGTACAATTTGATAGTTAGTACATAAATCTGCATTTCTGGATACGGTTTTGTTTCCTGTACAATAGCCATTGGTATGCAAGTATTCCTGTCTGGTTTCTATAGCTCTCCTGGAGACCACAGCTCACTTTAGGTAACCACTGGCTTATACAATAAACACAAAGGAAATACCTGACACTGGAAAAACCGGTGCTGGTGGAGTAGATATCACTCGAGGCGATGTGTTATCTTCTAAATAAAAATGTGCTGTTTGGAAGCATTTTCTAAAAGAAAGAGAGAGGAATAATATTTCATACAAGTTATTTAAATATAAGGTTGCAATCCTTTGCAGATTTACCTGAGAGTAAGCTCTGTTGAACACAAAAGGATTTACTTCTGAACAAGCATAGGATTGTACTATAAGACTTCTTGGAATAGTTACTTGACCTTTTTTAACGCTGCAAACAAAGCACTTGCATAATTTAAGGGACACAATCCTAACCAATTTAGGCCAGCATAACTCACCTGGCACAGTTGTTGGGGAGGCTTGCATGTGCCTGTGCACTGGTCTAACCCCTTCAGGAGTCCAGCAGAAATGCATTCCCGAACTTTTGTAACACTCCTGGCAGCACAGGACTTATCCCTATGGACCTATCATTATGGATTCATCTCTAGGGATTGCAGCCCTGGTTAAATACATCTGGCAAGATCTAAATATCATTGTCAGTATCTTCCCAATATTGCTATATTGAAGGAACTGTAAAATAAATACCAGCCACACTTACAGCCAAATCCAGAGTAACTACATGAGCACGTAAGAGACATTACGTGCACCCGTAGTTACTGCACCTATGGGAAAACCTATGGGAAATTCATATTGCAATCCAGAGTAAATTGTTCTTACACTGGAGCAAGGACTCCCCATCGTTTCTTTGGATTTCGCCCTTAAGAACTGTTTAAGAATCATTGATTTCCATGGAAGAGAACCAAGTACATGACTTAACTCTCTTATAGAAATTAATGAGAGTGAACAGTGCTTACCTTTAAGTAGAGCATGCTCTTACAGTTCAGTAAATCACATTAATAGGTAACACATAAGTCCTATATTAAAAGCCCAGATAGAATTTACCTGAAGAAGAGACAGAAGATAGAGCCGACATCCATCTCAATCAAGGATGCAAATCTGAACCCGGTTTTACTTGCACATGTTGTTCAAGACTCTAATTAAAACTATTGTTTCTCTAACTATTCAAATGTTAGAGAATTGTTCTGTTTTATAGTCTAACTATCATACTACTGGATTCACGTTTCAAGCCACCTTTTTATAGCATGCTGTGAAAGCACCACCTTCTCACTGGCACTGAATGGAAAAAGGGAATATCTTATGAAAACGCCCACAATTGAACTGGTAAAATATTGGTCAATCACCAAACAATTATAGTTTGACAGACCTTTGAAGAGGATAGTATTTGCTTGGGGAGTTGGTGTTTCAACTGAAAATGTTAACTGTTCCACAATATTGTTTGAATGTCCAGATGTAAAAATAATAGGAGACATCTGGTGAAAGACTACAAGGAGTAATTCAAATTACAATCAATTTCAGCTTGATGCACCTAACATTTCCTTAATTTAAAAAATCCATCTTTAGATAATTAAACCTGCAATTGACACTTTTCATAGGTCATTTGTTTCGTTTGGAGAATTATTAACAATTGATTAACTTTAAAAGGATATCTGCATGAGAAAAAGCACCGTTAGGATTTAAAATTTATTAAATTCTAGATAACTTGGCCCGCATTCCTTTTTTGTTTCCAATAGCAAGTATTTTGTGGAAATTTTTGGCTGATCCAGAAATCAGCAAAACTGAAACGTTGATTATAGTATTTTAAAAACTTTATATCTTAAAAACTAAGATCAGACTACAATTAATTCTATGTTTTAAGCTTGTTCTAGTTTGCTTCAAGGTATAGCTTCAAGGTATTTGCTTCAGATAATTAACAGCACAACAATAATACCACAATCAGATAAGCATAGCATAATCTGATAAATCATTGGTCAGGTGTGTGAATTGGTGAGACAAGTAGTGTAGAAATACTATATAATAAATAAATAAATAAATAAATAAAATAAATAATGCCATATGTGATTTAGCTCACAGTGCAATCCTAACACCCACTTAGGGCACGATCCTGAGTAACTACGGGGAGTCTTCGCTCCGGTGTAAGAACAACTTACTGTGGATTGCAATATGAATTTCCCATAGGTTTTCACTAGGTGGTGCAGTAACTACGGGTGTGCGTAATGTCTCCTATGTGCTCCCATAATTACTCTGGATTGTAGGATTAAGTTGACACAAGTCCTGTGTTGGGGTGTTGCAAAGGACCTGTAAGGCACTTCTGTGCCACTCCAGAGGGGTTAGGCCAGACACAGAAATGCACTGGCCTTCCCACGCCACCATGGGAATAGCTCACATTGGTTACTCACCGTGAGTGAGTTGTACTGGTCTAAGGGCGCAAGCCAGAGTAACTACGGGGAGTCCTTGCTCCGGTGTAAGAACAATTTGCTCTGGATTGCAATATGAATTTCCCATAGGTTTTCATTCGGTGGTGCAGTAACTACGGGCGCACGTAAAGTCTCTTACGTGCTCCCGTAGTTACTCTGGATTGTAGGGTAAATTTGATAAGGATTGTAATCGCAGAGGGGTAAAAGCTCCTGCAAGATGAAGAATAATTTATATATGATTCAGTTATTTGACCCGAACAAGTTCCAATGAGCAAGAATCAGTTGATACAGTTTAGTGACCGCATGTCTCAAAAATGCTTTTAGCCTCAAAAACATCTTTCAGATTTTAATAGAAACGCTGGCATCAGACCAGTGATTTTTAACCAGTGTGCCATGGCACAAGGATGTGCCACAAATGGTCTGCAGGTGTGCTGCGGGACTTTGGGGAGGGTCGTAGGGAAATTGGGGGATTTGAGCCCCCTATGGTATGTCTTGTCAATAGTTAAAAAACTGATGATGTGCCTTGACAATTGTGGCAACATGTCAGTGCGCCGTGATATGAAAAAGATTGAAAATCAGTACATTTGACAATGAATTTTATTTCTAGAAAAATATATAATTCTACTTAGGGCAAAATCCAGAGTAACTATGGGGAGTCCTTGCTCCAGTGTAAGAACAACTTACTCTGGATTCCAATATGAATTTCCCATTGGTTTTCACTAGGCGGTGGAGTAACTACAGGTGCACATGAAGGGCACAATCCAGAGCAAGTTCAGCCTGCTCTGCCCTAACTGCTCTCTCCTAACTATTCTGTATCCAGAGCAGAAAGTTATGCTGCATCCAGAGAGTCAGGAAGCCTGGGCTGCCCTAACTGCTCCAGAACATGCTAAGTAACTGACACATGGGGAGGACTTGCTCCTGAGGAGACACCCCTCAGATCACCCCTGAGGAGATGGGCATGGTGCCTAAAGTGGTGACATGACTCTGTGCATCATCCGGTGTGGAAGTCTATGTGTCACCCCTGGGATGCGCGCACCACCCCCCCTGGACTGCGCAGTCGCCAAAGTGGGCGCCTGCGCAGTTGTTTCTGAAGCCAACTGACTTCAGAAAGAGTACTGCGCAGGCACCATCTCTGACACCTGTGAAGTACTTTTCTGAAGTCTTTCAGCTTCAGAGGAGACTGTGCAGGCGTCAGAGTTGGTGCCTGTGCAGTACTCTTTCTGAAGCCATTCGACTGCCGCTCTGCCTCCTGAATGAGGCCGAATGGCCGTGCAGAGGCGCAGACTTCCTCCGCTCTAAGGAAGTCTCCTCTGAAGCTGTTCAGCATGCTCAGTGTGTTTCTGCGCAGTGCACCGCAGCTGGCCGTTAGGGCCAGCTCCGTGGACAAGTGGCAGCTTCTGGCTGCTGCTCCGCCTTGGGCGTGCTGACGCCCGGGGCCTGCCAAAGGACAATCAAACTCCTCTGGAGCATCACCCGATATGAAGCGCATCACTCAATGTGGTCCACACCACCCACACCAGTCTGGTGATGCCACTGGGTGCCTGCCTTATAAGGAGTCCCTGATGAGATGCCAGTACATTCTACAGTGAATACAAGGGGCTTCTTGGAGTGGCCTGCTGTATCCTGAGGTTTGTGGGCAACCGGAGTTGTTTCATATCCTAAGGCTGAGAGGCAGGGGTTGCAGCTAGGCTGGCCAAGAACTCAGATTTTTGGTCAACACTGCCATTCTTACTTGGGCCTTATCATGGACCCCTATGGGTCTACTCATTACTATACCTGCTCCTCAGGTGGTATATCTTTGAGGAACTGGAAGAGGGCATTTCTGCTTTGGAAACAGGCTCTGGATACAGAGTAACTGCTCTGCCCTAGGCAATGCTATACATGCCCTCAACAGGCCTCTCCTGAGCTGGTTAGGCTGCCCCAGTTAGGGCAGAGCAGGTCCACCTCTCTTAGGGCACCCTATGTTGCCTTGCTCTGCCCTAAGCCTCTTCCAGAGTAACTGGGCTGGAGCATCTTGCAGTTGCTCCACCCTAGTGATAGGACAACCCAAGGGCTCTTATGTGGACAGATTAGTTGCTCTGGATTGTGCTGGAAGTCTCTTACATGCTCCCGTAGTTACTCTGGATTTGGGGATTAGGCTTTCTTTCTAGGGGTACTCATCAGTACTCAGTACTGGCACCTTTTTCCACCTGCCCCCCTCCCAAGCAGCTAATTAATAATTAATTTTATGGGGCACACTGTGGTATTAGCACCTTTATCCCCAGAAAAAAACACTGTCACTTTTACTGCAGAAATATAACAAAAAATTGAACCTATTTGTGGTCCATACAATTCCCCTTTCCGATTAATGAAATTCTATTTTGTGTACATTGAAAAGACACAAACGATTAAATTTAACATCTAAGAGATATTACCATTAATGGGATACTTGTTTTATTTTGAAAACAAACGAGGTTACAAAGCTGTATTTTTGCAGGGAAACAAAATGAACACAATGTCATCTAAAAAGACAAGATGAAAACACTTGTAGGATTACTAATACTACACCCTGCAATCCTCATCTTAAAGTGTACAGCCATGTTTTCTTTATAAACAGGAAATATTTCAAATACCACTTAGCCCTAAAGATAAGAACCTTTGGAAGATGAATATGAACAGTCATGTAAAATGCCACAGAGCTACAGAGAAGCTTGTCAACAAAATGAAGGTCAGCCACAAATCCCTACAGGAAAATCCAGAACAAATGTGCAGGAAATCTAAACTAAAAATAAGATGTGCAGCTTTTTGAGTGCTTCTCTTTTCTGGGCTAGTTCATGCATGCATGTACAGCTTCTGTCTCACAGATGAATGTGGAAATTAACTCCAATAAAAATGTACAACATCACACTTGTGTAAGATCTGGGTATATGAACACCCAGTCTGTAGTTTTAAATCTGTAATGTTATCACTTGATATTGTAATTGTTTTACAGCCCACTCTTATGTTCCTAGTACCTGGATACATGATGGCAGCAAAATGGCTACCGCTGTATCCCATGGGCATGGTGATACTCTTGGAGGTCTCTTTGGGCGAAGAAAACTTTACCCTACAATCCAAAGTAAGGACGGGAGCACGTAAGAGATATTACATGCAGCTGTAGTTACGGCACCACGTAGTGAAAGCATATGGGAAATTCATATTGCAATCCAGAGTAAATTGTTCTTACACCGGAGCAAGGACTCCCTGTAGTTACTCGGGATTGCGCCCTTAATCAAATAAATGAATAAATATTGCAGAGGCATTCAGTGCAATCCTAAGCATGTCTACTCAAAAGTAAGTCCTATTGTGTTCAACAGCACTTACTCCCAGGAAACTGTAGTTAAAGTTGCAGCCAATTGGCCTGACCTACAGTTAGGCTGGCATAAGCTCCAGCACAACTCCATTGTTGGCACAAGTCCTTGCTAGGAGTGTCACAAATGTTCCATAAGGCACTTCTGTCCCACTCCCGGGGAGGGGGGATTAGGACAGTCCACAGGCATACACCGACCTCCCACACCACCATGGAATGATATACGGGGTGAATCAGTCTGGCCAAAATTGGTTAGGATTGGGCCCAAAGGCTATCCAGAGTGCATTGGACTGGGCTGAAAAACATATGGATACATGAACTGATGGCAACATCCTGACTAGGGTTGCTATCTGTCCCGAGAAACAGGGACAGCCCCGATTTTTGGGGATTGTGTTCATATACTTGCAACTGGGACAGAGTGTCCTGTCCCAATTATATGGAAGAGAATAATAGCAATCCTAATCCTGATGTAGGCTACAATCCAGAGTAACTACTGGACCTTTTACACTGACGTAGTTATGGTGCCACCTATGGGAAACCTATGGAAAATGCAGAGAGCAATTCAGAGTAAGTGCCTCTTACGTCTTCCCATAGTGATAAAACTGGCCTTCTTAAACCCCAGTAATGTCTTTTATAGTGTCTTCTGCTGGTTTTCTTTTGCATCTTTTAAGATTGTGAGCCCTTTTGGGACTGGGACCCATTAGCAATTAATTGTTTTCATTTTCTTGTAAACTGCTTTGTGAACTTTTTAGTTGAAAAGCAGTATATAAATACAGTAGATGACAGACAAACAGACAGACAGATTCTTTTTTTTAACCATTTGGGAACCACTGCCATGCAGTCATAAAAAGGCAATATATTATTTACAGAAATAACTACAGTAGTAAGAGAGAAAATATATTTTAAAAATCTTACCTCCAGTATATGAGAATACCAACGAGAATCACTAAACAGATGAAAGTCAGGGCTGATACAACCACAAGAGGTATAACGGTCTTCGGTTCTGCGCTACCGATAAGCGACTGATGGCTACTATTACTTGCCTCTGTAGTCAGAGAAAATTGAAACAACCAATATTTAAACTTTGACTTAAGGTACAACATAACTGACTATGGTTTCAGGGTCCTAGGAGCTGCTACTTACCATTCTAATTTTGTTAGTGCATAGTGCAGAAAGCATATATATATATATATTTGCAAACCAGTTTAAAGAAAATAAGCAGAGATATGGCAAAGCAGAGGATCATAGCTTAGGCAACGCAACACCTAGCAGTGCAGCATTTCATTTTTTCATACACTGCAAACTTTTGTTTTTATGTTGAAAAAGGAAGAAAATCAAATCATAGCAGTAGACTTAAAAAAAGTGCTCCAGGTTATCAAAACTACATGTTGAAGTGCATAGATGGCTTAAATTTTTTTATTTGTACACTTGACCACTAACTATAACTTAGCAGAGTAAATATAAGTTCAACCTTATTATACACAGATTTTTTTATACATGAATTTGACTCAACATGAATGCTACTGCAAATGAAAAGGGATATTCCAATACCTGGAGAAGGGGAAAAAAGCATCTCTTAAAAATCTCTTTAAAATGCTGTTCTTACTGTTGCATGTCAAGAAAGCAATTATTCAAATTTTCGGCTGAACCAGGCAAATATAGAGATCCTTTGCATTTCCAATTGCCTCTCTACAACTGTAAGAAAAGCTGTTTTTAAGCAATTGTAAAGGGATGTACCTTTTATTTTAAAACTGCTGTTATTTAAATTATTTTTTGGTATCAGCAAGGAGCCCCAAAATCAAACCCCTGTGGATATTGAGGCAAGACCTCACACTGTTAGGAGCAATGGAGGAGCAAGAAACTTGAAAGTTGGTCTTTCAATCTATTTTGCCACTTTTTAATCCACTTATCCATTTTTTAATCCATTGAGGGTTCCATTCTGGAACCCTAGTGGGTAAACCCTATACTGTTTAAACTGCAAATATATTTCTTCAATATTTAAACACTGTAAATTGGAAAAATGTTGTTAACATTTCATTTTGTGCCATTTGCATGAAAAAGTTGATCTATCCTATGCATGTAAATCTTTGGGTTGAGCAGTTCCTGTTTGCACCATATTGGTAAATGTATTAAGTAGATTTTAAGTGAGAATTAGAATTGGTATTATAATTCTGCTCAAATAAAGCCCAACTGAATAAGAGAGATTCATACCCTGCAATCCAGAGTAACTACGGGAGCACGTAAGAGACATGCACCAGCTAATGAAAACCTATGGGAAATTCATATTGCAATCCAGAGCAAATTGTTCTTACACCGGAGCAAGGACTCCCCGTAGTTACTCTGGATTGCGCCCATAATCTCTTATTAAAACCAGGGCTTAAGACCTTTCAATCTGTAGCACATGGTGGAAACAGTAGAATATTTTGTACCAAAATGTCAGCTTTTCTTTATTAATCTGTTGAAATCCAGTTTTATATCTATACTGACTTCACAATTATCAATATAATCAAAAACACATTTCGTTATGGTACTGAATTTAGGAAGAAAACAATGCAAACTAGTTACTGAAATTACAAGTATCATGCTAAATCCATGTACCTTTTGGTAGCCGAAAGTACATGGTAGCCAAAAGTACATGGATTTATCAGGATACTGAAATTTCAGAGGTATTCAGAGGTATTCAGGGGTGTCAAGATTGTTTTGTATAGTGGACTGAATAGCATTCATGGCACCTGCTGAAGGCTGGAAGTGACTTACAGCACAATCCAGAGAAACTACGGGATCTCTTACATTGACATAAGAGACATTTATGTCGACGGAGTTATGGCGCCACCTATGGGAAATGCACAGAGCAATCCAGAGTAAATTTTTCTTAGGTCGATGTAAGAACTCCTGTAAGTACTCTGGATTGTGCTGTTAGGCTGCAGTCCTAACCTCCACTTAGGCAGGCATACGGCATAAGACCTAGCCAAAGTGCTTTGCCAACCTGAGGGGTCTCACAATGCCCCACTATTTGGACAGAGGCATACATACACAGGCAGATGTTGACCTCCACACACCACCATCGTAAGATATGTCAGATCATTTAGGCTGGCCTAAATTGGTTAGGCTTGTGCCCTTAATTAAGCAGGAACAGATGCCTTTAAATAGGCAGTGACCAGAAATTAACATTTTTTTCATTGTGGCATTAGCTACAAAGAACTAGAAAAATTTGCAAACCTTGACCATATTGTTCAAGAAAAGGACATCCAATTGTCATGCAAGTTGAAATGGAGCAGGGGAGGGAGGTAATGGAGGTGACGGATGGGCAGATCAGAACCAGGTGGGGACAGGTTCCTAATTTATAGAAGCTACTGGTGCTTACAAATTTCCCCTTACACCATGGAGACCTCCAGCAGCTGAGGGTGTAATCCTAACCAGCACAACTCACCCATCTCCCTGTTGGGTAATGGATTGGACTTTGTTTGTTTCATTCTTTTAATTTGTAAAACAATTTTTTAAATGCAGAACATACATATATTAAATTATAATTTAATTATTATAAAAAAGATTTTTACTGCACACCAGAGTGCTTAGGTGAACATGAAAAGCCAATCCAAAAGTCCATCAGGTGCACATGTACCGATCTATATTTTTCTTAAATAGACAATGACAAGACAGCCATAAAATACTTTAGTGTGCAAAGCATGGCTGAGAAGTAGGGTTGTCTGATCTCTCTCTGGTACCATTGACCCTACAATCCAGAGTAACTATGGGAGCATGTAGTTACGTCACCACCTAGCGAAACCTATGGGAAATTCATACTGCAATCCAGATTAAATTGTCCTTACGTTGGAGCATGGACTCCCCGTAGTTACTCTGGATTGCACCCTTAATCAGATTTCCATATGGAAAAATTATTATTAAAACATATACTGTTTTTGAAGAAAAGGGTTTATGGAATAAGTTACAAAAGATACAATGGTAAATGAAACACATGAAGGAACTCTTGGATTTTAGAATAATCTGCAGAACTCAACCTCCTCAGAAGTAAACCTTGCTAATAGAGTTATTACCAAGGGCCCAGTCCAGAGCAGTTATGTTAGTAGATCTGTTGACGCACGTAAAATTTCCTGTGGATTGCAATATAAATTTCCCATAGGTTACCACGAGATGGCGCTGTAACTCCGTCGCTGCATCTTCAAGATACGTCAATGCATCTACTAACATAACTGTTCCGGATTGGTCCTTTAATGAAATAACACTACAGCTTTAACTGAGTGGAAAGGAAAATTAGGAAAGGAAAAATCTCCCTAAAGCTTAGGGAAAAAACAGTGGTGAGCTTGGAAGTTCATACTTCAAATTTAATTATAGGAATGAATCCAGAATATGGCTTTAGGTAATCTATACTGTACCTTCAATAATATGGATAATCATTCTGGTTTTCCTTAAAAGGTGGAATGGAAGGTTTCAAATTTTAAATGCTAAAAGGGGTTTAAATAGGCTGCAATTCTAAAGACACTTTCCTGGGAGTAACAGCCAGTGAACACAGGCTTACTTTTGAGAAGACATGGTTAGGATTGACTGAATGAGACAAAAAATAGCTAGCACTGATTATAGGCCAGAGTACAATTTTTTTTAAGTATACTAATATTATAAACTCCCCCTACCCAGTTTGCGTCGTTTGGTAAGGTATTTTAAATCTTTATAATGTTCAATTTTTATTATTGCCATTTTAAAAATAGATTCAACTTGGCATCTCTGGTTGATTAGCAGAAAATTTCTTGACTAAAAGCATCAATGTTTTAATTGGTATTATGATAAAAATAATAAGCAAAATAAGCCTCAAGTCAGAAGGAAATAATTCCCAAGAAAGTACTCTTTAAGAGAGTACTCATTAAGAGAGTGAGAGAGAGAGGCTCTACTATTAACCCATGCAATCTGACATACTTCTAAAGAACCCTTTTAGAGCTTAGTGTTAATTGCAAATGGAGCAATTTATCTTTAATAACAGCAAACTATAACTGTTGTTACTCTATGGGTAATTAACACTGTCCCCTACTTACTTCTTTCTATTCAGGACATAAATATCATTTTAAGCTGTAATCCTAAAAAATACTTTCCTGGGAGTAAGCCCCATTGAACTGAATGGAACTTATTTCTGAGTTGACACTAATAGAATTGCACTGTTAATCATTTATTAATGGCTCTGTGCTAAACACGGCTCAGTCCTGAACACCTACATGGTTTACAGCCAAATCCAGAGTAACTACATGAGCATGAAAGACTCATGACGTGCACCCGTAGTTACTGCACCACCTAGTGAAAACCTATGGGAAATTCATATTGCGATTCAGAGTGAAATGTTCTTACACCGGAGCAAGGACTCCCCGTAGTTACTCTGGATTTTGCCCTTATTCCTGGAATTCACTTACAGAAAATTATCCTTTAATGTGACATAGCATCTACATATCATAGCTCTCGTAAACTAAATGGACCACAGATGTAATGATAGGAATGTATTTCTTAAATCCTTGCATCCTAATCCCACAAAAAATACCTGTTTCTAAAGCTGAACTCTTATAGCTTGCATACTTTCCAGAAACCAATTCTTCCACAAATGTGAAAAATAAAAATATTTTGCTGATTAATACTGCCCTCTACAGGCATTAAAAATTGCAAGGCCTCGATATAGTAACTTATGTACCATTATCGATACAAACAAATATATTTTCATCTAATAAAGCTGTTAGCAATCTAGGTTTTTTGGGGGTGGTGGGTATCCAATGACTCTTCTGGATGAAATGTGATGCCCTATGGGCGCAATCCAGAGTAACTACAGGGAGTCCTTGCTCCAGTATAAGAACAATTTGCTCTGGATTGCAATATGAATTTCCCATAGGTTTTCACTAAGTGGTGCCGTAACTACAGGTGCACATAATGTCTCTTACGTGCTCCCGTAGTTACTCAGGATTGTACTTATCACTGTAGTTTTAGAAATCTAAATCCTAAGCATCTCTTAGCACCGTGTTCAGATCATAGTTCCCAGAGTATTTTGAGAGCACCATCGTGGTTAAACTGTCATAAAACTGATACAGGTCTAAAGTTAAGACATAACCTTAGAATTTCTAAAAAGGCTTGATTGGTTGCATTTTCATTGACATACACTACAGTACGTACAATAGAACAAATAAAACATATCCATTTTACAAAAAAAAATATATGAGGAGGCATGCAAAAACTTGGCTTTTCAATAGATTTCGCAAGGTATTCATAGCTACAGAATATGAAAATAGCTAATTCTCAAGGTAAGATGAGATAGCAGTATGATTAAAAAAATGTTTTTACCATTACTTGAAAAAAATAACAAAGCAAGCACAAAGCTGGCAAAAATAAATAAAATTCAAAATCATCATCAGACATAATGAAATAACGTGTTCAGGACACACACAATTTCTAATTATTAAATAATAGTACGAAACATAGATTAGGAGAGCACCTTAAATTAAAACCAACAATAATTTAGTACATATCTATACAACTGGTTTAACCATCATGGCTCCACCGACAGGTAAGAGGGTGGACCTCTTAAGAAAAGCTCTAAGACAGAGATTTTCAAATTTTCATCTCACAGCACACTGACAAAGCACTAAAATTGCCAAGGGACACCATAAGATTTTTTTAACCATTGACAAGGCATATCATGCTGTTGGTAGGACTCAAACCCTCTAATTACCCTCCCCAAAGTCCCACAGCACACATGCAAACTATCTATTGCACAGCAATGTGCCGCAGGAGGAGAATGGTTGAAATTCACTGCTCTAAGGACTGTCAGCATCCATAGGAAAGAGATAACAGAGTAAATCTGAATTTTAAACTAGTAGTATAGGAGACCTATTTTGTATAGTATAGTAGTATACTATATATACTATACTATATATTATACAATATATACTATATATAGTATACTTTGTAAAGTAGTATAGGAGACCTTCACCTTTTATGTTTTAGCTAAAACTAAAATATGTGAAGTGCAATACATTTGTAACTCCCACAGTTAACTTACATGTGTTTCTATAGAGATACTCTCTTCACATTCAGTGGTAGGACTATGCAAATTTGCTACAGGGAGTTATAACTAACCTGCCTCAGAAACGTTGAATACTGATGAGTGACCACTAGGTACGGATGCTACCGATGACCGTTGTGATCCAGAAGTTAATTCTGAGTTACCTGTTCCAACTGCCCCCTCAAAGTCATGGTCATTAAGTTCAGAAAAGCTGAAATCTGTTGAAGTCTCATTATCATTAAGGCTATCTGAAGCACCTTGACCAGAACCACTTTCTTCATCACTGGTGAAAACTGCCCACGATTTAGACTTTGGCACATCTTGTAGTGAGTTACTAATAGTTTGGATGTGGTTATCTAGTACAGCTGCATCACGGTGCTTCTTTGTCTTCAATGCTTCTGCTGGACCCGATGGATATTTCAGCTGGTCCATCTCATCGGTTATCGTGTCTTCTGGTAGATCAACTGTGGTTTTCTTTATTTGTTCTTCCTCAGATATTTCAAAATGTGAATTTATAATTAGATTATTCTTATTGTTGACACTGTCTAACTGTGCATCTGTCTCATCTATCTCTTCCTGGGTTTCTCTATGGGAAACGCACCTGTGACAACCATTCGCAGGTAAGCCACTATCGTACTCGTCATAATCATCATCAACAACAGACAACCACAACTCAGTATCGGAATTAGTTGCAGTAGATAACTCAGGGTCTGCTTTAGTGGGAACTAATAGAGTGTTTAAAGTCATACAATCATCAGTACTGGGAGTATCAAGTGTAACAGATTTTGTCAAGGAATGATGAATAGAATCAGACTTGTCTTTCTGAGGAAGACTATGGCTGTTGGCAGAAGTAGCTGTATTTGGTAATATGTCAGTTGGCATAACAGGGACAACCACTGTTTTCATTGCTTTGGAGGGCAAGGAAATTGTATTTTCTAAACTGGTTGATTGATACGACACATCATGATTATTTAATGAAGGCACAACCTGGTATATTTCTTCATTATTAAGCAAACTGGGTGAAATAGGTTCATCACTTATATAGGAAACATTTAAACCTTCTGGTGAATCTGTGGGGGGACTAGCAATATGTGACTTATTTACAGTAGATGATGTTGTTGAAGCGGAGCGTGACCTTGTTTTATTCGCTGTAGGATCTGGTGCCATTTGGTGCAATATTTGGTCAAATGTAGAACTACTATTGTCAGCCTTTGCGGTTTTTTCGATCAACGCTTGATCACTAGGCGCGGTTACGGTTGTTCTAAGCAGTGCACCATTATCAGAAGACTGAAAGGAAGTTTGCAGGAATGCGTTATTTAATGTAGCTGAAGCTTCATAATAATACTGCAAGGAGGGAGACAACATATTGAGAGAAGCAGGGGAGGAGGAAGCTTGCTCTGAGATTGCGCTAAGCACAGGCTTAAGCAGAGTGTCATCAAAGGCCGGAGTTGCAACATGCAAAGGCTGAACAGGAGTATGGTTTTCTGAGAGTTTACTAACATCATAATCAAACATCTTAGTAACAGGTAAAGCAATAGATACTGGACGGATTCCCTTTGCACTAGAAATAGTATGGAGGATCTCTTGTAACGTTGTATCCTGTTTAGTAATCTCATCATTAGATACTGTAGTAGGATGTTCAGCCATTATTTCACTTGAAATTTGAAGTTCTCTGTCATATCCTTTTATTACACCTTTACTATGAGGCATCTCAACATCGCCATTGAACACAGGTGTGCTGCATATCAATTCACCTGAAGAATCATGTGAGGAGGCTTTAAGTATAGACATACTATCTGTGTCAGGCAAAAGGGACTCACTACCAGAATATGCTTCAGACCAATCGGTTTTGCTACATGGAGTACACGTAGGCTGCGGTAAAGTGTCAGCTTGGGCTACTGCCGAAGGCTTATGCACCAGCACATTGCTATAGCTATACAACGGACCCTGCTGAAATGCGGCAATAGAATCATGTGCAATGTCTGAAGCAGCAACAGTTTGGAGAGAGCCCACATTACTAAGTAAAGCATAAGTAAGTTCAGACACGGTAGACACTGCATGCATATCTAAATCACCGCTGGATGGTTCAACTTGAGACAACAAGTGAGTTCTATCATGACCAAATATCAATGTCTCTGAAGCAGCATGGACCACCTGATGTGATGTCACATCAGAAAACCGAGCGAGGCTTGACTGCCTTAATACGCCACCCTCTGCCAACGTCAAAGAAGCATGCAGGGACACCTTATCAGCATCTGCAGCAGCTTGTGGAAATGTTTGAGAGACGGTATATAGATGGTGAAATATTTTACTACTGGAGGAAGAAGCAGAGGAAAATGGAAGCAAAGGCACACCATCATAGGAAGACAGGGTGGATTCAAATGACACACCAACACTGGGAAATACAGGTGTAGCATGCAAGGTCACATCACTACTGGATGCAGCAGGGGAAGTGTCGAGCATCGGAGCGTCAGACAAAAAAGGGGTGACTAGAGGAAACACTTCACTACTGGAGGAAGGTTGAAGCAGTATCTCACCATTGTACACTGGTTGAGTTGTCTGAGAGTGTACCTCACTGGCAGCAGAAGCAGAGCCATTTTCTTCAGAATTTGGAGAGACAGAGTAAGATGACAACTCAGTAGGGGAGAGGGCAAAGGTAGAAGAATGTGGCAATTCTATATCCGCAATTGAAACCTCTGGTGACAACAGTGGACCATTGGGATAGAGCACTGGACCAGGATCTGGGGAGCTAGACTGTAAAAACTCTTTACTATCCACCAAAATAGTGGTAGTATCTGTACCATTCCGCACGTGCCATGAATTCACACTGATTGTAGGCGTTTCCTCTGCGGATTCTTCAGCTCTCGGAGGGTCTAAATCTTCGTATGGAATTTTAATGTAGTCTTGAGAGAGATCTTCATGCATGCTTACTTCTGGGCTTCCTGAACTAATTGAGTTTTCCTGGGATGTCTCCACTGTGCCTAACCATCTAGTAGAAATGGTAGGAATCGAACCCCAAGAGTCATCATTGTCTAGATCAGGCTTAAAAGCAGATACCTCTATATCATCTTCATGACTATCAGAAGCAGATGCTCTTGTTGTCTCATTGTCAGAGAAAGCATGTGCATATTCTTCCCCATTACCTTTGGTGGCGCTGCTTGCTGGAGGGTCAACTGCAGTTACTGTTTCAGATGCAGTAGAATCCACCTCTACTTCCTTTGGTACTTCAGTGGTAGGCTGAGAAGAAGGATGAAAAATTGCTTTGGAATGGATATTTTTTCCATACGAATCTTCCTCTTTCGGTAAGTATTTGTGCGTTCCAGCCTCATTGAATTTTGTCCCCATTCTCTCCTGACCGTAGCTAGAAGTAGTAGTAACCTGGGATTCCTTTTTCCTGATTTGGTTCACTATGCTATCTGTGCTGGTGATGACTGCAGCTTCTTCACCAACTCCTTCCCTGCTTTCCTCCATTTCATCTTCCTCCTAAAAATAAGCAAAAACACAGTAGAGTCAATGTTACCTCTTAGTATCTAATGGACAAAAAAGATCCATTATAGCAAATAATACTGCACTTCTATAAATTATGACAGAAACACAACTGAAAATATTTAAATCCAATAGTTGAAAAGCAGTATATAAACACTGTAAGATAGATAGATGGATAGATAGATAGATAGATAGATAGATAGATAGATAGATAGATAGATAGATAGATAGATAGAAGTTACCATTACATTGAATTTTTGTGCATAAGCAAACTCCTTTGCTTGTAAAAACCTCTTACATACACTTAGGCATAAGACCAATCCTATTCAACCTACAGGGGTTGGTTCATCTATACCAGGGGTCTCCAAACCCCAGCCTGGGGCCAAATGTGGCCCTAGGCAAGCCTCAACATGGCCCCCGGTGAGACCCCTCTACCTGGCCATTGGGCAAGCCTGGTAATCCACACCAATACATTCTTTTATGTATATTCATTCAAATTTGAAATATAAATTAGTTTTCTGGCCCACAATACACTGTCAGAGAGATGATGTGGCCCTCCTGCCAAAATGTTTGGAGACCCCTGATATATACCAGTGGGATATGTGGTGATGGTGGGCAGTCACAGAGGCTTATTAAGTAAAGTGAAAATTTATTCCCTCATCTTGTGGCTGTATTGCAGCTACAGTGGTGCTGAAACATTGGATAGGTTTGGGGTAATACCGATATTTTGGGGATATAATACAGATATATTGGGGTAATACAAATATATTGGGGTAATACAGATATATTGGGGAGAGATATTTTGTAAAGTTATCCAGGCAATTCCAGTTTATTAGCCCTCCTCTTTCTGAACCTTACATAAATATGAACACAACTTTGACACTAGGTGGTTACATTTGATTTGCCCCCAAATCCAGAGTATATGTGCACCCATAGTTACTGCACCACCTAGTGAAAACCTATGGGAAATTCATATTGGAATCCAGAGTAAGTTGTTCTTACACCGGAGCAAGGACTCCCTGTAGTTACTCAGGATTTTGCCCTAAATTTAATTAGTATATTTTTGTGAATTGAGTGTTTTTTTTTTTAAAAAGAATTACACAGGCCAGTTGGGCTATTCGTTAATAGGAAAGAATTTCAAACACACATTCTAGCCATTCAGAATGTATAGACTCAATATACTGTTAAATGTCTGATGTATGTTTCACCACAATTGTGTAAGCAAAGTACATACCTCATAATCTTCTGTCTCAGGAAAATCAGGAAATAATTCAATTTCTATAAAACAAAAACACATGCTATAAAAACTAATATTATAACCTCACAGAGACAGCACATTTATAAGATATACTTTTATAAATGATATTACAAATATTTTAAATTATTTTACAAATACTTGAAAAGGTATTACAAATATTTGAAAGGATTTCAATGGCATTAATGTATTGGCTATACAGTTAGTTCTACAATGCTAATTTGGAAGATGTAGCAAGAGGTTTCTGAGAAAAATGTATGGGTCACATCCAATTATCTACAGGACATCCATATGGTTACATTCTCTTTTGTTCTCTATACAACTGTTTTTCAAACTGTGGGTCAGGATTCACTAGGTAGACCGCAAGCCAATTTCAGGTTGGTCCCGATTCATTTAAATATTTTATTTTTCGTATATTAGACTTGATGGCAACATGATATGTGAGAGATATGATATGTGCATTTGGAGAGATTTATACTCTTATCAGGTTGCTATATATATATAGCAATATATATATTGCTATATATATATATATATCAATGGGCTTCCTCCTGGGTAAGTGTGGATAGGATTGTAGCCTAAGATGGTTAAAAATTCCTGCTTTCCTGCTTGATGACTAAGGCTGCAAACCAGAGCAAATTCAGCCTGCTCTGACCTAACTGCACTCTCCTAACTATTCTGTATCCAGAGCAGAAAGTTATGCTGAATCTAGAGAGTCAGGAAGCCTGGGCTGCCCTAACTGCTCCAGAGCGTGCTAAGTAATTGACACAAGGGGAAGACTTGCTCCTGAAGAGACACCCCTCAGATCACACTGAACAAGGAACAGCTGTGGTGCCTACAGTGGTGACATGACTCTGCACATCACCTGGTGCGGAAGTCTGTGCGTCATCCCTGGGATGCGTCCCCCCCCCCCACCTGGACTGCACAGTCACCAAAGTTGGTGCCTGCGCAGTTGTTTCTGAAGCCAACTGGCTTCAGAAAGAGTACTGCGCAGGCACCATCTCTGACACCTGCGCAGTACTTTTCTGAAGCCTTTTGGCTTCGGGGGAGACTGTGCAGGCGTCAGAGTTGGTGCCTGTGCAGTACTCTTTCTGAAGCCATTCGGCTGCCGCTCCGCCTCCTGAGTGAGGCCGACTGGCTGTGCAGAGGCGCGGACTTTCTCTGCTCTAAGGAAGTCTCCTCTGAAGCTGTTCGGCATGCTCAGTGTGTTTCTGCGCAGTGCAGCTCAGATGGCCGTTCAGGCCAGCTCCTCAGACAAGTGGCAGCTTCTGGCTGCTGCTCCACCTTGGAGCAGGCCTGAATGGGGGTGCTGACGCCCAGGGCCTGCCAAAGGACAGTCAAACTCCTCCGGCACATCACCCCATACGGAGCACATCCCCAATGCAGCCCACACCAGCCGCACCAGTCTGGTGACGCCACTGGGTGCCTGCCTTATAAGGAGTCCCTGATGAGATGCCAGTACATTCTACAGTGAATACAAGGGGCTTCTTGGAGTGGCCTGCTGTATCCTGAGGTTTGTGGGCAGCCGTAGTTTGTTCCATATCCTGAGGTTGAGAGGCAGGGGTTGCAGCTAGGCTGGCCAAGAACTCAGATTTTTGGTCAGCATTGCCATTCTTACTCGGGCCTTATCATGGACCCCTATGGGTCTACTCAATACTATACCTGCTCCTGAGGTGGTATAACTCTGAGGGCTGGAAGAGGGCATTTCTGCCTTGGAAAAAGGCTTTGGATACAGAGTAACTGCTCTGCCCTAGGCAATGCTAAACATGCCCTCAACATGCCTCTCCTGAGCTGCTTAGGCTGCCCCAGTTAGGGCAGAGCAGGTCCACCTCTCTTAGGGCACCCTATCTTGCCTTGCTCTGCCCTAAGCCTCCTTCAGAGTAACTGGGCTGGAGCATCTTGCAGTTGCTCCAACCTAGTGTTAGATAGGGCAACCTAAGGGCTCTTATGTGGACAGATTAGTTGCTCTGGATTGGGCTGATAGATTGCCATAATCCTCCTCCACAGAACCAGGTGGGACAAGAGAAGATAAATTCATGACAAAGTCCTGGATTTCCCTTCTCTTGACCTGCCTAGTCCTCCCCAGCCTAGTGGGCTGAGGAGCCTTAAAGCGCATGTGGGATCCTCTGGTGTCCCACATGTGTATTAGCATTACCAGCCTAGCACTGACAGGTTTGCTTGACAGTGGGCAGGGGAAGCATAACGTGCATGGGCGAAGGTCACATGTGTGCATTAGGGCTTCCCAGCACAGTGCAGATAGAGTTACCATGTATCTCCAAAAACAGGGACAGTCCTGATTTTTGGGGATTGTGTTCACATACTGCCAAATGGGTCCTGTCCTTATTTTGTGGAAGAGAATTATGACAACCCTAAATGCAAAGCATACCTGCTATTCAAGAGCCAGATCATGACCCTGGAACTTGGGAATCACCCAGATTTCAGTGGGGGGATAGCTATTGATGATGTCACTTCATGCCATGACATCACTTCCAAGTTAATGAAATAGATTCTGGTGGGTCCTGACTGATTATCATTCTAAAAAGTGGGTCCTGGACTAAAAAGTTTGAAAACTACTAAAAAGTTTGAAAACTTTTCATTTTCTCATTATAGAGCCTGGATTTACACAACAAACTGTACTTTGTTGTTGAATGGAAGAGCTATGGAAGAGCTATGGCTAAGGGCCAAACAAAATGTTTGGCAGAAGGTCAATGACTGGATGTCCAGATACCCCTTTTCTTAAAAGCAGAAGCCCGAGGATGTTTTGGCAATAGTGTAAGGAAAATAGCAGGATGGATTTTAAAAAAGATAGTTTACTAATAGGAACCATTGTATATGCCATGTCCCATAATAATCAGTTCTGCTTTAATGTTTGTTTTAAATAACATCCAAAGAAGCAATTTAGAAAGAAATACAGAATGTTATCAAAATTAAAAACATGTCTTACCTGTTGTTTTCTGAAGTTAGGAGGTTAGGGATTAAATAATGATGACATTCCCTGACTTCTCAATTGTTCATAATGAAACTTTTGGATATCCATTGAAAAGAGTTAATATAATAATTGAAAAATTATTCAAATTATTAATCAAATTATTCAAAAGAAAATAATTGAAATTAATGTTGCTGTTTTTGCCTTATTTTCTGACACTCAACACCTTGAGCAAACGCAGGATCTCAAAGTTCTAATAGCCTTTTCCCCCCATGTAAACAACTTTGTAAATGTTTGTTGAAAAGCAAAATAATAAATAAATAATGTAGTAGTATGAAGTAGTACATGTAAGTATTTTGTTCTGGAAGGACTGTCTCCTCAATAAGTAGCCAGAGGGAATAAATTCTTGTTTCAGACAACCAAGGAGGCCTTAGTAATCAAGTGTTTATTTTACTAATCAGATTAGAACTGCTCAACACTGCCTACACACACACACACACACACACACACACAACCAGACAAACAGAGTTTTCAAACTGAATGTTCTTTCCCCTCTTGCTCAGTTTTGTAGTCCTCTTCCTATTTTAATATCATCTCCCCAACCATCCCCTCAATTCCCCTGGACTCAGCCTTAAACTTCAAAAAGTTTCCCTATCTTTGCAGACAAGATAATAACTCACCTTTTGGAACAGAAGAGCTGCAACAAGGAGTATCTGCAATGCCAGGAAACATACAGAATACCTCCTATCCCAGATTAAGAACACTCCACACCGAGGCTGTGTTATGGACAAGCGTCCCGTTGGGCCTGGAGTCTACCACCAGTCCTATGCTTCACTATTAAGACTGTTAACATCATAGCCCACGAGTTCTCAAGTTGTCATAATTAGCCTCCCTTGGGATGTATGTCTATACATTTCATTGTGTTCAGTTGTGTTATTTTGATTTTTGCAGTCCAACATTAAGAAGGCAGGGAACTCCATCACCACATTTGCACTGAAGTCAAATTGCAAGAGGCACCATGTAATTTCAAAATCAGTGGAGTCATAGTAATAATTATTTTAAGCAATATATTTGCCATCTTTTAGTGTATAAATGATAAGTGTTTTATCTTATGTACATTCTGAGATAGATTATTTAAACATTCAGAAATCTGAATCCAGATTTTACTTGTTAATTTTATATATGAATGCCAATATATTATATTTTAGGGAACAGGAGGATACTAGAAGGATAACCATTTACCCTCCAATATTATGGTTCAAAAATTTCACATCCAGCACAAAGCATTTTTGAAAAGTGCCTGACTTTTTAAAAAAGTTCAGAGGCACCAGATTAGGAACATTGATTTTGAAATTTCATTGTTCTGCATTTTCAGCTGGTTTGCAAATTAAAGTTCATAGTAACTAAAACAGCTTTTGTGCTGAAGATAACACTTACCTGGATCATCCAAAGGCATGTCAACGATCAGCTGATCACTGTACTTTCCATAGAGGCCATTAGCACATACAGCAACTATCTGAAGAACATAACTCGTATTCGGCAGCAGATTATTCAAAATAGCCCCCTGGAAGGACAGAAACCAATCAACTATATTGAGTACGTCATACATATCATCAGTTAGCTCTCCTTTAAAAAAATATACAAAGGCTTCATCGCTATAGACTGGACACTGACTTGGTTTAGCATGAAAATAAACTGATTTTCTTAAGATGATTTTTTTTTCAAGAGATGATCATAATAATAAAAATGATACTACATGACATGCTATTGAATAAAATTCTTTATTCTATAATTGGATATAATAGTGATGATCAGGACTAGCCTTAAGCCAATTTGCCCCACACCTTGAGGGTCACCAAGGGTATCTTGGCATTTTGAAGGCCAGTGAGGTATGTTGATCATGTGGGCTGAGCTTCCATGGGTATCAAGACTCAGTCAGTCTTGAAAGACTATGGTATCTTGCTCGGCGCTGCATACACTGCATGTGAAGCACGAAAGCCTGGGTTGGATTGTTATGGAGGATAGGCTGTTACCCAAGCAGCAAATCCCCCCTCTCCACGCCACTGAATTAGTCCAATGGAAAGGCAGAGCCGATACGATTGGATCCAGCTGGCGTCGCAGAGCTGGACTAAGGACAGGAGTTCACCCTGTCTTGTGGGGCCGACGCAGGTCTCGAACCCTGGCCTACTGGTTAACAGGCACAGCGTCTTAACCGCTTGCGCCACCCACAGCCCACACATGGGTATCACCTATCTATGATATTAACCACTGTTCCTATTCTTTCACCACCTTTTATGCAAATACCTTTAGATAACAGAAATATATCGCTTATACATCCCAGATATTAACACTTCTTCTACACTTCTTCTTCTATGATTTTTTTTAGTCATGGAAACATTTCAAGGAGGTATTTTAAGCAACTGTATCCTCAGTTTTGTTGCCAAAACAGGCAAAATCTCTATGAAAGCTCAGTCTCCCACAATAATTATCTGTAATTAAATATCAATTAATATAGGAAATATATAAAGTAATCAGTTACCAAGTCCTGATACCCATCTGTTAGAAATTCATGCTTTGTCTGGTCTTCTCCTTCTAATTGTTGATAGAAAACAGCAAATCTCTCAATCATTGTATCGTAGACAACTCGTGGTCTTTCCCAAGTGACCAGAAGGCTGGTATAGTTCTTTGGATCAGCTTGGACATTTTCTGGTTCTGAACTGCAAACTTTAAAAAGGAAAGAGTTTTAAAAAAGTACAGTTTGAAAAAAACTCAGGGGTGAAATTCCATGTGTAATAAAATCCACAGATGGAGGGCAACAGTGCTGAGAACAGACCCTACAAGCCAGAGTAACTATGGGAGCACATAAGAAACATTACATGTACCCATAGTTACTGCATCACCTAGTGAAAACCTATGGGAAATTCATACTGCAATCCAGAGCAAATTGTTCTTCCACTGGAGCAAGACTCCCTGTAGTTACTCTGGATTGTGCCCAGAATTGCTTTCTGGCTGTACCTGGGAAGTTATCTGCAGCCACAGCCTTCAACCACAGGCTCATTATCTGACCTATGATGAATGAATATTGTAATCTGCAGGTGCTGAGATCATGGACAAGGTGTGCTCACTATAGTGTATACTCACAACTTAAAACTGTTGAAGGAAGTGGTCCAACTGCCTCATAAAGTATCAAACCTTTCTTCCTCTCAAGGGCTTATCAGTCTGTTGTCCCTGCTGGGAACAAACCAATGACCCAACTTCCCAAAATAAAGCTACATAGGTTTAAATTAAGGAGGTATCTTACCAAATGGATTAAGGAATAATAAAGGATTTTCTTTTCATTATTATCTACAATTTCTATAAATATTCATTTTGCCTTGAAATAATGTAATCTATGGCTGCAATCCAGAGCAAATTCAGCCTGCTCTGACCTAACTGCACTCTCCTAACTATTCTGTATCCAGAGCAGAAAGTTATGCTGAATCCAGAGAGTCAGGAAGCCTGGGCTGCCCTAAGTGCTCCAGAGCATGCTAAGTAATTGACACAAGGGGAAGACTTGCTCCTGAGGAGACACCCCTCAGATCACACTGAACAAGGAACAGCTGTGGTGCCTACAGTGGTGACATGACTCTGCACATCACCTGGTGCGGAAGTCTGTGCGTCATCCCTGGGATGCACGCCCCCCCCCCCCCACCTGGACTGCACAGTCACCAAAGTTGGCGCCTGCGCAGTTGTTTCTGAAGCCAACTGGCTTCAGAAAGAGTACTGCGCAGGCACCATCTCTGACACCTGCGCAGTACTTCTCTGAAGCCTTTTGGCTTCGGGGGAGACTGTGCAGGCGTCAGAGTTGGTGCAGTACTCTTTCTGAAGCCATTCGGCTGCCGCTCCGCCTCCTGAGTGAGGCCGAATGGCTGTGCAGAGGCGCGGACTTTCTCTGCTCTAAGGAAGTCTCCTCTGAAGCTGTTCGGCATGCTCAGTGTGTTTCTCCACAGTGCATCTCAGATGGCCGTTCAGGCCATCCTCAGACAAGTGGCAGCTTCTGGCTGCTGCTCCGCCTTGGAGCAGGCCTGAATGGGGGTGCTGACGCCCGGGGCCTGCCAAAGGACAGTCAAACTCCTCCGGCACATCACCCCATACGGAGCGCATCCCCAATGCAGCCCACACCAGCTGCACCAGTCTGGTGACGCCACTGGGTGCCTGCCTTATAAGGAGTCCCTGATGAGATGCCAGTACATTCTACAGTGACTACAAGGGGCTTCTTGGAGTGGCCTGCTGTATCCTGAGGTTTGTGGGCAGCCATAGTTTGTTCCATATCCTGAGGTTGAGAGGAAGGGGTTGCAGCTAGGCTGGCCAAGAACTCAGATTTTTGGTCAGCACTGCCATTCTTACTCGGGCCTTATCATGGACCCCTATGGGTCTACTCATTACTATACCTACTCCTGAGGTGGTATAACTCTGAGGGCTGGAAGAGGGCATTTCTGCCTTGGAAACAGGCTCTGGATACAGAGTAACTGCTCTGCCCTAGGCAATGCTCAACATGCCCTCAACTTGCCTCTCCTGAGCTGCTTAGGCTGCCCCAGTTAGGGCAGAGCAGGTCCACCTCTCTTAGGGCACCCTATCTTGCCTTGCTCTGCCCTAAGCCTCCTTCAGAGTAGCTGGGCTGGAGCATCTTGCAGTTGCTCCAACCTAGTGTTAGATAGGGCAACCTAAGGGCTCTTATGTGGACAGATTAGTTGCTCTGGATTGGGCTGTATGTTATTTTTATTAATTTAATCCTACATCCTATATTAAGTTAATTTTTATTATGTTAATCCGAAATCTTTTTATTAAGTTAATCCTAAATACATGTACCAGTGTTTCTACAATGACCAAGAAGCCTGATCAGCTAACCCTACAATACAAAGTAACTATAGGAAGACGTAAGAGGCACTTACTCTGAATTGCTCTATGCATTTCCCATAGGTTTCCTATGGGTAGCACCGTAACGACGTCGGTGTAAAAGGTCCCGTAGTTACTCTGGATTGTAGCCAAAGTCTAACATCACATTATTTGACATTGCAATGTTGAAATACTATATAGATTCCACCTTAAACATTTATTTGCTACCGAAGACTTCTTTTCTTCCTTTTATGAGCAGTCAGTAAGTGCTAACAAGAGCTTTTGATTTTAAATTCATGTACATGTTATGATGATTTCAAAATCTTGATATTTTGAAATTATTATGATATTTTATTATTGAAAGTATTATGATATTATAACTATTTTGAAATTTGATATAATTATATATCAAATATATAATTATATTTCTGTAATTTACATCCTGAGCACAAGAGGGCACTCGAGTATTAAAATTGTTTTCCAAACTTAAACCTACATGATATAATGGAAAATTCAAAATCCTTTTCATGCTTTTATATCCTGGTAACAGCAAATAAAAGTTTAATGAAACAATCTTATTTAAACTTGTAACCTATTAAATTCACTTTCATCTTTCAAAATAAAACAATAAAACTTTCATAGAGTCAGTTTGATTTACTAGTTGCAGCTACGTATTCTTTTCTTTATTAAACTGAGCAATTACTCTGATACCCTGAAGAACACAGTGGGTGAAAGAAAGCTTGTTCAATTGCATTAAACTGAGTCAATAATGTTTAATGTTTGAAACTGAATCAGGAGACATGAGGCTACCATTCCCATCATATACAGTGCTTTCCTTTTTTAGTTCACAATAAACAACAGAGGAAATAGGTTGTGGTGTTGGTTTATTATGGGAAGATTTTAAAATGTGAGCCCACACTTATCTGATAAATCTCAAAACTCAACGTTTATTGAATCAAAGTGGATTACGATTCTTATTCTACTTTAAAGTTCCATGGGAAACTTTTCCAACCCAAAGATTGCAGTTATTAAGAATATTTTGATACTATTTTTTAACAAAGTTGATAAATGATGTAACAAAATAAAGCAATAATTTGTTCCCTGTTCTCAAAGGGCTTGCAAGGTTTTAAAAAAAGAGATATGGAAGCAACACCAGCAAAAGTCACTGGAAAAGAAGTCATGATGTGGTGAAAAGGTGAAAAATTTTCTCACTTTGCTAAAAGTATTGGCATCCACCAGTCTCGAAAGACTATGGTATCATGCTCAATGCTGTCTGTGAAGCACAAAGGCCTGGGTAGATTAATATGGAGGATAGGCTGTTACCCAAGCAGCAAATTCCTCCTCTCCACGCCACTGAATTAGTCCAATGGAAAGGCAGAGCCAATACAATTGGATCCAGCTGGCGTCGTAGAGCTGGACTAAGGACAGAAGCACACACCCTGTCTTGTGGGGACCAGGGTCTCGAACCCTGGCCTGCTGGTTAACAGGCACAGTGTCTTAACCACTTGCGCCAACCACAGCCCGCACTAAATATAACATTAAAAAACATTTCTTTGACAAGTTAGCAGAGGTCCAGAATAATCTCACAGCTCTCCAGTCCACTTTCTGCAGCATAGAACATAGAAAGAGGAAGGATGCAATCCTAACCCCAGTTAGGCCAGCATAAATCCTGGCTCAGGTCCCGTGCTAGTCTGGGGTATGGTAAAAGGCACTTCTGCACCATTCCTGGGGGGGGGTTTAGGCCAGTGCACAAACATGTACTGTCCTCCTCATGCCACCACAGGAACAGGGAGCAGGTGAATTGTGCCAGCCTAAATTGGTTAGGATTGTGCCCGGAGACACAGGAGACAAGAGGGCTACAATCAGTCTTGCAATTCTGCATTTGGAGAATTTGTTTACTGCTCCTTGGAGGGATTACTTCTACCTGCGCTTCCAGAAACCTCAGTAGAAGCAGGAACCTGCCTTAGATGGTGGGAGGACATACCAGTATAGGACAACATCACTTTCAGACACAGGAAATAATGGCTTGCATGGAACTCCATGTAAATATAAAAACTCCTGCAGGGATAGGAGGTGCCAATAAACTGGTCAATTTTTTTTCCTTGGGCTCTTAATCTTGATGTGTCTTTCTATAGGATTTTTCCATAACTATCTGCTTAGAAATGCCTTGAAAATCACATGGGATGGTGGGACAGAAATTAATGTTTCAAGCTGAAATCAGATGTATATGACTCCCTAGATGCTTGACATTCCTCTGCTACTCAGTAATCTTAGATGACCAACCGGATCCATTGACCGGCAATTATAATTTATGCAAATTAGGCTATTTTTAGATGGTCATCTAAGTTATCTATAGGATTGTGGCTTGAATTATTAGTATGTTTCCATACCTCCAGCATTCTCTTCCTTTTGTACTGTGTCCTGATGTTGCACTTTAATCTGCACATCCTCACCTACATCTTGTGTGAATAATTCTCATTGCAGCTGTTTGGCTTTTCTCCTTGGTTTTTTCCCCCCATTGCTAAACATTCATTTAGGGTAGCTGTTATCCCATGCCTATTCCCTTGGTTTTGATCATTAAACTTAAAAAGCTGTTTGAAATATTCTCCTTGCCAGGTGGAGCGTAGTAAGATATTTAACTGGATATAATCCTAATTAAACACAGAGCCAGTATGGTGTAGGGAATTGTACTGAGACCTGGAAGATCCAAGTTTAAGTCCCCCTTTGGCATGAAGCTTCCTTAGGCCAGACACTCTCAGCCTCACCCACCTTGCAGGGTTGTTGTAAGGACAGCAGGAAGAAAGGAACTAAAGGTTATGGCCTTTGTGGCAGACTTCACCAATGCAAATCATCTTCTACAAGCTCTAATCTAAAATACAGTAGGATTGGGCTGTACGTGCTGTGCTCATGTAGGTGTGGACTGAAGCCAATACATTTTATTGAACCAATTCATCATGGTTCGAAACTACGGACTAACCCTACAATCCAGAGTAACTACGGGAGCACGTAAGAGACATTGCGTGTACCCGTAGTTACTACACCAACCTAGTGAAAACCTATGGGAAATTCATTTTGCAATCCAGAGCAAATTGTTCTTACACCGGAGCAAGGACTCCCCATAGTTACTCTGGATTGTACCCAAAGCCAAAAAAGTCATTACCATTTAAGTAAGCAATCAATACCTGCTTCATGAATTTCTTCCTGCCCAGTATAGGAGGAAAACACGGGGCCAGAAAACTTGTGCTGCTGCTCTCTAAAATTGTTTTGCAAGTAGTCCATCAACATCACATAACCGGACTGTTGCATGGTTAGGACATCACAAAATACTGAGAGCTGGAAAAAAAATTAGCAAAACTTGTGTAAGCAAACATAAAGATTATGAATAGCTTCCTTTGGAAATATTGTTGCAAGGATCTGGTACAGCATTCCTCAAACCATGGCTCATGTCATGGGGCATGTGATGGTTGTGTCTGGGCATGGTGCAAAAGTGTCAGACACTTGCTGTACCACTATGAAACGGCCATGCCTTTGCAGAAGTCATGCACCATGCCTTTGCAGAAGTCAAATACCCAGAAAATGCCAGGGAGCCACTTCTGCTGCCAATCACTCCAGGAATCTCTGCAACCCAATTTCTCAGCAGAAGCAGTTGCCCAGAGTGAAGCTTTTCACTGAAAATGAGTAAGGCTGCAATCCTAACATGATTTAGGACAGCATAAGCCCTGGCACCAGTCCTGTGTTGACCAGAAGGCACTTTTGCCCCACTCCTGGGGGGGGGGGGCGGGTAAGGCCAGTGCACAGGCATATGCCTGCCTCCCCATACCACCGAAGGAAGTTATGACAACTGAGTTAGGCCATCCAAAATTTGCTATGATTGTGCCCTAAATAAGGCATCCCTATGCAATGTTAGGATTGTAGCTTTAATGGGAAGCAAAACCCAGTGGCTCTGTAGGTCAGCAGAACCACCAGTTGAAAAAAAGCTTGGAACCCATGACATATGGGATTTGTTTACAGCTTGCCAGTTAGCTGTGAATTCAGTGGGGTTTAAAAAGGTATCTAAACAGTGAGTTTAGTCTCATGCAAAATAGGTGAGTCCAGAGATCCTAACCATCTGCTCTGTTTAGGGGGTATGTAGTTCAACCTTGTTTTTAATACTATTGAAGTGTGCCTACACAATGCCTGTTTCTATTGGCACTATTGTCAACAATGGGACTTACAGTACTAATTCTCATGAAAATGTGGTTGTGTTGCAGCATAGGTTGAAAATATATTCTGTAATCTTGAAGTGCACTTAGGCCAGCCTATCTGGCACTTGAGCCAAACTAATGCCAGATAGGCCAGCCTAGGTGCACCAGAAAAGGCCTGGTCCAGTACAAGTCCACTTAGGCTGGACCAAAACAGATGGATATTGGGCCTAGTAGTGCCAGCCTAGGCAGTTCAGCAGGGGTGTGTTGAGGGCATGTTGAGCATGACCTAGAACAGTGCAGTTAGGCCATATCCAGAACCTGTTTACAGGGCAGACATGCCCCCTCACAGCTCCTCTGACTTACGCCACCTCAGGAGCAGGAATAAATCTGAATAGACCCATAGGGGTCCATGATAAGCCAGAGTAAAAAATGGAAGCAAACTAAAAAGTTCTAAATCTTAGGCCCAGCCTAAGCATCACTCCAGCCTCTCAACCTTAGGATACAGCACAACCACAACAGCCTATCTCAGGATATGGCACAACTACACCAGCCCGGTTAGCATGCTGCCCTTGTGCTGCTGCCTCTTCAACAGCAGTTAGGCCAGCTTAAGAAGCCCCCTAGCCTGTGGATTTGGCCTATCAGCTCAGAATATGGCCTACATTAGGCATAGGCCTACCTATGGCATACCTATGGCATCTAATATGTCCTACCTGGGGCATACTCTCTGACCTAAGTCGGGATTGCACCATTAGCGTTGAAAAACAGTGTGTTTCCCTTGAAGCAGTAGTATGCAAGAATCTTATGAGATGGCTTGCTTTTCAAGTAAGGATAATAAAGGTATTTTTTATCATTATACTGCAATAGTTTCCTCACTTGGAAAGCATTCTATGGTCCAGTCCAGAGGTCCTATAGAAATGCCATTACTGGTCCTATGTGCATAACTATGCACATAGTAATGGATATTACTATGGATTACTAATGGATTACTATGCATATAGTAATGCACACAGAAATGCATAATACTCCTATGCCATTACTATGATGAAAATGTTACAACATCTTTTTTTCCTGTGCAAGTATCCTTCAGATTTTATAAATGTTACCTGGCTTTCAGAAATGTTAACTGGATCTTTGAATATAATCCATTCAACTGTCTCTGAGCATGGAGGTGATGATAAGGATCCATTGTAAGTATAATATTTGTCTGTTGAATTTGGCAGAAGGTTCAGCAAAGTGAAAGGCTCTAGTTCACTTTTTTTCCCTGCAAAATAAATCATAAGAACACAGTTACAATAAAACAAAGTGGAGCATTGACATGAATTAATTGTGCAAAGATATGGATTAATTGTGCAAATGGTGTAAATGGATTAATTGTGCAAAAAATTGTCACAAATTACAAAAACTCACCAAAGCGGCTAACACTAGCCACTCCATCAATGATCGATTTGAAATGGTTATTATCTTCCAGACCAACCTGATGAAGACAAAGCACAAGATTTCTTCTTACGCGGAGCTTAACTAGCAATGTTTATTACCAAGATAAATTTCAGTTTGTATATTTATTACTGTTTTGCACATACACAAAAAATCATGAGTTCATGTTAAAACACATGTGCGTGTGAGTATTCATTTTCTCATGCAAAATGAAGCAGCAATAATACATTCACATACCTTTAAGACTGAAATTGTTACATGATATGCTGGTTCAATATGTGAAAACTATGATTACCTCAAATAAAACTGATAAAGCTCTTAATTTCCCATTTTCTTCAATTGCTTTATCTATATCCACAAACTTCTTGGCATCGTAACAGTAGATTTGCATCTGTAAATAGAGTAACAATTTATCTTACAATAAATCTTTCCAAAAATAATGTACTATTCAATAATGTATTAAAGTAACATTGGACTATGGGTGGTACAAGTGGCCCGACATTGTGCCTGTTAATCAGCAGGCCAGGGTTCGAGACCCGCGTCAGCCCCACAAGACAGTGTGAGCTCCTGTCCTTAGCCCAGCTCTGCGATGCAGCTGGATCCAATCGTATTGGGCCTGCCTTTCCATTGGACTAATTCAGTGGCATGGAGAGGGGGGATTTGCTGCTTGGGTAACAGCCTATCCTCCATAACAATCTAACCCAGGCTTTCATGCTTCGCATGCAGCGTATGCAGCGCTGAGCACGATACCATAGTCTTCCAAGACTGACGGAGGCCTGCTTTTTTTAAAAGTAACATTACTACAGATGTGGTCAGAATAAGATTCTGCATATTTTTAGTAATGTTAGTTTAATACAGAAGTTTTATCTAAAGTTTTATCTAAAGTTCCAGAAGTTTTAGATAAAACTTCTGGAATCCAAAGCATTTCCATTCCTTTGTCTACTTATCCACCCACTTCTTAGGTTGTAATTCTGTGCACCAATGGTTCTCAAACTTTTTTTTGGTGGTAGGTCCACTGACCCAGTTGGCTATGGTTCCCCAAGAGGATTACAATCCTATACATTGTATAGGGCAGTGTCTTTTTTTGGCAAGGATTCTTTAGGTCAATTGGCTGGCATTCACAGCTCCCCAGGGAGTCATAGTTGACATTTTGAGAACTACAGATATTGCTCTCCGTAGTAACCCAAGAGTAAGTGAGACTGACAGTTCAATCCGGAGCTTGTTCCACTGGTGATGGAACAATATGAACAATATGACATAAAGCACATTTATGGGTCCAACACCAGTCCAGTGCCGGAGCAAGTACAGTGCCAGCTGGTGCTCTGCTAGTACCAGTGGAACACCGGTTTTCCACAGCTTGGCATCACATGAATGGGTGCCTCGTGGTCTGGAGTAGGGGAAGGTGAGGGAGAATGGGTTGGAGGCATGCCAGGGGAAAAGAGCAGGGTGAGAAGAGGCCAGGACAAATGGAGCTCAGCTCCACCAGATCCAGAACTTCCATATTGGCTTTTCTTAATAGCATTCTGCATGTATGTTCATTACCTCAAGAGGATACTTTTGTCCATTTATGCTATGCTCAGATCCGTCATGTGATATGTTGCATTTCCCCCAATGAAATGTTATTCTGCTTGCTTTAAATATGGTTTCTAAGCTTCCTCCAACAACAAAGAATTCATCTGTCAGATTGATTTCAACTAAAGAGGAAAAAAGAGTTATTATTCAACAACTTCAGCAGGAAAACTAATAAATCCTAATCAATATAGGCCATCACAACACACTCGTCTCCCTACTCCCATGGAGGTGTGGGGAGGCCGGAACATGTCTACGCACAGGCCAAATCCTCCCAGAAGTACAAGATTTGTGCCGGCCTAACCAGTGGTTAGGGAAGTACTGTGAGTTTGATTCAGTAGCATAGCTAAAGGGGGGGCAAAATGGTAAGTACTACCATTGCTGAAACATGCCATGTAAATGCCCAACCAGAACCAATAGAGACAGTGACATGCAGGAAACAACTGTGTTGTGCCTGTGCATTGCTGGCAGTGCCTTGAATTGTTCTGTCAGCAAACCTGGGGGGGGGGGGGGCTGTTCAAGCTGTAGGGTGCAATCCAGAGTAACTAAGGGGAGTCCTTGCTCCAGTGTAAGAACAATTTACTCTGGACTGCAATATGAATTTTCCATCGCTTTTCACTAGGTGGTGCTGTAACTATGGGTGCATGTAATGTCTCTTACGTGCTCCCATAGTTACTCTGGATTGTAGTGGTAGTCTCCTTACTGGGGTAGTGGTGGTCTGGGATACCCTGACTGGGGCATCATAATGCACAATTTGGTAACTGTTACACTAATGATATGATTTACTAAAGCTATTTTTGGTGATCTGCTTAATTTCCCATTGAGTCCTCTTGACTTGATCCTTTATTGCTGTTGTCTTCCCCATAATTGCAAAAACCCAACTTCAAAAGGCTAACCAAAAATTCAAAGAAACAGAATATTTACTTCTCATGTTAAAGAAATACACCTTTTTTTAAAGTACAGGAACTTAAATTGTTCATAACATGTGATTTGAAATTTGTACCTGTTTTGCCTGTATTGTAGATTAAGGTATCTTCTGAGGTTATTTTCTCCCAGCCTTGAAATTTCAATTCCTTAAGATTCACATCTACTTGAGTTAGATCCCCGTCAATATTAATAGGTGATTGTTTGGCACCATTGCATGCTGGATATTTTTTTCCCCAGCTAGTTTGGTTTAATGTTCCTAAACATCAAATAAACACAGTTAATTTAAATCAACTTGCATGACATTAGATTTCATACAAAAAGCAAGCAATTTTTTTAAGGTGATGCCCATTCAGGACACATTACTTGTTTTAATAATGTGATATTTTCAACCATTTCAAAAACTTGTAAGACATTATCATGGGCAACATCAGAATAAATGGGAGAGAGGTAGATAGCAAATTGAATGTTTTGCCACCATCAAGAGGTAGTACCATGTCTGCAAAAGAGCTTTTAGCCTAGCTTTGTCCTTGACATTTCAGTTCTGTGCATATATTTTGGAAATGTTATTCATGTAACCTTTACTAGACATTATTTCTAAGGTTCGCATCACTGGTTTCATTTTAAATGCAAAAATGGGAGACAAGCTGTAAAATAAAGAGTCCTACGAGATGTGTGTGTTCTTTGGTCTGTCTTCTAAAGAGCAACATCTTTCCTCCAGGTTTCCACCTACTGTCTAATTGCCTTTAAGAACCTGAAATGCTAAAGCAGAGTAGGCCCTCGGCATCCATCATGGTTCCACTCCTAGAACCCTCAGGTGCTAGTGTCTGGAAAGCACTATTAAGTGTTTCATTAACAAGATAATGCAGGCACCTCTGGTGGTGCAAGTGGTTAAGACACTGTGCCTGTTAACCAGCAAGCCAGGGTTCGAGACCCGGGTCCCCACCAGACAAGGATTTCCTGCTACCAGCAGGAGGTTGGACTAGATGATCCACTGGGTCCCTTCCAGCTCTATGATTCTATGATATGCAGATAACCTGAAAAAGAACGAGCACTTCAGAGTTGGTTCTATTGTTATAATATGGCGAGTGCATCTGCAAACAGTGGTAGTCAGTCTTGGAGGGAGCCTCACCCTTTCGGTGCCATTCCAGGTGTAGGGAACACAAGACTGCCATAATTCTCTTCCACAAAATTGGGACAGGACCCTGTTTCCCATTTGCTTCCCATTTGCCAGTATGTGAATACGAGCCCCCCAAATCAGGAATATCCCTGTTTTTCGGGATATATGGCAACCCTAGGGGAGCAAACTGAAATCAAATGGCTCGGAAGGGGTGAGGCTCCCTCCCAGATTTTTTCCTGCCCCCTCTAGCTATGCCACCCTTTGCAAATGCACAGCCATATAATGGTGTTATATGTTATATATAATGTATATAACATTGTTTTTATATATATATATATATATATATATATATATATATATATATATATATATATATATATATATATATATTAACATTTATATTTAATATATATATAAAACTGTGTTCATGTTATATATAACACACACACACACACACACACACACACACACACACACACACACACACACATATATATATGACAGGGTGATCTCTTGTCCTTAGCCCAGCGCTGCGACGCCATCTGGATCCAATCGTATTGGCTCTGCCTTTCCATTGGACTAATTCAGTGGTGAGGAGAGGGGGGATTTGCTGCTTGGGTAATAGCCTATCCTCCATAAAAATCTAACCCAGGCATTCGTGCTGAGCATGCAGCGTATGCAGCGTATGCAGCGCCGAGCACGATACCATAGTCTTCCAAGACTGACGGAGCCATATAACAGAAGAACGAACTCTGAAGTGCTTGTTATTTGGCAGGTTCATACATTATCCTGTTAATGAAACACCCCATAGACAAAAGCCTTGTATTGACTTCTTATATCAATCAGTACAGCTGCAGTACCCTTCCTTATCAGCCCCTTTTCTGTTATAGCTCATTGTCATTCACTCTCAATGAAATTCTGTATTTCCCTTGCCAAGGAAAGTGGGAAGACAACTAGAGTCATAGCTGGGTATTTCTGGGTCCTGGGAAAACACCTGCTCTGTTACCTTTTAATTCGGTATAAAAAAAATGTCAAATTGTAGTTGTACATTTGTAGAGCATCACATTTTGATGCTGTCTTACAAAAGGACTTAAAAGACATTAGTAAAATCTTATTTAAAATACCAGGAAGGGAATAAAAAGGATATGAGTAATTTCCTTCAGAATCTATCAAAACAGCATAAACATCTTTTCATCCTCAACTCCTGTTGAGCCCTCCAGAGAGTTGTGCCCTGGATAGTGGCACCTGTCACCTTCTGTAGCAATGGTAGCTGTGATTTTATTCCTTTTGTGGTGGTTTTTAATTGGAAGAGGGAAGAAGAGGAGAAAACATAAAAAGATATGTTTATAAGATATGAGATACCATACATAAAAATGAAATCTGGTTGTGTAAGAATTTCTTTGCTCTGTTTGCAAGGAAAAATTGGGGTGTATTGAGGGTAAAGAGCTGGTAATATTAGCAAACTTCCATGATTTTGCTTGCCACATGAAACACGGTGACTGTGACAGGCATGACAAGGCTCAGGATGCTATCCTAAACACATTTTCCTGGGAGTAGGCCCAGTGGTGGGCTCCAGCAGGTTTGCACCTACTCTATAGAACTGGTTGTTAACAAGAGACAGAACATATAAAGTTTAAAAATAGCCATTTAAAAGTGGCTGCCAGGTGGGCATAGAACTAATTGTTAATTTCTTTGAATCCCATCACTGAGTAGGCCCCTCTGACTACAACAGGACTTACTTCTGAGTAGACAGGCTTAGGATTACACTGTTGGTTTTTCTTTTAATCTTGCTGCAGAAGTGGGCAGGGACTGTCACAACAGTTGCCAGTGGTCCCCATGCTTTCCCCAGTTTCTTTACTGGGAGGGCTGTTTTGCTAGTGCTTTGTTAATGTGCCCCTTCAGAATATCTTTGCCATGCTGGGAAAGGAAGCTCTACATTTTTATCTCCTATGCATACCTACTCAAAAGTAGTGCCCATTATACTCAATGTGATGTACTCCCAGCTAAGTATGGATAGGATTGCAGCCTCACCCATTAGAAAAAAAAGAGGTGGGCATACTTGACTTTTTGGTCATGGACTCTGAAGTGGCTCAAGCCAGCAGTGGCCAAATGGACCCTCTCCTTCTTCCTGCTCGAGCACAAGAAAGAATGTGGGTGAAAAATGCATGTGCACATGTGCCTGACAGCATGTGTGTGTTCTTTGTCAGGCAACCACAATTTTCACTTTGTGACAAAAATTAAAACTAAAATTGTGGATCACTGAGCAGTGGCAGTTTTCCAGTTGTTGAGCATGAAAGACAAAAAAGCAGGATTGAAAGAAATAAAAGCTTCTGAACATCAAGTATCTGTGTATGATCCATTCCCCAGAAGAGGGGTGTCTAAACATTTGGCAAGAGGGCCACATCATCTCACTGACACTGTGTTGTGGGCTGGCAAAATTATTTACATTTCAAATTAGAATAAATTTACATAAAGGAGTTTATTAGAGAAAGATCTCAAGGATTGCAAGGTATACTGCAGGTCAGATGGAAGGGTCTTGCCATGGGCTGCACTGAGGTTCACTGTGGGGCTGCATTTGGCCTTTAGGCCAGGGATTGAACACACCTGCCCTAGAACATAGCACCTAATATGCCAAATGAATGAGTAAATAGAAGCAAGAGTGTAGCAAATGTTTTACTTCTTTGTAAAGATGCCCAGTGTTGTGACAAACACTGCAAAGATGCCCAATGTTGTGACATGATGGTTCCAATCCTATCCAAACTTCCAGTGCCAACAGCATGTGCATGGCATCTGCAGTGAGAGGGCAGACAGGAAGTTCATGAATATATCATTCAACACAGTTACATCAATCTACATGAAATCGTAAGTTGGTTAGGATTGGACCCTCTGAGACAACAGTGAGCAACCTAAAATCAATAGATATCTAGGCAACAATGTTTAACTGGCCAACTCCAACTGACTATAATGGAACAAACTAGATTTGTTATATGCCGGATTATACCCTGAGGTTGCAATTCTGCTTTGAGTTATGTGCCTGCAAGTTATGTGCCTATGTTTGCATACTCCATCTTAAATTTAGAAATTTAGGAAAAGCAAAGCCACAATAAATCAAAGATAAACTACTTCTGCATGCACAAATAATGCTCTTCACAGTGCATATAAATAATTCCATGGAGAAACTTATCAAAAGATTGAAAATCACTGTTTCAAGTGCTCAACCCCATTTTGAATTAAAGATTGCCCTTAGCTTGCATATCTAGAAGCATTCAATACACTTTCATGTTTACCATTTTATTTTGTTTTCAAATTTAAACAACCCAGGTTAGGCTGCAATCCTAAACCCCAGTTAGGCTGGCACAAGTCCTATACTAGACTGGTAGTGTCATAAAACTGCCATAAAGTGCACAAAATTGCACCATTCCTTCCCACACCACCAGGATGAGTTGTGCTGGCCTAAACTGGTTAGGATTGGGCCCTTAAAGATACAGTGGAGATATATGGCCTATTGCTTGTACTGTTAAGATTCTCACAGCACAATCCTAACTCCTTTTTAGGCTGGCACAAGTGCCATGCTGGCCTAGGAATGTCACAGACATGTCATTAGACACATCTATGCCACTCCTGTGGGTGGAGGATTAGGCCAGTGCACAGACATGTGCTGGCCTCCTCTGCCACTGTGGGAATGAGGAAATAGGCAAGTTGTGCTGGCCTAAACTGGTTAGGATTGTACATTCAATCAAAAATTCACAGAATTCAGGTTGCACTCCTAATCCCCAGACACCAGTCCTGTGCTAGCCTAAGGGTGTCACAAAAGTGCCATATGGTCCAGGTGCTAAAAAAATTGAGATCCTCTGCTGTATGGGTTTGGTCACTAGGGCTATAAAAGGGTTAATAACGCTGAGCTGAAGTTTGGCAACATTTCCCAATAAATGTATCTGCTCATTCCTTTCTGGCTCAGTTATTCCTTGGCTCACATACTACGGAAGATGCATGGAAATTAGGGAGATTTCAAGAACATCATGAGGAGAAGATAAAAGGTGGCACTTGTGACTACTAGCTGGCTGCCTTGGTCAGGAAAAGAGAGATGAAAAGAAGAGTTAAAGCTGAAAAAGCGATGGGAAATTCCATCATTTAGAGAAAGTGTGAAGAAAGGGGGTAAAAAAAATATACCGCTCCACAAATCAACCATCAAAATGCAACTTTGGGTCCAAACTCCAACAGAGAAGCTAGAATAGCTAGTATAAAGCAGATTTCAAACATAAGATCCTTCCGGTGCAGAGTAATGGAAAACTTCACTATTTTCTTTTGCCCTGCAGCGTATGAAAGAACTGCTGATCGTTGTATTGCTGTCACCAAAATCCATGAAGGATAAAAGAAAAAGGAAGTTTCCAAAGATGCCACTTATGAAAGAGCTAAGACTTCCAGCTATGAGGAATTAATGAAGTGGTACACATATTAATAGCAACTGGAAAACTTCCAAAAAAGAGCCAATTTCTGTGTGTCGCAGCAGTTGGTGGAACTGAGCACCCACATGAATAAACTATAATATTATTCTTTAAAACTTGCAGAGCTTCAAGTATTAGAAGTCACACACTTACGTGTTATTAAAGAAGCAAATAGAGGATCTCATGTAGATTATGAATATTAAAATATATTTATTTTGCTATGTAAATTACTTTCTGAACTTTTTCTTGAAAAGCAGTACAAAAAATATCCTTAATAATAATTTAATGAAAGTTTGAACAATTAATACATTATTAATTAATAATTTAATTTAGATTGAACAGATGTATTCACTTTATATGAAGTATAAGACACAGTCAATGCAGACTCTCTGCACTGGCTCTTGAGTACTGCAATGTGCCATAAGGCACATTTGCATTGACTCAGAGCCAGTTGGGCTGGCACAGAGGCCCGGCTGGCTAATCTAGGTCAAATCATCCAGGTGCAGGTGTTGGAAGAGGGTGGAAGGAGATCATTCTAGGGTAGGGAGGGGGAATTTCTGGTTGGAGGAAGGCAGATAAGGGGGGAAGAATGGTGCTTGGGGGGGTATAACATTGGTATAGACATCACATGCTGTATCGCACCAGCTAAATAGCTTGTGCAAATCTGAGAAGAACCATAAGGAAGGCTGGTGTGTTACACTAGATAAGGGAAAAATACCCTTACCCTAAGGTGACCTCTAGAGCACTCTTAACCTGCATTGGGTACAGTGTAGGTCACTCTGGTCTGGCTGTACAGGTGCAGGTTAGGAGTGTACTCTGAGAGAAACGAGGTAGTGTTGAAAAAGAATGCTACACATTTTTATCTTACGGCTATACCTACCATCCCTATACCCTAAAACACCTCCTCCTCCCTTCTCCATGCCCTTCCCAAACTTCTGTGCCATCCTGCATCATCCTGCATTTATTCTTCTGCTGGCTGTGTGGGGCTTGCATTTAAAGCCTCACTCCTTAAAATTATGGTATGAATGTGCTTTATGGCACTTTTGTGACACATCTGGACCGGTGCAAAGGACTTGCACTAGTACATTCCAGGGGCAAGATTGCACCCACAATCTTCTGAATTTTTTTTTTTTTTTGCAATACATATAACACTAGCAGAAGTGAGAACTCAAGCCATGTGACTCAGACTGGAGACATAAAAATATACATTTTTTCATTGACGTAGTGTGTGCACCACTGGATTTTTCCTTAACTAGGCACTACTGTTGAATCAACTTTCTTCTAAAAAATTTCAAAGGAGAAAGGTGTATTTTTCCCCCCAAACTGATCAATTCTGCCTTTTCCCCCCAAAATGCCCTCATTTACGTCGCAGGTGATAGCCACTACGCATCATTGCCGGTCACATTTTCTTGCTGCACTCACTCCCCAGTCCTATGCAATGGGAAACCATATGGTGAGCGAGATGATATCACAAAACGCCACAGTCAGAGTGGGAATATGTCATATTATCCATGAAAAGAAATAAAAGTGGCATTCCTCTGCTGTGGTTATGCTTTCAATTAGTCAGCCAATTAGCATCGTGCAGCAAGACAAGTACACTGCTGAGTTGCCTTGGCAATGCTGAACTGCATTCCCTATCTTGGTAGGAAAAGGACAAGCATTCCCAGCTCAGCATGGCATGGTGTGGCACAATCTAGTTACTTGAATCTACATTTCAGCATGCATCCCAGCGCTCTCTGTTTTGCCATGCTGCAAAAATGGTAAAAAGGAGCATTGGTTCATTTACTCCGTGTTCATCACATTCCATCTGTGATCAGAGATGTTTGCTCCTTTCTGAGAGACCCAGCCCCCCAAATAATTAAAAATGGGGAACACATTTTGAGTGGCACAAAACATTAAAGGGATTCTGCACCTTCAGTTTGGCTCTGCACTCTTTCAGTAAACAATAGGATAGTTAGAGGGGGAAAAAATCCTATTTTTATCACCTCATTTTTCTCTTCATCTGTACTCAATATCACTGATTAAAGGTATTGTTCAGGTTCACATTCACGTTCTAAAAAAATTATTTTAACATCTTAAAAGCCTTCTATTTTAAAAAAAATGAAGGTTGATCCATAAAATAGTATTTTAAGCATACAATCCGAACACCCACTTAGGTTGGCATTAGCATCAGCACAAATCCTGTGCTGGCTTAGGGGTGTCACAAAAGTGATGTAAAGCACTTCTGTACCACTTTTGGAAATGGTTAAGCCAGTGCACAGACATGCGCTTGCCTCCCACTGTCACCACAGGAACTGGAAGACCAATGAGTTATGCTGGCCTAGGTTAGGACTGCAACCCTACTATATTTGCAAATAAATATGTGGAATCTTTTGTAAGAACTGCCTTGCCTGAATCAAACCAAGCTCCACACACATAGAAGCTGCTTCAGGCAATTGCTTGTGGGTCTCAACAAGTTTTTTGGGTCGCATAACACTGAGCAGAGCTTTCAATGAAAACATGAGTAATGGGAAGATTAGATAAAGATCCTGAGGCTATTCAAATTTCCCAGCCTAGATCTGTACAACAATCCTAATGTTTGGGGATGGTGTGATTGCTGAACATCCAAAAGCAGCCATCATGATTCATTGTGATGCCACACACTGCCAAAGATGTCCATGCATTAGTGCAAAACCTTTATGGAGAATGCTGGAGAAACCTTTATGGAGAATGCTGGAGAAAGGTTTCACATTTTGAGGAGTGGGGAAGGAAGGGGTGGAAGCACCTTATTCCTAGGGCTTACATACACAACTGTGTGAATTTGCACCCAGAACTGAAAATGGTTAACCATTGGTGCCATTTGTTTATGGGATTGTCACACTAATCCTAAACACATTATTTTAAAAAGGAGCCACACAAATAACACTTCTGGTATTAATTCTTTAATCTCACTATTTCAAAAATGGGTAAAAAAGATCTATAAAAATAGAGAGCTACCAGGGCATGGACTTAATATCCAGTGGTGTAGCTAGAGAGTGAGCAACCACCATGGACAAAATCCAGAGTAACGATGGGGAGTCCTTGCTCCAGTGTAAGAACAATTTACTCTGGATACCAATATGAATTTCCCATAGGTTTTCACTGGACGGTGCAGTAACTATGGTGCACGTAATGTCTCTTACATGCTCACGTAGTTACTCTGGATTTGGGGGTAAATTTTGCAAGAAGCCTAACAGTGGCCTGCAAGTGTCCCCTCACATTCCCTTTGCAGCCATTCTAGGCAGTGGGAACAAAACAAAGGGAAATTGCCTTCCAGGGTTGCCATAATGCTCTTTCCATGGGGGAAGTATGGTTGCCATAATGCTCTTCCACAAAATTGGGACAGGACCCTCTGTCCCATTCGCCAGTATGTGAATGTAATCCCCCCAATTCTCCCTGTTTTCAGGACATTTGGCAACCATGGGTGGAGGAGTGCAGCAGAAAGGTACATTCAAAACCTAGTGCTTTGTAGCCCATCTGCCTGTGCCACAGACAGTATTTTCTGTATGGACAAAAACAAGTGGGAAGAGCTTTTTCACTGGATTATAGTGTGCAGGAAAGTTAATAGTTGCTCCTCTTGATTCATTGCTTCAATGTGGGTGATTTGTCAGCTGATCTTGGGCTTGGCAAAAGTGGGTTAAAAGCACAAAGCACACTGAACAGTAGCACTCCTGTTTTTAAAAAATGAAAGTATTTGTTAGAACAAAATTGGAAGGAGAGGTCAGGACAGTCAAATGTCTTCTGTATGCTTGGAGGTAGTTTAGAACTGCTACAATGATTTACCCTACAATCCAGAGTAATTAAGGGAGCATGTAAGAGACATTATGTGCAACCGTACTTATTGCAACACCTAGTGAAAACCTATGGCAACTTCATATTGCAATCCAGAATAAATTGTTCTTACACCAGAGCAAGGACTCCCCATAGTTACCCTGGGTTGCGCCCTTAGTCAGACTGTATTCTAGAGATTAGAAAAGCCTGAAAACATTACAAAATAATGTTAAGAGTAGTTAATGAGCAAAGCTGAGGATGGGACAAAAAACTAGAAGCCTTCCTTGAAAAACGGGAAATCTACTCTAAATGGGGATCTCAAAAAGAAAAGGAAACTCTATGTAGGCTAATACGTGTTCATAGCAAGCCTCCATCAGTCTTGAAAGACTATAGTATCGTGCTCTGTGCTGCATACGCTGCATGCAAAGCAAGAAAGCCTGGGTTGGATAGTTATGGAGGATAGGCTGTTACCCAAGCAGCAAACCCCCCCTCTCCACACCACTGAAATAGTCCAATGGAAAGGCAGAGCCAATGCGATTGGATCCAGCTGGTGTCGTGGAGCTGGGCTAAGGACTGGAGCTCACCCTGTCATGTGGGGCCGACCCAGGTCTCGAACCCTGGCCTGCTGGTTAACAGGCACAGTGTCTTAACCACTTGCTTCACCCATGGAGGCAAATTTATATGAGTTTATCCACCCACTTCCCACCTGTTATGTCCTTCCAGCACTGTTCACTGTAACAAAAGATTCTTATTAGGAAAAGTAGAAATATTACCATCAAATCTGACAATTGTCAAAGCTATTTTATAGTACAATTGCTAAGAACCTGAGTAGGACTAGGACATAATGGGTGCAATTCTAACCATTTTGGGTCTAACTCACTTCCCTTCGACCACAGAAATAAAAATCTAACATATATGTTATTTATATCTCAGAGAGCCTGATCCTATTGAAATTTCCAGCACTGATGGAGCTTTGACCATGGGGGACTGCCAGGGTGACCATATAGAAAGGAGAACAGAGTGCCTCTACATTTAACCATTGCATAGAAGAGGGAAAATAGACAGGTGCTTCTTTTTAAATCCTTCTATGATGAGTTAAACCTGCCTCAATTCCCTTTTCTATGTAATGGTTAAAGGTAGAGGCATTCTGTTCTCCTTTCTATATGGTCACCCTGGGTATAACCAGAATGATCATACAACTGAAAATTTTTGGATTTGTCCTCTTTTTTAGTTTCCTGATCAGGTGTCTTCCAAAAGGGCTTCATTATTCTAAATTCTGGCTTCATTTTGGAACTTTGCAATGGTGTGCAATACCCCATCATGTAATATGTCTTTGGATTCATATTGAAGAGCAGGATCAATGCAAAAATTGGTTTTAAAATATCTCCTTCCTATCAAATGTTATGGCCAAAAAACTAAAACTAAAAAATATGCATTGAGCTCTATGGGAAAGTCAAAGTGCCCAGTATCATGGCTTTACTCATAAGTAGGCAAATGTGCCATTGTACACCGAAAAGGCCAGGCTGAGAGGAATCCAAGACCCTGTCCTCCTTTTGAGGTTTGGGCATCTGGTCACCCGGGGTATACCCCATTGTCAAAGCTCCATCAATGCAGAAAATTTTGTTAGGATCGGGCTCTTCCCACTTGTGTTTGTCCACACAGAAAATACTAGCTGTGGCATAGGTACATGAGGCTGCATTAAGGGAATGTCTGTTCCATTAATGTAGGGCTGCATTATGGCTGCAGCGTTGGAAAGCTGGATAGCACTGAGCCCTAAAATTCTACACACAACCTCGGCAGTGAACCTGGGCCTATTGGGCCAGTCCTGATCCCACAAATATATAGTGGTGAGTATGTGATAATATGAAGTTATTTTCCTATTGCAGAAAACACAGCTAGATTATATTTCTTCTTTCTGAACTGTGTGGGTGGTTGCAAGCATGTTACAATAGCAGAGAACAGAGAAAGCGGCAAGCTGCAGAAGATGACACATTCCTCTTCATGACAGCTTAAGTAGCCTCTACTGGTGAACCTCAGATTCAGTGCAATCACCAGAGATTATTAGTTGGTAAACCCACTGGCAATTAAAATCCCATTTATTTTTGGCACTGAGGGGAAAAAATAGCTTATATATGGAGCATAATTGTTTCTGTCATGCAATTGCAACATTAAACTGCAAATTTCCATACTCTCAATCACAGCAGTTGTTATTCTGGTCCTGCAGAATAAAAAGCAAAGAATATTGAACATCTCTCTTAGCAATCAAGATCGTGAAGTTTTAATTAAATTAATTCATTTTATTTGTTTCCTATTGTTACATAATGAAATTTCTCATTTTGAGACAATTATAGTGCTCTACAACAGGGGTCTCCAAATCCAGCCCAGGGGCCAAATGCTACCCTCAGCAAGCCTCAATGTGACACCCGGCAAGACCCCTCTACCCAGCCTTTGGGCAAGCCTTGTAATCCATGCCAATATATTCTTATACTTAAATTTACGTAAGGGCAAAATCCATAGCAGTTACAAGTCCACGCAGTTATGTTACCCTGTAGTGTTATTTTACGGACAGTCACCTTAACTGCTCCGGAGCAAAGGGCTTAATCTGACCTTACAATATGGGCCATAATGTATTAAAATCTGAAATGTAAATTAATTTTCTGGCCCTCAACACAGTGTCAGAGAGAGAATGTGGTCCTCTTACCAAAAGCTTTGGAAGCCTCTGCTCTGAATACAGTGCCAGTAGCAGAAGCACAACTCTTATCAGGATTCCACTCATATACATATAGAACTACTATAAACTAACCCAAAAGGTTAATTTTCCAAACCAACTGGTGCAGAGAAAAAGCTAGACAGATTATTTTCTTTTAAATATTATCTTGATTCACCCAACCACCTTACTCTTATGAGGTTATGTACTTTTCTATGTAGGGATATTTATTCTCATCCATCATACTAATTACTTTAATAAGTCCACTGCCTACCGCTGCAAATTTTGTGGAATGAACGAGTAGAGCATACTAACTTATATACATAAGGAACACTGGGGAGTTTTCATTTTGATTGTACATTTGTAAAATATCCATAGTTTAATTCATTTTACTATGCTGTTATTCATAAAATATATCTCTATATATAAAAGGGCTTTGGTGGTGCAAGTGGTTAAAGATACTGTGCCTGCTAACCAGCAGGCCAGAGTTTGAGCTCCTGTCCTTAGCCCAGCTCCTGCCAACTTAACAGTTCAAAAGCATACAAATGCAAGTAGATAAATAGGTACCACCTTGGTGGGAAGGTAAAACAACCTTGCGCCTTCCGTGCGCCTTCAGCAGTCATGAACACGGAAGTGTCTCTGGACAACTTTGGCTCTAAGGACTTAGAAACGAGGATGAGCACCACAACTAGCAGTATAACCTACAGGGGACACCTTTTCCTTTTACTGGTGCCCAGTGCCTGCCAGTGTCTGCTACCTAGTTCCCAGCTGTGCCCAGTTGTGTCTGCCAGTGCCCAGTCATTCCCATACACCACAAATATTCCTGAAATTTTACTCCCACAGCGAGTACATTCAGCTACTATAATATAAAATATGAAAGATAAGAAAACTGCACATTCTCCTCTTGCTGTTCCTACATAAGAACATAAAAGATCCCTGCTGGATCAGGCCATGCTCTGTGGATGACAGAAAACCCAAATTCTGTTCAAATGTTACCTGGAAACCAGAGCAACTCTGCCTGTGGAAAGGAAAAAAATGCAGAGGAGATTGGAATATGGTATGGGTGGAAAGATAAGGAGTTAACAGCATTCTTCAGACAACAGACTTACCCCCAAAGCTGAAAAGATGCTACACCAGTTATAGCAGTCCTGACCTTTGGGTATCAAAACCTTCCTAATAACTGAGAGTTGAGACAGTGAGAGAAAATGGCAGACTGGAGCACCAAAAAAGGCCACCATTTGAACTCAAGTGACCTTCCAAGAAAAGCCCTTGAGGGCTTCCTTTGCTACTATAGATGTACAAATGTGTCTTCTGTGAAAAAATACAGGTTCAGGGCACAATCCAGAAGTACACTTGGGTTACTCTATCTATCGGTGGGCTGACCCAACTGCAAGATGGGCCACCCTAGTTATTCTGGAAAAGGCAGGTGGACCTGCTCTGCCCTAACTGGGCCAGCCTGGGCAGTTCAGGAGAGGCATGTTGAGGGCATGTTTAGCATTGCCTAGGGCAGAGCAGTTTCCAGAGCCTGTTTCCAGGACAGAAATGCCCTCTTACAACTCCTCAGAGTTATACCACCTCAGGAGCAGATATAACAACGAGTAGACCCATAGGGGTCCATGATAAGGCAGAGTAATAATGGCAGTGTTGACCAAAAATCTGAGCTCTTGACCAGCCTAGCTGCAACCCCTGTCTCAGGATATGGCACAACTATGGCAGCCACTAACCTGGGGATACAGCGGGACACTCTAAGAAGTTCCTTGTATTCACTGTAGACTGTACTGGCATCTCATCAGAGACTCCTTATAAGGCAGGCACAACAGCTGTTCCTTGTTCTGTGTGATCTGAGGGGTGTATCCTCGGGAGCAAGCCCTCCCCAGGTGCCCCTGACTTGGTGCCTACTGAGCATGCTCTGGAGCAGCCCAGGCTTCCTGACTCTCTGGATGCAACATTATTCTCTGCTCTGGATTCAGAAAATTTGGGGCAGCCCAGCTAGAGCACTTCTCACTGCCCTCACTCTGGATTGTGCCCTCAAACTGAGTGATAAGGCTGCATCTGGAATATTTTGTCCAGTTCTGAAACTGGCCTTTGAAATAGCTCTTGGGAAGGTCCATAGTATCTGTGTAGTTTTACCGAAGATACATTGTGGAGAAAATGAAGCAAGAAAAGACAGAGAAGCTGCCAAGATCTTTGTGATAGTAAATCACAAATACCAGGTGGGACATGGAAATGTAGCCTGCCTCCAGCGATAGTATGACAAGACAAACGAGCAAGTGGATGAGTTCTACACAGGAATAAATAAAAGAAAAAGCCAATAAAAATGTGCAGAAGGGACAACACCACATTACCATACAGACAGTCGACTGACAAAGAGCAAGGGGCTACAGCCTCCTCCAAAGAGCCTGGCACCAGTTTTGGAAGTGGGTTACTTTTCCATGGCCCACCTTAGTAGGCCAATTAAAATGTATTAATTGCATTAACTGCATGATCATGCCATGATCATGCCATGGCCACTATCTAGAATAATCTTCAAAGAAAAGTGTTGAAATACTGATGCTGAGTCAGTCTTTCTTAGTGCCAGAAGAAAATAGAAAGCTGAGTACAGCTAGGATGTGTGCTTTTTGTTTAATGAATTTGCTGACAAACGTAGGTGCCATGATTAGCCAAACTGTCCACAAGAACATAAAGAAATATTACATATACAAGAGGGAAGTCGCCAATTATTTTAGCTAGTTGTGGGCCCTGAACCACAGTATGAGAAGCACTGTTGTATGAAATGCCACTATAATAATACTGTGGGCAGACCAAAAATTGCAACAGTAACTACATGATTCTGTTGCGAAGGGTGATAACTCCGTGGTGGAGTTATATGGCTTCCATGCAGAACATTGACATTCAATCTCCAGTTAAAAAGAAACACCTAACAGGCAACAGATGCCCCTATGCCCCAAGAGCTGCTGGAACTCAGAACAAACAATTCTGAGCTGCTTTATGGATCGGTGTTCTGACTCAGGAAAAAGCAAGCTCAAAGTTTAAAAAATCTATACATAGCAGGATCCAAAGGAACTGGGTGTACAGCTGTGGGACGGTGGGTGTTAAAACCAAGAATTGATTTATCTTTTCCATACTGAGAGATTGACAGAAATAAGCCCTACAATCCAGAGTAACTACAGGAGCACGTAAGAGACATTATGTGTACCCATAGTTACTGCACCACCTAGTGAAAACCTACAGGAAATTCATATTACAATCCAGAGCAAATTGTTCTTACACCGGAGCAAGGACTCCCCGTTGTTACTCTGGACTGAGCCCTCAGTACTGTGGAATCTTCTGTGCGTGAGCTTCTACTGCACTTTTATTTCTCTTCTCCCATGCATAACATGCCTTTGGATCATGGTCATAGTAGAAGTGGACCATGATATAACTAACCAAAGATTTAACTGCAGGTGTCCCAGGTGTCCAGAATCTCCAATAGATTTCCTCCCATGGATAAAAAAAAATCAGTGGATAAATAAAACAATGGAAAAACAGATTTAAAGACCCATTTCCAGATTTCTTTTTCCTCCGTTGAACTTCATAGAATAAGGTAGTGCCTCAATATCTACAGGGGTTTGAATGACTGCTTGCAGAACCTCCGCTCTACAACAGTAGAAAAGCAGTTTTTAAAACTGATTTGCAGTTATCATTTGCGTTGAGTCAAATTCTTGTATAAAAATTCCATGTATAACTTTCTGCAATGCCAAGAGAGCACAACATACAAACATGGTGAGAAAGCCATTTTTTTCCAACTCCCCTTCCCCCAAGAACCAGGGAAAGCCACATGAAAGGTGTAATATTTCATGGATGACCACGGCTTATGCTGGACCAAAAATTCACAGCATAAAGATTATGGGCAAAATCCAGAGTAACTATGAGGAGTCCTTGCTCCGGTGTAAGAACAACTTACTCTGGATTCCAATATGAATTTCCCATAGGTTTTCACTAGGTGGTACAATAACTACAGGTATACATAAAGTCTCTTACGTGCTCCTGTAGTTACTCTGGATTTGGGGGCATGTCATCCATGCATCAAAAGCAAAATATGTATGTTTAGATGAACAGAAGACCACCATAATGCTCTGCCAACTGGTAAGACACACTGTCTCTTAATTTTGGTAGTTGCAGCTGGGAGCCACATCTGCCATGACAAGGTGAGTAGAGATGGGTAGAGATAGGGTGGGAGAATTAGGGCATTTCTGGACAGGAAGGGGGAGGAACAAGGGATGGGGATGAGGCAGGGGGTGGTGGATCTGGTAGCAATGGCACATGCTGAATCTTATTCCCTCCTTTTCAATCCTACCCAATCCTTTCCTCTCCACATATGTGGAGTATGTGAGTGGTTAGAACACTGACCTCTGTCTCTTGCCCAGCTGCTGCCAACCTAGCCGTTTGAAAGCAAGTAAATCCAAGTAGATAAATAGGTAACACTTTGGAGGGAAAGATAACAGCGTTCTGTGCACCATGCCAGATACATAATCACAGAGGTGTCTTTGGACAAGGCTGGTTGTTTGGCCATGAAATGGAGATGAGCACCACATCCTATGGCTAGTCATGGTTAGGAGGGCAATGTGCAAGGGATTTCTTTACTGTTATGTCAGAAGAGAACCACTGCGGCCCAGATAGTCTATCAGATATACATACAAAATGATTTTTGTAGACTGCAAGGGGATTCTTCTAAGGGCTGTCCAATCCCACCACCACCAAATGATACAGCACATGCCTTTTTTAGTGCATATTCATCAGTAGGGAGGATTTGGATAGGACTGGGTCCTAATCTTCTAAGAAAATCAGAATACATTTGTTTATTTATTGGGGTCCTAGTCTCCTAAGAAAATCAGAATACAATTTGTTTATTTATTGGGGTCCTAATCTCCTAAGAGGGCTTTGGGTTGTGCAAGTGACTAAGACACTATGCCTGTTAACCAGCAGGCCAGGGTTTGAGACCCGGGTTGGCCCCACAAGACAGGGTGAGCTCCTGTCCCTAGCCCAGCTCCGCGACGCTAGCTGGATCCAATCGTATTGGCTGTGCCTTTCCATTGGACTAATTCAGTGGCGTGGAGAGGGGGGATTTGCTGCTTGGGTAACAGCCTATCCTCCATAACAATCCAACCCAGGCTTTCGTGCTTCGCATGCAGCGTATGCAGTGCAGAGCACGATACCATAGTTTTTCAAGACTGACAGAGGCCTGCTTAATCTCCTAAGAAAATAAGAATTCAATATGTTTATTTACTGGGGTCCTAATCTCCTAAGAAAATCAGAATACAATTTGTTTATTTATGAACACCTGCAAATTGAAAATTAATTTAGAGAAGATTTAACTTTAAATCTTTAGAGAAGATTTAAGCATTTTCTTCTTTAGTTCTATAAGGATGCACTTCTTATAGAACTGAGCTGCTTCTATAAGGATGTGCATCTATAAGGATGCACTTCTTATAGAACTGAGCTGTAAGAGATGAGCTGCTTCGCCCACCCCCCACCCCCCACCCCACTCCCACATTTAAGGACTAATCACTTTAGGACTTTGGAAGGAATATCTAAAAGAGAAAGTGCTTAAGCAATCACATTAAACAAATAATTTTATTCACAATAGCTGAATAAGTATATTTATTCCTGCACACCTGATGACTTTTCATACTCTTAAATAGATTCACCTATGTGCAAGTAAATTTTGTACAGTGGTACAAATTAATACAGTGGTACAATAAATTTTGTACAGCTGGTTCAGTATGTTATACCCATCAAAGTGTGTGGGGGGGACGACTAAATTTACAGTAATAACACATAATGAAATAGCAAATAATGCACTTACCTGAATAAGACCAGTCAGCCCCTTCTATAAACTTCCGCAGTGATCTAACATATCCAGAAGTCAATTCTAAAAAATAAAACAAATATGTCAGCTTTAAAAAGTATTACAGATGAGTCAAAACAATCACAGGGAGAAATGCATTTCTTGCATTTAATTTGCACAGCACAAAACCAGAACTAATGTACACAACATTGCTCAGAGCACCCAAAATAATTTACAGCACTCAATCCCCAGGTCCAATTTCCCAATCTCGGCTCCAATATCACTTTCATTTCAGATCTGGAATGTCACTTATTCTGTTTTTCCTGGAGGTAAACTTCAATGGCTCCTTATCTAAAATAAAGCTGTCTTGGTACTGATTCATTTCCATTTCTACCCATCCAAGATCCCAGAGACCCCTAGCAATTATCTTCTTGAACTTCTGCTATAGAAAAGTGAGGTGAGTAGTATAACTGCAAAGGAAGTAGTATATTTAAGAGTTTGATTCAGCTAGGTGTGTCAGATCAGTTAGGAAGATATTTCTCCTGTGTAAACTAACTAAAAGAAGTGCTCTTTGATGGAAGGACCTCACAGTTGAGTTGATACTGTATGGGCAAAATCCAGAGTAACTACAGGAGTCCTTGCTCCGGTGTAAGAACAATTTACTCAGGATTCCAATATGAATCTCCCATAGGTTTTCATTAGGTGGTGCAGTAACTATGGGTGCATGTAAAGTCTCTTACGTGCTCCCGTAGCTGCTCTGAATTTGGGGGATAATATGTTTTTAATAAACAAGGAAAGGAACTAATCAATCCAATTTTTCCTTAAGCTGGTGGAGAGATGAAGAATAGATAATGATTGTGGTTGAATTGATCATGGTTGTATAAGAAGGACCTCATGAATAGGGATGATCATGTACATAAAGAATACCTTGTGGTTATACCACATCACTTGGTGGAAAGATCTGTTGGGTGTCAGTTTTCAGCAAAACCTACTTTTATGGTGGTTTTACTTATTGAAACTATATTAAGGGAAGACAGGTAGACCTGAAACCTTCTGCTTCTCTTCACACATAATTTTAAGATATTTCTTTTAGTTGAAAATTTATCCACAGAACGTTCAAAGCCTGACACACATCAAACCATAAAAAATACTCCTAAAATTACAGAGCAATCTTGAAACTTCAATAGCCTTTTATCATATTTCTGAAAATGTACGCAGGATATGGCATTGTGGCACACTTTCCCACAGGTTTATACACATTAATTTCAATGCTGAAATGAATATGAAGAGCCTCAACTATGATTCCCCAGCACTATATTTCCCATTGTTATTATATCTGAAAAAATACTTGTAACTCATAGCAACAGCAAGACGGATCCCGATGATCTCCACACCAACAACAAATGTGGGATTTCTGTATGAATCCCAGCTCAGAGCAGCTGCCACATTTGTAGAAATAGCACAGAATATTTATATGTGCCAATGAGTTTTATAAGAACAATAATAGCACAGGAAGTCAAAGTATCTCTCTAGATACTTGTTGAGCTGCTGAAATGCTTTTAAAATCTGAAGGACATACCCTACAATCCAGAGTAACTATGGGAGCACGTAAGAGACTTTATGTGTACCCACAGTTGCTGCACCACGTAGTGAAAACCTATGGGAAATTCATACTGCAATTCAGAGCAAATTGTTCTTACACCGGAGCAAGGACTCCACGTAGTTACTCTGGATTGCGTCCTAAGATTAGATATTTTCAACTGGTGTGCCATGGTTTATTGGCCTCAATGCTACAGGGTTATGGAGCACAGCATTTGAAAATTGGTGAATAACTTTTCTGTGTTCTGCAGCTCTGCTTTTAGGGCAACTGTTTCTATTAATGAATTGTCTGTCCCTCTTCTGGGATAGACAATTTGTGAATAAAGAAAGTTGTCCTAGAAACTTACCCTACAATCCAGAGTAACTACGGGAGCACGTAAGAGACATTACGTGCACCCGTAGTTACTGCACCACCTAGTGAAAGCCTATGGGAAATTAATATTGCAATCCAGAGTAAATTGTTCTTACACCAGAAAAAGGACTCCCCGTAGTTACTCTCGATTATGTCCCAAGCCTCAGAACAACAATGGTATTTTTATACTGCTTTTCAACAAAATAAGTTCACAAAGTGGTTTACAGAGGAAATGGACCTCACAGTTGAGTTGATACTCAATATGATCCTCTTTTATCATATTTTGGGAATATGATAAAGCCAGAAGTGATGTAACCAGAGGTGAGGACCATGGAGAAGATGATGGAGGTTAGTGTGCCATGACATTTAAAAAAAATTCTGAAAATAAAAATTATTTTTATTCATTAATAAAATCATTAATTAATAGGAATCTTGGATGATTTAAACAGCCTGGTGTGCCTTGTCAAGGGTAAAAACCACTGATGGTGTGCCTTGACAATGTCAGTGCCTTTTTAGTGTGCTGTGAGATGAAAAAGATTGAAAACTTCTGATCTAGGTACCGAAAGGAAGGGAATGTGGGCTCATCATGTGTTTTCCAGGTCACTTTCTGTTGGTAGGCCTTTGTGTTTGACATTTTACAACCCAGTCCTAAACTGGATCATCATGCTGGCTCATCAGTACCAGAACAGCTACCGCTACATCTAGTAGCCACCATGATGCAGCTTGACGTTCACTGGGGAAAGTGGAATTTCATCTCCTTACCTTAGGGAAAGCCCCCAGCATCACAATGAAGCTCTTGCCCTGCATTTCCCCACTTCCTGCCCTCCCACAGCCTCCCCCCTCAATGAACCTTTCTGCCACCAGGAGCTCTTCCTGGCACTAGTGCTCAGCAGAAGGTATCATGGTTGTTCATTATGGCACATTTATGACAGCCTGCACCTCGTGGTACTCTCGTTAACACCTTAGGATTGGGCTATAAATATGTACTGTACATGTATAGTCAAAACATCTGTGAAGAAGTGATGACTGCTGAACTTTTCCATTAAACTCAGTGTTTATTTCCTTGTCTATCTATATATATAAAACTGAAGAGTCACTCACTGACTTACTCACTCACTGACTCATCAACGCCTAGCCAAAACTGCCAGACCTGGAAATGTGAAATTTGGGGAGGGTGTTCCTTATGGGACGTGACCATCCACTAAGAACAAATTTCTAGAAATTTAACCCCTAAGGGTGTGAAAGGGGGTGCAATGCATTTTCAACCTAAACAGGTACTTAACATTGAAGACTGAAAAAATACAGCCCCAAACTCTGCACCTGCCCAGGAATGGTGTTGACAGTCAAGGGAGGATGGTGCATGGGGGTAGGCGTGTTGCACAGGGGGTTAAGGTTGTGCTCAGGCTGGCAAATATTCTTGAAATTTTATTCCCTCAATGTAGGTACATTTTGCTAGTATCAAATATGTTTCCACAATATACTGTACGTAACAAAAATTAGCATTCCCCCTTCCTCAGCACTAGAGGAGTCCATAGCTTTGACATGGGAGCTGTAGACATCAAAGAGAGGAGCTGTAACTGAGCCAAACTCATTCTGCTAACTGTCAGTCAGTTATAATCCTATTATAACAGGTTACTGCTCAGGGTTCTCAAAATTAGGTCACTAAGCTATCCAACAAAAAATATCCAAAAAGAAAGCCAAAAAGAAAAAAGGAGATTTACTACATATTGATCCTATAAAGCATGCTGATTTTTCATTTTACTCGTACTTATACAACTCACTGGGATTTGACGGAATTGCATGTGTACAAGAATGCATACAATAGTAATGGTGTCATAAACTGAAATGCAATTTGTATTTTAAATATAGGAAAATGCCACATAACATTGGTTATGCCACATGACATTGCCACATAACATTGCTTAACAATAAAGTACACATTTAGTGGTGAGCTGCAATTCCTCAACTGTGAACCATGATGCACTGGTGGAGTGATTTTCAACCACTGGGTCATGGCAGACTGGTGTACTGTGGATAGTCCTCAGGTGTGCTACGGGAATTTGGGGAGGGACATTTATTTATAGGAAAACTTGGGGATGTAAACAGCACTGTGTACCTTGTCAACAGTAAAAACAACTGATGGTGTGCCATGAGATTATAAAAGATTGAAAACCATTGCACTAGTGTATGGTGACCCAATTTTTGGAGGGTCACATCAAACATTTTATGGTGCTGCAAATATTCTAGTGTTGTACAGGTTGCCACAAGACATTCTGGGGTAATAGTAGCCACCTACTGTAAGGAATTCTGGGTCACTTCACAGTTGATGATGAATGCACCTAATGATGAGTTTTGGAAAATATATGCCCACCATTAAGTGACATATACCTGCATTTTTATATCATCAGGAAAATGGCATATGAATAACCAAAAGCCCTACAGTTTTTGAAAACACTTATTCTAAGCATCTACAGAAAATGGAAAGTTCTGATTTCCAAGGGTACATTGCAGTTTCTAATTTTCCCCTATGTCCTTCATTTTTCTGATTATATCAAATCAGTATCCACCAAAACGGAGCTTGCAGGAAGGATCTGGCACACGGGAAAAGCCATTTGGGTCTGGGACTTATTGTCCTGCACTGCACACTCTTATCTTTCTGAACAACAGACATAGGAAAACAAATTTTTTAAAAAATTTATAGGCAGGCAGCAGAGAAAATTCACTTGGTGGAACAAGACATGCTTCCTCTTATTTATTTTTTTATATTAATTATAATTATTTATTTTAACTCACTTGACGGTAACACTACTGCCAGTAGGTCCCTGAGAGATTGTTATTCTAAAATGTCCTTGTGCTAAAGGTTTAAGAACCACTGCACTAGAGAGACCAAAATCTGTATTATTTCACAAAGTATAGGATGGCAAGCCAGATTCAGCTACTGCTCACCGAAGTGGAATGTAGCAAATCCTATGGCAACATCATATGTTCTTCCAACATTGGCTACAATCCAGAGCAACTACAGGAGCATGTAAGAGACATTATGTGCACCCGTAGTTACTGCACCACCTAGTGAAAACCAATGGGAAATTCATATTGCAATCCAGAGTAAATTGTTCTTACTCCGGAGCAAGGACTCCCTGTAGTTACTCTGGATTGTGCCCATAACCACCTTCTTTAAAGTTGATCTAGACTAACCAGATTCATTGAGGACCTCATGAAACCCGATTTATTGTAAATTGCTAATCTCCACTTTCTACCAAAATAGCTATAGCTTATCTATTCATTTAAAACAATTATTTTAGGATGTAAAGGAAAACTGATAAGTTCCCTTTTACTTTTACATACCAAATAGATTGAACTTATTATTTATCATTTTTATTCATCAGATTTTTATTTTGTTAGACTTTATAGAGAAGCAGTTGTACAAAACTTAAAATTTCTGGGTGATTAATTTTGTATCTTTATTTACAACCCAGGGAGAAATCCATTCATTTGATGAAAATGCAGTACAGGTTGTATCTTGGCATCAGTGGGGTTTCCATTCTCAGAACTTACACTGATGCCAAGAATCATGTTAAATGACATCAAATTAAAACAAAAATAATGCCCCTTTACTCAGCATTTTAAAAATAGCTTTGCTTATCACTGTAATGCAGGACAGCAACAGCAATTTACCTCCAAATGAACTGAAAACTAAGCTGTTCTAAGCTCCTGGAGACTGTTTGCATGCCTGCTACTGGCATTACAATATCAATAAATAGACATTTTCCCTTTAAAATAAAGGACCCCTCAAACCCATGGGTGAAAAATCCATAGATAATTAAATTGTTCCTGTATTCTCTTTAAAAATTATGAAGTCCTTATGTTGTATAGAGTCATCCCCTACAATCCAGAGTGACTACGGGAGCATGTAAGTGACATTTACGTCGACGTAGTTACGGCACCACCTAGTGAAAACCTATGAGAAATTCATATTGCAATCCAGACTAAATTGTTCTTACATTGGAGCAAGGACTCCGTAGTTACTCTGGATTGTACCCATCATGTTTTTTTCTATATAGAATAATACGGTAAGTTGCTTTATAATGGAATTTCTGCATTCTAATGTTTTAGGGAACCTATACGACAAAATAGATTATATCATGTAGAAGACAGAATTATGACACTGTGACAACATAGGGTAACTCCTTAAGATTTGAGCATATCAAGAGCAAAACTGATGGTTTCTGAAATTCTTCCCAGTCACAAAAACATCTCATCCATTTTTCTGCAGGTTTATTTTAGCACTTTTCCTACGAAAACCTACGTAAACGAAAATTTACGAAAGCAAGTTATAAATATCAAGTACAATAAATATTTAAGTACAGTACTTTGATATGTAAAATTTTAAATTATAATTTATTTTCTCATATGGAATGGTATTAAATTTTTTTCCTGCTTGATAATGTCACTTCCATTAAACTGGTGATGACATCACTTCTAGGTTAACGGCATCACTTTTGCTGGATCACAACAGATATCATGCTTCAAAGTGTGTCCTGGTGCTAAAAAAATTAAAGAGGAGGAAGGCAGTGACTCAGTCCTTTGGATCGTACCATTCTGAAGGATCACAGTGGTACTCCAAAAAGTGATTCTTGTTGTTTTACCATAACAGGTAGCCATTATTGCTTCCTCTGAAATAGAAAATACCCCCAAATCCAGAGTAACTACAGGAGCACGTAAGAGACTTTACATGTACCCGTAGTTACTGCACCACCTAGTGAAAATCTATGGGAAATTCATACTGGAAACCAGAGTAAGTTGTACTTACACTGGAGCAAGGACTCCCCGTAGTTACTCTGGATTTTGCCCTTACTAAAAAATTCTTAGTTCTCATTAATTTGGCTATATGAATGCAAAGCATGTCTTGACTGCTTTCCATGAAAACAACCATTCCTTTTCACGAGTTAATGCCATTGTAACTTCCTTTAGACATTGAACAGATTGCCATGGACACAAATTCAGAACTCAACCATTCAAATAAGGTCTCTGCAAGTTTACACAAAGTCTGCAAAACGAACAGCACCAAGACTTTAAAACAATAGCAATTTGTGGAATCTGAGTCTCTGTCGTCAATTGGAGTATGTATAATAATCTTCTGCTATTGCTCAGCCCCAGCAAGGAGAAATCTTGCCTGGATCTGCATTATCATGAAACAAATATCTTGTTTATTTCTTAATGGGCAGGTGAACTCTGTTTAATGCTGGTGCAGTGGAGCTGCTTCGTCACACTGTATTCTGCATTGGGGGAAAAAGCAGAATTTGGTTTCCTCATCACTATAGGGGTTAGTCCTCTACGCTGGGTAAAACTCCATCATGAATAATGCAGCTACTCAGATCTGTGCCTACCAAATGGCTGTTGGAAGTCAGTGATGTCCTGTGTCTTTCCAGCCTGTGACGTGGAATAGGATACAGTGTGCACTGCTGCACTAGTCGTGCCCCTTCACAAGCCTATCTGCCTTCTCCCTATCCCATTCATGCCCTCCCATCCTTCTTCCTTCCTCTATGTCCTCTAGCCCTGAAGTACCAGGTAGGAACTTATATTCTCTAGACCAGTGATTTTCAACAAGTGTGCCACAATTTTCAACCTGGTGTGCTGCAGGAATTTGGAGAAGGTCATTAATTAATAGGAAAATTGGGGGATTTGAACAGCCTGGTGTTCCTTGTTAATGGTAAAAACAACTGATGGGTTCCCTTGACAATTTCAGTGCCTTGTTAGTGTGCCATGAGATGAAAAAGATTGAAAATCTCTAGTCCAAGAGTCTCTAAACCTTTTGGCCAGGAGGGCCACATCATCTTTCTGATACTGTGTAGGAGGCCAGAAGAAAAGAAAGAATGGATTTACATTTCAAATTTGAATAAATTTACATAAATGAGTATGTTAGTGACAGAACTTGTGAATGAATGAATGAATGAATGAATGAATGAATGAATGAATGAATGAAAACCAGTTCATAAGCACTTTCATACATAGAGATTGCAGGTGTGTGTGGCCTCCCCAGCCCACAAAATACCCTCCCCAGTTGTGAAAAGCAGTGCTCCCCTCACCTCTGGAGGATTACAAGGTTTGCCCGAGGGGCAGATGGAAGATGCTTCCCAAGGGCCAGATGAAGGGATGCCGAGGGCTGCATCTGGCCCTGAGGCCAGGGTTTGGAGACCTCTGCTCTAGTGTATTGGATACTCTAACTGGACAGTGCAGGCATTTCTGGTGGTTCTCCTTACTCTCAGTAGCTGCAATTCTACGCTCCAGTTAGGCCAGCCTAAATCCTAGCATAAGTCCTGTGCTGATTTGAAGGTGTCACAAAGTGCTGTAAGGCACTTTTGTACCACTCCTGGGGGAAGGTTAGGCCAGTGCATAGACATGTGCTTGTCTCCCTACATCACCACAGGAACGGGAAAACCAATGAGTTAGGGTTAGGATTGCACCCAATCAGGGCAAGATTTAGGTTTGATGAGGCCCTAAGCTATTGAAGTAAATGGGGCCCTTTATATGTCCAGCTGTCCTTTATCAACAACAAATTGTCACTGTTTTTTGTGTTGAATAAAGGCTATGTGGTGATTTATGGACATAATAAGTATCAAAAGCCATTTACACATAACAAAATTATTTCTACATCCAGTTTCTTTCCATTAAATTTTGGGGGGCCCCAAGAGAGCTGCAGCTTGTTTAGCTAATAAGTAAATCCAGCACTGTGTATCACAAAATGCTTCACAGTGTTTTTGCAAAACTGTAGGCTATCAGAACTGTCACTGCAATAGCAGTAGGCAAAAGTGTAGGAAACATTTGGGGTTCCTTCATGTTTCACTGATGTTTTCTCCCCCTTATTAAACTCATGAGTTTAAATAGGGTATAAATAGGGTTTCGTTTTCTCATCTCGGAACTAGTTTTCTCCCTCATATAAAGCTAATTATGGAGCTAAATGTGTTTGCTTTTGATCCTGAAGGCTGAAAATTTACTCAGCTCAGGGTTAATTATGTACTACTTTTTGTAACAAGCTTTTAAAGAAATCCTTAATAAGTCAAGGGCAGATGTGACAATTCTAATCATATACCCTCTCAAAGGAATGACATTCATGGCTCTTAAAAAAAACACTAATTAATGAAGAGCAAAAAGAACCTGGGATGTAAACAAACATATCGCTTTTTTCCAAAATACTTTTCATCTATATTTTGCTCTATCATTGCTTTTTTATAAATATCATGCTTGAGTTAATCCGTTTAGCTATTTGCATTTGTTGTTACTCTTTCCCTTCATGGTTCAGACCAGATTCTCTAAACAACCAAAGGCTCTCTCTGCCTTTGGATAGTCTTAATTCAGTGGAATCCTTTAAAAAAAATTCCAAATAGATAGTTACAGCATTTATTTTGCAAAATAATAGTCTCCTTTTTGACCAGCCAGCTCAAAGCAACTCACATGCCATGTGACATAAAAATAAAACAAAAAATTCCAGACCAGCCAAAGCGGAAGCAAATCATCAATGTCTTTGCATACCTTTGTCTGATAACATAAAAAGCAGGTATAAGATAGTTGCTCAGAGGTTTAGGGCACAATCCCAAGTGTGCCCTAGGCAGGGTGACCAGTTGCCCAAACCTCAAAAGGAGGACAAGGTCTTGGATTCCTCTCAGCCTGGCCTTTCTGGCAGACAATGGCACATTTGCCTACTCATGAGTAAAGCCACAATATTGGGAACTTTCACTTTCCCATAGTGCTCAATTCATATTTTTTATTTTTTGTTTTTTGGCCATAACCTTTGAAAGGAAGATATTTCAAAACCAATACTTGCATTGGATTCTGCTCTTCAATATGAATCCAATGACATATGATACGATGGGGTACTGCACACCAAATGAAGTGAAAATGGAGGACAATGAAGACTTTTTGGAGGACACAGTGATAGGAGGCTGAAAAAGAGAACAAATCTGGAAATGTATGGACATAAGATCACCCTGGCCCTAGGACAACACAAGTCCCCTACAGTGATCTCCTGGTGTTACAAAAGTTTGATAAGGCAATTGGGTGAGTTGGGAGGTGGGCATACGGGACTTGCTACAGCTCAGGGAATCCATCTAGCCCAATTTCCACTGGTATTGGTAGGGTTTGCATCAGGTGATAGTGGGATATGGAGAGGGTGCAACAGGAGGCAGATCAGGCAAAAGAAGGGAGCAAAATTGTCAGTGAAAGTCTCTGCCTTATCCTATCCCCCATCCTGTGCCAGATGGGATTACACTTGGCTGCTTGAATTTCTAACAGATAAATAGCTTGTGGAGACCCAGGCAGCCCCTTAGGACAGGTTGAGCCATTATTCAATACGGGAAAAAATCCCCTTAATCCAAGAATATCAAAGCAGTGTTGGATGCACTGATGGCTATGTAGGTCTGCTGCACTGGAACAGCTTAGGATCAGGCTCTTAGAGCACAATCCTAACCATGTATACCCAAAGGTAAGCCCCGTTGTGTTCAATGGATCTTACTCCCAGGAAAGTGTCTTTAGGATTGCAGCCCTATTTATTTTTGTGTCTGCAATAAAAAAAACAAGCTGCTGCTACATTAGGTAATGAAAAACAGATTGCAACAGAATTAGATTTGCATGTTCTATATATACTATAATCCAGCTTCATTAAATCATTGCATTCTATCATATAACCAAATCAATGTTCTAAACAATGTAGCTTTCATTCAAAGTGGTTTCTGGAAGGGGGAATAATCACAGATTGAAGTAGGAAACTACTACAGTATAAATCTTCCAAATGTCCAATAGATACTTAGAATTTATAACATCAAGGTAGTCATTGCAGACAAGGACAGTAAAGCCACTGTGTAACACAACACAAGTTCCAACCGTGTAGTGATCTGTTATGACTGGGCCAATTGTTAGCAATTGCAAGTACTAAAGATCTATCTACATCATTTATATACCGCTTTTCAACTAACAAGTTCACAAAGCAGGTTACAAAGAAAATGAAAAAATAATAATAGCTAATTAAAAAGCTAATGAGTCCCTGTCCCAAAAGGGCTCACAATCTAAAATGCAAAAAGTTTGCTGTCTTTAAGAGGCCATAAAGATGCCATAAAGATGGCAGCCATAAAGATGGCTGTCATTCAGAGTTAATTGGGGTGTGGATGAATTAATTTTTCCCACAATTATGAAGTTGAATCAATATATATATTTATGGTTCTATATTTTATACTTAACCCATGGTTTGCCAAATACCTCATAAGAACAGCAGTAGAATAAAAATCAGAAAGCTGGGGAGAGCATACTATAGTCTTCTGACCAGCTCAATCCTAAAATTGGGCCACATAGCCTGCAATGCATCTAACGCAGCTCAAGATGTGGCTGGCTATCTCCTCAGGGTAAGGGAATTTATTTTCCCTTACACTGAGGAAAGCCTCCACCATCCCTATGGGACTTCTTGGATGTGCCAGCTATTTAGCTGACGCAAATCTGGAAAAACTGGTGTAATGCTAGGCCGGCTGAGATAGTGTTAGGATACGGTGGAGGCTGACTCCAACTCCATCCCCTCCTAGGCTCAATCTTCTTCCTATTCTGCCCTTCCTCTGCCCCCAAAATCTCTCTCTACCTCCCAAATGCCCTCCCACTGCCTTCTTCCAACCCTTGCACCACCCAGCACAAATATACCTGTGCTGGCTGGTGCTGCTACTGAATGGAGTGTCTGTGCAGGCCATTGGTCAAGCACTGCCGGCTCATGAATAATCACAAAAGTCCTTTCCAACACTTTTGCAGCACAAAAAGCCAGCACAAGAAATGGCTACATGAGCTCGTGGACTAATTAGATTGTGCTGTCAATTATCCATCATGAAGCTGGATTGTAGAGCTTTATACTGTATAATCCACTAGTCCCCAAACTTTTTAGCACCAGTACCCACATTTTAAAATTATACTCTAAACCACAAAGCTTTACAAGCTTTCAGAAAAGTTTGGCCCCCTGGTTAGTTAAAACTGTGGGTCACAATCCTTGGGTAAAATTCAGCCTCCCCCTTAACCCTACAGTTGGTTAAAACTGTAGGTCCCAAATCTTTGGTTAAGTTTCAACATTTACCTGGACCCTATAGGTTTGGGAACAGTAGTGGGCACCAGCAGGTTCGCACCTACTCTATAGAACTGGTTGTTAACAAGAGATAGTACATATAAAGTTTAAAAATAGCCATTTAAAAGTGGCTGCCAGATGGGCAGAGAACCGGTTCTTAATTTCTTTGAAACCCATCACTGTTTGGGAACCTGTGGTAAGTTAAACCTGTGTGTCCCAAATCCTTGGGTAAGTTTCTGCCTTCACTTGACACTGCAGGTTTGGAACTTGAGGTTAGTTAAACCCATGTGTCCTCGTGTAAGTTTCTGCCTCCTCCTAGACAGGCAGATTTGCGGTTAGTTAAAACTGTGGGTCCCAAATCCTTAGGTAAGAAGGCAGGATTTGAATATAAAGCTATCAAATAAATAAATGTAACCACCCATCTTAAAAAGTGAAATAGGCTGCAATCATAAAGACACTTTCCTGGGGTAAGACCATTGAGCACAATGGGATTTACTTTTGAGTAGACATGATTAGGATTGTGCTCTATCATATTGTAATAGGTGAGCAGCTGTAACCTTTAGTAGCTGAATAGAAAAAAGGAACTACAGCCAGATTCTGATTGTGTTTCAATGCAAGAAAAGTTGCTCAAAATACAAGTGTACTATACACTTGTACCAATAAATGTACCAATAAGTCTGTTCTTTGTTGTAGCCAATCACTCTGACTTTATGCCTGCTAGTAATTCATCTTCTGCAATACAGTGGAGGTGAGTTGAAGTAGAGAGGAGCAGACTTGCTCTTTTTCACTTAGCTATAGCTGCTACACTATGTGAACACAGGGGCTCATTCTTCTGTCCTAAAGCACAATCATTGTCTATTGGAAGTCCAGCTGGGACACAACAACTTGAAACATCTCCCAATGAGAGTGCAGTGAATTAGTGTCATCATTATGTGAGTGAGTCCTTTAAGAGGACAACATATGTTCATTGCTGAGGATGATCCCATGAGTCCAATGAGTATTGGACAATACTCCATTTCTCTACTTAACTGATACCCTCTCAAGATATTTTCCAAAGCTTTCACAAAATGCTATACCATCTCCAAGAAGATAAGTACATTGAACAGATAAAATGCTGAAGTAAATCCTGTATGTTACAAAAAAATATAAAATATTGCAAAGCAAGATTCTTGAACTGGCGAGCCCTCCATGGCAAAGGAATTCCATAGTGAAATCTGAATAGGAAGAAGTGTGAATGAAGGTATCTGAATTAGGTCTCCATTTCTTAGAACTTGAAGCCAATGCTAAACCTAGCTGGGACTAGAATAGCAACCATACAGCTACATAATTATAGCCTTTTATTTATCAGCTATTTTGTCTCAATATAAATGAGTTTTAAATTAAGAGATAAGTTTAAATTAAATATAAACTTATTTAACTCTTTAAATAAAAAGAGAAAGTAGCAGTTAATAGTTTAAATGCAGCCTGGTTATCATGATAAAAAAACTTGGCATCTGTCAGTCTTGAAAGACTATAGTATCGTGCTCGATGCTGCACGCAAAGCACGAAGACCTGTGTATGTGGCAGGCAATTAAGCTTGCCTGAGAAAGCCTTCATATAGGGTTCAGTTTGGTTTCTGTTTCAGTTGGGAGAAGGAACCCTCCCTTTCCTCATGTGATTATCTCATGAATACAAAGTAATACTTCTGAATTAGGGTAAGCTTCTGCCTCTGCCCTGAAAGGGAAATTGATTTATATTGATTCGTTTCCGGCCTCATTTCTATGGTAAACAATTGCTTTTTTACAATGCAAAAATGCACAAGGTATGCACGAGGTTCATAAAACCAAATGTAGTGGATGGCGAGGTTCAGCTTGTACTCTCAAATCAAACTCCCTGAAAACATGTTTCAAGCATTCCGCACAGTCAGAGTGAATAAAAAGTTATTAAAATGCATCACATCACATGCATCACATCAAACTGCCCATCAGAACTAAATTAAAGTTTTGTGTGCCCTTGGGCAAAAATTGTCATTACATCCAATTTCACATTGCTCTCTGGTATAAGATCCCCCTCTTTTAACCTTATTCCTTCCTTCTTTTGACCTGTCTCCCATTGGACCCAAATGGGGACAATTCCCCAACATGATTCTCATTATTATAATAATAAAGCTGCTCTCTCTTTCTTGTGTGTGTGTGTGTGTGTGTGTGTGTGTGTGTGTGTGTGTGTGTGTGAGAGAGAGAGAGAGAGAGAGAGAGAGAGAGAGAGAGAGAGAGAGAGAGAGAGGTCATATTCAAGTACGCTGAAAATTTACAAATCAAAGCCAAACAAAGCTAGAATTAATTAAAAGCTCCCACACATGAAATGAATTTTTTTCCCTAGGAACACAATAGGCAATTTAACCCTAATTCCAAGTCAGTCCAGGCAAAGATGCATGTGGAGTTGAGGAATAAAAAAGGATGTTTTGCCCAAGGTTTTGAAATTGAATCATTTTTAATGTTCTCATAGGGTATTGCACTTATCCCCAAAATCCAGAGTAACTACTGGAGCACGTTAGAGACATTATGTGCACCAGTAGTTACTGCACCACCCAGTGAAAACCTATGGGAAATTCATATTGGTATCCAGAGTAAATTGTTCTTACACCGGAGCAACGACTCCCCGTAGTTACTCTAGATTTTGCCCTCAAAGAATGAGTGAGCTGTTAAAGGAAGTGTTTAAAAAGTATTCAATCTCCATAATTTCAATTAAGAAACAAATGTCAAGGTTTATAAAGTTAGAAGCATTGGACTAGATTAGTAAACAATATAAGCAATCTCAGACTTGCGGCCAAAAGCTATCCAAAAGTGGCCAGTTGAGCTATGCATGTCTTATAATAAGAAGCATCTTGTTTACTTTTCAAGTGAAATATCTTATCTGTGGTAAGATTTATTTATTTAAAGATTTATATTCTGCTTTTCCCCATTCTGAAGCAATTGCCTATGGCATTTAAACAATATAAAGTCAGCTTCAGTTTCTCAAAAGTTATTAAGTTATCTGTTATCTCCTGCTGTCAAATAGAATATCTGATAAGCTCCTATACTTTTTGTGTTTAAATTTCCACGGTTGCCAACTGACATACAAGACATTGTGAGACTTGCTCTTGTGTTGTTAGCAGCAAGATGGTCTTCAAAAATAATCAGGTAAAGCTTTTCACAGCAGAGATTCTCACAATGAGGTGCTAATCTCTGCATATTAAATTGCTATTAAAAAACTCAATTCAAAAATTGGCAACTGAGACAATTCTTTGCTATTCACATACAAGCATTGTGCATTTTCATCCCTGCCAAGTTTCTACAGCATCTATCCAGTGGTTCTCAAAGTGAGGGTCAAGACCCCTTTGGGTCAAATGCTCGAGAACCACTATTCAAGAACCACAACTCGAAATGCTCGAGAACCACTACTTTATGCCATTTCATCCCCCACCCGTCAATGGACTTGCAACTGTCCAGGACTTTAACCCACTCTTCATCTTCTTCAGTATTACCATAAGATCACAGGAGATTTCAAGCAGAGAGAAATCTCAAGCAGGGCTTGAAGGCAAGATAAAGCATAGATTTATCTTGCCAGAATAATTATTCAATTAAGGGTGAAATCCTAACAAATTTAGGCTAGTTAGGATGTAAATTATGTAAATCACAAATATTAACATGGGTAGCCCAATCCTATCCTATATTGGAGTGTTGTGCACAGAGACAGTGGAATAGAGGTCCACTGTCCTAAAATGCTTGCTGATGGAGTACATGGAGAGAGGGGTCCAGCAGGTACATTGTTCCGGGGCCCATGAGCAGGGGTGAGCCCAAACCGGTTCAGGCCGGATCGCCGAACCGGTTGTTCCCGCCACCCCGCCGCATACCGAACCGGTAGCGGCGGGGTGGCCAGAAAACCCGGCTTACTGGTTCGGTATGCCGGGAGGAGACGCAATGCGTGTGCGCTGACCTCGGCGCACGCACACTGCGTCTCCTTCTGCTGGAGAAGACACGCAGCGCAAGCACCGGACTCGGCACGCATGCTGTACGTCTCCTCCAGTTGGAGGAGTCGACTGCATCTCCTCCCGCTGGAGGAGACACACAGTGCAAGCACCAACCTCGGCGCGTGTGCTGTGGTCTCCAGCTGGAGAAGACCTTGGCGCGTGCGCTGTGGTCTCCTCCACCTGGAGGAGATGCAATGCGCATGCACCGACCCCGGCACGTGTGCCAGGGGTTGGCGTGTGCAGTGCGCTGGGGTTCGGGTATGCCCCTAGCCCCGCCCCTGACCCCGCCCCTGACCCCAGCTCTGCCCCCAACTTCCGGCGATCTGGTTGTTGGGCGAGGCGGGGCCCACCACTGCCCATGAGCTATGGAGGGGCCCATGACTGAAGGACCATTTGAGTGTTTTTTACTAACAAATTAAAACAGTATATTATATTGTCACATTACTTGAATACCGTTGTTTTAACATATTTTATATGATCTATAAATGAGCACTTGTTGAAGTTTGTTGCACATTAATTAATCTCAATTTTTGTATTTCAAAATAATTTTGCAAGTCTTAGGGGCCCCAAATGGGTTTTGTACCGCCTGAAAAAATTTCTCTTGGAGTCCCTGCACATGGCACTAGATGTAAGAGGGTTTCAGTGATGTCAGTGGATCTCCCTGGAGCAGGTAAGGCCTTTTTGATGCAGCTTCACAAATAGGAGAGGAGAGGACCATAATTTAAAGAATTGTAAAGTTGTGAATTTCAACTCTCAGATTAGAGAAATAATTTGATTTTATTAATCTTCTTATTTTGGCATGGAATTAACCATACCTCACTGTATCATCATAGACATGGAAATTGTGTTCCTTGAATGAAACCCTCCAGTTACTGAATTAAACAATTGAATATCTGGAGACATTAACAAATTTATGCACAAGTTCTCAGGGAAAGGAGAACATGCATATAAGAGAAAAAATTTTCTCCATTTCCTAAGAGAATTAAGATAATGATTCAAAATAAATCTCTAGCAGACTGTGTTGCAATCACATTGCTATGGAAGCAGAAGATTCCCATGTTTGGATAATGCAGTAATGAATACTGGCTCATGGTGGAACATTTCTTTGCCAGGTTCATACAATATAAAACCCACAACTGACAATACAATTCAGAAAAGGCACAGAACCACTGAGAATTAAAGAGCGGCACTCCCAATGGTTTTAAACAAATGTATTTGTCATGAACAGAGAAAGATACTTCCCAAGCTAAACTTATTCGTATGAACCCTTGAATGAATGTGCTATTGAATTTATTTTTTAATCAAACGCCTCCACTGTCAATCACTGAAATCTGCTTTTTTGCTTTAACCAACTAATGCCAAAAGTCCAAAGAAATTGGTAAACGCAAATGTCATTTACATTTTGCAAGTGTCCAAAATGTCATTTGTAAATGTCCAAAGAAATCTGTAAAGCAAACACCCGTACCCAAAAAACCCCACAAATTTTACAGAAAGAAATTTCAGTATTTTAAAATGCCGCATTAATTCAAGAACTTCAGCTAAACCAGTGTTTCCCAAATTGTGGGAAGGAACCCACAGATGGGTCATAAGGAGCAAATTTCAAGTGGGTCCCCATTCATTTCAATATTTTTTTTAATGTATGTGATGCTATCTTGATATGTGACTTCCAGAGTGCAACCCTAACCATTTTACTGGGTCCAGGGTAAGTGTTAGATGAGAGACAGAGAGGATGCCTGCCATCCTATCCCATATTCTGCTGTCATATTCCATAAAGATCTTTCCCTTGGAAAGTTAACGTAAGAAGCCCCTCCACTGGATCAGGCCAAAGGCCCATCTAGTCCAGCTTCCTAAATCTCACAACAACCCACCAGATGCCTCAGGGAGCACATAAGATAGGTAACCCTACAATCCAGAGTAACTACAGGAGCACGTAAAAGACATTACATGGACCCGTAGTTACTGCACTGCATAGTGAAAACCTATGGGAAATGCATATTGAAATCCAGAGTAAATTGTTCTTATGCTAGAGCAAGGACTGCCCATAGTTACTCTGGACTGCACCCTAAGTGTAATGTATTATCACAGATAATGCAGGCTCCTTTCCTCTCACAACTGTGTGTCTGGGATAAAGTCATAAAAATATAGCAAGCTTATTGTACTCTGCCTCTTAATTGTCCCCCAGAGACAACACTTTCAGAAGGGTTATTCTACCTTTAACAACTGCATGACAGATGTTTGGTAGAAGCTGTTTCCATTTACATACTGGGGAATTTGTGCACAGAAAATGGTGCTACAGGGACACCAGCTGTCCAAACCTCAAAAGGAGGACAAGGTCTTGGATTCCTCTCAGCCTGGCCTTTCCGGTGGACAATGGCACATTTGCCTACTCATGAGTAAAGCCATAATATTGGGCACTTTCATTTTCCATAGAGCTCCGTGCATATTTTTTAGATTTAGTTTTTTGGCCATAACTTTTGATAAGGAGACATTTCAAAACCGATTTTTGCATTGAATTCTGCACTTCAATATGAATCCAACAACATATGACACGATGGGGTACTGCACACCATTGCATAGTTCCAAAATGAAGTCAAAATGGAGGACAATTAAGCTTTTTTGGACAGGAGACTAAAAAGAGGCTTTAAGAACCATGTAGATGGAGAGGGAATCCTCAAGGGCACTTTTTATGCCAACTTGCTGTGTCCTGTTTTAGCACCAAGAAGTGAAAAAACAGAATTTGACATGAGAGAGGATGCCCAAACACTGATACCTACTTGGCTTGTGAACTGCAAAACCACAGTGGTACTATAATTCCTTCCACTCAGATTTCATAGTAGATGGAAGTCTAGCATTTGCTCAGGTTGGGTAAGCTGATACACCAGTGATTTTCAACCTTTTCCAACTCAGCTTGAGCACAGAGTTGAGAAAACTACTGTATTTGACTGTAAAGAATCATTACTTCTCCACTGAATAAATGCAAATGGGTAAATGGCTAGACACAAGTTATAAATGGGTTACACGATGCAAGTAGGTGTCAGGCATCATCTAGTGTTTCCTTACACAAAGGAAATAGTTCAGAATAGCTTTGTGCTTTCTGGATCTTGTCCACATCCACAGAAGGGAACAGGAAAGGAAGATTTTATCTACCTCTGGTAGCAACTGACTCATCCCGAGGGAAGCTATTCTGATGCTTTCCTTTAATACGGAGGAAATCAAAATGAGCTTTCAAGCTATTTAATTTACAGTATAGTTTGTACCAGATAATATTCTCTTTCAGTCAGGAATGACTTAAACTATTCCTATTAAACTCAAATTAAGACTCTTCACTAATTACTGGAGAACTGAAATTAGCTGATACAGCATCCACATCAACAGAAAGTTAATCACATTAAAGGAAACACCTAATGATTTGCCAAGAAAATTTACATACATTAATGACTGTGTGTGAAATTCTATCAGTGCATCTAGGTTTTTTATTCTGGATCTATTCATTTGTCCACACAGTGTACATTGCAACTAAGAGGAATAGAATGAAATGTTGATAGAGATTTTTTTTAAAAAATATTCTTTATTTCTCTCATTTTTCAAACATTTTTTGGTAATCTGATATTTCTTTTAGAGCACAATCTTATTCATGTCTATTAGTATAGCAGGGTTTCACCCTGCTATATCTGTATCAGTGGTTTCACCTATTCACAGATATGGGTCAGATGTACCCCTGGACACCCTATGCATCCTGAGTTCCACTTGCTTTCAGAGACTCTTAAGAGTCCAACAGAAACCATAGAATCATAGAATCCTAGAGTTGGAAGGGACCTCGTAGGTCATCTAGTCCAACCCCCTGCCTGTAGCAGGAAATTCTCCTAGAGCATCTCTGACAGGTGCTCGTCAAGCCTCTGCTTGAAGATCCCCAGTGAGGGAGAGTCCACCACCATATGTGTCCACCCATGAACTCTGTCCAGTTCATAATGGCCGTTTACCCCCAAATCCAGAGTAACTACGGGAGCATGTAAGAGACTTTACGTGGACCCGTAGTTACTGCACCCTTAGTGAAAACCTATGAGAAATTCATATTGGAATCCAGAGTAAGTTGTTCTTACACTGGAGCAAGGACTCCCCACAGTTACTCTGGCCTTTTGCCCTAAGGCTGATAAATTGAATTTTTAAATTGTTTAAATTCAAAAACCAGAGCACCTCATGGAAACCAAAGGCACAGGGAGCATCAAATATGGACAGGGTATTCTATAATGGGTCCCTGCAGATATTATACTTGACCTATACTTGTTTAAGGCTCAAAACCTTAAATGTAACAAATGTTTTCAGACCTTTCAAGACAACATTAAACAGGCTGCTTGAATTTAAATCAATTTATTCCTACTAATGTCTTTAGAACTGTGTCAGCTTAACTGCATGGTAGACTCCATATTTATTCACTCTTCAACAAAGTCAGAATTTTTAACTGTCACAAAATATGAAGTTAAGGCTAAGATAATTTTGGCCCATGAGTGACAAAGTGTTACTGAATTACCCTTAATTAGCAGGTGACATGAGAGGGTGCTGAAAAAAAAGAATTGTGACAACAAAGACCAACAAATGGTCAGAATAAAACTGTATCTGTCCAGCTATTCCAGAAAATAATGAATCTACCTGTCATTCCAGCACAGTAGTTATAGTTCTCTACAGCAGAGTGCTTAATTCAAATTGATCAGAACAGTTTTTTCCATCTTTATCATATAGATTATATGCTATAACCTACATCATATAATATATATCTGCTGCTATATCATATAATATATATCTGCTGCTATAAGATAACTGCTATAACAACCACAGAATCACATTTTTTACAGCCAGGAGTTCTGTGTTTTTGTTTTTTTAGAGCACTTTCTCTTAACGCTCTCTTTTTTCACCCTTGCACTTTCATCTTTGGGGGATCCCAATCCTGTGCTGCCTGCAGCACCAGAATGGCTGCCACTGTATCCTGTGGGCTGCCACAGTATCCTGTGGGCCTTGGAGGCTACCAAGGCTTCCTCAGGGAAGGGTGCATTTGTGTGTTCAGAAATTAAAACCCCATATGTAGCCCAGCTCCTGCCAACTTAGCAGTTCAAAAGCATGTAAATGCAAGTAGATCAATAGGTACCAATAGGATCAATAGGTGGCCACATGACCAAGGAAGCATCCTTGGACAAAGTTGGCTCTGCAGCTTAGAAAAAAGGATGAGCACTGCACCATAAAGTTGGTCACGACCAGCAGGGCAACCTACGGGGGACACCTTTAGCTTTACCCCTTCTGTAAAGCCCCTATTCAGCAGTGAGTCTCCTCATACCTGCGTTAGCAATTTGGGTAGTGAAAATCTAAAGAGAGAAGGGGAGAGGAGTTTGCTGATGGAGTGGATGGGATCTGCATAAGCCACTGCTGCTGAATCCAACTCCTCAATTTCTTTCTGGAGTGCAGGTTCTTGTTTTCCAGCAACAAGGTACTTAGAATGCTGCCAGAAAGCACTTTACAATACTTTTTCAGCAGTCACCATCATCAGACTGCTCAGTCATTACAATGGTACAGGGGACCCCTCTATCCACAGATCCCATATCTGCAGATTCAGTTATCTGTGGATCAGGTCTGGAACCGCCCAGCATACACATCTCTATGCATGCCCCTTCTGGAGTCAAAAGGAGCTGAGCTCCATCCCCAGCCTCTGCCGGATTCAGACTGAGCTATATATCCCAAAACACATGACTTGGTTTCAAGGAGAAACAAAAAATTAAACCAAAAGGAACTTTTTCATCTCTTAAAAGGAATTGGAAGGTCCACTGAAGCTTCTGGAATGGATCCCCGAATAAATAACGGAGCACACCTGAAATAATCTTTCAATTATAGAAGCAGATCTTCATAATAATTCATCTCTTATAATCCCTAAAGAGAGATTTTTTAAAAAACTTCCTTTAAATGGCACCTGTTAAGTGGGGGGAGAACTCTGATCTCAGATGATTACTAAATCTAATGATTGTGACATCCCAAATTAAACAAGTGCTGAGGATGCAATATACAAATGCATTTCTCCATTGTAATCTATTCTCAGTAATCAGAATGAGCTATTCTCTGAAGGTGATTCATAGCCCAATCCTATTGTGCTAATCCACTGGCTGACCCTACAATCCAGAGTAACTACAGGAGCACATAAGAGGCATTACGTGTACCCGTAGTTACAGCACCACCTAGTGAAAACCTATGGGAAATTCATATTGCAATCCAGAGCAAATTTTTCTTACACCGGAGCAAGGACTCCCTGTAGTTGTTCTGGATTGCACCCATAATGAGTGTTCTGCCAGCAGAGACTCCATTTTGGCAGTCTTAAAAGCTTGTCTATCAGTGTGTGAAGCCACCTGCAAATACTGAACCACTGGGGAGGCTGAAGTAGCCTTGCCAATGGTCTGCCAATCCAGGAAAGTTGGAGGGGAGGCTGGAATGGGAGGGAAGTGGTGAGAAGTGGTAGCAGTGGTGGGAAAGAGGAAAGAGGAAGGCATGTCCAGGAAGGGGTGAGTTTGGCATCAGTGGCATTTGCCAAATCCCCCATCCTGGACCTAATCCCCCAACCTGAGTCCATACAGTCTTGCACCAGCAAGGAAGTCCCCATTGAATTCAAAATAGTTTTGTTCTGCATAGGGTTGTTTAACATCCAGGCTTTCAGACCTTCTATCCACATTTTCAACAGAACACATTAGTGTATCTATGAACTATAATTTGTACCTATGATCTGGTAAAGGGGGAAAAGTAATAAATAGTACATCAGAACTGCTGGCACCACGGCAATAATTTTACATACAGTGACAATTTCTTGGGAATGATGGCCTGTACTCTTGAGTGACTTGCCAGTTTTCAAGCTTTCAACTTTCTTCCTGTTGACTGATGATTTTCCTGTGCGGAACCCCATGACATATATTGAAACAGTAACTTGTCTTAATGAGAAAAGGAGTTTAGAAGCAAAGTTACTTAACTGGCCAAAGGATGTGTCATACCGGGAAGGCTCACAAATGGTGCGTGAAGTTGTAAGAATAAGGCTCTCAGCAGTGACACTAGGGTTCCGGAATCAACTCAGACTTCCCGTCTTTGGAGAAAAACTTGAAAAACACTGACCGTTTCAAAAGGAATTGAAACTGTCAGCAAAGGAGTCACCTTCTCACCCTTAAATTCTTAATTAGTGAAACCAGAGTTGGAACTGACCACTTAACAAATGCAAAAAAAAGAAAGAAAACAAGAATGGCTAAAACAACTGTACTCAATATAATTGCTTCACAATAATCCCATGGCCTTCAGTAGCACTATTTCAGACACAACGACAAAAGATACCAAAGTACTACTGGGGTCGCATTCATTCTGATTGAAGTAAATGTGCCTAAGTGGGTTGAAATCCAATACTTTGGCCCAGCCATGTTGTGGGTTAGGGTGCAAGTGATTTAAGCACTTTGAAGGAGGTATTGAAAGGAAACAAGAAATCTTGTGCCAACCCATCATAATATCAATTCCTTGTTGCTTTTTTAATGTTCTATAACATATAAAGTAACAAAAGCACGAACAACTCTGTCTAATCAATACTACTCAATCCACCAAAAACAGAAATTTTGTTTCCATGCCTTGATTGGATGGATGGATTGGGGTGGGATGGGACAGGATGGCATGGCATGGATGAACAGGGCAGATGGACGGACGGATGGATGGGCAGACAGACAGAAAAACAGATAGATAGGCTGCACAATATTTTCTGGGTAAAGCACTTTCAAATTTCTAAAAACCTCTGGTAAAATTTCAGCAAATTTATAGTTTTTAATCTATCTACCTACAGTATTTATATATTGCTTTTCAACCAAAAAGTTCACAAAGCGGTTTACAAGAAAATGAAAAAATTAATAGCTAATTAAAAGCTAATGGGTCCCTGTCCCAAAAGGGCTCACAATCTAAAGTGCAAAAAGAACACCAACAGAAGCCACTAGAACAGACATTGCTGGGGTGTTCCATGAAACAAAAATGGCCACGAATCCTGTAAATTCAACCTCAAAAATATTTGTGAGTAGACCTTATCACATCCTTTGTGTCATTCATGGCTAATTTTTATCCTTTGGTCGATTCTGTATTTTCACTTTCACATTTATTGATTCCACAGCTTTAATTAAATAAACTACAGTATGTCAATTTTAAATTGGACTAATAAAAGAAGGGGAAAACAAAACATTATTAAGTACAAGGAAAAGCTATTGCTGACCATGGACTGCAAACAGGCTTGTCAGAGATTTAAGACTGAGGACAAGCAGAATCCCACACTGTGATACAATCCTTTGGACAACACAGTTGGATCTAATAAGCCAAAATATGAACAAGGAAACTCAAAGTGGAGGATGAACTCACATAAAAATGCAGCATAAATAATGTAACTATTGCCAGATCATATGGAAGTAAGTATAACTACGACTTGGCCTAAATTGCCATATTATTGCCAGATTTTGTTTTTTATATATTCAGTTCATGTTGACACCGTCCAAGAGAGCCTTCAGTAACATCAGGTTAAAAATACTGGAATCTATGGCTACTGATCAGTAGCATAACTAATAGGGTGACATAGGGCACAATCCAGAGTAACTACAGGGAGTCCTTGCTCCGGTGTAAGAACAATTTACTCTGGATTGCAATATGAATTTCCCATAGGTTTTTCCCATGGGTGGCGCTGTGACTATGTTGACATAAATGCTCCCACAGATACTCTGGATTGTAGGGATAGTAAGTATTGCCAGCACATCAATGTAAGCAGCCCCCCCACCATTGAAGTCATTCTGGACAGTGACAGCAACACAGCATGGCTCCAGTGGTGAGTGGGAGGGAGCTGCTTACATGGCACGTTGTGCCTGCAATATTAACTGGGCTATCCCTTGTAGCTGCACTACTGCTACTGAGAGATAAGTCTGTTCCACATGCACAAATGCAAAGATTACTTTTAAATCTCTCTGGGGAAAAAATTATACTGTCCAAAACAAATTAATATCCAAAACATGGATGTTGCATAGGGCACAGCAGCAAACAATAAGCATTTCTACCTGTAGCAGGAAGGGAGACAGATTCAAATGAAACCTAATGGACAGTACTGTAATAGGGATACAGCTTATTTATATGTGGAAACAATCACATTGTTCGGGACATTATTCATTATTCAACAGACTTCACAAAAGACCAAATACCAATAACCTATATTGATCCCTCTGATTACATCTGAAAACAATAATGTGAAATTCAGGGGAAATACAACAAGGCAACAGCATGAAAATCAGTGTTAGTAAATTGCCTTGACTCCACAACACTAATAGCCCTTTCCTAACCAGTTTTCCAACACCAATGCAACCATGCCAGTAAGGTGTTATTTGCATTGAGAGGTGCAGTCACTGAAGCCTCTTCATTATCTTGTGGCTATATCAGAGCAGGATTTAGGTTTGATTAGGCCCTAAAGTACTGAAGATAATGGGGCCCTTTATATGTTCAGCTGTCCTTTGTCAAAAACAAATTGTCGCTGTTTTTGGTGTTTTATATATGCTATATGGTAATTTATGGATCTAATAGGTATCTAAAGCCACTTGCACATAACAAAATATGTATTTTATCAAAGTAATTGTTGAACTGAAATACAATTAAGAAGAAGTATATTAATAACCAGTGATATTTTAGGGAGCAGGCTAGCAGGTGGGACCCATTACTTGCATCATAGGAGCCTACACAACACAAAATACTGTTGCTGTATATAGATTTTATTTTATTTGTTTTTCATCTTATAGGGTGCACGTGTGTGTGAGTGCATGGGTTGTGGGTGTGTATGTGTGTATGAGTGCATGGGGTGTGTGCATATTCATGTGTGTGAAAGTGCATGGGGTAGGTATAAGTGTATGTATGTTGTGGGTATGTGAATGAGTGCATAGGATGAAAGGTATGGGTGTGTGTGTGTGTGTTTGAGAGCACATGCAAAGGTTGGGGCAGTGAGAGAGAGTCTGGGGGCAGGAGGAAGTTGGGAGAAAGAGAGGACTTGTGGTGTTGGGGACAGTGGGGTGGGAGTGAGCATGGGGACTTGGGGGCAGTGACCATATGTCTTCTTTTTCCAGAACAGGTCCTCCTTTGTAGCCTTGTGTCAGGGATGGGTGGTAGCTAGTTTGACAGGAGGGTCCTAGGCTGATTCCAAAGATTGAAAGGGGGTCTGAAAGGGCTGAAATGGCTGAAGAAAGACCACTGCAGTATCATATTGAAGCTTTTCTCCAAATGTGTATAACCCTCCTGCACAAAGGCTTGTATTACTTGCTATAGTATGGAAACTATAGGGTTACTATAGGAAACTATAAAAGTTAGGAACCTTCCTGACCTTTTCTTTCTCCCGAACTTCAGCCATTATTTATATTTTAATACATTAAACAAAAGTCCTTTTCAAAAGGAAGTTGTTATTTCTGTATTTTTATCCTGTGTGTGTGTGTGTGTGTGTGTGTGTGTGTGTGTGTGTGCATTCTGATTATTTTCTCTTTAACTATAATCTTTTATATTGTTTATTTTAGTGAGTGTAATAAATTTCAGGTTGAATTCCACATCAAAAAGCTTTCAAAATAGCAATACAAGCAATCAAATAGCTATAACCATTGCAGAATGCTGACTGGTAATTTCACTAATAAGGTTCCTGAACATATGACAGACCTCAAACACTGACCAGCAAAAGTTCAGCTACCACTGAGTTTGTGACTATCACAGGCAGATTAACACACCATGGATATTGTGTTAAATATTTATTCCTGGCCTTCATGGCTTACTAATAATCTCTATTTAAGTGATCTCATTTACAAAGAATCATGTTAAAATGTCATGACATTCTTCAGATCATTCCGATCCAGCCATTTCTTGAACCAAAAAAGTTCACAGTTAAGATTAATCAGTTAATCACAGTTAAGATTAATCAAGTCCTATCAGCAGTCTACAAAACCGGTACCCATGACTTTGAAATGAAATATATCATACATTTATTGCAATGCTATTTCTTGCACAACTAGTACTGTACATGATACCTGATTCATACGGTTCTCAAAAAGTTTAATGTACCAAAAGCAAAACATCAACTGGATGAAGGCAAGAATTGATATCTACTTGTAAAGCTGGAATTGGACATGAATGAATACAGCAAATCTTGATTCACAGTACAGGAAACAATATTTTCCAGCTCTGTTTTGGCACTACAACACACAAGCCTTATTATAGTACATATGTACAATATACACTGCTAGGAAATAACAGAGGAATAACAGACTCTCTAACTGCATGACTGTGAATGCATTCAACATTAATTTGGTTATGTAAGCAGCTGTGTCCATAAACCAATATCCAAATAAGTGTGTGCCGAGAGTAAATGGATTAATGATAAGCTTGTTTGCTTTCTGTATATAGGTACTATTTCATTCAGACCAATCAGTAATTATTTGAGGAGCCTGTCCTCCACTTCCATACCCTAGTGTTTTACATTTTATTTCCTAAACATTGGGACAAGTGCCACTCATTCCCATAGAACCTGTTCGCACATAAGTGGCAATGGAGAGCACCCAATGCAAACTGCCTGAACATGCAGGACAATCTAATACGGAGCACATTGTCCAGGCAGGTTGATGCCTGTTAACACTCTCGTGGATTATACTGTAGGCTCTCTCTCTCTCTCTCTCTCTCTCTCTCTCTCTCTCTCTCTCATATGCATGCAAGTACTCCCTGACAGGGAAGAATGAATGGCTGGAAGAATCATCCCACCTCCCTCTTTTTTCTTAAGCAAGGCTTGTGTTGGCTTCCTCAGCTCACAGCAATGCAAGTGAATGAAGCTTCTACCTTGTGGCTTCAGTCACAGCAAGGGCAAGACAGTGGAGCTCATCTGATTATCCTGGAGCAATTTTCAGCCAGTGTGCCACAGCACACTGGCATGCTGCTAACGGTCTACAGGTACACCGTGAAAGTTTGGGGAATTTTATTTATTTGGTGGGCCATGGAGGGATGTGAGGGGTCAGTCAATTGTCAAAAAAATGATGGTGCAACTTGATAATTTTACCACTTTATCTCTGTGCCATGAAATGAAAAGGGCTGAAAATTGCTGATGTAGCGTGAAGGGTGGTAGGGAAAGACCATAGAGAGACACCACAGATACACCTGCTACATCCTGATCAACAGACGCCAGAGACAAGCCGGGGTCTCCAGGCATTTTGGCAGGAGGGCCACATCACCTCTCTGACACTGTGTTAGGGGCTGGAAAAATTATTTACATGTCAAATTTGAACACACTTACATAAATTTACATATAAGATTGTATTAGAGACATTACAAGGCTACATTGGGTCTTGCCAAGGGCCACATTCGATCCCAGCGCTGGGGTTTGGAAACCCGAACTATGTTTGCCCAATCTCCTGACCTCCCTTATTTTGAAGAGATGCCCGACTTTGAGAAAGGATAAGGCACACTATACTGTGGGTGGGAGGCTCCCATCTCCCAATGGCAATGCTCATAAATGATCACACCGAACTCTTGTGGCACACCAGTGGAGCATTTCTGGCACACCAATGTGCCATGATTTCATGAAACATGCCTTGAAAATCACTTTTCTGCCTTACTGTAACAATCCTAGGGTGTGGGGCAGGTGTCACCTTCTCTCATGTTTCCACATGACAAAAAAGGCTCATACCAGGCATCAAAACTCCCAAATGTGGCTTCTTCCCCCCCTTGAGTTTTGTCCCAGTCATCATGGGAAGGGAGGATGATTCACACTTACAACACCTCTTTTGCCCTGGGCGGTGTGATAGAGGTTTCATGGCCAGAAGTGGGGGTGGTGCAGTGCCTACCCTTCCTATGGCCCAAGGCATTTGCCCCCTTGCCTTGAGCAGTGAGATGGGATAAGTGTGTACCAAGGAGTGTGCACCAAGGTGTGTGTGTGTGTGTGTGTGTGTGTGTGCGCGCGCACACACCAAGGATTGCATGTATATATATGTGCCTATGAGAGTGTTATGGGAGTGTTATGGCACTGTTCCCCCCAGGCTGGCAGCCAAGCCATTTCCCCCCTTGCCTTGAGTTTTGAGATGGGGGTGCAGCTCTGCTCCTCCCAGCCTGATGCCCAGGTCATTTGCTCCTTGCCCTTAGTAGCATGACTGGGAGTGGCGTGATAGTGGTGGCACCGCACTGCTCTTTCCCAACCTGACTCCAGGGCATTTCCTGCCTTGCCCTTAATGGTGACACAGGGAGTAGTGGTGTGGTGGTGCCCCTGCCAGCCTAGCACCCAGGTGCCCTGAGTGGCATGACAGGGTATGGCATGGCAGGGGTGGCACAACACGGCTTCTCCACCCTGTCACCCAGGCCATTTCCCTCCTTGCCCTGGTTGGTGAGATGGGGACGGTGGTATGGCAGGGGTCCTGCTCCCCAATTTAGTGTCCAGGGCATTTGGCCCCCACCTCAGTGCCCTGAGTGGCATGACAGGGATTGTCATGACAGGGGTGATGTGGCACCGCTCCCCCACCCTGTCACCCAGTTCTTACCCTGGGTGATGAGATGAGAATGGTGGTTTGGTAGGGGTCGTGTTCCCTCCAGTCTGGGGCCCAGGACATTTGACCCCCTCCCCGTGCCCTGAGTGGCATGACAGGGATGGGTGGCATGGAACTGCTCCTCCCAGCCTGGCACCCAAGGCATTTTCCCCCCTTACCTGGGTGGAAATGGGGGTGGTAATGTGACAGGGGTCTTGCTCCCCCATTCTAGTTCCCTGTGGCATTTCCCCCCTTACCATGTGTACCATATGTTGTACCATCTTACCATAAGATGGTAAGTTATATAGTGGTTATAACTTACCACTGGTTATATATATAAAACCACTGGGGTGGTTATATAGCAGGGGTCTTGATCCCTCCATTCTAGTGCTTGGGGCAATATCCCCCTTACCCTGGTGATGAGATGGGGTGGTAATGTGGCAGTGGTCTTGCTCCCCCCATTCTAGTGCCTGGGGCATTCCCCCCTTTTACCCTGGTGAAGTGGGGGGAGGAGTGGCAGGGGTCCTGCACCCCCTGTTCTAGTTCCAAGGGCATGCCTTGAGTGGCATGACAGGGAATGGCTTTTTACCCCTTGCCCTTAGTGGTGAGACTGGGGGTGGTGGTGGTGCCCCCAAGGCATTTCCCCCTTCCCCCACCCCCAGACATGCCACTGAGGGAGAGGAAGAGGGAGCCATCCCTCTCCATGCCTCTACGGTTCCCACGGTGTGCCAGTCAAGGAAGGGAAGGGTTTGCGGTGGGGAGAGTGTGGGGGTCCCGAGCAGCCCCCCCCCCCGCCCAGCAGTCCCTCCCTTACTCACCCAGGGTGCAGAGGCAGAAGAAGCAGCAGAGGCGGAGGGAGGCGAGCGGGGCGCGCATCTCCAGAGGTGCCCCCAGAGGGTCCCTTCCCTCTCCAAGCTCTCCAAGGTCCCCTCTCCAAGCTCTGCAAGCGCTCCCGGTGCCCCCGAGGTGTGGAGGCTCCCCCTGAGCTCCTCAGCCCCCTCAGCGCATCCCTGGCAGCCCCTCCTCAGCCCCACAGCGCGCTCCGCTCCCCAGCAGCGCCAGCAGCTCAGTGTGCGCCCTGCGCGCTGCGCTGGAGAGCCAGGCGAGGTGCGCGCTCTCAGCTCTCCAAGCCTCTCCAGAGCGCGCCGCGCAGCCTCGTTGCTGGGGAGGAGAGGCTGGGGGGGGGGGAGAAGGGGAAGGGGGTGGGCAAGACCCGCGCACTGGGGGGGGGAGAGGGGGCGCCTGGGAAGAGCAGCCACAGCCCCCTTGGCGTGCGCCCTGACTGGGGATGCTTGAAGAGGTTTGGAGAGGACTGGGAGGGACCCCCAGCAAGCAGGTGCGCTCTCCAAATGGAGGGAGAGGGGAGAGCACAGGGGTCCTCTGGGGAGGGAAAGGGAAGGGGTGCACACTCCTTGGTGCACACAAACACACACACTTGGTACACACACACCTGGGAGTACACACACACACACACAACACACACACACTCGTTAGCTACACACACGCAGTCCTTGTTGTGCACATAATCCTTAGTACACACACACTTGGTGCACACTCGTCAGGTACACCCCCACAGCTCTACAGTCATGTGTTGTGCACATATATATATATACACACACAATCCTTGGTACACACACACACACTTGGTGCACATTCGTTAGGTACACACACATACACCCACAGTCCTTGTGCACCCACACACACATATACACACAATCCTTGGTACACACGCACACTTGGTGCACACACGTCAGGTACACACACATACACCCACAGTCCTTCTTGTGCACAAACAGGCACATATATTTGCTTCTTATATTTGCGCACAATCCTTGGTACACACACAAGGTGCATACTCATTAGGTACACACATACAGTCCTTGTGCGCGCGCGCGCACACACACACACACACACATATATATACACAATCCTTAGTATACATACACACTTGGTGCACACCCGTTAGGTACACCCCCACAGACACATTGTTGTGCACACATAGGGGCATATATATACACACAGTCCTTGGTACACACACACACACACACTTGGTGCACATTCGTTTGGTACACACACATACACCCACAGTCCTTCTTGTGCACAATAATCCTTGGTACATACACACACATACACAGTGCATACTTGTTAGGTACACACACAGTCCTTGTTGTGCACACACAAACATATATACACACAATCCTTAGTACACACACACACACACACTTGGTGCACACTCGTTAGGTACAGCCCCACAGTCTTTGTTGTGCACACATAGGCACATATATATACACACAATCCTTGGTACACACACCCCTTGGTGCACACTACTTGGTACATGCATAGACAGGTATACCATTTGATACATACACACCACACACTTCAATACACACACACACACAGAGAGAGAGAGAGTCCTTGGTGTGCACACACCGACACACCACACACTTCATGATATATGCACATAGATACACACACACTTTTTGGTATGCCTCAACTCATTGTGTCTTCTCAATCTTTCTCTTTCATACACACTCATTCCTTGGTATACACACAGAGACACACACAGTCTTTGGGGTACATTAATACACACCAATTACTCCCTGGTAATAATGCACATACTCCTTAATATACACACCTTGGTGCACAGACACTTCTTGGTACAGACACACTACTTGGCAGACATGCACGCACACATACGCTCTCCCTGGTACACATACACATTCCTTGGTATGTCCCAGCTCATTGTGCGCTCTCTCTCTCTCTCTCTCTCTCTCTCTCTCTCACACACACACACACACACACACACACACACACACACACACACACACACACACACACAAAGAGAGAGCGAGAAAGAGAGAGAGAGAGAGAGCCAGATCTATTGGAAGGCAATGCCCCTGACCATGGTGTCCTTGAGATTTGACTGTTGTAACCCACTTTTTGTGGGGCTGCCCTTGAAGATGGTTCAGAAACTGCAAGTAGTGCAGAACACAGCAGCTCGGGATCGCTGGAGGTCGGCAATCAGAGTCCACTTAGCCACTGCTCCAGCACCTGCACTGGCCCAATTCAAGGTTCTGGTTTTGACCTTTAAATCTTAGGATCAGTGCATTTGAAGAACTTCCTTCTTCCATATAACCTTGCCTGTCTTTTCAGGTCATCCCAGAGACCCCATTTAGATATGTGGCCACCAGTAGCAAAAACAGGGCTGTCAATTGCTAAGCATTGTTTTATGTTTTAATTCAGCTATTTTCAGTCTTTTTCATCTCACGGCACACTGACAATGTGCTAAAATTTTTGAGGCACACCATCAGTTTTTTGGCCATTGACAAGGCACACTATGCTGCTGGTAAGGGCATCACATCCTCCAGTTAACTACTGTGGCACACCTGGCACCCATCCATAGCACAGTGGTTGAAAATAGCTGTTTTAATTGTTATGAATTATTTTTATGTATATTTTATCTGCTTTGTAAACAGCCTAACTGGGAGAAACATGGAATAAAAAATAAATACATGCATAAAAATAGATATATCAAGGCCACTTTTGCAGGATGCATGGTAATGCAAGCCCAAGCTAGTCCTACTACAAACCAGAGTCGCTTAACACCCGTAAAGCCAGCTTTGTAGACATTTTACCCATCGACACTTCCAGAGCCCCTAAGTACAGAGGCCTCTCCACCTCCAGAATGCTACATCTCCCTCCCGCCTTGGAGCTGAGATGAAGAGGATGATTAGCATGAACACTGACAGAACTTGTGTTGACAGGGTACGTACAATTTGTGCAGACTCCTGCTGTTACCCATCCTTCCTTATGGCTCACTGCAGAGCCCAGGAGTGAAAAGAGAACTCCATGAATGGTGAGACTCACTGACTGTGTGATGAACTATATCCTTCTGTTTATCCATGCATGCAAAAATAGTAAGCCAGCTCTATTTCCAGAATTATAAAAAAAAATTGGCAGTCCTAGCATTACCATTTTTCTTAATGACGCATGCATACAGCAGGAGATGTTGGTAAATAGCATAGGCCAGTGATGGAGAACCTTTCCGGCACCAAGTGCCAACTGACAGTGCCCAATGCATGTGCCTGGAACTCCAGGCGAGCCCCTTGGAGTTCCCATTGTGCCCATTGTGCCCGCACCATTCCTTTGGAGAGACAGGAACTTGATTATGGTCCTATGCTCTTCTACACCAAACTATTCTGGAGGTGCTGCCATATTCACTTTAGACCTGAAAAAGAAAGATAAGTTAAAATCATAGGTAGTTGATTTTTGCACCACTGCATATAGACGTACTGACCAGTATAAGCAGGCCTCTATCAGTCTTGAGAGACTATGGTATCGTGTTCGGTGCTGCATACGCTGCATGTGAAGCACGAAAGCCTGGGTTGGATTGTTATGAAGGACAGACTGTTACCCAAGCAGCAAATCCCCCCTCTCCACACCACTGAATTAGTCCAGTGGAAAGGCAGAGCCAATACGATTGGATCCAGCTGGCGTTGCAGAGCTGGGCTAAGGAGAGGCGCTCACCCTGTCTTGTGGGGCCAACCTGGGTCTCGAACCCTGGCCTGCTGGTTAACAGACACAGTGTCTTAACCACTTGCACCACCCACAGCCAGTACACCCTGCAATTTACAGCTTCTTAGCTCAATATTTTTCTGGTCAAGGCTCAATATTTATCAGCACCCCTTCGTAGGTAATAGTATGCTTAGGGTTGCCATATATCCCCCAAAAAACAGGAACAGTCCTGATTTTTTGAGGATTGTGTTCACATACTGGCAAATGGGACAGAGGGTTGTGTCCTATTTTGGGGAAGAGAATTAAGGCAACCCTAAGTAGTGAAGATGAATTGACTCAGCATAAAACAACCACTCGGATCCAGCAGATTATTCTACTGTATGTGGGATAGAACCTTGTCAGTCTAAGGGGTTGTGTGGGAAAATACTGTCTTGGCAAGGAGGATAGTAGGTGAATTTGTTTCACTCTCATAACATTTACCTGCCCATTTGGGTAATCGAATTGGTCCACCTGACAGAACAATCCTAGGCATGTCTATTCAGAAGCAAGTCCTACTGAGTTGAGTCCTAGAAGGACAATCCTGACTAAGCATGAGTATAGGTTTCAGCCACACAAATGCAAGAGATGTCAATGAATGAGTTACACATTACCTTTGTCAGTTGTTGCATGCCCAAGAAGTAACCTTGGTTGGCTTTGAGCCTGAAACAAGTGTTGTGTTTGCCTGCCAAAACCTAGCCTAAGCAAATTTCACTGCATGCTGTTGATGCACATGCACATGTGCAGTGTACATACAAACAGAAGCCTCAGCAGTCAAGGTTGGTCCAGGTCCACTTGGTACCTAAAGTCATTGCTCTATTTTTTTGATACACACTCTGATTTCTTTAACATACTATTCTTGTTTTGTCCCTTCCTTCCAGGGTGACCATATGACCATAAAAATCCAGATTTGTCTGGATTTTAGCCTCCTGTCTGGGTGTCCTACATTTTGGTTTCATTTTGAAACTTTGCAGTAGTGCACAGTACCCCATCATGCCATATGTCGTTGGATTCGTATTGAAGAGCAGAATCCAATGCAAAAGTAGGTTTTGAGATATCTCCTTCATATCAAAAGTTATGGTCAAAAAAAAGAAAAACAAAAATATATACTTTTTGGCAATTTTTGTAAGCAGGTAGGAATTTTGGCCATGGGGTTCAGGAATAATCTGGTCATCCTGCTTCCTTCCTTAACCAATCAGGGAAATGTGATGTATAAATGACAGAACCATCTTACTGAAGTTCTCTGAGAATTGCCACAGCCTAACCGCTGATGGTACATGCAGCACCCACTTGCACCTGATTAAGGGTGCAATCTAGAGTAACTACGGGGAGTCCTTGCTCCAGTGTAAGAACAATTTACTCTGGATTGCAATATAAATTTCCCATAAGTTTTTACTAGGTGGTGCAGTAATTACAGGTGCATGTAATGTCTCTTACGTGCTCCTGTAGTTACTCTGGATGGTAGGGGTTATGCAATCACCAGGGTTAGGGTATAGCATTTTTTGGACACTCCTGGTGGGGTTGTTCTGCCTCACCTGTTGTCCCTTACACCGTATGTCCCTTCCAATTCAGGGAGCAGGATGGGCCAGCCCTATCAACCCTGGGTGGAAATCAGTATTGGAGAGCTGAAAACTGTGACTGCCTTCTATGAGAGGGTTATAAAAATTGATTTGTCAATTTGTTCTTACAAACTTTTAATACAGAGCTTCTACCAACCTCTAGGCAGAGATGAAAACATCTTCCGTCAAGTTTTCCTTGTCGTTCTGACAACTTAATTGTTTGGGCAAAGTCCTGAGCGATGCTGACAGAAAACATATTAAGAGTTTTCTGAATGATCCAAAGTTATCCAAGAAACTGTCACTGATATTTAGCAATTTGACTGCAGTAAAGCAGCTGTCTGCCGATTGACTGCTACGGGGCTGTCAGCATCTGCTGAAGTATTTTGTAAGATGGGGGGATATATAAGGCCTTAGCAAAACAATGAACCTGATTGGCAATTGCACTTTTAGAAACAATTGCTATAAGCACAAGAAGAGAAAGGAAGCAATATTAGTGGTGAGTTCTTTGAGCTCAATCCAAACCAACTTTCTTATAGAAGAAGAGTCTTACCCTACAATCCAGAATAACTATGGGAGCACGTAAGAGACATTACGTGCACCCATAGTTACTGCACCACCTAGTGAAAACCTATGAGAAATTCATATTGAAATCCAGAGCAAATTGTTCTTACACCGGAGCAAGGACTCCCCATAGTTAATCTGGATTGCTCCCTTATACAGCTGCCCTCATTATCCACTAGGGTTCTGTTTAAAAACCTTCTGTGGATTAAATATCCATGTATAAAGAAAACAGTGGAAAAATAGATTTAAAGACCCACTTTCAGGCTTTCTGCTCTTCTATTGTGCCTAACTGAATAAGGTAGTGCCTCATTATTTGCAGGTGTTTGATTCTGCTACTGAAAAATAAAATGCTTGCTTGCATAACTATCTCACTACAACAGTAGATAAGCAGTTTTTAAAAACTGATTTGCAGTGGCCATTTGTGTTGAGTCAAATCTATTCCACTTCCGAACCGTCCGAACCATCAAGAATTTTTTCCGGATATCCGATCGGAATCTTCTTTCTTGCAGTTTGTACCAGTGATGGGCTTCAAAGAAATTAAGAACCGGTTCTCTGCCCATCTGGCAGCCACTTTTAAATTGCTATTTTTAAACTTTATATGTACTATCTCTCGTTAACAACCGGTTCTATGGAGTAGATGCGAACCTGCTGGAGCCCACCACTGGTTTGTACCCATTGTTCTAGTTCTGCCTTCAGAGGCAGCTAAGAACAAATGAGCCCCTTCCTCCATATAGCTTCCTCCCTTTAGCCCCTTCCTCCCTTCCTTCCTTCAGGTAGCTGAAGAGGGCAATCATGTCTCCTCTCAGCCGCCTCTTCTCCAGCCTGAACAGACCAAGTTCCCCCAACCTTTCCTCGTAGGGCTTCCCTTCCATCCCACTGATCATTCTTGTCACTCTCCTCTGGACTTGCTCCAGTTTGGCTGCATTACTAAGTATTCTTGGTACCTTGAGGACTGATTTCTGTCATGTGGATATACTCATCTATTCAGCATGCTGGCACTGATTGAGATTTATGTATTTACTAGGGAAATGTACCTGCGTTGCTGGAGTAAAATTTTCACACACCCCCACTTAAGGGATAAATTTCTCAACATTGGTTCTTGGTGGTTGCTCATGTGACATAAGGAAAACCCTCTCTGAATTTCATGCTTCTCGGTCCAGGGGATGGGACAGGGCAGTGATCAGTCAGGGATCCTTCAATGTAAAGTTTAGGGAGGAAAAAGCGTTGCACCACTTTTCACCTCCTTCCAGTTGGAATTTCTGAAAACTGGCTCTTAATGGGTGCCTCCATTACGGAAGGAACACCTCCCCAAATGTAATGCTTCTAGGCCCAGTGGTTTTGACTGGGCGTTGATGAGTCAGGCAGTCAGTGAGTCAATGAGTGACTTTTCAGTTTTATATATATATATTTACTTATTTAATGAATTTTTACCCTGCCTTTCTCCCGGAAGTGGGACTCAAGGTGGCTAACAGAAAAATAGATACATTTTTTAAAAGCTACATTAAATAAGGCAATAAGAACTTTTAAAAACAATAAATAGTTGAGGTGCTTGCTTGACAGAACGCTCTTTCTGATAAGTGGTGCGGATAGAGGGGGTGCAAAGCACTCAGATTTTCAGGGAGCACATAAATGGCCCTTTCCCCCTCCCTTTCTCAGCCATTCTGGGTTGGGGGGGGGCAAAATGGTGGCAAATGCAATTTCAAATATACAGTATTTGTATCATACAAATTTCATGCAATCTGCTGCAAGACTTCAATGAGGACTGCCATTGTGGGTTGTGTATAAAGGGTTACCGTGTGTTAAAATAAATCTGGCATCAATGCCCAGGTACCATTTGTTATGTGGGAGTTGGAATCGAGACATACTATGCTAAAATCGATTTACAAGACCAGAGAGACAAGGCAAAGTGTGATGCTAACAAACAGTGAAGTTAATTTGTTCCATCTTCACTTTTTCTGTTCTCTGTTTCTGATCATTGCTTGTATTTTTTTTACAAACTTATTCCAGATGCAAATTCTTTTTTGACTGAACGTTATTGTTCATTAGTAACATTACTTCAAAAATATTGCACAAAGTAGACTGAAGTGAATAGTGTATTCAGTAGTGAATAGTGTATTGCAAAAAGCTAGATTGCATTCTCTTTTGTTTATATGGTATTGTTTATATGGTATATATATGGTACTGTATTGTGTTGCTTTCTTTTTTATGGCCCAATCCTATTCTCTAGAACAGTCATTCCCAAAAATTGTACGGTTCATTTTAATGACTATGGTTTTCTTCTGTTCCTATGGCTATGGTTTCCTTTTGCTTATGACACAGATAAATAATGAGGACTCAGAATCACCTACCACCTTTTCTCAGAACCTACCCACCTATGTGGGGAGGCTCACAGTGGTACAACTAGATGATGTGGGAGTATTGACAGTAATTCACACTAGTGGGTATGGGGGGGTGGCATCAAAGTCAGGGAGCCAGAAATTTCCTGGCCAGATCTACCAGGTGGGTAGACCTGGGCTCCACATCAGGAAGGATTCTGACTTGGAAGCTGGTAGACTCCTTGAGGGGTTAGGCCAGTGCACAGGCATGCACCAGCCTCCCCACACCACCATAGGAACAGGGAGCTTTTATGTTATCATGTCCTCAATTTTTCTTGAATGCCCTATATTTTGTGGTGTCTTGTCTTCTTTTATACTTATGACATCTGATCACCCTGTATCTGGTTTCAATGCAAGTGCTGATGATCACCTATAAAACCCTATTAATTTTATTTCTTTATCTTCTTGAAATTGCAGCAGTCCGGATCATCAGTTGTGCCTGCAGTTGTTGTGACCACTGCAACATCCTTGGTAGAAGTAGCATTTCTAACTCTGCTTAGTGTGCCATATATATTTGAGTTGCTCTCTCTCGCTCTTGCTCTTTCTCTTCTTTTCCGTATTCTTTTGCTGCTAACCCTTCTCCCATTTCTTTCAGCTTCTCTTACAATTCTTTGCTTCCTATTCAGACTGAACCCTCTGCATTCATTTCTGTCTCCCCCCCCCCCCCCATTTATTCTCTCTTTTACTAGGCCTACTATTTCTTTGGGTTCAGTACTTCTTTATCTATGCCTCTTTTTGTTGTTCCCATGATTTGAATAATCACACTTCTTTATGTCAATGGACATCTCCACAGATCTTGCCAACCTTCTCCTAACTTGAAAGGTAAGATTTTTTTTCCCCAAAGACCATATTGCTGTAGTAAGGAGGAAAGACCCTGTGAAGTTCAGTGACCCCTTCCTAATCAGGAGTATACTATGGGGCTACTAATTTGTCTCTTGTAACAGAACATGAAGGTTATTTGAGTATTAATTGGTGCACACATTACATTCTGTGCTACGCTTCATTTCTTTACTTATTTATTTGCCCCATCTTTCCATTAATGGAATGAAGCTCGCAATATAAAATAACAATAAAATTCAAGTTCATGGCAACAAAGTGAAAGAGGTAAGAAACAAGAAATAAAAACTATCAAAGAGATTAATATTTAATATTATCTCTTAATATTTGAGAGATCATGCTCAAACTCCATAAGCAGGGACCACATATATAGAAAGTAAGCTTCTATGTCCTAACTAAATGCAGATCAGGTACTGCTGGGATGAGTTGGAGAGCATCTACAGAAGATCTTTGTGGACAAGCAGATTGATATAGAAAAGCCAGATTGTATCCTTGATACATCATCATCATTTGGTCATGCGCAAAGCACATCGGGCAGCATCCTTTATACATACAACCACAAGCCTTTTCCCCAGGCTGCTTTCATCACCTCGGTAGGGCAAGGCTCAAGTGCAAAGTGGTTGTTCTCATCCTTGGACTGTACAAATTGAACAGCATATCTAATGCGGAGCAGTTGCAAAGGGTCCAGCCAGTGGTCTGCCTTAATGATGGCATCCAGTTCAGAATGAATATGGACAACTTGATCCACAAATTGTCTTGCAAATTGGTCACAGCAGGCCATGGGGTGTTTAAGGAGTGAACAAGCTCTTTGAATGCAGAACTGCCTTCATTTGGTGAAGTCAGCACAGTGGCTTTGTGTGCGTGTATGTCTTTGTCTTTTAGTACACATGGATCTCTAGATGAGGGTCTGGCATTCATGTGTGTCTTGAGAAAAATTGATAATCCAAAGTTTTAATTTTTTTTAACAAGCAAGCACATTGACCTTCCAGAGAAGGTATGACAACATTGAGCAGAGCTGACAGTGGCACAGAAAGGGCAAAGATTGCCAATTTAGAAAGCGGTTTAGAAAGTGAGAACTGTTTTCATGCCCGCTAAGTGTATTTTTTTTAAATTAGCACTTACTTGGCATATCAACTATACAGGAACTAATATTGGCAGTGCTACAGGGATAATCCATGTATGGGAGACAGTGAACAGTGCTCTAGTATATATGGTACGAACACAGCTTTGTATGACAGTAGGTTTGTCCAATCTCATTTAAATTTGAAAACCAGCATTTTCTTTCAACAGGTCATTCTTTGGAATACAGTATTAGTGGAGGTTAGTTACTAGAGGTAACTGGAGGTTAGTTAGATGGATGGTTAGATGGATGGTTACTGGAGGTTATAACTGGAGGTTAATTAGATGGATGGTATTGCCTATATATCCCTTTCAGTGTCATAGAAGAAAAATTCACTAGTTCAGTCCACTTCCAGAATAAATTATTGATTCTGAGGGCATTTACACTGAACAAAATTGGTTGCCATTTGTCAGAGGCAGGTGTCAGATTCTGGTGCCTGAGGGCACAATCCAGAGTAACTATGGGGAGTCCTTGCTCCGGTGTAAGAACAATTTGCTGTGGGTTGCAGTATGAATTTCCCATAGGTTTTCATTAGATGGTGCAGTAACTACGGGTACACGTAATGTCTCTTACGTGCTCCCATAGTTACTCTGGATTGTAGGGCCAGCTAAGCAATTTAGGATTGGTCTGTCAAGCTGCAATCCTATACACACCTACCACTAAACTCAATTATACTTACTTCTGAGTAAAATTCATAGGTTTGTTCTGCAGGTATCACAAACCTAGAGAGTCTCGCCCCAAATCCAGAGTAACAACGGGAGCACGTAAGAGACTTTATGTGCACCCATAGTTACTGCACCACCTACTGAAAACCTATGGGAAATTCATATTGGAATTCGGAGTAAGTTGTTTTTACACCAGAGCAAGGACTCTCCGTAACTACTCTGGATTTTACCCTAGTGGGAATAGAAACACTTTTCCAGATCTTTCAGAACCAACAGCAGAATTCAGTAAGTTTACCAATGACACTGGGTTTGGGTAGACTCCAAAATTTTCCATTGGATACCAATACTATAGGTGTTCATTTATCCTAATGTGATCAACCACTTTTTTGCAAAAAAAAAATTTGCAAATAATTATTCACACCATGATATAGTTTAAATTTATTTTGTTAATGTACCTGACTAATAACGGTGTGGAATCTGTACAGTCAACAGTAGCTTCCATTATACTTAAGGGAAGGATAAGGGAATTATTATATTATCCATTAATCAATAAAAACCAAAGTATGTAATTACTGTCAGAGCATATCAGTAAGAAATCAAACCAGACCTCCCTAAGCATATGATTACCTTCTAAAAAAATTACATACCTGCCATTTTTAGAAAAAAATAGCATAAGAAAATTAAATTTGTTTACTGGAGCTATATATATATATATATATTATCTGGAGTTATGATGTTTGTGGTTGGTTTGTGGGATGAGCACCTTGAACATTTCACCAAACAAAGAGAAGGGAATAAAATCATTTAATAAACAAAATCAAAATCACCGAAAATTAATTTTGCCCCTGTGTAACTCAGAATATAGTAACAATGATAGTTAGAGGGCACAATAGTCGGGAGGAGAAGTGCTGGTGCAACTCTCTGCTCCTCACTGGGTGTCACAGACTTGCTCTCTGGCATGTTTGTGACACCCTGAGCTGGTGCAAGTGACTTGCATCAACCTATGTTGCCAGTTAGGGTTGCACAGTTTATCAAATAAAATAGGAAGAAAGGCTGGAATCCTTAACACATTTTCCTGTGAGTAAGCCCCACTCAACACAATGGGGCTTATGTTTGAGTAGACATGGTTAGGATTGTGCTGAAAATGTTCCAAGAAATATGTTATGGGCAAAATCCAGAGTATCTACGGGGAGTCATTGCTCTAGTGTAAGAACAATTTACTCTGGATTCCAGTATGAATTTCCCATAGGTTTTCACTAGGAGGTGCAGTAACTACAGGTGCACATAATGTCTTTCATGTGCTCCTGTAGTTACTCTGGATTTGGGGATATGTGAACAGAATGCATATGTATGACAAGAATAAAGGAATACAATTTTGCATACTTGGAATCATTCCTCCCTTTCTAGCACGACATTCCTTGTCCTATTTTTGCAGGTGAGACTTTTCAAGGTTAACACAACTTGTGACCCACAAACTTGTGTTCAGTGAAAAAGAGATAATGGGAAGCAGTCCTACCCTTCCTGCTGAAGCTGCTTCAGTGCTAGTGTCATCAATTGATTTTACAGGGAGACGCAAAGGTCAGTCTCACTGAAGCAAAGAATCTAACTGTTTCGGGTGAAATAGTGAGGATTTTCTAGGAAATAACCCTTGCAGTGTGCAATTAGCATAAGCCTCATGACGTTTGTGCCTCTCTCTGGAGGGTTGTGGGGGGGAAAGAAAGGAGGGTACAATACTGCAAAAGCTTTCCCCATGGCAACTGATATGCCCATTATATCTTTTCTTTCCTATCACAGCCAAAATGTGGGTCATTAAGGAGTTGCATGAATAATACATTTCACCACACTTTTGCAGTGATTTTGGGTTTCCCCTCCACATTCACACGATAGCTTCATGATATGATTTACTACACACTGTGCGAAGGAAGAAGCTAAAAGGTAAAAGTTAAAATCATAAATCGACACCTCTGGAGGACTAAATTGGCAGGCTTGCCAAGCTAGACTCATTTACCCTACAATCCAGAATAACTACAGGAACACGTAAGAGACATTACATGCACCCATAGTTACTGCACCACCCAGAAAAAAACCTATGGAAAATTCATATTGCAATCCAAAGAAAATTGTTCTTACACCGGAGTAGTTACTCTGAGTAGTTACCCTACTCAAACCAAAAACTTACCTGTAGCTGATAGTTGTCAGCCCCTTTAGGAAAAGAGCCACTTTTGGTTTTCATTTATTGACCCTACAATCCAGAGTAACTACGGGAACACATAAGAGACATTTACGTCAACGTAGTTACGGCACCACGTAGTGAAAACCTATGGGAAATTCATATTGCTATCCAGAGTAAATTGTTCTTACATCGGAGCAAGGACTCCCCGTAGTTACTCTGGATTGCGCCCTAAGTTCATAAATATATAGAATTTGTTGCTGTTCATAATTTCTCAGCAGAGTCAGGCATCAGCCTTAGTGAAAAAGTTCCTTATATTTCCCACATTTCAAGCTGAGTTTTTTTTTATAATAATGATATTGTGGCAGCAGCGTAAATCTTGATTCTAAATGTCCGCCAAGGGACCTATAACTGTCCAGCTGATGTGATGGAATAAAATAACAGAGCAAAAGTGCTGCTTCATGGATCTCTTTGATATGTGCTTTCTTTTAAACAGGTGCAGCGTGGATCTGTACAAAAACAACAGGGTTCTTCCCATTGCTTGGGCGTTAGATCAAACAGCATGGAGGATATGCTCAAATTAAAAAAGGATGTGGTGAGTAACTTGGTACTTAACACCACACGCAGCTGGACCAACTCTCCATAGACAGTGCTAGGGGTCTATATATAAGTAATAAGTGATGCTTTGAAGCTTATTTTAGAGTTCTATGGGTCTTGGTAAACTCCCATCGCAAACATATGTTTCAGACCAATGACCAAAAGTTGTGCTCCTGATCCTGCTCCTGGGAAGCTATGGAAATCCCAATTTCCTTGAGTTTGTGGGAAGCAGAAAAATTATGCTTCAAATATACTCAGTATTTCATCTCTAAATATAAAAGTTCTTCCTTCTCTGTATTAAAGTCCTCCGCACATTAAAACCAATGTTGTGACCCAGCAGATGCAATGATACCTGTCACTTCCATGTTCTCCCACTTACCATACTTGTGAAGCACCCAGAAGAACCCAGGTAATTAAAAAGGTAAATCCCCTTTCTTACCAGGGAGTAAAAAACATTTTAGGATGTGCAATCATAAAGGCCTTATTGACAATCAATTTAGTGTGATCCTATATAGATTCTGTTTGGGAATTAAAGGCCCACTCCTATCAATTTTTCCAGTGCTGGTGCAGTTGTGTGAATGGGCTGTGCACTGCATTCTGTAGTGGCGGAGCAGTCACTGGATCTTCTTAAGATATGGGAACAAGTGTTCCTTCACCACAAGGTTGCATTGTGGCTTCGCAAGAACTGGAAAGTTGGATAGGGATTGGGTCCATGATTCCACTGAACGTAATGAGACCTAGAATGCAATCCTAACCCTACAATCCAGAGTAACTACGGGTGCAAGTAAGAGACTTTACGTGCACCCGTAGTTACTGCACCACCTAGTGAAAACCTATGGGAAATTCATATTGCAATCCAGAGCAAATTGTTCTTACACTGGAGCAAGGACTCCCCGTAGTTACTCAGGATTGCACCCATAGTCTACTCAGAAGTAAGTTCCATTGTGTTCAATAGCACTACCTTGCAGGAAAGTGTGGATAGGATTGCAGCCTTGGAGCACAATCCTAACCATGTCTACTCAAAAGTAAGCCCCGTTGTGTTCAATGGGTCTTACTCCCAGGAAAGTGTCTTTAAGATAGTAGTCTTAAGGCAGTGGTTCTCAATCTTCCTAACGCCATGACCCCTTTATAAGTTCCTCATGTTGTGGGGACCCCCAACCATAAAATTATTTTCGTTGCTACTTTATAACTGTAATTTTGCTACTGTTATGAATCGTAATGTAAATATCTGATGCAGGATGTATTTTCCGATGCAGGATGTATTTTCATTGTTACAAATGAAATGTGTGTTCTATGCACAAATTGAACACAATGGGATTTATTTCAAAGCAGGCATGCATAGGATTGGGCCCTGAAGCTGCAATCCTATCCACATATACATGGGAATAAAGGCCCCCTGACTATAATGGGATTATTTCAGAGTAGGCATGCATAGGATTGGGCCCTGAGGCTGCAATCCTATCCACATTTACATGGGAGTAAAGGCCCCTCTGACTATAATGAGATTGATTTCAGAGTAGGCATGCATAGGATTGGGCCCTGACGCTATCAGTCAGCCCCAGTGCGCGCGCAGCTACAGCTGGAGGTCTGGCAAACCTGACCTGGCCCCCTGCACCAGGGCTCTTTAGGCGACCCCCAGGAAAGCTCTAGGCGACCCCCAAAGGGGTCCCGACCCCCACTTTGAGAAACGCTGCCTTAAGGTAAAAGTAAACCTTTTTGATTTTAAGCTGTTTCATAGCAGAAGAGCCACTATTGTTTATAAATTCTGCAGTTTTGTGGCCAGCATGGTTAAATGCTGAGCCTCCCAAAATGCTGTTACCTTCTCCCCAAAGTGATACATATTTATCTACTTGCTTTTGAACTTTTAGGTTGGCAGGAGCCAGGGCAGGTAATGCAGGCTCGTCCATTGTGTGGTATAAGGGTCTTGAACTGCCAAACTGCCAATATTTCTGGTTGGCAAACCCAGTGTCTTAACCATTGTGCCACCCCACCCTTCAAGTGAGTCTTACTTCTAAGCAAATATGTGTAGGATTGCCTTGGTAGGTTACATTCCTAGGCACACTTTCTTGGGTGTAGACCCTTTAAAACACAATGGGACTTACTTCTGAGTAGACCCACATAGGTTGGCACTGTAAAGGAGTTGTTACAGCCGAAGAAGGTAGCACCCAGATGACAACCTGGGCAAATATTCAGATATTTCAGCCTCAAAAAATAATAGTTAGACTTCCTTCCTGGCTTTCTAGGCACCTTGAAAAGCTTAGAAAGAGGGGATGCTGAGGACCCAATGAAAAGCTATTGAATTAATCCCTTTTACTTTAAAAATGGTCTCACTTCCCCCTCTCTCTCTTGTTAGATGACTTTTCCCAAGCTCTCCTTCTGCTTTGCCCTTGACTGATGATTCTTGCATAGGCTGAACTGTGAATGGGTTGACATTTACCTCCCCCCCCCCCATTTACTTCTTTTACAAAGATGCTATTTCTCATGCAAGATCTCACCCAGATCGAGAGCGGCAGTCACAATCATAACGGGAGGTGGGATGTCCTTCCACTCCCATCATTCATAAAAATTGGATTTGTAAAAGCAAAAGACCATGTTGGAACTTGTAATGGAAGTCTGCTGAGCAAACAAACATCACCGCAACAGAAGCCTTTATATTATAATTTACATTGTGCTGCAGTTAGATAATTGGTCCTTTCAGGCTGGCGATGTCTAGCAGTACCTCTCTAAGATCTCAGATATGAAGCCGTATCTGCTATCAGAGATCTTCAGACTGGAGTTGCAAGAGATAAACTTGGGACCGTATGCATGAAAAGCATGTGCTCAACCACCAAGCTGGAAATTAAATAAATACGCATTGCAATAACTTCTGTTTCCCTTGTTCACTATATGAAAAAACCATTTAAGACTGACATGATTTTTGCCAGCCCTTGATGTGTCAGCAACACATCAGACAAATATCAGTGCATTATTATTTTTTCCACAAAGCAGTGGCATTATCCAATCAGATACTGTACAATTCGTTGGAACCTCTAATATTTCATTATGAAGGAGCACAACCCAAAGAATGAAAACCGGTTGACAAAATGAATTCAAAGTGTGTGCAACCAATTCAGACATGCGTATCTTTTAATTTGCATGCTTCCAAATGAGGCTCTCCAATTAGGATTAGTTTAAGTTTCCTCCTACACTCCCATTTTCACTGACTTTGAAGGAATTCAGACTCAGCAGTTCTCTTTGCTTTGGTCCTCTTCACCATATCTTGAATTTAAATGAATATTAGCTCTCTCCTCACATATTCCGTCTAGGCTTATGAGAGCTGCCTATTGTAACCAAATACAACAGTTTCTTTAGCGGGGCTGAATTTACTAAAGACAGCCCTTCTTTGGTGGGGGTTTTCCAAAAAGGGAGAAAGAGAAAATTTCAGAGTGTCAGGAAAGGGACAATCTAATCCTCTTTGCAACTACATCTGCTGGAGCAGTTTTGCTCTACAAATCAAAAGGCAGTCCCTTAATTAAAGCCCCCTTCCCTTTCATTTTTATTCAGCTTGTGAAATGTAACCAGTATTCACCGAAAGAGAGAGGGGGAAAAATGTTTCCCCATACTTCCAACATCAATATCTTTCAGAAGAGTATACACTTGGATTTGTTGTGTTGTTTCCGCTTTTTATTCTTGTTTCCATCCTTTTTTTTTTTAAAGTTGGTGGACCTGCGCTAAAGTGTATTACATTCAGAGAGAGTCTTCGGAAACAAAGCACTTGCTTCTTGGTCCACAACAAACTCATCTTTGTTTGTGCAGCTCGGTTAAGGAAAGAAGGCCAATTTGAGGCAGGTTTCTATGGTCCGCGGTACAAAGGCATCCATTTGTATGCACGCAACTCTGGCAGGCGCACAGCAGACTATGAGATCATCCATGGCCGGACTTGCCAGCTGTAATGAGGAACTGTAAAAAATTATAAACTCTTATAAACTCTTAAACTCTTTTTTTCCCCAGCTGTCTGTGCCACAGATTTATGTGTGGTTTTGTGGGTGGTTAACAAGGGCGGCTAGCAGCACCTCTTCAGACCAAAAGTTCATTTGACATGATTCCACTTTTAATTTCATCTTAATGACTCCTGTCTTAAACAGGAAGCGCTGCTTGACTGCCTCATCCCAGGGTTTTATTTACTGTTGCCTAAAGAATTCTGATCCTACATTTGATTGACTTCCATGGTGCATTTTTTTATGATTCTCCCCAGAGATTGCCACCAGAAGTGGCCATTGACTTCACACTATCCAAATCACTCACTTCAAAGAGGGTATACCATAAAGCAGTGGTCAGGGAACAGGGGTAAATTACCCCAAATGGGGTAAAAATGAAATTCCTGGGGATAATGGATGGTCGCACTGCCGAGACACAGCTGCAGCCTGAGCCTCCCCTGCAGCCTCCCCAGCCAAGGTAAGCACCCATTCCCAGGTGTCTACTCCGGAGTAAGTCCATTAATTCAATGGAGCTTACTTCTGATTTTTTAAAAATGTAGGAGAAAATATAGGACTTCCTACATTTTGTCCTACATTGTTTTTTTAAAAAGTCTGGATTTTTTTTAATAGATTCAATAAAATTTTGAATTTAAATAATAAGATTTCCTTCCTTTCAAATCAAGGGGGTTACATTTGCATATCTAATTATATTTTGGGGTAAGAGGTAAAAATGTTCCCTGACCCCTGCCATAAAGCCTCAGAGATTGTACATTCAGACTTTTTTTAAAAAATGCATTTAAAGTATTCTACATTCCTTTATAATGCACTGACTTTCCTTGTGGAAGTAGCAAAGCTTGGGTTGGATCCCTGGCTTGTCTTTTATGGCCATGTTCACTATGGTTCAGCAAATCCTGTTGTGAAACAGGAAGAAGATTTTGCTTCTTTATGCATAAACCACAGATGGATATTGATGAAAGGTTTTTGGATGATTAATCATCACCCTTTTAATCAGTCATTCTAGGTGTGGCCAACTTTTTAGGCCAGGTAGAAGGAGCATTGAGCGGTGGCACCTGTTTGCTGGAAGCCCTGAACAAAGCTCTACCTCCCAAATGGCTGTTTGGGATGCTGTTGATGGGTGCTAATATTTCCATATTAATAACAGTAGGTTTAGAGCACAAAGAAATGTTCCACTATGAGCCAGTATTCATTACTGTATTATCCAAACATGGGTATCTTCTGCTTCTTCCATAGCAATGTGATTGCAACACAGCACAATCCTAACCATGTCTGCTCAAAATTTAGCCCCATTGTGTTCAGTGTGTCTTACTCCCAGGAAAGTATCTTCAGGATTGCAGCCTTACTAATGGCATTGAAGTTTTAGAGGTCACTCTCACCTGTGAACCTTCAGATGTGTGTGGGCATAATTCCACTACTGGGAGTGTTTGCTTATGCCTCAAGCTGCTTCTTGGAGGTCCTGTCTAGCTATAACATCATACTTCATGTGTGGACAAAGCATGAAAATCAGAGGTGCCTGGGGCCTATCCTTGGCTCCAGAGGAAATCTAGGCTAACCTTTGTGCAAAAATAATGTGGTATGATGTATCTTGTTCACTAGAGCACACAGTCACTACTTTTACACATTATACAGAAATCTTTTTATTCTGTTATTGGTAGAAATAAGGGATACAGCCTATGTGCCAAAGGTGATCTTATTTTCTGTCTATATTTTTTTTAGTTAGTTATAATGTCAGTGTGAGTTGCTATAGTTTTTACAGGAATTGTTTTTAATGTAAAACTGTCAGACTTGAACCAGCAAATTTTCTGGTTTGGATTCAAGTAGCTCCATTGAATAGGCTGGGTCTTTACCTGAAATTGGGCAAAATCCAGAGTAACTACGGGGAGTTCTTGCTCCAGTGTAAGAACAACTTACTCTGGATTCCAATATGAATTTCCTATAGGTTTTCACTATGTGGTGCAGTAACTATGGGTGCATGTAAAGTCTCTTACTAGTCTCTTGCTCCTGTAGTTTCTCTGGATTTGGGGGATAAAGGGATAAATGTATTCCCACCATGCCACCTGCCCATCTGTTAAAGAGGGCACATTCTACTGCATATTTGACTCCGTCTCCCATCATTGCCTGGCTCTCCAGCACTACCATCTTGTATCTTGTGAAATCTAACATGATGCTCTCAGATGCTTTCTGAGTACTGGGAAGTATACATTTGGGATAACTCCAAGTGTTGAGTATTGGGAAGTATACATTTGGGACAACTTCAACTCCAACTTACAGACTTGGATTTATTATTTTGAGAGTGACTTTCCTGGTCAGTAACAATTTGTAATGTTGCCTTTAAAACAAACCATGAACTCAACTTGGGAACTTTAAATGAGCCAAACATAAAGAATTCATAAGCTTTGGGTTACTGGATCCTAAGCTTTGGAGACAGTTAAGCTCTGTAATTAGAGAATATTGTGTCCTCTTTATGAATACAGAGTATCCAATTCCTGGCTGCATAAAAGAAGGTTCAACTTGTTGAAGCTCTCTCTTTGCTTCTATTATACACATAACAATGCAATGTTGTCAGTTTTAACAAATGCGTCCTGAAGTAAGTTATGAGTTCTGAATTCAAATAATGCATTCATAATTCTAAATTGATGGAATTTAAATGATATGCAAGGAAACTATTAAGAAAGTGCTGGCTTTCAAACATGTATTGCAACTTTTAGAATGAAACAACATGTGCTGCCAACATACAAGTAGCTCATTTTGACATCATGAATTATGAATTATGGGAGACAATAGCGGACGAATGTATTCACCATGAGCGTGAGCCATATAACATTGAGATTTAAGACAACTTTCCCATTGATCTGAATGGAGTTGTATTGAATCCATGGTTTGCTTGTCTTCCTCCCGCCTCCCCCCCCCCAAAAAAAAATTATGCTGACAAAAAAGGATATATTGTTTTATTCCATTCTCTCCTTTGATTTTGGGTGGGAGGTAATCTATATTGAATATGAATTATTTAACACTGCACATTATGATTTATAGGGATGGTCTTTGAGCTAATTTGTCACATTCTTAGGATGCTGACAATGATTTATGGAGAGAATTCTTTTGCAACATATTGCCACAGCAAGTTGGTTTTGGCAGGTTTATTGGTTCAAGATTATTTATCACTCCTCATAAACAAGTTTCCGGCAGTGAAGCTAAGACCGCTTCTCCACCTGGACCTTCAGCATCACCTCTACTCTCTGAGACCCTACATGAAAACATGCCCTTTATTTGTATTTGTCATACCTAATCTTTGTGGCGAAAGAGCCTCAATGCCAAGAAACTGGTGAATTTTTCATCCTGTATTTGTCCAGGTGACACATCTCAACCTGAATAAAATAAGAAAACTTTGATATATCAATACATTCCAGACACATACAGAACTGAAAGCACTGAACCACTGGAAAAGTCCCAGTGCTAAATCACAATCCTAGACAGGTCTACTTAGAAGTAAGTGTCATAGTTCCATCAGCATCATTCCCCAAAAATGTGTGCAGCTGTGGTTTTCAAACTTACTGTGACTTATTGTGGCATCATTGTCTGGCTTTCTGAGCACTACCATCTTGAACTGTGTGACATCTCATATGATTTTTTGCAATTCAAGATGGTGGTATCTAGGAGGTCCAGTGCAGGCAGAGTAGTTGCTCAGGACATCCTGTGGTGCCCTTGTGAGTTTGCTGTGACACCTATGGATGCTGCAGCAAACAGTTTGGAGGCAACTGGTATAATGGACTTCAGCCTTAGGGTGCAATCCTAACCTAGGCTGGCACAATCAGTCTTCCTTAAGGCAGGCCTCTTGTCAGTCTTGAAAGACTATGGTATCGTGCTTGGCGCTGCATATGCTGCATGCGAAGCATGAAAGCCTGGGTTGGATTTTTTTATGGAGGATAGGCTGTTACCCAAGCAGCAAATCCCCCCTCTCCGCGCCACTGAGTTAGTCCAATGGAAAGGCAGAGCCAATACGATTGGATCCAGCTGCGTCACAGAGCTGGGCTAAGGACAGGAGCTTATGCCCATGTGATATAGGGAGGCAAGCGCATGTTTGTACAGTGGCCTAAGCCTCCCCCAGCAGTGGTGCAGAAGTGTCTTACTGCATTTTTGTGACACCATCAGGTCAGCATAGGACATAGGCCGGAACTTAGGCTGGCCTAACTGGAGCTTAGGTTTGTAGTCTTAGTGTGTGCTAACTTCAGTCGCATGGGTGTGAGGTACACTAAGTTTTGAGTAGTACTTTCAATAGGGGCAAGAAGCAATTGCCCACAGCAAGGACCGCTGCAAATAATCTCTTAAAATACCTGGGCATTGACAAGAAGTTTGAGGTGGGTAGATCCAGCAGTCTCAGGTGAAAGCTCTCTGAATGTGCTGCACCCTCACATTCTTTATGATCTGGTGCTGTTGCAACCCCAGTGGCTGCATATACCCCTAACTACCACATCCTTTTCTGGTAGAAAGGATCATCATCACCATATCCTTCTGGTGAGCTTCTGGCTCTGCTTGAGTCAGAATGTTTGGCTACATCACCGCCTGGTATGATTTTGATCCAATCCTACAGTACAATTCTTAGTATGGGTGCAATCCTAAGAAATTTAGGCTGGCCTAACTCACATGGCATATCTTTCTGTGGTGGTATGGCAAGGTTGGCATACGTCTGTACAGTGGCCTATCCTCCCCATGAGTGGGGCAGATGAGCCTTATTGCACTTTTGTGACACCCCCAGGTCAGCACAAGATTTAAGCCAGGGCTTATGCCAGCCTAAGCGGAGGTTAGGATTGCAGCCTATATCTAATTAAATAAAAGTAATTTCTTAGTATATCTACGTACATAAAAGCTTCGACCTTTTCCCTAAGACCTACTAACCCAGTTGAGCGAACATAACTGGAGCTCTGATGGTGGGATGGGGGAAATGGAGGTCCCTCTAGGTGTATGCTTTAATTCTCCACTGTGTATTAGTGCATCCTGGAAATTGAGCCAGTTTATTTATCACTCAAAGTTCATCTCTAATCTGTTTATTTAAATTTTATATTTAAAATATTTTTTCTGGCCCTCGACACTGTGCCAGGTATCTGATCTGACCCTTTGGCCAAAACTTTTAGAGACCCCAGATCTAGATCAGTGTTTCTCAAACTGTAGGTCATAAGCCAATTTCAAGTGGGTCACATAGCGTCTTGCTTAGCTGCCTTTGAAAATATAGAATTGAAAATATAGGGGACAGAGTTGCTGGACAGAGTGGGATTCCAAAGGGGGAGTTTAATTTCAGTTTTAATTTGGTGTTTTGCCTTAAAGAAGTAGAAAGATGGAATGCTGGAAAATGGGGATGGCTGAAAGTCTGAAAATTTCAATTTTTCATGTTTTGAAAAATTCAAAAATTTCTGCTTTGATTTCCAAACTGGAATGTTTGAATCCTGATATATGTACAATAACAACACAAGTGCAGTGTAATGGGATCTTTGGCTGATTGTGGCTTAAGTTTGAAGCTTAAATTGATATTGCTTCTTGCCATGACATCACTTCCAGTTTAATGATGTTGGTCCAATTCCAGTGGTCCCAATAGATCCCAATAGGTCCCAATAGATCAGTGGTCAGGGAACAGGGGTAAATTACCCCAAATAGGGTAAAAATGAAATTCCTGGGGGTTAGACAGTCACGCTGCCAAGACACAGCTGGGCATGCATTTGAATCTATATGCATGCCCGGCTGTGTCTCGGCAGCACGACTGTCCATTACCCCCAGGAATTACATTTCATTGCATATAGAATCTATATATAGATTCTATATGCATGCCCGGCTGTGTGTGTTACATTACTATAGTGTACAAGGACCTGACACAGTGCACTATATGTATGATTTCCTTCCTTTCAAATCAAGGGGGTAACATTGGCGTATCTAAATATATTTCGGGGTAAAATGTAAAAAAGTTCCCTGACCCCTGCAATAGACTGACAATCTAAAAAATGGGTGCAAAAAATTTGGAGAACCATTGCTTTAGATAAGCTGTCACTGTGTCTCATGTACCTTCCGATCAATTCAACATTAACTTCACCATGCAATACATCAGTCTCCAGCCTTGAACTTTTAAGGCCAACAGTCTCGGTAGACGTTCGAAGCCTGTGAAAATGCATGGAAAGCAGCAGTAAAACCCATTGCTTTTCAGACTCCATGGAAACTCAAATTACCTGACAAATCCAGGGCACATTTCCATTTAGAGATTTCTGCTAAAAGAATACAATAGTCTTTTTTGGGGGGGAACTTCTTAGCGATTGTGCAAGTTGGTGGATCTTCTTAGGGGAAGCCAACTGGAGCTGGCCAGCCCGCGTGCTGTATAGAACCCATTTACAAAGCCGGGAAAACTGCATAATTAAGAGGGTCCTCCAAGCTGGCAGTCCCAGCGGCCTTCAACGTGAAGGGAGGGTTGCTGGGCTCACAGTAAATTATAGAAGACTTAAATGGACCAGGGAGACCAGTTCCAAAGCCTATTCAGTTCAATGGAAATACTTCTGCTGATTTCAATGAGTTCAATAGTCTAGCCACAGAAGAGGGATATACTTCAGACAGTCTTTCTCTCTCCAAATGGTGCTGGATCGCACTCAGATATGGATGTGAAAAGCCTTTGAGTGATCCAATTATAAGCGCATTAGCTGTGAGCTCTGCGTGGCATGCCATAGACACTTTTGGACACTGTTATGTTCGGTGGGAGGGGGGAGGGAGGAAGGAAAGAAGGTCCCTTTCAGCTTCTCAACTCCATTGACTAAAAAGAAATTAGACTCTTTAGATCAGTGTTTTTCAACATTTATTCCCTACTGGACCACTTTGCATGGTCTACTTATTGGGAGTACCACTGGAAATAACTAGTGATGGCGTCATCATGATGTCATCACCAGTTACTTTCAGATCGGGGGCCAGACGTAATGCAACAAAGATTGGTAGGAGGAGGTTTGGGTCAGATAGAAGGACTTTACTTAGTCATCAAAACTACATTCAGCTCTGCCTGCCAAGCTGAACCTGCTGCTTGTTATGTGTTGCTGATCTTATCCATGCTTTTAGTTGTTTTTATAGTAGTTTATTATTTTATTTTATATTGTTTTATGTTGTTTTAAATGTTGTAATGCAGTTTTATTAGTTTTTTAAAATGTTGATGTTTATGTTTTAATGACATTTTTAACTAATTGTATTTTTTGTTTGTTGTAAGTCATGCTGAGACTTGTGAAGAAGGTTGGATATAAATAAAGCTATAATGTAACATAGCCTACAATCCAGAATAACTACAGGCACATGTAAGAGACATTACGTGCACCCGTAGTTACTGCTCCATCTAGTGAAAACCTATGGGAAATTCATATTGCAATCCAGAGTAAATTGTTCTTACACTGGCGCAAGGACTCCCCATAGTTACTCTGGATTGCACCCATCATCATCATCATCTTCTTCTTCTTCTTCTTCTTCTTCTTCTTCTTCTTCTTCTTCTTCTTCTTCTTCTTCTTCTTCTTCTTCTTCTTCTTCTTCTTTCTGCCAGGTAGTGAAGGTCAGGATCTCGTAAGTACCACCAAACGTACAGCACAATCCAGAGCAACTAATCTGTCCACATAAGAGCCCTTGGGTTGCCCTATCTATCACTAGGGTGGAGCAACTGCAAGATGCTCTACCCCAATTACTCTGGAAGAGGCTTAGGGCAGAGCAAGGCAACACAGGGTGCCCTAAGAGAGGTGGACCTGCTCTGCCCTAACTGCTCTGCCCTAAGCAGTTCAGGAGAGGCATGTTGAGCATTGCTTAGGACACAGCAGTTATTTTGTATCCAGAGCCTGTTTCCATGGCAGAAATGCCCTCTTCCAGCCCTCAGAGTTATAACACTTCAGGAGCAGCTATAGTAAAAGCCAAACAGCTTCAGAGAAGACTTCCTTAGAGCAGAGGAAGTCCGCACCTCTGCGCAGCTGTTCTGCCTCGTTCAGGAGGTGGAGCAGCAGCCAAATGGCTTCAGAAAGAGTACTGCACAGGCACCAACTCTGACGCCTGCACTGTCTACTCTGAAGCCGAAAGTCTTCAGAAAAGTACTGCACAAGTGTCAGATATGGTGCCTGCGCAGTACTCTTTCTGAAGCCAGTTGGCTTCAGAAACAACTGCGCAGGCACCAACTTTGGCCAACTGCACAGTCCAGGTAGGGGAGTGCGTGCCTCCCAGGGGTGATGGACAGACTTCTGCACTGGGTGATGCACAGAGTTGGGTCATCACTGTAGGCACCACAGCTGTTCCTTGTTCAGTGTGATCTGAGGGGTGTCTCCTCAGGAGCAAGTCCTCCCCATGTGTCAATTACTTAGCATGCTCTGGAGCAGTTAGGGCAGCCCAGGCTTCCTGACTCTCTGGATGCAGCATAACTTTCTGCTCTGGATACAGAATAGTTAGGAGAGAGCAGTTAGGGCAGAGCAGGCTGAACTTGCTCTGGATTGTGCCCATAATCTGAAGTACCACCCGTGGTCCGAGTACCACTATTTGAGAAACAGAACTGAAGGCAACCCAAATTTGTATCCAAATGAGGCTGTTCAAGACCAGGTATGTTAAACCCCACATATCTCTTGAGACTTGAAGAAGGCACTAAACTGATTGCGCAGCTTGAAGATGCTATGCAAACACATCAGATATCACTGAAATGAATGAAATAATCTTTTGCAAATATTTTTTCCCCAAAGACAAAATAGCAAATGACTAACTATCCGGATAAAAATTTCAATACCAAATATATTCTCAATAAGTTGTTCAACAAATTTGAAAATGTGATAGCATCATATGTTAAAGACAATTAAATTTTGCCAATTATGGTAGGCTGAGAGGGTACGTTTTCCCCCTTGCCCCAGCACTGATTTTCTATTTTACAGCCCAGCTATCACTTAGTGGTTGTGACATCAGTTGATGTCTTGCATGTATGAAACAACAACTACAGATCAAACACTACAAAAGGAGCTTTCAGTTCTCCTGACATCACATCATGCACAATACTTTTCAACAGAGGCAGTTAATATATATTCTGTTCCAAGCCACCAACTGTTCCCTATGACACATCTAAATGTATAACTGCACACTTTTCCTAGTAGCGCACTTAAAATATTATGTCACTGTGCCTTAAAAAAATTGTATTGTATCAATTTGATTTTTGGCTGCATCAGCAGAACGTCCTTCATATCAACCAGAGAGCAGTTGAATTGAGCAGCCACAGAGTTGAATGGGAGTCTAGAAAGAGGTAGACTTTGCCTAATGGTCCTAGTTCACCCTATAACTTTTTTCTTAGGGGAAAAAAACTGCTATTGGCACTAATGGTGCAAAAACGTGACCTTCTAAAGAGGCATATATAGATGAATGAAAGAAAGAGGTGACATTTTACAAAATGTCATCTCTGTACTGCCTGATTTTGGAAATAAATGAGCATTTTTATCAGTCGAGTGGCTATAATGAGAAAAATTGCTTTGTACTTACAATCACGTTTGTTCCACAGTCTATATGTAGCGAGTCTTTATGAAAACAGTGGATTAAAAAGTGTTTAGGTAATATATATTGAGCATGAAGATTCATTTTTTTAAAAGACCAAAAAATTCCTGATTCAAAATAGTTTTTTAGAAAACTGAAATATTGGCATTAAATATTTAACATCATGTGACTGCTAATCAGAAAATATTGAATTGATGGCTCATATGACCAGTGATGTTGCTTGCTTCTGTTAAACATGCATTGGTGCTGACCTTCATTGCTGGCACTGGGTGTCAGAAATGTGCAGTAAGGCATACTGGTGGTACCTTGCAGCAAGTCAGTGCAGGAGCCAGCCCACTGTTGGAGCGAGATATGAGATTTGGATGGTGGTAAGGACTGGGGTCGTGGGATGGGTTCCAGGGCACAGGATCGGGGTAAGGAACTGGGATAGAAAAGGAAAGAAATGGCAAAGCGAAACAGCCAGCACAGCTCAGGACTTTTCTCCAAGGAGCTGTCTGTTGGCTACCATGGTCCAGCAGTTTGCAGTGGTAGCCACTTTGATGCAGCTGCACCCAGTAGTGCACCACCTTTAGGACTAGGCAGAAAGTCCCTCTCCATGAACTTGCTCCCCCACTTGTTCCACTTCCCCAACCTGTTATTTCTGTTAAATAGAATACTTGCCAGTTTTGAGCATGCTATTAAAAATATATTCATTTTGGCCATCTTGCCCCAATGCCAGGTACTGGAGAACCCCCGAATGCATGGAATACCCATAATCTATTGGATATTCCCATTGTGGGGAAAATTCAGCAAGAGTAAAAAAAGAATTAAGAACAACTTTTGCCTATCCTTTCTGGAGAACATGGAAGTGAATTAGAAAGGTTGGAATTGTAATCGCAGCCAAAGGACCCATCAAAGAAAAATTAATGTCAAAACCAGGAGTCCATCAGCGGACTAGAAATCCAAACAGATTATCTTTTGAGGATTTGTTGTCCTGCAAAATTAGGAGGGATGGTCAGATGAGAGTGGGCACCCATTCAAGATCAGATCTATTAATCACACAAGACATTATCATGACAAACCTATAATTCTATTAAGAAGCTCAGAGCACAATCCTAACTATGGGCAAAATCCAGAGTAACTCTGGGGAGTCCTTGCTCCGGTGTAAGAACAATGTACTCTGGATTCCAATATGAATTTCCCATAGGTTTTCACTAGGTGGTGCAGTAACTATGGGTGCATGTAAAGTCTCTTATGTGCTCTTGTAGTTACTCTGGATTTGGGGGAATGTCTACTCAAAAGTAAGCCCCATTGTGTAAGACCCATTCCTGGGTCTTACTCCCAGGAAAGTGTCCTTAGGATTGCAGCCTCTAACAGCTAATCAGACTGCTTATGTGTTGACTTGTCAGTTTTTTGACCCAACCACAGAGTTGGATTGAATACTTGCAATTTGCAGTTGCTTTTTATTTATTATGGCAGTAGTTAGTACCAGCATGTGTAACTGCACAGTAGTTTCACTTCTATGACAACATAATCCAATCACCATTAGAGTAATTATTTTATTGTTAGTTACTGAATGTGAAATTTGAGCTGCTGAATGCAGCTTGCAATTATTTATTCAGGGATAATTCTTAATAGTATGTAGCAGCTCAGCATGCAATTTCTGAAGCAGCCTCTGAAAATGTGTTTGGAGCCAAACAAGACTGATGGGGACTGACCTACATTTTTTGCAAATTAATGCCTGTGATTAGAGGAATATGGTAAAACACATTCATGAACAGCATAACGGAGGGAAGCAACACATTTTTTTGAGATCAAAATCAAGTGCTATTCTTTTCCTGGGAGTCAGAAAACAGGGATATACATTATTTTCTAGGAAATTTAAAGTTTTTTTTAAAGAAAAACCTCAGGAAATACGCTGTTTAAAGAGAATAGTTATGCTGAATTTTTATCATGAACAAGAATAAGCCTAAGGGTGCAATCCAGAGTGACGGCGGGGAGTCCTTGCTCCAGTGTAAGAACAACTTACTCTGGATTGCAATATGAATTTCCCATAGGTTTTCACTAGGAAGTGAAAACATGTCAAAAATTGACGTAAATGTCTCTTAAGTGCTCCTGTAGTTATTCTGGATTGTAGGGTCAGGCTGCAATCCTAAACACACTTTCCTAGGAGTAAGTACTATTGAACACAGTGGGACTTCTGAGTAGTTATGCTTAGGATTGCACTGAAAATGAAGTACTATTATATACTACTAGGGCTGTGGTGGCGCAAGTCACTGTGCCTGTTAACCAGCAGGCCAGGGTTCGAGACCCGGGTTGGCCCCACAAGAAAGGGTGAGCTCCTGTCCTTAGCCCAGCTCTGCAACGCCAGCTGGATCCAATCGTATTGGCTCTGCCTTTCCATTGGACTAATTCAGTGGCGTGGAGAGGGGGGATCTGCTGCTTGGGTAACAGCCTATCCTCCATAACAATCCAACCCAGGCTTTCATGCTTCGCATGCAGCATATGCAGTGCCGAGCATGATACCATAGTCTTTCAAGACTGACGGAGGCCTGCTTTTTATATACTACTAATGAAAAACTAGTTAAATGGCCCAACTATATCCCCTACCAGTGACATCACTAGGGCTTGTGTCACCTGGTACATGAGGCCAGTGTGTCTATCATGCCCTGCCCCAGATGGTGATGTACCCTTGCGTCACCCCACTAGCTATAACTTTTGATATAATAGAGACATTTCAACACATTTGTTTCACTGCATTCTGCATGAAATTATATATCGATTGATATATACCATATTCTTAAAAAATACCAAGATTTAAAAAATGTTGTTCAGTAATGATGTCACCCTACTGTACACATCACCCAGTGTGGCCCACATTCCCCACAACCCTAACATGTAATTGATGTGCTATTTACAGCAGGATCATAGTGTTTATAACAGCAAAAAGCAACTTCCCTTGTACCAGAAACTAGAATAGGGCTGCAATCCAGAGTAACTGTGTAAGCACATAAGAGACATTACATGCATCCATAGTTATTGCATCACCTAGTGAAAACCTATGGGAAATTTATATTGCAATCCAGAGTAAATTGTTCTTACACCGGAGCAAGGACTCCCTGTAGTTACTCTGGATTGCACCCTAAGCCTTCTAAACTTCTTTGTGAACTTATTTGCTGCCAAGCAGCATATACATATTCATTGTCAGTACAATATTCATGCATTTCCAGTAACTTTCATTGCATGATGTCCTGAAGACAGCAAGAGTCATGCAGCCTACACATAGGGGTGGTATATCAGATAAGATCATAGGATAGCATTGCTCAGGCCTGTGCATCATATTTTGAGGATGGTTTTGCAAAATTCCCCATGGGTGAGGTACGCATACGTTAGGTCCACTTTCAAGAGGGAAGAAAAAACACAAGGAAATACAATAAGACCTCCAGGCTACACCTTGCGAGTCAACTGAAGGTTCCTAATTGCCATCTAAGGGAGAGTTATAATTAACAAATAGATTTTATATGGGTAATGCTTATTTTTTTAAATAAGAGCATGAGAGGTGAACTTGAAAAATTAAAGGAAATTTATGCTGCTTAGCCCAGCCTGAGCCATCACAAATTGCATCTTTAGAAAACAAATTTAGCTGATAGTGATGCTTCAACATGCAAAGCCTTCTCAGACTCTGGGCTTCTAAATTTCCTGGGAAAAATACTAACTCAGGCTGAACCTTAAACTCTTCTCACTTCTTAACTATGGTGAGAAATCAACAAGCACACTGGGTTGTTGCATGTTTGTTTAAACAAATGGATGAATAATCAGGCCGTTAGGAAGCCATCACATCCGGAAAGGAGAAAGACTATAGAGCAGTGGTACTCAGGCAACTCAGCCCTATCCTGGACCCTCTGTCAAACTAGGGCAAAATCCAGAGTAACTACGGGGAGTCCTTGCTCCAGTGTAAGAACAACTTACTCTGGATTCCAATACAAATTTCCCATAGGTTTTCACTAGGTGGTGCAGTAACTATGGGTGCACATAAAATCTCATACGTGCTCCCATAGTTACTCTGGATTTGGGGGTTACTGGGATATAACATCACTGTGATGCCTGATTGGATGGATGGATGGATAGATGGATGGAAGGAAGGAAGGAAGGAAGGAAGGAAGGAAGGAAGGAAGGAAGGAAAGCTCATGTCTGTGCGCAAACCTAACCCTCCCTGAGAAGTTGTTCAGAAGTGTCATGACACTTTTGTGACATCTCTAGGTCAGCACAGGACTTATGCCAGCCTATCCGGGAGTTAGCTTTGCAACCAAAGCCACTTTTTAACTTATTTTATCATCTGATCCTTTCTGATCCTTTCTGATCCTTTCTTTTTAACTTACAAATATAGCAGAAATATTTCCAATATTGATTATTTGGTGTTGCTAAGTGTGGTGCTTAGATCCCTCTTGACTTGAGTAGTTTATACTGTTGGTTAGAAGCATATGATTGTCATTGTCATAATTGTGATGTGTTAATGCTCTCTTTTAGATAGGTTTATTGAAATGAATTTGTGTCTTCTTCATAAGTTAGAAGATGGGGGAAAAAGATCAAACCCCAAATGAAAAGTGGATAGCAATAATCCTTTTCCCTTTTGATTCATAAAAGGGCTGCCGTTCTTTACATCACGGGCAGTGATGTGATCTTCTGGGAAACAGAGTCAAAGCATGATTGATAGAGAAATTAGACAAATAACTGTTGGGAACAGTATAGATGAGACACAGAGGATGCTCAGTGAGAACAGTTTCAAAGGAACGATGCCTTTTAAATTTAATTCTCTTTTTAATCTTATTTTTAATTGTCTCATGCTGTGCTGTTTACGCATCAGTACTTTTGTGGCAATACTTGTGGGACATCTTGAGCTTTTTTCTAGAAAGGTTCCAGGTGCTCTTTCTTTCAAGTTTTTAAATGATCCCATATGATTCCTCCTTGGTTAATTAGCATGGAAATGTTTTATGCTTTTTCCCCTTAGTTGCCATCAGTCTGAGAAAAACTTTGTTCTGGTTTTCTTTGTAGTTCACTTTTTGAAAAACCATGTTATTCTATTTACATCGGATCAAGAATACCATTTGTTTTTTTATTCTTGCTTTTTGATCCACTCATCTTGGGGACGCAGGAGCACCCCAATGCTCCCAACCCTTTTAGTACTGGGACCCAAATTTTAAAATGTCTTGGTTCATGTCTAGTTTTGCCCTTGATTACCCTGCCATTTGGGTTTTTTGAAAAATTTGTGCTAACTGGACAAGAGGCACATTTTCAAGTGTGTGTTCCTTAGGCAGGGGAAGAAAAATTGGCTCTTGTCACCCCAACAATGTCTATTATAGTCTTCCTATATGCATGTCAAATGTCAAAATGTCTTTCTATACAATGTCAAAATGTCTTTCTATATACATTTCCCTTAGGCTTTATATGCATTTCCCATGGGCTTGTGCTGGTGTTCTTTTGCACCTTTTTAGATAAATAATCAAATCAATCAATCAACAATACTGTATTTACTTTAAACTAACACTCACCTTTTTCAGCCGAATTTACCCCCAAATCCAAACTATGGGAGCATGTAAGAGACATTACATGTGCCCATAGTTACTGCACCACCCAGTGAAAACCTATGGGAAATTCATACTGGTATCCAGAGTAAATTGTTCTTACACCAGTGCAAGGACTCCCCGTAGTTTCTCTGGATTTTGCCCCTGGTCTACAAAATCAGGGTGCACATTATATTCGATGGTTAATTAAATTGGAGTAAATGTGGTGTTTTGACTGTAATTATAGGATGCACATTAGATTTGTTTGTGCATTCATTTCGAGGAAATACAGTATTTATATACCACTTTTCAACAAAAAGTTCACAAAGTGGTTAGATTGTGAGCCCTTTTGGGATAGGGAGCTTCTCGATATATAAGTACTATTTGCTGTTTGATTGATTGATTGACTGATTGATTGATTGGATTGATTGATTGGGGGTGCAATTCTAACCAAGTTTCCAACATCGAGGTAAAGACAATGCAACTCCAAAGTAAAGCAATAACCTTGAGGAAGCCTCCAGGACTGTCCTCCAACTACAGGATGAAGAACATGCCCCACTGCCACAGCTATACCAATGCTGGAAACTTGGTTAGGATTGCATCCTAACTGGTTTTGGGTGTATCTGAGGAATAAAGAATAGACCTCTCCAAAATAATGTGGTATGCATATTTCTAGAAGAATAAATAGATGTGAAGGGCACTGGACATTATAGATGGATGGTTAATGCTAAGCAATGGTATAACTAGAGGGGTGCGAAGTGCTATGCTTTGCAGGGAGCATCACTGCCTGGAGTGGCTCTGAAAAGGAGGGGCTTTTTGCATGCAATAGTGAAGCTCCCTTTAAAAAGTGGTGCTTTGTATCCCCTCTATCTATGCAACTGGTGCTAAGTTCCTTCAGGACTTTGCTAAAGGATGATATTTAAGAATATAGAACATTGTAATAACTGCTTCATATTTATTTATTTTTTCTGCATCCTCACCAGTGGTGGGCACTTACCGGTACGGGCCTACGCGCCTGTACCGGATCTTCCCGTTTCCCTGCCGCTAGCGAACCGCCAGTGACAGGGAAATGCAAAAACATAGTGGACCGGTATGGTCCGCCATGTTTTTGCCCCACCGCGCCTGCCTAGAAGCGGGCAGGACACTTCTAGGCAGGCTCTGCACAAGCGCTGACATCGGCGCTCGCGCAGAGCCTGCCTAGAAGCGGCCTGCCCGCTTCTAGGCAGGCTCTGTGCGAGCGCCGACGCCCCTCGCCCCGCCCACGCCCCGCCCACGCCCCCTGACCCCGGCTGGCCCCTCCCACTTCCGGCGTACCGGATCTTGGGATGGGGCCAGCCCATCTCTGATCCTCACCTAACAAAACACAAAGGCTGCCATTAAGAGTATGGTTGCAATCCTAAAGACACTTTCCTGGGAGTAAGACCCACCGACCGAAGACAATGGGGCTTACTTTTGAGTAGACATAGTTAGGGTTGTGCTAATATCTCAGGCCTAAAATGGTTCTTTTCTCTCAAAGCCACATCTGACCAGTTGTTTTTAGAGAATAACATCTGTTTATTTTGAATCACTTCCTCCTGCATGTTTTCACCCCAAAGGACTTATCTTTGAGTATTAAACTGCCTGCTCTTGATTGTGCTTTTTCATTATTTAAGATCCTCCTAATTCCCCACCCCTATCACTGCTTTCCTGATGTCTGGTTTGCATTGACATCAAAAGGTATTTCATTGGCAGTCCTGATAGGAGTCCCTAGGAGTATGCAAAATAATTTGCACAGAATGACTTGGAAACTGCTTACATACTTCGGAAGTGTCTTATTACCAGAACCTACATTCTTAATTTTCATCTATATTGACATTGTTCTTGCCATAGAAAATAGATGAAGCTACATTACTAACCCTACAATCCAGAGTAACTACGGGAGCACATAAGAGAAATTACGTGTACCCATAGTTAATGGCACCACCTAGCGTAAACTTATGAGAAATTCACATTGCAATCCAGAGCAAATTGTTCTTACACTGGAGCAAGGACTCCCCGTAGTTACTCTGGATTGTGCTCTAAGTAGCACTTCCCACTTGCCGTTGGAACCATTTCAGAAAGCAACCACAATGTGCAGACATGCCATTGCTGTTGCCGCTTATTGCGCATTGTCATCACTACATGGAATGGCCGTGATGATGAATAGGAGGGGCTGCTGATGTGGCATGTTACGGTGCCTGCAGTACTCACTGCACCATGCTGCCCCTCTTGGGGCCGTGCTACTGGTATAGCCACAACTGGTATAGCTGCAACTGGTGTAGCCACAACAGCAATCATCATGGCATTGCTAGGTTTCTGCAAGCACAAGTGGAAGGAGAGAACAAGGAATCACCAGACTAATTTTTAAACCTTAAAAAGAAATATTCCTTCCAAGACAAATTGGAACAGTAGGATCTGAAACTGTTCAACATGTTAGAAGTCAAATTCTAAAGTGTGGATTTAAATTTAAATTTATACAAAACATTTAAAATCATACAAAAAGCTACTACAGCATAGGTACAATATGCTTGTACAAAGGATACCCTTTGCAGGACCATAAGAACATACAGGTGTCCCTTGTTATCCTCTAGGGTTCTGTTCCAGCACCTTCTCTGGACTAAAAAAGTATACAGTGGTACCTTGCTTAACAAGTACCTTGCATAAAGAGCGTTCCACTTAAAGAGCAAAAATTTCTGTGCAGTTTCGCTTCGCTTAAAGAGCATTTTTCACATAAAGAGCAAACATTTCTGTGTAGTTTCGCTTCACTTAAAGAGCATTTTTTGCATAAAGAACAAACGTTTCTGTGTAGTTTCGCTTTGCTTAAAGAGCATTTTTCGCATAAAGAGTGCCCATTGGCTGGGCTCCCTGTCCTTCTTCCTGCCTCTCCCCAGCATTGGCTGGGCTGAGGGAGTAAGGTGGGACTTTCTTCTCCCCTGCAGAACATGGAAGAGACCAGCAGGGGAGCAGAAGAGCAGAAAAGCCTCTTCATCAGGGGAACAAAGATGGCCCCCTCAACAGACCCCTTGCCCCCAAGGAAGCCCCCCCTGCCAGGACCCCATTACAACCACCCCTCTGTCCCCCCACTACCTTCCCTGCCTGCACTTTTCCTTTCCTGTGAGTAAGCCCCAGTGTATTCAATGGGGCTTGATTCTGAGTAGACAGCATAGAATCTTGCCCTTCTGATGTTGCTGTGCATGCAAAATGCAGCCTACACACTTTCCTGTGAGTAAGCCCCAGTGTATTCAATGGGGCTTGATTCTGAGTAGACAGCATAGAATCTTGCCCTTCTGATGTTGCTGTGCATGCAAAATGCAGCCTACACACTTTCATGTGAGTAAGCCCCAGTGTATTCAATGGGGCTTGATTCTGAGTAGACAGCATAGGATCTGCTGTTGCAGACTGCCTATCTAGATCTCACACACAGAGAGGTTCCTTGAGAAAGTTGCTCAGAAAGTGACTCTTAGTGAAAATCAATCATCCTTGCCCATAAAGGTTTTTCTTTTCTTTTTTACTGTACCGAATATTACAGTGTTTTATTACAATAATTGTGGTCTGTATTATATTATAGTGTTTTGAATTCAATTCCAGTGTTTTGTCATCATTTTTACATCCAGTTAATATTTTTATATGAATATTTTGGGGGTTGTGGAACCAATCACCAGAGTTTCCATTGTTTCCTATGGGAAAATCTGCTTCACTTAAAGAGCATTTCACTTAAAGAGCATGCCTCCGGAAAGAATTAAGCTCTTTAAGTGAGGCGGCACTGTATATAGGTGGAATAAGAGATTTAAAGATTCACTTCCAGACTTTTTGCATCTACATTGCTCCTAATGGGATAAGGTTGTGCCTTGATATCTGCAAGGGTTTGATTCCTGGACTCCCCAGTGATACAAAAAATTAATTAAATAAAAAGCAGGTAAAAAAATAAAAAGTCTGTTCCTTCACAATAGTTAAAAACAACTTTTCTAACTGTTGTAGAGGAGTCAGCAGATAGAAATGTTAAGGACTCCTTGCCTTTGGCTCAGCTGAAGATTGGAATGATTGCTTGTGTAACTACAGTGGCACCTCACATAACAAATGCCTCATGTAAAGTATGTTCCATGTAACAAACAAAAATTTCTCTTCACGTAACAAACTGTACTTCACGTAACAAACACACTTGTTGGCAGTTGGGACAGACGCGCTAGCTGGCAGCCCTTTTAAAAAGCGTCAGGGCTGCCCAGCGCACCTGCCCATAATGAAAGCAACACATCCGGGCTATTCCTCCTGTGGTCGGGTGTCCGCTGGGCAGGGGGAGAGAAGAGCAGTGGAGAAGAGGGAGGCAGCTCAGGGCTAGCCAGAAGGGAGCAGGGGAGAGAGAGGCTCAGGATGGAGAGAAGGAGAAAGTGGGGAGACACTGGGAAAGTGTCTTGGATTGCAGTCTCCTAACCATGTTAAATGGGGCTTACTCCATGTATTAAATGGGGCTTTCTCCCAGGAAAGTGTCTTTAGGATTGCAGCCTAAGTAGACTTCATAGGGTCATGCACATTGAATTCATGTTTTGAATTCAATTCCAGTGTTTTGTCATCATTTTTACATCCAGTTAATACTTTTATATGAATATTTTTGGGTTGTGGAACCAATCATCTGAGTTTTCATTATTTCCTATGGGAAAATCCGCTTCACATAAAGAACGTTTCTCATAACAAACATGCCTCCGGAACGAATTAAATGTGTTACATGAGGTACTACTGTACCTCTTTACATCAGGGAGAAGACCGGTTTTTAATCCGTGGTTTTAAACCTTCAACACGGATGTCTTCTGATTTTTAAGACTGAGTGCAAGGTTTAGATTTGAGCTTGAGCAAAATATAACAGGAGGTGGGAAAGACGCAGCATTGGGGATTTAAGAAACACTGTTGATCCCAATAGTTTGTCCTGCTTACAGTTATACAATCCTAAAGATATTTTGGAGAAGGAAGACTGAATTATCTGTCACAGCTTGGCATTCTGTTGCTGTCCGTTGCTTGCAGGCATCTGCCTGACCCTTTCTGCTACAGTTAGTTATGCAAGCTTCAGTGCACCTTTTTTTAATTAGTTCAGTATGGAGTATCCATCCTTTCAATCCTATGGGCTACATCTAAAAAAAAAAACGCTCGCTGTTAAAAGCTATCTAAGCAGCATCCCTGTGGGGCACGCTCATAAAACGGAAATTTCGTGTGACCAATTTCGCTCTGCACGGCATCCGAACATGGCACATAATTATTCAGCCATGCACCTGTTCACAGCAAGGACTATTGAAATGGGAAAGTACCATTATTAATAATAACTCACACATAACAGTTTAATTTAAGAGTATACTGTACAGCCTTTTCCCTGTTCATCCAGAGCAGAGTTTCTCAAAGTGGGGGTCAGGACCCCTTTGGGGGTCGCCTAGAGCTTTCCTGGGAGTCGCCTCAAGACCCCTGGTGCATGGGGCCAGGTCAGGCTTGCCAGACCTCCTACTATAGCTGCGCGCACACTGGGACTGACTGACAGCCTCAGGGCCCAATCCTATACATGCCTACTCTGAAATAAATCCCATTGTGTTCATTGTGTTCACAGAACACACATTTCATTTGTAACAATGAAAATACATCCTGCATATCGGATATTTACATTACGATTCATAACAGTAGCAAAATTAAAGGTTATAAAGTAGCAACGAAAATAATTTTATGGTTGGGGGTCCCCACAACATGAGGAACTTATAAAGGGGTCACGGTATTAGGAAGATTGAGAACCCCTGATCTAGAGTATCTGCATACTGCTTGGTTCAGTAAATACTAACTTAGTGGAATGCTAGGCAGGTTTATTCAGAAATTAGAATGGCATCCTAAGGGTTGTAAATGTTAGGATAGGGAGTCTCATTCACTATTTCTTCAATTGCAGCTTGACCCTATGTATTAGTGGTTCCCAAACTCTGAACTGAGGTTCACCAGTGAGTCATGGAAAGCAGTTAGGGGAGCCAAGAAATCTTTGTAAAAAATCCTGACACCCTATACAATGTGCATGTTTATAACCCTAAAGTGGAGCCAAAGGTCCAATCTGTCAAGTGAGTTGCTAGTTGAAAAAGTTTGGGAATCACTGCTTATGCACCACTAAGCTTAATGGTGTTTACCTTCAGGAAAATGTGCATAGGTCTCTAGTAACACAGTACAAGTCTAGGCATATCCACTCTGAAGAAGTCCCAAAAACTTCAATCATCTTGATTTCCAGGTCAGCATACTTAACCTCCACTTAGGCCAGCCTAAGTCCTGGCACGTCCTATGCTAACCTGGGGATGTCATAAAAGTGCTGTAAGGCACTTCTGCCACACTCCTCGTAGGTTAAATTGCTGCCCATACATATGCTGACCACACCACCATGGGAAAATTTGTTAGGCTGGCCTAAGTTTGCTAGGATTGCGCCTTAGGGCCCCATCCCATCTCATTTTCCAGCATTGATCCATGCACGCCAAGAGGGTGTACATTGCATCCGGATGTGGGAAGACAGGCATGCACAAAGCTTTCTTAAGTAGGGACATTTGTTCTCTTACTTTGGGAATGCATTGCAGCTTCATCAACACTGGAACACTGGATAGGATTAGGCCCCTTGATTGGTTGAAAGTATAATATAAATCACTGAAAACAGGATGTAAAGTTGTCAAGTCAGCATAATGACTCAAAACAAGATTGCACATATGTGTTCAGGTAACGTTATATGTCTTAAACTAAAGCGCTATCACTTTAACTCTGTTAGCCAGTGGTTCCCAAATGTTTTCAACTGGTGGTGCCCTTCATCTGCTGGGATAGTGGCCATGGCTCCCCATTAGGGTTACAATCCTATACAGTGGTGCCTCACATAAAGAGCTTAATTCGTTCCAGAGGCATGCTCTTTAAGTGAAACACTCTTTAAGTGAAGCAGATTTTTCCATAGGAAATGACGGAAACTCAGACAATTGGTTCCACAACCCCCAAAATATTTTATTTATTTGATCAATTTATATCCCACCTTTCCTCCCCTGCAAGGGGGAGCCCAAGGTGGCTGACATCAGGGAATAAAACATCATTAAATTCATATAAAAATGAAAAAAATATTTTCATATTCATTTAAAAATATTAACTGGATGTAAAAATGATGACAAAACACTGGAATTGAATTGAAAACATGCATTCAATGTGCATGATCCTTTGAAGTCTACATATGCTGCAATCCTAAAGTCATTTTCCTGGGAGTAAGGCGCATTTAACACAATGGTGCTTACTTCTGGGTAGACATAGTTAGGAGACTGCAATCAAAGACACTTTCCTGGGAGGCTTACCTGGGCTGCTGCTGGAGGTTCAAGGTGGTCGGTTGGGGCAGTTAGGGGCAGCTGCCTCTGGCACCTGCAGGGAACTGCCCCCAAGTTGGGGACAGTTGGAGGCAGCAGCACTGGCCGGCAGCCCTTTTAAAGAGCCTCCATGCAGAGTGTCAGGGCTGCCTAGCACTTGCTTGTTAAGTGAAGTTGAACTTGTTATGTGAATCAAGATTTCTTGGAAATTTTTGCTTGTTATATGCAACGCTCGTTAAGCGAGATGCTTTTTAAGCGAGGTACCACTGTAGATCATATAGGAAGGTATGCTTTTTGTAAAAATTCCATAATTTCCTTGTTTGGTTTTCATGGTTTTCACCATTTGGGGAGCCACTTCTATAAGTTTTGGGCATTTCATATAAGAGACCTGTTGATACTTATTATTCATCATCCACTAGAATGGATTCTGCCATGCTAAATGGCTAAAAAAAGAACATCACATGATGATTTTGGAGATTACAGCACAACTCCATTAAATTTGGCATCCTTTTTTTAGCTGTCTTGTCTTCTTACATATTTTAGAGCTCTGGTCACAGACAAAACCGGGAACACAAACACCAGAAAAGCCCTCCAGGAAGATTCTTTCATGTTGATAGCTCAAGGATATCTCCTTTCATCTCATCCCATGTGGGACTGCACGATAAGCATGCAATAAATGTTTAAAAAATAAATATGATAGATATATCAGCAAGCCCATGAAGAAGTATCCCCTCCTCTGCATGCCATTAAAAATTGTAACTAATGCAACATATATCAGGTTTTATGTTTGCAATCTTCAATACGCTTGATAGGGCACTTTGGGAGTTTTGATACATGCTTTTCTGAAGCCTCCCCCCTGGCATTTTAAAAATAAAATATCAAAGAACAGCAGCAAATAAACAATTTTTAATCTTTTTATATGCTAAAGGGCATAAAATGAAACCTAAAATATAGGTTTCATAATATCCCAAAATAAGTGTTATTTTTTAAAAGAATGATTAATATACTGTATTTACTCAAGTCTAACACTCACCGTTTCCAGCTGAATTTACCCTACAATCCAGAGGAACTACGGGAGCACGTAAGAGACATTACGTGCACCCGAAGTTATGGCACCACCTAGTGAAAATCTATGGGAAATTCATATTGCAATCCAGAGTAAATTGTTCTTACACCAGAGCAAGGACTCCCCGTAGTTACTCTGGATTGCACCTATCGTCTCCAAAATCAGGGTGTGCATTAGATTCAATGATTAATTAGATTCAAGTAAATGTGGTATTTTGATTATAAGTATAGGGTGCATTAGATTCGGTGGCGCATTAGATTCAAGAAAATATAAGACTGTATTTTTACTGATTTTTTTCTGTGAATTAATTTTTTTCTTTTTACATTAGATATTTTATTCCACAATTCTATTTTTTAATTATTCAGTAATGTGTAGCCCAATCTTGTGCCAACTTCCATTTTTGGGACAAGAATGTGGGTTGTTACAAATGTGGCATAAAGTACATTGTATCAGCATGGATGCCCATCTCACCAGTACAAAGGCCCACACTTCCATCCCACCACAAACCAGAGGCAGGTTCCTACCAAAGCAGGTAGGCACTCCATAAGATGATGGAATGGTGGAAGGAAGGTGAATGTAGTTGTGAAGGCGTGTAACAGAAAGGGAGCATGGCAAAGAGGAGGATGGATCCGGTCCAGGAGTGGAAGGGGTGGCTTGGTGCCTGCAAGAGCATGGAAAGACCTAAAAAGTGCCAGGACCAGTAACCAGGATGACTGCCCTATGAAGGGAAACATCCGGAGAAATTGAGATTCTATGAAATTAAAATACAATGGCGCCTCACGTAACAAACGCCTCATGTAAAGTATGTTTCACGTAACAAACAAAAATTTCTCTAGGATTCTGCTTCATGTAACAAACTGTGCTTCATGTAACAAACACACTTGTTGGCAGTTGGGGCAGACGCACTGGCCAGCAGCCCTTTTAAAAAGCGTCGGCTGCCTAGTGCGCCTGCCCATAGCGAAAGCAACACTTCCGCGCTGTTCCTGCTGTGGTCGGGCGTCCGCTGGGCAGAGGGAGAGAAGAGCAGTGGAGAAGAGGGAAGCAGCTCAGGGCTAGCCAGAAGGGAGCAGGGGAGAGAGAGCTCAGGATGGAGAGAAGGAGAACGTGGGGAGACACTGGGAAAGTGTCTTGGATTACAGAAGAAAGTGTCTTTGATTGCAGCCTCCTAACCATGTCTGTCCAGAAGTAAGCCGCATTTAACACAATGGACTACCCAGAAGTAAGCCCCATTTAACACACATTTAACACTTACTCCCTGGAAAGTGTCTTTAGGACTGCAGCCTATGTAGACTTTATAGGATCATGCACACTGAATGCATGTTTTGAATTCCATTCCAGTGTTTTGTCATCATTTTTATATTCAGTTAATATTTTTATATGAATATTTTTTGGGTTCTGGAATCAATCATCTGAGTTTCCATTATTTCCTATGGGAAAATCCGCTTCACATAAAGAACGTTTCACATAACAAACATGCCTCCGGAATGAATTAAGTTTGTTACGTGAGGCGCCACTGTATATATCAAATTCTTAAGCCACAAATTAAAACATGTTTTTAATCTAGTCCAACATTTCACTTGCAGTGGTGGAAAGCATCTTTAGGTGGTCACCCAAAATTTGTATCCTCCCATCCATTAGCTGCCCACTGGCTTGAGGGCCAGCTCCTATTTGAATTCTCATTCAATTCAAATCCTATTTGAATTCAGGCATGAATGGCTTGACATGTATGTTCTATGAGGTTGTCTCATGAAATAAAATCTCACTGAAAAAAATGAATTTAGTTCAGCCTACCTATAGTCCATTCAGAAAGGCGCCCTCCAAATAAAGTCAAACCAAAACACCAATCATGGTTAATTAAGTGTCTACATGGGCCGAAACTGTTGTATCTCAAGTGTTCCTGATTACTTAGATTACTAGAGTTAATTGTGGGTGACCTTTCCAATGCCAAAAACTTATAATGACATGGCATAACGGAGAGTTTTGATGCAAGGCATTGCTTTAGGCTTGTTATGATTAAAACAACAACAGCAATTCCCTTTCTTCGAGCGTTCCTCCTAGCTCAGGAACATGAATGACAGGTTGCTTTTGCTCTCTCGTAATGTAAAGTTGGGTGTCAAAATAATGAAAGTCACCAGCCTAGGAATTTTTGCAATTAAATGAGAATGTGGGACATTTTTGACACCAAAATGAACAATGCAAGAGATGGAATAAGAATTTATAGGCCAGCAACTGGCATCTCATAGCTTTGAAAATTAATTGGAACAGAACCTAGATAGGTTCCTGCAATCCCAGAGCTGCGGTAACCTACTTTTGCTCATATGAGAATGTGGTATATTGAAAAGAATTGAAATCCACCTTTAAACAGATAAAAATGATACAATTCTGCCAAATCACATAAGGATATCTGACTTATTTGAGTTTTATGCCAGCAGAATCCTCATACGTCTATTGATCCTGGTCTTGCTGTTGAGCAGCAGGTGTCCAGGGATTCTGCAAGTATTATTACATACCACTAGTAGCACCAGTACCACTGGTAGAGAAACACTCATGTAGGATGATACACAAATAAGGAAGTTCCCCAGGATGAATCTGGTGTCAGCCATGAACCTGGTAAACAGTCTGATCTAATCTCTTCTAGGGCAAAATCCAGAGTAACAATGGGGAGTCCTTGCTCCGGTGTAAGAACAACTTACTCTGGATTCGAATATGAATTTCCCATAAGTTTTCACTAGGTGGTGCAGTAACTACGGGTGCATGTAAAGTCTCTTACGTGCTCCCGTAGTTACTCTGGATTTGGAGGCTAGTCTCAGTCTTCCCATCTACAGTATTGGGAAAATATTAGCCTGGTTTACAGGACTATGGTAAAAATTAGGACAAGATAATGCATGTGAAACATTTTACAAATCTGTATTATTATCGTTAGCAACATTATTTAGAGCACAATCCTAACCATGTCAACTCAAAAGTAAGCCCCGTTGTGTTCAATGGGTCTTACTCCCAGGAAAGTGTCTTTAGGATTGCAGCCTTACCCCCAAATCCAGAGTAACTATGGGAGCACGTAAGAGACTTTATGAGCACCCGTAGTTACTGCACCTCCTAGTGAAAACCTTTGGGAAATTCATATTGCAATCCAGAGTAAGTTGTTCTTACACCGGAGCAAGGACTCCCTGTAGTTACTCTGGATTTTGCCCTTTTTCCTGGAAATCTTGATTAAATGAGAATATTGTCTACCATTGGACGAAAGAGACAGGCCACTACAGTCATCCCTGGAGGCTGCAATGCTTTGTGGTTTGAGTTGTGAAACACTGGCTTTTTTAACAAGTTCCAAAAAATGGTCTTCTATATGAAGCTGATGCAAAGATTTAACATTTCCCATGGGATGTACATTCAAAATTGTGCATGAGAGTCCATTACAAAGCAGGGCAATCACGTAGTTATGATTCTACAAAGCAAATAAAGATGCATTTTGAAATCTTGTGGGATTGCGCACCACACCCTTTCTGCTGCGGCGAGTAACTGGGTTATCAGGCAATCTCACATGAAGGCTTGCGATAACATTATATGGGCAATTATGGCGTGAGTATGTCAGCACAGAAACCATCCTTTTTAATTACAAATGAATTTTCCTCATGCGGTGTTGTGTGAAAGCCACATGTTTATTCAGTGGCATTCAATACAGCAACCGCTTTAAAGGATCTTACAGGTAATTGGATTGCTGGTCCCAAGAATTTCAACATCTTTCATTATAAAAATGAAGGGAGGGGATCCTAATCTATGAAATATTCCAAGCACAGAACAGTGGCATAGCTGCAAGGGGGCAAAGCACTACGTTTTGTTGGGAGCCTCCCCGTGGCATGTCAAGAGCTCCTTCCCTTCCTTTTCAGAGACATCCCCCCAAATCCAGAGTAACTACGGGAGCACGTAAGAGACTTTACGTGCACCCATACTTACTGCACCACCTAGTGAAAACCTATGGGAAATTCATATTGGAATCCAGAATAAATTGATCTTACACTGGAGCAAGATCTCCCCGTAGTTACTCTGGATTTCACCCTAAGTTGTTCTTACAGCAGAGCAAAGATTCCCAGTAGTTACTCTGGATTTTGCCCATCCTCGGAAAGGTAGCCAAATGAGGGTGAATGTTCATAATGGGAATGGAAGCTCCTTCTATTTACAGAGTGAAAACTAAATCCAAACCAATATGCTTCACTTACATCATGTGGATCCCCAATCCTTCCAAACATGGTTTTCCCATCATTTATGAAATAAAAATTTCTGGAAAATCAACAGCATCCAGAAACGAACCTCTGAACAAATTAAACACCTACGGTTTTATCTCTGTGGCTGCAATCCACAAACCACATACATCGGGATCTTCATTTTGTCTATGTAATGTTAATGTAATCTAATCTGATTCGGACTAGGGTGCAGATTCACAACCTTATTCAATGCCTAGGTAGCACCGAGTAGTATCTGTGTTGTTGAGGGATTGGAACACCTGCTTGCAGGAAGCCCTGATGTTTTGAGCACCATCTCTGCCATAATGCACGTTCATCAGACTTTCTATTATAATTTCCAATAAAGTAGATGAATGGAACAGAATCCAGCAAAACCACAGATCAGCCTTTGGAATGGAAAAGTAAAAAATAGAATCAGCCTGAAAGTTTTGCCTTCCTCAGTAACAACCATAATTTATGGCATTGACCTTCATGCTGCAGCAAAGGAAGGAATGAGTCTGGGGAAAAACAAACCCTACAATCCAGAGTAACTACGGGAGCACGTAAGAGACATTACATGTACCTATAATTACAGCATCACCTAGTGAAAACCTATGGGAAATTTATATTGCAATCCAGAACAAATTGTTCTTACACTGGAGCAAGGACTCCCCGTAGTTACTCTGGATTGCACCCATAGTGATTGATCCGATTATCAGGATGCAAGTTAACAAGCACCTGCAATCCAGTGGATCTGGACTACTGGTCTACCTCTATCTGGACTTAGCATTACTGTAAAGATGAATCTGAATTTGAAGGTGTTGCTCATGCGGTAGGTGCATTTCCTGCATATAATGTTTTAGAAACCAGCAGTGCGGAGGACTCCGACCTTTCATTTATGCACAATATTTGTGGAGATATGCATTCATAAACACAAAACCGCATTGGAAGCAGTGACCTGGATAATTCCAGAGGCTTGCTTAATATTCAGTGTATGTAATCCAAGAAGGTCAGTGCGCATATGCACAACTGAACTGCACCAAGGAAGAGCATTTTCGGAGTGAGAGACAAGCAAGTTAATCTGTAGAGGTTTATCATCTGAAATATCCTTTCCTAAGGCAAGCATGTTTGATAATATTCTGGCCCCCTCCAGCCTTGCACTTATGGATATGAATTTATAGATATGGAGCTAAAGCATAGGGGGAATTTAACATGTTGTCCCAGCTGTGACTCCAGTCCTAAGGGAAAAAATTCAGTTAAAAGCCATTCAAAGATTTGTTTTTCCCATATTAAAATAACACTTATGGGCACAGTGGGAAAGTGTTAAATGGTCCCGACCTCCCTGCAGTTTTACCCCATTTTGGTTCCCCCAATGAACACTATTTGTTTTTTCAAAAGACACTAAAAGCAAATATACAACGCTTTGCATTTAATGTAACTTAAGGCACAATCCAGAGTAACTACAGGACCTCTTACATCAATGTAGTTATGGCACCATCTATGGGAAATCTATGGAAAATGCATAGAGAAATCCAGAGTAAATGGCTCTTACATCAATTAAAAGGTCCTGTAAGTTACTCTGGATTGTGCTGTTAGGCTGCAATCCTAAAGACATTTTCTTGGGAGTAAGACCCATTGAACATGCCGCTCATTTAATGTTTCCTATATCTGGTCTCAGAAGGCTTACTTTTGAGTAGACATGGTTAGGATTGGTGGCTTCGACACCAATTGTTGCGCCAGTGGCAAAGAGAGTGACTGGTAGGCTCTTGTCCTTGGGTGCCAGGCTATTGTAAGGTGGGGAAATGTTTGAGCAGCTACCCAAAATTTCAGTATCATCAGGGGTGATTTGGCTAGAGTTGACCGCAGTCACCCACAAAATAACCATGTTTATTGGTATGATTATATGTACAAATTTCCAAAGTTATATCTAAGTATAAACAAAATCATGGGCACTGGGGTATTAATGACCTTGCATGGCACGGTTTAGCCTGAAAAGGGTTTTTATTTTAGATTAAGAAAATCGTTTGAGATTTACACTTAGCTATATTAGAAATCCCATCCTGGAATGTCAGCCAAAAAAGAAACCCCATCGGGGAAGAACGAGCAATCTGCTCAAGGCGAATGGCTGCACTGAAGCTGTTAGCTATTGTTGGCTAAGCAGTTTCTTCCCATAAAAAGGAATGTTGTGTTGCTGTGATGGAGTGCATAGTGCGCCGGAGCATGCCTCTCATATAATGTATCCCATATCTGATCTCATTCGCTACACACAAAGGCAAAGTCTTTGCTATGGAAGCTCTGCTGTTGTAACAATAGCTGCATTTTCAAGGCAACCTGCATTTTGGTGCGCTCCAACCACGAGTGGAGCTGGGCAGTGAGAGACTGAAAAGATCTTTGTTGTGATCGTTACGTAGGTGGCATTTTCTTATCTGATGCTGCTCTGTAACCGTGATTCGGTACAGCTCCAAGCAAAGCCTCCTGTTGTCTTCCACATGTGCATTCGGGGCTATTGTTAGCTGATCCTGCTGTCCCATAAAGAATGCATGGACTAAGGGTGACTGCTTATGTAAGAGGCATTGGCTTCGTCAATGAAACATGTGTGTTCTTGGAACATAATGATCCTCTGAGCATAGAAAAGGAGTTTTCTTTGTCAACAACGGCACAAAGAAAGAATACCTGAAAAGAACAAGCAGAAGGCCAGTGAGTCATTTGCATAATGGACAAATTAAACTCCGTATTATTTTTTTCTCACCTTTGCATGGATCTCTCTGATTTTCCTCCAAATCCAGAGTACCTACGGGAGCACATAAGAGACTTTACATGCACCTGTAGTTACTGCACCACCTAGTGAAAACCTATGGGCAATTCATTTTGGAATCCAGAGTAATGTGTTCAATGGCTCTTACTCCCAGGAAAGTGTCTTTAGGATTGCAACACTAGTAGGTAGCTGTGGTTGTTGGGCATAGCTGTAAAGGAGTTTTTTAGATAGTAAATCAAAGCTCAGTAAACCAAATGCGATACTTTCCCTCTCTCTGAGTTGATGGCATCACTTGTTTCTTAAGTGTGGAAGCATGTTGGAGAATACATAAAAATGATGTGGTTCTAAGATGAATTTTTATTTTATATTTTGCAGAAATACGAAAAGCACAGAGCTTTTTTTGGAATGGGAAAATATTTTGAAGCAAGGGGATGTCTGCAGATAAAACATTGTACACTAGAGGCCTTGTTTGTAGCTACATTGTGCAGCAGACGTTTCTATGAGTTGTGCCCAGGGATAGATCCAAGGGGGCCATAGATTTATGGCCTCCCCAAACTGCCACGCCAATAGGCAAGGATACCAGCTGGGATAGTGATAGGATCCCAGACATGGATGGGATCCCAAATGTGGATGGGATCTCACATCTACCTGCCTGGAACTGGGAGCTGTGTAAAGCCAGAACGAGAGCCCAGGTCTACCCAGCAAGTCTGGGTTCCAGGTATGGACAGGCTATTCCAGTTCATGGAGCTGCCGTCCACATTTCAGTGATGCTGCCATGTGAATGCAGAGTCATTCTGAAATATATGGTGTTGTAACTGGCTCAGAGGCGTAGCCTTAATCCACCAGAGAAACCAACATGAGTTTGCCCGCTGGGCATAACTGTACTTCAATGTACATGCTTCCTCTGGCAAACTGACAACATGCTCAATAAGCCAGAAGAGAGCCAAGAATTCCATGGAACTCCAAGCATTTACTTCAGGACTTCATGAGGATTAATATATTTGGCGCACCACCCAAGGAAGAGCAAGAGCAAGTACTGCTTGTGCAACAATATGCACAACAATTCACACAAAAGCCGCACACACTGCAAGCATGCTGTTGCATGCTCAGGCACCTGTCAGTATCTTAAAATCATTTCCACAACTTGGAAAAAGCCAAACTGTTGATTTGTTCTCAACCTGGATAGCAGAGGATCCCTTGGCTTGAACTTGTTGCTAGCTTAAGCACAATTTAGGATTGCGCTCTCAGACACTTACCCCCAAATCCGGAGTAACTACGGGATCTCGTAAGAGACTTTACATGTGAAAACCTATGGGAAATTCATATTGGAATCCAGAGTAAGTTGTTATTACACCAGAGCAAGGACTCCCTGTAGTTTCTCTGGATTTTGCCCTAAGGCTGCAATCCTAATCTCCACGTAAGCCAGCGTAAGCCCTAGCATAAGTCCTGTGCTGACCTGGGGGTGTCACAAAAGTCCCTTAAGGTATGTCTGCCCCACTCCTGGGGGATTAGGCCAGTTCACAGGAATACACCAACATCCCACACCATCACAGGACTATATGCTTGGTGAGTTAGGCTTGCCTAAATTGGTTAGAATTGTGCCATAATTTTCTTAATTTGACTATGAAGGCCAGTTACTTGATCAATTTTAGGGTAAAAAAAACTTTAGCACTGTAGAGAGCAGTCAGTTTTGGAGAGAGCCTCAGGGGATATGGAAGGGGCACTTCCCTTTAGGAGCCATTCCAGGTAGGGGGAGCAAAACGAAACCATATGGCTCAAGCTATGCCTCTAGCTTACCATCAAGGCGTACCATCAAGGTACGCCACAGACTAGTTTACTGTACTTTATGGGATGGTTTGTTGGAGACCCTTCATAATTACACACAGAAGATACTTTTATTCCAGGACGGCCTATTAAATTCATGTCTAAACAGTGTGATGGATTCTGTGCCTTCTAGTTTTTCTGTAACTAATGGATATGAAAACCATGGGCAAAATCATTGAAATCTTCAGATGATGCCTTCTAAGGCCCTATCAAGTCAAATTAAGCCCTTTGCTCCAGAGCAGTTAAGGTGACTTTCCATAAGATAACACTAGAGGGTGATGTAACTGCGTGGACCCATAACTGCTCTGGATTTTGCCCTTAATCTACCTAAGTCGTCCTTATGTGAGCACTGAAATGTCCTATCATAATAAACTTATAGCTGCCATGTTTATATCTGACTTGGATCTACCAGACACGGTCAGTGAAATAACTTGTCTTGCTTAGAGCACAATCCTAACCATGTTTACTCAAAAATAAGCCCCGTTTTGTTCAATGGGTCTTACTCCCAGGAAAGCGCGCTTAAGATTGCAGCCTAAAACAGACTGGTTTTGCAATATGCCCCATGAGTCTGGTTAAGTTTTACAAGGCTTTGGAAATATTACACTGGGTATTAAAGATGCAAGAACTATGCATTATGCATGGCAGAAATTGGAGCTGCCTGGAGTAAATAATTGACAAAGTGTAAAAAATGAGCAATCAAACAGCCCAAGAAAATGAAGCAGAAATTTCAGTTTGAATTTTCTGTTTCCAAATGTTTTGCATCCTATGCAAATGGCCCAATCTTATCCTATGCAATCCTATCCTATACACCCTATATAAATATATAGTATATCCTATACTATATATATATACCCCCCTTCTGCACTAGCAAAGCAGTGCTGACTGTTGCAAACATGCCATAAGTATGCTGCAACAGTGAGCCAGTTAGTGGGAGGCCTGTGCCATGTGTGAATATGAGATGGTATACTGGGAAGGACAGGGGAGGGAAAATGTTAGTGAAGTGTAGTAAGTGGGTGTAACGGGGTGGCAGAGGCTGATGATGGGGCATATGGTTGGAGTGGACCTGGGAAGGTGGCATCATTAGTGGAAGGCTCCTCATTATATCCTATCTCTCTTCCAAGGGATTCACTGATATGGGACAATGTAGTCTTGCGCCAAAAAACATAGCAGGTTCAGGTCCAAGGTGCCCCATGATGGATTCTGGGGCTTTCTCCAGGGAAAGGGAACAAATGTTGTTTTACTTCAGGGAGTAATTCCCATGCAGGATGCAGCCCAAGTCAAGCTGGGGCTGTTGCATCAGTGCAAGGGAACTTGGATAGTATTTGGTAGAACAAGGAGTTGACAAACCACCAGCATCCATCGTCCTATGATGACATATATAGAGGCAAGCAATGTAGCTATAGGTACTTGACCCTTATACATCATTTATTGCCGCTAATTAACAGTGGCTGTGTGCTATGCCCATTGATGGACTGAGTTTCAAAGATCCTTTATATTAAACTCGATGGGGGAAAGAACGGTGTCTTTCTTCTGACCCTGTACAGTGTCAAGACCATCAAAGGCTTGATGTAAATAAAAAGAATGATACATAATAATCTCCCGGAGCTCAGCAGTGACAGTCACCACACTCTGAATCACTGTATGCCTTAATGCGGTTTGACACATTAATTAGTTCTGAGTGGGCTCATTTTCTTGCAAGGGGTAAACAGCGATTACATTGAATGGGAATATGCTGTATGCCATATGCTTCTTTGTTACTGCACGTTTCAGTAGGAAAGTCAGTAGCTCTGTGCCAGGAAAATAATATTAAACTATTGAACAGAACTGAATGTAATGGATAATTTTTGCATGTAAAAAAGCAGGCCTCCATCAGTCTTGGAAGACTATGGTATCATGCTCGGCGCTGCATATGCTGCATGCAAAGCACGAAAGCCTGGGTTGGATTGTTATGGAGGATAGGCTGTTACCCAAGCAGCAAATCCCCCCTCTCCACGCCACTGAATTAGTCCAATGGAAAGGCAGAGCCAAAACGATTGGATCCAGCTGGCGTCGCAGAGCTGGGCTAAGGACAGGAGCTCACCCTGTCTTGTGGGGCCGACGCAGGTCTCGAACCCTGGCCTGCTGGTTAACAGGCACAGTGCCTTAACCGCTTGCACCACACAAAAGGACCCATGTATGTAAGCATGTAAGCTCAGCTTGATTTCCTAACTATTGCTTCCTGGAGCCAGTTCACAAGCCCACTGAATTTTCATATGAAAATTTTCAACATTTTTGTCTTTAAAATGCTCCAAAACATATACAGATAATCCAGCTTCATTTCATTTTTCAAAACAATTTCTGAATAAAGCAAGATCATGGCACTTCCATGTTGGGAAGACGAACGTGTCTCTTTCTAAGTGTTTTTGCCACTTTTGTATTAAAATTATTCAAGATCCAGTGGAGGTGGTACACCTTAGCAGTGGCATAGCAAAATTGCTGTATAGAAATGTCTTTATATAGTTTTAATTATACTTTACAGTTTGGCTTTTACTGTTTTAATCTCGTTTTTTAAATGTATTTTATTCTGTTACATACTGTTAGTGGCCTTGGGTATCCTTCCTTTTGGAAGAAAAGCAGTAGATAGATAGATAGATAGATAGATAGATAGATAGATAGATAGATAGATAGATAGATAGATAGATAGATAGATAGATAAGACAAGGAAGACAGTAAGTAAGTAAGTAAGTAAGTAAGTAAGTAAGTAAGTAAGTAAATAAATAAATAAATAAAATTCTTTTTAAAAATGTCTGGATTGTCTCAGTGGTTGAGACTCCCTCCTCTGAGTCTTACCCATTGCAGCCTGCACCAGCTAACAACACCACTGGGTTGCAATCCTAACCAATTCAGGCCGGCACATCTCATTGATCTTCCCATTCTCATGGTGTCAGTGGGAGACCAGCGTATGTCTGTTCACTGGCCTAACTGTCCTGGCCTAACTGTCCTGAGAGTGGCACAGATATGCCTTATGGCACTTTTGTGACACCCTCCGGGCCAGTACGTGACTTCTGCTGGGACCTGTGCTGGCAGTACTGGGGGTTAGGATACACTGAGGATTGCACTCTTCCATTCCACATCTCAGCTGTGGAATCTTGCAGCCCAGCCAGTGCTGCCTACATGTGCTATCAGATCACACAAACGCTCACAAAACAATTAGTGCCATCGCTTTTGTGTGGTTTCTTTTTCTATACCAGGATCTCTGCCCTGAAGAGCTGACAATTTAGCTTGGGCTGACTTGACATTAACTGGGTGTGGCGAAGAAGCGAACAGATTGCAAAACCTAAAGCAAAGAGTAATCTTTGTTGGGAAACAGCGTAGTACAATTGTGTGAGTTGTTGTATTGTGTTACCATGCTGGGTGTTCTCTTTTTACCTCCAGGAAAAGTGTTTGGACACCTCAAAATGGTTTGGAACAGGAGTGGCAACGAGACGCAACTGGGTGGGGATTGCGACAAGAACAAAATCATGTTTTTGGGACTGGTGATATATCTGGGAAGCCTAATGGCTCACTTATGGTTAACCTATAGATCACTAGCCCTACAATCCAGAGTAACTACGGGAGCACGTAAGAGACATTATGTGTACCCATAGTTACTGCACCACCTAGTGAAAACCTATGGGAAATTCATATTGGAATCCAGAACAAATTGTTCTTACACCGGAGCAAGGACTCCCCGTAGTTACTCTGGATTGCGCCCTTAAGACAGTGTTTACTAGCTATTGGCTGTCATAAATCAACTTCTGTACCATTGTATGCTATGCAACTGGAAGTGGAAATAGACAGATGCTCTGTATATGTGCTAGAACAGAGTTTCTCAAAGTGGGGGTTGGGACCCCTTTGGGGGTTGCCTAGAGCTTTACTGGGGGTTGCCTAAAGACTCCTGGTGCAGGGGGCCAGGGCAGGCTTGCCAGACCTCTGGCTGTAGCTGCGCGCGCACTGGGGTTGACTGACAGCCTCAGGGCCCAATCCTATGCATGCCTACTCTGAAATAAATCCCATTATAGTCAGGTGGGCCTTTACTGCCAAGTAAATGTGGATAGGATTGCAGCCTCAGGGTCCAATCCTATGCATGCCTACTCTGAAATAAATCCCATTGTGTTCAATGTGTGCATAGAACACACATTTCATTTATAACAATGAAATCCTGCATATTGGATATTTACATTACGATTCATAACAGTAGCAAAATTACAGTTATAAAGTAGCAATGAAAATAATTTTATGGTTGGGGATCCCCACAACAAGAGGAACTTATAAAGGGGTCAACGCATTAGGAAGATTGAGAACCACTGTGCTAGAACCTTCCAGAAAATCTGTTGGTCCTTGTGACATGCATAAGGGGCAGTTCATGAATAATTTGGGAGAGGATCAGTGCTGGGAATGGGTTATACTGGAGTCCAATTCGGGGAGAAGGGGTTGAATCTTGGCAGCAATTATGTACCCTGGATCCTCTTACCCCTTTCCAGCCCTGGACCAACACCCTTCCTCTTCTTCACCTTATGCCAGCAAAATAGCTGCCATATGAAGCAGGTGGCAGATGGTAAGCAGGTGGTAAGCAGGTGGCTGTAAAGGTAAAGGTCGTGACTGATGTAAAGGACGTGCTAGTCGTGGCTGACTGTAGGATGTGGTGCTCATCCCCAAAGGGGCAATGTCTGAAGACATCTCCGTGGTCATGTGGACAGCATGACTGTACGCCAAGGTGCCCAGAACACTGTTACTTTCCCACCAAGGTGATACCTATTAATCAACTTTCATTTTCATGCTTTCAAACTGTTTGGGAGGTTGGAAGGAGCTGGGCTAAGAAAGGGAGATTACTCTGTCTTGTAATACTTGGCTCTCAAACCCCAACCTGCTGGTTGACGGGCACGGCGTCTTAACCACTGAGCCACTACAGCTCAGTAGGTGTCTTACTGGGAACTATATAAATGAGGCTGTTCACAAGCCCTAGTGTGGGCTTGCATCAATTGTGTTGCATACTATAATGTGCAGAGGATAGAATTGGGATATAATTCAAAGTTATGAGCAGGTTTGTGAGGAGCTGAACTTACATTCAGAAAACGTCCAGAATTTTGTGACAGATTTGCAGATAACATCCCCATCATATCAGACCATTTTAGGCCTGTCAAGAAAGTTATTGTTGCTATCCTAAGCATGTCTACTCCAAAGTAAGTCCCATTGTGTTCTATGGTACTCTCAGGAAAGTATGTATAGGATTGCGGTCTTAGATGCTCCTGGCATTTGTTCATGACATTACTATGTAGCAGGGCTTACCCAGGCATATCATATGTCATAATCACAAAAGAGAACAACACCCCCTAAAATATAGGACACCCAAGAAAAATGTAGGGCATGACAAAATACTGTATTTACTCAAATATAACGCTCACCTTTTTCAGCCGTATTCAGTCTCCAAAATCAGAATATGCATTGGATTTGAAGTTAATTAGAATTGAGTCCATACAGTATTTTGATTATAACTATAGGGTGGGCTTTATATTCAGTGGTGCATTATATTCAAGTAAATATGGTAAAAGCTAAAAACACTCATATTTATGCTCTAATGTGGTTAATTTAAACAATATATGACTCAGGGCACAATCCAGAGTAACGACAGGGAGTCCTTGCTCCAGTGCTCTGGAACAATTTACTCTGGATTGCAATATGAATTTCCCATAGGTTTTCACTAGGTGGTGCAGTAACTACAGGTGCACATAATGTCTGTTACATGCTCCCGTAGTTACTCTGGATTGTAGGGTTACCCTACAATCCAGAGTAACTATGGGAGCACATAGGAAACATTTATGTCGAAGTAATTACGGCACTACCTAGTGAAAACCTATGGGAAATTCATATAGCAATTCATAAAGTAAATTGTTCTTACACCTGAGCAAGGACTCCCCATAGTTACTCTGGATTGCGCCCCTACTATTAAATTTAAAACGATTACATATAATTTATTAATTACAATAAGGCTAGATGCTGGCTGCTCACGAGGAAATGGAGAACAACAAATTTTTTTTCCCTAGGACAGAAGGCTAAAAAAGAGGACATATCCTTGAAAAACATATGGTCATCTTGTAAAGAGATCGGGTTTAATTCTGAATATATCAAAGAAAGAAGCCTTTTGAAGGTGGTTGCGGGAATCTAATCTCTCCCCTCTTTGCCTCCCGTAAAGAAACATCAAATGATGCCCTTATATGTCAGCAATACATAGATGTCAGCTAAATCCTCAGCTTCTTGAGTTCACAGCATTTCCCCGCAGGCCACATTTTAACAACCTCTAAGCACAGGAACTGTATTCTCGCATCTCAACACTTAAATGGCAAATCATGCTAACAGCTATGAAGAAGCTGCCTGTCACATGGTAAATTTATTTTGCTGAAAGATGCACATAAATGGCTGTCGCTTCCTTTAGTTGCTCTTCCTTTCCTCTGCCATGATGACATTTCTGAGATGTCGGCATAAACACATGTGTCATCCCAGCTTCGCTCATGAAGTTTAAGTAATTGGTTGGGTGTTGCGTCTTGTTGAAACTCACCTTGGAGTCCTGCCTTCCTCATCCGAGCCAAGTTTTTGTCTCTCCCTCTGGCACTGACAATTTCATTTGATCCTTAAGGATGTATGAAGCAAATCATTTAGAGATTATGATTAAAGTGAAATAAAATGAAGGCTACAATCCAGAGTAACTATGGGACCTTTTACACCAACGTAGCTACAGTGCCACCTATGGGAAAACTATGTTAAATGCATACAGCAATCCACAGTAAGTGCCTTTTACATCTTCCCATAGTTATTCTGGATTTTAGGGGTAGACTGTGACCCTGAGAGACTTTGGGACTAAGGGCGCAATCCAGAGTAACTACGGGGAGTCCTTGCTCTGGTGTAAGAACAATTTGCTCTGGATTGCAAAATAAATTTCCCATAGGTTTTCATTAGGTGGTGCAGTAACTACAGGTACACATAATGTCTCTTATGTGCTCCCGTATTTACTCTGGATTGTAGGGTTGATCTAGAGGATCTATGCATTATCTGCACCAGGGATGTCAAGCATAAGATCTGTGCACTGGATACAGATGTTATAAACTTTTTATATGGCCAAGCAGCGCAAAGGTGTCACCCAAGAAGAGGGTGATCATTGGGCTTTCCTATATCTTGAAAATAAAATCAAGATTTGGGTATTTTATATACTCCTACACATGCACAATCCTATGCATGCCTAAACCAGAAGTAAGTTCCACTGAGTTTAGCTGGACTTAGGGCAAAATCCAGAGTAACTACAGGAAGTCCTTGCTCCAGTGTAAGAACAATTTACTCTGGATACAATATGAATTTCCCATAGGTTTTCACTGGGTGGTGCAGTAACTACGGGTACACATAATGTATTTTACGTGCTCACGTTGTTACTCTGGATTTGGCTGTTACTCAGGATTCCAATATGAATTTCCCATAGGTTTTCACTAGGTGGTGCAGTAACTACGGGTGCATGTAATGTCTCTTATGTGCTCCTGTAGTTACTCTGGATTTGGGGATAACTCCCAGGAAAGTGTGCATAGGATTGCATTCTTAGTTAGAAAGTGAAAAAGCATTTACTTGTGGTCAAGACTGACCAGATGTATGATTGACATCCTACTGTAGGATTGACACCCCGATCTATGCAATCTAAAACAAAACAAAACAGCTGAACATGTGAAAAACATGTTGTGAACATGTGAAAAACAGCTGAACTTGTGAGAATTAAGTGAAGATTTTTTTTTAAAACCAATGAAACCCAAAGAATCTTTATGTTTATCAGCAAGTGACGTTCCCACAAGTCTTTCTTAGTTCTCTTGCCCTGCAATAAATATATAGGATGCCTCATGCAAAAATCTCATGATTAAACTAATTCTTCCTGAGGGCACAATAAATTGTGTGCAAGTCTAGACACTATGATTGTTGGGACAGGACCAGGCCTAAAGGTGAGGTGGGACAAACTTGTGCAATATATTTTTTTAAATAAAGCAATTTTTAAAATACTTTTTGTAATTTTGTCCAATTACTTCTTGATTAAAATCTGGAATTTTAGTTACCCGTGTGATCTGAATTCCAACCTTTCTTTAAACTGACTGGTATCATTATTATATGCAATCCTAACCCCTAGTCCCATGCTGGCCAGGAGTTGTCACAAGAGTGCTGACACTTCTGCGCCGCTCATGGTAGGGTTAGGCCAGTGCACATTCATGTGCCATCTCTGTGGAATGGGAGATGTGTTCGTTGAGCTGGCTTAAATTGGTTAGGACTGAGCCCACATTGGTGTAGCTAGTGGGAGTGCAAAGCAATAAGTCTTCTAGGGAGTTTCACTGAGTATCCCCTTTGTCGCCTTTGTAGCCATTCCTGATAATGGGAATGAAATGGAGGTATTGCCTTAGTGCTTTGCACCCCCTCTAGTTATGCCACTAATAACGACAACCGTTGCACACATCTGAGCAGTTTCCACACTCCTTTCTTTTACAATTTCATCTGCCTTCTCAAGGTAATTTTGCAAAATAATTAAAATATTTTGCACTCATTATTCAGGTTATTCACACAACTGCATCCTATTCTGGATTCTTCAGTGAAAGAAAATCTGATTGAACACATCTGAGATTCATGTTGACAGTTTTGTATTGTATTTATTTTCCTGATTTAGGCTGCAATCCTAAACACAATTTCCTGAGAGTAAGCCCCATTGAATATAATGGGACTTACTTTTGAGTAGACGGTCATAGGATTGCACCCTTAATACTCTGCAAAAATATTCACATGCACAATATAAAGAGAGAGATATAGAAGAAGAAGAAATAATTAAAATGCCTCTGTTATTAGCGGATCAATTTTCAGCCTGTAGCAGGTTGGATAACTTTATAACTACTTGCTGTCAGGAGCCATTCCAACAATGCACAATGCTCACCAACCCAAACACCATCTCCTACACATATTATTATTTATTCATTTTATTTTATTTATTTTGATTTTATTTATTTTCAGGATTATCGGGCTGTGGTGGCTCAATGGTTAAAGACACTGCTTGTCAACTGGAAAATCGTGAGGTCAGTAGTTTAAGACCTGAGTACCGTAAGGCGGAGTAAGCTCCCGAAACTTGCCCAACCTTAATTTAGAAACTTGTACAGGAAACCCCCACTTATTGGATGGGTTAGGGATCAGAGCACCGTCCAAAAGTGAAACCGCTGAAAAGTGGAACCCAATCTTTTTTACTTTATAAATGTTGCTTCCAATGCTTTTTTAGCTAGCAAATTGCAAATGCCTGTTTTATCTTGCAAATTCCTGGTGCCACACAAAGATTTCTGCAAGTGGATTTTTATTAACTCCGTAGGCAATGGGATTAAACCAGGAGCTACAACATGGGGGAGGGAAATTTTGGCCTTTAGAACAGCAGCGAGAGGTTGAAAAAGTGGAACATCCATTGAATTAATGGGCTATGGGATAACTGAAAGGTGTTGAAAGAGTGAATCATCAGAAAATGAACTGTCAGATAATGGGGGATACCTATAAATGCAAGTACTGTGGATAAATAGGCAGCACTTTGGTGGGAAGGTAGCAGAATTCGGTGCACCTTTGGTGACTGCCAGGCTGGCCACATGACCACAGAGATGTCTTCAGACAATGCTGGCTCTTCAGCCTTGTACAAGGATGAACAGCACCCTTGGACTCGGTCACAACTAGTAGGGCAACCTGCAGGGGACCCCTCTATTTATTTTATGACAAGGTAGAATGTGATCTACTTTTTTGTATTTAATTTGTTGTTTCCTTTCCATTTGTGTGTCTGTGCATGTGTTTGGCCATATGTACAGTTGTTTCGAGGCTTGATCTAGACTAGTCAATGAAAGAACCTTCAGTTATTTTTGGCCTCTTACGTAAAAGTAAAGATCCCATTTCTCAGCCTGCAGGGATAGCCGCAGCTTTTGCAGTGAAGCATAGATGAAGCAGATCTATGGAGAATTCATAGGCCAGTGACGACAATAAGACTGGCCACAGATGGAACTAACTTCAATTAGGCCATGGTCCAGTGAGAATAAAGCAGTCAGGCATACATGGAACAGACACATCTATTTCATGGGCAAATGATGATGATGATGATAATGATCACAGCACATTTACAAGAAAAATCAAGAGAATGTACAAAGCTGCAAAAATTCAAGCTGCAAAAATTCAGATGAACCCCCATATCCAGAGTAACTACAGGAGCACATAAGAGACTTTACATGTACCTGTAATTACTGCACACCTAGAGAAAACCTATGGGAAATGCATATTGCAATCCAGAGTAAGTTGTTCTTACACCGGAGCAAGGACTCCCCGCAGTAACTCTGGATTTTGCCCGAAGTTTTGTGCTTGGACTCTGAAAATTCTCTTGAAAAATAATATTAGACTAGTCAGATAATCCAAATGAGACTGCCAATAACCTAATAGTCTATTATATATAGAATTATATAATTAATTAATATTAATATTATATAATCTAATATAATAAGACTGCCAGATAATCTAATATTAGACTGCCGATAATCTAAAGCCATACTTCAGCAGCGTATCATTTTAATCACTGTGTACCCACACACATATGAATTTCTCATTCACAATTTGAATTGTTGAAATAATACGAAACCTGGGCAAATTTTCACATATTTGTGAACATTTGTATCACCTCTAATTTTCTAGCCCCCAAATGCAGAGTAACCACGGGAGCATGTAAGAGACGTTATGTGCACCTGTAGTTACTGCACCTTCTAGTTAAAACCTATGGGAAATTCATATTCAAATCCAGAGTAAATTGTCCTTACACTGGAGTTACTCCGGATTTTGCCCTAGGGGCGCAATCCAGAGTAACTATGGGGAGTCCAAATTGTAAAAACAATTTGCTCTGGATTGCAGTATGAATTTCCCATAGGTTTTCACTAGGTGATGCAGTAACTACGGGTACACATAATGTCTCTTTCATTCTCCCATAGTTACTCTGGATAGTAGGGTTAGTCTCTCTTCCACAGATTAATACACAGCAACTTTCATTAGCTATTAATCTAAATCCATCATCCAAGCAATACTTAAACCTCTCAGATTATATGCACAGATTGCTCGTAGTCCTTTGACAGAGCATTTTCCATCTAAAACACAAATTCAAGGGATGTCCAAAGATACCATATGTCAGGGATGGTAATCTTATTAAAGCTGTATTTGTCTGGCTGAAATCCAGACCTACTAGATCTGCCAATACTAAACATACTGTCACAAAAGCTTCAAACTTAGAGGTGGCCACAGATGAATTCATTCATTCATTCATTCAGCCACTTGAATAATGGAATCAAATGGAATGAAATTATAATTATTTAATAGCGTGAAGGTCAGAAATTGGATTATGGTGCTTCCTCCCCCACTGTAACAAGGCATTTAAAGGTGGACTTTAGAATCAGTGGTGAGTCAAATCAGTGGATACCAAATCAGTGTATGGGCAAAATCCAGAGTAACTACAGGGTGTCCTTGCTCCGGTGTAAGAACAATTTACTCTGGATTGCAATATGAATTTCCCATAGGTTTTCACTAGGTGGTACAGTAACTATGGCTGCACGTAAAGTCTCTTACGTGCTCCCATAGTCACCCTGGACTTGGGGGATCAACTGTATACGTATGTTCTTTATCAGTGTATATATCAGGTTATATGTTCTTTATCTTCTCTTCTTTTACCTGTTCTTCTCTTCTTTACATGTCCAGGGCCTTATGATGTAAACATTTTTCAATTTACATTTGCAAAAGTGACTGTGGAATTTGAAAGACACCATTTGCTACATTTGCACCATTTGCTACGCTCAAGAAAGTGAAAATGAAAGTGAAGCTTATTTTGATAGAGATGGAGGCTGTTTAATGCAAAGAAATACTTTGCTAAAGGAGGCATATGGACACACCAGAGAAGTCAAGGAATTGTAGGCACCGTTCCCAGATTCGTAGCTCGTGCCTTGTACGTAGCATCCCTATGTCGGCCTCATGCTCACCCAGAAAGTGGTGGAACAGAAATAATTGCACGAGTTACCTCTTGATTTGCAGCTGCTCTGACAATTCATTGAGAGCTGCAGGGATAATACATTAATCTTGCAGCTGCTGTTTGAGATCTGTGTGACTCGTCGAGGAAGCAGCCTCCTTCCCTGCCGTTCCAGCCCTTGGAGGCTTTCAGTGTCTCTTGGATATGTGCATGAAAGAGCATGTGAAATGTTCCCCTTGCCTACAACCTATCATCAGGCAAGTATCTTCCCCTACAATCCAGAGTAACTATGGGCGCATGTAAAAGGCATTACGTGTACCCGTAGTTACTGCACCACCTAGTGAAAACCTATAGGAAATTCATAGTGCAATCCAAAGCAAATTGTTCTTACACTGGAGCAAGGACTCCCCGTAGTTACTCTGGATTGCGTCCTTCATTAGTTGTACAACTGCCAACCCCCAAACTGCCACGGGTCCACAGGAGCTGGTGCAAAAAGTGTGCGCCTTTGGAAATAAATCCCGAGAAATACAGAATCACCCCTGAAATTTTATGGCAGGCTCCTTTGGAAGGCATCATAAAATTGTGACTGATGCTTTAGACATGAAGATAATTATTTATTCATTGACAATATGTCTAGCCCTCCCTTCCCAACCAGGCAGGGCAGCTTACAACATGTATTTAAAATCAGACAATCCAATTATAAAAGAACATCATCATATAAAATAATATTTTTAAAAAAATCTTTAAAAGTACATCTTACTGCCAGCTGTTTAAAAAAGTTTAGCGCAGAAGACTAGTTTAAATTCTGTTTAAAGTACTAGTTAAAACTGACCCCATGAGTGAGGTATGGGGCAAGGCATGCACGTAGCGAGAATGTGGACATCCTTAATCATGTGCAGCCCATAAGATCCAGCCCGCTGAGTAGCCACTTTTACAATTAGAATAACTGAGTCTGGAATATATGATTCTAACCACTGTAAAATCTATTGCAAGTACCATTTAATAGAATTATAACTACTACAAAAGTGGAACAAATTTAGCTTTGCCTCCTTTATGGGAGTAATGCGAGGCCTTTGCTAATCCGGCATATTTTGTATTATCTCTCACACCTCTCTACTACCCCCACCTCTCATAAACAACCTTGTGCTTTTCGGATCCATGAAGCATAAATAATAATGACACCGTTGACTGATCACAGGTTATTACCTTTTGTGTGGGTTTGCTTCAGCTGTCATGTGGGCTGGAGCGGAGGTAAAGCACTGAGCACATGTGCTGAAAAAGTATCACTGAAAAGTAAAGGTTTCATGTCATCCATTTCCGCAGCTTCAGGCAACCGTGTATATTTATCAGAAAGAAGTCTGCAATATGTGTAGCACACACAATGCTATACAAGACTGGCGGCATAGCTAGAGGGGAGTGGAGCAATCAGTCTTGGAGGGAGGCATGCAAGGAGAGCCTTTGGAGCCATTCCTGGTGGGGGGAGTATATCGGAGCTGTATACAGCTGTACCTGTATCTGTAGGTACCTGTTCCAAATTTTCAGGTACCCACATTATACCCACATAATAGTAATGATGGCAGGATTAATCAGAATGATAACACAAGGAAAGGGATAACACCCCAGTGTCACATTCCTGATCCAATACAGCTAGGGTTGTCATAATTCCACAGCAGGGATGACATAATTGCCATAATAGGGTTGTCATGAAGAAAGAAAGAAAGAAAGAAAGAAAGAAAGAAAGAAAGAAAGAAAGAAAGAAAGAAAGAAAGAAAGAAAGAAAGAAAGAAAGAAAGAAAGAATAGCAGTGCCAGGAAAGTGGGCTATATTTAGGGTTGCCATATGTCCCAAAAAACAGGACCAACCCAAATTTTGGGGGTAATAGCATATTTGGGGGATTGTCCCTTTTTCGGGATACATGGCAACCCTAAATACAGCCCGCTTTCCTAGGGCTGCTATTCTCTCTCTCTCTCTCTCTCTCTCTCTCTCTCTCTCTCTCTCTCTCTCTATCTATCTATCTATCTTCATTAATTTTACTTAATTGGAGGCTTGTAGAGCCTTGCGGAAACTTCTGTGGGGCTTCCCACCAATGTACACAGCAAAGGGCTGTACCCTCACTTCCCACAAAAATACACCATGGTATTGGTATGAGTCTGAGTAAGTCCAAGTATGACTTTGGAAATTGCTGCTTTAGAAGGTTTTCTGAAGATTGGGAAACTCATTTTTGGTGTCCCCCCCTACCCCCCCCCCCAAAAAAAAATAACCAGTAATGAACAGTAAACTTCGGATATAACCGGAGGGCAACAAATCTGGCCAAACCACAGTTTCAGAACCCACGATTTGATGAAAACACAGGTTCGTGGATAAACTGTTTGGACTTGTACATACAAATTAGTGCCGAATCATACATATAGGAAAATCTGGGGACATATACAACAATTTGTATTTCTTCTTTCTCCATCCTTCATGGCCTTTTGGAAATCACAGATCCCCATTTTGCCTGGTACAGCAAAAATCTGAAACAGACATCTGAGAGTCAGTGCCTTGTTGCTTCCTTCTAAAAAATTACTGTGAAAAAATAAGGGAAGTCTATTATTTTCTCAGCATTTCTGTCTCAGACCCCTATGGCATTGTCAATGGCTGAAAATAGCGAGGCAGCCAATTTTCACAGTATCTTAAACAAGAACACTGAGATTTATTTTCTCCTCCATTTCACTTGGTGTCGGAATGTGAATTGTATTGCCGGCCACTGGTAATAGCATATTTCAAAAGGTAGCACAGCATATAAATGGCAAGTGCGGAATGGAAAAGATCTTTAAAAACCCTCTCAAATTATTCTGCTGTTGCAACATGGTTTGTTGAGGATACGACATCCGTTCCCAGGCAGAAAACGGCATATTTTAGAATAAAAAGTAGGCTGTCTACTCGTTTTGCTTTTGAACACTACTCAGTTACTAAGGGTGCAATCCAGAGTAACTACGGGGAGTCCTTGCTCCGGTGTAAGAACAATTTGCTCTGGATTGCAATATGAATTTCCTATAGGTTTTCACTAGGTGATGCTATAACTACGGGTACACGTAATGTCTCTTATGTGCTCCCATAGTTACTCTGGATTGTAGGGGTAAGTCTGGCTATCCATTACTATAGAAAGTAGAAAGATTTTTTTGCCTGGCGGTGTACAAAGCATTAAGTGCTTCTCAAATATTGTATTTTATCTCTGGTTGCTGTATAAATACTGTATAAATGCTACTAGCAAATCTATCTCTTTTCTAGGATCAGCATTAGGGTGCAATCCAGAGTAACTACAGGGAGTCCTTGCTCCAGTGTAAGAACAATTTTCTCTGGATCGCAATATGAATTTCCCATTGGTTTTCACTAGGTGGTGCTGTAACAATGGGTGCACATAATGTCTTTTACGTGCTCCCATAGTTACTCATAGGGATACTAGCGATTTTCAACAAGTGTACCATGGCACACTGGTGTGCCATGAGTGGTTCATAGGTGTGCCATGGGGGTTTGGTCAATTAAATCATTTATTAAATAAACACCATTTATTAATAGGCTATTAATATTAATAAGCCATTAATATTAATGTCTGTTAATATTAATAAGCCATTTATTAATATGCTTATTAATAAGCCTAACTGAGGAACTGAAACCCCTCCCCCTGAAGCAGCATAGTGTGCCTTTTCAATTATCCAAAGATTGATGGCTTTTAGCACCTGATTGGTGTGCCATGAGATGAAAAAGATTGAAAATCACTGAGCTATAACATCAGCTCAGTGCTATTACCTCAGATATGATATAGCTGAGTTACACCATCAGCTCAGCTATATCATGCACTTGGCAGGTGCATTGATCGCAGGCAGACTGAGTTCAAAACTGAGCTTTCCATCCTCTCGGGCAGCAATTTTCACTCCATTTCATCTCATGGCACACCTTGAATGTCAAGTTTATTGGGCAATTGTCTAGTTTTTGGAAATTGTCGAGATTGTCTAGTTTTTGGCATAGATTGTCAACTTTTTTGGCAATTGTCAATCACATTTTTCGGCAGCTTGCATCAACTAATGCAGGCCTCCGTCAGTCTTGAAAGACTATGGTATCGTGCTTGGCGCTGCATACGCTGCATGCGAAGCACGAAAGCCTGGGTTGGATAGTTATGGAGGATAGGCTGTTACCCAAGCAGCAAATCCCCCCTCTCCATGCCACTGAATTAGTCCAATGGAAAGGCAGAGCCGATACAATTGGATCCAGCTGGCGTCGCAGAGCTGGGCTAAGGACAGGAGCTCACCCTGTCATGTGGGGCCGACCCGGGTCTTGAACCCTGGCCTGCTGGTTAACAGGCACAGCGTCTTAACCGCTTGCACCACCCACAGCCTATTAATAAATAGGGCCCTCAAGCTCCTGTGGCACCCCTGCCAACCATTTGCTGCACAGCAATGTACCACAGCAGAGTGACTAAAAATCACTCCTTTAGGGGAAAATGAAAGAGGAATCTCATTTACTGTTGCAAGCTGATCCCCACTTAGTAAACCTACCTATTGGGCCTAACTCTTGGTGGCTTACTGGGTATTGATGGAAAGCAGCAGCAAAAGGATTTGCAAAATTATGGGTGTTATCCTAATCAATTCAGACCAGCAAAACCCACTCATCACTCCATTCCCATGATGGGGTGGGAGGCTGGCGCGTGTCTGTGCACTAGCCCAAACCCCCCAGGAGTGGCACAGGAGTGTATTTTGTGATACCCTCAGGCCAGAACTTGTGCCAGACTAACCAGCAGTTAGGATTGCCCTGTTAAATAAAGGAGAGTCCATATCCCAGCCTTGGGATAAAACATTTTAAGCTAATTTTGTAGTTGGCACCTATAAGTCTTCCCTCAAATTTGCCTGCCCTAAATGTGCAGGATTGGTGAGCTAGCAAGAGCCAACACGTTGAGCAGAGAAAAGGCTCTTGCATTATGAAAATAACTTAAACCTGGCAACAGATGAATATTTATCAACTTTCGAAAGTGCCTCTTTGATGACACATCGATACGTTTACATAAGAGCAAGTGACACATCATCCTTCACATTAGCTGCTTTCTCATATGTCTAGTAAAGAAATATACAGGGAACATGGAGAAAATACATGTCATTATCCAGATGAATACTTCAAATTAAAAGGGTGTTGATGTAATGATATAAGTATAAGTTGATGATATAAGTAAGCCTATAGGTGAGCTTGGCCTATATTTTGACTACATGGAAGGGCTATATTGACCATATGACTATAAAAGCAAATGTTCTGATGTAATCAGCAGAATCAGGACAGAAGGTCTATCTATCTATCTATCTATCTATCTATCTATCTATCTATCTATCTATCTATCTATCTATCTATCTATCTATCTAGCTGTGTGTCTGTCTGTCTGTCTGAGAACAGAGGGCATGACTTCTGTACCAACCACCCCACATTATCATAGAAAGAGAGGCCAGGTGAGTTAGGTGAGCCTAAATTTCTTAGGATTGCACCCTAACCTACAATCCAGATTAACTACAGGAAGATGTCAAGAGGCACTTATTCTATGCATTTCCCATATGTTTCCCTTAGGTGGCACTACATCAGTGTAAACTACACTGTGTAAAACTACATCAGTGTTAAAGGTCTTATAGTTACTCTGGATTGTAGCCTATGGGCAAAATCCAGAGTAACTATGGGGAGTTCTTGCTCCAGTGTAAGAACAACTTACTCAAGATTCCAATATGAATTTCCCATACGTTTTCACTGGGTGGTGCAGTAACCATGGGTGCATGTAAAGTCTCTTACGTGCTCCTGTAGTTACTCTGGATTTGTGAATATGTCTTTTAAAATAAGGGTGCTCATTAGATTTGATGGCGCATTTGATTCAAGTGAATGCACGTATATCAAAGGGTGCAAATCCAGAGTAACTATGGGGAGTCTTTGCTCCAGTGTAAGAACAATTTACTTTGTATTGCAATATGAATTTCCCATAGGTTTCACTAGGTGGTGCAGTAACTACAGGTGCACGTAATGTCTCTTACGTGCTCCTGTAGTTACTCTGGATTGTAGGGCAAGCTACTTACCTGCAGAGAATTCTGCATGAGTCATGCTTGGGAATGAACAGATTTCCAATAAAACCTGCGGCATGCAAGTATTTGTCCTTCCTGCAGATTAAAACATTTCAAGCAACTGATAAGAAGACCAGAAGGGGAGGAAAAATAGGAAAGGGGTGTAGGAGATTCAAAGCCCAATCCTAAAGCGCAATCCTAAGCATATCTATTCAGAAGCAAGCCCCATTGTGTTCAATAGTACTTACTCCTAGGAAAATGTGGTTAGGATTGTAGCCAAAAGCTCTGTGGGATCAGGTCTTAAAACCACCTAGACAGTATTTTGTTCTCACGCTGTCAATCAGATACTGTCCCTGAACCTAAAGGTAGCAGGTAGTCATTAGGACAAGTGGCTATTAATAGTGGCGCAGCGGTCCTATAATGTATTTATATAATGTTTTATAATGGTCCTTAAATGTATTTATTCCCCTTTTAGAGCTAGGCCAGTTGAGGCCACCACAATAAGCCAAACCAAGGTTCTAATAATTACAATTCTACTATTAAATAGATGGCTAATTACCATCACAAAAAGTGAGAGTTACTAACAGAGGGAGCTCCTCTGTTTCATGATACTAAGGCCAATTTTTTTGAGGAGGGAGGAGGGGGTAGGGTTGCCATATATCCCCAAAAATGGACAATCCTGATTTTGGGGGATTTTGTTCACATACTGACAAATGGGAGAGAAGGGCCTGTCCCAATTTTGTGGAAGAGGATTATCCCCCTAGTAGGGGGAACTGGAAAATACTTTTTTTGGTAAATGTATTTACAAAAATTTACCAAGAAAGTTGAAAGATTTACAAAGATTTTCAAAAAAAGTCCAACAATTGTGGCAAAGAAGACCAAAATGATCCCAGAGGTAACTGGTGCTCACTGCTATCCCAATACACCTTGAGTAGCACCTGAACAGAATCAGGGCGACAAAATGGATTTACCCCCAAATCCAGAGTAACTACAGGAGCATCTGTAGTTAGTGCACCAACTAGTGAAAACCTATAGGAAATTCATATTGGAATCCCGAGTAAGGCTATAATCCAGAGTAACTACGGGAGCATGTAAGAGACTTTACGTAGTTACTGCACCACCTAGTGAAAACCTATGGGAAATTCATATTGCAATCCAGAGTAAATTGTTCTTACTCTGGTGCAAGGACTCCTTGTAGTTACTCTGGATTGTGCCCTAAGTTTTTCTTATACCAGAACAAGGACTCCCCATTGTTACTCTGGATTTTGCCCATAGTCACAACAATTACTATCCATCAACTTCAGAAAACAGCTTTATGGGAACAGCTTATATTTTGTAACAATATTTATATCAAAATAGGCATATACAGGTATCTCCCGTTTTCTGACATCCACTCTTGGATGATCCACTGATGATTTCTGATTATCCACTCTTTCAATACCTTTCAACTATACTCAGAACTCATTCCTTCAACCAGTGGTGTAGCTAATGATCATGTAGCCTGGTGCAAAGCGCAAAATATTCTGTGTTCTTGAGTTCTGGGGGAAAAAATCCAATGTTCCCCTTTTCCTTGTAAGCAACAGCATGTTGCCTCTTATAGTCAGACCCACAAGCCAATTTAATTTGATTGATTTGTACTAATTATGTTTTCTAAGCACTAACCTGATAAAGATCCAGTTCTGCCCTTAACCATAGCCAATAAATTCCTATTGATTTTAACAATGGAAAGCTAACATACCTTAAAGGCACTTCTAGACTGATGACTGAGGCAGCAATCCTAAGTCCCAGTTAGGCCGGGCTACGTCCCAACACAACTTCCGTGCTGACCTGGGAGTGTCACAAAAGTGCCATATGACACTTCTGCGCCACTCCTGGGGGGGGGGGGGGTTAGGCCAGGTATACATTTGATATACACCAGATATACACTTGCCTCCCTACATCACCAGGGGAATGGAAAGACTGATGAGTTGTGCCAGCCTACGTTAGGATTGCACCCTATGAAAACTAATCCTTTCAGCTGTTAAGCACCAAAAACCAATGCATCAATGAAAATTAGGGCACATTTTAAATAAGTTAAGCAACTCATCCGTAAAAGTAAAATAAGCAAAAGTAAAATTGTCTGTCTGCTCCAGACAACTGTGTGTTTGGTTCCAAACAGATTTTGAGCACAATCCTAACCATGTCTACTCAAAAGAAAGCTCCATTATGTTCAATGGGTTTTACTCCCAGGAAAGCGTCTTTAGGATTGCAGCCTAAGAATACAAGTTTATATGTTTGCATCCATATATCCAGGGCTGGATTTAGGATTGATGAGGCCGTAAGCTCTTGAAGGTAATGGGGCCCTTTACATGTCCAGCTGTCCTTTGTCAAAAACAAATTGTCGCTGTTTTTTGTTTTGAATATATGGTAATTTATGCTATATGGTAATTTTTATGTGGTAATTTATGCTATATGGTAATTTATGGACTTAATAGGTATCTGCACATAAAATTATTTGCACATATTTGCACAAAATTATTTGCACAAATGTGCAAAATCATTTGCACATAAAATTATTTCTACATCCAATTTTTTTTCTTTTTGGGGCCCCCAAGAGAGTGGAGCCCTAAGCCATACCTTGTTTAGCTTATACATAGATCTGGCACTGCATATATCATTGTATGCATTAGGACCGGTAAGTAAGGGTGTGCAGGACTGCAAAGGTGAGCAGGACTGCAGCTTAGGAGCAAACTGAAGATCTCTTAGAGGTGAGGGAATATGTTTCGCCTTACCCTAAATAATGCCCCAGACACCCCATAGGGCTTCTTGTACCCACACTAGTTATTTACCTTGTGCAATTCTGGAAAGCACTCTGTAATGCCAGGTGGCCAGGTGGGATTTGGATATGGCATGCGCTGCCATGTCCAACTGCACCTCCTCCTCGTCTTGATAATCCCACTTTTCTAGCTTCCCCAGTCCAAAAATCTCCCTCCCCACCTCCAACCTTTCCCAGCCTTGTGGCACCCAGTACAAACTTCTGAACCAGCCAGGATACTGGAAGTTATCAAAGGGAGGCAATTTTTTCTGAATCCTTAAGGAACTCTTCTGAAGGTCTCATGGACCACTTATGGTCCATACCATGAATTGGGAATCAGTGACTTTGATAGATCAAGACATCTTCCTACTGTAATTTATGAGAAGGATGGCTGGGGAGAAACCAAACCAGGTGTTGCAGATAAGCAAATGGTCAACAACTGGTACCATGTTTTGACCTAATTCTGATATCAAAATTTGGTACAAATCATTGATGGCTTGTGATGCCTGGAATAAAGAGCCTCAAAGGATGAAATCCAGAGTAACTATGAGGAGTCCTTGCTCCAGAATAAGAACAAGTTACTCTGGATTGCAATATCAATTTCCCATAGGTTTTCACTAGGTGGTACAGTAACTATGGGTGTACGTAATGTCTCTTACGTGCTCCTGTAGTTACTCTGGATTGTGCCCAAAATCCTTTATCCTGTCAAAAGGAGATAATTTTACAAATGTGGTTTCTTGGCAGGGAGTCTGCATTGCTAATATGCCAAAACGAGATGCTTTCATGTGCTTCCTTGTTTCCAGGGCTGTTAATCATAATTGTGTTGCTTTTAATGTTAATTTTATGTCATGTATAGGAGGGAAAACAGTTTTAAAATATTTCCTTTACAACTGAAAAGGCTCTAAAAAAAGAACACAATTCATGCAATGTTCCCCCTCCAAAATTTGACACACCGAAGCTTCACCCAGTTCCAACACAAATCCCATATTGTGTGCTTGCATTAGAAGATGCTGCCCTTGGTAACCCTGAACAAATTATTTTCATGTAAAACCCCTTCCTTTGCCAGATGCACTGTAATCTCCTTTTAACTCCATTGCATCTAATCCTACTTTGGTATTAGACACCACAACGCATCTGGGACAGCCCCTTTAATTTCTCCCCCATACTGGAATGCACTTTGTTACAATACTATATATCTAAATATACAGTTTCCAAACTGTGGGTCATGACCTACCAGTTGGTGGGATCTGATTGTTGGAGGTTCATATGAAACTGGCAAGCTGATCGCAGATCAGGAAAATATACTGACAGCACAATCCTAACCATGGCCTATATCCTAAAGTCAAATTAAGCCCTTTGCTCCAGAGCAGTTAATATGACTTTCCATAAGTTAACACTAAAGGGTGACGTAACTGCGTGGACCTGTAATTGCTATGGATTTTGCCCCATGTCTACTCAAAAGTAAGCCCCTTTGCAATCAAAGGGTCTTACTCCCAGGAAAGTGTCTTTAGGATTGCAGCATGAGTCTGGTTTGGGAACCACTGACAGACAATGGGCAAAATCCAGAGTAACTACGGGGAGTCCTTGCTCCGGTGTAAGAACAATTTACTCTGGATTGCAATATGAATTTCCCATAGGTTTTTACTAGGTGGTGCAGTAACTACAGGTGCATGTAATGTCTCTTACATGCTCATGTAGTTACTCTGGATTGCAATATGAATTTCCCATAGGTGTTCACTAAAAAGCAGGTCTCAGTCTTGAAAGACTATGGTATCATGCTTGGTGCTGCATACATTGCATGCGAAGCATGAAAGCCTGGGTTGGATTGTTATGGAGGATGTGCTGTTACCCAAGCAGCAAATCCCCCCTCTCCACGCCACTGAATTAGTCCAATGGAAAGGCAGAGCCGATACGATTGGATCCAGCTGGTGTCGCAGAGCTGGGCTAAGGACAAGAGCTCACCCTGTCTTGTGGGGCCAACCCGGGTCTTGAACCCTGGCCTGCTGGTTAACAGGCACAGTGTCTTAACCGTTTGCGCCACCCACAGCCCACAAGTGTTCGCTAGGTGGTGCATAAACTACAGGTGCACGTAATGTCTCTTACGTGCTCATGTAGTTACTCTGGATTGTAGGGAACATTTCATAGAATCATAGAGTTGGAAGGGACCCAGTAGGTCATCTAGTCCAGTCCCCTGCCTGTAGTAGGAAATCCTCCTAGAGCATCTCCGACAGGTGCTTTTGGGGAACAAATTCCAAATCTCAGCCACCAATACTTTCTCATAGCATTGAACGTGACACTTTTTTCTCATTTTTTTCCCCCTCAACAATTATCTTTGAAAAGCTCATTGTAACTGTCTCTCCCTTTTGGTGGATTAGATTGATTTTGTTGATTAGATTGACACAGTGATGTGGAATATGGAACTACTGACATTTCAGATTTCCTGGTAGCAAACAACAGGAAAAGTAGCAGATTGAGCACTTGAGCTTCCCTCTGGTTCAATGCCAAGAGCTTTCTGTCATTCATAAATTGCCGGAGCCAAAGACCTCATTTCAATACTTTGGCAGAAAAAAAATTCTCCGAGATTGAATTACTTTCAAACACTCCATTGCCTATTATGAATGGCTCTTTATTAAAACAGACAAGGAATTGCTTCAACACAGGAAAATTGCCATTGACGATGCTTCTCGCAATCTGATTTATAACCCAGCTCGCTTTAATTCGGTCTATGAATATTTAAAAAGGCTCACCAAAGCGCAATAAAGGGAAAAAAGGCATTTGTTATAAAATATAACCACAAGCTTCATCAGTGTCTAATATTCCAAGGTTGTCTTGCTGCAAAGGTATGGATTGATGGATGGAATAATGTTTGGTCCCAAACATAAAGAGATGCCTGAAATAGGATCGCCATAATTCTCTTCCATGAAACTGGGACAGGATCGCTTGTCAAACTTGCCAGTATCCAAACCCCAAAAAGCAGATTAGTTCCTGTTTTTACTGTGGCACCTGTGACCCAAAATAGCTTTCAGAACAAATCATAACGTCTACAGCAAAAATTAAAATACAGTATAAATATAGTAAATATATTACAGAAGCTACAGTAGAATTCTATTCCAGAATCAGAACCTTATTCACTTATAACACAAAGGGCAGGAAGCATTGAGCTACCTGAAGCCTTCCTCAAACTAAGCAAGAATAATAATAATATAATAATAACATACTTTATTTATATCCTGTCTTTTTCCTGGGGACTCGGTTTGATTCATGCCTGGAAGAGAGATATTAGAAGTTGCTGACAAGTTGTCATGATCCTCAATGAGAAAGAGAAATCACTGGTGTGTTTATGGCACCAATGGCATATCTAAGGGGTGGAGGGGTAGCAAATGCACTCGGTAAGAAGCTTGGGGGGGAGCAATACTAGTGGGCAAAACTTTTTAAACCTTGATATTTTTGAATAATACCATCATGTTATACCCCACTTGATGCAGAATTTAATGCAGAATGCATTGAAACAAACTGTTTTAAAATATCTCTATTCTGTTAAAAGTTATAACCAAATATTCAGAATTTTTTTTAAAAAAAACTGCATTAAGAAAAACTGGATTTTCTTAACTGAGAACTGACCAACAAGATTGATTATTCTGAGAACCAATAACAACAAATTGTTGTCTTTTTCGAGAATCAATAACAACTAATGATACAGCAGCAGGCCTCCGTCAGTCTTGGAAGACTATGGTATTGTGCTCAGTGCTGCATATGCTGCATGCGAAACACGAAAGCCTGGGTTGGATTGTTATGGAGGATAGGCTATTTCCCAAGCAGCAGATCCCCCCTCTGCATGCCACTGAATTAGTCAAGTGGAAAGGCAGAGCCAATACGATTGGATCCAGCTGCGTCACAGAGCTGGGCTAAGGACAGGAGGGGCCGACCCGGGTCTCGAACCCTGGCCTGCTGGTTAACAGGCACAGCATCTTAACCCCTTGCGCCACCCACAGCAGGAAACCAAAAAGGATTAATAGGAGGTAAGCCTGGGGTTGCCAGCATAGTAAGTGAGAGGTGAACTGCTTGGGGGCATGTGTGTGCGTAGATTTTCCTCTGTTTTCATATTTTTAAAAGCCGGGATGTTACATCACTTCCCAGGCATAGATTTGAGCTCAGTTTTAGTATTGCAGCATAAGATAAATAATTTCATTTTAGAAGAGAAAGTCTGAAGGGTTCTATAAATATTGTAAAGACATTGTCAGATATTTACAGATAAATATTGTAAATCATAGAATCTAAAACTGCAATGTAAAGACACTTTCCTGGGAGTAAGACCCATTGAACATAATGGTGCTTACTTTTGAGTAGACATGGTTAGGATTGTGCTCATAGAGTTGGAAGGGACCCAGTAGATCATCTAGTCCAGTCCCCTGCCTGTAGAAATATATCTGAATATCTAAATCAGAAATATACTAAATCAGAAAATTTGAAAAATATCTAAATTAAAAATATAAATATATCTAAATATCTGGCAATATACAGTATAAATATTCTAAATATTGTCAGATCTAGAATTGCCTGCTTGTGCATTATTATTCCACAGGCATTAGTAAATAAGGCAAAAGTAAGATGGAGTAATATGCACCTTGAGTAATATCTGATGAGCAATTTGAGGATGAGAAAAGCTAGTATATAATTATTTTTTAAAACTCCCAGGCAGAGGGTATTGAATTCTGCTGTGCTGCAGCGCCACCCTTAGAACTGGTCAGAACTGGTACTGACTGACCTGATATTCACTGATGACAGTGCCATATTCACCAACATGGATATAGAGGACACCAACATCCTTTACCACATTGCCCAATCCTACAGCCTAAGAATCAATGTGGATAAGACCAAAGTTATGACCACAGATGGATCACTGGCCAGTGTTCATCTGGATGGAGTCCAAATTGAGCAGTGGCAAGTAATCAAATATCTGGGGTCACTGGTGCATGCGAAGAAAGTGCCATATAAGTCCACTGAAGTTAGGGTTGTCATAATTATCTTCCACAAAATTGGGACAAGAAGACCCTGTCCCATTTGCAGTGCGTGAACACAACCCCCCAAAATTTGGATTGTTCCTGTTTTCTGAGACATATGGCAACCCTACAAGAAGGCAAATATCTCCACCAACACCAAAATTCACCTAATCCAGCCAATTCTTCTGTAAGGGTCAGAAATATGGATTCTGCTCAAATCAGATATGAACAAGCTTGAGGCCTTTAAATAAACAAGCTTGAGACAGATCCTGAGTGTCTCCCTTTTTGATCACCACCATAATGAGATTATATGGAAAAGGTGCAACCGTCAAACCTTAGTCGAAGAACTACTGTAATAAAAAAGATGGTTTGGCCACATCTGCAGGATGAACACCAATCGGCTGCTACATCAGCTCCTTTGACTTGAGCAATGGTGAGTTCATCGAGCAGCACCGAAGAAGACGTGGCTCAAACTGGATGAGGAAGACCTAAAGAACCAACAACTGACCACTGATGAGGCTAGAAATATCACCACCAGTCGCCAAGAGTGATTAACCCTACAATCCAGACTACGGGAGCACGTAAGAGACATTACGTGTACCCGTAGTTACTGCACCATCTAGTGAAAACCTATGGAAAATTCATATTGTAATCCAGAGCAAATTGTTCTTACATCGGAGCAAGGACTTCCCATAGCTACTCTGGATTGTGCCCTAAGGCTGCAATCCTAAAGACAATTTCCTGGGAGTAAGACCCACTGAACACAATGGGGCTTACTTTTGAGTAGACATGGTTAGGATTTTGCTTTAAGAGTGTTAAGACATAAAAGTCCTGCAATCCTAAAGGTACTTTCCTGTGAGTAAGACACGTTGAACATAATGGAGCTTACTTATGAGTAGACACGGTTAGGAATGTGCTGTATATTTAATTATCTGTGTGTTGGGGTGTCCACATCTTCTGGTCAACATTCCGTATCAATCAAGCAGGCCGAAGAGAGGGAATTGTCAACATTCAACTATCAACATTCCAGCTTCCTTATGGGAAGATGAGATGCTAGGAGATGGGTTTTTTTAAACTGGTAAACTGGTACAAAATGTTATATTGTACCACCACTGCCATTTTTGAAACCATCACTAGATGGCAATGCAAGTAACGTCTAGATAAAAGGCTTCATTTTATCTCCACGTAATTAAATGAAATGCCGCAGGTGCCTCTGTCGACGTTTCATGAAGATTTATAAGGCTTCTTCATCAAAAGCAATGTGGTTTCAGACTCTAATTCATCATGCTAGGTCACACACATATTCTTCATGAATACTGGTCTCCCATCTTTTAAAGCATCAGGATGATGAAGCAGGTCGATTTAAGTATGCATTGAAAAGAAAAGGCAGGAACATTACGTGTGTCAAAAAATGTGCTGGTGGTTTTAAGAAGCATCTCGTGAACATAACTAGACTGCACCACTAGTTATAAGTAGCAATTCCAGCACACAGAGATCCATGATGAGGTCCAGGAATATCTAAACTTCATAGGCCTCCAGAAGATTGCAACTACCCAATTACAAAAAGCAGAACTCCTGGGAAGTTCACACATTATGAGATGATGGTGACTGTGAAATAATACATCATCATCATCATCATCACTATTACCTTTGTGATTCCCAGTTCCTTGGATGGGAACCGAATCATAATAGAGCCAATTGCAGTCAAACACCTGGTGACTGTGAAATTATACATAATAATTAATATTATTAATATTAATATTATAATATAATATTATATATACAATTATTATTATATTATTATAATATATTATTATCATCATCATCATACACAGCAAACAATTTCGTGCTGGTTTCATTCACATCACCAGTCGGACCCTTCCCAAGAGTCTAGGACTGTGTGATGTAGCGGCGTTATTATTATTATTATTATTATTATTATTATTATTATTATTATTATCGTCATCATCATCATCATCATCATCATCATCATCATCCATAAATACATAGCGAACAATTTCGTGCTGGTTTCATTCACATCACCAGTCGGACCCTTCCCAAGAGTCTAGGACTGTGTGATGTAGCGACGTATAATTATAATAATTATTATTATTATTACCTTTGTGATTCCTAGTTCCTTGGATGGGAACCGAATCATAATAGAGCCAATTCCACTCAAACACCTGGTGACTGTGAAATAGTACATAATAATTGATATTATTAATTTATTTTATTTATTTATTTAATTTATATCCCACCTTTCCTCACCTGCAATAATATTAATAATATTATTAATTCTGCAACTTCTGCAATAACAAACAATTCAGTACTGAACAGAAAAATTCGGTTTCCTCTTCTGTTTTCCCTTTTGACCACCAGATGGCAGTGCAAAACTCTATGTACTGTATGCTTAATGCTCAGGGTGACATCCCCACAATGATGGCCAAAGGCTTTAATTATCTTCATCTGATTCTTGTTAAAGCCATCCTTTTTATATATCCTATGGTTTAATTAAATTTTTGAATCCATTCAGCTCTCCTAAATCTAATAAAAGGGGGGAAGATATGAATGAGATATTGCTGGCTCAAAAATATTAATTCCAGGATGTATTCGGGTTGAACGTTTTGTCAAAATGAGCTATTTGGTTTTTGCATTGTATTAAAAATAAAAACAGGATATTGTCTTCATATGTTCTAATTTTGTGGAATTAATAGTTCAGACTGTGCAAAAGGATCTCATAATAAGGTTCATAAACTTTACCTGGTTGTAAAGGGGTAGATTATGGAGAAGGAACATTTCAAAAGCTGAGAGAAGCTGGAAAGTTCTGATCAGCCCAGCATAATATTCCCTATCCTATTAAACTACCCCATATTAAATATACCCCACCCTAATAAAATACCCATAAGATAGCTTGTATTTTTTTTTCTTGAATAAAGTTTGCGCTCTTATTAAACCAAACTAAGTTTCATAGGATCTTTGCATAGATTTCACAGAATTACAACAGTTTGTAGTCATAGCATCTAATCTAATGCACACTTCAATTTTGGAGACGATGGGCACAATCTAGAGTAACTATGGGAAGTCCTTGCTCCGGTGTAAGAACAACTTATTCTGGATTCCAATTTGAATTTCCCATAGGTTTTCACTAGGTGGTGCAGTAACTATGGGTGCATGAAATGTCTCTTATGTGCTCCCGTAGTTACTCTGGACTGTAGGGTAAAATGGGCTGGAAAAGGTGAGAGATTAGAGTAAATAGGGTTTATAAACAGGACATAAATGAACATAAAATATGAGCCTTTCAAAGCAGGGGACAGATCCCCACAGGGCCAACCTTAGGAGCTAATTAGAACCTAATTTCTAATTAGGGCCTAATTAGAAACACTGCAGGGATCTATGTTCACATCCAAGATTGGATTCCCAAATTGGGAGTTCTTGAGGGCCAGAAATGTCCCTGTCGATGTCCCCCGTCCTACAGACTTGAGTGGTTCTCATTCATTTCCATTGGGTCTCCAGGATTTTTAATACATGGATTTGACTCAACATGAATGGCCACTGCAAATTGCAATAAAAGAAACTGCTTTTCTACTATTGTAGAGATAGTCATGCAAGCTATCATTCCATTTTTTAGTCCCAGAATCAAACCCCTGCAGATATTAAAGCACTACCTTATTCAACTAAGCACGATAGAGGAGTAAGTAACTTAGAAGTGGATCTTTACGCCTATTTTTCCATTGTTTTCTTTATATAATGATTTTTTTAATCCACAGAAAGTCCTGGAATAGACCAGTGGTGGGCAGATGCCGGTTCGGGCCTACTTGCCCAAACCGGATCATGCCCCCTGGCGGATGCTGGCGAACTGGTCAGACCTGTGGCTGCCAGAACCACGGGGACCGGTACGCCAGCAGCCGCCATGTGCAGCATGCATGCGTCCAGCTGGACGCAAGTGCGCTAACTCTCCTGAAGCTCGGCTTCACGAGTTTCAGCGCGCATGTGCCAAGCCTGGCACATGCGCAGTGCAGTAGGGTTAGAGCCCTGCCCCTGCCCCCTAACCCCAGCCCCGCCCTCTGACCCTGGCCCGCCCCACAACTTCCGGTGAACTGGAACTTGGGGCTGGCTGTGCCCACCCCTGAATAGAACCCTTGTGGATAATGAGGTACGCCTATATATAACTCCATTTTGGGAACAAGACCAATCTCCCTTGATATTGCTGGTCTGGCCTTTGGCAGGTGGTATAGGGTGGGAATCTCCACCACATGGCTCACATTGCAGTGCTTACACTAATTACCATCCCCATCCCCGTTAGGTTAATGTGCTGCAATCCCTTCCACACTTACCTGGGATACATTCCACCGATAGGTGTACCTAATTTTTCAATGCAGATGCAGTTGCAACACAGCCCTGAGGATGAGGAGGTCTCCACAATTGTCCCCCCACATCGGGATGCAGCACATGTTCCATTTGATCCCCCGTTGATTAGCACTGGAAATCTGGACAGGAATAGGATTGGGGCTCTAATAGTGCTTAATATTACAAGCATGGGAATAATACTCAGTGCGCACCTATGCGCAAACAATGAAACAGACTGGTTCATCTATTGTTTGCACAAGGCAGTTGCTACTCCACAGTAAAAAAAATTTCTTGGCCAGATCAGTATTTAAACTGAAGCTTATCTTCTGCAATTTACATCTACAAATATGTACTTTAACACTCATTCCAAGCACTGTCGGTCAATCTCAGATGGGAAAATTCTGATTTTTTTTTTTAAATCTGGAACATCACACAGTTGGATCTATGAGGTTGTATCTTGCATAACAATGTAATTTTGTAAATATTTTAGTACAGTATTTTTTTAAATGGAATTTTAAAAGAGGACACGTCCTGGAAAAGAAGACAAATGGTCACCCTACATATAATTACATAGAATTTATTAAAGACAATAATTTCACATGCTGCCTGTACACAAAGAAATGGAGGACAAGGAAGATATTTTTCCAGGATACATATCTAAAAAAGAGGACAAGTCCTGGAAAAAGATGACAAATGGTCACCCTGTGTGAAATTACATAGAATTTATTAATGACAATAATTTCACAAGGAAAAGGAGGACAAGGAAGATTTTTTCCAAGACACATAAGTAAAAAAGAGGGCATGTTCTGGAAAAAGAGGGCAAATGGTCACCTTGCAAATAATTACATATAATTTATTAATGAACATAATTTCACAAGTGAAAGGAGGACAAGGAAGATTTTTTTTTTCCAGGACACATATCTAAAAAAGAGGACAAGTCCTGGAAAAAGAGGACAAATGGTCACCCTGCAGATAATTACACAGAATTTATTAATGAACACAATTTCACATGCTGCTTGTACACAAGGAAATGGGGGACAAGGAAGATTTTTTCCCAGGACACATAATTAAAAAAGAGGACAAGTCCTGGAAAAAGAGGACAAATGGTCACCCTGCAGATAATTACACAGAATTTAATAATGAACACAATTTCACATGCTGCTTGTACACAAGGAAATGGGGGGCAAGGAAGATTTTTTTCCAGGACACATAACTAAAAAAGAGGACAAGTCCTGGAAAAAGAGGACAAATGATCACCCTGCAGATAATTACATATAATTTATTAATGATCATAATTTCACAAGTAAATGGAGGACAAGAAAATTTTTTTTACCAGGACACATAAGTAAAAAAGAGGACATGTCCTGGAAAAGAGGACAAATGGTGTCCCTGCTTATAATGACATATAATTTATCAATGACAACGATTTTATATGTTGTCTGTTCACAAGTAAATGGAGGACAAGGAAGATTTTTTTCCAGGACACATGGCTCCATAAGAGGACATGTCCTGGAAATGGAGGCTATGTTGAGACTGTGCCCCCCTGACCCCTCCCTCCCCCTCCCTGCTGCCGGTCCTCCAGCGCTAGAGGGCGTTGCAGGTCCCTGCTGGCTCCGGGTGGCGCAGCGAGCGGGCTGGAGTGCCTGGGAGGAGAGGCGAGGCGAGTGCGGGTGGTGCGTCTGCCCTGCTGGGACTGCAGGTGAGCTCTGCTGGGTGGCGCGGAAGGGGCTGCTCCCAAGGGGGCCTCCTCTGGGGCAGGGGAGGCCAAGGAGGGGGGCTTGGCCTGGCCTGCTCCCCTCTTCCCTCCCAGGCCTGGTGTCCCCCCACTCAGCCAGGGGGAGGCTCAGCTCTGGCTTTGGAAGGCAGTCTCTCCAGGGCAGGTAAGGGGGCCTCCCCTTCAGAGCCCTCCAGGCAGGGGAAGCTGCTCTATATAGATACATATGTATCCATCCCATGGAGCTACTACAATGTATATACACAGTGGAGTAGCTAAGGGGGGAGGGCAAGGGAGCCTCACCAAGGCATGCAAGGGACCCCCTTTGGAGCACTTACAAGCCTGGGGAGCATATAGAGGTGCTATAGATGCATGTGGGCTACATACAGTGCAATCCTAAGCATATCTACTCAAAAGTAATTCCCATTCTGTTCAATAGTACTTACTCTCAGGAAAGTGGTTAGCCATGTTGCAGCCATAGGCACATATATCTTACAAACAGCACAGTCTATTCATGTCTACTCAGAAGTAAGTCCCGTTGTATTCTATGAGGCTTGCTCCCAGGAAAATGCGTATAGGATTAAAACCGGATTACTATTTGTCTGTCTGTGTGACATATGTAACATATATAACACATTGATATAGAGACAGTAACACATATATATGTTTGTAATACACACACACACACACACACACACTCATCTATATACATATACCCCCAAATAACTACAGTTATTTGGGGGTAACTACAAAGTAACTACAGGAGCACATAAGAGACTTTACGTGCACCTATAGTTACTGCACCACCTAGTGAAAACCTATGGGAAATTCATATTGGAATCCAGAGTATGTTGTTCTTACACCGGAGCAAGGACTCCCCGTAATTACTCTGCATTTTGCACTTAGGCTGCAATCCTAAAGACACTTTCCAGGTAGTAAGACCCATTGAACACAATGGGGCTTAGTTCGGAGTAGACATGGTTAGGATTGTGCTCTTAGTCTGCAATCCTAAAAATTTATGAAATAAATAAATTTATGTTTTAATTTTTTTAATTGAATTGTTAAAAACTTTTATTTATTCATTGCCTTGAGTCGGCCACGGCCCGAGAAAGGGGGATACAAATTTACTAAATAATTTACCAAATAAAGACATTTTCCTGGGAGTAAGATCCATTGAAAACATTGGGGCTTACTTTTGCATAGACAAGGTTAGGATTGTGCACAAACACACATACATATAGATACATATATGTGCATATATATTTATTCTTTCTCTCTTTACACACACTGTATTTAGTCGTATCTAACGCTCACCTTTTTCAGCCAAATTCAGTCCCCAGAATCAGGGTGCACATTAGGTTTGATGGTTAATTAGATTTGAGTAAATACAATGTTTTGATTTTAAGTATATGGTGCGCATTAGATTTGATGGCATATTAGATTCAAATAAATACTATTTACAGTGTAGAGCAGTGTTTCTCAAAGTGGGGGTCGGGACCACTTTGGGGGTCACCTAGAGCTTTCCTGGGAGTCGCCTAAAGACCCCTGGTTCAAGGGGCCAAGAAAGGCTTGCCAAACCTCCGGCTGTAGCTGCGCGCGCACTGGGGCTGACTGACAGTCTCAGGGCTCAATCCTGTGCATGCCTACTCTGAAATAAATCCCATTATAGTCAGGGGGGCCTTTACTCCCATGTAAATGTGGATAGGATTGCAGCCTCAGGACCAAATCCTATGCATGCCTACTCTGAAATAAATCGCATTGTGTTCAATTTGTGCATAGAACACACATTTCATTTGTAAGAATGAAAATACATCCTGCATATTGGATATTTACATTACGATTCATAACAGTAGCAAAATTACAGTTATAAAGTAGCAACAAAAATAATTTTATGGTTGGGGGTCCCCACAACATGAGGAACTTATAAAGGGGTCACGGCGTTAGGAAGATTGAGAACCACTTGTGTAGAGGGAGGAAGGGAGGGGAAAGCACTAAGTTTGATAGGGAGCCTTACCATGCCATACAAGGGCCTTTCCCTTTGGAGGCTTCCAGGAAAGGTGGAGGCATCTAATACAAATACATGTGTATCCATTCCATATAGATTCACAGAATCTGCAGAGGCTACAGATACTATGTATTGACAGTGGAAGAACTAAGGCACTAAGTTTGACAGGGAGATTCACCCTGTATTGTATGCCTGTATTCATGGCATACAAGGGCCCTTTGCCTTTAGAGCTACATATGTGTTAGACTACAGAGGGCACAATCCAGAGTAACTGTGGGGAGTCCGGTGTAGGAACAACTTGCTCTGGGTTGCAATATGAAGTTCTCATAGGTTTTCACAAGGTGGTGCAATAACTACGGGTACACATAATGTCTCTTATGTGCTCCCATAGTTACTCTGGATTGTAAGGATAGACTAGATACTTACGTGCTACAGAGACTGCAGGTACTATGTACCTAGATAGTGGTGTAGCTAAAGGGGGGCAAAGCACTAGGTCTGGCAGGGAGACACTCTGTGGTGTTCAGGTGAGCCCTTCCTGTAGAGCCCTTCCAGACCTGGGGAGAAAAATGGAGGCTTATGGTATGGAAGCCTATTTGCTACATAGATTTATATGTGCTATAATCGTCGATACATATGTATATAGACAGTGGCGTAGCTAGAGGGCAGAGAGCACTACTTTTGGCAAGGAACGTTACTGCTGCATGCAAGGGGCCCCTTACCTTCCCCTTCAGAGCTGTTCCAGGCATGTAGCAAAACAGAAGCATACACTATAGATACGTATGTGCTAAAGGTACTGTGTGTGCCATAAAGAGTGGCATAGCTGGAAGGGGTGAAAAGCACTAGGTATTTCAGGGAGCCTCACTAGGTGTTTATCCTTCCCCTTTGGAGCTGTTCCTGGTGGCAGTTGCAAAACTGAGGCATACGTATGCCCATCAAGTCTAGCTTGTCTCATATTGGCCCACCAGATGCCTCTGAGAGCAAATAAGAGATCTGCATCCTACTTTTGATGCCTGGCATTTTGATGTACAGTGACGCCTCACGTAAAGTATGTTTCACGTAACAAACAAAAATTTCTCTAGGATTCTGCTTCATGTAAAGAACACATTCGTTGGCAGTTGGAGCAGACGCGCTGGCCGGCAGCCTGTTTAAAAAGCGTCAGGGCTGCCTAGCGCACCTGCCCATAGTGAAAGGAACACTTCCATGCTGTTCCTCCTGTGGCCAAGAGTCTGCTGGGCAGAGGGAGAGAAGAGCAGTGGAGAGGAGGGAAGCAGCTCAGGGCTGGCCAGGAGGGAGCAGGGGAGAGAGAGCTCAGGATGGAGAGAAGGAGAAAGTGGGGAGACACTTTGAAGGTGTCTTGGATTGCAGCCTCCTAACCATGTCTACCCAGAAGTAAGCCCCATTGTGTTAAATGGATCTTATTCCCAGGAAAGTGTCTTTAGGACTGCAGCTTAAGTAGACTTCATAAGATCATGCACATTGAATGCATGTTTTGAATTCAGTCCCAGTGTTCTGTCATCATTTTTACATCCAGTTAATATTTTTATATGAATATTTTTGGAGTTGTGGAACCAATCGTCTGAGTTTCTGTTATTTCCTATGGGAAAATCCGCTTCACGTAAAGAATGTTTCACATAAAGAACATGCCTAAAGAATGTTTCACATAAAGAACATGTTTCACGTAAATAATTAAATTTGTTATGTGAGGCGCCACTGTACTTCTAAAAACTAGGAGTTTGCACATTCCCATTGCAAAATTTGTAACTCCCCCCCTCAATCCTGCCCAGTGCCCAGTGCCTGGACAAGACACCGTCAGCACATCCTGCAGCAAGGTGTTCCTCAGATTAATTACATGCTGGGTGCCCTGTAATTTGGGTCCAAGGTATCTCAGGGATTGCTTATTCATACATTTTGTTTGCCTGTTTTTTGTATGTTTTGGGGAGGCACTTCTCTATGCCGGACAATGTCTGAAACTATGGTTGCAATCCTAATCAATTTCCGGCTGCGGGTAAGGATAATGCAACACCAGAGTAAGGTGACAAACATTACCGTCCTTTGAGGAGGCTCCAACAACAGGATGCACACACATGTCCCACTTGCACAGTGATGCCAGAGCTGGAAAGTTGGCTAGGATTGCCCCCTAAGTTGTCATGTGTCGTGCCGCTTCCTGATTTGTAGTGCTCGGACTTCCTCCCCTGTTTAGTGATGCTGTTTGCAAAACAGCAGAGAGCAACCTGTTAGGGAAATTTTTCCGTTGGTGATGATGGTTTCTGTTGTGCAGTGTACAGGCATCTCTCACTTTTTGACGGTTTGATTTTCTACCACTTCTGCTTTTTCAACTTCTTTCAGTTATACCCAGGACTCCTTCATTCAATGCATGCTTCATTCTTTCAACCTCTCTCTGCTGGTCTAAAGGCTAAAATTGTCTTCCCTGGTGTTGATTTGTATATGACATGGTGATAAAACTATTTTTGGCATTTTATTATGACTTTCTTGAGTAAATAACCATCATTCAAATACACAAAATATTCATTGCCCACACATTCCTTTGTTCATTTTTCTGAAACTTCTTGTGTATTTGGACTATGTGTTAATAAATATGTGTTATTTAGGCTTTTACAAGAGATATTTATGTCTTTTTTGTGGCTGTTTTGCATTTGCAAGCTGAAAAAGACTGGGTTCCACTTTTCAACAGTTTTCACATTTGGATGGTGCTCTGGCCCCTAACCCATTAAATAAGTGGGGGTTGCCTGTATTGTTTTGGATGTTGATTGTGCAGCTTTCAGGGTGTATCATTGAAACTTTCAATGCTGTGACTTGTTTTTGCCATGAGTAACATCCCGGAAAAAGTCCAAAACCCACAATATGAAATTGGTAGTATAAGGAACAACCACATCCTAACTATGATTTTTCCAAATGTATTTTTTCCCTTGTAAACCTACATTACTACCATGATTTGAGTTTGTGCAGGGTGTGTTCCCTCCACTATTGTGTAGCACCAACCAACCAGTGCCTAAAATGAATGGTTAGGACTTTCAGCAAGTTTCATTTCAGCACTTTTAAGGAAGTTAAATACTGCTTCATACCCATTAAAATCCTCTTGTTCTCAGACAGGTTATTGAGGGGGTAACAGGATTTTTTCCCCCTCCATCACATTCTCAGCATTTCCTTTTGAGTTCCTGTTGAAAGAGTCTAATCCACACCTGTGACTATTAGTTATCACTATTTGCAGATTAACAAGTAGTTATGACTGTTGTGGTAGCTTGTAACTAGTATTGTGACTGCAGATTATCAGGGTGACCTGCCTGGATGATGTAATCTATTGTGGACCAACTACCAACTATTATTGTGCTTCATATACATCAGTTCATTGTAACATACATTTATATTGCAGAACAAGCTGCAATTAATCTATTGACTTTTAAGGTAGAAAGGCTGCAGTCCTAAAGACACTGTCCTGGGGAGTAAGACCCTTTGAACACAGTGGGGCTTACTTTTGAGTGGACATGTTTAAGATTGTGCTCAAATTTGTTCAGCATAAAGGCATCTAGGCTAAATCAAGCAGCAAGAAGTTCCACAGACCAACTACACACTGAGTAAAGAAATAACAGAAGACCAATATTTGCTCATGTATATATGATATTATGTAGTTTCGATGCCCTTTTCCAGGATTTCCTTCCCTTCTGCTCCTGGGCTGTTTCTTCATCCTAAATTCTAGTGTGTTAGAAATATTTTTGTAATATATACCTGTTGAGTGTGGAAAATGATTCACCCATATCTCCTTGATGTTATTCTTTCAACAACCATGTATATTGAGTATCCTTCACGTTTCTGTACCTGGAGTACATCTCTGTGACAAAATTCTGCTTTCGTTCATTGTTTCCATATTTTTCATGGTTGGCACCACCTCTTCTTAAACTTGATGAAGCTTTGCTTATGAACAGTAACCCCTGAATCCTCTTTCCTCAATCAGTTCCCTTTTTGTGAAAGCAACCCAAAGATATAGATTGCAGCCAAGGACTGCAGAATGTTACCGCAAGTCTGATGTGGCCACACATGGACAATATATCTGCAAGGGGTTCTGTGTGCAACCAAGGATATATTTTATGTCAAAATGTAAACTTTGGCCATGATCCAATTTTTCAGCTTGCAAGAGTTGTATCTATATTGTAGCAACTTGAATGCATGCTGATTGGTCCTTCCCCCCCTCAAACCCATACAATCTGCCAACAGCCAGTTAGTAAGTGTTGTTTTTGAATTAAGGACAAGTTCCTTTTCCTGGATAGCAACTTTCTGCTAAGGAGCACAGCAAGATGTGGTCCGGTGAGTAGCACTGCTCTCGACTTGTCGTAAGAATCGGTGACAACATAAAAATACTTCTCATAGTCAGATGCTTTCAAAATTGGTGCTAAAACTAAAATAGAAAGGATGATATCAGTGCCCTTCAACATATCTACTGGGCATATCTATTTAATAGTTATTTGAGTATCAGGGTTTGTTTTTTTTTTTTTTTTGCAATTTTGATTGTGAGCCTTTTTGGGACAGGGACCCATTAGTTATTAATTAGCTATTATTTTGTTCATTTTCTTTGTAAAGCGCTTTGTGAACTTTTAAGTTGAGAGGCGGTATATAAATACGATAGCTAGATAGATAGATGTATGTATGTATGTATGTATGTATGTTCCAAGACACCTGTGTTCTTCTCTAGGTTAAATCCTAGATCAGGAGACTCGAAACCCCAGCCTGGGAGCCAGATGTGGCCCATGGTGAGCCCAGCAAGACCCCTCTATACATCCCTTGAGCAAGCATTGTAATCCACTCCAATACATTCTTAATTGTAAATTTATTCAAATTTGAAATATAAATTAGTTTTCCGGCCCCCAACACGATGTCAGAGAGATGATGTGGGCCCTCCTGCTAAAGTTTGGAGATCCCTAGATGAATAAATGCATCTTAGTATGAATTCTCAGTATGTGACGGAGAACAGAGGCAATGCTGATCTTTTATACCTTCCTGAGGTTACTGGAATTTAATATTATTTAGGATTAAAATTTAACAATTGAGTGTTAAATTGTAATTTTAAAGTGTGATGGTGTGATGTTCCTTAGGGTGAGTCAAAAGAGACAGATAGGGAACCGTTTGATTGCGAACTAGTGGGATGTGGGCAGTTAAGGGGGAAAAGGTTCATAGGGCCTGATTAATTAAAGTTTGAAATTCAGTATCTGCAAGTCTTGGTTTAACTTTTGAGAACTACTGGGCTAATAGAAGGAAAATAGAGGAAACTTTCAGATGTGTATTGTCTCTCCCTTTTGCACACAATGCAAGGTTTCCAAAACCTGTTCGTTGACCTTGGTAAGTTACTTCAGTCTGACCGATGATAGATAAGGACATCGAGAGTGCTGTTCTTTTAGCAGAAGTATCGAAAATGGATAGAACAGAAGCCCACAACTTTTACACAACTGTGTAACTAATGGTGTGTGTTTTAGTTGAATTCAAAAGTGATACAACTGAAGAATTTTTGCTTTGTTTTTTCCATTGAAGATTGCAGTGCAATGATCGTAGATCAGATATTGACGCTTAAGAATTTGCACCTGTGCATACAAACAAAATATAAAATACTACTAGCATTTTAATACTACCCATTTTTCAAAACAGCATTTTCAATCACTATTATTGATGAGGAGTTGGAGGTTCAATTTCACTGATTCTAGACCAAATACAAATTTGATTGATTGATTGCTGAAACTGGTATTTTTTCAACCAAATGTGCAATTTTCTCTCTCTCTCTCTCTCTCTCTCTCTCATCATAGAATCATAGAGTTGGAAGGGACCTAGTAGGTCATCTAGTCCAACCCCCTGCCTGCAGCAGGAATTCCCCCTAGAGCAGTGGTTCTCAACCTTCCTAATGCCGTGACCCTTTAATACAGTTCCTCATGTTGTGGGGACCCCCAGCCATAAAATTATTTTTGTTGCTCCTTCATAACTGTAATTTTGCTACTGTTATGAATCGTAATGTAAGTATCTGATATGCAGGATGCATTTTCATTGTTACAAATTGAACATAATTAAAGCATAGTGATTAATTCACAAAATAATATTTAATTATATATTGTGAAATATTTATTTCTAATTATAATTTAAAAAGATGCAAAATACCTTGCAAGGTCCCCTACACCAAGGGTCTTTAGGTGACCCCCACGAAAGGGTCAGGCGACCCCCAAAGGGGTCCCAACCCCCAGTTTGAGAAACACTGCCCTAGAGCATCCCCAACAGGTGCTCTTCGAGCCTCTGCTATCTATCTATCTATCTATCTATCTATCTATCTATCTATCTATCTATCTATCTATCTATCTATCTATCTATCTATCTATCGATAGCCCGTTGACGTGAGCCACAGTAACTCAATTATTTTTTATTGGTAGGCTCCACCCAGGAAGACATGCAGTGAGTAGTCTTTGAGAATTAATAAAGCAGTACTTTTTGACTGGCTGAGTAAGTGGAAGGTGTTTTGCAGACAGCCCTCAAATTTTGCACAGCACTATTTCCAGAAAGGCTTCTTTTAAGGCATATGGCATGTCTGCAGTAAATGGAAACAGCTGATTAAAGTTCAGCACCTATGACTAAGCTCAGATAAGAGCTCTTTCTGAAGGCAAAGATCACATTCGGTCTTGATCGAGCAAGGAGAAGATAGCAAACAACATTTTTACTGGTAAAGTAAAGCTGGGGCTAGGAAAGTACTTCCTTACTAGGAAAGTACTTCCTTAGTATTTTTTCTGGATTCAGCAGATGATGTAATAAGCAATTCCAGTTTTAAGAGTTACTAAAGAGGAAGCTGAAAGTCAGGTGCATTTACTTACAAGTAAAATGAGACTTTTGAGTAAATTTACTTCAAATCACGTAAACTTTTTTATTTTAAAAAAGCTTTTTTGTTTTACAAAAGCTTTTTAGGGGGCAGAGGTTGGGGGCTCTTGTTTTATTGTTTTTAATCTATGTTGTTTTTAGCTGTAAGTTTTAATTGGTCACCAGCATTGGTCAACTCTGAACCGGATCCATACCCAACATGGTGTCTGCCAAACCTGTGCTTAATTGGGGTTTTATATCTATCCCTCAGTGTGTCTGTGGTGCTCCTCAACAAAATATTCATCACATTGTGTCCAAGTGTCCGTCAAGAGCTTACACTGGCCCAGTGTCTGATTTATTTTTTCCAGGTCACTCTGTTCTTGAATGGCTGGGTGGGCTGGACATTAATATCTGATTTACCATAAGTCTGTGTATTTCCCATGTGCTAAATACCCCATTAATACTGCAATCCTAAGCATATCTACTCAGAAGTAAGTCCCATTGTGTTCAATAGTATTTACTCCCAGGAAAGTGTACTAAGACTGTAGCCTCAGACACCGAAGGGTTTGTTGCTCAAATCGCTAGCAGATTGGGAAGGTTTTTTTGCATGTCCTTTCCAGCAAGAGCCCACTGGTTCTATGAGAAATCATGCCACGTTTCTCTTCCAAATCAGTTTCTCATCCAGGATCCTTTTACAGTGTGACAAACTGAAAAGTGTGGTGTACATTCTTGAGGCGCATAAATGTCTGAGGCCAAGATAGCATCTTTGCAGAATGTCTTGCATCACCACAAGCATGTCCTGTTTTCAAGGGAATTAGCCTGGAAAGAGAATTTCCTAAGGATCCGGGACAGGTAATTTGGTAAGGTCCTTACTTTGCTGCTGTCATTTAAAGCCAGGTGGAATATCCTGTATTTACTCGAATCTAATGTGCCATCAAATCTAGTGCATCCTGTACTTATAATCAAAATACTATATTTTCTCAAATCTAATTAAACATCAAATCTAATGCACACCCTGATTTTGGAGACTGAATTCACCTGAAAAAGGTGAGCATTAGGTTTGAGTAAATATAGTATTAATGAGTTAAAAAACAGTGGCTTGCGAGTTCCAGTCTGGTGCTTCCGCTGCAACCCACAGATGTCATGAATAGTTTCTGTCCCATCTGTGATCCAGATTTCTCACTTTCTTTATGGGCATTAAGATGACAGATTGGCAACAAAATGCCACATTGTGTCCCTGGCCGCTGGCAGAGTTCCCTTCTAGCCGTAGGGAAAGAGGGCACTTTTTTATTTTCCTTTCGTACAAAAAGTGCTGTGCTTAGAGCATCATCATTATATCATCTGAGCAATGAATGATCTTTTATGGATTTTTGGGATCCATAATGGGAAAAGTGTCCTTCCTTTTCCTTCCTGCTAAGATTGCCCTGTATTATGCTTGGAGAGGGAGAATTTTTTAACCTTGTAGCATGCATTCCATCTGATGTCACTATCTCTTAGCATAGCCTACATCACAGGGTTGTTGTAAGGAAGGAATTGTGTGTGCCATAAGTTTTTATGATTTCCTCCAGCTCCCTGGAGGAAAGACAAAATAAAAATGTGAAAAAAATAAATACTGTCAACTTGAACCAACAGACCACTTCAGCAGGTCAACCTCTTCACTGCTCTCAATACCACCTACATAGTTTCTGTTTCCTTTTTTCCTCTTTCCCAAGACATTCAAATGAAAGAATTCATGATTTTGATACAGCTGTTCTTGGGTGGCCACAGCTTTTCCTTCCGTTGTCCCCAACATGGATGATGGTATTTCCCATCTCCAGCTGTTAGACCTTTGGGATCTCCTTATCTGTGTGCTTACTGCAGGTTCTGACCAATGTCTGTACATCCTTAAGGACATCCTGGTTATGACCAGGTCTTCTGGTTACATCCAAGAGCCTCCGATCTTCTCTTGACCGGAGAAGGACATGACTTCATGTCTTCTCCTGACATGACCAGAAGAATCCTCCAATCGCAACCATGAAGGCCTTGAGGTCCCCATGGATTCACTTATCAATGGAAATCGAGATATCCATGGAATCCACAAGTGGATCTCCTGCAGATACCGAGGGCCTACAGTAGTTACTATTCCATTACTTCCCTCTCTGCCTTTAACATTATAGTCCCAGAAACTCAGATTTATTTTTTTATTCTTGTTTTTAAAAAAATATTTAATTTACCAATACACTTCAGTTTCCCTACGCAGTCCTCTGAGTGAGTACATAGATACCAAAACTTAGACATCTCCTTTTCAGTCCAAGCTGATAGATGTTTGCTATTAATACGTATTTTTATTTTGTGTCTGACCATGTGTGAACTCCTTATCTTTAAATCTGTTACATTAATTTTGTGGAACCAACTTGTCTCATTTCAGTTAATAATTTCACTGACTAACTTTCAGCTTATTTCCTTTTGAGTGCTCTTTCTTGCATTAAAGGCAAAATCCAGAGTAACTACGGGGAGTCCTTGGTCCGGTGTAAGAACAACTTATTCTGGATTCCAGTATGAATTTCCCATAGGTTTTCACTTGGTGGTGCAGTAATTACGGGTGCACATAAAGTCTCTTACATGCTCCCGTAGTTACTCTGGATTGCGGGGTGTGAAAGCCTCATTCTGTCTCCGATTTTGAATGCAAATCAAGTCAACCGTTTTGAGTTCTGAGTTGTAGGGTCTTCCCACACTAATCTAATTATAGACTTAACACTTGTTCTTGCTATCTTGAGACTGTGGTGCCTAATTATGTTTGTCTTCCATTCAATGTCAAATCTTATTTTGGATCCCAATATGTTTTATCTTGACACTGTGTTATCTTGATACTTGATAACTAAATATCATCAGGGTCTGTTGTCCCTCATTAAATATAGATTCAAGAAAACAACAGTACGGTCATCCGGCATTAGTGTTTAAGAACAGCATTGATCAATAAATTCTGATATGTTTGTGATGGGGTGAGGAATGTTTTTGCTCTTTGTCACTATGTTTTGTTGATTCAGGCTGCAATCCTAAAGTCACTTACCTGGGAGAAAGACCCATTGAAAACAATGGACCTTACTTTTGAGTAGACATGGTTAGGGTTGTGATGTCAGGCATGATGTCAAACCATATATAAACTTTCTTAACCATGGTTTGGCAATGACCCAGAATTGGCATGGTTTGGCATTGACCCAGCATGTTGTGAAAGTGTGAAAAAGTTGGGGTAACCCTCGAAGTTCTAAATTGGCAAAGATAAGGAACTGTTTATCCCATATATGATATTCCTAGGACATTGTATATGTGTGGACAAAACCCACAGACTTTGTAATTCACTGGCATACCTTTTATAATAACAGCAAGTACAGTGGAAGCAAAACCTATATAGAGATGAATGGTGTTAAATACCAGCTTTGTTAAATGGTTTGGGAGCATTTGGATACAAATCCTTGTTTTAATCAGTTAAAATGTATCTTCCCGAAGCCATTCCATGTTCCCTGTGCACTTCCTGCCACCTGTACCTGCAATTAACTACCTCTGTTTCTATGGGATTTGCTAAACCGTGTGATGTAATTGCTGTTATTTTGACTGCTAAATGCATACGTAGTTAATGAATCATATTACCTAGTTTCCAATATGCTCTCATGCAATTATAAATAAATGTTGAGTACCTTCCTTTCTTTAGGATGTTTTTCCCTGTCATTCATAAAATACAACAAGTGAGATGCCAGATTTTTTATATTGATTATTGGCATAGATCCGATGAGATGATCTATGGAATCTTTGATTGCACTTTCTTTTAGTTTGGGGGGAGGGAAAGGCAAACAAAAAGGAGTTGTCATGAAAAACTGATTGGCAAGACATTTAGGAAATTGCCATGAGAATTAGGATGTACAAAAAGAAGTACATGGGGCTCCCCATTTTTCTGTATCCTTCATTTCAATTATTCATGGATTCCGTTATCCACTATGGGCTTCCCCGCCTTCATAATACCTTTTAAAAGAATACAAATTTTACTCCCAGGAAAATTGTTTGATGTGGCATTTTCCCTACCTCCTAGTATGTTAGAGTTGTATACAACACATAACATTTTCCTAAAGTAAAAGCCAAGGCTTTCGTGTTCCTTTTGTTCACAGAGAATGACAGAGAAGGAGAAGTGCATGAGCCTCCAGTTCTCCAACGTTGGTCACCTATTAGCCCAGAAAACATATTACTCTGTTGTTCCTACACTGGGCCAATTTGTTATAGTTGCATCTTGCCTAGGAACAGGGTCAAAGTAGTTGAAGAATATCACGGATACCAAACACAAATGAGAACCAACTGTGAAGGCACAATCAAAAGTAGAACCTGTTACAAAATTATGATATAAATATGATAATAGCCATTTATTACAAGGGTCCTGGAGTCCTTGAGTCATATTTATCATTAATGATAAATTTATCATTAATAAATGGCTATTTTCATATTTATATCATAATTTTGTAACAGGTTCTGCTTTTGATTGTGTCTTCACGGTTGGTTCTCATTTGTGTTAGGAATAGGGACAGAGAATGCTTAAGCCCCCATCCTATAAGGACCAAATTATACCCTCTATCAAACAAAAAGCTTGTAAAATAGGGACAGTCTAAATAACCCCAAACACTTTTATTAATAAGAATGCGATTACTGGGAAAGACGTATATTGATTGTTCTATATTTTTAGCATAGGTTTTATTAGGATGTTGGTGTTTTATGCTGGTCTTGGACTGTAATAAAATTCTGTTCTATTCTACCCTCTATCCACAGCATCACACCAATTCAATGATACGTACTGAACAAATGATGTTGTGCTATTCAGTTTTCCTTTATCCGTACTGTGAACATATCTTTGTTTTTATGGTTTTTATTTTATTTACTTTTCAAAATTTATTAATTTATTTTAATGCTTCCCAGAATCCAGGATTCCCAGGTCACTAATAATATGTTAGAATTAATTAACTCTGACACCTGATGCATTCCTGAACAAGCATGTCACCGTCTCTTAAATCAGTGTGAATATTTTGAATTGGTTTTAACCAACATAGCATTTTCTTCTCTAATCCTCAGCATTACATGTAGGACAAAAACTTGTGTTCTATTGAATCAGCATGATGTTCTCTTCCCAAGTATCTAATGCTGTGTTCTCATCTGACTGCTAATTGGAAAATGTCACCCATTTTGTAGAAATTCCTAATAATTGTCCTGTATGTAGAGCCGGGATGGTGTAGTGGTTTGGAAGCTAGACTTAAATCTGAAGGATCTGAGTTCCAATCAGCTGCAAACATAAAGTTGCAATCCTGAAGACACTTTCATTGAACACGGTGGGGCTTACTTTTGAGTAGTTATGGTTAGGTTTGTGTTCTAGGTTATGAAGTTTCCGAGGTGACCTTTGGCAAGCCACTGTCTCTCAGCTTCATCATTCTACATAAAAGATTACCTATAAGGCAGTGTACAAGGATAAGGTGATCCACCTGTATACAGACTCTTATCTGCTGGGGTTCCATTGCAGAACATTGAATGGTTACCCAAATCTGCAGAATCCAGAGGCCAAAGTCAAAGGGCTTTTTTTAAGGCAAACCCTCAAATCCAGAGTAACTTTATGTGCAGTTGTAGTGCAGACTTTATGTGCAACTTTAAGAGACTTTACGTGCAGTTACTGCAGCACCTAGAGAAAACCTATGGGAAATTCCTATTGGAATCAAGAGTATGTTGATCTTACACTGCAGCAAGGACTCCCCATAGTTACTCTGGATTTTGCCCTTAGTGTCAATCAAGAGCATGCATTGGACTTCTTTCTTTTGTTTCGTTCTTGTTTGTTCGTTCTTGTTCATTCATTAGTTAGTTAGTTGGTTAGTTAGTTAGTTCTTCCTTCCTTCCTTCCTTCCTTCCTTCCTTCCTTCCTTCCTTCCTTCCTTCCTTCCTTCCTTCCTTTCTTTGCAGCTGTTTTTAGGCTTGCAGGATCCACATCTTGGACCTGGAGAGGTTCCTTGCTCCTACAAGTTTCACCCCAGTATACATCTGTGATCAGAAAGTGGGTCTTTCAGTCTTAAATATAGCTGTAGAAGCTGGGCAACTGTGCAGTTTAGTGACCCTGATGTAGGGAATCTGCTTGGGGTACACCTTTTTTAAAAAAAAAAAACTCATTAAATGTAATGGTATAGGTCTGATACAGAAGGCCATCTCATGAAAATACCCTTTAGAAAAGATCCTGGTGTTGGGTGGCAGATGATGAGATGGTTAGATAGTGTCACAAAGTTTGGAAAAACTTCAAAAGTTAGTGGAAGATAGGGGGCTTGGCGTTCTGTGGTCAATGGGAGTCAGAAAAAGTTGGACATGGTTTAATGGCTGAACAGATCTGAGGGGATGATGAGTTAAATCACCTGTATGAATCATCTAAAGAATCAAGGACCCAAGGGAAGGGTGAGTCCAATTCTGTGTTCACCACCCCTTCGCTATTTTTTTCCTTAAATGAAAGACTTTCTGCTCTTAGAATTGTATCAGAGTACCTCCATCTACTAGATCCTATAATTAAAAGGTAATGCAGCCTTGGCTACAGGCTTCTAGTCTTGCATGACAATTTTGGGTTAATTAAAATACATTATAGTCACTCTAGAAGCAGAGCAGATGTGAAGTTATTAAAACACTGTGAGGTTATTAATATCGCATTTATGAGACTGATAAAACTTTCAAGTGCCTTGAAATTGAGTTTTTTTAATTAAGTCAATTTTAAGTGGAAGGGGAAAAAGTGTAATGAATGAAATGGACTTTCTGGTGAAGTTGATGTACTGAGAACGGCTTGGTCTTTTGTGTACCTGAAACAACCAAGAAGATGGCTCAGTCTTTGAAATAATTCTATTTCAGGAATCCTGGGGGTGGCCATACTGTGATGGGTAAAAACAGTTTTCTATAATGCTCTTTTTCTGCTACGTTTTCGATCTCCAGATGCTCAAAAATTAATTTTGTGCGTTGTGAGTTAATTTTTAAGATGCTGTATTCATCCGAAGCTAAGAGCACAATCCTAACCATGTCTCCTCAAAAGTAAGCCCCATTGTGTTCAGTGGGTCTTACTCCCAGGAAAGTGTCTTTAGCATTGCAGCCAAAGTTATAGATTGCAGATCTTCGTGAACCAAACTGATATCTCTTGGAAAGACCCATGTGTGCTGCAACAACTACCTTTGATATTTCAGATGAGAAGGAGGCAGTGGAAATAAAGAGGAAGGTCTGTGTGTGTCTTGAGATTAGCCACATTCCACTTGCTAAAAACTTTTTTTAAAAAAAACCACAAAAGTATTAAACACTCTCTGCTCCAAAATGCATTTGAATAAATGCTAATCTCACTCTGCCAGCATTCTGGCTTTTAGCCCACTGCACTACTTTCTTGGCTACGTATATGGGAAGCATCCTTAGAATTAATTTTGTGGCCTTGCAGTCTTGTAAAATGTTCTTTTAGTTGGAAGCATTAGTGGAAAGGGGACATTAGTGTGCAAATGGGGAAAGACAAACTAGCACTTTTTTTCCTTCTTGATTTTGGGAACATTTGCCTGAAGCTGATCAGGGGTATTTAGCATGGAATCTCTCAAAAGTACTACTCAGCCTTCAGCTATTTATAGGGCTCTAACTCAGTGATGACCGCAGATGTGTACCTTGATAGAAATCTAATGGGCTTGATATGTGGTATGATATATGTGGCCAGATATATGGTAGTTTCATGTGCTGATTTTGAAAAAAGTGCTGCGTAAATAATCCTGGCTGCCAATGGACTATTTAGCGTCAACCAAGAATATACATTGGACGTTCGTTCGTTCGTTCGTTCGTTCGTTCGTTCGTTCTTTCTTTCTTTCTTTCTTTCTTTCTTTCTTTCTTTCTTTCTTTCTTTCTTTCTTTCTTTCTTTCTTTCTTTCTTTCTTTCTTTCTTTCTTTCTTTCTTTCTTTAATAGGCTCCAAAGTCACAGGCTTTTGAAACTCCTCTGACAACTCAACGGCATTTGTTGTGCAACATGGAAATTGCTTAGAGTGGCAGAGCATGTGAAACTGGTTCTTTAGCTTTGGCACTACAATTAACTTGAGCAAAAGTTGCAGTATGCAAATAAAACCAGATGGTTGGTCCTGATCCCACCTATATATTTTTATTATTTACATCGTGTACATATCAATGGTAGAAATAAATAGATCTTGTGCTCATTTGAAGGTGGAATGAAAACACATGAATTTAGTTATTTCTGGGCAACACTGTTATTGTAATCCATACTGGATGATGAATATTAGCAGTTCCTTTTTTACTATTTGGGAATACCCCTCTTTATATTACAAAAGATGTACACTGAACAAATAAAATCGGCTTGAACAGGTGGAGGGTGGATAGCAGAAAGTGAAATGCATGCAAATAGATCATCCTGGCCAAGCTGTTTTTCCAAATGATTTTTAAATATCTCCAGATGTCCTTACTTGCTGGGATGGTACAATTGGTTTGAATCATTATGTCATTCTCATCACAAGTGTGACTTGGAAACTCATTAACTTTTCAACGGAATTAGCTAATAAAAAACCTCTTGTTGTGATCTAATTGAGTTCTGTTTACTCTTCTAGGTAGCTGGTTAAATGCAGTTGTGTCAGTAACAAAGAAAGGGCAAACATGAGGATAGCAGGTAAGAATGAAAAGAGGTATATTTGGGAGTGTGGGCTGTGGGTGGTGCAAGTGGTTAAGACACTGTGCCTGTTAACCAGTAGGCCAGGGTTCGAGACCTAGGTCGGCCCCACAAGACAGGGTGAGCTCCTGTCCTTAGCCCAGCTCTGCGACGCCAGCTGGATCCAATCATATTGGCTCTGCTTTTCCATTGGACTAATTCAGTGGCATGGAGAGGGGGGATTTGCTGCTTGGGTAACAGCCTATCCTCCATAACAATCCAACCCATGCTTTTGTGCTTCGCATGCAGCATATGCAGCGCTGAGCATGATACCATAGTCTTCCAAGACTGACGGAGGCCTGCTTTTTTGTATTTGGGAATACTGTATATAAATGTTTCCTTGTAGGCTCAAAATATGTTTTTAAAAGCTGCAAAAAAGACACCAACAAATAAGCACTTGAAAAAAGTTTCTATCATGAATCAGGGCAGTGGATCTATTAAAGATAAGAAAATAACTTTTTAAAATTGTATCTTTGTCTAGTGAACAAGGGAATAATTATTATAAAAGTTGAGACTGGGAAAAGGGGAAAGTTAGTTTACCTTTTAAAAATATGCTTTTACTTATTCCGAAGTGGTCGTATGCATTCACACTTAGTTTGTCACCCATGATAATTTTTCCATTATTGTTACCAAGTTGACATCACAGATTTGAAAATAAACATTTACTGGCAGAAAAAATTTATAAGGAGTGAAAAGGCAACCTAATATTTTTACCATGTTTAATCAGGTTTTGTTTTATACCTAAATCTTATTTTCTTGACACATAACTGAACACACATACACAAAAAATTATATATCTATATACCATCAGAGTTCAAAGTCATGACCTCTATCCAGACTACAGTTTTCCATTCGGCTCTTGCGCAGTTGCTCTCCTGGGTAGATCTGGGCTTTGGGACACTTGGCAGTCCTGCCGGTTGCCTCTTATCCTTGAGGGCAACATACTGGACGTTCAGGTAGATGTAACTGCCTGGAGCATCTCTTCTCCAGATCTACACAGGAGAGAAGCTGCTGGAGCAAAACTGAAGAGTCCGTTCACTGGGCTGGGACACATCCTCCTGGATCCACCCCTTCTGTATTACGTTTATGTATTTTGTTAGATTCCTGAGAATGATTTTCAAAGTAACATTATAAGCTTCAAAGTTTGGATACTGATGTGTCTTTGAAAATGTAAGAGAAAAATTTGAACACTCAGGCTACAATCCAGAGTAACTACGGGACCTTTTACACCAACATAGTTACGGTGCCACCTATGGGAAACCTACGGGAAATGCATAGAGCAATCCAGAGTAAGTGCCTCTTATGTCTTTCCATAGCTACTCTGGATTGTCGGGTTAGTTTCAAGAGAACAAGACGTTCCTGATTTGTGATCTAGCTCTTATTTCCCATTAAAGGTTTCTTTGGCATTTCTGGAACCTATTGTGGGAATCAATATCCAAGTGGTTTGATAAATACTTTGCTATGCAATAATGGAACAGGTGACAGAAAACATAATTTTCTTCTTCTTGGTGTAGGAGCTGCAAAGTTGGTTGTGGCAGTAGCTGTATTTCTGCTGACGTTTTATGTTATATCTCAAGTATTTGAAATAAAAATGGATGCCAACTTAGGAAATCTGTTTGGTAAGTGGTTGGCTTCAGCTATTTTCCTTGCATAGTTTCCATTAGCCATTAATTTTTTTATTTTCTTTGTAAACCGCTTTGTGAATATTTTAGTTGAAAAGCAGTATGTAAATACGATATATAGCTAGCTGATGGATGGATGGATGGATGGAAGGAAGGAAGGAAGGAAGGAAGGAAGGAATTTTGCTTATTAAATTATTTTACCGGTGTGATATTTGTGCTTCAGGAGAATGACATCTTCTGAGTCTCATTTTTTCCCATATAAGCTATAAAATTATAATTTTTCAGCCTGAGTCTAGTTAGTATTGGTAACCCATCAATACTGCTCTGCATTCAATATGCCTTTTTAAATTTACCTTCAACAATTCATGGAGAATTCCCCTGTGTTACGTAATCATACATTAAAGCAATGATTCCCAATCATTTTAATACCTGGACCCACTTTTTAAATCAAAACTCTATTGGGACACACCTAAGTTTGACAGATTTTTAATAAATGAATGCTAAAAAGAAATAATATTTATTATAAGTAATTATCAGAAAATGATCCTCAAATATTTATCTCCCTATATCAGCCCTTTGAGGAGCTGGGGATTATTTCACTGGGTCTTACTCCCAAGAAAGTATGTTTAGGATTGGACCACTAGTGTTTTAAATGTAATACTTCCATATCTATGGAAACCACAGATAATTAAAACTGCGGATGCCAGATCCATGTATACTGGGGAATGCCTGCATTTCAACATTCTTGAGCTATATTAAATAACACTCTTATAGATAGCTAGAATTAAAGTGACTCATTCTTTAATGACCCAATAACACAATCATAATTTAACAGAGTCAAATCAATTTTCAGTTTGTTATGCTGCCCAGCCCCCCAAAATACCAATTGCTAGCCCCATAGTGTACTCTGATGGCATTTCGTGGCTCCCAAGGGTGGAACCATTTGGTTCCAGTGTGAAAGCTTGTTGAATTCAATGAGAAGTCCAATTTTCAAGCTCTCTTTTTGATGTTATAGGTTTTGGTATATATATATATATATATATATATATATATATATATATATATATATATATATATATATATTTTTGAAGATCTGTAAAGAATGGGAATAATATAGTTATTTTTAACCTCTCTCTAGCAAGATCACCATTGGATTCTCCTGCACGGTGTAAGTATTGTGGGACAGGGTTTTACATTTGCTTTAGGTTGCTGTTTAAGAGTAAGGCCTGGGAGATGTCTGGCCCACAAAAATCTAATCCTTTCTGCCTCTGCTTTCTCCCAATCAACCCATTCAGGGATGAATCCCTACATAGTAGCAATGCAGGGTGAGTTGGACAGACATAAAAACTTAGGTTACAATCCAGAGTAACTACAGGATTTTTTACACTGATGATATTATAGTGCCACCTATGGGAAATGCATAGAGCAGCCCAGAGTAAGTGTCTCTTACATCTTCCTGTAGTTACTCTGGATTGTAGGGTATATGAATTATGGTCCTTGATCCTGAAGTTTCACCTCCTTATTGACTTCCGCATAGCTGTTGATCAAGGTAGCAATGAGGAAATTTATATCATCTGTTTCATTTATTCAGTCCAGTGACAGTGGAATATTTTTATTGTGTCACATTGATTTGTGTGTGAATTATTTGTGTGTGAATTATTGCCCAAGCCTTGACTTTTCTTTCCCTTTCATTGGTCCCAAATTCTGCATATCTGTCAGATTTCTTTGGCTATAAGTATACAGCCAATAAAATAAAAAGTACTTTTTAGTGCTTAATATACTATTTGCCAATGTTCAGGGTTCCACAGAACACTTTTTCCTCAAAAGCTTACAAATAACAATATTCAGTATTCAGTATTCAAACACATGTATTGGCATAAAACTCAAATAGACATACCCCCAAATCCAGAGTAACTACAGGAGTATGTAAGAGACATTACGTGCACCCGTAGTTACTGCACCTCCTAGTGAAAACCTATGGGAAATTTATAGTGCAATCCAGAGTAAATTGTTCTTACACTGGAGCAAGGACTCCCTGTAGTTACTCTGGATTTTGCCCATAAAAACATCATGCATCCAGGACGGAATATTAGACATCTTCATGCTTACGAATGCCCTTCCTGCTCATGACATGAAATGGTTGTAAATGCCTTTCTTTGCTACTTGGGTAAATGTGCATGTTGAAAGCATTTCCACATCCTCTCTTTAAAATGCTTGAATAATGAAGAGAACATCAGGGATTATTGAACACTTTTTAAAAAAAATAGAATTTAATTCTTTTTTTTTTCCTTTCTCCAAAGCTACAAAGCCCCCAAGATATAAATGTGGAACTACAAAAGCTTGCCCAGAAAAACATTTTGCTTTCAAAATGGCAAGTGGAGCAGCCAACGTTGTTGGACCTAAAATTTGCGTTGAAGATAACGTGTATGTATGAGTTATATACTTTTTTAAGATCATTGAAGAGATGGTGGTGATTGATTTCAGTCTGGGAGTGAACAGAAAACTTTGCGCTGAACATAAAAAATTAAAATTATACTTCCAAAACGCTGGTCATTCTTGTTGTCTAGGGTATACCTGATACAGGCACTCCAATGGAGCATAAACTTTGTATCTTGTAGAGGTGTCAGACCAGAGGTCTTGGGACCTTATAGATCTTCTGTTCCCTTACCCTACAGCACACAATGTAGCTTTTTCCTCTTCTGGAATGTCATGTGTAGACGTGTATCACTTGGGACACAGCCAGATTATATTTAGATGTAGGTAGGAATTAGGTCATCAGTTTTTCTTAACTCAATAATCTTGTGTAATAAATTTCCAGGTTGTGTAATAAATTTCCAGGTCTGAACCAGATCCTAATATCTTCATTTGATAAAAGTAAAAAAGCATATTGAGTCTCTGACTTTCTTTCTGTCCAGGGTGAACGTATGTCCCATTTTTGCAGTGCATGTCCTGGATTTTAGCCCTGTATCCTGGGGAAATTTTTTCATGTCCTCCATTTCCTTATGAACAAGCAGCATGTAGCCTTCTTGTAATTCATAAATTATATGGAACTAGTGAAATGTACCCACATTGCGGGAGTAAAGTACCCCCCTGCGCATCACCCTCCCCCACCCTTGCACATCAGTCATGCTAAAAGAGACCTTAGATATGCACAACATTTTCATTCATAGGTTGATATGTAGGGTTGCCATATGTCCCAAAAAACAGGGACAATCCCAATTTTGGGGGATTGTGTTCTCATACTGGCAAATGGAATAGAGGGTCCAGTCCTGATTTTGTGGAAGAGAATTATGGCAAACCTTTTAGCCTGATCCTTGCTATACTCTTACTGCCCTTTGGAGACAGCCCACCCTCTATGGTCATCTGAGAAGGGGGCATCTCCTGGGTGTGCAGCCACAATCTGAAGCCGAGTTGTTGGCATTGAAGAAGGACCTTCTCCTGGATGGCACTTTGAAATACTCGCCCATCGTGCCCATTCCCCACTGACCCTTCTGATAAGATTTTGAAATCCCTTTACGATTTTAATTTTATTTTTAAAAACAAGAATCCCCATCAAGTTGTAATATTAATCCTTATCTGATTTTAATTTGACCAAACCTCTCTCTACATTTGTGCTTCTGGTTGGTCTCTCCCTTCAAATTGGACTTTTTAATGGTCCCTTATGATTATAAGGGGTTTATGATTTAATGGACCCTTATGATTATAAGCACGATGATTATGTTGCTATTGTTTTATTGCATTGTATGTTTATATTTGTTTTATTTGCGTATTTATTGCAAACTGCCTTAGGCATCTTATTTTTTTAAAAATGAGGATAAAATGGGATATCCATCCTTTAAATAGGTACATACATTCTACGTATCCATCTTTCTGGTCAATGTTTTTCCCCCACTAACCCATTGACCAGAATTGAAACATGAATTGATGTGCTGTTTCCCTCTTGTGGCAATTCTTGAGCATCACAGTCACTCACCTTCACTAGAGCCCTAATAAAACACATTGTCAGACGTTATTGCTACTGCTACTGTAGTGTACCTGAAATCTTACTGCTTGTTCACATTCGCACCTACTATGAAGTCCTAAAGACACTTTCCTGGAAGTAGGACCCATTGAACAGAATGGTGCTTACTTTTGAGTAGTTGTGGTTAGGATTGTGCTCACAGTCTGCAATCCTATAATACTTTCCTGGAAGTAAGAACCACTGAATGCAGTTTTGTTGAAAAGCAGTATGTAGATAACAGTTGACTGAGAGATGTTTAAGAAAAATGTTTCTCTTTAAGCATTTTTAAACTTGTCCTCTCCTTATTTCCATTCTGTGTTAACATACCATATTTACTCAAATCAATGCACACCCTATACTTATAATATATCTATTCATATTTACTGAGTTAACCAGCAGGCCAGGGTTCGAGACCCGGGTTGGCCCCACAAGACGGGGTGAGCTCCTTCCTTAGCCCAGCTCTGCGACGCCAACTGGATCCAATCGTATCGGCTCTGCCTTTCCATTGGACTAATTCAGTGGTGTGGAGAGGGGAGATTTGCTGCTTGGGTAACAGCCTATCCTCCATAAAAATCCAACCCAGGCTTTCGTGCTTCACATGCAGCGTATGCAGCGCAGAGCACGATACCATAGTCTTCCAAGACTGACGGAGGCCTGCTTTTTTTATTTACTGAGTCTAATGCACACTCTATGCGCGCTCTATTCTTCTAATCAAAAATATCATATTTACTCTAATCTAATTAACCATTGAATCTAATGTGTACTCTGACTTAGGTGACTTAGGGCAAAATCCAGAATAACTACGGGGAGTCCTTGCTCCAGTGTAACAACTTAATGTGGATTCCGATATGAATTTCCATAGGTTTTCACTAGGTGGTGCAGTAATTACAGGTGCACTTAAAGTTTCTTACGTGCTCCCATAGTTACTCTGGATTTGGGGGTCTGAGCGCAGTCCTATCAATGTCTATTCAGAACTTAGCCCCATTGTGTTCAATGCTTCTTACCCCCAGGAAAGCGTGTTTAGGATTGCAGCCTAAATTTGGCTGAAAAAGGTGAGCGTTAGATTCGAGTAAATACAGTACATTCAACGGTGAGTGCCAGTTTAATATCTAAATGCAAACCCATATGGAGGGCATGCACAAGATTCAGACATGAAGACCACATGAGGGCATCCCCGCTTTCAAACATCTTTAAGCCAGATGTTAAAATGGGTCCTGTTATTTCTGAGATATTGGAGGGGGAAAATATACAAGCATCCTTGTGCTCCACGAGGACATATCCAGAGCCCTTTTGGCTCAGCAGGATTCGGGACCTGGTTCCCCACAAGATAGGGTGAGCTCCTGTCCTTAGCCCAGCTCTGCGACGCCAGCTGGATCCAATCGTATTGGCTCTGCCTTTCCATTGAACTAATTCAGTAGCGTGGAGAGGGGGGATTTGCTGCTTGGGTAACAGCCTATCCTCCATATCAATCTACCCAGGCCTTTGTGCTTCACATGCAGCATCAAGCACGATACCATAGTCTTTCTAGACCGATGGATGCCAAGTCCTGCTGGCTCAGTCCAATTTTATCCAGAATCCTGGTTTTTTGTTTTGTTTTTGGGTGCATGTACTTTTTTCTGTTTTGCAATGCCCAACAGATAACTCACACGACTCTCATTACATACTAATAGCAGGGTTGGGTTTTTTTTAAAAATGCGCTCATGAGGTTGTATTAAACTTATTACGAGTTAAACGGCCTCTCCAAATCAACCGCTCTTAAAACAACTTTATTTGAAGTGCCTCCTGGGAAAACAGCTTTGAAAATGTAACCGAGTGTATTTAGGAGCCTACCAGAAGTTAATCAGCAAAATGACTGCAGCAGAAAAGATGTTTTACAGATAAGCAACGCTTGTTATTTTTTGCTGGAAGCTGATTAAGAGTAAACCACCAGCATCTCTTCTAATAAGGAAAAAAAGGAGGCTGTGCTTTTCCGGGAATGAGGCATAAATTGGCTCGATGCCATGCAGTGGGTACGAAGACGCAGGAAGTCCTGGGGAAATCCCCTAAATTGGCTGTCCTGATGACTGGGTGGGTGACTGGAGAATGTGGTGCTAGCCATAATGGTCTCCACCATCTTAGAGCAATGGGGCCTTTGATAGTCTTAGGTCCTCAAGAAGTATCTGAACTTTCCGACTTCTGATGCCAGCCAGTCCTAGGGTGTCATTGGAGCTGTGTATGTGGGTACAACTTTGTGGCACCTTTGCTGGCTATTAGACACCTTACTCTCATTGATCCTTGCTTTGCCAACCAGATAATAATTTGTGTTGCTCCGTAGATGTGATCCAAATATAAAGCTGTTTTGTCTCTTCTGTACATGCCCAGTGATAATTGATAATTACGTAAAAAGTTGACACTTCCTGTAGCTATCAAATGTGCAAATGTAATTTAGGCCACTAAAGGCAGCCATAAAGGAAGATATAGAACCTATAGGAACTGGAAGTCATGAACATCTTCTCCATTGCTTCCCATTAAAAGAAAACACACACAAACACAGAGATGCACTTATAATTGATTTTTATTTATCTTGTTTTAGATTAATGAGTGGAGTTAAAAACAATGTTGGGAGAGGCATAAATATAGCTTTGGTAAATGGTAAGTAACTCTAAAGTCACATTTCACCCCCAATTCTTGCTAGTCATGAAGAAATACAATAGGGATCTCAATGCAGAAAATCAATTATACTAATATTGCAATTATTATACTAATACTCCAATTATACTAAAATAACAAGTTTGCATTTGGAATCTGTTGAATCTCATTGTAAACACTTGAATGGTTGTGAGTTTCAAATGTGATGTTTTCTCTGGGGGAAAAAATATACCAAAACCTGGCATTGATTCTGTGCTTCAATAACTGTTAACTAAAATATAAATATTTTTATTCATTCTTTCCCGGTGGGAATTCCAGGCAGCCTCCAGCATTAAAGTACCAGTAGAATCCCCCACCAAAACATATTAAAGTTGACAAATTCTGTGTTCTTTTCCTGCTGGCCATTAAATATTAGAAAATGCTGCCAAACAAGGAGGAGGGGATGACTCTGCTGTTACTGTCATTATCCCCTTAACGTGCTGATCAAAGTCACGATCTCTAAGACGGTCCTGAGATAGAATCTCTTTCCTTGGTCTGCAAACTAGGAACATATCTCTCCTACATTGCGACTCCCAACATCTTGGAGGTAAATGAGGGGGAATTTGCCTGGTCAGGGAATGTACGTAGTTGTCATAATAAAATGCAGCAGAGGGTTTCCAGAACTGTTTGTGGATTACTGAAATCATACACTTGGAATTTTTTTACTTTCAACAATTTAATCCTGCATTTTGAGTCTATAGGACGTTGGATCTGGTTGGGCAGAATTGTATGATCTCTGATTGGGTTGGGAAATTATTTCTGTCTTGTGCTTTTGCTCGATGTATAAATTCCCACTGGTGCGGTCTGTGGGGTAGTTTTGGGTGCTTGATGTACCTAGGGGTACAAGGACCTTTGTTCCCATTAAACCCCAGAAGCTACAATGGGTCAACTTGGATTTGCGCTTGTCCGAGATCATACAAGTCTGAGTTGATACATCCAGGCCCAGGAAGGTCAATAGGATACAACCAGTTCCAACACCACTAATCCCATATCTTTCCCATGCTTAACCCACCAGACCCCTGTTTCTGGTGCTGAAGAGGCATTGGTTTAGGCCATTAGTCTGTGAAATAAAATAAAACTTTTAATACTGGTATAAGACTATATTGAAGTTTGCAGGTGTCAAGCAATACCCAAAGAGAGGGTCAGCTCTGTCAACTGATAAGTTCCTACAAATTTTATAGGTCCCAGTTTATGTGATCCAGGCACAGTAGTGCTTCATCTTTTGAAGAGGCCTAATGCTGATCCCAACCATTCTTTTATTTTTTAGCATGCTATTCAGTATAACTATTTATTGTATATTTTTCCTTTTATAGGCAAAACAGGAGAAGCAGTGGATACAAAGTTCTTTGACATGTGGGGTGGAGGTAAGTGTGAAAATGCAGCACACAATTCTTAAATCAGAACACACATGTTCTGCTGGTGTTCTTTTTGCACTTTGGATTGTGAGCCCTTTTTGGGACAGGGACCCATTAGCTATTAATTAGCTATTAATTTTTTCATTTTCTTGTAAACCGCTTTGTGAACTTTTCAGTTGAAAAGCGGTATATAAATACTGTAGATAGATGTACTCTTTCCTGGCTTTTCCTAGAAATTCTGGAAATCATACTTGGAGCTTTCTGCTACGAGCTTATCTAGAGGGGGTGCAAAACCCTACATTTTGTAGAGAGAATCACTCTGGTGTGCAAATGGCCCCTTTTCCTTTCAGAGCCATTCCAGGCAGTGGGAGCAAAGCAGACATAACACCTATAGATGGTGGAAAGTGAAGATTAACATGCCTGAGTGGCACTCCTTGTCTACAAGCCAGCAGTCCCAAAACTTGCACTGGATACAGCACAGACTTCAGGCTACAATCCAGAGTAACTACAGGACCTTTTGCACTGACGTAGTTATGGTGCCACATATGGGAAACCTATGGTGCCACATATGGTGCCACATATGGGAAATGCATAGGGCAGTCCAGAGTAAGTGCCTCTTACATCTTCCTGCAGTTACTCTGGATTGTCAGGTAAGCCAACCTATTCATGTGCAAGTTAGAATTTTGCTGCCCATTTGCAGGCTCTCTTTGTGCCTGTTGGGGTTACAGGATGGACTATCCAACATCCTAATATTCCTGAGATGCGGTCTGTGATTTCAAAATACTCTTGAAAAGGGGAGACTAATATGGCACTGCAATGTGGCTAAATGGCCATAATGGCCAAAGATTGGAGCACAGTATTGGCACAAAATCTAACCTAAGATTAATCTTTGTCATCTTCTTGCCCAAGCAAAACTCTGAAGATACAGGATTTTTGGCACAAACTGACAGTCCTAGTGGTTCTATTGTTCTATAATAATTCATGCTTTCATTTTCTTCAGATGTAGCCCCCCTTATTGACTTCCTGAAGACGATTCAAGATGGTACTATTGTGTTAATGGCAACCTATGATGACGGTGCCACTAAGTAAGTCTACATGGAACCATTATTTCAGTCCATTTGAAGTAGCTATTAAAACCTTCTTAAAAATCCCCCCGTGGTATCTTGTTCCCAGGTGTCACTATCTTGGTTTCTCATGCAATCCTTGTGCTATCAAAGATGGTGGCACCCAGGAAGTAAGCTTGAGATCTGCTGCTATGCAGGTAGTCTCCAACTGAAACGATGCCCAACTGTGTGAATGATACCCTATGCATGCCAAACCTATCAGTGAAGGACCTCACTAACAGCAAACTCATGGCCCAGTCAACTTACCAGCACTGGCATCTGGTGGGCCACTGTATGATACAGGAAGCTGGACTAGATGGGCCTTTGGTCTAATCCAGTGGAGGCTCTTATGTGTAACTGCAATGCAGCCCCATACATAGTTTCCATACCTTGTGGAGGTGTCCCTGACTGCAATGCACGCTACATTGGCACAGCTGCCCTGGAAAATTAGATTGGGTCTTCACACTATAGTTTCAAAGGAGCCACTGTAAGATTAAGAAGGGGACAGAGATTGTAGCCAGAGATGTTGTGGGTGACCACCTCTATAGCTCACACACTGCTAGCCAATGTATACATGTTTCTTGGTTCAGTCAAACATGTTTTATGTAGTGGGTGGAATGAATCACAAAGAATAGCTATGCTTAGGCTCTCCTGCATTGTAAGTCCTGGGAAGTCTGTCTCTACAAATGAGCAACACAGTGCATAATCCTAACCAAATTTCCAGCATTGGCATAGCTGTGGGGCATGTACCACATCCTGCATTTGGAGGGCAATCACGGAGGCATCATCAAGGTAAGGCAGTGTTTGTTCCGTTACAGGAGGCTGCCTCCTTTTATAGATCTTGGACCTTTAACAATTGTGTAAAGGAGGGAATTTCAGCTGGTGCAGCTTCTCATCTCATGGATTCAGCTGGTGTAGCTTCTCATCTCATAGCTACACCTACTGAAATTCCCTCTTCTATACAATTGTTAAAGGTCCAGGTTAAAAGTTTAGACTCTCTTGGTCTATGGGCTCCTAAAAGTTGGGAACCACTGCTTTTAAATAAATTATATTAGGCTGCAGTCCTAAAGACACTTACCTGGGAGTAAGACAATTGAACACAATGGGACTTACTTTTGAGTAGACATGGTTAGGATTGTGCTCTGAGCCTAGTAAGGAATGGTCAATGCAAACTTGTAACTGGTACATTAGAAAGTTTATCAAAATAACTCAAAAAACATATATTTCTTTGTTCTACCATTGTACAGTAACCATGTCGTGATTAGAATCATAGAATCCTAGAGTTGAAAGGGACCTAGTAGGTCATCTAGTCCAACCCCCTACCTGCAGCAGGAAATCCTCCTAGAGCATCCCGACAGGTACTTGTCAAGCCTATGCTTGAAGACCCCCTAGTGAGGGAAACTTCTATGCTTTGTTTAATATTCTGTAAGATTAAAACTGGAGGCCACAACTTCCCCAGTTCTACCTAAATATAGTTGTTTAGAAGAAATTGACTTAGATTTGATACATTTGTCCACTGTAGGGTATACATCTGAAGTGTACAATAAAGGAAGCGCTGGCAAAAAGGGCTTTGAAGAATGTCAAAGGGGGGTGTGTTTTCCCAAACAAAAACAAAACTGGAACGGTAAATGGCCCAGAGTAGTTGTTTGAATGAACTGCATTCAGTGATGTTCTCATAGTGGGTAATGAAACTCCTTGAATGTTGTTCCAGGCTCAATGAAGAGGCGCGGAAATTAATAGCCGAATTAGGAAGCACGTCCATCACAAACCTTGGCTTCCGAGACAATTGGGTCTTCTGTGGAGGGAAAGGGATCAAGACAAAAAGCCCATTTGAACAGGTTAGTTCTCAGGGTGCATATTGTTTGTGACTTGCACAGTGGACTCTGTTACGTCCTCCACTTGCACCATAACCCAGATGAAAGTAAGCAAACACTCAGGTCTTTTTATTGCTCGAATCTTCTATTTCCATGATGGATGAGACAGTTGAACATCCCAGTTGTGTGCAGTTTGTCTTTGCTGGTTCATAGCCCTGGAGAATTAATTGCTGTTCTTGCAGCCAGCATTAGGGCACAATCCAGAGTAACTATGGGGAGTCCTGGCTCTGATGTAAGAACAGTTTACTCTGGATTGCAATATAGATTTCCCATAGGTTTTCACTAGGTGGTGCCATAACTATGTTGACGTAAATGTCTCTTACATGCTCCCATAGTTGCACTGGATTGTAGGGTCATAGACATGCCAGAGAGAGGCTTACGTTGAGGACCGCTTAATTAAAACAACACCAGGGGGTGGGCCACTTGGTCACCATCCTGACTCCAAAACCCCTTTTGTCACAAATCAATCATTACGAGCCTGGAAGGGTTCAAGGGTAGCTGAACAGCACATATCCCCCAGGTCCAAATCAATCTTTGCCTGCAGCCTCATCGACCTGAGCTGGTACAACTGAGTGGTCCTGGTTCACCTTTTCTCACATGCTTTTTCTACCCAGGCCCACACACCACTTGCCTAAATGGGGAATAAAATTTAACATTAGAAAAACATCCCAAAATGACAGATTCTCCCTAAACTGCTCCGACCACTCGGCTCTGCTGCCATGTCCAGCGTCCTGTCCTCTCGGCCTGCCCTTCACAATGGACCAAGGCACATTTGTCAATGCATGACAGTGTGGCTCAGTTTCCCATTTTCTAGGGCTCCATACATTTCTTTTCTGTTATTAGTTTGTCAGTTTCAGCTTCCCAACCGACCAACAACTGGATTATGAACCTCGGTTTGAGAAACCCTGCTATACGAATGTACCCTGGGAGTAGGTTTCATTGAAATTGATGGTAATTACTTCTGAGTAGATGCTGTAGGCATAAAACTGAAAGAATTTCTGCAGCCGTGACCAATTCTCCAACAGATTGTGTGTGCCTGTCGTTCTCCCAGAATGCAGGTATATTTTTTGTAGGCTTAGCTTATCAGTAAAGATATGAATGTGAATGTCTGAGGATGATTTTAAATATACAAAATTTGTTTCTGCTTGTAGCATATTAAAAACAACAAAGATACAAACAAATATGAAGGATGGCCAGAAGTTGTGGAGATGGAAGGATGCATCCCACAGAAGCAAGAATGAAGGAAAATCAAACTGACGTGTAGAAAACAAAGGATGTTTTGGATAAAAATTGCACTTTCTGCTGCTATTGGATAAAGGGTTTTAGAAGGAGAATAATGTGTCTGGGCACAGTCCATCCACGGTGGTCTCTTGTGCAAGATCCACAAAAAACACATGGGAGTTCCCCCAAGAGCATGGCTAATTGCTCTCATTTGTTTAAATGAGGCTTGCGCAGGAAAAAAGAAATACCCCCAGTGAGTTGTGTCCTGTGTAAATATTTTCCATGCATGGATCCACTTTAGAGCGTGCACGAGCATCAACATTTTTGAATATCTGGTTTATTTATTGTCAAAACACCGAGATTCTCCTTTTCCCATGTAAATAGGCCCCGACGAGACACAGTGATTATTTCAAAGCGCTCCTTCTTTTCTAAAAGCACAATGTCCAGTTTGCATTATGGTTTTAAAAAAAATAAGCCCTTTTATTTTCAAAGCCAGCATAGGCAATTCGCTGTACCCAATAACTTAACTGATCCTGGACTAATGACGACGTTAATGTGATTGCAGATCTTTAGCAAGATGTGTAGATTTTTAGGAAAAAGTGGACAATGTATTGTTGTTTTCTTCCTCTTTGAAAGACGATATTCTTAGCAATCCCATTCAAACTGATGAATGTGAGCAGTTGGTCCAAAAATATAGGTCCAAATATAATAAGCACAATTAAACTTGTTTTTTTTGTGAAAACAAAATGTTCTAGATTCGTACCTATTGCTATTATTAGACCAGAGGTGGCCAAATGCACCTCTGCTGTGCTAAGGAAATGAGGTCTAGGATGTTTGTAGTCCTTGATCGGGAGAAATGGACACCGGGCAATCGGGGTGTCCCAGAGGATGTCTGGGGAGATGCAACTTCCCAGTGTATTCCTGTCCCCCGATTGAGATGGACCATACCCAGCACCCAACAAAAAGAGTAAGGTCCACTCACCAGGTCTGACCACATCCCAGATCTGACCATATAACTTGGATTCAAATAGCCCTGCACTGACCATTGGTACCCCATGCTTTAGCAATGCAAACTGCCTATAGAACAGCATCTTACAGTTCCTTTTTATGTGTGGTCAGCTAGACTTCTCTCAAACCCAATTGTATGTATAAAGCTGGTTTAGATATTATTAGAGATTGCAAAGAATCAAGTGTCAATCGTATGTCCTCCCGAAAGTCAGTAATTTGTTTTTAAAAGGAGGGGGGCTAATTCCTTGCAGAAATGTAATGCAGCATGTATTGTTCAACCTCACTACCCACCTACTAATATAAATGAACTAATAAAAATTGAAGAAGATGGTGGGGGGGGGGGGGAGGAATTCTATGGAGTATATGTTTCATACTAAAGAAAATGATGGTAATTAAACAACCTGCTTTAACTGTAGCTTTTCAAGGGTAGACCATTTAGGGCCTGTTTTTGCACAGAAGTTTTTACAGGTGCCTGGGTGTTCTTATAACACATTTGATCTCTGCATGACCCATATCCACCCATGCACAGATTTCCTTTTTCCACCGTATACATCCCTCATACTCCACATGACAGATATGGACATTAATAGGTACCAGAGTATATTTCCATTGGTACTGATGGTGTGGCAATTCCCATGTGGGACTAGAATCCAAAGGGTAGCATGCGATGCTTGTATATGTACAGTGGGCTTTCCATACCATTGGTACCAATAGACTGAGTATATAGCTCTTTTCCCCCCTCAAATGCTATATGAAGGATAGGAATATTCCCCTTATTACTGAGGCTTTTAAGGCAATATAAAGTCCTTTAGTTTCTGGTGTACCCCAAATAATTATAAATATCTTGGAATTATTTTTATTTTGATTCGTAACTTTTTCTCATTACTTATCAGTCTCAACTGTAAATCAATTCTTACGGAAACATGCAAAATTGGTTTAAAATTGTGGCAATTGATTATATTTTTCTTTAGAGTACAGAAATGATGGTTTAATTTGCTGTGGGGGTAAAAGCAGGCTTCTGGGTACATTTTTGTTCCCCATCCAGTTCACACAGATGATACAGATACGTGACCATTTTTCCATCCGTTAACTACTACTATTTAAAACTAAGAATTTGGCTTACTGACTGGAATTGATTTCTCTTGTTGAACTAATGGAAAAGTGTTTGCACTGAAGATATAATGTAAAAGCAGTACTAGGAATAAATATTTAAAAAACTATCCTTTTGAATACCAAGAATCAATGACTGGAATTTGAACTACTGTACTTTTTTAACCTGTTCATGTTATATCCCTCCTGTTTACTGTAAAACAGCAATAAATTCACCTTATACAGTCAAACCAATTGTTTGTAAAATACCATGCAGAGTCTTAGTTCATGTTCAGAAGAAATAGAATCACATTTCCATGTATATTTTTTCATCAAATAAAAAGTTTTTTAAAGCCTCAACCAAACAAACCTGTATTTCCTGCACTTTTGGAGGGTCACATCATAGAGTTTTTATCTATCTCCTCAAGAATTATTGATGGAAAACTCAAATATACATGTTCTGATTAATACTGTATAAAAAGATTTTCAAGTACATTGTTTAGTTTTGCACAGAGGCCAATTGGATATCTCTGGGAAGTCACAAGCAATGCTTGCAGGTAATAGCTCTTGAATGATATTCATTCGTTGGTCTGTCTGTTAAGGCAATATATATAGTAGACCCTTGGTATACATAGGGGAATCCATTCAAGGAACTTCCCCTCACTAATATAAAATTACATAGTAATTATGTAATTAGTTGCTGGTGTAAACGGGAAGTAACTTCCAGGAAGTCCATTGAGGATCTCCAGCAGCAGGCTTTGGCATCTGGAGATACTGAGATACCCACTGTATTTATGACAGTAAATAAAATTACATAGTAATTATGTAATTAGTTGCTGGTGTAAATGGGAAGTAACATCCAGGAAGTCCATTGAGGATCTCCAGCAGCAGGCTTTGGCATATGGAGATACTGAGAACCATGAACGCTATACCCACCATATTTATGACAGTAAATGGCAGTGACTCTATGACTGTATGGCACTGGGGCCAGCTCAAGAAAGCATAAAAATCCCATTCTGTATAACTGGAATGAATAGATCTCAACCACTATATGTATGTGACTCCTATAAGACCTGTTAATTGAAGCATCAAGTTCTTATTGTCAATGTAATTCTCGCACTGCAAAAACAATGTGGACCTCTTAGTGTGGTCCATTAAGTTTTTGAAGGACAGCCAAGTTTAAGGGAATTTATGGAAGCAAATCTTTAAATTCGTTTTGGGTTGTTTGTGAATTCGAGGATCTGAGGAAGTTATCAGAGATGTCAAGGATTCTTTTAAGCAATCTTATCAATGTTTTCCATAGCTTACATTCCATAGTTGAAAAGTATGTTGCAATAAATAACTGTTTTTATTAACCAAGTTGTAAAGACACGAAAACTTTTAAGCAGAAGGCAATGTAATGTAGCACCGATAAGGAATTACACATGTTGAATGGAAATTGACTCTCTAGTAAGTTGCTGAACCCTTCGATGGCCACAACAAGTGATTAGCAAGATCTCTTTAAATAAAAATATTGAATATCATACACAATGCTACATCAAAGTGCTGGCAGGTGTTCAGCCAAAGAGAGCTCCGAGAGCACAGCTGTTAAGAGTTTTCTTGGGATCTTTGCTATTCAATCCACAATGCAATGTAGGGTCAGGTTCCCCCTACTATGTCACAGTTCTCATAAAGTTCCTAGGGTAGATACATGCGCTTGTTCAAAATGTGGAGATAGGTGAACCAGGCAGATGTTACAGATGGCTATAATGGCAATTAACCCTACAGTCCAGAGTAACTACAGGAGCACATAAGAGACATTATGTGCACCTGTAGTTACTGCACCACCTAGTGAAAACATGGGAAATTCATATTGCAATCCAGAGCAAATTGTTCTTACACCAGAACAAGGAATCCCTGTAGTTACTCTGGATTGCAACGTAAGTAGCAATGTGCCTTCTCAGTAGCAGCTTGTTTAACCCTTGATGCACATACCAAATCTGCCCTTCCATCAATAAATGGGGTCACAACCCATTTGTGGGTCCCAGTTCCATAGTTTGGGACCCACTGCTGTAGCATTTCCAAAGTTGCTATTGCTCGGTTAACATGCTACCGAATTAACTAGCAATGGGGTTTTCTTTGCCGACAATGACTGGACCGTGCATGGGATGAAAAAACAGATTACAGCTGTCTGTAACGTGAACAGGGCCAATCCTTACAGGCTATTTGTGTTTCAATTATAAAGTCACAATACTGGTTGAAGTGAGGCACCTCTGCAGCTGCTATCAAAACCCTTGACAGTTATTAAAGGGAATCCAGAAGCTGCCCTACCAGTAATAAAGACAAACTTAGCAGAACATCAAAGACTATTATCACTTTACAGACATGCCTTTAAAGCCCTGAATGCAAAGTACATATATAATCTTCAAAATAGACATTTTTGGTTGTATCCAAAATACAATAGCTGAGCACAAATGTTTTCCTTCAAACCTTCAGAGGTTTTAGTTTAAAAAAAATTATAATTACACTCTGATCATTTTGGTGCTGCAAAAATCACATTTACCCCCAAACCCCGAGTAACTACAGGAGTGCATAAGAGACTTTACATGCACCTGTAGTTACTGCACCACCTAGTGAAAACCTATGGGAAATTCATATTGGAATCCAGAGTAAGTTGTTCTTACACCAGAGCAAGGACTCCCTGTAGTTACTCTGGATTTTGCCCTTAGGTCAAAACGGACGCTATTTTAATCTTATGCACATTACTTTAGGAGCAAATTCCACTGTCCTCGGTAGGTCTAGCTTAAGAATAACCATTGCAGAATTGAGCTGCACAAGCAGTTCTTTATGAATATTGCAATTGTTGCAGGCAACTGACCAAATGCACATTGCATTAGAGATTTATATACAAGTGTGGCTAGAAATGCGATCTGCATGAGCTAGTAAGTTATGCTTTTTCAAACTGAAATCTGAAGCCTGGTCTAATTCCTCCCATTTCCCTTCCCAGAAATGGTGCTGATGTTGAGAAAACGTTAAGTCGGTTAAGTAGCTGCACACATTAAACTGGATCACTGATGTACGTTGACACTCAGGATCTTTGCTAAATGGAAGAAGGTTCCATATTCACATCAGAGAAATATTTCCAAGATATAGGGCTAAATCCCTAGCAGTTATGGGTCCACGCAGTTACATCACCTTCTAGTGTTATCTTATGGAAAGTCATCTTAACTGCTCCGGAGCAAAGGGCTTAATTTCACTTTAGGATATAAGGAACAGGCTGCAATCTTAAAGACACTTTCCTGGGAGTAAGACTCATTGAACACAATGGGGCTTACTTTTGAGTAAACATGGTTCAGATTGTACTCATAGCCATGATTCAGCAAAACAATCTGATGGGTGTGAACAGGATTTTCTGGCTTATGAACAAAAGAAGAGATCTTTGCACACACAGAGCCAACAGTCACTGCCCTGTACGTATTTATAGCTCTCCATGATAGCAAAAAGCTAGAACATGTGCTCCTGATGTATTCATTCAGTGAGATGTTCTCGGTTCATTAAAAAATCCATATCATACTGCCTCACCAAAGCAAATTTTAATGCACAACCTGTATGGAGTCATCACTCCACCCAACCTGGCACCAACATGCCCCCCAGGAATCTCTGAACAAAACGTGACTTGCACGCAGTCAGTAGCTTTGCTATAGGAAAGGCAGTCACTGTCCAATAAAAGACGCTGTGTCTGCAGAAAGCCCCTTGAGGCACCTCTTTCCCATCTCCCCAGAAATGAATCAGCACTACTCAAGCTTGACAGTGCCCAGCTGTCTATTCTGGAGAAGAAGAAGAAAGTTATATAGGATGGATGATTATATCATTCCGAGCATTATTTCCTGCTTGCTCCTGTTAAAACCCTTCTTTGACCATTGTTCTTGTCTTGAAGACCATGTTGTGCTTGTCTTGACCTGATCATCCAAAACTGAGCATCCACAGCAAGTATGGACCAAGGTACTCATACGCCATCTTTGGGAGAACCCGGTTTCCACTTTTGAGCAGAACTGCTTTTATTCCAAGTACTTTTGGTCCTTGGACAATTCTCAAGGAATTGTTGACCATCTTGAGATGTTTCTCCTTGGCCTGAGACTGCTACTTCCCTGTGATATTTTCCCCCGCCCAAGTCTTTGGGGAAAGACTGTGTCATCACTTGCAGGTGTGAACATCAGTCATGCTCTCACATCTTCGGCAGCGTACATAGCAACACCAAACAAACTTGCAATCACACCTCTCCACATGCCTGACTACGTGTGTGTTGTATCCACGGCCACAGCAGAGGAGATTACATCCATCTGGTCCCTCTGATGTCCGGTTGCAAACCCTTCCCTGCGTCCCAAGAACACCCAGCTTGGGATCCTCCACACAGTAGTTGGGTGACCTGTTGATATACAAAAGGTCTTCTTTTTGGATGGGTATCTTTCGCTGACTTTTGTCTTTCCTGCGCAACTTTTTCTTCCGTCTGTCTGAAATCTGGATGCTGTTTTCGTATTTCTCTTTCAAAAAATTGCCAACCTTTTCAAAGGATGACATCGTTCTCCAGCATGTTTTCAGAGCGCATGAGCCAGAGACCCCATGGCAACGACAATCCACTGACATCAGCTTCGCTACAGCCTGGAAAATAAAGTAACAGTCCATAAACAAACTTCAATTGTCATCCACTTTCATGTTCACTAGTACAGTTGGGTTCTCACATCCATAGGTTCAGCATCCATGGATTTTTGTCTGCAGATGGAGGATCTCAGAGGACCTCCCAGACACTACAGCACATGTAGTGGTGGGCTTCAGGGGATTCTCACGGGTTCTATAGAACCCTTTGCTATTGGGCACCTGGTTCTGAGAACCGGTTACTAATGGGACATAGAACCTGTTGGTAATTTAGGTTATTAGGACATAGAACCTGTTGTTAATTTATTTGAATCCCACCACTGAGCACATATCTTCTGGTCATGTTCAGGAGGCTGAACATGAAGCCTCCTGAAGCTGCAATCTTTTGTAGGAGTAAGACCCATTGAACATAATAGGTTCAATTAGAACAATTAGTTCAAAGAGAACAATTAGTTCTGAGTAGACGTGGATAGGATTGTGCTATCTTAAATATTTTTCATAGCTGAGATAAAATAACAAAATAACACCCTATATATTTATATACACCCTATATATATATATATATATATATATATATATATATATATATATATATATATATATATATATATATATATATACACCCTATATATATATATATATATATATATATATATGACAGGGCTAAGAGAATGACAGGGCTAAGGTCCTGTGGGACTTCCATATCCAGACAGACAAGAAGGTACTGGCTAACCAGCCAGACATTGTGGTGGTAGATCAGGCCCAGAAGACAGCCCTGGTGATAGATGTAGCGATACCAAACGACAGCAACATCAGGAAAAAAGAACATGAAAAGGTGGGAAAGTATCAGGGTTTGAAGAATGCATGGCTTGCTCAAAGCTGGTCACAATCCACCTAAAGATAGTCATGGTTTGATAACTGCTGATGTATGGGATTCTCAGCTCCCTGAAGCTAAATTTACGTACATACTCTATGAGCACAATCCTAACCATGTCTACTCAAGAGTAAGCTCCATTGTTTTCAGTGGGTCTTACTCCCAGGAAAGAGTCTTTAGGATTGCAGCCTGAATTAATTAAGATATGATAGAATTATGTACATGAACATTTTACTAAGCTAACATCCACATCGGAAATGCATAATGTGCTTTGCAGCCGTGCCCTACAATCCAGAGTAACTACGGGAGCACATAAGAGATGTTACGTGTACCCATAGTTACTGCACCACCTAGTGAAAACCTATGGGAAATTCATATTGCAATCCAGAGCAAATTGTTCTTACACCGGAGCAAGGACTCCCCGTAGTTACTCTGGATTGCGCCCTTAGTGTACACATAATCTGTGCATAGGAGAAAGATAGAGGTGATCTTGGGGGCCGGATGGTATGGATGCTCCAGGAAAAGGCAAGAAGACGGCTTTCCCGGTTTCTGCCTAGATTACATATGTGGCTCTATACTATAATGGGAGGAATTCTGTTCCATACCAGCCTTCCAGCTTCATTATTATGCAAATTCATGGCCGTCAGTCCATGTCCATTTTTTCCAGTGATGTTTTTTGCAGGACCATCTAAGAACTTTCTGCTCAACCACATGCCATACTGGATATCATCCGAGCAGCCACCCCAGTGCCAGCCTTCGCTGGCCGATCCACCGCTCTGCAGGTTGGGATCACAGGAGCACTCAGACATATTTCCCACACTGCACGAATGAGTCACCGAATGCACAAGGCCGGCTGCTGTGACTGCATAGATAAAAGCTGTCTCTTTTGTACCTGCAAAAGAACATAAAGAAATGGAGGAAGAGGACGGACAAATTGTTACGGCAGATGTTTCCCCAAGAAACAGAACTTCAGAATCCAAAAGAATTTCTCAACCATTTACAGCACTATAATGCGCCAACCCCTCTCCACCACATCTGCAGACCCTTCACAGCACATTAATGTGCCTTGGTGCACTGCTTAAAACTCACTGGTCTGCACTGATTCGTGGTGGTTCCCCAGGATTTCTGAGAAGGGACTTTCCTCACTCTAGAAAGGAAAGATCACGACTTAGGGCGCAATCCAGAGTAACCACGGGGAGTCCTTGCTCTGGCATAAGAACAACTTAGAGCGCAATCCAGAGTAACTACAGGGAGTCCTTGCTCCGGTGTAAGAACAATTTAGGTAGGTTGCAATATGAATTTCCCATAGGTTTTCACTAGGAGGTGCAGTAACTACGGGAGCATGTAATGTCTCTTACGTGCTCCCATAGTTACTCTGGATTGTAGGGTTTGTCTGGAATACAATATGAATTTCCCATAGGTTTTCACTATGTGGTACAGAAATTACAGGTGCACATAAAGTCATGTGCTCCTGTAATTACTCTGAATTTGGGGGGAAGGAAACACCAACAAAAATAACCCCCAAATTCAGAGTAATTATAGGAGCACATGACTTTACTTGCATTTCCATGCTTTCAAACTGCTGGGTTGGCAGGAGCTAGGCTAGGGACAGGAACTCACTCCGGCTTGTAGGACCCGAGTCTTGAATCCTGGCACACTGGTTAACAGACACAGCATGCAATCCAGAGTAACTATGGGGAGTCCTTGCTCCGTAGTAAGAACAATTTACTCTGGATTGCAATATGAATTTCCCATAGGTTTTCAGTAGGTGGTGCCATAACTACAGGTGCTTGTAATGTCTCGTACGTGCTCCTGTAGTTACTCTGGATTGTAGGAACAGTGTCTTAACCACTTGCACCACTATAGCCCTGAATAGGCATATATTGGGTCAAAAATGTCATTTTTGTCAAAAAATGTCAAAAATGTCATGAACACAAAGACGTCATGATGCAAATATCTGATACTGGAATGCATTTGACTGGGACACAGTTATCCATGAAATGATGCTCCTGTGACTTTGTGGTATAATATAATAACTGGCTTTTCTAGTGCCACCCTTTCAGCAGCGCTGCTCCTGCTGAGACTTTGGAGGGGGAAATGGAAGGACACTTTAAAGGACAAGGACTTTTACGGCTGATGGAGCAGACCAAGGAAGGAGAGGAAGGTGTTCCTGAGATGCTGGGAGAGCTGAATTAGCATGCAGGGTGCCCTTTCAGCAGTGCCACTTTGAAAGTGCCCTGAGAACCTCAAGTTTCTGGAGCTGATCCAAGCATATAATCTTATTTAATACCCCCCAAAAGTGACACACTGTGGTTGCTACACACACACTCTACAGAGCTGGAGAAATTACATGATTCAGTCCAGGCCAAACAACATGTTCCTTTAAGCGGGGTCACTCATGAACCAAAATACAAGTGTGTTTGCTGAGAAACCTCCTTTCCAACCAGAGGACGTACCACTGCTCAGCTCGTAGCCAAAGACGAAGGAAGCAGAAGCCACGGAGATGGGTGAAGGGTTGGAAAGCGGAGCCGCCATATCCGGCGAGAGAAGGCAGTTCCATCTCTCGTGTTTGAACTGGTTCCGGCATTCCTGGATCCCAAGACGGGCTCCTTCGCGGACGACGGGCAGCAGGTAGGGCTTCCTTTTGCACAGTTCCTTCTGGCGGCCATCCAGAGGTAGGTTAGCACAACCCAGTTTCTCGGGGACACCGAAAGAGGCGATACCCAACCACCTGCAAAAGCAGCTCCAGGGTTAGACTCGTGTCTCAGACGTGTCATTTGACACACAGACAGGCGGAACAAAGAATGACACGGACCAAAACAATGAAACACACACCACTGTCACAGGTAAAGGCTCCAGGGGCTCCTGGGGTTCCTGGGAAGGCTCTGGTGAGGACTTTTTAAGTGAGATTTAAAACCACTTTACCACTGCTGGAGCCGTGATAGACCAAAAGCAACAGCATCATATGCCCTGGGTGTTTTTGGAAGTGATGTTTAAAATACCTGTCTGTTTATTGCACCACTTCTGAAGGCTCTTAATGTCATAATAACAGATGCTCTTTAATTACACCTCCCCCAGCAACACTACCAAGTCCTTGATGGGTTTGGAAAGGGAAGTACCTAAAAGAATTGGAATCAACCAGTAATGGGTATAATGGCACTTTTGCTGAATGGGTGTCAGGACAGCGTGCGCTGATCCTATTAGTCTCCAGCGGAATGAGTTGCCGTCAGAAAGAAGATTGACACATTGCCCGGGTGAGTGATGGGCATTGAGTGATGGGCGTTGATGGGCATAGTGAGCAGACATTCAGTGCCTTGTAATGGAAACAGTCCTAGAAAGTGCAAGTCTGTACATTCAGATCACTGTAACATTCACTTTAGAACTACAGTTTGAGTATCCCTTATGGCAGAACCAAGGGGAGTCATGGGTAGGGGTGCCATAATTTTCTTCACCAAAACATACTGGATCCCCTGTCAAATTTGCCATATGTGAACACAATTCCTGAAAACTAGGACTGTCCATATTTCTGGGACATATGGCAACCCTAGTGGTGGGTTTGTGCTGCCCCCCCCCCCCAAACTCTCACACCAATGGGAACACATACCTGCTGGGTTGAAGAGCAACCCCAGCTGGGTCTACCTGCCTGGAGGAGGCAGAATGGGATCTGCTGAAGTTTTTGGTGAGAGCCCAAGTCTTCCTGCACAGCAAACCTCAACCACAGAGGACAGTCCAACTGAGAGCCCAGAACTCATCACCTGGTAGATGTGGCTCCACAGAATGGGAGCCCTCCAGATCTATCTGGCAGATACGTCTGGGTTCCTCGCCCAGGCAGGAGTCCACCCAGCAAATCTTGGTCAATCTACCCACCCAGGAAATTTTGGCCATGAAGGTACACCCAACTGGTTGACCTTGACTGGAACCAAGAGATCAGATCCACCCAACTTGTTGACCTTGGCTCTGAAGTTAAGGTAGTAGTAATAGATGGCCCTCTTCAACATGGATCTGCTCCCATTTTCTCTGTTTTGCTTGAGATGGAACAGTGTCTGGTTTGTCTTGATTTCAGAATACTCATGTTGACTTGAATCTAATGCACCATCGAATCTAATGTGCACCCCAATTTTAAAACCCCAAGATAAAATTTTTTTTGGCTATTGTAATTCCAGGGGGCCCCTGGATCCTGATCACAGAACTGTCTCTGGAAACATTTGTATAATTCATCCTACAAGTACAAAATGTCACAACGTGTTTGCCTTCTAGGTCAGTACAGACAGCAGATGAACTGGGAGTTTCTTAAATCCATATTTTTTGCAACCACGATGGTTAAAGGGCAAATTGTCTCAACCCCCTACTCGCTCCTATATCAGTTTTTCCATTTGGACTCTTAGTAGCCACAGTATTGCTAGTGAGTTTATGGTTCAGTGATTCTTCTGGAATAACACAGAATCAAGCTGGGTCTAAGATGGTGGCGTAGTTAAAGGGGGTGCAAAGCACTAAGTTTTTCAGGGAGCCTTACCGTAGCATGCAAGTGGTTCCTTCTTCTCCCCTTCAATGCATGTGCCTTTATTTTGCTGCCCTTGCCCATAAATGTTTCCAAAGCAGGGACCATATGAATGCTGTGGTGAGGCTCTCTGCAAAACTTAGTGCTTTGCCCCCCCAAGCTACACCACTGGTCTATGAGCAACTTCACACAAGACTGAAGAGACACATGGATAAGAGGGAAGGGAGGAACCATGCATACCCAGAGTAACCACATTCATGCTTAAAAGAAGACAAGCCCCCCCCAAATGTAGGACACCCAAGAAAAATGTAGGACATGCCAAAATAAAAGCTAAAAACACTCATATATTTTGCTTTCATATAGCTAATTTAAACATTATATTACTTATTATTACATTTAAAACTATTACAAATAATTATTAATTACAAGAAGGCTTCACATTGCCTGTTCACAAGGAAAAGTAGCACAATGAATATTTTTTTCCAGGACACAAGGCTAAAAAAAAGACATGTCCTGGAAAAAGAGGACTCTGGGTACACCACCCTGACCTCTTGGAGGATGGATGGAACAAACATACATCCATGTGTGCACATCTTAATGCAGAACAAGCCATGGGACAGAGCTGGTTTTAAATTGATTGAACATCCTAGCCATTAAAAAGGTTGTGGGTTGTGTTCACACAACACCCCAAATTATCTTCTCCCCCACTAATTGTGCATGTCTGAATGTTGTTAATGTGGGACTCATTTTTGTTAAGAAACAGTTTTAAATTTTAGACAATTTATATTTTAGCACAATTTCAGCCAGGGGAGGCTTACATCAATTTTCTTTCAACTGATCTGAAATTTGAGTGTGCTGGCGAAATACATGTATCATTTTTATGTCTCTTTCACATTAAATCATGCGCTAACAACATAAAAAGAGTCCTGCTTGATCAGGCCAAAGGGCCATCCAGTCCAGCTTCCTGGATCTCACACTGGACTCAGGAACACACAAAACAAGGATCCTGGCTGGTGCCCATCCTTGTACCTGGCATTCTTACCTACCCTTGTATAAAACCAGGAGGTTGTGTATCCATCATGGCTTGTATACCCATGATGGACTTTTCCCCCTGAAATTGTTCCAATCCCTTTTTGAAAGCATCCAGGCCAAATACCATCACCGCATCCAGTGGCAAGGAGTTCCACAGATGATAGTACATTTCCACTTGTGCAGGACGCCCCATAACCAAAAAAGGACAAGATCCCCCAAACGTATGCAACCCAAGGAAAACATAGAACATATTACAAAATAAAATCTAAAAACACTCATATATATTGCTTTCCTGTGGTTCATACACTATATTACTTATTATTAAATTTAAAACTTAACATTTATTGCATATAGTTTATTACAAGAATGCTACATACTGTTTGCTCACATGGAAATGAAAGACATTGAAGATTTTTTTTTCCAGGACACAAGGCTAAAAAAGAGGACAAGTCCAGGGAAAAGTGATGGTCACCCTGGAAGAAGGAAGACAATGAAGATTTTTTTCCAAGACACAAGGCTGAAAGAGGACATGTCCTGGAAAAAAGAGGACATGTGAGCAGCCTGGAAAAAGGGGGACAGGAAGGATTTTTCCAGGACACTAGGCTAAAAAAGAGGACATCCTGGGAAACGAGGACAGATGGTCATCCTTAAAAAGGAAGGACCATGAAGGTTTTTACCAGGACTGGAAAAAAGGGCAGGCAAGGGCTGGAGTCCTACCCACACTTACCTGGGAGTTAACCCCATTGATTTTGATGGACTTACAGAAGTAGTAGTAAGTGAGTAGTAAGTACTAAATGAATAGGCTGGGGCTGTAAGTGCCCAGGAGATGCTGTCATTCCGGCCAGGTACTCACATCCAGTTCCCCTGGGCTCCAGAGGGGCAGATCTCCAGCAGAAGGGCTGTCCACAGCAGGCACCAGCCAAGGGGCACCCCCTTCTCCATAGCCAGGGCATTGAGTTCACTTGATTGTAGGGAGCCCAGATCCCTGCATGAGTCCCTGGCAGGCAGCAGCAAACCCACAGCTCCACTTTCAGGTGATCCCAAAAAGTTCTGATGAAAGTTGAGAAAAAGTTTGGAGAAGTTGAGAAAAACTTTGCCAACTTTTTTTTTCCTTTCCAGAGTCCTCATTGGCTCCTGGCAGCTCATCAATATTAATCTCTATTCTCATTAGCTGAGAGCAAGTCAAGGAGGCGTGGCTTGGATAAATCCCCCCCAAATGCCTGCTTGATCCTGGTGAGCACTTTCCTGGGAGTAAGCCCCACTTAACACAATGGGGCTTACTTCTGAGTAAACCTGCAGAGGCTTTTGTTGGGGATCCCCTTTAATAATCTTCTCTGTACCTAGGAAGTGAAAGTGGAACTTCCCATTCTGACTTTAATCCTAATGACACTTTCTTGGGAGTAAACCCCTTTGAACATAAAGGGACTTTCTTCTGAGTAGACAGGCATGGAATCGCACCCTATAGCTGCAATCTCCTTCCTGATGATGGTGTCTCTTTAATAGGCTTACAGCTGCAATCCTAAAAACACTTTCCTGCGAGTAAGACCCATTGAACAAAATGGGGCTTACTTTTGAGTAGACATGGTTAGGATTGTCTGAAAATAAGGTTGATCTTGATTTATGATCTAGATTTTTTTTTGAAGCAGGGACTTTATTAGCTATTTCATTTTCTCTGTAAACTGATTTATGAACTTTTTGTTGAAAGTGATATATAAATACTGTTGATTGATTTGACTGATTGATGGTGTATTATGAACAAAAAGTCCTGATGTGCTTCAAATATTGACATAGGTTTCTGTTGTATTATGAATTCCACTCATGCCAGGAGAGATTTAGCAAACACACAGACATAAACACACACAAAGAGAGAGAGAGAGAGAGAGAGAGAGGACCTCTTTTTCCAGGACATGTCCTGGATTTTAGCCTTGTGTCCTGGAAAAAAAATCAGTGTCTTTTTCTGGTAAGGGGGCAGCATGTAGCCTTCTTGTAATTAATAAATCAAATGTAATTAATTATATGTAATAATTTTTAAATTTAATAAGTAATATACAGTGCAATCCTAAGCCTGTCTACTCAGAAGTTAGTCCCATTGTAATCAATTAGGCCTGCTCCCAGGAAAGTGTGTTTAGGATTGCAGCCATAATGTTTAAATAAACCACACAAAAGCAATAAAAGTTAGTGTCCTTAGCTTTTATTTTGTCATGTCCTATATTTTTTCTTGGGTGTCCTACATTTTTTGGGGGGGGACACGTTGTCCTCTTTTTTTGTTATGGCACATCGTCACACTGGGTTTCTTTGAATAATATTTGAAGTAATACTCTTTTATTATTGTTTTAATCAGTGTTTTAATGTAGATGTTTTATATTTATTGTTTTTAAGATGCTTGGTTTAACTGTTTTAATGTATTGGATTTTAATGTATTGGATTTTATTGCTGGTGTTTTTATGGTTGTTTTTTAAGCTGCCTTGGGTCCCTCTAGGAGAAAGTCGGGATATAAATAAAGTTTATTATTATTAATATTTCCTTAGCTGTACTATAATCATTTATTTTATAAATACATTCTCAGAAATAAAGATGGATGTACCCATACTAAGCAGACATGTGAATCTCCTAGAGCAGAGGTCTTCAAAGTTGGGAGGACCAGGGCCCCTTTGGGGGTCATGACTTCCTATAAGTCATCCTGGGATTGACAAGATGCAAACAAATGTTACAGAACTGATCATATTAAAAATGGGTTTTGCTTACCCTGTGAGATTGGGGTATCAGGAAAATAATTTACACTTCTGGAATAGATGTCTCATTTAGGTAGTTTTTGTAGGATTCCATTTAATATCCTTGACTCATTGAGAATGTTTTGGGTATTTTTTAAAAAGTCCTTAATCTTTTTCCTCTCCTTATAAAGTCACAGAGAGGATTCTTAGTGAATGAAAATATAATATATCAAGACCATTTTCTTGGGTGATACCATTTAGGACAGTTGCCCATTTCAAGTCCCCAGAAGTAAGTTTTTTTCCCCAGAGGAGAAACATTAATGATTGTGTGTGTGTGTGTGTGTGTGTGTGTGTGTGAGAGAGAGAGAGAGAGAGAGAGAGAGAGAGAGGCTGCAATCCTGCGAGTAAGGCTTGAGGCTTACTTTTGAGTAGACATGGTTACAATTGTGCTGAGAGAGAGAGAGAGAGAGAGAGAGAGAGAGAGAGAGAGAGAGAGAGAGATTGATTCCCTTATTTCCTGAAAATTCAGGGGAGATCCTCCTGCAACTATTCTTTGACTGATAATCTACTGTATTTACTCGAATCTAATGCGCCATCAAATCTAATATGCACCTTATATCTATAATCAAAACACCATATTCAATCAAATCTATTTAAACATCAAATCTAATGCACACCCAGATTTTGGAGACTGAATCCTGCTGAAAAAGGTGAATATTAGTCTCGAGTAAGTACAGTATGTTTTTTTTTCCCCACACCTGCCATCCACTTGTGTTGTAATTTGACCCCTATAAGCAAATCTGTAGGGGACACAGGGCAGAGTTTCCAGCCCAGACTGGACCTTCTGGTTCTTTCCAGCCTTGAATTCTGTGAACTTAAAAATAATATTTTGCACCATTATCTTGATTTATACTGCATTCTCAAACGGCAACATCATCAAAGCAAAAAGAACTTGCCTGAAGTCTGCTTGCTATTATCAGTGCAGGAATCTTCTGGAAATATTGCGCTGGCAAAGGATGTGAGAGGAATGGAAGGGAGATAATTTCACTTTTTTTTTAGATTTCAAGGAGAACGAGATCTCATCATACATTAAAAGCTGCTGAATTCGATAAATGAGAGTTGTCCTATTTACCATGGTGTGACTGCTGGCATGTGGGGTTTGTGATGTAAGAGAACGCTGCAGATTTGGGTTCAGGCCCCTTGATGTTGCTTGCCATCTCATTACACCAAGTGACCATGTGAGAATTGTATTCTTGGATTGCACTGGGTCCCGAATGTCCAAATTTCATAATTGCAAAAGAGAACAAGGCCCCCAAAATGTAGGAAACCCAAGAAAATTGAAGGACATATAGGGTTCAGTCCTAACCTAGGCTGGCACAACTCAATGGTCTTCCCATTCCTGTGGTGATGTAGGGAGGCAAGTGCATTTCTGCACGCTGGCCTACTCTCCCCAGGAGTGGTGCAGAAGTGCCTTGCAGCACTTTTGTGACACCCCCAGGGTCAGCACAGGACTCATGCTAGGGCTTAGGCTGGCCTAACTGGATTAATTTTTGAGAGTCAGAAAGCTCAGTTCCCTTAGAATTATTCTAAGAATTCCCTTAGAATTATACTCAATTCCCTTAGAATTTTATAATGCCATGTGAAATTCCATCATAACAAATATTGTATTTACTCAAATCTAATACTCACTCTTGAATTCAGCCTCCAAAATCAGGGTGTGCACTAGAATCGATGGTTAATTAGATTTGAGTAAATACGGTGTTTATAAGTATAGGGTGAGCATTAGATTCGATGACACATTAGATTTGAGTAAATAAGTTATTCTATAATAATTGGCATCCATCAGTGTCGAAAGACTGTGGTATCGCGCTCGACACTGCATGTGAAGCACAAAGACCTGGGTAGACTGATATAGATTGATATGGAGGAGAGGCTGTTACCCAAGCAGCAAATCCCCCCTCTCCACACCACTGAAATAGTCCAATGGAACAGCAGAGCCAATACGATTGGTTTGCAGAGCTGGGCTAAGGACAGGAGCTCACCCTGTCTTGTGGGGACCCGGGTCTCGAACCCTGGCCTACTGCTTAACAGGCACAGTGTCTTAGCCACTTGCGCCACTCACAGCCCTTGTATAACTCAAGGTGCAATCCTAACCAATTTAGGTCAGCACAGCTCCCTTATCTCCCCATTCCTGTGGTGGGGAGTCTGGCGCATGTCTGCACACTCAGCTACCCCCCCCCCCAAGAGTGATGCACAAGTGCCTTACAACACTTGTGCAACACCCCTAGGCCAGCATGCGCTAGGATTGCACTGTCACCGATTACGTGTGATAGTGATTACACGTGATAGTAATCACATTGGTGTCTGTGATATGTCTTTATCTTTCGACATGCAGTGGTCCAAGTCTACTGAGCCAGTGCCGACATGCTGCCATGCTGAGTATCGCAAGAATACCTTAAGCCACACTGAGATTCTCATAGGCAGGGTGACCATATAGAATGGAGGACAGAGTGCCTGTACCTTTAACTATTGCATAGAAGAGGAAATTGGGGCAGGTCTAGATGGGTTTAAAAAGTAGCACCTGCCTCAGTTCCCTTTTCTATACAATCCTTAAAGGTAGAGGCACTCTGTCCATCATTCTATATGGTCACCTTGGATATAGGAACATTATCAAACTGGAAACTGAGATATAGTGATATTATCAAATTAGAAGTTCCATGTGGCCAGGGTATCAAGCCAGGATCAAAATATGGTTTGATACCCTGGTTGGTATGAAATATTCAACCCAAACTTGAGTTCCCACCTTGGGAAATTCTGGTTTAATAAACCAGGAGGCTTTCAGTTCAACCAGGAGGCTGGAGGACGTTTGTGGGCCCATCACTCATTCTTGATCTAACAAGCCACAGTTTGCTGGACTGGGACGTCTGAGAACTTAGTAGTTTACTCCGGAGCTGAAATCCCTGGTGAAATGTTCAAAGCTCCACCAAACCCTGCGTTCTTCAGTTCACAACAAGCAACATCTGGCCCCGCTGAGCACCAAATGGCTTCAAGCAGCAGTAGTAATTCCTCCGAAGGGTTGTGTGGTCTGGAGGGATCAATGTGAGAAGTGTGAGGTATTTGAGTTCTCTGTTCTGATATCTGACACTCAACTTTTTTGGCAGAGACAACGAGGCCACAATTGATTTTTATTTTATTTTATTTTTGGTCTTTTGTTTGGAACACATTTTCCTGGGTTGCAGCTCACATTGCTTTTTATGAGTCACTCTCACGGTTTCGACTTTGGGTTCAGTCCCAATGCCCTGAATCCAGTTCTAGGGAGGCTCAGTTTAGAAATCAAGATGATGAGCAGTACGGGGTGACCATCTGTCATAACAAAAAAGAGGACAAGACCCCCCCATAACGTAGGACAACCAAGAAAAATGTAGGACTTCTTTTCTTTTCAACCAAGAAAAATGTAGGACAAATCAAAGCTAAAAACACATACATACATATTGCTTTCATGTACTTAATTTAAACATTCTATTACTTATTATTAAATATAAAACAATTACATAAAATTTATTGCATATAATTTATTAATTACAATCAGAAATTTATTAATTTCATGCTGGCCACCAGGAAAAGGAGGACATTGAATTTTTTTTCCAAGGACATAAGGCTAAAATACAGCACATGTCCTGGAAAAAGAGGTCATCCTATGGTCACCCTGTGAGAGGTATTTATGATGTGAGGAAGGGGACCTTTTATCCTCCTTTCTTCCAACATAGCCACCCAGTGAAACTGGTCTTTGTTGACCATTTGGCTGCAGAGGGACCCAGTGGATGTTGATGACCCTTGCTATCGAAGAAGGGGATCATCATCAGCTTCCCAGTGGATGTTGATGACCCTTGCTATCGAAGAAGGGGATCATCATCAGCTTCCCAGTGGACCAGCTCTGCCGGGCCTTCTTGGGTCTTTATATTTCCAGAAAAGTCATGATATTTCCACTGAGCACTCTGGTCTCTTGTTCTAGATCAGACTTCTCCAACCTGTGGCCATTGGGCTGCATGCACCCCAGGACACCTATGAATGCGGCCATTAAGGAACCCACCTGGGGGTGGTTGGGGGCACTTACATAAATTTCAGTGCAGCTGCGGCACTGCACGACAGTTCTGGCCAGCTGGCAGCCATTACAGGTAAGTTTAAACTGTGCATGTATGTGTGCAGCATTGAAGCCACAGAGCGGGTTGTATATAGGAAGCAGTGTTGGAGCTGGTGATGTCCACAGAGCGGATGGTCTGGCCAGTACTTCCTACTCCAAACACATCTATTAAGTGTTTCAGTTTTATGATCACTAATTATAAAATTTCAAAGCAGGGGCCTCCTATTCTCTCCTCCCCCCCATCCCATTTGGCTTCTCACACAAATACATCAGCCATCCCTCTTGACCTGACATCATTCTTACCAGCTGTGGCAGGCAAGGAAGGCAGCTCATGTCTTAAGTGCAGGGATTAGCAGGGCTCCGTCAGTCTTGGAAGACTATGGTATCATGCTCGGCGCTCCATACGCTGCATGCGAAGCACGAAAGCCTGGGTTGGATTGTTATGGAGGATAGGCTGTTACTGAAGCAGCAAATCCCCCCTCTCCACACCACTGAATGAGTCCAATGGAAAGGCAGAGCCAATACGATTGGATCCAGCTGGCGTCACAGAGCTGGGCGAAGGACAGGAGCTCACCCTGTCTTGTGGGGCCGACCTGGGAATCGAACCCTGGCCTGCTGGTTAACAGGCACAGTGTCTTAGCCACGTGCACCACCCACAGCCCACAAGTGCAGGGATTAGGGATGGAAAAATGGGTGGAAAATCATCTGTTGGGAGAAGCAGCCTCTCTGTTCCTTGCAATCCGAGACAGAATTGAGGTGCCAGAAGGATGAGGGCAGTGCCCTGTTACTGGATGCCTTGGGTCCAAGCACCACAAAGTCCCTCCTGCCCATGCAGTCAGCAATACTTAGAGGTGGGAGAAACCAGTTTTATTTTGTACAAGGATTTCAGTTGTTTCCAAAGTTAGAGGTGCAGAAAGAGGTGTTTATGCATTTCCTTTCAAAATTTACGTTATAAATTATAATAACTTTAAAAGTGCACTAAGTAGGGGTGATAAAGGTGGCATAGTGTGAACAGATGGAGCCACAGACATAATGTACGGCTAACAAATTGAAGGCTCATTCACTGACTGACTGATGTATCAATGCTCAGCCAAAACCACCAGACCTAGAAGCGTGAAATTTGGGAAGTTCCTTCCATTATTTGAGCACCCACTAAGAACCTATTTCTAGAAGGGGGTGAAAAGAGATGCAATGTGTTTTTATCCCTATACTTTGAAGACCGACTGATCCAACACTCAGCTGCAATCTAGAAGCATAAAATTTGGGGATCTTATTCCTTCTATGATGATAGGACCCAATAATAAGAACTGATCCAGCATCCAGTGGTTTCCAGTGCCTGGTGCCCACTGCCACTTATAGGTGCCCAGTGCCTGGTGGTGCCTTGTGACTGGTGATGGTGTTCAGTTCCCTGTGGTGCCTGGTATCCAGTGCCTCATGCCTGATGATGCCTGGTGTCCTCCGCCCTGTGGTGTCCAGTGATGCCTTGTGATGCCTGACAAATATGCTGGTGCCAGTGGTGCCCACCAGTACCCAGTAGTGCCTGCTGGTGCCCAGCTGTACCCAGGGTCTACAAATATTCTTGAAATTTTACTCCTCAAATAATGGAGAGAATACAGAGAGAGTGTTGGAGAGAATGGCATACTGACAATAGCAAAAGCTGCATTTTGTGTGTCAGGAGCCAGAAAAATTATTTACATTTCAAATTTGAATACATTTACATAAATTCACATATAATATTGTATAAGAGACATGACAAGGCTTGCCCATGGACTGGATGGAGGGGTCTTGCCAAGGACCACACAGAGGCTTGTTGAGGACCACAAGGGTTTGGACAGCTCTGGGCTAGAGGAACAAAAATCAACACCTGAACCAGCTCCTTTATCACTGAACAACATCCATCTCTAATCTCTAACCATCTGAGATAACTGCTGCACAATCCAGAGTAACTGTGGGACATCAATGTCAGAAGAATTTACTCTGGATTGCACTATGAATTTCCTATATTTCCACAATAACGATGTCTATGTAAATAAGAGCTCCTGTAGTTACTCTGGATTGTGCAGTTGGTTCCATCTGAAAGGTGCACACATGTTCATGGTGTGAAATTCGAGGATCCAGGGAAGTGATGCTTTGGGAAAGGACAAGGGTATAGATTCGGGTTGCAACAACTTGTGTCAAGATCCTTGGCACAAGGATTGGATGCAGTGCATGGCGCAAAATAGGACTGGGCAGTAAATCTCATATGAAGCAAAAAAAACCCTCACATATTAAAGAGAAAGTGTAATTTCTAATTAACGAGACCGAACATGAATAAATTAGCAAAAGTTATCCTCTTTTGAGACATATTTATCATCTGGATTCTTTGGATAGTAAGTTGTAGAACTTTAAAAATTGCTTTATATATGAGATATTCAATAACGACTGTGACTGTTCAGTCTTTATGATTGAGCATACCAAATTTGCCAGAATTTTTCCTCTGCTAATTTCTGCAATGGGAATGCATACAGATGTAGATCTTATAACCTGCAAGCTGTTACTATTTTTTGGGGGGTGCTTATTTGAATGGAAACAATTTAGGTGTCACATCTGAAGCATATCTGACGCCACTTAAGAAAACATAATGCAAAAGAATGTAAAGTATCAACAGTTCACTGCAGGGTGTGTTCTAAGTTTAATTGGTTTCCCCGGCTCTCTGCAACTTGGCGAAGACGTTGGCCGACTCAGTAGTTGCCTCTCACCTTCCACGCCATTCTCTTGTTGTCAATGGCACGGAACCGTACGTTCTGCACAATTAACCCTTCGGCTTCAACAGAGGGCATGCCAAACGTAATTTTTTCCTAATCACTACTTGGGGAATGGTTTACCTCTGGTTTACTCCAGACTTAATGGTGCAGAATTCATGGTTGTCTTTGGCACGGTTCCATCTAATACAGCAGACTGCTGTGTATTGCGCAGTCAAGGGAACTGAGGCCATGTACGATGTGTTATTATACCCTTTATATATGGTGCTCCAGAAATAATTAATAGCTTAATTTGTTTGAAATGCTGTACTCTGAACAGAAGGGAAAAGGGACAAATTTGTTCTTAACTGCCTCTGAAAAGTAGAACTAGATGAAGTGTGTATAAAGCAGTGGCGTAGGTAGGCAAAATGGTGCCCGTAGCAAGGACTGAAATTTCACCCCTATCAAAACACCCGAAACCCACATTTTAGCTAATGATACAAGTCAATAATGTTAAACTATTATCATATCAAATTATATCAAGCTACAAGTCAAGCCTATCAACTTTTCATTAAACTTCGGTGAGTTTGCACAAACTATTTGCAGTTCCTTTTCCACCCCGTGGAGGTATCAACCCCTCCAGGGCCTCAACCAAGTAACCCCAAATCCAGAGTAACTACGGGAGCATGTAAGAGACATTACGTGCACCCGTAGTTACTGCACCACCCAGTGAAAACCTGTGGGAAATTCATATTGGTATCCAGAGTAAATTGTTCTTACACTGGAGCAAGGACTCCCCATAGCTACTCTAGATTTTGCCCTTAGCCCCATGCTGGTCAATGGGCCTTTCGAATTCAATTCCAGTGTTTTGTCATCATCTTTATATGAATATTTTTTGGGTTCTGGAACCAATCGTCTGAGTTTCCATTATTTCCTATGGGAAAATCCGCTTCACATAAAGAACGTTTCACGTAACAAACATGCCTCTGGAACAAATTAAATTTGTTATGTGAGGTGCACTGTACATGTAATAAATTAGATGTAATAGTTTCAAATTTAATAAGTAATACAGTGTTAAATTAATCACATGAAAGCAATGTATATGACTTTTTATCTTTTATTTTTTCATATCCTATATTTTTATTGGGTTTTCTGCATTTGGGAGGGGACTTGTCTTCTTTTTGCCTTATGACATTGAGTTACCCTACTATAATGGGACTACCTTTTCAGAGGAGAGATGAGAAGGAACACAGAGTCTCAGGTGAGTGGAGGAGGGGGCTGCTTAGCTGAGTGCTTAATTGCTGCTAGCTGTTCATTGGCTGGTTGCCTGGTGGGAGGAGCTCTCAAGGGCTTTATTAGGGCCTGAGGCGCGATCCTGTGGACCGGAGCCTGTGAGCAAGGAGGACTTGTGAAGTTGACAGGAGATGGAAGGGAAGGGCGCAGTTGTCGTGACATGCACCACGTGTGCCATGTTTGTCTTCTTGCCCAAGGACCCCGGGGATTATCGATGCTGCAAGTGCAAACTGGTTGCACTGTTGGAGGAGAAGGTGGCAGCATTGGAGGGTGAAGTTTCCACCCTTTGTCAAATTAAGGCATCTGAGGAGTTCCTTGATACAACACACACGGAACTTCTCCAGAGGGATGACACCAGTGGGGACCCCAGCAACGATGTCTCTTCGTGGAGACACGTGACAGTCAGGAGAAAAAAGGGCAGGAGCAGTCGAGAACCACTGGAGCTATACAACCGTTTCCAGAGTCTCTCAGATTCCACCATGCTGGCAGAAGTTCCTCTTGCTAGCACACCTACACCGGATCCTGGCATTGCCCATACTGGCAGGCCTACAGATCCCCCTCATAGACAGCAGCCACAACCAGTTAGTGTGGGGGAAGCTAGACACAGAAGGAGAACACGGAGGAGGGTGGTGGTGATTGGAGATTCTCTCCTGAGGGGCATGGAGGCTGTATGCCGACCAGACCCGTTTTCCCATGAGGTGTGCTGCCTCCCTGGTGCCAGGATACGGGATATCACGGAGAGGCTACCGAGGATGATCACACCTGCTGATCGTCACCTGTTCTTACTCATCCACGTAGGAACAAACGATACTGCTCGGGAAACTTTCCAAAAGATAGTTGGGGATTGTGAAGCTCTGGGGAGGAAGATTAAGGACCTGGGGGATACCCAGGTGGTATTCTCATCCATCCTCCCAGTAATTGGCAAAGGTCCTCAGAGAGATAGCAAGATTTTTCAGGTCAATAGCTGGCTTTGAAAATGGTGTCATCAGGAAGGATTTGGATTCTGGGATCACAGGATGAACTTCCTTGAGGAAGGACTCCTAGCAAAGGATGGACTACATCTTACGGGTTGGGGGAAGAGTGTCTTCAGACGGGAGATGGCCAACCTTATCAGGAGGGCTTTAAACTAAATAAGAAGGGGGTGGGTTACGTCCAAAGGGAACCTGGGAATAAGGAAAATGCTCTGGATGGAAATTGCCAGGGCACAGCTGTAACTCAAAAATCTTTAGAGGGGCCTGGCCTTACAAAGAAGGAGGGAAATGCATTGAGTTGCAACCTCCAGGGCTTAAGTTGCATTTACACAAATGCACAGAGCCTGGGAAATAAACAAGATGAGCTGGAGCTTTTAGCAAGTGAAGGGAAATTTGATTTGATAGGAATAACTGAAACTTGGTGGGACGACTCCCATGACTGGAACACACAATTGGAAGGCTATCAGCTGTTCCGGAGGAACAGAAGTGGCAAAAGGGGAGGTGGAGTAGCATTATATGTCAAGAACATATATACTTGCTCTGAAATCCAGGGGAGTGGTCCGGATATCCCTGTGGAGTGTGTTTGGGTAAAAGTAAGGGGGGAAAATAAGAAACAAAACATTGTGTTGGGCGTCTACTATAGACCGCCAGGCCAAGGAGAAGGAGTAGATGATGTCTTCTTGGAGCAACTGGCAGGCATTGCAAGGAAATATGAGGTAGTAGTAATGGGGGACTTTAACTACCCAGACATTTGCTGGGAGACAAACTCAGCCAAACATGGAAGCGCCAGTAGATTCCTGATGGGCCTGGAAGATAACTTCATGGTCCAGAAAGTGGAGGAAACGACAAGGGGAGGGGCCATCCTTGACCTGATCTTAACAAATCGTGAAGAACTGGTTGATCAGGTCAACATAGTGGGAACTTTAGGGGAAAGCGATCATGAGCTGCTGGAATTTAGAATAATGTGGGAAATAAAAAGAGTGCAGAGTGAAACTTATACGTTGGATTTCAGGAAAGCTGATTTTAAGAGGCTTAGAGGAGTCATAGGTGGGATCCCATGGGTTGATGATCTAATGGGGAAAGGGGCCCAAGATGGGTGGGAGCTCCTTAAGAGGCAGCTTCTACAAGCACAGTCAGAAACAATTCCAATAAAAAAGAAAGGGGGGGAAATGCTGAAAAAACCAGGTTGGCTCCACAAGCAACTTGGGGATCAGCTGAAGCTAAAGAAAGAGAAGTATAGGGAGTGGAAGACTGGAAAGATCACCAGAGAGGAGTACAGGCAGGGAGCCCGGTCCTGTAGGGAGGGGGTCAGGGATGCTAAAGCTCAGTATGAGCTGAGGCTGGCCAGGGGAGTCAAAGATAACAAAAAGAGCTTCTTTAGATATGCCCAGAGGAACAGGAGGAGAGACGAGGGGCTGGGGCTGCTCTTGGACAAGGATGGACAACAGGTGTCTGGAAACCAGCAGAAGGCGGAGCTGCTCCACTCCTACTTTGCATCCGTCTATTCACAGAAGGAGGGCTGTGCTAATGGGGGTGCGGGATTATTGACTGATTCGGAGATGTGTTTACATCCCCTAAGAGGTAATGAAAACATGGATGGTGCAGAACAGCAGATTAAGATTGACAGAGAACTGGTTCGAAACCACTTAACTGGCCTAAATGAATTCAAGTCATTTGGACCAGATCAGCTGCATCCTCGAGTTCTTAAGGAACTGGCAGATGTCCTTGCAGAGCCTTTGTCGATCATCTTTGAGAAATCCTTGAGGAGTGGAGAAGTGCCACTGGACTGGAAGAGGGCAAATGTAGTCCCAATTTTTAAGAAGGGGAAAAAAGAAGACCCGGGAAATTATAGACCAGTCAGTTTGACTTCAATCCCGGGCAAGATATTAGAGCAAATCATAAAACACACAATTTGTGCACATCTAGACAAGTACTCCGTGATCAAAACAACCCAGCATGGATTTACCAAGAATAAATCTTGCCAGACAAATCTGATCTCCTTTTTTGATCGGGTTACGAGCTTACTGGACATGGCAATGCTGTGGATGTCATTTATCTTGACTTCAGCAAAGCATTTGACAAAGTCCCACATGACATTTTAATTAGGAAGTTGGAAAAATATGGGCTAGACAGGGCAATTGTTAGGTGGATCTGCAACTGGCTCGATGGCCGCACTCAAAGGGTTTTAGTAAATGGTTCTGTGTCAACCTGGAGGTCCGTTTCTAGTGGGGTACCCCAAGGCTCTGTCTTGGGACCGGTTCTCTTTAACATTTTCATCAATGACTTGGAGGAAGGGATACGGGGGAGCCTGATCAAATTTGCAGATGACACCAAACTGGGAGGAGTAGCAAACACATCAGAAGACAGGAGAAAACTCCAGGAGGATCTGGATAAACTGGAATCCTGGGCTGTAACAAACAGAATGAATTTCAACAGGGAGAAGTGCAAGGTTCTGCACTTAGGCAATAAAAACCAAAAACATAGGTATAAAATGGGGGATACTTGGCTTGGCAGCACAACATGTGAGCGGGATCTTGGAGTCGCCGTGGATCACAAGCTGAACATGAGTCAGCAGTGTGATGTGTCTGCAAAGAAGGCAAATGCCATTTTAGGTTACATTAAGAGGTCTGTAGCTTCCAAGTCACGGGAAGTTCTAGTTCCTCTTTATTCTGCATTGGTGAGACCTCACCTTGAGTACTGTGTTCAGTTCTGGGCACCTCACTTTAAGAAGGATGCAGCCAAACTGGAGCAAGTCCAGAGGAGAGTGACAAGAATGATCAGTGGGATGGAAGGAAAGCCCTACAAGGAAAGGTTGGGGGAACTTGGGATGTTCAGCCTGGAGAAGAGGAGGCTGAGAGGAGACATGATTGCCCTCTTCAGATACCTGAAGGGCTGTCAAAGGGAGGAAGGGGCCAATTTGTTCATAGCTGCTTCTGAAAGCAGAACTAGAACCAATGGATACAAAGTGCAAGAAAGGAGATCCCGGCTGGAAATCCGGAAAAAATTCCTGACGGTGAGGGCGGTTCGGCAGTGGAACAGATTGCCAAGGGAGGTGGTGGACTCTCCCTCACTGGGGATCTTCAAGCAGAGGCTCGATGAGCACCTGTTGGAGATGCTCTAGGGGGAATTCCTGCTGCAGGCAGGGGGTTGGATGACCTACTAGGTCTCTTCCAACTCTATGATTCTATGATTCTACTTGTGAGTAGAGCTGTGGAAGGCTGGGCAGTGTGATGCTCCAAGCCTATGCACTTTTACCTGCAAGTAAGGCTATTAACTACAATAGGACTACTTGTGGGTAGAGCTGTGGAAGGCTGGTCAGTATGATGCTCCAATTATATTCACTTTTACCTGGGAGTAAGGCTATTGACTATAATGGGACAACTTGTGGGTAGAGCTGTGGAAGGCTGGGCAGTGTGATGCTCCAATCCTATTCACTTTTACCTGGGAGTAAGGCTTTGGGCACCTCTCCATAGCTGGCACCCATGCAAAAAGCATCCCCTGCTACATCCTAATTATGCCTTTGACTGCAAGAAAAAATACTCTAATTCCTGACACTAAGGAGGTTTTGGCAGTGGAACAGATTGTAGAGGAAGGTGGTGGATTCTCTCTCACTGGCGATCTTCAAAAAGAAGTTCAACAAGCACCTGTTAAAGATGTTTTAGGAAGATTTCCTGCTACATGTAGGGGGCTGGACTAGATGACCTTGTAGGTCACTTTCATCTCTGTGATAATTTGCTTGTACATCATATAATTAACTAATGGAATTTGCCTGCCATTGTGGTAGTAAAATTTCAAGAATATTTGTGGGTTCCAGACATGGCTGGGCACTTGCGGGCACCACTGAGCACTGACAGGCACTGGAGGACCCCAGGGGGCAATGGACACCAGTAGGCACACTAGGCACCAGCAACAATTGGGCAATGGGCACCACCGGGTTATTGATACTACAGGACACCATTGGGCACCTGGCATTCCAACCAAGCACCAGACATCCTGATCAAGGCACCAGTGGGCCGCAGACAGCAACAGACACCAGTGGGCAATGGGGACACCATGCAGTGGGCACCACCTGGTACCACTGGCCAACAGGCACCATGCTTATAATCATCACTGAATCATCAATGAATCATTTCATAGTTTCTCAGCCATAGCTATTGGACTAGACCAATGACACAGTCCAGAGGGAGGGAATAAACAAAGGAAGGAGTGAAATTCTGAGACCTTTTAAAGCACAATTTGTGAACAAAGTACCCACATGGTACTACAAGTACTCTGAGTACTACAAGTACTCTTGTCGCTGTGCAAAGGAAGTATTAAGTCCAATTCACATATAAAAATGTGCTAATTCCTCCCCCATGCAGTCTATTGCCTAGAGTGGCATGTGAATTCTTGAGTCTATCTGACTCCAGCTCCATAAATCATAACTTTCTTTGTACCCATCTAGGAGCCAAATTGCAACCCAAGCTAGGCATGTGCTCTGCCAGTTATGTAGTGCATTCACCAATTTGTATATTTACTGAACAAGGTTTCCACCATATATTTTATGGAACAGAAACTGACACTGGAAGGGTATTCCTCATTAACAACCAGGAAGAAACAAATAATCAACATGAAGCTATAAAACAGGGAATCCCCACAAGCATGACCTGTCCATTAAAGGGCTAGAAAAGGCCTAAAAAATGCTCTGCCTCTCTACACCAGATAGGTTGGTACCACAACTGTATTTTATTGCAAATTTTATTAACAAATTTCCATGAATCAGGTCCAAAAAAACCTCCAAAACCCATCACTACAACAAAGCAAAAACAATGTCATCTGTATTCTCCATAAAAGGTGAGCAAGGGAAGAATCCCATAAAAAAGAAAGAGTGTGGAAGCAAGTAGTGTGAAAGAATAAACAGATATGGAAGGAAAATTCATACCATAAACTATGACGATTGACTTCACCTTTAAGTATTTGCCCTCATCATCACCTAACTGTGGATTAAATGGTCCTTATAGAAACTGAGGGTCAGAAAGACTTATTTTCAAAATTTATTGTAGCTTTATAAAAATTTAGGGTGTTGATTCAAAAAATGGCATTGGTTTTGCTCAAGCACATCTTGTTCTGTCAATACAGCATAGTGAATAGATCAAGCAGCTTCCTCATGAGGAAGCCATGGTGTAGGATTCCTCATGAGTTGAGGAATTCACTAACAAGGCCATATATCCAAAACTGGACCTGAGAGGTTAAAACTGATGCCATTTTTGAAATTGGCAAACCAAATATACCCAGAAATATGTATTAAGACAGCAAAATGTGAGATGGCCCATGTTATTAAATTAAACATAGATTTGTATGTTATCATAATAGCTTTATATAAAATATATGTATAAAAATATAACAGTGGAAGGTCGCTTTCGAAACAGCAACATCTGAGAAATATTAAACACAATAAACTACAGCATGGGAGAACCATCTAATGGTGACTATGTTCAAACCGCATTGCACGTTTGCCAGCTTCAACAAAACATGGCCAGGATCTGTCCTGGTTTTCTGTAACAGTCCAACTTTAACATTATTTTCAGTATAAACATATTTACACATGCAACCCTCTTAAGTTTCTGCATCTATTCCAAGGAAATCCAGCATGTGGAAAAACTAAATAACGTACAAGAGAAAAATATTTTCAATACAATCAGAATTAGAATTCAGAAATCTGAAGACGTACAAAGAAGGTAGCAAGGAAGCAATTTTAAGACTGTTCAATAAAGTAACCCTACAATCCAGAGTAACTATGGGTGCACGTAAGAGACATTATGTGCACCCGTAATTACTGCACCACCTCGTGAAAACCTATGGGAAATTCATATTGCAGTCCAGAGTAAATAGTTCTTACACCGGAGCAAGGACTCCCCGTAGTTACTCTGGATTGTGCCCTAAGGCTCTTTTCCCATTTCACGCGTACCATAGGTCTCTCACATGTGAGTAAGCGCCTTGCTCCAGAGCAGTTAAGATGACTTTCCTTAAGAGGGTGACATAACTGCATGGACCCTTAACTGCTATGGATTTTGCCCTAAGATAAATATCTAGTCACTATAGATATTTACCCAGAGAGAAAGAACCACCAAACTCATGATCAAACGCAATAATCTTCAATTTGGCATAGGGCACAATCCAGAGCAACTACGGGAGCATGTAAGAGGTGTTACGTGCACCCAGAGTTACTGCACCATCTAGTGAAAACCTATGGGAAATTCATATTGCAATCCAAAGTAACTTGTTCTTACTCCGGAGCAAGAACTCCCTGTAGTTACTCTGGATTTCACCCATAGTGACAAGGTTCTAAAATTATCAAGGCACACCATTTTTTTAATTTCACAAGGCACATCCACAGCACATACAGTTGCCATAATTTTCTTCCACAAAATAGGGACTGGGTGCTCCGTCCCACTTGCCAGTATGTGAACACAATCCCCAAAATTGTGTTCCCCCCAAATTGGGATTGTCCCTGATTTTCATGACATATGGCAACCCTAATAGCACACCTGCAAACCATCTGAAGTACATCAGTGTCCCATGGCTCAGTGGTTGAAAAACTATGTCCCGTGGCACATTGATGCTCTAGCATGTTAAATAGATGGGGAAGACATGTGCAAATTCTTACGCTATCACAGATGAATGAGAAAACTGTATCCTTTTTATAGGTCCGATTTTTGGCTTGACGGAAGCAAAACTAGACAAACATGCACAAAAAATTGACAATGCAATCTGTGTAGCTGCCAAATCATGGCTGGAATCAAAGAGTTATTTGGTGAGCTCTGCAATCTACTATACTGGGATGTCCATTAGGATGTTTTGGACTTTGGGGAGTGACTTCTGACTTGGATAAGAAGCTATGTTCCAAAAGAAAGAATTGCTGCAGTACCATGGCTAAGCCTGCACATCCAATAAAGATAAGTGCTGCACAGGAACAAGAAAAAGATTTTTAAAAAGTAGAAAGAAATTTGAGGAATCTTTAAAAATTTATACACTGATAAAATTGCACCAAAGAAGAACAGGTCAATGTGGTCAGGATTGGGCTCTGATGTTCTTCGTAAAAAATCTGATGTTGTCTTTGAAGTGCATATTCTTGCATTGCTATTTTGCTATAACATAAAACTATTATGATATTTTGTTCTTTACAATGATATATCATTTTAATCTGTACCTATAACTGAACAATCTCTATTATGTCTCTATATATCTATAGCTATAGTGTGTGTGTGTGTAAAATCTTCTATCATATAACAGACATGTGCTTAAGCTTACAACTGTGTTAATTTTTGGCAATATTTCAAGTAACTTTCCTCCCCCCTCTTTTCTCTTTCATTCCAAAATCACAGCTATATGGGGGCACAGCTTGATTTTATAAGGCTTTGCGGAAACTGCCACATGTCTTCAGTTACTCTGGCATGTTCAGCCGCTCAGAGAAGCATGTGATAAATTTGGTATGGCCTGTGGATCAGCGCATGAGCAAGTGGGGAGTCTGGAGCTCTGTATCTCAGCCAAATGCGGCTACGTTCCAACAGCCTCCCTGTGGTCTGCACAGATCCTGCTAAGGAGGATTTCGGAATACACTTGGTTGATTGGACCTCGCACGTGATAAGGGGACTGAGGATTGGATGCATAGCCTTGCAGTTGCATCGGGTTGCTTCGGTTGTTGAAATGTTTGCCCAGCGCATAAGGTCTTGATAATGTCATTGTTGTAGGAGAGCTTCCTTCAGATGTTTTGGATTTCACCACCTGAAAAAGAAATATGATGCTGGTGGAAATATACATAGGGGAAAAAAAAGAAATCTAATGCCTTCTGCACTTCAGTTTCTCAGAAATGGATCACGGTTCAAGCTGTACGAGCATAACTGATGTGGTTATCCTACACACTGCCAACCGCTACTGCTTTTTTGTCTTAGATTGTTTGAACATCTTAAAAGTGCAGATGTTTCCACAAGTTGCTCTGGCTGAGGATAGCACTGCAACTCAAGCTTTACATTGGTTGTAATGCCAAGTTAAACTGTGGTAATTAAACCTGTCACTACAACATAACTGTCATGGGATGGTATCGCCACCTCTTGTATCTTCACAGAGAAATCTGCGTATCTCAGTAAGACTGGGCTAATTGACATTGGACGCAATCCTGAGTATCTACAGGGAGTCCTTGCTCCAGAGTAAGAACAAGTTACTCTGGATTGCAATATGAATTTCCCATAGGTTTTCACTAGGTGGTGCAGTAACTACAGGCGCACTTAATATCTCATATGTGCTCCCGTAGTTATTCTGGATTGTAGCCACTGCCTCTGTTCTAGAGTGTGGTGTAGTTGTGAACTAGGAACTTAAAGAACTTAAGAAACTTCCTTCATCCGTATCAGATTATTGAAATAGTATGGGGGAGATGTCATAACATTGTGACACATGACATCACTTCTGTGTTTTCCCCAGAGAACTAATGCTTCCTACAGTGGTTTCATGCCTCCCGTGTTCACCCATCTGTGTAGCGCTTTTAGCAGTGCCCTCAGGCTTCATCCTAAGTTAGTTCCCCGGCATTAATGTTTTAGTTTCTCTAAGATCTGGGTCCTTTGAGATCCACCAGAATCAGAGGGTTATTCTGGTGGAGATCAAAGGATCCAGGTCTTAGAGAAATTAAAGCAGGGAAAGCCATTCTGAAAACCTATGCTTAGTACTTCTGATGCTCTCAAAAGGCAACCATGCAGTTCTCTCACAGTAGAGGGTCACTCAAGCCCAAGGACCAATGAATCCTACCTTGTTTAATTTATCTCCTCTTTTCCATGGAAAGCAAGAAATTCTTGTGAACTGAATATAGAGGACAGTACAGTTCCTTTTGATGTACTTTTCAGCATTTATGTGCAAAATTCCTTATTTCTGGTGTATGTAAATCATTGGCATCATTAGGAGGTATGGGGGATGTGAGCCACACTGGGTGACACATGGGGGTGACACCAGAGTTGCACCAGGCCTGGCTCAAGAACCAGTCCCCTGGAAGTGGGCGGAGCCAGGCCGGGTCAGGGGTGGGGGCGGGGTCAGGGGCGGGGCAAGGGCATGCCCCAACCCCGGCACACTGCGCATGTGCCAACCTTGGCACCTGCGCAGTGCATCTTCTGGCACCAACCGGTGCCTTCAAGGAGGAGGTCCGCGCCTCTGCAGGGCCGTTTGGCTTCGCTAGAGAGGCGAAGCCGCTCCACCTCCCTAGCGAGGCCAAATGGCACCGCAGAGGACACTATATATATCAATATATATCAATCAATGTGTAATTTCGTAGAGAACTCAATATCTCTATTCTATCAAAAGTTATAGCCAAAAACACAGGGAGGGGGACGACGACAAAAATGTTACCTCCCCACAGCCCATTATAGTGGAGATGAGCTGTCTCCCACATCAGATGAACAAACCCTAGTGATGTTACTGATGGAACTTGAACTTATAAAGCAATCTATGAAAAATTTGCAGCTCTACATATGAAGCTGCATTGCTGTATTTCAAGTCATAGAGCTCTGCTGTTGCTACCCCTTTCCCCTTCTAAGCCACTTAAGCACGCTGACATTACTGGAGATGGAACTGTCTCCTCCAATTCTCAGATGTTTCTTTTTGAAGCGCACCGTCCTGCTTAGCACAGTTGGAATCCTTCTGGTCTGGTGTCAAGCACATGAAATCAAGCAAGCAGACACAGCTGCCGCCTTTCCTCTTCATCGTATTGTGCCACGTCAGATTCAGTCGAAGTAATGCACTGAAATGCTTTGAAGTGGTATCACATCCTCCTCACTGATGCTCTCTTAAGAAGCTCAGTGCTTCCATGCAACATTAACTGTAAATTTTGGACACGCGTTCACCAACTGGCTGGATGAGAATCACTTAGTGCAGAATGCCCAACGGGAAGAAGCATGTACAGTAAAAGCAACTGAGACAAGAACAGGGTAACTATCCCTACAATCCAGAGTAACTACGGGAGCATGTAAGAGACATTACGTGCACCCATAGTTATTGCACCACCTAGTTAAAATCTATCGGAAATTCATATTGCAATCCAGAGCAAATTGTACTTACACCGGAGCAAGGACTCCCCGTAGTTACTCTGGATTGCACCCTATATTTCCTATGGTCACCCCGGGCAAGAAGGCACAAAGAGAAAAACTCAGGATGTTGTCTTCTGTGTGGCACCATTAGCCCACAGGGATCAGTACCGGTTATGCTGCCTGACATTGATCCTTCTGGTCGTTAGAAACTCCCAACCCTATCTGGAGGTGTCTGGGGTTGAACCTACTGTATGCTTTTCTGCATGCAGATTAAGGCTACAATCCAGAGTAACTATGAGACTTATTACACCAATGTAGTTATGGTGCCACCTATGGGAAACCTATGGGAAATGCATAGAGCAACCCAGAGTAAGTGCCTCTTACATCTTTCAGTAGTTATTCTGGATTGTAGGGTAAGAAATACTTGCTCCATCCAGAAAAGTCACTAGGTTTTATATCACCTAATATGAGAGTAAACTGTGTAACCTTTATGATGCACCTCCTTTCAATGTCAGTCTTTTCACAGTTATAAAACATCTTTCCTAGTGGTTGGTGGAATGTTTTTACCAACATATGATAAAGCAACTGAAACAAACTGCCAATAAACAACAGCATAAACAACTAATGAATACCTCATGATAATGACAGCCACACTTTCCCTGCAGAAATTCCTTGTACCGTCCCATGGTGATCATGAATGTGTCCACCACTCCATAGCCGTACAGTTTTGCTGAGTTCAAAATAGCCAAGTTTTCATTCCACAGATGCTGAACTTCTTCCTGCAATTCAAGTAATCAGCTCATCTTATTTACTTATTTAATGCTTTTTGCACAAATGTACATTAGCACAGGGTGAGAAAATAAATGTATAGGGATTTAAATGGAGAGAAGAAACATTTAGGGCACAATCCAGAGTAACTACAGGAAGTCCTTGCTCCGGTGTAAGAACAATTTACTCTGGATCGCAATATCAATTTCCCATAGATTTTTATTAGGTAGTGCAGTAACTACGGGTATACGTAATGTCTCTTATGTACTCCTGTAATTACTCTGGATGATAGGGTTAATTTTTGGTAAAGCTGAGTGGAGAGCTCTCATTGGAAAATGTTTAGTAGATTTTAGGAAGAGAGATTTCCTAAACTGCCTCTCTGGCTTCCCCTTTTCATCACCATAATCATGCAGGCATCAGTGATGGTGTAACTTGAGTTTTGCTGGTTGGCAACTTCTGTTCCCTCCTTCCTTAAAAGCCATTCCCTAAAGTGTTTCCTAAACTGTTAGAGAGCTACGGAAACTAGTCAGGGGAGCCAAGGGATCCCCTTGAAAAGCCTGCCACAATAAAAAATGTATATGGTTGTAGCCATAATGGGGAGATGAGGCCAATGGCCCAGTATGCCAAGGAGCTGTCAGTCAAAAATGTTTGGGAATCATTACCAACCTTGGTTTATTCAACCTAAACCAACCAGGAGTAGTCAAAAGGGAAATGGGAGCATGTGGACCCAATGCTAAAGCCAATTTAGTATGAGCACAATCCTAACCATGTCTACTCAAAAGTAAGCCCCATTGAGTTCAATGGGTCTTACTTCCAAGAAAGTGTGTTCAGGATTGCAGCCTATCCCTACAATCCAGAGTAACTACAGGAGCACGTAAGAGACATTACGTGTACCCGTAATTACTGCACCACCCAGTGAAAACCTATGGGAAATTCATATTGCAATCCACAGCAAATTGTTCTTGTACCAGAGCAAGGACTCCCCGTAGTTACTCTGGATTGCACCCTACGTCTGATAATAAATAAAATATTACTAATATCTTTATTGCCAAATTACATAAGAATGTGCCAAGCACTAATTTAGGATGGTACAAGCACTTAAGACCAAAGCACAACTTTGCAAGCATGATGTAGTTGGAAATACAAGGTTCCATAGGCTGTTAATGCAAGACCGGAAAGCTAGGTAAAATGAAATCGCTTACTTTAACAAACAACAACAACAACAACAACAATAACAACACATATGTTAACCACATATGGCTTACTGGTGACAAAGAATGCACTCCATCCACTGGCAAATGAAAGCCCATTCCCAGGGATTTTATCATGACCTGGATATCTGAGAGATTAGCTCTGTGAATCAAGTGAAATATAATGGATATAGGTTAGTTGCATGTCCACAAAAACAACATATCATAAATATATTTAAATTGTTATTATAATTTAAACAATTGTAAAGGAACTCATTTTTTAAAAACTGCTTTTAACACTTTTTTTGTATCAGCAGGAAGTTCCAGAATCGAACCCATGTGTGACTTTATTCCACTAGCTCAGCGTTTCTCAAGGTGGGGGTCGGGACCCCTTTGGAGTCGCCTAGAGCTTTCCTGGGGGTCGCCTAAAGACCCCTGGTGCAGGGGGCCAGGTCAGGCTTGCCAGACCTCTGGCTGTAGCTGTGCGTGCACTGGGTCTGACTGACAGCCTCAGGGCCCAATCCCATGCATGCCTACTCTGAAATAAATCCCATTATAGTCAGGGGGGCCTTTACTCCCATGTAAATGTGGATAGGATTGCAGCCTCAGGGCCCACTCCTATGCATGCCTACTCTGAAATAAATCCCATTGTGTTCAACGTTTGCATAGAACACACATTTCATTTGTAACAACGAAAATACATCCTACATATCGGATATTTACGTTACAATTCATAACAGTAGCAAAATTACAGTTATAAAGTAGCAATGAAAATAATTTTATGGTTGGGGGTCCCCACAACATGAGGAACTTATAAAGGGGTCACAGTGTGAGGAAGATTTGAGAACCACTGCGCTAGCTCAATGGAGGAGCAAGAAACTTGGAAGTGGGTGTTGATATCTATTTTACCAGGTTTTTTTTCTCCATGGATTTTGCTCCAGAAAGCAACCTGTACCAAACACACTGAATACAGTATCAGAAATAGTTATTGGAAGTTGTTGTGTATTAACATCCAAATACAAGGACATCTGCAGCATTAACACTTACCGCTTCAGCACGTTCCGAATAATATGCAAGTGATTGGAGTTAAGCCATTGGACACCACCGACAACTAATATAGTTTGGCCTGAGTTCTCAAGTGGCTGCGATCTGAAACAGGAAGAGAGAGAGAGAGAGAGAGAGAGAGAGAGAGAGAGAAAGAGATAGAGAGAGTGAGCCAAAACCGCAAAGCAAACTTTGCTTCAAAACAGATGGCAACATTTTGTGACAGCCTCGCATGACACTTCAATCAACCAGATTGGCCGTCCTCAGCCACAGAGGACTGATGTCATTTTTGGTTACAGATTATGGCTCTGCATATGTTCTGCATTAAAGCATTTATTAATGAATGTTCATTTTAATGGCGCAAATTGATTGGACACATTCATGAAGGGCTGCATATGCCGTGCAGGCAGAGACCGTAGTTGTTAGCAAAAAAACAGAGATATCCCAGTGGAAATGAAATTTTGGGATTTTTGTATATAAAAGAGGGAGAAGGTTGTATGATAATGCTAGGTTGCCGTAATTCTCTTCCCCAAAACTGGGACAGGACCCTCTGTCACACTTGCCAGTATGGGAACACAATCCCCCCAAAATAGAGACTGTCCCTGTTTTTCAGGACATATGGCAACCCTAGAAGATGCCTACCCGTTCACTCCCTATGCCAAAATGGCCAGCAATACCCACAAAATGCAACAACCATGAGAGGAATGAGAGGGGGAGCAGTAGGAAGAAATCCTTATGAGGTTCCAAAATCTCTGTGGGGTATGAAGTGTGCTGTTACCTGACAGAGCAATCTAAATTTGCCTTGGAAGAGACAGGCTGGTTTAGCTGAATCAGCACAAGGATTGGGATTCCTGCTGCACAACTGTTTGTTGGTGTGGAGCTGCAGCAGCCCCAATAGGTCTACTCAGATTTAAGCTACCTCTAGAGGCTATTCCCAGCTGCCTGCAAATGGAGGCTTGGATCCAACATAACTGCCAGTCCTAGCCCTACCTCCTGCTCCTTCTTCCTTCTGTCCACAATCCCATCCTCTGCCTTCCCTCCCCTCACCCCATAATGCTCCCCTCCAGTACCTGAGTAGCAGTTTCTCAAGGGCTTCTCCAAATGTTGGCCTTTGATTTCCACTGATCCAAAACTGAGGATAATATGAGTAACTAATAAACGTTTTCCGGTTATTGACATTATGATAAAATTTCATGTCGTGTGCCTTTTCCCACTCTTGAAGTGTCTCGTTCACTCGTTCTATCAGGTAGTACATCATTCCTCTATTTGTTGAGTCACCAATGAAAAGAATCTTTAATGGGGAAAAAAACCAATATTTTAATACCTACTTGCACCAAAGCAGCTTAAATTGCAGTTTAAGAGTGCAATCAGGTACCCATTGAAGACAGTGGAACTGAGAGCACAATCCTAACCATGTCTACTCAGACATAAGCCCCTTTGTGTCCAATGGGTCTTACTCCCAGCAAAGTGTCTTTAGGATTGCAGCCTGACATTATAGGAATTTTGCCCAGGATTGTGCTGAACTTTTGCACTTGCACATTAGATCTAAATAGTATTTACTCAAATCTAATGCACCATCAAATCTAATGCACATCCCAATTTTTAAAGTCTTGAGAGTAAAAGTGTTTACTGGTGTTTGTAATGTGCAACAGGTGCAAAATTTAATTTTATTGCATACAACAATGAGTTATATGACAACAATAATAATATGACCATGGGTTTATGTTATGATTTTTTATCAAATTGCACTACTTTATACAACAATGAGTTAATGTTACTTTTTTATTACAATATAGTAATCTGTTAAATTAAATACTGACCTATACTTAAACATCAAAATACCCATATTTACTCAAATCTAATGCATCATAAAATCTTATGCACACTCGAATTATGGAGACTAAATTTGGCTGGAAAAGGTGAGTGTTAGATTTGAGTAAATATGGTATGTTTTATAAACAAACGACATCGGCTAAGTGTGCAGCCCTACTTTCCATATATTTGTGTTTCAGTTTTAATACTTGCAAGGGCTAAATTTCCCTAGAGGCCCCATCTGTTCTGAGATTGGGAACAGTATTTTGTCCTTAATAGCTGTCTGGTTGGAAAAGTTTCTTATATTGTTCAGTTGTAAAAAAAAAAAAAGGAGGAAAATGTCACAACTTAAGATGTTTGAGATGAACACACTACACCATTTTCAGTAACATTGTACTGATGTTACTGTCAGATCAGGGCCATTCATATCCATGAGGCATAATGAGATATTTGTAGCAGATTTGCAGAGAGAACTACAGCAGATTTGGGGTGGGCCTGCCTTTGCACCTAGAATTATAAGATTTCTAAAGCCAGGAGGTTCCACAAACCATTAGAGCTTCTAACCTGTGATTAGGGTTGCCATAATTCTCTTTCACAAAATTGGGACAGGACCCTCTGTGTCATTTGCCAGGATGTGAAAACAATCTCCCCAAATCAGGATTGTCCCTGTTTTTTGGGATATATGGCAACCCTACTTGTGATAGAACTTTCCTCCAGAAAACTGTCCAAACCTCTTTTAAAGGTGTTTAGACTAGATTCCCCCTACAATCTGGAGTATCTACGGGAGCACATAAGAGACATTACGTGTACCTGTAGTTACTGCACCTTCCAGTGAAAACCTATGGAAAATTCATATTGCAATCCAGAATAAATTGTTCTTACACCGGAGCAAGGACTCCCCGTAGTTACTATGGATTGTACCCTAAATTCTAAACACTCTTAATTCCAAAACACTTAATCAGGAAATATAATTTCCCGTTTAAGTAGATGAATTTTAAATATTTTAGCAAATCTTGTCTTTTTAAATTTCCCGACTACACTATGATGCCAATTGGTGTAAGAGTTGTGAATAATGTGTATGATTTATCACATTTTGCTTAAAAGTAACAGAGTTCACAAGTATTTGGATAACATTATTCATGATGTGTTTCCTGTTTCAACTTTTCTGAACGATTGCCTTGTACAATAATTAAAATGTTGTGGTTCAACAAATAACAGCTCCATAGCTGTTAAAATTAATTAACCATAACATTATGAGGTTTGGTCTCACAGATGTAAAACAAATTAAATTACTTTTTTATTTGGGTTTCACATTTAAAAAAAAATAGTTAAAACTCATGTAATTTCTCAAGTGGAAACAGCCCAGCAAACTGCTACATAAATTACATGAACATCAATGCCTTATAAAAAGGTGTTTAAATACAGATTGCTGCATCTAATATGAACGGAAAAAGGAAAAACTTTTCCTTCTAGAAATCTTGTTCATTTTCTCTGTATGACTGATTAGATTTGCTAACGTAACAGATGCCTAACTAGGCACTAATAAAATGCTGTGGAGGAATTTCTATCTCCTGCCCTTTTCTATGTCGATCCCCCCAAATCCAGAATAACTATGGGAACACGTAAGAGACTGTACGTGCATCCGTAGTTACTGCACCACCTAGTGAAAACCTATGGGAAATTCATATTGGAATCCAGAGTAAGGACAAAATCCAGAGTAACTACAGGGAGTCCTTGCACCGGTGTAAGAACAATTTGCTCTGGATTCCAATATGAATTTCCCATAGGTTGTGCAGTAACTACGGGTACATGTAAAGTCTCTTATGTGCTCCCATACTCTGGATTTGACGGTAAGTTGTCCTTACACCGGAGCAAGGATTCCCCACAGTTACTCTGGATTTTCCCCTTAGCCAGACTGTGTCAACAATTTAGCCATAGGTGGGATGAAGTTAGTACCGACAGAAGTAACTCAAGCACAATGTTACATGCACAAAAGCAAAAAAGCAGCACAGATAAATGCAATCATAACTATTAGTACAAAACAAAATTAAGAGCCTAGTCTTCTGTGTGTCACCCAACGATTAACCTATATAAGTATTTAGAGCCTTCACCAGGGAGGAACCAAGGTCACATTATTTATTTATTTATTTATTTATTTATTTATTTATTTATTTATTTATTTATTTATTTCCAAAGCTTACTAAGGTGGCTTATATAGTTCCTCCCCTTCTGCTTTCCTCACAATAACCCTGCGAGGCTGCAAGTGAGTGACTGACCCACTCACTTCATGGCCACGGATGGATTTGAACCTGGATCTTCAATGTCTCAGTCCAACACCCTACGCTTTACATGTCTATAAGAGGTAGAGGGTGTGGATGCTTATTTTACTTTTTTCATTAGTTGGAAACACTTGGCCTTGGGTTCCTTAAGTATGCTTTCTTTGTTAGTACTGTATATGATAATGCTTTTATTACTTACTTCTGCAAACTTGAACCATGAGATATTTCACCTGAGCCACAGATCTCTGTCAAATGTTAGACAGTCATTCACACCATGCCTGTTAAGAAGACACTGCATTTCCAAGCAACCATCTTAGGCTCTTCACTACAAGAAAACTCAGTCTAGTGAGGTCCACCTGAGACCTGCACAAGAATGTGAAAGAAGGCTCATTAAGATTAGTAAGTAGAAGCAATGGCATGCGTTAGGTTCTCTAGGGAAAGAAACAGGTTTTGCGTGCAAGGTGCCAATATCTAACAACAGAACACTTCATAGGATATCCATATCAAGTACCACTTATACCCACTTCATCCTGATATTTCAGTGCTGAACAACTGAATGTCTGTTAAAATGGCACTTCTATAGACAGGTTTGGTACCTTCATTGTTTTACTAACAGTGACGCCATTTAGGGATGCAGGCTGCACCAATTGGCGCACATAAGATGATACCTCTAGTGGCTGAAATTTTTGAAATTTTGCTATTTTGAATAATACCACCACATTATATATCATTGGATGTGTACTGCCAGATGTATCGAGCTCCCATTCTTAGCCCAGCTCCTGACAACCAAGCAGTTCGAAAGCATGCAAATGCAAGTAGATAAATAGGTACCACTTTGGTGGGAAAGGCAACGTCCTGGTGACAGGCCCTTGCAACGTGCTGGCCAGGTTTCCCCATGTTGTGTTCATCGTGGATTGGATGTAATTCCAATCGCAATAAGCAGTCAACATAAAGTACAAACGCCAAAGAAGTTGACTTTTTATGTTTGATTTCATGCAGAATGCAATGAAGCAAACCACTTGGAAGTATCTTTATTCTATACAACATTATAGCCAAAAACCCCAGCAGGAATGGGGCAATGGTGCATTACCATGCACACTGCCCAGTACATTGCCCCACCATGAGAGATGGGTCCATCAATTCATGAGAGGAGATCCATCAATTCATGGGGGTAACATGCTGGCCTCCCATACTGGATGACACAAACCTTAGGGACACCACTGATTACTGATATTATATGACATGCAGATATATAAATTTCACATACATACACAAGAATTTCAAGACAATATTTGAGATATAGAAATATATTGTTTTCCTATTGGTACAGATTTTCCCCTGCAAATCTACGACATACCTTTCTGCTTTCTAAACATTGTTGGAGTTCTGGTTTGCTCAAAACAGGATATTGACAATTTTCTGGCTGCCATGTTATTTGTCGCCAGTCACAGGTTCGATTGTCTGAACAACTAAGACACGGCACAATCCACTGTCCTAGAAAACAGACCACTATATCATACTTTCAGAAGAAAGAACTTATGTTCTTGCAAATGAGAATATATATCTCCAATCTCTCCAAGTGTGAAATGAAACACAGGCATCCCCTGTTTTCTGATGGTTCATTTTCTGACAGTCTGCTCTTTCAACACCTTTCAATTATACCCAGAATTCATTCATTCAAAGCATGTTCTGCTCTTTCAACCACTCCCTTTTGTTCTAAAAAAGGCTAAAATTGCCCCTCCATATTGATTTGCATATGATTTGGTGATTCAGACTATTTTGGCAGAAGTGTGAAAGAACATCAACATCAGGCCTCCGTCAATCTTGAGAGACTATGGTATCATGCTTGGCACTGCATATGCTGCATGCGTGCACGAAAGCCTTGGTTGGATTGTTATGGAGGATAGGCTGTTACCCAAGCAGCAAATCCCCCCTCTCCATGCCACTGACTTAGTCCAAAGGAAAGGCAGAGCCAATAATGTGGCCACCTTAGCTCCATTCTAGTCTTAGGCTACAATCCAGAGTAACTACAGGACCTTTTACACCAACATAATTACGGTACCTATGGGAAACCTATGGGAAATGCATAGAACTATCCAGAATAAGTGCCTCTTATGTCTTCCTGTAGTTACTCTGGATTGTAGGGCTAATCCTAAAGGAATTAATGAGAATCAATTTGCAGAAATCTTTGTGTGACAACAGGATTTTACAAGATTAAAAAACATCTGCAATTTGCTACCTAAAAAAGCAGCAGAAGCAACATTTGTAAACCAAAAAAGCCCAGGTTCTGCTTTTCAACAATTATTGCTTTTCTCCAGAGCTCCAATCCCTAACTCATCAGATAAGAGGGGACACCTGTATTATCAAGAGAGACTAAATCCAGGGGAGAAAGAAAAGATACACAAGAACAGAAAGTAAAGGTTGGTTCACAGATGCATACTCTTCATTTGATATTTATAATATAAAATGCATAGACATTTGAGTCACAGATGACACATAAATGTTCATATCACTTTCCATTATTACAAAATTTGAGATTCAGACACAGAGTTTGAAAAGGGAAACAGTTCATATGTTTTGCTCAGAAACATCAAGTGATGAACACAGTATTCAAACTATATACGGGCATGTGTGACCTATCTCTGCGTTTGCCCAAAGCAATCTAGGAACGATAAGCCAAATTAATGTTAGCACTAAATAACTTCAGTTTTCCCTGATTTCATTAATTCTGACTCTTGTCAAATCTTAAGTATTTCTAAAAAAAATGGGTGTCATAGTTCTCTCCCACAGTTTTGTTTTCAACTCATTTTGAATTTTTATGGCAGACTCAAAAACAACTTTTCGAAGTTGAAGTTGAAAAACCTTTAATGGAATTATAAAACAACCATAGGTATATACGCAACAACTTTTCTAGTTGGGAAAGGATTCTAGGTATTTTGAAAACATATCAGGAACAAACCTTTTGCGTCCCCCGTTTTGCATGTTTTCAACTGTGGCTGTGAAATGGTTGACAGATACTCAGCGGAGAGAGGCTGCAACCCACAGGATTCCTCTGGATGAATGCGTGAGCCGCAATCCTGAATTAAAAGATTAAAATGAGTTTGATTAAGATCCAACAATTACTCAGTAATGGCTGCAATCCTAAAGACACTTTCCTGGGAGTAAGTCCCACTGAACACAATGGGGCTAAGTTTTGAGTAGGCATGGTTAGGACTGTGCTCAATTTCACATAAATAAAGCATAACATGACAATATCTTAAAAGGACATGTTTGGGAATGTATGATAAGTACAAATTCAACTAGTTCTTTTTATTTTTATTCTTGCTATCAAATGCTTGAGCATATGTACTTTCAATTCCATAGCTTTGAATTGCTCAACTTCTTGGAAACAATACTTTTATAGAAAGACAGGTTATAAATAATACCCATAAATAGAGAGTAGATGAGAATTCCAAGTGAAACAGTTCCAGGTGAAACTGTATGAAACAGAATGCATGTTGAGGGATGTATGTTAAAAAATGGTTTGTTGGAATAAACAATACAACATAGTTTTCTACTCCAATGTATCTCTGTGTATTGCTCCAGATGGAATTGGTTCAGTAGTATATTTTACTTTTCTCTTCTACTTTTAGTACCATAGTATATCAACAGTTCCCAATCTGTGCATTGTGACACCCTGGGAGATTGGAAGGCACATGCCTTGTAGCTCCATTTGGCTTTCCCCACCTGGAATGGCTCTCAAGGGGAAGGAGCCTTTGCATGCCTCCTTCTCAGGCTGACTGCTCCACCCCTTCTAGCTATGCCACCAGCTTCATGTCATCATCATTCATTTCTTGGTTCTGAAGGTATTGTAGCCCCGCTAGTTATGGAGAAATGAATATGATGGTACAACACAGGACCCCTGTGAAGTTATGATAATACTCTGAGTCTGAGAGCCCCGATTTCTTACAATATAAATCATTTGATTGATACCGCCAAGGGTACCATCAAAAGCCTTCACAGGCAAATTCCAAATTCCAGAGCAAACTGTGACTGTTGTCAACAAAGTGCCTTAAGATAACTGAACAAGAATTTTTTTTTAGCACAATGCAGGTATTTCAGTAATATGCAATAACAGTTGCTTTTTGCTGCAATCTGAGCTGGGATTGTTATTAAAAGCACGTCTGTCAAGATGTCATAAATTTGTCTAATCTAAAATGGTTAAACTCATTTTAAGAGAGAATATCTGACTCTCCGATCTCTTGCAGGAGATGGTTGCAGGAAGTGTGTGGTACAAGAGACAGCCAAACCTTTTCTGATCAAAGACGGCTTTAATATTGCCTTGTAAAATGGATTGGCTGAAGGTCAACCACTCACATTTACTTTAGCACTACATAACACATTCTAAAAAATTTATTAACCGTGTGGATTTGACAAGTTTCTTTTAGGTACTTGCCGACCTGCAACATCTCTAATGATTTATCAAAACAGGAAAGTTGCACCAACTTTCAAGTGGACAAAAATATCAGAGACTTCCACAATAAGAGGTAGACGAAGGACAATCTCATTTGGACAATATCATTTTAAAACAGCAAGAAAGAATCCTTGAAAGTCTGGACTGATTTCGGAAGCAAATTAGGTTGACAAATGCCATTGAAATCATAGTGTAAAATAAATATATTTTGAACACTTAATGCCTCTATTTTGTCCCACTGTCTGACTCCAAAGGGGAACGGAAAGGGCTACTTGCATGCTGCGGTGAGGGTCCCTGTAAAACTTAATGCTTCGCACCCCTGCTAGCTATGCCACAGATCATATCAAACATGTGAAATTCTGAAAACAATACCTATCTCAAGCCAGAGGCTGTAATCCTAAGCTCCAGTTAGGCAGACATCAGTCCCGGCACAAATCTTATGCTGGTGTGGGCACTTTTGTGCACCTTATGGGCATCTTTTGTGCCACTCCTGGGGAAATTAGGCCAGTGCACAGACATGCACCAGCCTAACCACACCACCATGGGGAGTCAGTGCGTTGTGCTGGCTGAAATTGGTTAGGATTGGACCCATACTTGCTACGAGGAAGGTCACTCGAGCACAATCCTAACCAAATTCTGCCACTGGCATTAGGGCTGTGGGTGGCGCAAGCAGTTAAGACGCTGTGCCTGTTAACCAGCAGGCCAGGGTTCGATTCCCGGGTCGGCCCCACAAGACAGGGTGAGCTCCTGTCCTTAGCCCAGTTCTGCGATGTCAGCTGGATCCAATCGTATTGGCTCTGCTGTTCCATTGCACTAATTCAGTGGTGTGGAGAGGGGGAAATTGCTGCTTGGATAACAGCCTATCCTCCATAACAATCCAACCCAGGCTTTTGTGCTTCGCATGCAGCATATGCAGCACAGAGCACGATACCATAGTCTTTCAAGACTGACGGAGGCCTGCTTTTATAGCTGTGCCTGTGGGACACACATTTGCATCCTGAAGTTCAGGGGCAGTCACAGAGGCCACCTCAAGATAAGGCAGTTGCAGATAATGTGGGAGTTGCTTTGACTTTACCTTGTTGTTGGAAAGCTGATTAGGATTGTGCCTTTAATGCGCAATTCATGTCTAGCAACTGAGATTTCCCAGCAGCTTGATATGCCTGTTATATGTGAAGATTACCAGGGCAGTTATTAGTATTTGCACTGTTCAGTTGTGACTATCTCATTTAATTAGAAAGAATTAAACAAATATTTCATTGAAACATCTGTAGCTAATTGTATTTTTTTAAAAAATTTGTCTGCATTCATCATGAAGTCATCCCAGCTCTCCATTTAGTAAGTTTCAGTCCATTTTTGTGCCTAGCCAACGTATGATGAAGAGCGATTTAAAAATGAACTATGAAAAGTATACTAATAAAATTAGACAGAATGAGCTCATGAAAAAAAATAGTATCTCATTGCAAGGAAATAAATTATGAGCAGATGGAATTCCTCCAATCTATCAAAACGATTAATGCAACACAGCAAATGAGAAGCAAACGCCAAGGTCATTGGCATGGTGGTGGTTTTGATTCAACCCATCTTGAATTAGGGTGCCTCGGGGCTTAACTGAGTGCTCCAACCACAGAACGCCCACATTATGTCTGGTTTGGCTTTTTGTGCCTGAATAACTGGGAGAGGACATTAAGAGAGCTCTTAATGAAATTCACAAGTACCATTCCAATTGCCCCCAATTTTGGCCAAGTCATGGCCATGGAGTTTTCAGAAAACTGTAGCTAAACAGATTGCCAGGAAAGTAAAGGATCTCTTCTTGCCCCACTTTGAGGGCCAAATTACTGTCGTGCAAAAAAGGATTACAGAGAAGCAATGGTATAATTCCGATCCTGAAACAAGAGGTAAGGGTGGGGAAGTGGGAGATTGGGAAGAGAGAGGATCGACGGTGCCAGTGTTGTGAATGATCGACATCTCACAATGCCAGTGAGATTGTAACCCTCTTTCCAGATCCAATCCATCTGTGGATCCTGTGGGGTATCTGACTGGATCTGTGGATCCTGTGGTGCAGTTGTGTCAGACCTGCACAGATATTTAACAAGCACAGGTCCACAGGGCTTGCCTCTGTGTAAGAGAATGATTGATCCCTTAACCAACAAGACCTCCTCAATTGCCCCACCTCTCCACTATCGGGTGCAACAATCACCACTGTAGCACCACTGCATGGCTGCATGACACTGAATCTGCTTCTTTATTTAGTCCATTCTTATGAACTTTATCCACATAAAGTGCATCCTGGATTTTCAAAGATCACTTTTATCACACTTATTTTCAAGATTTATATTTCCACTTTGCAGTTTAGAAATGGTGAAATTCTAACTGAGTCCGGCATAACTCATTGGTCTTCCCTTTCCTGTGGTGATGTAGGGAGCCAAGCGCATGTCTGTCTACTGGCCTAACCCTTCCCAAGGAATGGCACAGAAGTATCTAACAACACTTTTGTGACACACACAGGCCAGTGTGAGTCTTGTGCTGGGACTTAGGCTGGCCTAATTGGGGATTAGGATTGCAGCCCAAACCTCATATGGCTGCTAACGCCAATAATTAAAATGCAATAAAACAAAAGACGATAAAGTTAATCAGTACCATAATAAAAGAGCAGACGATATAAAAATTATGAATGGTAAAAACGAAATCCCAGAATTAAAAAGGTCTTAACCACTGTGTTAAAAACAGGAAATTTAGGTGTACAGCTAATCTCTCTGGGAAGTGAGTAGTTTAAGGCAAAACTGTGGGAAAAACCCCATATGGCTCCTGTCAATCAAACTTCTGACAGGCCAGATCATGAAGCTCGGGCAACTTCCTAACTCAACATTCTAGCAGCATCTTGATTCAACCACATGATAGTAAATGTGGGATTGCATCCCAATCACTCCATGTCATATTATGGTGGATTGCCTTTTTATTATTGACTGCCTTTCGAAGCCCCACAATCTGCTAGGATAAACAACATCTCATTACAAATCAAATTCATTTTGATTCCTCATTATACAAGATTTGCAGTGACTGCTACAAACTGTAAACTGTGTGGTTTCAATGAGTCTGTGCGCAACCAATTCTCTGATGTTCATCTGGGGCGTGTGAGCATCTGGAAGGATGGCTTTGAACAAAATATGTTCTGATAACAGTTGGATAGGAAACTAATAAAGTATCAGACATGTGAACAAGATCAGGCTGTTCTCCCACACAAGGACCCAGACAGTTCTTGGACTTCTTTCGAAACTAGAGGTTACATATGTGTTGACGGGTAACACTAATGAAAAGCATATTTGAGTCATTAGTCAACAACAGGCATTTCCTTAGGTTCATATTTACAGGCTGTACTCAAATGTTTCAAAGAGATCCAAATCCAGAGAGTTTTGATGCTCTTAATTTTATTATTATCACAAAGGCTATATGAAAGCAGTCTGCAAATAACTATGGGAAAAATCCATAGCAGTTATGGGTCCACGCAGTTACGTCACCCTCTAGTGTTATCTTATGGAAAGTCATCTTAACAGCTCAGATCACTCTGAAACGTGGTCACAAGAGGATCTGCAGAGGAAGGTACTGCCGTGGACTGAAGGCCTCCACACTGCCACTGTACCTTTACCTGCACATGCCTTCACAGCATGGGCAGAGAGTTCTGGCTCTTCCTCAGTACTGGGGTGCAAGTTGGCATCTCCTCATCATTGTAGCCTGGTCCATGTACACCACTTCCCCCTGTAGTTATGCTACTAAACTGGAGTCTATTGACTTCTGGACTATGGGCTACATAAATAAAGAACTTTGATAAAGGTCTAAAGGTATAGATTTACCCCCAAATCCAGAGTAACTACAGGAGCACGTAAGAGAATTTATGTGCACCTGTAGTTACTGCACCACCTAGTGAAAACCTATGGGAAATTCATATTGGAATCCAGAGTAAGTTGTTCTTACACCAAAGCAAGAATTCCCCATAGTTACTCTGGTTTTTGCCCTTAATTGATAATTTAAACCTCCATGTTTTAAAAGTGGGAAGAAATCATAGGGAAAACCAACAATCAATATCAAAATTAGGCATATGTTTGAAAGTGTACTAATGGTGAAAGTCGCTTGATGATGACATTAATGGTGAATTGACCATCATGATTATTTTGGGACAGAGTATCATTATAGGAGCATAACATTGTTTTGCCTTTGAAAAGGTATATTTATAGTATATGCCTTTTAAGATATATTTTCCCCACTGACTTGTAACTGAGTTACCAGGTAGATATATTCCTCTACTCAGTGGTGGGCTCCAGCAGGTTCGCACCTACTCTATAGAACTGGTTGTTAATGAGATAGGACATATAAAGTTTTAAAATAGCCATTTAAAAGTGGCTGCCAGATGGGCATAGAACTGGTTGTTTATTTCTTTGTATCCCATCACTGCCTCTACTCATATTTAATGCACACACTTGGAAGATATAGAAGACAAAACTCCTTTCCAAAAAGACCTGCAAATCTGATCTGTTCTTTTTTTTAAAAGACCCACAATACTAACAAAATTGGCTGTACCAGATGATGAGCACACTTGCTGCTTTTAATCACAGAAGTGAATTTAAAGGTGGTTTTTTAAAAAAGATTATCACAATGTTGTTCAAAAGATATTGATGAAAATCTTGCCTCTTGGTCAGACTAGGCAGAAAATTCAGTTACCTTCTAGTTTAGTAGCTGATGGCACTCGGGTAGTGTTCACACAGCTTGAGTGCAGTTAGTGTCAAATGAACAGGCTCAATTTAGAAGTAACTCCCCAGTTCTTCCCAATGGACAATTTGCAGCAATCTACTCCCACTTTTTTTTTAATCAAGAGAAGTCAGCAGCAAAAGCAACACAGCAACTTAACAGTGGCGACTGATGACTCCTGGACATGGAATAAATCACTTAGTTTGAGTACCTATTTCCACCGTAGTGGGCTATAATGAATGAGTGAACACAAAAGCTTGGCAGGTCTGTAAAACAGTAGCAGGTTTTGCCGCTGGAAAGAAAGGTGGGGAGTGGAGGGGGAGGGAAGAAACACAGTTACCAAAATTAGGATTGATAAGGGTTAGAAGAAGAAAGAGGTAAATGGAACAACTGATTGGAACAAGTGAAGCCTACCAGACTCTGAAATTCACTGGAACGAGAGACAAAGTTGTCTGCTTGGTCTCTGCAAATACTTGCAAATGTTGGTGTTCAAGGTCCTAAGGGTAGGACCAGTGATGGGTTCCAGCAGGTTCACATCTACTCTATAGAACTGGTTGTTAACAAGAGATAGAACATATAAAGTTTAAAAATAGCCATTTAAAAGTGGCTGCCAGATGGGCAGAGAACTGGTTGTTAATTTCTTTGAATCCCGTCACTGGGAAGGACAGGTAGAGGTACATGCATTCTGCCAATAGGATTGGTCTGTCACTTAATACATATACAAATGATCTCATGCATGCACGCACACACACATTCTAAATTTGGTTGCAGGTTCGGTCTGGCTTAATTTAGGGTGCAATCCTAGGGTGACCATATAGATTGGAGGACAGAATCTCTGTATCCTTAAAATTGCATAGAAGAGGGAATTTAGGCAGCTTTAGCTCATCATGGAAGGGTTTAAAAAGCAGCACCTTCCTAAATTCCCTCTTCTATTCAATGATTAAAGATACAGCCACTCTGTCCTCCATTCTATATGATCACCCTTGTCACTCCTAACCTAGATTGCTCCAACTCATCAGTCTTCCCATTCCTGTGGTGATGTAGGGAAGCAAGCGCATGTATGTGCACTGGCCTAACCTTCCCCCAAGAGTGGCACTGAAGTGTCTTACAGCACTGTATTGATAAGTCAAACAGGACTTATGCCAGGCCTTGGGATAGCCTAACTAGAAATTAGGACTGCAGTCTACATTTATAAATAATCAAATTGTTGAGTCTGATGTATTTTTCATCTGTGATTCGATACCTTTCTGGTGTTTGGCAAAATCAGACAGCCTTTAATTTCTGCCTTTCTAGAATTGAGTGAAAAATGTCTTTTATTTTCCATGTTCTCTTTCCTCAGCGATTTTTAATCATGGCTGAGGCCGATGAATCATCCATTAACTATCTGTTGTTGGTTAACCATAATGTGTGCAGAATTAGATTGCCTAAGCCAGTGGTTCTCAAACATTTGAGCATCAGTACCCACTTTTTAGAATGACAATATATTGTGACCCACCAGAACTGATATCATTAACCTGCAAGTAATGTCATGGCCAGAAGTAATATCAACAAAGCAGGAACTTTTTGAACACCTCCATATGGTAAAATAAAATCAATTAAGTAAGTAAACTAAACAGTTACAGAAAATTTAAGTTTAAAAATTTATTTAAAATAAACAAGAATTCCCTTAACCCTCCTAAGCAGTTGCTTATCTGTTTACAAAATGCTCATCAAATAGGCTGCAATCCTATCCATGGATAGGATTTATGGATTTGCTGCTTGGGTAACAGCCTATTCTCCATATCAATCTATCCAGCTTTTGTGTTTCGCATGCAGCGTCGAGCATGAAACCATAGTCTTTCAAGATTGATGGGTGCTAAGATTAAGCATTTAGTGGGTCCTGATTCACAGTTTGATTCAAATGTTTGAGAAAACACTGGTCTAAGATATTAATATATTCACACATTGGCAGCGCAATCATGACTCATGCTGCAACAGGCAGGCTGGCATAGTATTGGCATCCATCAGTCTTGAAAGACTATGGTATTTTGCTCGACGCTGTATGTGAAGCACAAAGACCTGGGTAGATTGATATGGAGGATAGGCTGTTATCCAAGCAGCAAATCTCCCTTCTCCACGCCACTGAAATAGTCCAATGGAAAGGCAGAGCTGATACGATGGGTTCCAGCTGCATCACAGAGCTGGACTAAGGACAGGAGCTCACCCTGTCTTGTGGGGACCTGGGTCTCAAACCCTGGCCTTCTGGTTAACTGGCACACTGTCTTAACCATTTGCGCCACCCACAGCCCCATTCCTGCTCTGTATTTAGTGCAAGTTTTGGATCTGCTACTGTGCTACTGTAGGGAAGGGGAGGCTCAGGGCTATAGCAATCCCAATAGGTCTAATCAGTATTAGGGGTGGTCTAAATCTGAGCAGCTACCCAGGAAGTGGAGTTTGGATCCAACTTAACTTATTTTGGATTTTTTTAATGTGATAAAATTGCTTGCATTTTATCCTTGGAATCTTTGGGACATTTCACAAGGAGAACTGTATAAACATTACTGGAAAGTCAGAAATAAATGGCAGAGTTCACAACCTAGCAGGAACCTCTTTTCTCCTAAATCTAGGGTGGCCATATGTCCCATGGCAACCCAGTTTTCAGGGATTGCGTTCATATACTGGAAAGTTTGACAGAGAGTTCTGTCCCAGTTTTGTAGAAAAGAATTATGGCAACCCTATCTAAATCCCTCTGAAGGAAATTACAGGTATGTGCTCTAGAATGACCTGCTGAGGTCATTCTCATTGATTTCTGAAGAAGAGGTTCCTTGTAGACATGCCTATCAAAGCTTGACCAAATGCCGGGTAGCTCCTCCAGCAATCAGCCATTCCATGCATGCTGTACATGGTTATCATGTTCTTTGGAATAAGCGCATTTTCCATAAGCCATCTTAAGAACTTCCATCTCAAGGTTACTGGAAGATGAAAGCATTTTTCCCCCAAACGTACGTATCTACAGTACGGCATGAGTTCATCTTCTGTCTTCTATTCAAAACAAATTCTATATACTGTACATATTTCTCTGTTCACACCCTCTGGCTTAATTGTTATGTTTGGTGAATAAAGAAGGAATTCTGCACAGTCTGTGCCATAATAATCCAGACAGATAAAATTCCATTTAGCAGCAACACCTTTTCCTTACCCTCCCTTTCATTTTTTGAATTCAACAAAAAAAACTTGAGGTTGAATTCAATAATTGAATATATGAGAATAGTGGCAAGTAAATGAAGAAGGCAGCTATTTATAGCTAACAATTCCTGAAAAAGCCAGCATAAAATAATAAAAGTATAGAAGTATAAATAAAAGGATATTTTATTTATAAAATAAAAGTAGGATAAACACAATCTGATGAAAAGAAAACCAGCATAGCTTTTCTGCACATGGATTCTAGATTCCAGACCAGCTGGACTAATGTATGTTCATATCCCAAAGAGACCCAACTATTCATACAGGTTTCTGCAGAACAAAAAAAGAATTTGGGGGAGGGGGGGGAGAATTGCAAATCCCCAAATTCTCATCCCTGGTCACTCTTACCCTGAGGTCACCTGAGCATAACTGTGTATGTGTGCAATCCTAACCATGTCTACTCAAAAGTAAGCCCCACTGTGTTCAATGTATCTTACTCCCAGGAAAGTGTCTTTAGGACTGTAGCCAGACACTACAATCCAGAGTAACTACGGGAGCACGTAAGAGACATTATGTGCACCTGTAGTTACTGCACCACCTAGTGAAAACCTATGGGAAATTCATATTGCAATCCACAGCAAATTGTTCTTACACCGGAGCAAGGACTCCCCGTAGTTACTCTGGATTGCGCCCTTAGTCACAGTGTTTCTCAAAATGTGGGTTGGGACCCACCAGTGGGCCACAACCTGATTTTTGGTATGTAATGAAAACAAGCTGGTAAGGAAGCTGTACTGAGCCTAATGGAAACAGCAACACATGTGTTTACTCACAAGTAGGCAATTATGCCTTTGCTCCATTTGAAAGACAGGCAAAAAGGAAGGCACTGGTTCCCAAACTTTAGCACTGGGAACCACAGACATTTTAAAACCATAAATATTAAAGATCTGCATTAAAACCACTGATTAAAAAACCACTGATTAAAAAACCACTGAGTCGGTCTATGACCTGAAAAAGGCGGGATACAAATTTTTTTAATACATAAAAATAAATAAAACCATAATAAAAAGAGTTGTGCAGTAGAAATAGCCAGGCTAAAAACCAACAGATTAAAAACCTCAAAAGGTTGTTCTAAAGAGAGAGATTTTTAGGCAACACCAAAATGTTTCGAGGGATGGAGCAGATTTTAGATCAAAACAGATCCTAAAGACACTTTCCTGGGAGTAAGACCCATTGAACACAATGGGACTTACTTTTGAGTAGATATGGTTAGGATTGTCTCTGTTTTATCTTATGCTTGGGGGTTGGACAGTCAATTCTAGAAAATTTGTTCAGCACCACGTTCATCAGATCATGACCATTGTGGTGGGCTTGCATTGTCCTTCATACCCAAGACGTATTTGCTTACTCATGTGTAAACATGCACATATGGCCCAGATTTGATTTTCATATACCCCAATACATTTTATTTTCAGCTTGAAGACATGTAACATCCTTCTGGAGTGGTTTTGAAAGCCTATGTGGCAGTATTGGATTCATTTCATCCTGTCCTTCAAAGTGGACTGAAACTCACTCATCTCCTCACAGGTAAATGAATCAATACATTTTCCTTCTACACCATCAGTTTGTCAGTTTCAGATTTACAACCCATCAAACATATTACTTCCTATTGCAACCCTTTTTTGAGTCAGGACCCACACTTTGGGAAACACTGACAATGTATAGTGTTGTTATTGTTAACATGGTAAGCCACCTGGAAAGACTTTCTTGACCGAAAAGCAGAGTTTAAGGCTGCAATCCTAAAGACACTTTCCTGGGAGGAAGACCCATTGAACACAATGGGGCTTACTTTGGAGTAGACATGGTATACTGAGAGCATGATTGTGCTCTCAGTATAACAAATTTTTTTAAATCACTGGTGTAAAAACCTATCCCAGGCTTTCTAATGGCCCCTACTACAACAGCTATATCAACAAAGGAAAATTGAATTACAGAGACAAAAATTAAATGTGAAAATATACTGAATTTTTTATATATAACTGAAGCGGTTGTTGCAGACTTTCTCCACTTGCTCTCATGTGGATATTGATTCATTTGACTAATCAGACCAAAGGTCTGTAGAGGGTGAAAATATTTCCACCTGGAAAATGTGCTGTTTCAGGAGAACAAATTATTGTAAAGATAATTAACACTATATGTCAGAAAGAAGAAGGAGCTGCCAAAATGGGTTGAAGTATATGTTCTCCCTACTGTGTACGATTTTTCAACAGGGTGTGTTAAACATTTAAATCCCAATTCAGCTTCACTAGCTCTTGCAGGAAGCAAGCAGGGGAAAAGGTAATAGTTCATTTTAGGCATGTTAATGTATGTTGGAAAGTTGTACAGAGCTTTCAATTTATTTTAAGTGTCTAGGTAAGTTTTTTCCCTAATGGTTGGTCCTAGGCCTGCCTGCGCATACCTATGGCCTCATATATTTTGATTCTTTCTTTAGCCAGACTTCCAACATGTTGCTTATTAAATCTTGCATGCAGCATAGTCCTAACTTGTGCTGGAATAGGCAGATTGGTGTGCCAGTGTTGTATGTGGTGTGAAAGTGCTTAACCCCCAAATCCAGAGTAACTACGGGAGCATGTAAGAGACATCATGTGCACCCATACTTACTGCACCACCTAGCAAAAACCTATGGGAAATTCATATTGGTATCCAGAATAAATTGTTCTTACACCGGAGCAAGGACTCATTGTAGTTACTCTGGATTGTGCCCTTAGTGGTGTGAAAGTGCTTTATGTAACTTTGTGATACTCTTTGGTAGCACAAGCGACTTGTACCTGCCAAAGATGTGCTTAGGATTGTGCCCTTAAAGCAGTAAACGCTTACAGAATATTGTAAAAGCTCTGCACAGATAAATGTTTATCATAATCTTATCTACAGTTATATTTTCCCTTTACAATTCCAAAATCCTGCAACTAAGGAAACAATAAAGTTGTATTTTTCACATTTCAGTAAATTTCCATCCATCACAAACACTCTCCATCTTTTCTACTGACATTCAAGGGAAGCATCAGTTTTCTTGACTCTATTGCTAGTTGTGTTTGTATTATGTCCAGTTGTATATTGTATATCTGTAGTTGTATCCAGTTGTATATTGCTAGTTGTACCTTCCCTACTGTTTTATGCCAACAACTTTCCACTCTTGTATGCCAGGTTTATGCCAACCTGACTCCATGGAATTTGCAACTAGTGCTCTGAAAGCCCAATCTTATGCATGTCTACTCAGAAGCAAATCCCATTATAATCAATAGTGCTTATTCCAGGTAAGTGTGGATAGGATTGCATTCTGAATCTGTTTGCAACACTCCTAAAGACAAACACTCAGATGATTTGCACTCTAATGGGAACCCAGCACACTGTTCCTAAACGTATTTGGTCAAAAACAAGTCCCATTTATTTAGGGACTGAATCTATTCCTAAGTGAGTGGGTTTAGGGTTTCACCCCAAACTTTTTATGAAGCATAACCAATGGACAATACAAACTGTTACTTCACTGAACAGAATACCAAATAACACATTTCCCCTCTATGAGCAATTGCTTAGTAACCTAGCCCTGGCGCTGCTGGGATTACTATCTCTTCAGTACTCAGAATCCCCTTCTTTTAGCATTCCAGACACATGCTCGGAGGAAACTCTCTTCCCTCCTTTTGTCATCCTTTTTTTTCTTGCTCTCTTATTTCATGATCCTTGAGCTAATCCTGCTGTTGTTCCTATTAGCAGGTTTAGCAGGAAAACTTCAAACAGCTCTGCAGTGGGTCACAGGGTTTAACGGGCACACGGATAATCATCTAAATTACATCTCCAGGACTGATGGACCAGACAGGTTTAAAGGAGTAACTTTACCAGCTTTCACCGTTAATCAGGACGGATTGTATGTCTCAGCGTATATCTGCCTTCGCCTGCCTCCCCAAGAGCTTGGACCATAGCAACTGATTAGCAATAGCAGCTGTCTTTGCCTTCTTACACCCAAGAAGTTCACTCAGGAGGCCCAAACGACATGAAAGACACTGTGGCCGCAGCTCAAACACCAACCGCCCTTTGCGCATCATCACTGTGGAAATGATCTACTCTTGGCTCACAGATAACTATACTCAGCAAAACAGTTGTTGCCAATTTTCATGATCTGTTAACACTTAGGAGCCGGCCTATAGCTGGATCAACTTTCGCCTTTATTGTGTGTCTCATCCAGGGGTGAGTGGCAACAGGCCACTTCACATTGTCAAGAGCGACAACTTGGGATGGACTCAAAAGATTTCAATAACTGAACTTTTTCATTAATGGACCAGTGAAAAGGAATAGATGAGAGGCTGAAATTAATACTCATGCCAATGATCACACAAGCTGTCCTTTGCAAACACATCACTTTTGAAAACTTTTAAGTGGGGGGAAGGACAATTGATATTGCACACTAGGGGTCCAAGCCTCGAGGCTTGCGTTTTGCAAGAGCAAGGCTTCCATATCTAGCCAAAACACTCCGGCAGGCGCCTTTAATAAGTGTATGGGAAAGAGGCATTTAAGCTGAGCTGATGTGGTTTTTCCCATCATTGCATTCACGGAATGGGAAACGGCATCCATGTGAGATTTTTTTGGTCTTTTGTTAAAGACAGAAATGCCTTGTTGTCCAAACGTTGTTCAAGAGTCGGGCCAAATAACATTACTCCAGATTTAGGGTGAAATCCAGAGTGACTATGGGGAGTCCCTGCTCCAGTGTAAGAACAACTTACTTTGGATTCCAATATGAATTTCCCTTGGGTTTTCACTAGGTAAGGGCTGTGGGTGGCGCAAGCGGTTAAGATGCTGTGCCTGTTAACCAGCAGGGCAGGGTTCAAGACCCGGGTTGGCCCCACAAGACAGGGTGAGCTCCTGTCCTTAGCCCAGCTCTGCGACGCCAGCTGGATCCAATCATATTGGCTCTGCCTTTCAATTGGACTAATTCAGTGGCGTGGAGAGGGGGGATTTGCTGCTTGGGTAACAGCCTGACCTCCATAACAATCCAACCCAGGCTTTCGTGCTTTGCATGCAGCATATGCAGCGCCGAGCACGATACCATAGTCTTTCAACTCTGACGGAGGCCTGCTTTTTGCTTTTTTTCAATAGGTGGTGCAGTAACTACGGGTGCACGTAAAGTGTCTTATGTGCTCCCATAGTTAATCTGGATTTGGGGGGTAGTACTGCAAAAGGCAATTATTGGCGTTAACACATCTGCAGAGGATTCACTAGCGTTTGTGTCACCCAGTGTGAGAGGTCATTGCCTCCTCCTGTACCAAACCAGACAGAATAAATTGCAATATTATATATATAGCCTATATTCAGGGGCATCACTGGGGTTGGTGTAACACACCTCCCCCCAAAAAAACTTTATTTAAATATTTAACAGTACACGTCTCCCAGCAAATCAGTAACTAACAAAAAACCAGTAGCTAACTTGACAGCACTCACCCAGCTAAATTCTCTTATTAGCTCTGAGACATGGAAATAAAGGCTCACTCATACTAATTCATTGGGCTGCAATCCTGAACATACTTTCCTGGGAGGAAGTACTACTGAATACAATGAGACCTAGGGTGAAATCCAGAGTAACTACGGGGAGTCCTTGCTCCAGAGTAGGAACAAGTTACTCTGGATTGCAATATGAATTTCCCATAGGTTTTCACTAGGTGGTGCAGTAACTACAGGTGCATGTAATATCTCATACTTGCTCCCATAGTTACTCCGGATTGTGCCCCTACTTCTGAGCAGACATGCTTTGAATTGCACTGTATATGGCTCACTAATGTGTCATAACAATACCTCATTGGCTCTCGGAACACTGGTAGGTACTGGGTCAAGAAAATCCACTTTTTGGTACATGAGGCAATTGTGTTCTCCATTTCTGGTTATTTGTCAATTAGTCAATTAGTTATTTGTCAATTAGTTATTTATTTATTTATGTAATTAGTCAATTAGTTATTTGTCAATTATTTGTCAATTAGTGCAACCCTATTTGTGTTTACTCAGAAGTACATTACATTGAGTTTAATGGGGCTTATTCCAAGGAAAGTGCTCTTAAGATTGCAGCCTATAATGTTTGGTAGAATACAGATATTTCAATGCATTTTTATTACTTTCTGCTTGAAATTTTGCATTGAATGATGGTATTATTTGAAAAGAAAACACAAGATTGTAACATTTTGGCCAGCACTGGTATCACCTGGTGGGGTTTGCATCCCTGCCCCATCCTACACACACACCCAAACACACACACACCCACACACACACAAAACACTCCCTAGCATTACCACTGCATGTTTGTTACTATGATGAGAAGATTCTTTGGTTTTTTGTTTCCCAGACATACTGCTAAAAATACGATGCATTTACTTTTTATATGTTGATTATTTTCTTTTCATTTGAAAAGTATCTGAAAATAGCATTAATGGTTTTTGTGGTGAAATATCACATTCTGAGTAATTGTTTACTGTTTTAATGTCTCTGTTTAAAAGATCATGGCTATCTTATTATATACCTTGTATTTCCGTAAAGATCTTATGATACCCTACATCTCTACAATTTCTCTGTCTTATTTTGTCTTCAGAGCTTTCTCCTTATAATTTGAAATGTATGTGTTCATGCACATCCTTTTATGCTATTTCATGATTTATTGCACAACCATCCCATATTCTTTAAGCAACAAGTACATATGGGGTGTTTTCTTATATCAAACTAATTATCTTCTCAACACTCATTTACCAAACTGTTTTATGAATTTAGATGAGTTTGGATGCTCTTCAAAGCAGGAGCACATATAGATACACACAGTCAGAGAGAGAGAGAGAGAGGGAGGAGGAGGAGGAGGAGGAGGAAAAACAGGATTTAAAGTGAACTTAGAATGAATTAAATGGCATTCAGTATTAATCCTTCTTTAGCTTGCAAGTCTTTAATGAAAACGGTCTGCTACTGTCACTACATTAATTTGTGAGCAAATTCACACACGCACACACACACACACACACAAATGGACAATGCATAAAGCATTTTCATATATATGATCTTTCTGCTTTCAGAACTAGGATACCATTATATAAAACTTAATAAAAGTACACAGGGAAGTCTACCTAGAAAACCAAGCAGCTCCTTTTTTTATAAATGTCTCAATGACGGAATGAATAAATTGCATGAATGAATGAATGAATGAATGAATTGCATGAATAAATTAATATAAGAATGAATACATGCTACTGGTTTGATTTTGAATACTATAAATAAGATACAATATTAAGATCAAGTTCCAGGCAGCAACAGAAGTGGGGGGAAAGAGGATTGAGTTGGATTAATAGGCAATGGCAGATGCTAGATTCTAGCCATATTCCTTAACATGACCCACCGCCTGGGTCCACATTGATCTGAACCAGTGATTTTGGACCAGATCCCACAATTTGGGTCCACTCTAATCTGTACCAGTGATTTTGGACCTGATCCCACAACCTGGCACCATGCTGATCTGTACCAGAGATTTTGCTTGCACAAGTCTGTGAAGACCTTTTCCCACAGCATAGGCTTACTTTCAGGTAAGGGAATTAATGTTCCTTTAATAAGATGAGACCTCCATTATTCTACCACAGGATGCAGTGATAGCGTTTTGGCATCCTTATACCTGCTCAGGGGTTGCGGGAGAGAGTGACAGAATCATAGGATTGGGTATTACTTAAAACTGCTCCCTATGAAACATTCTGATTGGATTAGGCTGCAATTCTAAATACACTTTCCTGGGAGTAAGATTCATTGAACACAATGGGGCTTACTTCTGAGTAGACATGGTAAGGATTGTGCTGTCAGTCAGGAAAGCTGTTTTCAACTAGATTTATGTTCATGTTGAGCTACATGTTGTTTCCTAGATTTTGGCTACAATCCAGAGTAACTATGAGACCTTTTACACTGACACATAGTTACGGTGCCATCTATGGGAAATGCATAGAGCAATCCAGAGTAAGTTCCTCTTATGTCTTCCAGCAGTTACTGTGGCTTGTAGGGTTCATGTTGTTTTCTAGATTTATGTTCATGCTGAGGTACACGTTGTTTTCTAGATTTCATGTTGTTTTCTGTGCTTATGTCCATGGCGTCAGGGATGCATTGTCCTGTGTCACTGGTACAATTTGTGCACAATCCAAACTCCAGTTGTGCCCTTGCACCAGTTCAGGAGTGCCACAATTGTGTCATGAATCGGGCTTGTGCTACCAAAAAGGGAGACTGGAACAAGGAAGGCTGGAAAAAAGAGCTAGGTCTCCTAATGCTGGATCCAAGCCTAGCGAGCTCAGTTTGCATCATCTGAATTTGACTGAATCAGAGGGTCCTGGGGGACCTGGGAAGGAGGACGCAGGTCTTCTAGGGCAGGGGTAGGCGGGAAGTGGGCAGGACCAGGGGTGAGTGGATGGGAGTGGGTGGATCTGGCACATGTTCCTAGGCAGGCAAGGGCTATCCTAGGCTGCTCAGATTTGCACCACTGATTTTGAAAGTGCAGATCTGAGTAGCCCAATTGGGGCTGCTATGGCTGTTGCCAGAGTAAGGGGAAAAAGTTTCCCTTTACTGATTCAGGAACAGCCTGAACTGGGTACAGAGCAAGCATATTAGCCTGCCTGATCCACTGAAAGTTAGGATTGCACAGCTCCTCTTAACCAGAGCTCACTTGGGTCTCAAGGGGTCTCATGGTGAAGCATGAATCACACAGAATTTAATAACCATTTATAGGCATGTATGACTTTGGAACAAATAGAAACCCCCTCCTTTTCCATCTGAAAAAAATCACTTTAAAACCATCTTAAATATCTTGTTTTTAATTAAATCAGCATGGTGATTTAACTTTTGCGGTAATACTGTCCAACTCTACATTAGAAATGTCGAATTAATGACACATTTGTAGTTGGAACTGGTACAAAAGCACTACAAATCATCAATGACACAAATGTTCAGTCTTAGCTCAGTCTTGTAAATTATCACCCTATTGAAAAGATCAGTTGTTTAAATTTATAATGAATTTGATAACATTTCCAGATATGTATGTATATCTGTTCATGCATGAAACAAATAGTTTTGAATAGGAAGATACTCTTTCTGGATGAATCCAAAGGATTTCTGGGTCTTTCTCCAAGGAGTATATGCCAAATTACAGTCTTACAACTTGTTTCCCCAGTGTGATGTTTTGTGCTGGTGGTGGAGTTAGTTAATTTAGGTCCCAATCCTTTTATATTATTTAGGGTGTAATCCTAAGAAATTTAGGCCAGCCTAACTCACATGGCCTATTTTTCTGTGATGATGTGTGAAGATTGGCGTATGCCTATCCATTAGCCTAACCCCCCATTACTGCACTTTTGTGACACAGTACAGGATTTCTGCGGGGCTAAGGCTGGCCTAACTGGAGATTAGGATTGCAGCTTAAGATACTGTTTTGTGTCTGAGACTTTTGTAAAAGCCTACCTGATCACATGGGACCAATGTGGAGCATTCTCATGGCCCCCACTATGTGCAGGGTACCCTACACTAACCAAATGGACACAGTGCCTCCAGCCGCAGTGAGACGAATTCTGGTGGTGCCATGTGCGAAGCATGACACTCAGAAATAACAGGTATGATATCACTACCAAGACCATCACTGCCAATAAGTGACACAATGATGTCACTGCCAACTACTTCCAGGAGACCTAATTCAGGCCATTTGGATGTAGGGTGGGTTGGGAGTCCAATATAGAGACACTCTGCTCACCCCAACATTTTCCAGACTGCAGATTTCTTGGCTGCGGCAATAGATAGTCCGCTTGCCATACCACTATGGCATCCCTAAAAGAACGGGGCCCAATTTGAGCAAACTGGTTTAAGGCTGGCCTTGCTTGATCACCGCAAAAACCTCTCCAACTTGTTTTTTGGCACTTCATTTGCTACACAGCTCCAGCAAAATCATTTGAAATACAATGTTGAGCTATTGATCCTCAGTAGGGCCTTAACTTTTTCCTCTTTCCTGACACAGGAAAGCATGATTTAAATACAGTCCTTTCCATCAAAATCCCAATAAACACAAAGGCCTCAACCTCTTAATTTATAGGAAATGCAGTGCGACCAAATAGGATAACGCCAACAAGAGGAAACCCAATCTTCTTAACATGCCATCATGGCTCAACAGTTTATCCCCTGACTAATTTGCTTTTAATGAGCATATTATGGGCACAGTGAAAAAGAGAAAATAACAATAATTTGGTGCTCAGGGGGGCTGCATCGCTTTGGATCTACACACGTCTTCAATGAATAGCCTTGAACTTAATCCAGGATTACTCAAGTGCATGGGAATTGTTGGCAGACTGGAAACAACATCCTGAGCTCTCTCTTTGTATTGTAACCTTCATCGCGGTATCGGCTTGCAGTGAAACTTGAATATCCTCACAGGATTAGACATGAAAGAGAGAAAGCTTCAGGATTGGACTTTTAACCGGAGCCCCACTGTGAGAAAGACCAAGCCACTGTCTTTGACCTTTTTTTCTTCCAATACATGAGTCCAGTTGTGCTTAGTCAAGTGTCTGTGGAAGACCCCCATCCATTTGCTCCTTGAACAGGTGTCTGGTTACTCCAGAGACAAGGCGTGGAAGTCTCTCTGATCTCGGCATGAGTAATGTGATGTATGCCAACTCAGAAAAATAGAAGAGTCAACCTATCAAACAACCCGTTGGCTAACATTTCTGTCTGTTGTTTCTCTAAACTCAGATTTGAACCATTATAAAAAGCATCATAAAAATAAAATGTTGGTCTTTTTAGAAAAAAATACATTTTTTGGTCAATGGGAAAATTAATATCTGAAAAACATGTCTTCATTAGCAAGACAATTCTCCAAATCCAGAGTAACTACGGGAGCACGTAAGAGACTTTACATGCACCCGTAGTTACTGCACCATTAGTGAAAACCTATGGGAAATTCATATTGGAGTCCAGAGTAAGTTGTTCTTACACCAGAGCAAGGACTCCCCGTAGTTACTCTGGATTTTGCCCAAAGTACTGTCTAATATCCAAAAGAGTGACTTTCCTATGAGTCCAAACCTTTGGACATGTTCACTGGCATTTTTATTTTCCCCTTCCCTGAACCAGCAAGTCCCTGTGCCATCTCCACAAAACTGATTTTGGAAGTATCCATGGATTTGAGTCCATTTCCAATGAGAACAGGATTGGACTGTAAGATTACAATTCTAATCCCTAGTTAGGCTGGCCCAAGTCCTGGCACAAGTCTGTGCTGGCCTGCGGGTATCACAAAAATGTTGTAAGGACATAAAAACATAAGAACGTAAGAAGAGTTTCCACTGGATCAGGCCAAAGACCCATCTAGTCCAGCTTCCTGTACCACACAGTGGCCCACCAGATGCTGCAGGGAGCACATATGACACCTGCATCCAGGTGCCCCCCTGCACCTGGCATTTTGATGTTTTCCACCTCTACACACACCCCACATGGCTTGTAACCATGCGCTGGCATCCCTACACCACTACAGGAATGGGAAAATGAGAGAGCAGTGCTGACCTAAATTGGTTAGGATTGTGCATTGAGAGTTGTAAAATGTAGTTTGATAGCAAAAAGAAAATTAGAAAACAGGTGATAAAAGGTTACAGATGACTTGTCTTCTTGATCATCTTATTTGAGGATGAAATGAAATTTTGATTTTTTTGATGAAACTTTGAGCTATGGCTCTCCTCTGGGAATACCACTATCTGATCCAAAGAAAGTTTGGATCAATAAATAGCATTTGGTTCCAAACCCACAAACGAAATCCAAACATTCAGAAAGCTTAGTTTGGGAGTTTTTCCTTTCTTAGTTGGTTTTCTGTGTGCACAGAGATTTTGTACGGTGAGCTAATTCAAATAAATCAACATCCACTTGACACATGCCTTTGTCCAGAGGACTTGCAGAAGTAAGAACCCTATAATGTATACAGACACTGTGATATAGTGAATGAAAGAACGATAAAGATAGATAAAAATCAGTAAAGGGCAATAAAAAGTGGTCCACTGAAGAAAAATTCATTGGAAAGGGCATTAACATAGTAGAAAATCAACCATTATAGGACTGTGGTCTCCAAAATATGGTGAATTGTCCACATTCAGTCCACCAGATTTTATCAGGTCCAAGAACTCAAAATATTTTCTTCCCAACCATGCAACAAATGTAGTTCTGTCCACTGTACTCCTTTCCATATGGACAGAGTGCTGTCAGCTTGGCCAACTCTCCTTTTCAATCACCTAAACCATATGCTTTCAAATCCTCAAACCGTAATTTTTCAGCGTAAATGCTCTTTTCTTATGTATTTCTCCTGAACATATTTGTAATTAAGCTCTTTTTAATGTTTTGTGCAGGTCTAATGACCATAATAAAGGTATACTACAGCATAAATGCCACCCCGACTGATAAAATAAATCATTCCACATGTTGACTTTTCAAAAAATGCTATAAATCAATAGCAGGGAGAAAATAAGGTAATTTCACACATAACATAACAAAATAGGTTTCTCAACAGATTGGACAGACATTATGCCATACGTCGCTCACATCCGCCTTCATTTTACCTGCAAAAATGTGTTAAACATACACTTTGGACCTCCTACTGAAATATTTTAAGACATGTTTTAAAATGTGCAAATACATTTTTAAATATACATATATATTTTTAAAAGTAAAGACGTACCTGCACAAAACCACACACCACGAAGTCATCAAACACTGGCAAGCTTGGCCGGTCCTCTCGATAAATGATTATTTTATAGATGCTCACAACTTCGTGGAGTGACTGTGATTCATCTGTTACCAGAATATTGATTCTGTTTATCCCTAGTCCAAGAGGGTAATTTGCAAAGCTAATACAAAAAAGAAGACAAAAAGTAATGCAAAACTGACATATCACTTAAACTTAAAAATCTTAATGTTTAAACTTAAACTGTAAGAGTTTGGCCCTTTTCTTGGGTCCTTTCCTTGTTTCTTTGGCTCCTACTTCTTTTCATGTACCTTCTGACCACAGCCCTGGAACCCTGAATCCTGGGGTTACACACATTCCGTACCAGAAATTCATTTTTGTTTCAATATTAAATTGGAGTAATTGTCAAATAATTGTTATATATTTTTGTAAAGATTTATTTGGGGTTATGTGACCCCCAAACATGGGGTGATAAAATTGTATATCAAAAATTGTCTAAAATCATGCAAAAACCTGACCCAATTTTGGGTGATATATGATTCAGTGGTTACAGAATTTAACTGGTACGGGATATAAATATAAACTGGTACAGGGTTCAGTCTTAGCTTGGGCAAGATATCTGATCAGACAGTTGCAATTGTGGCCATAAGATGTTAAAGTCAAACGAGTTAACAACTTTTAACTAGCCCTGGCAATTGTTCCCTTTCCAAGCATTTCTAACAGACCCCCAAGCTTGGGGGCACTATTTTGTAAGGCTCAAATGGCTGAGAGTGAGAGTAGTGGGAAAATGTGTCTGACAGCATGTGATGCCTCTGACTCTAAATTTTTGGTGGATATAGACCACTCAGAAGTCTTGATGTTTAACCTCCTGAGACCGAAGTGTATCTTTTTTTTAATTAGTAAAAAACACATATTAAGGCTGCACTCCTAATGACACTTTCCTAGGAGTAAGCCCCACTGAACACAACAGGGCTTACTTTTGAATAGACATGGTTAGGATTGCACCCTAAGACACTTTGTAGAATCTATGGAAAACATTTTCACTAAGGTGACAGCCAAAATATGACCGACATATCATGTAACAAACTTCTTGTGCTTTGTTATGATTTCTTCATAGTCATACTACATAGAAAAAACAATGAGATGTCATTATCATGTCATTGTCACCATTATCACATAGGGCACATGAAAGGGGATGCAGGACTTAGAGGTTCCCTTCAGAACTACTAATGCTATAGCACTACTAATGCTATAGAATGCTATATATTCTCTATTCCATTGCACCCTATTAAATACAATTTGTTATAGCATGCAGAATGATATCTGTGAGATCCGTGTGAAGACTATGGGCTCCTGTATCCAAACACAAAGCAAAATCTCTACTGTGTCTTGTCATGTGCATTCAGCGTCAGCTGTTTTTAGGTATTTTTATTATATGCCCTCATAATAAACCCACCATCAAATACCTTCGTCCTTTTTTCTCATCCAAGTGAACTTCACACTGACAGTTTGCCGGCTCTGCTCTGATCTTTATTGTCACCACATCAAAAGTGACTTCTGAGTAGTATTCTTTGATCTTTGGATCAAATTTAGGATTTAGGTCCAACTGTGGAATAGTGAAGAACTGCCTTATAAGTGGTAGGGTATCCTTATCTGCCAAAAAAGTACAAATAATTAGTTATTATCCAATTTGGCTGCAATTCTAACCTGTGGTTAGGCTGGACTAACCAAAGCACAAGTCCTGTGCTGACCTGGAGGTGTCACAAAAGTGACACTTCTGCACTAATCCTGGGGAGTGGGTAAGTCCAGTCCAAAGATATGTGATTGCCTCCCTAGATCACCATGGGAATGAGAAGACCAATGAGTTATGCCAGCCTAAGTTAGGATTGCACCCTTACCCTACAATCCAGAGTCACTACGGGAGCCCGTAAGAGACATTACGTGTACCCGTAGTTACTGCACCACCTAGTGAAAACCCCTATGGGAAATTCATATTGCAACCCAGAGCAAATTGTTCTTACACTGGAGCAAGGACTCCCTGTAGTTTCTTTGGATTGCGCTCATAATCTCACTATTTATATAACCATGAGATAATCTCATGAAAGGTTCATGTTTTCAGTCATTATTTTACTTGTGAATCTCTCCGTTTAACATATTAAAAGGGTAAAGGTAAAGGTGTTCCCCGCAAGTTATACTACTAGTCGTGACCAACCGTAAGGTGTGGTGCTCACCCTCGTTTCTAGAGCCATAGAACCAGCATGGTCCAACATGTGGCTTGCAAATGAATAGAAGGTTGTTACCTTCCCACCAAAGTGGTACCTATTTATCTACTTGCATTTCCATGCTTTCAAACTGCTAGGTTGGCAGGAGATAGGCTAAGGATGGAAGCTCACCCTGTCTTTTTGAGACAATTTTTCAGGATTCCATAGAAGCCAAAAGTTATACAATAAAGATGTCTGAAAATTGTGTTTATTTATATTACTTAGAAATAAGTCCATTGTTCATAGTAAACTTTGGCCTACAGCCAAATCCAGAGTAACTACGTGAACATGTAAGAGACATTACATGCACCCGTAGTTACTGCACCACATAGTGAAAACCTATGGGAAATTCATATTACAATCCAGAGTAAATTGTACTTACACTGGAGCAAGGACTCCCCATAGTTACTCTGGATTTCCTAGTCATCCTTCCTATCTTATTCACCAGAAACAAACAGCTCTACTAATAGACAGTGATTCTTACTCCTTATGTCCCATTTAGTTTGAATTTTAATAAGAATTTCACAACGCAAACGCTTAAGGCATTAATATGGATTCAGATAGAAAATAATTTCCATATTTATTATTTGACATGCCCATAATTTTGATAGCAATGGTGCAGATTAATTGAGAGTAAATCAGTCGTCAAGTAGTTCATTGATATGGATGAATGGGAAAGAAAATACTGTATTGTAAGTTACATGTTAGAAGGAACTGAAATGAGATAATTCCCTGTCCCTCTTATTTGTTTTGCACATTTGTAGACCGCACTTACTCTCAGGGTTCATTCCCTCCTTTTGTCCTCACAACAACTCTGTGATGTAGGTTAGGCTGAGACCTATACATAAAGGTAATGTAAAGGTCCATGGCAGGTTGCCCAGCATGACTGCACAGAACACTGTTTACCATTCCACTGAGGTGGTACCTATTATCTACTTGCATTTCCATGCTTTCAAATTATTGCCTAATTCTTAAAAATTCTTGTTATCCAAACAACTGTAGTTTACCAGCTATAAAGCTGGAAATGAAATTAAAATTAGCCTTCAAAGTTGTAGGCATTCGGCATTTATTCAAGTTTGTTAGTGCCACCTGTTGGCTGATTGGTAGTTTCTGTCCTTACGAGGTTGACTCACCTTGACTGCAGTGTATTTCTTTAGCCAGATTTAAGGAACGCAATCCTACAGGATAAACAAACATAGCTGGGCATGTCATTGCAATACTTCAGGGAAGGGACCTTTCTTTTCATTCTGTAAAATCCTAAAGATTGGTCATCCAAGGTTGAGAACCAAAGCTATAGATTTCTGCAAAGGAACCAGCCAACGATGCAGTAAGCAGAATACCGTGTCCATTCTAGACTTAGGGTGCAATCCAGAGAAACTACGGGGAGCCCTTGCTCCGACGTAAGAACAATTTGCTCTGGACTGCAATATGAATTTCCCATAGGTTTTCATTAGGTGGTGCAGTAACTACGGGTACACTTAATGTCTCTTAGAGGTGCTTCCGTAGTTACTCTGTATTGTAGGGTCTAAATCCAAGAATACACTTGCCCCCAAATCTGCACCATCTAGTGAAAACCTATGGGAAATTCATATTGAAATCCAGAGTAAGTTGTTCTTACACCGGAGCAAGGACTCCCCGTAGTTACTCTGGATTTTGCCCTTGGATGCTATATACTGGTAGGCCAATGTGTCTCTATAAGGCATTCTTTGCTCTCATAGCCAAAGCCAATGTTGTATCAAATTGTAAGACACCATTTCCTCCATTGGTCTCTTGGCTATGAGGCAGGAACAATGTTTCTTCAGGGCACAGCAGTTCTATAGCCTAGTGCAGTGATTTTCAACCTTTTTCATCTCACGGCACACTTAACAAGGCACTGAAATTGTGAAGGCACACCATCAATTGTTTTTACCATTGACAAGGCACACCAGACTGTTCAAATCCCCCCATTTTCCTATTAAAGAATGTCAATCCCCAAATTTCCGCAGCACACCTGAGCACTCTCCGTCGCATACCAAAATGCCACAGCACATTGGTTGAAAATCACTGGCCTGGTGGTTCTCAAACTTTTTAACATCGACACCCACTTTTTAAAATTATACCCTGTAGGGAATTTTTTTTATGTGATATAGATATAAATATTTTATTTATTTATAAGTAATTCTATCCATCCATCTAATTTGCAAAAACCTCAACCCATTTCTTTATAATGATGTAGATGTAATGAATAGGCTTCAAGGGCTTACCCCCAAATCCAGAGTAACTACAGGAGCACATAAGAGACTTTACATGCACCTGTAGTTACTGCACCACCTAATGAAAACCTATGGGAAATTCATATTGCAATCCAGAGTAAGTTGTTCTTACACCGGAGCAAAGACTCCTCGTAGTTACTCTGAATTTTGCCCTTAGTTATGTGACCCAGACTTCACCTGCCCCCATTACCTCTCATTGACAGATTTGGGGAAAAAAATCCAAATTCCTCTATTTCATGAATGGCCAGGTGCCCACCAGGATCACTGGCTACTCACTCCTGTGTCCTGGCTGGGGCAATCCCTCAACAAATATATACAATATACACAATATATATACAAATATAGGCTATTTGTATATTCAAACTTAAACTGACATTTCATATTGTACAGAGTTACAGGACATAAGTCATATGGATATGTCTTATGTCCATCCAGGACATAAGCAGTTTGAATTTTGGCTAACGAATGTCTGGAAAGCAGAAAACTAATGATTTTTGTGTCATTTAACAAAAAATATTTTTCCCCCTCAAAATTTAGAAAATATTTGTAATATATTACCTTTGTGGTTTCCTTTGATTGTTGAAATTTTGTCTTTATTATTAACTTTCTCAGCGAAAGAAATCCTAATAACGAAATAACAAAAAGTATATCTATTGCTGTAATCCGAAAGACACTTTTCTGGAAGTAAGACCCACTGAACACAATGGGGCTTACTTTTGAGTAGACATGGTTAGGATTGTGCTCTAAGTCGATAAGAATATGTAAAGAAATATATTTTCAAAGGTCATTGTTCCTGCTGGTGCATTGCACTCCACTGTGGAATTCTTATGGGGAAAAAATGTGCTCTTTCACCAGAGGCATTTTTGTAACTGCTGACACTAATAAAGGGAACAGAACTTGGGCTTAATAAAGGGTATTCACTCCAATATTTTTATGGGGAAAGATAAATATAATTATATCTACCACAAATTATATACAATTTGTCATGACCTTCCAATAATAATCCCAAATAGCTATTTCATTACAAGCAATATGTCATGCAGAAATTTCTTAAGGGGCCCTCAGGACGGACCTGCTATTGTATAGCCTTTGACTCAGCTAGAGTCAAAAGAGAGGGGGATTTATCGTTTCATTAGGTTGTTCCCAAGTTTGAGGCACAGCTTAGGCTGGCCTTAAGAAAGCCGGTCCCCTCCCAGCTGCAATCCGGAGATGATATTTATGTACCTTACAGACAACACAAATTGGAAGATTGTATCATACTGATAGATGTGTAATTATCCACACTGTCAGAAATCCTTCGTGGCACTACCACTACCAGAACTTGTGGTGGTACATACTTCACAACATAGTAAATGTTACTCTAAAAGTGTGCGTAGCTGTATATATAAAGATACAAAGTCTAGAATACATTTTATTTGTAAAATTCTATAGACTATGGCTGAGAACCTGGAGCCCTCCCCAAAAAATTTCCTATCAAAATGGTGAACTTGTATGCATGGTTCTTTTAGATTTGGTGCTTCAGACAAGATAAATGGTTTTCTATTTATCCTTTCTTACCTAAGGTGTGATGGCCATTTGGCTTTCATCTGGGATGTATTTATGGAATCTTTATTTTGCCTAAAAGAAAATTGTAAATGATTATTAAAAGTTACTAGATATTGTAAAATAAAATATTCTTCTAATATATCTCTGCAAACTGGCAAAGATGTACTTGTTTTAAGTGGTTCTCCTACCAGTGGTTTGGTTTTTAAAACAGCAGGATGTAATCTATATTTCCATCGGAATAAAGTCCCAGACTACATTTCAGTGTATTTTTGACACAGTGTATTTAGACACATGTAAAGCAATGTGTCTATTTCTGAAAAAATTGGGTTGCAACTATATGTAGCTGTAACAAATTCATTCCTTGTTGCTTGTCTCTCCACTGTGAACTGATTTGCACCCACCTAGTGTTGCATATAGAGCCTTTGTTATATGTTATATGTAGAGCTCTTGACTTAACACACATTAGGGGCAATCCAGAGTAACTAAAGGAAGTCCTTGCTCTGATGTAAAAACAGTTTACTCTGGATTGCAATATGAATTTCCCATAGGTTTTCACTAGGTGGTGCCATTACTATGTTGACATAAATGACTCTTACGTGCTCCCGTAGTTACTCTGGATTGTAGGGATAGGGCACAATGCAGAAGTGCACTTGGGTTACTGTACCTATCAATGGGCTGACCCAACTGCAAGATGGGCCACCCCAGTTATTCTGGAAAAGGATTCAGCAACCTAAAGCAACAGAGGCTGCCCCAAGACAGATGGCCCTGTGCTGTCATTGCTGGGCCAGCCTAGGCAGTTCAGGAGAGGCATCTTGAGGACATTTTTATCTATTTATCTACAGTATTTATATACCGTATATATTCGAGTATAAGCTGAGTTTTTTGGGCCCCAAAAATGGGCCCCAAAAGCCCCCTCGGCTTATATGTGGGTGAACTGAAAAGTGGCGGGATCAAACCCCATTATGTCATATACCATTGGATTCATATTGAAGAGAAGAATCCAATGCAAAAATCAGTTTTGAGATATCTCCTTCCTATCAAAAGTTATGGCCAAAAAACCAAAACTATAAAAATAAAAAAATTTTAAGTGGGTAGGAATTTTGGCTTGGGGGTTCAGGAATTTTGGGTTTGGCATCTGGTCACCCTGTCCTATGCATGTCTACTCTGAAGTAAGCCTTCAATGAGGCTTACTCCCAGGAAAGTGTGCTTAGGATTGCAGCCTATGAGTTCCAAGAAGGTTACAAGGAAAAGGACCAGTACCAGTACCTGTTGCATTTCCCACCCTAGGCTTATGCTCGAGTCCATAAGTTTCCCCAGTTTTTTGTGGTAAAATTAGGTGCCTCGGCTTATACTTGGGTTGGCTTATACTCGAGTATATATGGTACCACTTTTCAACTAAAAAGTTTACAAAGCGGTTTAAAAGAAAATGAAAAATAATAGTTAATTAATAGCTAATGGGTCAATGTCCCAAAAGGGCTCACAATCCAAAATGCACAAAAGAACACCAGCAGAAGCCACTGGAACAGACATTGCTGTGGTGTGTTTAGAGACTGATCAGTTCTTAGGTAACAATTAGTAGTTTATTTTTTTAGGATCTGGCTTTGGATAAAATAAGACAAAATTATATTGTCTACTTATAGACAACCCTCTTAGGCACCCCTCTAAGTTTCCCTTCCCTTATTGGGGTCATAAAAAATTCTGTGATTATTGATTCATAACCTGCCCTTGACTTATCTGTGGGATCAACTTATAGGTGAGTATCTTTTATAGGTGAGTTCACCTTTCGAGTCCTTCCCAAGGACCTAGGATAGGCAACGATTCATGAACTAAACCCTATACCTAAACCCTTGTTGTGTTTACTAGTAACATACTGGTGACAATGAGTGAGTATCCCAGCCAACTCACACCACCACTGTCAATGGTACTGGGAAGTCAGAGGTGGGTATAATCAGGTTGGTATAACCTGAAGCTATGGACTATGATGTCTATTGGTCTTGGACTATGGTGAAGCTGTGGACACATAAACATGATCAAATGGTGATCTTACCAATTTGGAAGTTTTGAATGTTGTGCCTTATTAATGACCTGCACCTGTTCAAGTAAATTTGAGAGAAGCCAATGCAAATTCAGGATGGGGCCAAGGCTTCTCCTGGGATTCACCATGCGATAAAGGTCATGCAGCAAAAAATGGATCTTGGGAACAGACGATGGGAAAAGCTGGTTGGAAAAGAAACATGGAATGAATTAGCAAAGATGGGACAAACTGATCATAGAATCATAGACTTTGAAGGTTACCCAGAAGGTCATCTAGTCCAACACCCTGCCTATAGCAGGAAATCCTCTAAGCATCACAGTAGGTGCCTGTTGAGCTGCCGCTTGAATATCTCCAGTGAGGAGAATCCACCACCACTCTCAGCAAATGGGTGATGAACAAGCTGTATTATTTCCTACTCATTTACAAACAATGCATTTCATGGCACTATTTCTCTCACTACTTTTCTATTGCAAAATAGTTTCAAAAAGAATTTATTTCAGAGCAGATGAAAGCAGAAGTGTAACTTACCAGTTCAAACTGTCCTAAATTCTGAAGCTCTTTTACAAAACTGATCATTGGATTTAGTTCTTCTAAAGTTAGACAATGATCAGATTCTATCTGGTGAGATTCATCCTGTAAAATGAAAACAGATAAGCTGATCTATATATAATTGAAATGATATATTGAAATGTCAGTGACTGAATCACTCACTCACTGACTAACTAACTGACTGATTCATCAACACCCAGCCAAAACCGCCAGACCTAGAAATGTGAAATTTGGGGAGGGTATTTCTTCTCTGATGACCCATTAAGAACCAATTTTTGGAAATTCAAACTGGAAGGGGTGAAAAGAGGCGCAGTGCACTTTTGTCCCTATACATTGAAGAATCCCTGACTGAGCAATGCTCTGTCCCCAACCCCTGGACCTAGAAGTATGAAATTTGGGGACTACTTTGTATTTGTGTTCCTTTGTGAAATTTGTATTCCTTCTGTGTTGTAAGCACCCACTAAGAACTGATTTGGTGTCCAATGGTGCCTGCTGCGTGGTGTTGCTTGCTGGTGTCCAATGCCTGGTGCCTGCTGGTGCCCAGTGCCTGGTGCATGAAAAGAATGCCTGCTGGTGCCCGCTTTCCACGGCCAGCCAGTGGTACCAGGCAGTGCGGTACCCTGTGCCTACTGCCCGGTGGTGCATAGTAACGCCCAATGCCCAGTGGTGCCCAGTGCACTAGCAGGGACTGGGCACTGCTAGGCACCACCAGGCATAGGGCCAAGGAGGTTACCAGGTGGCAGTAATGGACAGCAGTGGTACCATCATCCCTACTAGACACTGGGCAACATCAGGCAGTGGGCACCACACATCACCATAATGCAGTGGGCAGCAAGCACCAGTAGGCTCCAGGCAACACCAAGCAGTGGGTACCAGTGGGCACTGGGCATCCCTACCTTGCAACATCAGTCAGCAGCCACCACTGGGCACCAGTGGGCAGCAGGCACCTCCGGGTACCAGTGGGAGGCAGACACCAGCAAGCATTGGGCACCACTAGGCATTAGTGGGCATTCCTATTGGGCACCACCAGGCACTACCACGTGCCACGCACCAATGGGCACCACCACATAGTGGGCAGCAAACACTGTCATTTGACCAAGAAAACATAGAGATCTCAATCCCATGGCAATGGTCCAGTATTGAGGGAACCCACCAGTCAAAACAGTTGGGAATTGCTGCTTTATAGTATTTCATGTTCATTAACCAGATGTTCAAATTCATTTTCAATATGGAAATTGTGTGAGGATTAATGCTGGGAAGGGAAGGAAAGGTTCATGATGTTAAAAATTTAAATTTTTAATTAAAAAAATTAAAAATTATGGCAATTTCTGGGGAAAAGTACCTCCTGGGTTTCTTACATACATACCTTCATCCCTGCTGATTTATATACATTCCGTAACGCACCAAAGAAAGTAGAGGCTGAAGACTCATTTGACAACAGGATTCTGAAAGTATCTCTAAGAATAATTTGTTTAACATTTTGGTCCTGAAAATGGGTATCTTCATCATCTTGAAAGTCAAAATATTCATGAACCTGGGAGAATAATTCACTTATTACTGTGTAAGTATTTCACCTATATTCACTGTATACATATGCAGAATATATGCTTATATATATATATATATGTATACATATACATAATATATACAGCATATTTATATAATGCATCTGGAAGCGTTTCTTGATCATTGATAATATACATGCCCATGGATGGGGAGGTCCAATACTTACTTACCTGAAGAACAACTGGATACATAGAATGTCTAAACCCAATGTCAAAAGTCAACATCTGAAAGCATGAACTGCACCTGAAATAAGGGGATCAAAAATAAAATAGCAGGGTCAGTTTTCAAAGCCAGTAATAAGGATTTTAAATGCATTATGTTTAATTGTCCAGACTTCCTATTCTCTCCCCACACCAACAATAACACCTTTTATCCAGTGTCTATATGGGAGTATGAGAGCAGATGGAGAGGAGAAATATTAACCCTTTCCTTGTTGCTTGTGGTACAAGGTTGAGTTGTCCTGTGTCTACATTGTTATTGCCAGGGGCTTAGAATGGGTTACCCTATAGAATGGAGGACAGAGTGCCTCTTCCTTTAAAAGCAGGTCTCCATCAGTCTTGGAAGACTATGGTATCGTGCTCTGCATACGCTGCATGTGAAGCACGAAAGCCTGGGTTAGATAGTTATGGAGGATATGCTGTTACCCAAGCAGCAAATCCCCCCTCTCCACACCACTGAATTTGTCCAATGGAAAGGCAGAGCCGATACGATTGGATCCAGCTGGCGTCGCAGAGCTGGGCTAAGGACAGGAGCTCACCCTGTCTTGTGGGGCCGACCCAGGTCTTGAACCCCGGCCTGCTGGTTAACAAGCACAGTGTCTTAACCACTTGTGCCACCCACAGCCCTACCTTTAACCATTTCATAAAAATGTTTTAACCATTTCATAGGAATTGAGGTAGGTTTAAATAATCACAGAAGAGTTTAAAAAGCAGCAGCTACCCTAAATTCCCTCTTCTAGGCAATGGTTAAAGGTAGAGGCACTCTGTCCTCCATTCTATATGGTCACCCAGGCTTAAACCTCAGACAATTGCTGTTAGAAGCAGCAGTTCAATTTCTAGTGTAAATAAAAGCAAAATTTAAACTGTTTGGATGACAATGCAATGCTTATATTTAACAAAGCCATACCCTATAATCCAGAGTAACTACGTAAGAGCACATAGGAGCACATAAGAAACATTTATGTCAATGTAGTTATGGCACCACCAAGTGAAAACCTATGGAAAATTCATATCACAATCCAGAGTAAATTGTTCTTACGTTGGAGCAAGGACTTCCTGTAGTTACTCTTGATTGCACCCGTAGTTAATGTATAGGTTAGTTTGATACAAAATTCTTCTGGACACAAAATTAATGTTGAAAAATCAGGGCACTTTGCATTTAATATTTATCAGATAGGAACTTATTTTGGTTTTCCCTCTGTGTGTATTTGCGTTCCCACACATATATGCATATTTATTTCATCCACTTACCGACTGGAGGCCTTTGGTCCTGATGAAGGTGCTTCACTGAAGACCTCATTCACCATGAGGAGTTTCCTAATAGCCCCTTTCATATCCTCAAATGCCTGGTGTGGAGAACTGGCTTTCAAGAAGGTTTGGAAAAAGGCCTGCAGCTGCAAAAATTAAAAATACAAGTTTTGAAAACAGTTAATCCCACTCTCTTGTTGTAACATAAAGGAAATTTTCAGCTTTAAAATGCTTCTATTTTCTACTTAAATTTTTTTTTTGAAGCCTACTGAGAATTTGGCTGTTGCACACTGCCTTTTGCAACAGTGGAAGGAAGTCACACATCACAAAATAGTTGGTGACGCAGTTCGCGGTGGCCATTTTAGGGGTGTGAGATGTCAGTCTTTCATCAGAATGTCCTACTACAGCTTCCAGCTACTTCCTACTACTTAGTGGTTGCAGTGGCTCAGCCGTTAAGATGCTGTGCTTTTCAATCCAAAGGTCAGCAGGTTGGTGGTTAGAGACCTGAGTACTGCAAGACGGAGCTTTAGTCCAACACCTGCCAACCTAACAGTTTGAAAGCATGGAAATGCAAGTAGATAAATAGGTACCACTTCAGTGGGAAGGTTACAGTGTTCCGTGCACTTTGCTGGCCACATGATCATGGAGATGTCTTTGGACAACACAGATTCTTTACAGCCCTGGAATGAAGCTGAGCACTGCACCCTTTAGTCAGTCACAGCTAGCAGGACAACCTGCGAGGGATATCTTTACCTCCACAGCAGGTGGCAAGATGGGGCAAAACTGGGTGAGGAGGTTGGAGTAACAAGGTGGGAGGTCAGTGTCAGGGCACGGATCCAGTGGCAATGATGCAAATGAAATCATATCTTCTATTGCCTCCCTAGTCTCTCTCTCTCTCTCTCTGAGTGCAATCCAGAGTAACTACGGGGAGTCCTTGCACCAGTGTAAGAACAATTTGCTCTGGATTGCAGTATGAGTTTCCCATAGGTTTTCACTAGGTGGTGCAGTAACTACGGGTACACATAATGTCTCTTACGTGCTCCCATAGTTACTCTGGATTGTAGGGCATGTCTATCAATCTCTCACATGCTATAAAAATTACTAGCATATGTCCAAGGAGACACATTATGTGGAAGGGGGCTTACTCAGTGGTAAGGGGATTTAAATCTCCTTTTCCTTTCTGAAGCCTCCCATTACCCCACTGGCTATTAATATCTAGGGAAATGGTGGGAGAGGTCAGGAAGGGGTAGGGGGACAGGGAGATAAGGTACCAGAAAGAGTTGGAAGCTCTTAATTAATAACTATTAATTAGCAATTATTTTTTTTCTATTTTCTTGTAAACCATTTTGTGAACTTTTTAGTTGAAAAGTGGTATATAAATGCTGTAGATAGATAGAAGGGAGTGGGATTGGCAGTACTGATGCGCAACATATCCTTTCCCTTCTCTCAGGCCAGATATGCTTTCAGAGATCCACTTGGACTTGCACCAGCTATTTAGCAGACAGAGGTCCAAGCAGATCAACTGCCATGGTTGGGAGTGCAAGGAGACTACTGCCTTCTACAAAATCCCCCCAAGGAATACTAGATCTTTCCCACACTAGCCCTGCAGCATCAATGAGGAGGAATTGCAGTAGGAGGAATTTCAATTTCATTGGCCATTCATATCCCTAAAGTGAATTTAGGAACACACTTTTCAACACAAAACCTCACATCATCTCAACCAACTGATGGTGGTTTTCATGTTGCCTCTAAGCCCTGAACCCACTGGCAGACTCATGCTCTGTAAAAAAAAAGGATGTCATGGCAGACACAAGCACATTGTGACATTCCAATAAGCCAGTGTTTCTCAAAGTGGGGGTCAGGACCCCTTTGGGGGTTGCCTGGAGCTTTCCTGGGGGTCGCCTAAAGACTCCTGGTGCAGGGGGCCAGGTGGGAAGACCTGGCAGAAATGCTGGAGCCACTGTGGCTGGAAGAAGCAGCTCAGAAGGAGCCTCTGAGCAGCTGTGAGACAATGTGGAGCCTTGGGGGTGGGGAGGATTGCAGCCTTAGAGCCCAGTTCTATGCATGTTTACTCAGAAGTCAGTCCCATGATAGTGAATGGGACTTACTCCGAGGAAACAGTGGCTGGCTCTGCTGCCTGAGATCCCAATCCTATGGAGGTCTCCTCTCACCCAGGTACTTACCTTCCCTCCTTCCCTCCCTTCCCAGTCACCCCCTCTTAGCTATGCCACATCTATCTGTCTATCTATCTATCTATCTATCTATCTATCTATCTATCTATCTATCTATCTATCTATCTATCTATCTATCTGTCTGTCTGTCTGTCTGTCTGTCATTACGTATTGTTTTTATGATTAATCACTATGCTTTAATTATGTTCAATTTGTAACAACAAAAACACATCCTGCATATCAGATATTTGCATTACTATTCATAACAGTAGCAAAATTACAGTTATGAAGTAGCAACAAAAATAATTTTATGGTTGGGGGTCCCCACAACATGAGGAACTCTATTAAGGGGTCCCAGCATTAGGAAGTTTGAGAACCACTGCAATAGACTCTCTTCCTAAAATTGTCACCTTCACCATTCAGGTATAGCAAGAAGAAGATACACAAAAGGCTATAAAAGAACCCTATTATGTATTTTGTTCCATGGCAACTATTGCTTTCTTTTTACTGCACAGACTATAGACTCTCTCTCTCACTCTCTCTCTCTCTCTCTCTGCCCAGCACTAGAGCTAGTAGCATGATCTGATTTCCACAATTACTTTTAACACAACAAACAGGTTTTTTTTTCCTCGTTCAAGACGCTCCCATTCTCCTGAATGCTCCCCTTATCTGGTTATCAAATTTCAATTGAAGTTCCAGGAAGAATCACTATACAGCTATAAATAAACAGTCCAAATGAAATAAAAAATTAACATAATATCTCCATCTACTGGATACTAAAGGAATTGGCTGTAAAAGTAGTAAATGAAATGGTCACCAGGGATGCAATTCTAACCTCCACTTAGGCTGGCCTAAGCCCTGGCAAAAATCCTGTGCTGATCTGTGGGCATCATAAAAGTGCCATAATACACTTCTGTGCCACTCCTGGCACAGCACTTTCCTCCCTACATCACCACAAGAATGGGAAGACCGATGAATTGTGCCGGTCTAGGTTAGGATTGCACCACATATCTCTTAATATCAGTATATAAAACAACAACATTGCTGGAAAGTTTTGGCAAATTTACAAAGGGTTCATTCTACAGGGTGACTGAAAAGTAACTCCCCATATTGTAATTTTAAAATATTTTAAAATATTTTACTTTTCTATCATCCTTTACTCTGAGAAGCTCTAAAACATTTGCATACTCAAAAGAGGGAAGTTTGTAAAATTTCTATATTTGTATATTTGTAAAAGCTCTGTCTTGCATATTTGTATGAAAACTCCTTAGGATTATGAGCACAATCCTAACCATGTCTATTCAAAATTAAGCCCCACTGTGTTCATTGGGTTTTACTCCTAGGAAAGTGACTTGATCCTACAAACTCCTTGTGTGAGCAGAAAACATTTCATGGTATACCTTTTGATAAAGATATAACCCTCAGAGCCAGTAAAGATGGGGAAATGAAACATCACCACCACCACTGGTTCACCCACAGCATAGGAGGAGATCCATGATGGGGTTGACGTACCACCTCCTACACCAGGTGCCACAAACTCTAGTGACACTACTGATGGAGAGAGTTTTACCTTGACTGAAAAGTGCTTCTTCTTTGGTGGGTACCAGACAACTCCAGCTGAATGAATGAATGCCCGCAAAGGTGTTAATGATGTCACCAGTACATAGGCTTTGAGGATCACAGACAGCTCTTGAATTTTAAAGGGCACCTGATGGTCAACTGGAGCAAGCGTCCGATGCCTGGGAAATTACAACACAATATATTAGGAAACTGTTGCCTCCAGTCTATCAAAATGTTGTTTACTTTGCCAACAGGTTAACCCCTACAATCCAGAGTAACTACGGGAAGACGTAAGAGACACCTACTCTGGATTGCTCTATGCATTTCCCATAGGTTTCCCATAGGTGGCACCCTAACTACATCGGTGTAAAAGGTCTGGATTGTAGTTACTCTGGATTGTAGCCCAAACTAAAGATGAAACCAGACCTGGGATGGCTGGATGGAGAGATTGCTTTATACATTCTGTTCATTTAGTCCTATCCTTCTATACTCAATATTTTAACAAGTCTCAGGGCCTTTTTAAATACGGGCCTCCCCCTCTTTCTGACAAAACCATTTTCTGATGGTTTTGCTCTTCCAACACTTTTCAGTTATACCCAGGACTCATTCATTCAACACAAGCCCAACTCTTTCAACCTCATTCTGTTGTTCTAAAGGCTAAAATTGTCTTTGCTATTGATAACTTGCATATGACATGATAATTAATTTTTTGCATTTCCTTATGACTTTCTTCAGATAATAACCATCATTCAAATGCGTAAGATATTCAATCCAATCCACTCCAACAACCTTTATTGGCATAAAGCATAAGATATTCATTGCCCAGACATGCCTTTGTTCATTTTACCATAGTTTGTCATATATTTTGGCTATGTGTTAATAAATATGTTATTTAGGTTGTTTGCAAGTGATATTTATTTCTTTTTTGGTGTCCAGTGTGCATTTGCAAGCTGAAAAAGTCTGGGTTCCACTCTTCAACAGTTTTCACTCTTGGACAGTGCTCTGGTCACTAACCCGTCAAATAAGTGAGGAGGGGGTGCCTTTAGCTGTTATAAAGATGAGCATGCTACAATGGAAATAAAGTTGTTCTCTAATGGCAAGCAAGGGTGGATCCAGTGTTTGTTTTGGGGGAATGACCACTGCCCTCAGGCAAGCAAAACTGGGCTCCTGGCTGAATTTTGCCCTCCGTGGCTGAAGATGGCAGAGTGGGTAGAGCCCAGGTCTACATGCCAGGTATGGCATGGAGCCATGGACTTCCTTCATGGATCTGCCTCAGTGGCAGGTTACTTAAAAAAATCTGTGTGCAATTGTTTGATACTTGTTCTAGTTTGACACTAGTCCTATTTTATTAGGCTAGTGCCTGGTGGGGATCCACTGTTATACTGTATATGACTTATAACAGCATGCACAATGTCCTGCCAGTGCCCATTTTGTTGCAACTGGGGTACTTGTGTTTACTGGTCCTACTACTGGATCAGTAAACACAAGTACAGTAGTGGCTGAAATGGATGGTTGTGGGGTGGTGGAACAAGGAATTCCCAGGTGTACAGTAGAGGGCGACGGACTGGAGCATGATTTTTTGCACTTATGTGCATGCATATTCTAGACATTCCACTGTCATCATACATGTCTAACATACATCTGCAAACAAGAAGGTGCATATCTGAGGATTCCCGTAGTGGTGATGGATGTTTTCCCCATGTGTAAGTGAACAATGACTCCCTTACCCTAAGAAGACTTTTTCAGTGACCTTCCCTGTGGATGTACATGCAGTGTGTGCATAGGGGATTTAGGTGATAAAGGGCTGTGATCCCTTAGCCTCTAACATGATCTATGAGCACAATTCTAACCAGGTCTACTCAAAAGTAAGCCCTATTGTGTTCAGTGGGTGTTACTCCCAGGAAAGTATCTTTAGGATTGCAGCCTATGTCTCACAGTTGTAACTTTGGGCTAGATACCGGTATATTGTAGCCAGAAATAGACCTGCGTAGCCCTCTAGAAACATATTACATATTAAATTACATACTGTATATCCTGTTCTCAAATGATCATATATCGAGAATACTTATTCCTGGACTCTTGTTCACACATACCTTGGCAAGTGCATGCTCTCTATGACCATTTGCCAGAATATGGATGCAGGGATTGTAGGATCAGTAAGATTCCAGGGTAGGATCAGTGGGTGGGGATGCTGAACCCTTCCCATGCCAACTAATTTTCAATATATTCCTGAGGTTGTTCCCCTACAGGGTGACCAGATGCCAAACCCAAAATTCCTGAACCCCAAGGCCAAAATTCCTAATCCCAGGCCAAAATTCCTACCCGCTGAAAAAACTGCCCAAAAATGTATTTTTTGTTTTTGTTTTTCAGTTTTTTGACCATCACTTTTGATAGGAAGGAGATATCTCCAAACTGATTTTTGCATTGGATTCAGCCCTTCAATATGAATCCAACGACATATGGCATGATGGGGTACTGTGCACTATCACAAAGTTTTAAAATGAAGCCAAAATATAGGACAATGATGCCAAAATGTAGGACACCTGAACTGGAGGCTAAAAATCCGGACAAATCCGGGTTTTTCCAGTCATCTGGTCACCCTGTTCCCCTACAAACTGTTGGACTGGTTCTGGAGTTTGCCTGAAAATAGGCAAGATGTTGAGGGATAGAATGAGAAGACAAAACAAAACAAAACAAACAAACTTACTGCTGTATAGCCTTGGTTGGCCAATACAATATTTCAGCATTGCTGTCATGAGATTTCATAGGTTCAAGAGGGCTAAGCACAAAATTCGAATCTGGACAGGCAGGAAGAGCAATTGGAAGTTGCAAATCTGAAAAAAAATTTTGGGGGGGGGAGAAATACAAGTTTATAAAATTCTTACATTAGTGGTAAATGCTATACAGTCAAAATGCAATGACGACAAATCTGATTTTCCACACCATTTATTTCATTCAATGTATAATGTTCATTACAATTATTTTCCCTTATTCTAACTTTCATAAATTTATATATTTTAGGATGTACCGGTAATCCCAAACCTACGCTCCTGGGAGTCCTATTGAACTCAATGAAACTCACATCTGAGTAGACATGCATAGGATTGTGTTGTTTAAAAACTCAAAGTTCTTTATGGGCTCGATCCAGAGTAACTACAGGAGCACATAAGAGACATTACGTGCACCCGTAATTACTACACTATCTAGTGAAAACCTATGGGAAATTCATATTGCAATCCAGAGTAACTTGTTCTTACTCCGGAGCAAGGACTCCCTGTAGTTACTCTGGATTTCATCCTGTATGGGATTCATAGTGCTGTGCCTTTCAGGCATTTATTAGATTCAAATTCATACTGCATTATTTGGATTTATTTTATTTAAAAATTAATATTCTACTTTACTGACATGCAAAGCTGATTACAAAAATTATTTTTTTTATAAAAACTTAGGCCTATATCCTAAAGTGAAATTAAGCCCCTTGCTCCGGAGCAGTTAAGATGACTTTCCATAAGATAACATAAGTTATCTTTCCATAAGTTAAGATAACTTTCCATAAGATAACTAGATGGTGACGTAACTGCGTGGACCCGTAACTGCTATGGATTTTGCCCTAAGTCCAATTTTAGACATTTACAGAAGATGAAAGGGGAATAAGTGAGGAAAAAGAAATTTTTATAGCTAATAAAGTTTATGGGAATGCTCTCATAATTAAACATAAATACTCTGGACAAGTATAGAATTGATAAATTACACTACAGAATTTTACCCTTACAGTATGAGCAAAAACCTATTCCAAAAATCCAAAACCTTTCTAATCCAAAAATCTCACATTTGACATGTTCCAAAACTTTTTGAGCTGAAACATACTACAAATGGAAAGGTCCACACCTGACATCAAGTGCACAAACTTTGTTTCATGCACAGAATTATTAAATATGTTGTACAAAATTACCTTCAAGCTATGTGTGTGGAAGGTGGATATAAAACATAAATAAATGAGGATGCAACCCTAACCAATTTAGACTGTCATAACCCACCCAGCATAACTTCCCGCGATGGTGTGGGGAGGTCGGTGCATGCCTGTGCACTCTCTTACGCACACACACACACACACACACACACACACACACACACACAAACACACCCCATAGGAGTGAAGCACTTTTCTGATACCCCCAGGTCAGCACAGGACTTTTCTGATACCCCCAGGTCAGCACAGGACTTACGCCGGCCTAAGTGCAGGTTAGGATTGCAGCCTGAATTTCATATTTAGACTTGGGTCTCCTCTCTAAGATCTCATTAGTATATGCAAATACTAGCAAAAAGCGTACCCACATTGCAGGAGTAAAATTTCCCCGTACGCCATCCCCCCACTGCGCATCAATTCCGCACGCACAAAAACCCCCTGTGCGCATCCACCCCCATGTGCAACATCCCCAATGTTCATCCACCCCATGCACATCATCCCCCCTATACACATCATCCCCCCATGGACAACAACCCCCCATGCGCAACATTCCCATGTTCATCCCCCATGTGCATTAATACCCATGCGCATCAATCCCCATGCGAGTCAATCCCGATGCGTGTCAAACCCCCATGTGCATCATCTCCCCATGTGCAATGTCCCCCATGTGCAAGTCCCCCCGTGCGCATCATTTCCCCATGCACATCATCTCCCACATACAAATCAAACCACCTGTGTGCAACATCCCCCATGTGCAACATCCCCCTGCACATCAACCCCCTGTGCGCATCAACCCCCCCATGTGCAACATCCCCCGTGCGCATCAGTCCCCCGTGCATAACAGTTGGCAACAGTTGGGGCGGAATGTTGATGAGTCATCAGTTCTCCAAGGCAAAGTATAGGGAGGAAACACGTTGCACCCCTTTTCACCCCTTTCCGATTGGAATTTCTGAAAACCAGTTCTTAGTGCATCCCTCAGTCATGAAAGGAACACCCACCCCAAATTTTACGCTCCTAGGCCCGGCGGTTTTGGCAGGGTGTTGATGAGTCAGTGAGTGAGTGAGTCAGTGAATCAGTGAATGACTTTTCTCTTTTTTATATATAAAGATTCCACGATTTAAATAAATCTGAAACATATCTGATCCTAAGCATTTTAGATAAGAGATACTCAACCATGTAAGAAACATGCAGAAGTCCTATAATGAAATCTCCCACTAGAGGGTGGTCTGTTGCTTCCTTATTCTTTGTTCATATGCTTTTTTATTCCTATGTAGTGTGGCTTTTATGAATTACAACACGGTCCATTTTTAGACATTTCCAAATGCTTAAGTAAGGGACATGTCAAGCTGTTCCTATTATAATAAGATTTTGTTCCCTAGCATGAGACCACATGTTGCTTAAGCTTATTAAATTAGTGCAATTTCTTTTGAATAGATTCATCTGATTTCAATATGCCAAGCTCAAAGCATAGTTGAAGTGGTAACATTTCTAATGAACACACAAAAGTAAGACTATGGTGACAGTAATTCTGTGAAAGTATATATGCAAAGTAACTTTTTAATCGACTACGGCTGAAGTCCTAAAGTCACTTTTTAAACAGATCTCATGGGCCAGGGAGTTCAACCTTCTAGTGTCACTGGACAGGGATGGAGCTCTCAAACCCTGAAGGACAACAGAAGGCCCACCTCTGCCAACTGTATATGGAGAGAAGTATAGTAGTCTAGTGGTATGAAAGCATGTAAATAGGTACCACTTAGCATGTACAAAAAGGCTGTAGCGGCACAAGTAGTTAACCCTACAATCCAGAGTAACTACGGGAGCACATAAGAGACATTATGTGTACCCGTAGTTACTGCACCACCTAGTGAAAACCTATGGGAAATTCATATTGTAATCCAGAGCAAATTGTTCTTCCACTGGAGCAAGGACTCCCCATAGTTACTCTGGATTGCACCCTAAGACTCTGTACCTGTTAACTAGCAGGCCGGAATTCAAGACCTGGGTCCTACAAGATGAGGTGAGTTCCCAATTTTAGCCTAGTTCCTGCCAACCTAGCAATTCAAAAAGCATGTTGTAAATGCAAGTAGATAAATAGGTACCACCTTGGTGGAAAAGTAAGAACAGCATTCCCTGTGTCAGTCACGCCGGTCCTATGACCATGGAAGCATCCTTGGACAATGCTGGCTCTAAAGGCTTAGAAACAGGGATGAGCACCACACCCTAGAGTTGGTCACAACTAGCAGTACAACCTGTGGGGAACACCTTTACCTTTAAGCAGGTAAAAGCATGTACCTTTTTATCAGTATATAAATAGGTACCATGTAGATAAATAGGCACCACTTCAATAGGAAGGTAACAGCATTCCATGCGCCTTTGGCATTTAGTCATGCAGGCCGGTGACATAACCACAGAGATATCTTTGGACAATGCTGACTCTTCAGCCTTGTAATGGGATGAGCATCATTCTTAAAGTCAATCAAGACAAGCAAGGCAACCCCTTTACCCTTTTATAGTAGTCTTTTAGGGGTTGTTTAGGGCATCAAAGGTAATAGCCAGCAATTTGAGTTGCATTCAGAAATTGCCAAAGAACGCAGTTGACAAATGGAGTAACATGTTCCAAACATATTGAAATCAGTTTAAAAAACTGGACAGAGAAACTAAGCTGGATGAGAGGAAATTAAGCCAAGGAACATTTTATCTCTACAACCACAATGGCCCAAACTATCTAAAAAGCATACATGTAACAGTCAAATTACTGAATAAGCTAACTGTTCTGAAGCACAGTTTGGTGGTTTGTGTGTGTGTGTGTGTGTGTGTGTGTGTGTGTGTGTGTGTGTGGTTTTGACAGTCATTAAGATAGAAAACCAGCAAAACCGTCAGCGAAAGCTGAAATTCTGAAACCCTCCATTATTCAGTCCTGTAATGGGAAATAAACTTTTGAAAATGCAAAGCAGTGTTTGCCAAGCAGCCTTGGCAACCTCAGATATGAGCCTTGCAAAATAGAGCTGCCAAAAACAGGGGCATATCTATAGCAGAGCCTGTGGGACACCTGTTGTGGGTCCTATCCCAGTGGAGCGTACACAACAACCCCCAGGTTCCATCCTAGTTGCAGAAGAGGCCCTGGTGGGTTGATGCCCCATTCCTACAGAGCCTCCACAGGAGAAAGAATGGGAAGTACAAAACCACTGCAGACAACTCTCCCTCCTTATCTTTTCTGGGCTTAGGAGCCAGTGAGACATGGAAATTATGCCAGATTCAAGCCTCCATTCCCAAGCAGTGCAAATTTGCACCCATCTGCTTGGACTTAGGTCACATCTGGCGGTGGTCTGAAGGTTCTAGTAGACCCATTGGAGCTGTTGCCACCCTATCCCAGGAAGGGGGAAAGCCTTCCCTTCCCTGTGGCAGCATGGCAGCAGTCCAATAACTTGCACTGGATACAACACCTGTTCCAGCACAAGTTTGGACTGCACTGCATTTATTGTGACTAGATATTGAATCATTGAATCTAATGGAATGGAATTGTAATTATTTAATTGTACAATGGTATGAAATGGATAGTTGTGGGTTTTTTCCTCCTTGTTACAAAACTTTCAAAGGCGGACATGCATATCAGTGGGAAGTCAAATCAGCGGATAGCAAGTCAGTGAATACCTAGGTCCTGCCTTTACAACCCAGACATGGCCTGCCTGCCTGATGGAAGGATGGATGGCAGGAAGGAAGGAAGGAAGGAAGGAAGGAAGGAAGGAAGGAATGGGACTTTTTATTTTTTAATATTTTGGATCCACAGTTGGTTAAATCCTTGGATCCAAAACTTGCAGTTATAGTGGACCCGCTATTTTACATTGGCAGTTATCAAAGCCACATAAGAATGAAACAGCATGGGATTAACTAATTAATGTAAGCGAACAGGCCTGCAAAAGAATTAAATAGTGACTTATTCCAGCACTTCCAACTGCTATTATCTGAATATCAACATAAAAGAAACATTAGATTCCCATGCACTGAAGGAGAAAAAAATCAGCACAAGGTTAAAAGAAAAACGTGGCAGTCGGTAACTTAGAATCCTGTGTTTCTACGAGATTCATATCATCATCATCATCATCCCCCAAGCACCTCCTGTTTAGAAATAGCACTGAGGTTACTTTGGCAAGTTTGGGAATGATTGCTTCGTACTTCTTTAATTAGCATTCATTTATTGAAAAGTATTATACTGTACATTCCTCTTGGGGTCTGATTTTTAAAATGCAGAGTTTGGGGTTCACACCCAGTGTTTAGAGGCCTCACTCTGTGGTGAGGCAAGGCAGCTGTTGATCAGTCAACCCATTGGAAGAATGCAACTGGGGATGACACACCTCATAGTTGATAGTGCTGGCCAACCACCTGCTGCTATGAAATTCTAACTAGTAGCTGGACAAATGGTGTAAGGAGAGGAGTAAAATAGTTGTGTTTGCTCTCAAAATCCAGAATTTTAATCTCTCGTCTCAAAATGATATATTTTGCATGGAGAGGAATGAGTATCCTGCAAGAACTCATGTTATTAGCTTTGTACTGAGGTGGAATTTGGAGTAACTTCTGTAAGTATCCCAAACTCTGAGGAGGTAGATGGTAAGTAGGGAAAGAGAATTTTATTTTTTGTGCCACATCTCTAGGGTTGCCAACAACGGTGTAGCAGAACAGGAGCTATAGGGAGTGACCTGTTCAGGTTGCTAGGCTGAAACAGAGTGTAAGGGCGCAATCCAGAGTAACTACGGGGAGTCCTTCCTACAATGTAAGAACAATTTACTCTGGATTGCAATATGAATTTCCCATAGGTTTTCATTAGTTGGTGCCATAACTACATCAGCGTAAATGTCTCTTACATGCTCCCATAGTTACTCTGGATTGTAGGGTATGTGTTCATACTCAATAAGTAATTGTAGCATCATAGTGATGGCTGCTGCAATGTCAACTGGCTCTTTCTTTTTGTGATTGCTGAACACGAAGAGGTAGAGGTTTCTAGGAGAACCAGGAATGACATCATAAAATTGCATAACATCACAACATCACAACCCAGAACAGCATCTGGCCTCCATCAGAACATAACTCTGATCACTTTTGGAGGGATGTGTGATCCACTTTTGGGATCACTTTTGGAGGAATCACAAGTAGGAGTTCAACACAGGTCAGTGGATCACACCAAGTCAAATCCATGGATGCAAATCCACAAATGACAAGATCTAACAAGTATTACTTTATGGGTTTTTTAAAATTTATGTACAGTTTTGCATAATTTTAAATTAATAGAGTAGCTTCAAATTTTTCAAAATATACAATGATGAAGGAAACACAAGCAGCATCCCCTCCAAAATAGTTCTTGCTTTGAACCTGAAGACAGATGTGTAGCCTCTAAAGTTATAAAATGACCCCTGATATCCCCAATTCAATCTTATTGACTTATCCTGTTTCAGCTACTGAAGGGGCCATAAGGAAGAAGAGAGACACGGTGTCCATGGCAGCTCTCCAAGCCGTAGAGGCTCTGCATCATCCTCGTTCAATGAGGATGCTGGAGACAGAGCCAGATTTCTGCGGGCAGTTCCAAGGGAGTGTACAGTGGCTGGAAGCCAACCAAGCAGCAGGCTTACCACATGCTTCCATCAGCCCAGAGAATGGATAGAAAAGGAGAAAAAATGGCCTGTGGCAAAATTGTTGTTTCAAAAGCAGTTTTTAAAAATACTGGAGGAATTGGTTGGCTATGCAGAGACTGTGAAAAGCACTCTAGAAGATGGAAGAAATATAAGAAGGCAATATGTGCTGCTCGATAGGCTGTGGGTGGCGCAAGTGATTAAAACACTGTGCCTGTTAAACAGCAGTCCAAGGTTCGAGATCCGGGTCCCCACAAGACAGGGTGATCTCCTTTACTTAGCCCAGCTCTGCGACGCAGCTGGAACCCATCGTATTGGCTCTGCTGTTCCATTGGACTGTTTCAGTGGCGTGGAGATGAGGGATTTGCTGCTTGCGTAACAGCCTCTCCTCCATATCAATCTACCCAGGCGTTTGTGCTTCGCATGCAGCGTCGAGCACGATACCATAGTCGTTCAAGACTGATGGATGCCAAGTTTTTTTTATGTGCTACTCGATTAAAGAACCACACACAGGGCCAAACTATATATTTTCTATAACATGGTCCTTGGTCCTTAGAAACATGAAGCTGCCTTTATACTGAGTTCGTTCCGATCACTCAAAGTTGCCAGAGCAGGTATGCAAAAGGGATTTTCTTGGAGATGTTGGAGAATAAAACTGGGAGCAAAGCAAGTAATCTAAAATTGATCTATCAAAGCAGAAATTCAGAAGTATTCTACTACATTAGTATGTTAGCTCCTCTCTCCAAAATCTGCAGATCCCCTATCCAAAATAAGAAGAACATAGGAAGAGCCGAAGAAGAAGAAGATAAGAAGAGCCTCTCCTGAATCAGACCAAAAGTCCATCTAGTCCAGCTTCCTGTGTCAGCAGAGTGATATGGAGAAGTATGGAGAAGGCTGCCCATATCTGTAATCCAAAATGGTACAACCCTGCCACAGGTTCACCACCATAATGAGAATCAAGATTCACTGTTAACCTAAGAAAACAACACTCTTTTATCTGAATTTCTTGAAAGTTTTAAATGGCCTTTGAGAACTTTGGATAAAAGATTCTATGTCACAATAAGAGCGGTGAATTATTTCCACGAGTCATGCAAGTTGAAGCATCCCACGGCTTTCATTCTTGCCCTTAACAGATAATCCACAGAGCAGACTTGCATTCTGGTATTTTAATGCAGTTAAGCAAACCTAAAGATAATAAAAATGAAGCAATTTATATCAGTTTTACCTGGAAACGTTCTGGCGATCTGGCATAACCCTTCCTTTTGACAAAGTAGATGTTGTATTTGGGGGAGAACGTTTGCCTGAAAACAAAAGGGTGAGGTCTTTATCATTTGCCTTATCTTTTTTTAAACAAAGCAATATATTTTAGGAGCAAGTGCCAATAAAGGAAGCCATAAGAACTGTGCGCAACTGTAGTAATGTCAGTTGTAATTTCCGTGAAACCCCAGCCAAAATTTACCCATACTTAGATTTGGAATAAGAAGAGCTCTGCTGGATCAGGCCCATCTATGGCTGCAATCCTAAAGACACTTTCCTGGGAAAAAGACCCATTGAACACAATGGGGCTTACATTTGAGTAGACATGTTTGAGTAGACAGGATTGCACTCTAAACCAGCTTCATGTATCTCACAGTGGCCTACAAACAGTGCAATCCTATTCTTGTCTACTCAGAAGTTACCGTAGTTCCATTGAGTTCAAAGGGGTTTACTCCAGGAATGTGCTCTTAGGATTGCAGCCCAAATGTTTCAAGAAGCACACAAGACAACAAGAGATGGTCCTGGTGTCTTCTCCTGCTTCTGGCATTCTAAGGTACTCTCCTAAGAGAGGTTGCACATATCTTGAATGCACATATCTTGAATGCAACCATATCTTGGCTGCACCTAGCTTGAAACCAATTTGATCCAATCCCATCTTAAAGGAATCACCTTTAGGATAGTTGCCATCACCACATCTTGTGGCAAGAAGTTCCACAGACTAATTATATGTTGAGTTAATTTCTTGAGGTGAGGTCAAATGTTGATTCTCCCTCTCCCTCAATCAGCAGTGTATGGAAGTGCACGGTGCCTCCCCATGCCAAATGCCACCCCTTTACCCCCCCCCCCCCGCACAAAGGAGCAAAAAACTGCCACCATTGTCCATTTCCATTTATGATGCTTGCCCTTCTTCTCCGTCAATTTTAAAAGTGAGGAACACTCTTTCACATTTTCCTTTATCTTCAATTACTTTTTAAGCCCAGGAAGCATAGGAGGAGAGTGAAAATATCTCACAATTTGTTAACACTGGCTCAGATTCTGAAATTTGCACCCACTCTGGGACATTCATTCCGAAATGTGTGGATTTCCATTTTCTGTTTATGGACATAACCAACAGTAGGCTATAATTTTTACAGGATGGCTGCAATCCTAAAGACACTTTCCTGGAAGTAAGGAAAGTTGAACACAAAGGGGATTATTCCTTAGTAAACATGATAAGGATTGTGCTCTAGATAGGCCAATGATTTTCAACCAGTGTGCCATGGCACACTTGTGTGCAATTGATGGTTCTCATGGATGGTCATGGGAGTTTAATTTCGGGACTTTGTTAGTGCGCTATGAGATGAAAAAGGTGGAAAATCACTGCTATAATTTTTATATTAAAGGGGCTGTAAGTTATTTTTAATGACTTACCCCCACATCCAGTGTAACTACGGGAGCACGTAAGAGATTTTACTTGCACCTGTAGTTACTGCACCACATAGTGAAAACTATAAGTGGAAGTGAAAACTAAGTGAAAACATAGTAAAAACTAAGGCTGTGGGTGGCACAAGTGGTTAAGACACTGTGCCTGTTAACCAGCAGGCCAGGGTTCGAGACCCAGGTCGGCCCCACAAGACAGGGTGAGCTCCTGTCCTGCAACACCAGCTGGATCCAATCACGTCGGCTCTGCCTTTCCACTGGACTAATTCAGTGGCGTGGAGAGGGAGGATTTGCTGCTTGGGTAACAGCCCGTCCTCCATGACAATCTAACCCAGGCTTTCGTGCTTCGCATGCAGCGTATGCAGTGCCGAGCACGATACCATAGTCTTCAAGACTGACGGAGGCCTGCTTTTTTTTTTAGTGAAAACCTATGGGAAATTCATATTGGAATCCAGAGTTATTACTCCGGAGCAAGGACTCCCTATAGTTACTCTGGATTTTGCCCTGATTCAGCCTGCTTTGGCAAGAGAAGATACAACTCCTACTTTCACTAGGCATAATGGGTACTTGATCCTTTGAAAATGCTGAGTGTCTTCCAAGCACTGTTTTTTGTTGTCCCAAGCATTCTTCTCTCAATAAGACAATTGTGTCAATTTCTTTAGCTTTCCATATTTTCCATGTGCAACAGTTGAATACTAATTGTGGGTGAGGTGAACGATAAGTATTTAACTTAGCAGAGCAGCCTATGGTGGCATCATACCAATCCAGTATTTTGGCATCAAAACAAGACAGAGAGATGGTGACTGGCCCAGGTCACATATATATATACTTTAGAATAAATTAACTTTTAAATAAGCTTGAAAAATTTATTTTGAAATGCAACAAAAATAAAAATGGTCCTTCATTTCGAACCATACCTTCTGTAATAGTGTTGTCTGATGTGATTCAACTACTTGTAAACAATGCCGATGGTCTGCTCTACTGGAAGACAGGCAAATGAAAAGGTCCCAGGGGCTTAATTCATCTAAAAAAAAGATACATACAATGAGCATGATTTATGATGGCATTTCAATATGAGAAAATGTTTCACGGGATCTAATTATGAAACAACTTGAGTAATAGCTGAGTGCAACCCTAAGTACGTCAGTTCAGAAGAAAGGCCCACCGAGTTGAACGAGACTTTGGTAAGGGGAAAATCTGAGTAAGGTAAGGGGAAAAGCAAGGAAGTCCTTTGGTAAGGGGAAAAGCAAGGGGAAAAGGTAAGGGGAAAAGCAAGGAAGTCCTGATTTGACCTCTTCGCTGCTATAGTACACCAACCTTTGGGTTGCACATTTCAGATGGTAGCAAGAGAACACTATCCTCACACACTCTTCTGAACAGAGCACTTGAAATGCCTTAAATGGCCAATAAATGCAGACGGACAAAGAATAAATGGAAGCGGAGAAAGACAAACATTCTTTTATGTGAAGAGCTTTGGAGTGGGAGAGAATGTTCTGCAGATGGAGAGGGCGTAGCAGAGGTCTAACTTTTGTAAGATCATGTTGTAACTTTTGGCAAGATTAAAGAAAAATCAGCAATGCCCTTTTAGTATAAAAATAATCTAAATACTTTAATTTTTGCAATCAGTGAATTGCATAAGGTAAGTTTGCAATGAAACAACACATGTAGGATTGCCAACTTTTCAGGAATTCACTGTAACATTTTCCTGTGCTAGTACTAGACGGATGGCTACAATGGTTCAGTCTTGCACTGGGCATCAGTTGGAACCCCCCTTCCTCTACAGTGATGTTTTGGGGGCTATCAGGGATTGAAATTCTCTGACTTGAAAGACCTGGTTGAAGGGTCCTCTAATACAGTGGTTTCCAAATGTTTTTATAAATGAGACCCTTTTTAAAAAAATGGCACTCTATTGGGAAACTCCAATCCACAACAAGCAGACACCGGGCAAAATCCAGAGTAACTACGGGGAGTCCTTACTCTGGGGTAAGAACAACTTTGGGTTCCAATATGAATTTCCCATAGATTTTCACTAGGTGGTGCAGTAACTACAGGTGCACGTAACGTCTCTTACGTGCTCCCGTAGTTGCTCTGGATTTGGGGGACTGTCTCACACGTTACAAACGCTGAAGAAGTTGCCTTTGCACTCTGTTGGGATCTGTCAAGCATTGTGAGACTTAAAAAATCAAGTAGAATGAAATAATTATTTATTTACATGTAATAATATTAATTTGCATAAAACTGATCTATTTCTCATCATGAGGCAACCTTAATAAACAGCTTCAGGGCTTCAGGGACATCACCCAGCCTTTACCTGCTTCTCCTACCTGTCAGTGACGGACTTGGGAGAAAAAACACTTCAGAAAAGAAGATGCTCCAATATTTATCGCCCTCTGAGCACATAAGCTTGCAAATGCAGGAGCTCAGTTCTTTGCAGGCAGTTACAAGGTGCCTGAATTTTTTATAGCCTCAAGACATGAGCAATTAGTTTCTGACCTTTCCCATCACCCATGTTTCATTTAAGGTTTTGCTGAAGGTTTTATGAGATCCATCATTCATGACCCACCTAGTGGGTCCCAATCTACAGATTGAGAAACAGTGCTCTAATGAATGTGGTGCTCAACCAGCATCTGATGCACAACAGTGTCATCAACAGTGGCTAGATATTTGCGCGTAATAGTACTTCATGTTGGGAAAAATTTTATTGGGTTCCCCCTATCTGCTAAAAGCTCAAAAACAGACTAGGCTCTTTGTTTCTGGTCAGTTGGCAACCCTAACAGAATGTCTTTTGGAAACAGTTCCAGCAACAACCTCAATTCAAACAGGATCACAGTGGTGATAAAGTATGCACTGCTGTTTCTATTTATGATAACATGTTCCGATGACATTACTAAAGAGATGAAGTGGTCCTTTTTAATTATTATTTATTAGTATCCCATGTTCCAGCTGTTAGCCTAGTGACATGCAAGCCTCTTCCACAACTGTAAACCACATGCCTTGTTAAGATTGATTATGCACATACAATGCAACGTTTCATGACAAGTTGTAGTGGATGGAACTGCTAATTAACGCCATATGCTTCTTCATATGTTTTTAAATTAAAGTTTTTAAGTATAATGAATATTTAAATATTGAGGGACAAAAGGAGGAGAAACAAACTTCATGAGAACTTAACAGCCTGCTTTACAAAAAAATAAAACTGGATTTAAGCCATTTTTCTGCTAATTTATGTCAGTGGAGTCTTAAATGACTATCCCTACAATCCAGAGTAACTATGGGAGCACATAAGAGAGATTATGTGCACCTGTAGTTACTGCAGCACCTAGTGCAAACCTATGGGAAATTCATATTACAATCCAGAGTAACTTGTTCTTATACCAGAGGAAGGTCTCCCAGTAGTTACTCTGGATTGAGCCCATTATGTGCACCCGTAGTTACTGCACCACCTAGTGCAAACCTACGGGAAATTCATATTGCAATTCAGAGTAAATTGTTCTTACATCGGAGCAAGCACTCACCATAGTTACTCTGGATTGCGCCCTGTGACTGCAATCCTAAACACACTTTCTTGGGAGTACTACTGAACACAATGAGACTTACTTTTGAGTAGACATGCTTAGAATTGCACTGTTAATTCCAAACTCTTATGGACCAAAATGCTGATCATTAAAATATCGGTTAATTCCCTGATGTTTCCACATTGGGGGGGGGGGGGTAAGGAGACATTTTACACACACAAGAAAAAGTTATTGGGAACATGGAATGTGTGCAAAGAAGATTCTTTCTCCAAAAAAATGAAAATGGGCAGAATCGTAAAATCCAGCATGATAATAAAATTGTTGGATTATTGCCCATCACCTGCTTGCTCTCCACTATAATGACATTTCTAAACCAGATATCAGCACCTAGATAATGCATCAGTTTTTAAAGGTACTGTGCACATGTCTTTTAATATTCATTGCTTGGACATGCAGCTGAAGATACAGACTCAGTTTTATGAGCTGCCCAGATGGCTCTCATCTTGAGAATTAGGAATTTTTCATCCTTTGAGTGCACAGATGTGGAGAGTTTCAGTGTAGTAGCATTGCTAGATTTGATGTATATAAATAAAATATATTATATAAATAAATAAATCTATATATATAAAAGAGAAAAGTCACTGACTGACTGACTCACTGACTGACTGACTGACTCATCACTGCCCTGCCAAAACTGCTGGGCCTAGAGGCATGAAATTTGGGGTGGGTGTTCCTTCCGTGACTGAGGGGTGCACTAAGAACCGGTTTTCCAAACTTCCAACAGGAAGGGGGTGAAAAGGCGCACAACGCGTTTTCCTCCCTATACTTTGCATTGGAGAATTGATGACTCATCAACATTCTGCCCCAACTGCTGGGCCTGAAGCATGGAATTCTGGGAGGGATCCTTCTGTCACCTGAACTCCCACCAAGAACCCAGGTGGAGAAATTTAACCCTTATGGGGCTGAAAAGGGGTCAATGTGTTTTTCTCCTATACTTAACATGGGAGACTGACCAACATCCAGCCAATTTGGTGCCTGGTGCCTGGTGCACTGGGGGGACATTGTTCGGAGGAAGAGGTTGCACTGGCGAGGATACTGTGCATGGAGGGAAGTTGCGCATTGGGGGATGATCCGCATGGGGAAGTTGCACATGGAGGAAAGTTGCATATGGTGGATTATGCGCATGGGGTGAATTTGCGCATGGGAGAAGTTGTGCATGGGGGGATGATGCGCATGGGGGACGATGTGCATGGGGGAAAGTTGCGCATGGGGAAAGTTGCACATGGGGGAAAGTTGCGCATGGGGGATAATGCGCATGGGGGATGATGCACATGGGGGAAGTTGTGCATGGGAAAAGTTGTGTATGGGGGGATAATGCACATGGGGGAATGATGTGCTTGGGGGAAAATTGCGCATGGGGGGATGATGCACAGGGGGGATGATGCACATGGTGGATGATGCACATAGGGTTGATGTGCATGGGGGGATGATGCGAATGAGGGGATGATGCGCATGGGGGATGATGTGCTTGGGGGGATGGTGCGCATGGGAAAAGTTGTGCATGGGGGAAGTTGCGCATGAAGGAAAGTTGCGCATGGGGGAAGTTGCGCATGGGTGAAGTTGTGCATGGGGGAAGTTGCGCATTGGGTGTTGCTGCACCGTGGGGGGATGTTGTATGGGGAAATGTTACTCCCGCAACGCGGGTACGCTTTTTGCTAGTATATAAATATAATAAAATTGTATGTATAAAAATGTATATAAATATAATAAAATGTATAAAAATGTATATGTGAGGTCTGGTAAATTGGTACACAAGGACAGGGTCAAATTAGTGTTTGTGATTGCGTTGATAAATGGGAGGAAAGAGATCTGGTACTCTGGTAAACGGTCAGATTTAACCACTAAAGGGGAAGGGGGGCACTTCTGATTTATTTCAAGGCAAACGTGGAAAAACTGAGTGATTGCAAAGAAATAATAAAAATCCAAAAATTTCATCTTTTTGCTTCTGTCTTGATTAATCCTGAGCATGCTTTTCTCAGAGTAAGACCGATTGAATACAATGGGGCTTACTTCTGAGTAGATATGGATAGGATTGTGCCTTTAATACCTTGGATGAACCTCCAGACATCTGCAGAATGTGCTCATCATATTGGCATTCTTAATCCTACTTCCTACTCATTGGATACATCTGCCTGGAACTATTTTGAAGCCAGAATTTGCTCCTCCAAATTATCTGAACATAAAGCTAAAATTCTTAATCCCTTTCTACTAGCTTGGACCCCTGGTACCAAGTGAAACTCCCCTTATTCACTCAAATCTAATGCACTCCCTGATTTTGGAGGCTAAATTTTGCTGTAGGGGTGTGTTATATGTTAGTAAACATGTTAACTCAAATCTAACTGCCATTAAATCTAATGCACACCCTGAGTTTGGAGACTAAATTTAGCTCATTAGATTTGAATAACTACAGTACAGTACTTTTAAACAAGATGATTTGCCACCAGATTACAAAATATAACTCACAACTCTTGGTATTTGCTGGCTAGATATCTGATTATAAGCCAGGCGTGCCCCTGCCCTCCACAACCACATTTCCCTTAGCTGTCTCTATTATTGGCTCCCATGTGGGATCATTTAAAGAAAGATACAAAAGGTCATGTACACATGCCCAACACTGCAACATCTTGCCCAATAATACTTAATACAGAACATTTTAGCCAATTATGTTTCTCTTGGGTTTCTCATAAGCAGCAAGGCATATAGCACAATCCTGACCATGTCTACTCAAAAGTAAGTCCCACTGTATTCGATTGGTCTTATTCCCAGGAAAGTGTGTTTAGGATTGCAGCCAGAATCCCTTAGCAATTTAACACCATATCCAGGCATTCAGACCTTGCACAATTTTGGACAGGGAATCTGGCCAAGTAGATGGACTCATGGTACACCAATGTGACCTCCTCCTCCCTGTGACCATAGCTGTGGCTGCTGGAGCACACCAAAACCCACTTATGAAGTGCCCCTTGTTTTAACTTAATTAATTACATTCATAGTTCATCTCCTTAATTTTGAGGGCATTTCCTGCCTCATCTTATTATTCATTCACGCTGCCTAAAAATACCAAATATTTTTGTCAAAGCATACTAAATACACAAATATACTGAAGCATTTTAAATAGTTCAAAATATTATCATAATTCTCAAAGTTGAGTCTGTTGGTTTTTTTCTGAACGGGAACCGAAGGATACAACTGAAATGTATATTTTGCTTTCCAAGTAAAAATTAATGCATGTGACATATGTTTTAAATTACGAAACTACTGTTCTTAGTACTATATTGGTTCTGCTTGCAGCCTCTGCTTAAGAAGGGGAGGAGGCAATACTTGTAAGTGCTTATTTACTCAAAATAGTTTAATGCCCTTTTTATTTTTTATTTTGCATAGTTATTGAATAACAGATTTATGGCACAGGAACATTCTGCTTGTATTACCATCAGTGAGTCCCTAGGCATGTTTATTTAACCTTAGCTCTGCTGGATTGTTTATACTGCTAGGACTCCAGTTCAATTTACTTTACTTTTCTCAGACTTTTTATTTATAAAAGCTGAGCTTCTTGTAACCTCTCTATTCATGGTGTTTTCTATACCCCCCAGTCATGAAAAGGAACAAAATAGCACTGTCTTTTTCCCCCTCCAAAATAAATAGTTCAGTTGCTTAAATAGGTGGGGCTTTATAACTTAAAATGGAAACAGATGTTTACAGAATACACTTTACCATTTTGCCTCTTCTTATCCTTAGCTGAGAACAACTGCCTCCTTTTTCTCCAGGATGACAATCAAGAGCACAATCCTAACCATGTCTACTCAAAAGCAAGCCCCATTGTAGTCAATGGGTCTTACTCCCAGAAAAGTGTCTTTAGGATTGCAACCATAGGAAATCAATTAAGAGCCCAATCCTATACGTGTCTTCTCAGCAGCAAGTCCCATTACAGTCAATGGGATTTAGAACACAATCCTAACAATGTCTGTTCAAAAGCAAGCCCCTTTGCAGTCAATGGATCTTACTCCCAGGAAAGTGTCTTTAGGATTGCAACCATGGGCAATCAATTAAGAGCCCAATCCTATACGTGTCTTCTCAGCAGCAAGTCCCATTACAGTCAATAGAATTTGGAACACAATCCTAACCATGTCTGCTCAAAAGCAAGTCCCTTTGTAGTTAATGAGTCTTACTCCCAGGATTGCAACCACAGGCAATCAATTAAGAGCCCAATCCTATACCTGTCTACTCAGCAGCAAGTCCCATTACAGTCAGTGGGATTTACTCCCAAGAAAGTGTGGAAAGGATTGCAGCCTAACAGCCCAGTCCTATCCTTCAGTGGAAGAGGAAGGCCAGCTAGGCTCCACTGTAGCCAGTATAAGGTAGGAAATTGATCCAGTGCAACTCCCATTAAGGAGATTTACCACTTACTCCATGTCGCATGGCAGTCACTTCAATGGGGCTACTTTGATCTTTACCACTTAAATTGCTAACACAGATCTGAGGAGCCCTGTGAAACACCGGGCTGCTATGGAGGGGTGTAAGGATCCAGCCTAATTGCCAACACCCAGGCTAGATCCTCCCTCCCTCCTAAATCCAGTTTGCCCACTGGAAAACTGCCCTCCGCACCCCAAAACACCTCCATTCCAGAGGTTTGGCCAGCACACCTCCCTTTATCATGGTGCCAGTGGTGGGCAGCAGCAGGTTCGCACCTACGCTTAGAACCGGTTCTTAACAAGAGATAGTACATATAAAGTTTAAAAATAGCCATTTAAAAGTGGCTGCCAGATGGACAGAGAACCGGTTCTTAATTTCTTTGAAGCCCATCACTGCACGGTGCCCTATTTGGAAACCCCTGGATTGGGTCGTAAACATTTACACAACAATCCTATGCTTTTTAACACAGATATAAGTTGCATTGTGTTCAGTTGGTCCTACTCCCAGGAAAGTATACATAGGATTACGGCCTTGGACATTAATTTTTCATGGGAACATTATTTGCTCTGAAACAAGTGAGGATGAAAGGAATAAAGAAGAACGTATCACTTTTTCCAAATATGTTTTCAGTCTGTTCTGCTGGTTCAGAGCCAGTTTTTTAAAAATCCTCAAAATATCCCTCTTAACTTTACAAGAAACATGAACCAGACCAGTTTTGAAACCTGATACTAGGTTTTTAAAAAACTACTAAATTATATTCAACAAGGAAAAATGATTCTTGTCTGTTTAGCCTACCGTTTTCCATCCATATGTCCCAAAATATATTGCTACATCTTTTAAATAGTTCCTACAAGAAGCACATTCATATACGAGTAATTCAGTCCTAATAGGAAAATATCCTGACTCAACACAAACAGTCTTCAGAAACTAGTACATCATGAACCAGGCTTATAAAAGCTGCAAAATATTACCAGCACATGGAACAGAATCAATGGCTTATTTTATATGTTTGCCTGTCACTTTAGAACTTCTCTTGGCCCACCTTTTGGAACTTCTGGATTGGGAAACCCGACCCAAAATATTAAACACTGGTAAGTCGCTCAGGGCATAGTGGAGGACATTTTTCAGGCACATGCTGCTGCTTGTAAAATTGCATGCTGGTTTTGCTGCCAGGTGTAGGGGTCAATCTGGACACCGTCTCAAGTACCAGCTGTGGTGTACCACTAGTTGAGAAACACTGCTTTATGACATTTTCATGATGGCTAGCACCAGATCAGTGCATGTTATGCTGGCATAGAGATTGCGTGGGCTGAGGTCCTTAGGGTTGCAATTCCATACACACCTGGAATCAGTTCCGAATGAAGTCAATTGGATCAACTTCTGAGTAGACCTGTATAGGATCATGCTTGACAATGTCTAGCTTACCAGTGGGGCCAGGCTGGGGGCCAGATGTGGCCTGTGGCAAGCCTCCATGCAATCTATGGCAAGCCTCTTCCATCCAGCTTGGGCAAGCCATATACTCCCCAGAGGAGAGTATTCTGGAGAGTAAACCCTCTGGCGAGTATTCTAAGGACTACGGAGACTACATACACTCTTCTCTGTGTTTATGAGACTTACCCTACAATCCAGAGTAACTATGGGAGCACATAAGAGACGTTACGTGTACCCATAATTACTGCACCACCTAGTGAAAACCTATGGGAAATTCATATTGCAATCCAGAGCAAATTGTTCTTACACTGGAGCAAGGACTCCCTGTAGTTACTCTGAATTGCGCCCTTATGCTGCAATCCTAAAGAACCTTTCCTGGGAGTAAGATGAATTGAACCCAATGGAGCTTATTTTTGAGTAGACATGTGCTCTATGACTGCAATCCTAACCCCAGTCTCGTGCTGGCCTGGAGGTGTTGCAAAAATCCCAAAAAACACTTTTCTCTCACTCCAGGGGGGGGGGGGGGTTAGGCCACTACACAGAGTTGTGCCAGCCTCTCCAAACTACCATAGGAATGGGGAGACAGGGGAGTTTGCTGGCCTAAATTGATCATGATTGTGCCCTGCATTGGCAGTGGAAAACTGGATACGATTGGACTCCAAATTGTGGAGGAAACTACATGCAGAATTGAGGTTTTAAAATAAAAGGACATTTACAATGAAATTAGGGATTGGTATGAATAGATTAGGCTAGATCAGACGTCACACTTGATCCTAAGGAGAAAAAGTCACCAAGCTATTTCTCCCTTTAAACACAAGTATGTTCAAGTCTATGCAAATTTTAAACTGCTCATTGCCATAGATAAGGGAGGAAGCAATTTTTTTATTTTCTATTAGAAAGGTAGTACAAGCATGTCTCCATATGTGTGAATACCAAGGAAAATCTATCCCAAGCTTCTAGGGAGTCATCTGAGCCCAACATAGGCCATGGACATCCATCTGCATCCTCTGCTGGGCTCAGAATGAGCCCTAAAGGTTAAAAAATTTCTGGTTTTTCACAAATCACATGACAATTTTTTGCCTCTAGTTTGGTTGGATGGACATCCATATCCTCTACTGGACTCAGGACTCTCCAGCCCCTTGTCACCAAGGGGGTACATGCTGTGGGTGGCTGATCCACAGATGAGCGAATCCCCCCTGTATACAATAACTCTTGGCTACATGATTATTCAATTTCTAGACTACTGGTAATTGATTTACAAATTTTGGAATATAAATGGTAATTGTTAAAAACAGTAATTTGATACATTATAATGAGAAAAAAATTCCTACACTACATTCTCACCTAGATGAGGGCCTTCATGTCCACTCAGCTTTGCTTCTTCAAGGACGGTTACTGTATAACTGTGCCGTGAAAGGATGTGCTGATATAGCTGAAGGTCTCGCTTACTGCTGGAAGAGGGGACGTACATGATTACTGCTCTTGCTTGACTTTTGAAGTATTCAAAGACGGAATTCTCAACCTATTACAAAAAACAACAAAAGAATAGTAATGAATTCTGACACACATACAGTGCAGGAAGTTTTTTTGTATGGCAATATTGTATGACAGTACTATTGTATGGTACATATATATGGCTTCAAACAACCACATTATTGGCATGATAGTAACAGTAACCACACAGCGATAAGGTCATTTGAAAATTATTACATGATTACCATGATATAGTTTTTACTGTCCATGAGTTGTTATTGTGAATGAGAAGAAAGCTCTCTTATAAGGCAGTGGCTCTCAAACTGTTGATCTGAGACTTATTAGTGGATCTTGACACAATTTTTAGTGGTTCATAGAATTGACAGCACAGATTATGCTATGTGCTGCATCAATGGTAAGTAATGGTAAGTATCAATGGTAAATAAGCTGCTACTGAGGGGAGGCTCGCTGTTGCCCAATCATTATTATAGACAGCCAGACAGCAGCTTCTTGGGCCATTAAAATGTTTGGAAACCACTGTTATAAGGTCATAATTAGGTGAATGAAATAGGATGCCTGAATCTTGACTACAGCCATCTTCAGATATTGTTATTCCAAGATTCTTTGAAAAAGTGATAGCCCAAATGGAGGCATGTTGGCTAACCATATGCTGTCCTATGGCCATACCCCTAAACCTTTCTATGGCCTATATCCTAAAGTGAAATTAAGCCCCTTGCTCCGGAGCAGTTAAGATGACTTTCCATAAGATAACACTAGAGGGTGATGTAACTGCGTGGACCTGTAACTGCTATGGATTTTGCCCTATGGCTACAATCCAGTCACTATGGGACCTTTTACACCGACATAGTTATGGGAAACCTATGGGAAATGCATATAGCAATCCAGAGTAATTGCCTCTTACGTCTTCCCGTTGTTACTCTGGATTGTAGGGATCATTCAATGCCTGTTTGCAGAGAAACCAGGAGCCTGCCTGATCAAGGTTCCCGGGTACAGGAAGGAACTCTTCCCAACTTCCAACAAACTCTGACTTTAGGATTGTCTGGAGTGTGGCCAGGGAGAAAGTTGCTTTTGGCAGCACGTTTCCTTTCAGCCTCTCACACATACTGTATATGCTGGAATCATATCAAGAGAACTTAAATTGCTTTGGAAGTGCATCCGTAACACAGGACAGGTAAGCCTTCTGCAGAACTTGTTCTCTGCATGATATTTCCATGGTTATGGGATGGTGCACATGGTTTTATCCCCTGGAGACAGTTACTTTTTATTTCTGCACAAGACAGCTTCTTATAGTGCTAAACCATTACGGTCACTTCTCAACAGCAGATTGAACAACAAATCAATCATAAAGTTTCTCAAGCTAAATTTTCAATCAAAAGGTTTCTCAGAAGTTTCTCAAGTTACCAGAGACCCCCAACGGCAAAAATGAACAGGTTCAGAGGCTGCAGATCCTTGCACATGCTCAACCAGTTTCTGTCTTACAGAAAAGGATGCCACCTTATTATAAGAAACACTATATTTTAAGAGAAGGTATTTATATCACTCATAGGGTGCAATCCAGAGTAACTACAGGGAGTCCTTGCTCCAGTGTAAGAACAATTTGCTCTGGATTACAATATGAATTTCCCATAAAGTTTTCACTAGGTGGTACAGTAACTACGTGTACACGTAGTACACGTAGTACGTAGTACGTAGTTATGTGCTCCCGTAGTTACTCTGGAATGTAGGGATAGTTTTACAAGATTTCAAGGTGGCCAATTGCAAGTAGCATACAGAAAAATTGATTACATTGTACTAGTCTTACAGAAAGCAGATTAAAAGAAGAAAAAAGAGAAAAAAGCACAAATCATTAAAAATTTGGGTGAATAAAATGAGATTAAACGGGCACCTGTAGGCTAGTAAAGTTGTTTTCACATTAGCTAAGTAAGTAAGTAAGTAAGTAAGTAAGTAAGTAAGTAAGTAAGTAAATACATACATACATACATACATACATACATAAATAGTTTTCTGGTTAATTGGTTGTAACTTTTGATCAAAATCAGATATTCCAGCATTGTTTGTTTAATTGCGTTAAACATGATGGTATTATTACAAGTTGGCTGCTAGGTTCAAGCTCAGTTGGTTGCCCTCTTAGAACTTGTTGGCTGGTGTAATTCCCCCCACCTCTGCATCCCCTTATCTACACAAATGTTTCTTATTGCAATACCTGGATGTTAGCAGAGTATGGATAACTATAGTCAGGTAATTAGCTATTGAATGAATATTTTGATGGGGAACAACTGTGCATTTAAAACAGAAACATAACAGTTCGGAAACTTTTTTTTTTTTGATGTTGATGTCTCCTGCAAATATAAATTGTGTTTCATAAAGCTGAACACAGTTAAACGATAGACTTGCCCTACAATCCAGAGTATCTACGAGAGCACATAAGAGACATTTACATCAACGTAGTTACTGTACCACCTAGTGAAAACCTATGGGAAATTCATATTGCAATCCAGAGTAAATTGTTCTTACACCGGAGCAAGGACTCCCCATAGTTACTCTGGATTGCATCCTAAGGGCAAAATCCAGAGTAACTACAGGGAGTCCTTGCTCCGGTGTAAGAACAATTTATTCTGGATACAATATGAATTTCCCATAGGTTTTCACTGGGTGGTGCAGTAACTACGGGTGCACGTAATGTGCTCTGGATTTGGGGATATTTTCAGTTTTGTTGAACTCTGTAACTCAGGAAGTTTCTGCAAAACAACAGTTCTGGATCCTCAAATGAGGATCTAAAAAGAGATAGGCTCCATCTAAAAAGAGATAGGCAGATATTTTAATGTAAAAGAGTGCCATTTAAAAGGCTTCCAGACAGTTGTTGATGAGTATGGTAGCTAGCTATAAAAGCCTTTTCCCCCAGTCACAGGAAGTAGCTTTATGTTACACTTGGCTCAAGTGCAACCTTCTTTGCGGGAGGTAGACACATAACTCTGTTAGATCTTTGATGAATGACAAATACTTTTCTGGTTTTAATATAGAACATGCATCTTTCCCAGGCTCTGATCAATAAAAGTGACACCTGAGAAAATATTTGGTTCCTATTTTATTAAATATATTGAACAGGCACATAAAGCAGAAAGGTTTGAAATATTCCGGTAGTCAAGCGTGTGGTGTTCATAAGCAAAAGAACAGGAGGAGTAAATAGGAAATGATCGACTCACAGGAGTTATATTACAGTCTTGTAATTCATCCTTTCCTTGTCCTTGTTGTATTTATAACCTATTTTCCCAATAGTGAGAATGTGCTATTTTACCTCCAAACAGCCTGTCTTGACCTTTTCGACCCTCTTCCTCCTTCTTCTCCCCTACCCTTTTCCTTTTATCCTCAATTAATCTTTAAAGCCATCAAAATCTCCTACTATTTTTCACTTCTTCCACAGTTTAACTGCATCATCTGTACTGACTTTGGATTTTATTCTGAAAAAACCATAATCCAAGTTAGACCGCGTTTTACTATATTTGTGGAAAATATAGTAACTATATAGTATATAATAGTAAATATAGTATACTATAAATATAGTAACTATAAAATATAGTTACTATAAAAGTAAATATAGTATACTATATTTGTGGAAAATATTACATTATAGTAATTCCGTTTTGATCCACTTTGGTTGGGATCCGTTTTGAAATCAGGGGAAATGGATCCAAAGTTATACACTTAAAAGACATGTCACAGACTTACATTAAAAGACATTAGATATAAAATATAATAGACTTTGATATAAGATATAAGACCCCTTGAACACAATGGGGCTTAATTTTACATAGACATGGTTAGGATTGTTGGCTATAACTTAGATACACCAACAACTTGAATACAAGTAAGATTCCTAGATATTAATATATACATCTTACACAGTTGCAGAAGCATAAAAAGGGTTCACATCGGGCACAATGCAGAGTAACTATGGGGAGTCTTTGCTCTGGTGTAAGAACAATTTGCTCGGATTGCAATATGAATTTCCCATAGGTTTTCACTAGGTGGTGCAGTAACTATGGGTGCACGTAACGTCTCTTACGTGCTCCCATAGTTACTCTGGATTGTAGGGTGAATCTAGTGTGAGAGCTTATTGTATCACCCTCATCTATCTATCTATCTATCTATCTATCTATCTATCTATCTATCTATCTATCTATCTATCTATCTATCTATCTACAGTATTTATATACCGCTTTTCAACTCAAAAAGTTCACAAAGCGGTTTACAAGAAAATGAAAAAATTAATAGCTAATTAATAGCTAATGGGTCGCTGTCCTAAAAGGGCTCACAATCTAAAATGCAAAAATAACACCAGCAGAAGCCACTTGAACAGACATTGCTGGAGTGTGTAGGGCCAGTTACTCTCCCCCTGCTATGTTGGACCTTCTTCCTTACTAGGCCATGCAGAATAAATTTATTTATAATAAATAAACTTCCCTCAAAGAAATAAATAAAAAAGCTGTTGAAGATTTGTTTAAAAAATTCCCCAAACATCAATTGCTGTTACAATCATATTCACACACTGAGGCTACAATCATATCCACACTTACCCAGAGTAAGCCCATTGACTATCATTGTTAAAAGCAAATACATAGTAGCCTCATAAAAGTAAATCTGTAACAATTCCATAAATTCCATCCATGGTAGCATCCAGTCTTATAAAAACAGAACGCAAATTGAAATCAATGAGCACCCACATGAAATTGGCTCACTACCCACATAGTGGATCCCAATCTATATTTGAGAAAAACTGGACTAAACTGTCACCATGCAAAGAATTACTACTCTGCTAGCCAACCATATCCCTTTTTGAGCTTGTTTGGGCCTCGAAACATTTATTCTGCAATATAAAGTCAGGCATGGAGGTCTCGGAGCTGCATTACAGCTGCATTAGCACTTAAAAGTTGGATAGGATTGAAAAATTGGTAGTATGCTGGGCTAGCCACTTAATTCTCAGTACCAGTGGCAGCATTAGTGCCTTGTGCATTAGCACCCAATGCGCCGTCAGGGGTGGGCAGGGGTGCACAATAGGACAGTGAAGAACTTTGCCCCATTCACATTGCATGAAGATCCAACACAAATCATGGCCTTTCATTTCTGAGTTTACAATTAGCAAATGTTAACAGAAAAAAATAGCTGGTAATAAATGACACAGCTGAGTTCTAGCCAATGAAAGCAGCTATTTTCCATCAGAGATAGTGATAATGGTTAAAAATAGTGGTGTTTTTTTCCCTTTAAATGTTTCATATCAGTTTTGGAAAACAACACAATAGATCCTTTAGCCTTTTATTTCAAAAGTGTCTAGACAAGAGAGCTGTTCTGTTTTTTTCTGAAAAGGGTGGCCAAACCAGGGTGACCAGATTATTCCTGAACCCCAGGACCAAAATTCCTGAACTCCAGAGCCAAAATTCCTAATCCCAAGCCAAAATTCCTACCCGCTTAAAAAAATTGCCAAAAATGTATTTTTTTGTTTTTCAGTTTTTTGACCATAACTTTTGATAGGAAGGGGATATCTTCAAACTGATTTTTGCATTGGATTCTGCTCTTCAATACAAATCCAACAACATATGGCATGAGGGGTACTGTGCACTATCGCAAAGTTTCAAAATGAAGCCAAAATGCAGGTCAATGAAGCCAAAATGTAGGACACCTGGACTGGAGGCTAAAAATCCCGACAAATCCATGTTTTTTCTGGTCATAAGGTCACCCTGGGCCAAACTGAGGATCTGTAGCATTTCCCATGCCAAGTCCAAATGAGGCTTACAAAGCTTTTTCTTATGCTTTTGTCACAACAACCCTGTGAGGTAGGTGAGAGTGAAAGTGAGTTACTGGCCTAAGGTCAGCAAGGAAGCTTCATGGTTGAGGGAGGATTTGAAACTGGATCTTCCAGGTTCCTAACCAAACAACATCCAGGTCTCACCCATTTATTTGTGTGTGTGTGTGTGTGTGTGTGTGTGTGTGTGTGAGAGAGAGAGAGAGAGAGAGAGAGAGAGAGAGAGAGAATTTATATACTTTGATTATACACATTTGCAAAATACAAAAATAATGTAGGTGGTAAATAAATGTCAGGTAATAACAGTGTTCACGTTTTAGGGCCATTAATATCTGGCCAACAGTCTATTTATTACTCCCTTCATTTTCGCTATATTTTAAATTATGCTTCAACAAAGTTTTAATTAAAAAGTCAGACAGGTTTAATAGTTATTCCCTCTTGCAAACAAGTACTATTAAATTGTTAACCATGCCGTATAATAAAATGTCACCGTGTCGATTCATGCTGTTCTAATTATTGGTTGGAGTCTGTCAAAAGTTCCAGTGTTATGGAAACAATGCTCCAGTTTTATGGAAATGTTTGCCAACTGTGCTTTTTCAAACCCCCCTTTTCCTATCCATAAAAATCTACCTCGGGCTGAGACTTGGCATGAAAGGATTCAATATCAACAGAAGAAAAAGGTCTGTTCAAATAATATATCCTCTTGCTAGTTGTTAAGGTTTTTATACCCGTCTATAGAAAGTGTTGGAGGATGGTTTGACTTTTCCAAAAGGAGAATTTCTTGCTATACTCAGGAATCATTTTCAAGCAGATTTTGTGTGTTTGATACTTTAATGGCCTGTATTTTTCTTGTTAGAAATGTCAAACAAATGATACAATAGATTTGTTATACTGTACATGCAAAGTTATGGAATCTATTAGGTGAAATGGCACATGTATGGAACACCCAACAACTTTTCTGATGTAAAATAGTTCTTTAAATACAAATGGGTTGCAGGGGGGTAGGTCCTGACCCTGCAAGAGTCATGAAAGGAGCAAAAATACAGAGCTGGTCCTGACACGAAGCAGGATGGTTCATGTTAAGCAGCATATTTGGAAGCACTTGTATGGGTGAGGGCAGTGGTGGGCTTCAGGGGATTCTCGCAGGTTCTATAGAACCCTTTCCTAATGAGCACCTGGTTCTGAGAACGGTTACTAATGGGACATAGAACCTGTTGTTAATTTAGGTTATTAGAACATAGAACCTGTTGTTAATTTATTTAAATCCTACCACTGAGTGAGGGCAATCCTAACCAATTTAGGACAACTCATTCCTCTCCTTGTTCCTGCAGTGGCATGGGGAGGCCGGCACTTGTCTGTACACTGAATTAACCCCCTCCAGGAGTGGCGCAGAAGTGCCTTATGACACTTTTCTGACATCCCATTCGTACATGGACTTGTGCCAGGACTTGTGCCGGCATAACCAGGGGATAGAATTGTACTGTATGGGTGCAATCCTTACAAGGGTGTAAGGTTGTCAGGATGTATGGTTGGCACACTAGTTCAGCGCATGGAAGGAATGCCACCACAGGACACATTTTCCAAGGCCACCCCTACTCTCAAAGCTGTGCTCTTGTTGTGTCTGCTGGGTAGGTTCTAAGGGACGGAGAGACCACCCTCAGAATACCTTCCAAGGGCCAAAAATTGTCACTTTCAGCTGAAAATTGTGCATGAAAAAATGTGCTGCCACCCCAACCCTTACAATATACACTGGATGCAACCAGAGCACATCTTTGGATGCAACCAGTGCACTATTCCTGGGGGGCTAGGCCAGTGCACAGACATGCACTGGCCTCCCCACACCAGCACAGGAATGAGGAAGTTGTGAGGGTGAATTGTGCTGGCCGAAATTGGTGAGTTGTGCAAGACTAAATTGGTTAGGATTGTGGCCTTAAAGAGGTGAGTCCAGTGCTGATAGTTTGGAGTAGTGGTCCTCAGTGTGAGGACCAGATCCAGCCCAACTGCTGGGTTGTGTGCTCAATTCGCCCTGGAGGGGGGCGAGCTAGACATTTCAGTAACTGGTCTGCACTTGCCCAGTTTGTTCCAGGGCTGGGACTGGGCTCAACAGGGCTCCGTCCTCCAGTTGGGGGTCTGGTCCCGGCGCAGTCTGGCTGTCAAGACGCTGTCAAGACGCACTGGGTTGCAGACAGGGGTTGAGGACCTCTGGTATGAAGGAATTCCAGCATTGTAGAAGGGCAGGGGGAAGGAAGGGACATGTGCTTGCCTCCCTACATTACCACTGGAACAGGAAGACCAATGAGTTGTGCGGCCTAAGTCAGGATTGCACCCTTAGTGATATTACATATATAGAAAGAACCAATTGGAAATCTTTAACTTTAGGTTTTCTACACTAAGCAGAGGAGATTGTGGCTGCAGTCCTAATCCCCATTTAGGATGGCCTATACCCTAGGTCAAGTCCTTGCTGATCTGTGGGTGTCACAAAAGTGCTGTAAGGCACTTTTGTCCCACACCTGTGGAGGTGTTAGGCCAGTGCACTGACGTGCGCTGACCTCCCTACATCACCACTGGAATGGGAAGACCAATAAGTTGTGCCAGCCTCAGTTAGGACTGCACCCTGTGTGAGGTTCAAATGATTTAACAGAAAACAAGAGGACATATTTTTCAAAGAAAGAAGGTCATAAGGCTATGATTTGAAATTAGTTTGAATGTTTTTCATTTTCAATTCATTTTCAGCAAGATTTGTTAATATTTAACATGCCAAGACCCTTTTGATCCCCATCCCCCTGTTTGATTCAGTTCATCAGACTTTGCCCCCAGGTCAATCCTGGTGCAGGCATCTGCCCTACATATTCTATAGCAAGGACAGATGCAAAGAATTCCCCCGGCTTCTATGCTATCTCTTCATCCTCTTCAGTTTCCCTTTTCTTCCCTTGAGGTCCAGGCGCCTCCCTGGGTGGTTTCCTGTTTTTGATGTATTTCAACCAGTTTTTCTTAATGTTGGCCATACTCTTTATAGCTCTGTGCTCTTCCTATTCTTTTCTGGCATCCTTTATTGCCAGATGACCTTTATTCTGCCAGACTTTGTGTTCTATTTGTTCTACTCTTCTGGGCAAGATTTCCATTTTTCTGAAGGAAGCCTTGCTTTTTATAGCTCCACTCCTCCTGATCCACGCTGGTCACAGTGTGGTTTTGCTACTTAATGCCATACCATATTCGAAGATGGTGCAATCCCCCCCTTCTCTTTCAAAAATTGTAGAATTTCCTGCTTTACTTCCCCAGCAGGAAGCACCTTAGAATTGACCTAAGCATGGTGACCATATGATCCAGTTTCCCAGAGTGAACATATGTCACAACCAATAAAAGAGGACAAGGACCACCCAAAATGTAGAACATTCAAGAAAAATGTAGGACATGACAAATTAAAAGCTAAAAACACTAATAAAGATGGTAGGATGTGACAAATTTAAAGCTAAAAACTCTCATGTAGATTTCATGTGTTTAATTACACTATGGCTGCAATCCTAAGCCCCAGTTAGGCTGGCATAAGTCCCAGCACAAGGCCCGAACTTGTGGACTTGTTGCAAAAGTGGTTGTTGTAATGGTGTTGCAAAAGTGCCGTAGGACACTTCTGTGCTGCTCCTGGGAAGGTTAGGCCACTTCACAGACATGCACTGCTCTCCCCACACTACCACGGGAATAGGGAGCAGTTGAGTTCTGCCAGCCTAAATTGTTTAGGATAATTTATTAAATTTAAAACTATTACATATAATGTCTTAATTACAAGGAGCTTCCTGCTTATAAGGAGAAGAAGGACATTTCCAGGACACAAGGCTAAAATCCAGGACATGTCTTGGAAAAAGAAAACAAATCATCCTGATGTCTATAGGCCAGACATGCTTTGCTGCAGAAGGTATCGGGTCCATTCTCCAGTAAGATAAAAAAATCTGGTTGAAACACAGAGAAGTACCATAACTACTTGTCTGTGTTGACAGTTCTGACCTAGATGGTTTGATTCAGGATAAAGCAGCATTTCTCACCCAAAAGCACTCACCACCAGTGACACTTGAGGTGATGTCCAGTGAAGGGAGCTCCTTTACCTTAAGACCTCCAAATCTGACCCACATAGGATGCAGCTCATACCTCCTTAATGCACATGCATTGCACTGGGGATTTAGCTAGGACTGGGGTCTCCTTGTGTCACCTTTCTACGTCCTAACAGTTATTGTAATCTCTGTAACACAATGCAGTCCTAACCCCTGGATAGGCCAACACAAGTCCTGTGCTGACCTGGGGGTGTTCCAAAAGTGGTGAAAGGCACTTTTGTGCGGCACTTGGGGTTTGGGGGTTATGCAGGTGCACAGGCATGCGCTGGCCTCTCCACACCACCATGGGAGATGGGGGTGTTGTGGTGGCCTAAATAGGTTAGGAACACATCCTCAGGCTGCAATCCTAACAGCACTTTCCTGGGAGTAAGCCCTATTGAATTCAGTGGAATTTACTTCTGAGTAGACACAAATAGTATTGCACGGTTATGTGAGTTCTAGGAAAGAAATAAGTGTTGCTGTTCCCAAGATTGGAAGGGTTTGAAATAAAAGTCCTTTGCCTGTTTGTTTTTATTGAAGTTGCCCATTTCAGTTTCAGTCCTGAAAGTGTTACCTTTACATAAAAGTGGAGATTCAGTTTAAAGAAACATAGGGCAAAATCCAGAGTAACAATGGGGAGTCCTTGCTCTGGTGTAAGAGCAATTTACTGTGGATTCCAATATGAATTTCCCATAGGTTTTCACTAGGTGGTGTAGTAACTACAGGTGCACGTAATGTCTCTTATGTGCTCTCGTAATTACTCTGGATTGTGTCCATAATTATTCACTGCAAAATAGACGGCAGCTTTCTCCATCTGATAACATTAGAAAAAAGTGTATCCAAGAATTTGAATGAAAGTTTGCCTTTAAACACACACACACAAATGAGAGAGAGAGAGAGAGAGAGAGAGAGATCACTTTGCTGATCTGTCGCTGTCTTTAACTTACATAACTTCAAAGAAATTTCTGCTTAAATATGAAAATTGGCTCAAGAACCAGCTCATAATGACTTTTCTATTGGAAAAAAGGGAAAAGGAGGAGTTGTTGCTGCTGGAGCTTTCAGAAGGGGGAGGTTTGCCCCTGCAAATTTTCTTGGCATATAATGCAATTTCAGTAATCCTGCCTCGTCTATGTCTGACTTTGATTAGAAACACAATCCACAAAGGAAAACCACACTTGGAGGAGAACACCCTGAAGCCAAGCCTAGACTGTCTGGTTTCACTCAACCCACCCACATTCTAAGCCCAACCTTTTGGTTATGTATGTGAACTGGCTGGTAGGGATGACTTCGGGCGCAATCCAGAGTAACTACAGGGAGTCCTTGCTCCGACATAAGAACAATTTACTCTGGATTGCAATATGAATTTCCCATAGGTTTTCCCTAGGTGGTGCCATAACTACATTGATGTAAATGTCTCTTACGTGCTCAGTTACTATGGATTGTAGGGTATCTGTGAATCCCATTTGTTTATGATCCCAAACAATGATCCCAATCCCATGGGATCCCAAACATGATCCCAATCCCAAAATATTCACCCTGACATCAAAGAGATAGGTTGCTTTGTATTTTAATCAAGGAGTATTTATAGCAGTGCAGTGGTGTAGTTAGAGGGGGTGCAAAGCACTACGTTTTGCACTGAAACACACAAGGGGCTCCTCTCCCCCTCTTTGGAGCCATTTCAGGCAACATGCCTCCATTTTACTCACCCTTCCTGGAATTACTCCACAGAAGAGGTGGATGGGCTCCTTGCACGTTGTGGTGAGGTTCCTAGTGCTTTGCACCCCCCTCCTCTAGCTATGCTACTGCACTGCTGAGTGTAACCACTGAGTATTTAGGATTAGTGGACTAATCACTTTGGAAGGCTTCAAGTGACTAGAGAACGCCAGTTTTGTAGGATTTCTTTTTGAATGGCATGGGAATGTCTGAGAAGCCATCGGGAATAGCAAGGAGTCATTGTGGACTCTATTGGAATTGCTGCCTTGCTTCCAGTGGAGCCAAAAGAAAGTAAAAATAGGCTTACAGCCACCAAGCCCAAGGGGAAGTGAACCACTCAAGTAAAATCAAGGGAAGCTTCATTATTTAGAACGATGGCAAACATCCCAATACTCTAATACCAGCCTCCACAATACAGGATTGCTTCTAAAACACACATTTACTACAACACAACACAACACTAACCTCCCTCATAGATGTGCACAAGATCACACACATGCACCTCTGCAGTGGCATACCAAGGTCATTTGCCACCCGGAGCCCATACATTTTTGCCATCACCTCCCGACAAAATTTTCAATAATAGCAATTACATGAAATGTATATTAACAACAGCCAGATAATATTTTCTTTTATTGAACCACCGCCACTTGGGGTGGTCTCTTGGACATTCCCCACTGCAGCTTAGCACCCAGGGAAACACACATTTCCAGCTATATTCTTTGCATACCACTGCTTTTCTGAGGTTGGGATTATTTTATTGTTATAGTTGGATGCTTTTTCCTTTGCTAGAAAGAGGTTAATTTCCTGTTTTCATTCCTTTGCTTCAGGTTGCTTAAAAATGTGTTGGATTTTTTTATTGCCTTTGCATTTTCCTTCAGGAAGGAGTGAATTTTTGGAGTGCAGTGGTTGGAATGTTACTCCACTTCTCATTGTTTGCTGTCTAACTATAGGGCTGCCAACCACTAAATCACAGAGATACACTTTGATTGTTGACAGCATGCCACACCAGGGAGGGTCCGATGGCCTCTTGTGGTTAGTTAACCGTACCTTGCAATGGCAAGCACATTGCTAAGGTTCCACTGTTGTACAGCACTATATGTGAGTTTATTCCAGGGGGGTTTAAATCAAGATTACGACATCACTGTCCTTGTCCATGCACTTTGTCTCCACTTTTTGTAGAAGATGAACACAAATGAATTTGCAGTGGAAATGAAGCCATATAGTTTTGGTTCCCTGTGGTCTCCTCTTGTTACGCAGCCTGGCATTCTTCTGACTCACAATTAGAGACCTTCAGTTCAAATGACACTGAAAAGGTCCCCAAAACAGCTGCCTCTCGTTTTGCTTGCCTGTCTTTCCAGACTGAGATGAGCTTCGGTTCAGTCCAGTATAGACACAAAGTGTGTGTAATGGAGAGAGAGTTTTTATGACCTCCTTCTACCTACAGATAGTACTGTTTCTAATGGTGAATTTCTAGAATGGTAGTAGAAGTGTCACTCGTTATCCACTAGGGTTCCATTCCAGAAGCTCCGTGAATAAAATAATCCACCTATAAAAATGTGATGGAAAATATTTTTAAAGACCCACTACCAGATTTCTTGCTCCTTATTGATCCTAATGGAATAGGAGGCACAATCTAGAGTAACAACAGGAGCATGTAAGAGACATTACGTGCATTCGTAGTAACTGCACCACCTAGTGAAAACCTATGGGAAATTCATATTGCAATCCAGAGTAACTTGTTCTTACTCTGGAGCAAGGACTCCCCATAGTTACTCTGGATTTCACCCATAGTTGTTCTTCAGTATCTACGGAGATTCGTATCTACAAGAGATTTGATTCTGGGACTTACTGCTGACACCAAAAAGTGTAAAATAAAATCATTTTTAATGATTAAAAAAGCTAGTCCCTTTAAAATAGTTTTTTTTAAAAGCCTTTCTTGTTGTAGAAAAAAGGCAATCTCTCTGTTGTAGAGAGGCAATCAGAAATTAGAAATGCAAAGAACCCCCCAATCTTTGCCCGGCTTAGATATAGAATGGAATGAATGGAAAGAATGGAATATCCTCTATACAATAGTAAAAAAGCAGTTTTTAAAATTGAGATTTGCAGTGGCCATTTTGTGTTGAGTCAAATCTGTGTATAAAAAAATGTATAACAAGGATTGACATGTATAAAGTTGTAGTACCTGTATAAAGTTGTAGTACTTTTATCGTTCAATTTGTAGACTGGCTTCATCCCTTAATAACGTGACAGTGTGTGGATGAATGTGAGTCTGGCATATCAGCTGCCTAGTGTAATTGGAAGGTCATATTGGGACAACAGGAAAGAGTGAAAGCATGAATGCTTAAACCATAGCATGCCTTAAATACATATGCTGGGTCAGGTTTCTGCTTCCTTCATGCTGCACATGGTGTGCTTATGGGGAAAAGATCCACAGTTAATAGGCAGGTACCTTGTTGACCTCTCTTTATTCAAGAAGCTGCAAAACCTGCTAACAGGGCAGCTATATGTCACATACAGATATCCGTTGCTTTATGATGGTTTGTTTTCTGACGATCCACTCTTTCAATTATACCCAGAGCTTATTCATTCCACAATTTCAGCCTCTCTCCGCTACTCTAAAGGCCAAAATTGCCCTCCTCCATGTTGTAGAAGATCCTGGTCCAATCCCATTCCTATAGGAATTAATGAGAATCAATTTGCAGAAATATTTGTGTGGCAGCAGGAATTTGCAAGCTAAAAGAGGCATTTGAAATTTGCTAGCTTGAAAAGCACTGGAAGCAACATTTATAAACTAGAAATATTGGATTCCACTTTTCAGCGGTTTCCACTTGGAGACATGCTCCGGTCCCTAACCTGTCCAATAAGTGGGGGATGCATGTATCTGAAAGAATTTGGGATTGAAGATCTCTCCCATACCTGCTCCTAAAATTATATTGTGTAGTACAGGACCTCTAAATCCCAATGTGATGACCCAGAAGACAACTTTTTCATTGTTGCTCATGAAACCAGATTTCCCATACTTTAGGTCCACAAGCCTTCCATCCGGCTCAGTGATAAATAGGTGGCCTTACATTCCTAGGACATGGCAATAGAAGAGCAAAATCTCTGAATGTTCTGCCCCCTCAATATTCTTGCAAAGGCTGAATGCCACACATAGATTGGAGGCTGAAGATACCTTGCATCAGTCTCCTAAAACAGTAAAATTGTTAGGGGATTTAGGACACAATCCAGAAGTGCACTTAGATTACCTTATCAATCACTGGGCTGACCCAACTGCAAGATAGGAAGTTTAGCATTGCCTAGGACAGAGCAGTAGTGTGTCCAGAGCCTGTTTCCAGGGCAGAAATGCCCTTTTACAGCTCCTACCACCGCAGGAGCAAGTATAGTAATGAGTAGATCCATAAGGGGTCCATGATAAGGCAGAGTAAGAATGGCAGTGTTGACCAAAAATCTGAATTCTTGGCCAGGCTAGCTGCAACCCCTGCCTCTCAACCTCAGGCTATGGCACAACTTTGGCAGCCACTAACCTGGGGATACAGCAGGCCACTCCAAGAAGCCCCTTCTATTCACTGTAAACTGTACTGTAATTTTAAATTTTTAAATTCCTAAGATTACTCTTTCACAGGCAGTACTGTATGGAAAACCAAAGGGCTGCTCTTAGCCCTGTGATTGTCAGCCTTTTCAACTCCAGACATACTGACAAGGTGCTAAAATGGTCAAGGCACAGTTCTTCTACCACTGATACTGTTCACCATTCACACAGATGCCACACACACCTGGCTCCACTGCTCCCCTGGATCCCATTGCCTACAAGCTCCCTTGAAAGGGAGAACTCCAGGAGGTAAAGGAGTTTCCATCGGGGGAGCCCAGAAGAACTCTGCACTCAGGGTCTTACTTAACACAATGCTTATTTTAACACAATGAGGCTTACTTCCGAGTAGACATGCTTAGAATTGTGCTCTCAGAGTCAAATCCCAATTTACACCCTCTGGACTGGGGATCCCCTACATAGAAGAGGGTGATCTGCATATTGCATAAAGTTTACTTAGGCTGCAATCCTAAAGGCACTTTCCTAGTAGTAGAACCCATTGATCACAGTGGGGCTTGCTTCTGAGTAAGCAGCAGCAGCAGGAGCTGTTTTGCCAGCACTGCGGTGGTGGAGGAGGAGGCAGGGTGCCGGAATGGAAAAACTGAGCCTCTGCCTGGTCTGGCTCCCTCCTCCTCCTCCACCGCCACCACCACCAGTGAGCCCAGCAGCCTGACTTACTGAGGCTCTGGGCGGCAGGCTGCAGGAGGAAACAGAGGAGCGAGGTGCACAGGCTTGTCCTCCTTCACGCATCTGTGGCCATCACCGCCCCCCCTGGATCGCTGCAGCACCCACCAGGGGGTGGTGGCACCCACTTTGAGAATCACTGCTATAAATTGTTATAGTAAAAAAATCTGGGGGGGGGAATTGGTATAGAGTGGCTATGTGTCCCAAAAAAACAGGGACAATCCTGATTTTGGGGTTTTGTGTTCACATACTGGCAAATGCGACAGAGAGTCCTCTCCCAATTTTGTGGAAGAGAATTCTGGCAGCCCTAGGTTGGAACAACATGCATCTTCATGCCCACCACCACTGCATGGAATGTGGTCCATCAAGGGCATGCCATGGTGGACTCCCCGATGGAGTCCACATGAACATATGGCTAGAGTGTACTCCAAAGTACCTCTTTCCTTCATTGGCTTCTGAGGTCCATGGAGACCAATGGAATGAATCGCAGCCCAGTACAATCCAGAATAAGCCCTGAAGGGCTCTGAAGAAGGCATGATGACATTACAGGGAGCATTGAATTGTTACCCACTATGGACAAACGGAGAAGGGTCGTAGCACTAAAACATTTGAGAATCAAGGCTATTTGGTTCAACCTCTGTCAGCACAATCCTAGGCATGTCTACTCAGAAGTTAGTCCCTTTGTGTTCAATAGGGCCCAGGAAATTGTGTATGGTGGCCAATGGTGGCCAATAACTACTGCCCTCAAATCATACTCTGATTTCTTGTTAAGCAATACAGAAAAAGGAATTCTGAATTACCAGTTTACTTGAATAAAATCTGCAGAGCCCCTTCTAGGTGGAAGCTACCCAATCATCCAGACTGGCACAGTGTATTTTATTTATAGTCATGACATGGTTTTGTTTGTAATAAGAGAGAGAGCCTGGAGGACATTTAATTTAAAAAGCTATCCACATGTCTTATAGCACAGCATTCCTTCCTGGGATCTTAATAAAGTCTGATGCAGTTGTGCCTGTGCTGATCGCAAATGCCACCATAAAAATAGCTAGTACAACTACAACTGGTTGTAATGTGTTGCACAAATTTAATCAGAGATTAAATACTTCAGCTGACCAAGAAGACAGCAGGATATCTGGAAAATAGGTAACTCAAGGACAAACTGAAAATGTTGGCATAAAACGTAAACAAACCATATAATGTGGGGAAAAAAATGAGGCATGATTTCAGTCCCATTAAATGGGAGAGATCTCAGCCTGCTTAAATAGGGATCTTGCCCATGAAATTTTTTATTTTTTATTTTTTAAATGTTGTTAGCTTTCCAGAAAGTTATTTAATGAACCTGAAAGCAGTTTCACAAATAGTTTTAAAATACTGCAGGGCTATTTGGTTTGAATCGGAAACTGTGCTAATTAACCTTTGAGTCATTCTAACAAAGCCCTGATCATTTTACTGGTGTCTCTTAACTCCATAAAATTCCTGACCCCATTTCAAAGGGCATCACCAAAATTTCCACATCAGTGACAGTCAAAAAGAGAGTTTTAGACCCACAGTTTAAATGGCATTTCATTTCTTAAATGATGCTGGGTCAGATCACTTAGAACAGGGCTAAAAGTGCTTAGGTTCAGATCTTGGCTGAGAGCCACTGCTTTCCCATGCTGAGATAAACATTACAAAACTCTCTCTCTCTCTCTCTCTCTCTCTCTCTCTCTCTCTCTCTCTCTCTCTCTCGTGCAAGGTGCAGTGCAAATATTTTTGTACATCTGACAGCTAACGAATGTAATGGCTAGCATCTTGCAATGCAAAAGTAGATGCTCTTTATTTGACACAATAATGTAAACACTGAGATATATATGTGTATACACAAACACACACAAACACACACACACACACACACACACACACAGACAGACAGACAGATAGATAGATAGATAGATAGATAGATAGATAGATAGATAGATAGATAGATAGATAGATAGATTGAAAAGTTACTAACTCACTCACTCAACGGCCAGCCAAAACCACTGGATCTAGAAGCGTGAAATTTGGGGAGGGTGTTCCTTCCATGACTGAGGAATGCACTATGAACCAGTTTTAGGAAATTCCAACCAGAAGAGGGTTAAATCGGGCACAACACGGGAATTTGAGCATGGGGGGGGGTATGAATTTGAGCTTATAGGGAATGATGCACATGGGGGTACAATGTTCATGTACAATGCGCATGGGGAATGTTGCACATGGTGGAATGTTGGGCATGGTGGGTTGATGTACATGGTGAGTTGATGCATATGGGGGATTTTGTGTGTGGGATTTTGATGCGCATGGGGGTTGATGCACATGGGGACGATGTGCATGGGGGTTTGATGCACATGGGGGTTTGACGCACATGGGGGAAGTTGATGCTCATGGGGATGTTGATCCGCATAGGGGATGTTGCATATGGGTGATGTTGTGCATGGGGATTGATGCGCATGGGTGGATGCTGAGCATGAGAATTGATGTCCATGTGGGAATGTTGATGCACATGGGATATTGATGCGCATGGGGGATGTTGCACATGGAGCTTGATGTGCATGGGTGAATGCACATGGGTGAATGTTGCATATGGGATATTGATGTGCATGGGGGTTGATGTGCATGGGGTGAGGATGTTTCCCTTGTCTCAGTTCAGAACAAACCAGGATCTGTGCAAAGCAGAACAAACCAGGATGTCCAAACCTGACATCAAGCAGGTGGGATTTCGGGCAGACTGTTAGGGAGTGGGTGGAGGGGCCAGTACCTGGCCCTTATGCCAGATCCTAGCACCATGTCTGGATAGCCCACAGCAATCCCAGCCTTCTCTGATCTGCGCTGCCATTTGAAGTGGTGCAGATCCAAGTAAACCCATTGGGGGTGTTTCTATGTTACTTGAGGTAAGTATGTTATTTCTATGTTACTTGTTGCTGATGCAGCAACATCCACAAATTTGTGGTGAGTAATCACAGACCCAGAGGGGCTGCTTGGGCCTGCCAATGGAAAGTTACCTTAACCCAAGGAGATCTCCAGTTGTGTCTTTGGTCCAGCTGGATACAATAATGACCATTTCAGCACTGCTGTAGGGTCAGTATTTCATTCATTCATTCATTCATTCATTCATTCATTCATTCATTTACAGGATTTTTATCCTGCCTTTCTTGGCGACGCCGACTCAAGGCGGCTAACAAACATTAATTACAATATATAATATAGACATTTAACACATTTTAAACATTTAAAAAAATTAAAACAACCAACCACCTACCCCATTGGTATGAGCTGTCTGTCAATAAGGTATCAGGATCAACTATAAAAAAGCTGGTTGTTTAAAGCTCTGATCCTGGTAACCAGAGCCTATTACACCAATGTGACTGATATGGGAGGACTATGTTTTACTCCTTTCTGTAACTCCCATCCTTGCTGTTGCACTGTGGCCAAGTCTAGCTCTTCCAGGTCACAATAAGTATTAAAAATTATTTAACTGTCTTATGATGTCAGCATTAGTTGGTTTGGAGCCAGCATCCTATTGTTAGATAGTTGGCCAGCGTACCAATGGGGAAATATTTCTAATTCCTTTCTGTGGAAAATCCAATTTTGAGCACCTGAACAACCAGTCTCCTGAGATTTTTATTGCCTTAACAGTGTATTGTGTGTGTGTGTGTTTGTGGGTGTGCGTGTGTGTTTGTGTGTGTGCGTGTGTGTATGTATGTGTGTGTGTAAAATATATATTTTGTGCATCAATAAGTCTACCAGAAATCTGTTGCAGCACTAAATGTAAGGTCCTGATAATCTGAAGATTTGCATTGTGTACTTTAAAAAAGAAAGTCTATATTTTCTGGCACAGTTTGTCAGCCAAAGGGGCTGTTTAGAGGGTAGTATCACTCAGTTATCCTCTGTGCCAAGAGGATGTGGATTTGATTAGCTAGAATCGGAGTTCTGGAAAGGAACAATGGGAGCTCAATTCACTATATATTTTCAGGTTTAAGGGGAAAAACCACTGGCCAGTGAATTATAGCCCTTAGGATTGTAGAGAAAAACTTGGAAATGTATGACTAGTGCCTAATAAACACTCAAGAAGTGCTATGATAAGGATAATTTCCTGTTGCTGGTTGATGAGATCTTTAATAAAATCAGTGTCTTAACGTAGGTGTTTTATATTTATTGTTTTGAATATGCCTGTTTTAACTGTTTTAATGTATTGCTTTATAATGTATTGGATTTTATTGTTGGTGTTTTTATGGATGTTTTGTAAGCCACCTTGAGTCCCTCTGGGAGAAAGGCAGGATATAAATAAAATTATTATTATTATTATTATTATTATTATTATTATTATTATTATTATTATTATTATTATTAATAATAATAATAATAATAATAATAATAATAATAATAATAATAATAATAATAGTAGTAGTAGTAGTAGTAGTAGTAGTAGTAGTAGTACCCTACAAAGCTCAGTCTGTGGAAGCTGCTACTGTTTCTCATTTCCCTTAACCCATTAAACAGCTAATCCCTATGCTTTTCTTTCTCCAGCCTTATTCTTACTCTGAATCCTAATGAAATTTCCAAACTCTTGAGTACAAACCAAAGTAACAACCAGGACACAGTGGCATCACTAATTTGCATCAGTGGCATCACTGCATTCATCACACAAAGTGGCAGTCACTAAGCTTCAGGAGGCCAGCATATCACCCGCATGAAGGATGTCCTTCCCTGAAGTGGGCAGTGCAAGACTCCCGTGGTGGGCATGGTGATGCCCCCTTTGCCTCCCCCACCTTTTTCGGCTATAACTTTTGATACAGATTTTTTCAACACTGTTTTGTTGCATTCTGCATGAAATTACACATTGATATACAACATGATTCAAAAATACCAAGATTGTCACCAAGAATGTCACCCCATTTCTTTTTTATTGGACTCTCCAAATGGACCTTTTCCTCTAGTAGGATTTTAAATGCTCTTGTCACAGGAAGGCATCATTTTAGGACCATTTTAAGACATCATTTAAGGCATCATTATAATTTTTATATTCGCCATCTCCAGCTAATATAACTGGGCTGAGGAACAGAATCAAAAAGTTTTCTCTCTGTTGACTCATGCACACTAATAAGAAAGCAGATATTTCCCCCTTATTTGGACATTAATCTGAGTTGTGCCTACCAGACATATTGGCTTACAGCTCAGTATTTCACTGTGTGCTTGTAGGTTGACTTACCTCTGACTGTGCTGTTAGGTTACTTGAAGGAAGGAAGCAAAGGACGTGCCCTGCAGAAACCTCTTTATACCTCCTGGACTTAGTTTCAGCCACTTTGTTTGGTAGAACTCCATCGCCGACAGCTGGGATGTATCTTCTGGTTTGTAAAGGCATCAAGGTCTGGTAGAAAAAGTAGGCGGCCAGCACCAGCACAAGAAGGAATGGGTGAAATCGACGACACCTCCGGCAAGGCACAATCTGCCTGAAAGCCATGGCCACCTGGTTCTAATTCTGTCCCATCTCCACATCGTAGGAACAGTCCCAGTTGTGACTTTGGGCCAACATGAAATAATTAAAGGACAAAGTGGTGTTTTGGGGTGGAGAATTCACGTCCTCGCTGCCATCGTTTCTGGGTCTGAGCTTTCCCATGGCATCCACCAGCAAGGCGTCAGGGGTCTCTAGGGCAGGATGGACACACAGATGTCTCTTTGAGGCGTCGTGTCCAACCTGCACGGGAGGGCAAGTGAAAGAGGTCACACGTATGCAAAGGGGGTTGAGAACGAGCAGAAGAAGAAATCTGAAAAAACTACTGTACCACGACAACTTTGAAGGAACAACAGCCTCCAAAAAGAAAAGCAATCGGTTAACAACTGTTGTGTGCATTGCACAGCCAAAGTGCATCAATAGTTTCCTTTAGTTTTCTCCTCTCTTGTATTTCCAAGTCTGTTCTTACTCTTTCTTCCATCCCAGAGCTTTTCAACGGTGCTTTCCTGTCAGCAAACATACCCAGCCGCCTCTTAATGAGAATTCATCCAGGCTTTTAACAAGCAGAAAGGCTAGTTTTCCCTCTGGGAAAGTTCTTTTCTTTACCTCCTTTCCTGTCCAGCCTTTGAGTTCAAAGTTATGGTGTGTTTACTTACTTGGTTCTTTGCCCCGTCAGACGTTTTCCATCCTCTCCTAACAGGGTGCTGATTAAAACCATTCGAAGCCAGCCAGCCTCATGACTCCGGCTCATCTCACACACACGCACTCGGCACTCCATCTGAACTCGGTTGGACCACAGACATATAAATAAAAAGCAGAGCCTGCCCTGAGGGGTGTGGTTAAGTTGTCCAAGTTCTGAAAAAAAAAAAAACCAGCACACACACATATACACACACTCAGATATACACACAATCACACACACACTTCAACGGCAAGAGCCACGTCGGATTAGAAAAACCAGCTTCTTTTCCTTTTTCTGTGGGCTGTACGTTTTCAAATCATTCCAAAAATGCAGGCTTTTGAGTATCCTCAACTATGTTTTGAGTGTCCTCAACTGTTTATGGAGTGTCCTGTTACCGGAGTGTCCCATGAAGGGCTAACTCACTTGGCATATTATTAATTTAATTTGTTCATTCGTTAGTTGTTTATTTATTTATTTAAGGAATTTATACACCATCTTTCACATGCCAAAGCAAATGCCCAAGGTGCACCAGACTGGTGCGACACTCCTCTGTCTTGCCCCGGACGTCAGTGCACCCATTTGGGTCGGCTCTGAGGTGTTGTGGCAGCCAGAAACTGCCACTCCAGAGCCAGCCAGAATGGCTGTCTGAGGTACAGTGCTCAGAGATGCACTGCACATGTCCAAGCCTTTGGACATGTGCAGTGTGTCTCTGGACAGCCATTGGGTCTTGCTCTGGGCCAGTTGCACCATCTTCAGAGCAAGTCCCAATGGCTGTGCAGACGCACTCTACATGTCCAAAGTCTTGGACATGCGCAGTGCGTGCCTCTGCGCAGCCATTTAGCCTCGCTCAAGAGGCAGAGTGGCAGCTCAAATGGCCACACAGAGATGCGGACTTCCTCCTTTCTAAGGAGCAGTCTGTGCCTCCTTAGAGAGGAGGAAGTCTTCTCTGAAGATGACCAGCTTCAGAGGAGAAAAGTTGGCACCTGCACAGTACTCTTCTGAAGCCAGTTGGCTTCAGAAGTGACTGCGCAGGCACCAACTTTGGCACCTATGCATTCCCAGAAGGGACAGTGCACGTGTCCCAGGGGTGACACGCTGTGCCCCACACCTGGTGACTCACACACTCAGATTGCCCCTGCCAAGGTGACTTACATAGTTTTAAAAAAATCCTTTTTGCCCTCACAACAACCCTGTGAAGTAGGTGAGGCTGAAAGCAAGAGGTCACCAAGGAAGTTTCATGGCTGAGGGGGGGCTTGAACTTTGATCTTCCATATCTTATTGTAGTAATGTGGGGAGGGTGGTACATGGCTGTGCACTTGCCTACCCCCACCAGGAGTGGGGCAGATGTGACATGGCATTTTTGTGACACCCCCAGGCCAGTAAAGGATTTATGCTAATCTAACTGCAGGTTAGGATTGCTGCTGAAATTTCTTCAGAAAAATCCCTTCAGTATGTCCCAGACAATACTGTGCCACAAGAAGTGCCAAGACAAAATAGGGGGCCAGTCCAGGTGCCAGGCTGCAAAGGGGTGTACGAGAGGCTGCCTCTAGATCAGTGTTTCTCAAAGTGGGGGTCAGGACCCCTCTGGGGGTTGCCTAGACCTTTCCTGGAGGTCGCCTAAAGACCCCTGGTGTAGGGGGCCAGGTCAGGCTTGCCAGATCTCCGGCTGTAGCTGCACACACACTAGGGCTGACTGACAGCCTCAGGTCCCAATCCTATGCATGCCTACTCTGAAATAAATCCCATTATAGTCAGGGGGGCTTTTACTCCCATGCAAATGTGGATAGGATTGCAGCCTCCACACCCAATCCTATGCATGCCTACTCTGAAATAAATCCCATTATAGATAGGGGGGCTTTTACTCCCATGCAAATGTGGATAGGATTGCAGCCTCCAGGCCCAATCCTATGCATACCTACTCTGAAATAAATCTCATTGTGTTCAATGTGTGCATAGAACACACATTTCAATTGTAACAATGAAAATAATCCTGCATATCGGATATTTACATTATAACATGATGCTACATGATACATTTGCTACATGATAACATTTGCTACATGATTACATTTGCTACATGATAACAGTAGCAAAATTACAGTTATAAAGTAGCAACGAAAATAATTTTGTGGTTGGGTGTCCCCACAACATGAGGAACTTATAAAGGGGTCACGGCACACCCTTCTTGTGGCAACCCTATGGGGTGGAGGATGGAGAAACTAACACTACAATATGTTGTATATAAGGCTGCCTACAGAGACCATTTAGAAACTTTGGTTAGTTCAGGATTCAGTCCAACCTTATTATACACTGGTTTTTTTAAAAAATACACATTTGACTCAACACAAATGGCGACTGCAAATCAGTTTTTAAAAACTGCTTTTCTTCCTGTTGTAGTGAGCCAATCAAGCAAGCAATCATTTCATCCTTCGGCTGAGCTAGGCAAAGGCAGGGGGTCCTTTGCATTTCCAATTGTTGACTGCCTCTCTACAGCAGTAAGAAAATCAGTCTTAAACCACTGAAAAGGGACACACTGTTTTTAAAAAAATGCTTTTATTTAACACATTTTTTGTATCAGTGAAGCGTCCCAGAATCAAACGCATCAAACAGAATCAAATGTATATTGAGACACAATCTTTTTTCATTAGGAGCAACAAACCTGGAAGTGGGCCTTTAATGCTGCAGTCCTAACCACACTTTCCTGGGAGTAAGTACTTTTTTTTAACAAAATGGGACTTTCTTCCGGATTGTCATGCTTTGGATTGCATTGTAAATATATTTTTCCACTATTTTTTATCCACTGGTTTTTTTAATCCATTGAAGGTTCTGGAATAGAGCCCTAGTGGATAACAAGTGATACATACAGGTAAGTACCTGGGATGCAAACTTTTTTTAAAAAGCTTAAATATATGCACATATAGTTACATCTTCAGTCACAGGAAAAGATGCTATGCTCAGATGAATAGGAACTTTGGCTTTCCCTCTGGCATAAAAGGGTGCAATCCTAACCTAGGCTGGCACAACTCATTGGTCTACCTGTTCCAATAGTAATGTAGGGAGGCAAACGCATATCTGTGTACTGGCCTCGGGAATAGAACACAAGTGCCTTAAACCTTACTGGGGATTAGGATTGTGATTTATTGCTTCGTTGTGCCTTTTAGCCTAGATAATAACATGTTCCTGGGATTGCTATCCATTGTTTTAATATAATCACTGGAAATCTGCATCATATTGCAATCCTAATCCCCAGTTAGGCCAGCATAAGCCTCAGCTCAAGTCCCATGCTGACGCTGGAGTGTTACAAAAGTGCCATAAGACACTCCTGGAGGAGAGTTAGGTCAGTGCACAGACATCAGTTGCCTCCCTACGTCACCAGAGAACAGGAAGATTGATGAGCTGTGCTAGCCTAGGTTAGGACTGCACCCTTAGTATGCAAACTATCACTCTGCAAAAAAGGTTAAGGCTCAAATTATATTTGAAAGCAGCATGCTGGGTGTATATGAAGTTCTAGGAACACATAGGAGCCCTTTCACCTAATGTGCAGCTGCCAGGGGATGCGGCCAGTGGGCATGGCTTCCTTCTCTGTCATGTGCTCACCATACCTGTGAGACAGAATTGGTAAAGCTAGTTCTAGTGATTTTCACCAGGAGTTCAACTCGTATGACAAAAAGGCACCTAATTGGTTTGCCCCATGGAGCTAACTATTCCTTATGGTTGCTTCTCTTGGATCCACTGTATTACTCTCTGCTACCTAGTTCTTATGGATCTGTTTCTAGGTTGGGAATATTTTGTTTCTAGGATGGGAATATTTTGCATAGGAAATATTGCAAGTATTGGCGTCCATCAGTCTCAAAAAGACTATGGTATCGTGCTCGATGCTGCATGTGAAGCAGGAAGGCCTGGGTAGATTAATATGGAGGATAGGCAAATCCTATCCACTGAAATAGTCCAATGGAACGGCAGATCTGATACAATTGGTTCCAGCTGCATCGCAGCGCTGGGCTAAGGACAGGAGCGCACCCTGTCTTATGGGGACCCGGGTCTCGAACCCTGGCGTTCTGGTTAACAGGCACAGTGTCTTAAACACTTGTCAAGCAAAGAGGTGATTCAACATACCAGGAAGAACATGTGATATAAATAACATAGCCCCAAATCCAGAGTAACTTGGGGAGCACTTAAGAGACTTTACATGCACCCGTAGTTGCTGCACCTAGTGTAAACCTATGGGAAATTCATATTGCAACCCAGAGTAAATTGTTACTCTGGATTTTGCCTTAAATCAATTTAAGATTATAATTGGAACAACTGAATATAAAAGTGCTCTTCGAAATCAGAAAATCCATGTTTGTGGAAAGCCATGGGAGGGGTTCTCTCAACTAATATTCTTTCATGTGATAGCATTCATGCAAGGAAATTCTTGACAGGGCAAAGCACTGAAAGAGGCCATCACCCAGACTATAAAGTACAGTTTAATAAGAAGTCTCTGTCCCCTTCCCACCACCAAGCATTGAATTGTCCCCATGTCAAAAATGTAGACAGCATCAAGAACAAGGATCTCCAAATTAAAGCCTGGAAGGACTATGTGTGGGTTTAAGATTTTATATGGCCCACAGCAACTTAAAATATTTGACATTTTTACTCATTATATATAGTATCTGTTTAAGATCAGCATTGCTCCTTTGCACTTGTCACAGTTTTATTTCGTTCTGAATCAAATCAAACTGATTGCAAAAAAGGGATCCATGTAAAATATATTCATTCATTTAAATTTCATACATTCATTTATATAACTGATATTTTTCTGACCCACAAAAATGTGTAAAAAATAGATGATGTGGTCCTTGTATTGAAAAATTTGGAGACCCCTGATCTGTAATTAAGCTGGGAACTCTCAATGTTAACATGTACAGGAAAACAATTTTACTCACTTTTATTCAATTTTATTATTAATATACTTCTGATTTTATTCAGAAGTGAGCCCACTGTGTTCAGTAAAATGTAGGCTGTAATCTTATCTTACCAGAAACAAACATGTCCAATAACAGCTTTTTAATACATAAGGTGAAGAAACCCCTCTCAGGTTGTCCTGCTAGCCATGCCCGGTCAAGTTACTTAGAAGTAAGTCTTAGTACAGACCATTCCTTCAAGCATAGGAATGGTCTGTAAGAACCTCTGTGGCTTTATCAGAATACTAGCGAAAACATACCCATGTTGCAGGAATAAAATCCCCCTCACTCCATCCTCCCACAGCGCAACAACCCCATGTGCATTATTCCCCCAGGTGTATCATCTCCCATGTGCAATAACCCCCATGCGCAACGTCCCCCCATGCACACCTCCCCTCCCGTGCGCAATACCCCTCTCATGAGCACCAACCCCATGTGTATCAAATCCCCCATACACAAATCCCCCAACCCCCCCCCCCCCGCGCGCACCATCCCTCCCCGTGCACCAAATTTGCTGGATGTTGATCAGTCAGTCTTCCATGTTAAGTATAGGACAAAAACATGTTGCAGCCCTTTCCTCTCCCACTAGGGTTAAATTTCTCAACATCAGTTCTTGGTGGGTGTTAATGTCACAGAACGAACACTCTCCCCAAATTTTATGCTTCTAGGTTTGGGTGTTGGGGCAGGGCTTGGATTAGTCAAGGATTCTTCAATGGAAAGTATAGGGAGGAAAAAGTGTTGTGCCCTTTTTCATCCCCTTCTGGTTGGAATTTCCAAAAACCAGTTGTTAGGGGGTACCTCTATCACGGAAGGAGCACCCTCCCCAAATTTCACGCTTCTAGGCCTAGCGGGTTTGGCTTGGCGTTGATGAGTCAGTGAGTGAATCAGTCAGTGACTTTTCAGTTTTATATACAGTATATAGAAGATTGGACTTGGACTTGAAATCCAAACTGCTAAGGGTAACCTCTGGTGGAGACAGCAGGTCACCAACTTCTTGCTCAAATTCATATTAAATTTCACAACAGCTAGAAAGGAAACCTGTGTTAGATAATTAACTTTTCACATAACTTGTGTAACTTTTTTGTGACTTTAGAACTGGCCAATGTTAGAAATAAATGAGATCTTAGAAAAACACTCAGCACCAATTCAAAACACCTTCACTGTTATTATTTAATAATCCAACTGATGTGCCTTAGTGGGTCTTAAACCTTTGAGCTCCTTGATGCTGTTGCCTGATTTTTAAATGCCAGAGTCTGGGATATAAATGTGATTGGGCAGCAGTGCTTCCCTAGTAGCACCTAAGGTATATATTCTAATTTGTTCCTAATCTAATCACTCATGTGAACCACTAAAAGCTGGGCCACGATCCACGGGTGGGTCCCAGACACACAATTTGAGAACCACTGTTGAGTCCAATTTAACAAAAAAAACCCACAAAAAACTTTTGTAAACATGCTCTGTATTGGAAAATGTGGTCAAGATGTGGCCAAATTTAAGCAGCTGCTGAATTTATCTGCAGCTGGGGTTAGAAAATCCAAGTTTATTTATTTGTTCAATTTATATTCTGCCTTTCTTCCTAGTTACAATTTACCCTTAATTTCAGAAGTGCTATTATATTTATAGTGCAATTCATACTCAGAAATTCCAATCAATTCAGTTATCTTTACTCCTAGGAAAGCACATATAGCCATTTACCTGTGGGAAAGTCCCACTTAATTCAGAGACGCACTTCTGAGTAGACAAACAGAATTGTAACACTTGTTGCAACACAACAGCAAGAATTCTTGGCCTCTTAATAGTCTTGAATTCTTAATATCACTATTAATTCACTAAGTTATTATCACGGGGAGCACAATCCTAACCATGTCTACTCAAACGTAAGCCCCAATGTGTTCAATGGGTCTTACTCCCAGGAAAGTGTCTTTAGGATTGCAGCCTAAGTTATTATTATATATATTCACTCTGGCTGTGGGTGGCGCAAGCAGTTAAGATGATGTGCCTGTTAGCCAGCAGGCCAGGGTTCGATTCCCGGGTCGGCCCCACAAGACAGGGTGAGCTCCTGTCCTTAGCCCAGCTCTGCGATGCCAGATGGATCCAATCGTATTGGCTCTGCCTTTCCATTGGACTAATTCAGTGGCATGGAGAGGGGGGATTTGCTGCTTGGGTAATAGCCATAACAATCCATAACAATCCAACCCAGGCTTTCGTGCTTTGCATGCAGCATATGCAGTGACAAGCATGATACCATAGTCTTCCAAGACTGACCGAGGCCTGCTATTAATTCACTAAGTTATTCCATATACCTCAGCAGACATGCTCAGTTTATAAATCTGGGAGGGGGACATTTCTTAAAACCAATACTAACTTTGTCAACATCTCCATTTTATGAGACTGCTCTTACTTTTAAAATTTTTGCTTTAAAAATGCACAATACAAATACTTGATGTTGGAAAACTATGAAAGAGAAGACAACCACACAAAAGGCACAGTGCTTAAGTACGTTAGAGATGGAAACTTTTTATTTATATCTTTTTTAAAAAAATAAAAACTATTTAAAATCCAGTTAATTAGACAGCATATTATGAAAGCTTCCATGAAATGTTTTACTGTACTTTTTTGATAAAGTATGCAAAGCATTAATACTAGCATTTGAATTTTTTTTAATTTCAACACAAATACAGTTCCAATTCAAAGGATTGCTTGCACAAAAAAATAAACACATTTGGTATAAAAAGGTTTATCACTTTAACATCCTTTTTTAATGATTTGTGCCCTGAATGGCCCAAAAACATATAAAGACTTGTGATACAGTTTTTGTTCAAAGTGTACAAGGGTCTGTTTTCATGTTCCAAGTACTCTATAGGACACCAGCCCAGTGTATAGAAGAATCATTTTCTTCAGCCTGCTGAATTTCCATTTCAACCAGAAACTAAGCTATAAAGGCATCTGAAAAAACCCCACCTTGATAACATTCTGACTTTCTGCACCACTTATTTACACAAAATTCCACGTAACAGCTCTTAAGTACAGAACATGCAGCAGAATGCTGGCCGATTAGAAAACCATTCAAAATCTTTGAATTGCTGTAGAATTGCTGGAATTCTTTGAATTGCTGTAGAATGCCCACTGCTTAGAGAAAATGGTTGAGAGTACAAATGTCTGCATATGTGTGCCGCTGGAAGAATCCACGGCTAATTGGAAAAGTACTTATAGCACAACAGTAGTGCATAAATAATTTAGGTACAATATTAAAACACAACTAGCAAAATTAAGTCGACATTTTATGACAGCTATCTCAATCCTCCTTCGACCGGTTGCAAAGAAGCGTTTCTTCCCACCCCATCCTACACCCCTCAAAGTAACACAATGTTTTTGAGATGAGCAGGATATTTATTTATGCCTATTTCCTCTTCTTTTCATTGCAGCAGTACACTGTGGGCAGTACCATTTCCCTTTGGGTGCTTCTGTCAGTCCAACACATCCGTAATGGAACCACTCTATAGGGCACTGTAAGACAAGTAAATAAAAAGCAAATTCCATTGGTTCCTACAAACAAAATACTAGGTAGACCCTTAAACTCACAGATTTAGAGCACAAGCCTAACCATGCCTATTCAGAAGTAAGCCCCTTGTGTTCAGTGCGTCTTACTCCCCGGAAAGTGTCCTTAGGATTGCAGCCTCAGACAAAAGTCTAGGCTGCAGGGGTGTCCAAACCTTTAATTTCAGGGCTCCTGGACCTTTAACAAATCTATAGAAGAGGGAATTTCAGTAGGTATAGCTTGTTATCTGTGAGATGAGAAGCTGAACCTGATGAAATTTCTTCCTTTATGCACTTGTTAAAAGTCCAGGATCCCTGAAGTTAAAAGTTTGGATGCCCTGCTCTAGGGCATGACTGCATAAAGTGAAAATGGAGAATAGATTACAATCATTAACACTGGAAGGATTTTAAAGAACCACCAACAGAGGAATGACAGTAGAAGAACAATAATCATAGGTTGTTGTGAAGAAAATACAGTAAATTCAAGAAAATTCAAACTATTTCTATGTGAGGAGGTATTCTGTGTGTGTGTGTGTGTGTGTGTGTGTGTGTGTGTGTGTGTGTGTGTGTGTGTGTGTGTACATATATAAAGATTTGTGAAAAGGTACTCTGGCCTTGGTCCAAATGGCTTTGTATGTTTACCAGGGTTTGTCATTATCTAGCAGCGATCACTATTTTGGCCAACAAGCTGCCCCAAAACTAAAGAAAACTTTAGAAGCATCTTAAGTTACAACATCATGAAGAACTGTTGATAGGAAGAGAGAAACCTGGATATGCCTGCATTTGTCTAGCATTTTTGCAATACTGTCTATAATTCAAGTTAAACAAAAAAAAAACTAGAATTGTCAACAGCTGGCTTGGGAAAGGCTGAGTATACTTTTCTTGAAATAATAAAAAGCATAGAAATTTACCAGCTTTTTCATACTTACATCTTGGTTGTCACAGCCCACCATTTCACCATAAGACACCTAGTTGAAAGAATACAATTATTCAGAAAATCAACATCCACCACAACCTCTAAATATCTCACAAAGAATTATTCATAATAAAGGACCCAATCCTAAGCTTCCCCAACATCCAGGAAGACAGGGCTAGCCACTTGTGCCAAAATGGCTGCCAATGTATTCTATGAGACCAGAGAAGCTGCCAGAGGTCTCATCAAGGGTAAGGAAAACAGCAGTTCCCTTAATGCCGAGCCCTGGTGATCTCAAGGGGTCTACTGGGATCTGCGCCAGCTATTTAGGAGATTTGTGTTGGTCATGTTGCTCTGGAGGGGATAAAGGATGTAGCAGCAGCCTCGGTCTCCATCCCTACCCACTCCTGGGGCCTCATCCTCTCCCTATTCTGCCCTCTCTGTGCACCACTCTTGTCCCTCCTAGTCTTCTTCAAACCCCCTAAAGCCTACCAGCTGTCTGGTGAGGATGTGCATAGCTCATTGGGACTCTCGTCTTAAAAAAAAAAATTATATAAACATTAATTTAAAAATTCATATTTTTAAAGAGCTACCATTTTAAGTTAGTGGTTTATGCTATATTGTTATCAGAGCACATTTCATTTGCTGACCTGCTATTTTCAGTTGCTCTCCTATTTTAAATTTGGAGTATGAGGAGTACAACTACTATGAGGAGTATATATTAAATTGCATCGTTATTTGTATATTTATCATACATATAATTCCATATCACCTGATTACAAATGCAGTAACGTGGCTCGTTCGGATCGTAGGTCCAATCCACCTGACTATTAGATTCAGACTCTGGTATCGCTGCTGTTTGTTGAGATAGTTCCTGTGCTAGAGCGGATGATGAAGAACAAGACGACAAAGAGGAAGATGAAGAAGAGGATGAGGACTGTTGATTTGAAGATTTGTTATTGTTTCTGAAAAAAATAAAGATACATTCAATGTTTAATTTTTTCTCCATTTATGTAAGATTCTGTGTAAGTCAAGTGCAAAAAAAGAGCAACCTCAGATTGCATTGCAAAGTTTATGATAAAAGTTTCTAAATGTTTTTGTGTTGCAACCAAGTCATGACTAAGTCCCAACTGAACTAATGGAAGTCAAGTTAGTTACAACAAACTAGTCTCACAGATGAATATACGAGGAAGACGTGTTTCTCCCATTAAGAATGGGAGTGGAAGTAACCAAGTTCAACACAGTGGAAGTAACCAAGAATTTCTCTGAACCTACTTGCTTTTTCGACCACTCCGTGAATCTGTCGTGGATGAACTCAATGTCTGCGATAACGTGGATGCTAAGGCAGACGATGAATATCCAGTTCCTTCCCTGGATAACGAAAATTCTCTTCCAAGCTGGAAATCATTATTCTTAAATGCTTCGTAACTTGCTTTTAGGCTTGACGTTCTCCTTCCTTCCTTCATCTATAAAAAAAATCAAAATTAACATTGCACTTTATTGCTTGTAAGTGCTTTATTCATTACTGTGAGTAATGAAGCGTTATTGAGGGCTGTTTTAAAACCTTAAGGAATTCTAGTGATTATGAAACTGCCCTGCTCTTTGACACTTGTGTGATCTTTCATTTCTGCAGTGCTACAAGAAAGCACAATGGTATTTTAAGCACATCTAGAATCAAGAGCACAATCCTAACCATGTCTACTCAAAAGTAAACCCCTGTGTTCAAAGGTTCTTACTCCCAGGACAGTGTCTTTAGGATTGCAGCCTTACTTATTTCAGTAGGATTTCAACAAAGCATATATAGGATTACACCCTAAAACCTGCATCTTAGATTGCAATCCTAACCTCCACTTATAACAACTCATGTCCCAGCATATATCCTGTGCTGATCAGGGGGTGTTACAAAAGTGTTGTTAAGGCACTTCTTCCCCACTCTTGGGACGGTTAGACCAGTGCGCAGGCATACACCAACATCTCCACACAAGCAAGGGAAGATATCCCAGGTGAGTTCAGCTGGTCTAAACTGGCTTGGATTGCACTCTTAATGGTCCAATGTGCTGCCAGAAATCATATCCTAGTGCCACAACATACTTGATGGTTGTCAATGGAAGGTGATGTACAGTACCATCTGTCCACTGCCACAATGTTGAGTGGCTGGGGGGGGGAGGGATGCAGAGGGTGAGCAGAATGTGGGTAGACCGAGCCAGAAAACAGAAGCACCAGCATCAATATTCTATCCCCCTTCTGGCCCTGATTCACCAACCTGGGTCCACTCAGACATGCATCAGCAATGCTTGACTGAACCAGTGAATCTTAAACATTTGCCTCATATATTGAGGCAAAAATTAAAATAGGCAAGGACCACACGCAATGCCATCCGAGGACAACTACCCTATTTGATGGTTTGTAGAAAAGCATTTCCCAAGTGCTCACTCCCCTTTAGACCACCAGAAATAGTTGAGAGTAGATTGCCTGCAACCAGCACTTTACTTCTGGTTATGGATAATCCATTTTCCACCTACTCTAGTAATTCGTGAGGGAGTACTCCTTGGACAAATGCTGGAAGTGATCAAAAGAGATTTTTTCATAGAACCCTGGAGTTGGAAGGGACCTATTAAGTCATCTAGTCCAACACCCTGCCTGTAGCAGGAAATCCTCCTAGAGCATCTCCAACAGGTGCTTGTTGAGCCTCTGCTTGAAGATGCCAGTGAAGGAGAGACCACCACAACCCTTGGCAATCTGTTCCACTGCTGAACCACCCTGTTTTCTTAATACACAGTCTTGTGGCCAATCTGTGGTAGCAGAGGCATGTCCTGGGGTTCTTCTCTTACTGGCAGGCAGCCTCTGGAATCAGAGAACCCCTCCCCACCCTCATAGGATCCAGCACAGATGCAGCTGATCAGATGCAGCTGATCAGCATAGGGGGAGTTAGTAACATTGGCTGTGAGCTTCCTTAAAACACCTATCTGGCTATGCTTCAATCTAGAACAGGCGAGTCCAAACTTTTGGCAGGAGAGCCACATCATCTCCTTGACACTGTGTCGGAGGTCATAAAACTAATTTACATTTCAAATTTGCATAAATCTACATATAAGGAGATATTAGAGAGGATTAGAAGACTTGCCCAAGGGCCAATAGAAGGGTCTTGCTGCGGGCTGTGGATGGCACAAGCGGTTAAGGCGCTGTGCCTGTTAACCAGCAGGCCAGGGTTCGAGACCAGGGTCGGCCCCACAAGACAGGGTGAGCTCCTGTCCTGAGCCTAGCTCTGCAACGCCAGCTGGATCCAATCGTATTGGCTCTGCCTTTTCATTGGACAAATTCAGTGGCATGGAGAGGGGGGATTTGCTGCTTGGGTAACAGCATATCCTCCATAACAATCCAACCCAGGCTTTCGTGCTTCGCATCCAGCGAAAGCACGATACCAGTCTTCCAAGACTGACGGAGGCCTGCTGCGGGCTGCATTGAGGCTTCCCACAGGGTGCATTAGCCCCCCGGGCCAGGGTTTGAACACTCCTGATCTAGTAGAAACAATTTTTAGAATTTGCTACATCTGGTGCTTAGGAATTCTAGTTTATGTGAAAGAATATCTTTGGAAACTCAAACAATTTATAATAAATAAATGTCACTTTCCTCCCCACCCCCCAACAGGAGTTTGAAACTTTAATTCCTTACCTGTGCGGTGGCTTGGACTGCCTGAGCTGCTGCCATAGTGATAGCACCAGCTCCTGCTCCTGAAGATAATGAGCCCAGGTTATACGATGCCAATGGCTGAGAAGAATTTGCATTATATGCACTGTTGGATGAGGATGATGAATTACTGTTTCGACACCCTTGATGAACAAAGGGAACATATTTATATAGTCCAAAGTGAAAACTAGAAGTATATTTAAATTTCAGAAAGCTGAGCTCCAGCTGTTTCTACCTGTAAAAATTTAGGCAACGTTCTAATTAAGAGAAAGAGAACAGAATATAAAAAGTTATGGAGAAAACCCTGGCACTACTTTCTCTGACAAATTGTTATTTGTTTGTTCTCTTACCCAAGAACTAAACGTAACTGTTGGGAAAAAGAGAATGCTTCGTCCATGTACGTGTTAACTACGTATGCCGAATAGGGCAGTGCTTTCGATATTCAAATGTGATTATATGATAATCCTTGTAATGAAGATGATAAACTTCAAATGATTCAGTATATACCCTCAAAAGTGCACAACTTCAGAACCAAGTTAATAGCAATAAAATAATTCATCAATTTCTTTCTTTGGTATAATTCCAGACATCGACTGCCCAGAAATAAAATGAGCCAAGAAATTATTAGTCAGATTTAACAAGAATGTTTTTAGAGTGAAAAAGTCTCTGCAAAAATTAACATGACCAAATTAACCTGTGAGTCGGTTGTCTTGCAATTTTGAGAGTAGTCACTTCAAACAACAACAGTATTTGTTGTGCAGTGATCAAAGCAGTGTAATGATCAGTAACATTTTGGAGGGGAAAATGCATGTCTTTTAGAATTTAAAAAAATGAATTTAAAATATTTTGCATTTCTTTGACCCTCAGAAAAATAGACTCAAACACCTTCTGGGGATGAATGCAGGTTGCCATGTTTGTACCCTGAGCCTAAGACAAGCTCCTGTGATACCTTTGAAATTCACGTGTGGAAGATAGCATATGAACAAACACACTTTGGTCCTCATAGAAATCATGGGACCTAATGCAGTTAATTAAAGCGACTAATGCAAAGACTGCAATCCTAACCTCCAGTTAGACTGGCTTAAATCCCAGCATAAGTCTTGCACTGATCTGGGGATGTCACAAAAATGCCTTTAAGACACTTCTGCACCATTCCTAGGTAGACAGGCCAGTGCACAGACATGCACTTGCCTCCCTACAACACAAGAAAGGGAAGACCAATACGTTTTCTCTAAAACTGTGGGTGTGAGATCCACCAGGTGGGTTGCCAGCCAATTTCAGATGGCTCCATACTGCATATTTTATTTTTAATATATTTTTGAGGATTTCAGCCCAGGACCCCCTTCTGAGAATGACAATCTGTCTGCAACCCCCTCCCCCAGAAGGAATGTCATCAACCTGAAAGTGTTGTCATGGCCAGAAGTGACATTAAAAAGAGAGTGACATCACTGAGATGGCAGAGCTCCTCCATGTCTAAGTCCCACTATGTTCAACAAGACGTACTTCCAGATGCAGGCATTCAGTGCCAGATTCTGTGACTACTCGGAAGTACATTTTCCAAAGGCAACAAGATGTAGATCCATTAGCATATATGGGACAGGGAGTAGAATATCTTCAGTCTAATAATATGCATGCTTGTTTTCACTTACCTGCTGCATTTTCTTTAGAGGCGTCAGAAGTAAGCGTTGAAAGAAGAGCTTCAGACTTAAACTTCTTTTCGGGGACATGATCTGCTGCTGCATGGTGAGATGAGGAATTATGCTTCCTTTCTAAAAAAATGAGGGGATAAAAGCTCTATTAATCCAAAAATCAGGCATGTCTTCTAAGTAAAGAGAAAGTAATGCTGACTGTATGGGTGAGAAAAATCAAGCATTAATGGTTTGATTTCCCCATTAAAAACACCATCAAATTTCAGTCCAGTAATCACCTTTAAAATATAAAGCCAAAATGTGCTAGTAGTTTCATAAAACAGATAGGTCTTATGGTTGGTATCTGTTCGGGAGAATAATTATGGAACACATTTGGACATTTGCTTAAAAAAAAAAAAAAGTGGAAACTTACTTTCTACGGGTGTGTGCGAATGAGCATGATGATTATTCAGTGGTTGTGATGGTGTATCCAATTCCAAAGAACCTATTGATAGAAAAGTTTAAAAACCACAATTTCAAGAAAAATTATAGTTTCATCATCCTATGTTAGCTCTGAACTAAATCCGTTTCTGTAAAAGAATAACTTCAACTTTATCTGCAGAAGAATAACGGCTGACAGCTTGCCTTTTTCACAATACTAAGAGAGTAAGTGTGCTGGCAAAGCAAATATTAAGATCAAGTTACTAACAGGGTGCTTAGCATCTTGCTATGAGTAACCCAACAAGATATTTCTACATTCTAAAAAGTGCAGTTTAGTGAAATAAAGTGAATTAAGCATAGAAAAAAAGTGAAGTAAAAAGAAATAGGGCAAAAATCAGCTCCTAGAAACACAAAATAATCATTACTTCTGCCAAACAACATTCTACTAACTAGAAAAGGCCATCACAGATGCTTACGTCTTTCCAGAATCTCTGTAATCCCAGCATTATCTGCCTCAAGTTCCATTTTAAATTTTGCTAGTTCCTGGTCCAATTTTCTTAAGTGACGGTCTACCTGTTTTAAAAACAGATGAAGAAAATTTACCAGTAAGTTTTGTATTGGTGTCAGTGTGCATGATATTTAACAGAAAACAGGTTCCAAAAGGCTACAATCACAAATAAACAGTGGCTACAATCACTAACAAACAAACAAAATGGAGACAACAAAGACATGGAAGGGGATTGATGCTAAGAACATGCAACTACTTCATGCATACCTACTTAGAACAACTTGAGGAGTGCCAAGAGTTTCATGGGGAAAGTGGGTTTGGGGGGAGGAAATAAGGGGAGAGGAAAGCAGGATGATTGGGAGGGAGTCCCAGACTCCCCCCCCCCCCAAAATGAAGAAAATGTGTGAGAGGGGAGACTTAGATATCTGAGGATACTGGAATCAAATAAAGAAAGTCCCAGAAAAAAAATTAAATAAAGGTGAGATGTGAGACCATGGCGGGCTTTGGTAAGGACCAAGAACCTGTGCTGGATTAGTTATAAAAGAGATTAGTGGCAAAGCCTATGCCTTTTTACTCAGAAGAAAATTCCATTGTGTTCATTGGGGCTTACTCCCAGGAAAGGGTAATTGGATGGTGGCATAAATATTCCAGTTGAATACTCAGGCAGTCACGAATAAACTGTGCCTCCAAAACCTACTTCTAGAAACAAAATATTGAAATAAATCAAGATATGTAGGCCATTTGTTTTTCTCCCCCTCCCTTCCATGATCTTGTGAGCAGAAAGTAGGATTGCATCCGTGTTTCATACCACTCTAATGTTAATACATTTAACACAACCTGAAAGGGATTCAATGCACCCACAACTAACAAGGGTGGTGTTCATCTACAATATTAAAAAGCCTGGACCAACCGGGATAACCAATGAAGGACAGAGTGCCTATAACTTTAACCATTAATACAAGGAGTTGAGCTGGCAACTCAACATGGAAAGGTTTAAAAAACTGCCAAAATTCCTTCTTCTATACAATATTTAAAGGTATAAGCACTCTATCCTCTATCGTATCTGGTCATGCTGAAAATGATAAAGGTTCCTAACTGCATGGGCAAGTCCTCAGTGCATAATGAGACTCTTTACAGTAGTGCAAAGATGGAGGAATACAGCACGTATGCTTATGTTTCCCTTTTGGCCTGTTGACTGAATGAATGAGGAATGAGTTAATTTCTCCAATATAAAAAGGTGCAAGTTCTGCAAATGGCAAAAAAAAAAAAATCTTTTTCGTGTATGTTGTTCCTGAAAGGTAGAAATTGAAAACTCATGATCTATATGTCTGAAGGTGTCTTTGGTCTTATTTAAGAAACACAGCATCACTCTTAACAAACTACTTTAGAAAAATTAGCAGCTTTTGAAACAAACTTGTGACATGGCAAGGACGACAGGAGGAATCTGTTGTTCAAAACCACAAATGTAACTGGAATTTCCCAAGGCTTTCTACATGACCACTCTAGACCCCAGTCTATATTGGGATTAGAATACTAAATGTTTTTTATACTTAAGAATTTCAAAGTACAATCCTAACCAATTTAGGCCGGCTGAAATCACCTGGCATATCTGTCATATCACCTGGCATACCTGGCATGTGGTGGTGTGAGATTGGTGTATGTCTGTGCAGTGGCCTAACCCCTCAGGAATGGGGCGGAAGTGCCTTACATAATTTTTTGACACCCCAGATCAGCACAGGACTTATGCCAGGGCTTGTGTCAGCCTACTTAGAGGTTAGGTTTGCAACCTCAATTGTTCTTCATTCCTTTTAAAATAATATAAATGTGTACACAAGTCACTTAGCCCAAGAGACCAGGCAGAAAAAGCCATTATTAACTGGCCCTATTACTACTTTAATGCATATGGAAATGCATATGGAATGCATATGAATTTCTTTGCATTCATAAACAATTTATACTGTTTAAATATAAACAAAGGTCAATGTTAAGCTTTTAAAGTCTGCAGATCAAAATTAGTACTGAGATCAGAACATGTTCTCTATTTTACTTACTAAATCATAAATCTGATTGGCCAACTGTACTTTTTCATCTGCGTCTTCTAGGGCTTTATAATAATCCTAAATGGGGAAAATAAAATATTTTAATTATATTATATACACTGAGTAAAAATTCAACTTTTGTAGTACTTTACAACATAAAAAAATATTGAAGAGGGTATAGGAAGTTCACAAGTTAAAAGAGTTAATAAATGTACAGATAACAATTGGTAAAGTTGTTAGTTTAATCTGTCCTGGATTCAGCTTGTTAAATTTGTTAGCAATGTGATAATGCAACTGAATACAAAAATATATACTGATAATAATAAGAAAAGGCACAAGTTGTATATTTGCTTTTAAATGAAGAGGAATCTATATTTCAGGAGCTCATGGCTTGCACATAACTCTTGAGTTAGACTGAACAGGCTACAATCCAGAGCAACTACGGGATCTTTTACACCAGTGCCTTTTACACCAGTGCCACCATAGTTACGGTGCCACCTACGTGAAACCTATGGGAAATGCATAGAGCAATCCAGAGTAAGTGCCTCTTATGTTTTCCTGTAGTTATTCAGGATTGCAGGGCTAATATATGAAGAGTTTTTCTTCATTTTTACTGCCAAGAGTATAATTAAAACCAGTTGAGTCTGGTTCTGAAGTTCTGTTTATTCTGGCCACAATTTATTTTATTCTCACCTTTTTAATTGAAGTCATTTGTTCTTCCCTCCATTCTGGTTTGTTTTTCTTTGCATTCATAAAAAATTCATTGACTCTTTGCTCCAGTTGATCCATTGCATCTTAAAACACACAGAACATTACAGTACATTCATCTGTCCTATAAATATTCAATGAATTATGATATGAAAATAGATATAGTATTGGCACTTTATTAGGAAATAAACATCATGAATTGTCACTGCATGCTGTTTAGATTCTCAGTAAATCTATTAGTCTTCTTTTGGGATTCTGAAACTATGCAGAAAAACCCTAAGTGGATCTTCTCAAGAGTAAGTCCCCACAGACATCAATGTGACTTAGACGACAATCCAGAGTAGTTACAGGTCAACTTACATCAACATAGTTATGGGGGCACCTATGGGAAATGCATAGAGCAATACAAAGTAAGTACCACTTACGTTGACCTAAGAGGTTCTGTAACTACAATCCTAAGCACATCTGCTCAGAAGGAACTCGTGTTCAACTCACTGGAACTTGCTCTCATTTAAGTGTCACTGGATTGCAGGTTTTCTTTTGAATAAATATGCATCAGATCACAGCCTCAGATCCTGATCATATGTAGGTGTCTTCCTAGGAGTAAGACCTATTGAAAACAATGGGGCTTACTTTTGAGTAGACATGGTTAGGACTGTGCTGTAAGTGTTCCTATAAGTGCCTGCTCCTGTAGTGGTGGAACAGGCACAGAGGTCTCCTCAAGGAAAGGAACATTTGTTCTCTTGTTTCAGAACTATATTATTACTGGAAAGCTGAATAGGATTGGGTCCTTAGTGAGGTTATAGAAGCCAATAAAGCTTCCTTCTATCAATGGAAGCCTTGCCAAAGGAGAAGAATAAAAAGGTTCAAACTTTGCACAAAGAAACATAAAAAGGAAATATAGGAATTAAAGAAGGACTTTGAGGAATGAGTGGCTGGCAACATAAAGGGGAAGAATAAAAGCTTCTTCATGCATGTTAGAAGGAAAATGGCATTAGCCCTTTAAATGGTAAGAGAGGAGAAGTTAAGATAAAGGGGGACTTTAAGATTGTACAGAAATTAAATGAGTTATTTCACGGAGAAATAAAAAAATTATGGATAGGAAGGTAGGGTGAATGGAAGGATGCTCTATTCCCTCTCACCTGCCTGTAATTGACATTCTTTGTGAAGTTTTGCATATGTTTATCAGTCTTCTATATGAGTCTGAGGTTGCAATCCTAACCCCAGTTAGGCCAGCACAAGTCCCATGCTGATCTGGAGGTGTTGCATAAGTGCAGTAAAGCACTTCTATGCCACTCCTGGGGGCAAAGTGCACTCACATGAACCAGTCTCCCCACACAGCCACAGGAATGGGAAAGGGGTGAATTATGCTGGCCTAAACTGGTGCAATCCTAAGCAATTTAGGCCAGCCTAACTCACCTGCATATCTTCCTATGATGGTGTGGGGAGATTAACATATGCCTGTGCACTGTCTTAGGCCTCAGGAGTGGGGCAGAAGTTACACTTTTGATGGCACTTTCGTGACACCTGCAGGTCAGCACAAGACTTAATGCAGGGCTTATGCTGGCCTAACTGGAGCTTAGGATTGCAGCCTCAGAACCTTATTTGTCATTCTATAAGCCAATGTTTCTCAAATGGTGGATTAAAAACCAATTTCAGATGGGTTCCCATTCATTTCAATATTTTTAATATATTAGATGATTTTGTCATCGTTTATGACTGAATTTGGGGAAATGTTACAGATCTGTACTTTTACCAGGCAACTATGTTCAGTATATGTTTTTAACAATGAGAATCAATGGGGCTTACTTCTTGGGTACGGGGAAGGCATGGGAAGGATCGCAGCCTAGGATCATAGCCTAGGGAGGCATGGGAAGGATCGTAGTTTAAAAATGTTCCTGCTTGATGATGTTGCTTCAAGCCATCACTTCAATAGGGTCCTGACAGACCCCATTCTAAAAAAGGGTCCAGCCTAAGGGTTTGAGAACCTCAGTTTGGATCCCCCTTTCTACTTGGATTCTTGCAGATTTCTCACTGACCTTATAAATTCTTCCTTATCCTATTTTTAACCAAGCTCCAATTTCAGTTGAAAAAGAGAAACCTACCAAGTTTTTTTTCCTTGGTTATGGAAGAGTGATTATTAAAACTGAACTAGTCTCTTCAACACTACCATGTTTGGATATATGTGTGCATGTATATGAGTAAGGATGTATATGTATGTGTGTATACATGTATGAATAATATGAACAGTGTGTGTATATATCACTGCGTTTGTATACTTGTGTATGTGTGAATATCGGTGTATTTGTATATATAGGTGTACATGTATGTTTGTGTATATACGAATGTACGTATATGTTTATGTGCTTGAGTGTAGGTGTGCAAATATGTTTATGTATATGTTTATGTATATGTTTATGTATGAGTGTGTATACATACGTGTACATCTATATATAGTTTGTGCATATATTTGCACAAATATGTGTGTGACTGTATATAAATATGTATGTGTGTATGTATATGTTTGTGTATGAGGACAATCCTAATCACGTCTACTCAAAAGTAAGCCCTATTGTGTTCAATGGATCTTACAGGAAATTGTCTTTAGGATTGCAGCCTAAATATGAATGTTTATGTGCATATACGTGTGAGAGTACGCATGTAAATATGTATGAGTAGACTGTATACATATATGAGTATGTGCATATATGTATGTTATGTGTATGTGCACTTATGAATGTGCATATATATACATGTGTATACATTGGAATGTTTGTGTAAATATGTATGTGTGTATATATAGACATATGTCTATATATCCACACATTTTTGTATATGAATATGCATATACAAGTGTGTATGCACATGAGCGTGTGTATATACATTTGTACATGTATGTTTGTGTATATACGTGAGCATATATACATGTGTGTGCGTGCATGTGTAAAAATATATGAGTGTCTGTGTATATATACAAAAACATACATGTGTTTTGGTATATATACAACACATGTACAAACGTGTGTTTGGTATATATGTATGTGCACATATATGAGTGAATGTAGTGTTTGTGTTATATATGTGCACATATATGCTTCTGTCTCTGTGTGTGTATGTATGAGTGTCTGTGTATATACAAACACATACACACATGTGTTTTGGTACATATGTTTGTGCACATATATGAGTGAATGTTGTGTGTGTTATATACGTGCACATGTGTGTGTGTGTTTCCTCCTCCCAGAGTTCCCTCCAGCCTAGTCCTGCTCGGCCCCGCCCCCTGGCGCCACCTGGCCAAGAGCAGGGAGTGGGCGTGGCTTGTGAGCGGTGGGCGTGGCCCAGTGCCGAGGGGCGTGGCCGACTCACGTACTCTGCACCTGGAGGTCCATCTCGCGCATCTCGGTGAACCTGTCGCGGAGGTCCATGGGAAGCTGCTCGATCACTGCAGGGAGGGGGAGAGAGGGGGAGGGAGTGAGTGAGTCAGCCGGCGCCATCTTGGAAGGGGCGGGGCCTGTGCCGGCGCCCCCGCCCTCGCCCCCTCAGCGCCCCCCACTCACTCTCCAGGTAGTCCTCCAGGTACAGCATGGCGAAGGCAGGCCCGGCCCGGGCTGGGGGCTCCGCGGGGCCTGCGGGCGAGAGGGGCGCCCGGGTGGGGTGTGTGAGGGGAGGGAAGAAAAGCCCGCCTCGTCCCTTCCAAGATGGCGCCGGCGCCGCCAACACCACCAGCCGCTCCACTCCGCGACAAACAACATCGGCGGCTCACGCGCTCGCGCCGTTGGCTGCACCAACCTCTGACGTGGGCCGGCCTCGCGCAAGGACTTCTGGGAAATGTAGTTTTCTTGGAAGAAACTACAACTGCAGGAACTACAACTCCCAGAAGGCACCGCTTTCGAATGTTTCAAGAAGGGATGCTCACCTGGACCATAAGACAGAGCATCCCTCCCGCAGGACCCCGAATGAGGATGCAGGAATGGATGGACCACTGGAGTGGATGGACTCAAGACAATCAGAAAATAAATAAGGGAATTTAATAATTAAACAAACAAATAAATAAATAGGGAGTTTAATAAATAAATAAGGGAAATAAATAAATAGGGAGTTTAATAAATATATAAACAGAGAAAATTATTAATTAAATAAAATGGGAATTTAATAAATAAATAAAGGAAATTAAATAGATAAAGAGGGAATTTAATAATTAAATAAATAAAGAGGGAATTAAATAAATAAGGGAATTTAATTATTAATTAATGAGTGAATTAATTAATTCAATTAATATAATACATATTATAATTTATAATAATAAATTAATATTTTATATCAAAATATAAAATATTATAAATTTTATAATTTTCCAATTTTATTATATATAATATAATTTATGCTATTATTTATAATAATTGTATTAATACAATATATATTATATAATATAATATTATAAATATTATCATTTATAAATATAATTATTTTTATATTATTATTTTTTAAAATAATAGAATTAATTAATATGTTAATTAATAATTAATTAATACATTAATTAATTGATACACTAAATTAATGCAGTGCAGTAAATTAGAATAATTTCTATCTAATCCCAACCAAACTTTCAAGACATTATTGGAACAATTCTAACCATGTCTACTCAAAAGTAAGCCCCATTGTGCTCAATGGGTTTTACTCTCAGGAAAGTGCCTTGAGGATTGCAGCTTCAGACAAATGTCTAAGCTGCAGGGGTATCAAAACCTTTAACTTTAGGGCTCTTGGCTGCAATTCTAAAGCCATTTTCCTGGGAGTAAGACCCACTGAACACAATTGGGCTTATTTTTGAGTAGACATGGTTAGGATTGTGCTCTACATCTCCAAGGTTTTTTATTCTACTCCAATATGAAGTTCACAGCAGTTTGGAACTGCTATTTAGATTTAGATTAAATTTAGATTTATTTATTTATTGGCCAAGTATGAACTCCATACCCGGAATTTGGCTTCGGCAACGGCTGCAGACATACAAACACCAACACACAAATATCAAACAATACATACAGAGCATACATCAGTTAGAACACTACTTCAGTATTTCCAAAAGTCCCTTAGCAAAGTTGATGGTTCAGCAATTTAATGGCACAAGGAAAAAAACTCCTTGTGCCTAGTTGACTTAGTGTACAGAGTCCTATATCGGCGTCCAGAGGGAAGAAGCTCAAACAAAATGTGTCCAGGGTGAAGAGGGTCTGCAGCAATACTCATGGCTCTCTTCTTGACCCGAGCAATATATAGATCCTCCATAGAGGGCAGACTGACTCCAATTATTTTCTCTGCCATACTTATAATTCTTTGTAGTTTTTTCTTGTCCAGTTTGGATGCTGTGCCAGTAATCATGTAATAAGTGATTAATTTGTAGAAAAGAAAATCTGCCTGGACATAGTTCTGCATTTTCTGATATGAGCACCCTGACTTTTAATCCCACAAATATTGAGCTAAGCTGTAGTTAAATCAGGAAATGCATTCAACACATGTTCAGATACTCTCTGTTCCTTATTCATCCTGGAAAAGAGTTGATAGGAATTTGGTACAGGGCCAGTTCCCAGCACTGGAACTAGGGTTCCAGGTGCCCTGATCCTGTATGCCGTGGAGTCTAATTTGAAGTTTGTAGGGTCAACATTCATATTTCATCAAGTGCAGTTTGGCACTCATTTCATGATTACTCTACTACTACTACTACTACTACTACTACTACACTTTATTTATATCCTGCCTTTCTTCCGGAGGGACTCAAGGCGGCTTACAAAACATCCATAAAAACACCAACAATAAAATTCAATACAGTAAAACAGTTAAAACAGGTATCTTAAAAACAATAAATATAAAACATTGCATTAAAACACTGATTAAAACCATAATAAAAAAGAACTTTTGCAGAAACTCAAATACAAAATGAAATATCTTGGGATGGGTTCTGTGTATCCCTAAATATTTGGCAGCTACTTCAAAAAATCCTGTCTGTTAAGATTAATGGGATTTATTATTTTGAAATAAATAGAATTGCTTTTTAGGCTGAACTAGGCCTGTGAGCTCTTAAGTGTAGAGCAATCCATGCTTAATATTTAAACAAATATTTATATTTAATATCTATTTTAAAACATTAATTTATGTTTAATATTTAAACATTTATTTTTTAAAAAATGTATACCCTCCCAATGCAAATACCCAAGGCCGTTTACAAAATGTTATAAAGCCACACATTAAACAATAAAAGCATCCAATACAAATACAGAAAATAAAAATAGACAGCAAATAATTTCAAACAATGTAACTCTGACATGTTCAATTATATCTTTATCTTTGGGTTAACTTCATCAGTCAGGGTTTCTCTGGAAATTACTTGCGGATTTCAGCTGTTTTGCAGGATGTGAGTGGTCACTGTTTATATTTTAATTTTAATGCCAGTGGCAAACAGCACAAACTAAAAAAAATCTCAGCCTAATTGGAGGTTAGGATTGCAGTCAAAGTCTCTACATTTTATGTTGTTGTGTTTGGTATGTACTATTCCAGCTAGAATCCAAAGAACAGTGAAACCGGTTCCATATGCTCCAAGCAACTTTGGACATATTTTGCAAACGGCCGCCTCCCCACCTTCTGTATGCTACGTAGCAAACCAATTTTGAAGCTGAGATGTCATCAGGACCCGCTGTTGAAAGGAGAAATCTGCTCGTTCCCGTTTTGTATGAGCAGCATTGACTTCTCAGTGTATAAGAGGAAAAAAGTTAAGGGTGAAAATGTCAGTTATCCCAATGGTCAAGCCCAGTGTGGAGGCCCAGCACCAACGGGCCCGGGCACCGGCCTCTCTGTAAGTAGCAAAGTGTTTGTATGTTGCTGGGACAAGCTTGGGCCACTGACACTGCCCCGTCATTGAACTGGGCTGCCCACCTGCACTTTTAGAAACTTGAAAGTGCATTATTATGTCTTCGAAACCATATAATCAGAATTGTATATGCTCTGTTCTCATAAAATCATACTCCTATGTCAGGGTAATTGAGTTCTGTATGAAGAAAATGGATGGAGAATTCCACAACATAAGTTTACATTCTCACATTTTTTTATTTTGTATATTTGTTAATAGTCCTGTAGGAGCCCTGAAGCCAAGATTTCCCCTGGAAATCGAGCTCTGCAATTGAAATTGCCCCGAGCCCTTGTAATGCTAAGCCTCTCCTTTTGATCAAAAGGTCTAGAAACTTGATTTTTTTTAAAGCGCTGCTGAAAAACAAAGTGATTTGATTTCTGAAAATCACAAGGAAGGAAGGAAGATTATTCGTTCATTTGTTTGTTCTAACACCCATAGCTTTGCACGTAAAGGCCGATAAAGATCCAATTAGTATCTGCACTAGAGGTGTTTGGAGACTTGCATCGTTACCCGTGGCCAGCAGAGGGGGCAGGCACACTGTCTGCAGGTATAAATAAGGGGATTTCAAGGGGACTTAACAGCTCTAAGCTCTGGAATATTTGGGAACTGAAGAATTAATACATAGTTTGTAAAGTATGTTCAATAAAAAAACAAAGGGCTTTCAGTTATTATACTGTTGCTATGTAATGTTCCATACCTTAGAACAGGGGTCTCCAAATCCTGGCCCTGGGGCCAAATGAAGCGGCCCCCTCAGCAAGCTTCAAGACCCTTTTATCCGGCCCCTGGGCAAGCCCTGTAATCCACTCCAATGCATTCTTATATGTAACTTCATGTAAATTTATTCAAATTTGAAACATAAATTAGGGTACAATCCAGAAGTGCACTTGAGTTACCCTATCTATCACTGGGCTGACCCAACTGCAAGATGGGCTTGGGGAAAAGGCTTGGGGCAGCCTAAGGCAACATAGGCTGCCCCAAGAAAGGTGGACCTGGGCTGCCCTAACTGGGCCAGCCTGGGCAGTTCAGGAGGCAGTTCAGGAGGGACATGTTGAGGGCATGTTTAGCCCTCAGGGCAGAGCAGTTACTCTGTATCCAGAGCCTGTTTCCAGGGCAGAAATTCCCTCTTTCAGCTCCTCAGGGTTATAACACCGCAGTAGCAGGTAAAGTAACAAGAGACCCATAAGGGTCCATGAGAAGGCAGAGTAAGAATGGCAGTGTTGACCAAAAATCTGAGTTCTTGGCCAACCTAGCTGCAAACCTCTGCCTCTCAACCTCAGGCTATGGCACAACTCTGGCAGCCCACGAACCTGTGGATACAGCAGGCCACTCCAAGAAGCCCCTTCTATTCACTGTAGACTGTCCTTGAAGTCTCATCAGGGACTCCTAAGGCAGGCAACACAGCTGTTCCTTGTTCAGTGTGATCTGAGGGGGGTCTCCTCTGGAGCAAACCCTCCCCAGGTGTCACTGACTTGCTGCCTACTGAGCATGCTCTGAGTAGACATGGTTAGGATTTGTGGTGGAGCATTATGTCTGTAGCAGCATTATGTCTGTAGCTACAGCACTATATACGTAGCAGCAGGCTGTGAGATAAAGGTAGATATTTTCTAATAAGGAAATTGTAGATTTTTTTTTCTGATTATTTAGTTGTTCTTGCAAGCCGTGTCAGAAGGATGTGGCCAGAGAGGAACTGAAGAAGAATCCCTAAGTTTCTGAGCACATGAAAGTCACCAATAAACAGGTGCATAGATCAGGTATAGAAAGATGAACTGATTGTAGAAACAGTGCCTAGAATGGGACTCTCCAACTGTGCAGTGGAACATATAAGGGTGCTGCAAGCAATGGTGCTGCAGTGTGCCTTGAGATAATGTACAAAAGGATCCCCAAAGTGCCTGACTGTAGAGGAGGCTGCTTAAAACTCTCTGCATATATCCATACAAATCAATGTCTTTAGGGCCAAATTAGACATGTTGTTTGATGTGTCTTTACTTCTGAGAATTGTTCCTGAGGCTTGGTAATTTTTTTTTTAAATTGCAGAAAATTAACACAAACAAAAAACACAAAGTAATAAGCAATTCTTTTTATTTTTGAGTAAAAGAGTGAAGGTTACACTGAGTTTCAATTCAGATAAAATCCTTCCTTATATCTTATATCCTTCCTTAATCCTTATATTTAGTGCAGAACACCTGATTTGGGAGCAGAAGAGTGCCTTCAGATTCCTGCAAAAACCTGTTTGACCCATATAGGGATTAGCCCCTTAAGGGGCTAAGGGGAAAGAAAAAAATTCTGTCCTGAACTCAGCAAAATAATAGCATCATCCCATTGTCCTACCCAACTGAAATTGAAGTGTATTTCTTTTAAAGTAGCAAAAAAGATTCAATAAGGCTTACATTTTCTAATCGCCACCCATGTTGGAATTGGTCACGCTTTGTGGATAATTCTCTTTCCGTTAGTTCCAAAATAGAAGCCATTTACTGAAAATTTAATTCATAGGCTGCAAATCTCCCCTAGTTCTAATTCATCCTCCACTATGTTGTCAACCTGACGTAGCCAATTTTTTAATTATAGATCATTTCAAAAATAAAAACAATTACAGTGGCGCCTCACGTGACAGAATTAATTCGTTCCGGAGACAGTTTCTTTATGTGAAACTTTCTTTACGTGAAGCGGATTTTCCCATAGGAAATAATGGAAACGCAGACGATTGGTTCCACAACCCCAAAAATATTCATATAAAAATATTAACTGGATGTAAAAACGATGACAGAACACTGGGATTGAATTCAAAACATGCATTCAATGTGCATGATCTTATGAAGTCTACTTAGGCTGCAGTCCTAAAGACACTTTCCTGAGAGTAAGACCCATTTAACACAATGGGGCTTACTTCTGGGTAGACATGGTTAGGAGGCTGCAATCCAACACACCTTCAAAGTGTCTCCCCACTTTCTCCATCTCTCCATCCTGAGCCTCTCTTTCCCCTGCTCCCTTCTGCCTGGCCCTGAGCTGCTTCATTCTTCTCCACGGCTCTTCTCTCCCTCTGCCCAGCAGACATCCGGCTACAGGAGGAACAGCACAGAAGTGTTGCTTTCACCATGGGCAGGTGCGCTAGGCAGCCCTGAAGCTTTTTAAACAGGTTGCCGGCCAGCGGGTCTGCCCCAGCTGCCAACAAATGTGTTCTTTACGTGAAGCACTTTCTTTACGTGAAGCAGAATCCTAGAGAAATTTTTGTTTGTTACGTGAAACTTACTTTACGTGAGGCGCCACTGTACATGTTTGAAGTAAGATTGGTAATTCCTTCTACATTTGTTTTTAGGGTGGTGTTTTGGGGGGGGATACATTTTTTTTTCAAAAATCATAGGTTCAGATATAACTGGCTTGAGGATCTGTGGCACTGAATTAAAAACATTTTTTGCAGATGTTTCTGTACAATCTTAGATATATAAATAAAATGTATTATAGACTTTCTCTCTCAATGATTAAAAGGAAAGCAGGCAAAATTTGTGCTTTAAAAGCAGGCCTCCATCAGTCTTGAAAGACTATGGTATCATGCTCGGTGCTGCATGCGTTGCATGTGAAGCATGAAAGCCTGGGTTAGATTGTTCTGGAGGATAGGCTGTTACCCAAGCAGCAAATCCCCTCTCTCCATGCCACTGAATTAGTCCAATGGAAAGGCAGAGCCAATACGATTGGATCCAGCTGGTGTCGCAGAGCTGGTCTAAGGACTGAAGCTCTTGTGGCGCTGGGCTAAGGGCTAAGGACAGAAGCTCTTGTGGGGCCGACCTGGGTCTCGAACCCTGGCCTGCTGGTTAACAGGCACAGTGACTTAGACCGAATGAATATAAGCATATTTTAATATAAAATAGCATACCTACAAATAAACAAAATATGTAGAAAACCTTTGAAAAGTTAAAATCGTTAGAACACCACTTGTAGTGAGTGTGAAATTATTTCATTACAGAACCAAAAAGTTTAATTTTTAGTTTAAAAAAGTAGTTTAATTTTTTTTATTTTGAGAAGTAATTCAAATAATCTACCGCAATGTAGCGTTGTGCGTATTTGACTAGTCTAGAGCAGATCATAGCCAAGTTCTCCTTAGACATGGGACTCAATTGGGAGCAATTAAAGGTGGTCCTGCACAACAGGATATCCCACAATTGTATTAATCATGACAATTCTAGCTTTCTAATACTTTTTAATTTCTTAGGCTGCTGGTGAGGTTGAAAAACATCTGCTTTTGAAATCCCATAAAGGAACTTAGTATTGCCAGAGAAACGAAACATTTTTTGGAAGCTTGGCTCAAGTTTAAATGAATGAGAATCACATAAGCACAAAATCCTACAAGATTACAGTCAGTCCCCATTCATCTCAGCGAGTCCTTACACTTTGAAGGTTCCTGGCGCATTATGGACACAATCCAAAGTAACTACGGTGAGTCCTTGCTCCTGTGTAAGAACAATTTACTCTGGATTGCAATATGAATTTCCCATAGGTTTTCACTATGTTGACATAAACATCTCTTAGGTGCTCCTGTACTTTCTCTGTATTGTAAAGTATGCCTTAAGCCAGTGCCCAGACATGTGCTGGCCTTCCTACAACACCCTGGGAATGGGAAGACAGAGTTGTGCCAGCCTAGGTTAGTTTTGCTCTCTTAGTTTTAGGACTGCAGAGGAGGGCTTGGCATGGAAGCAGAATATAAAGTATGAATTTCTCTGTAGCATCAGAGATGCTTTATCTGGAGTAACGTTGATTGGAAATTCATCTCTATGAATAGCAGATTCCTGATTAGGAAAGCCACAGCGACAATTCAAGCAGTACTTTTCAAGCAGCATGTGCGAGACCAATGATTCAGAAAGCTTCTGTATATCAGCTCTCTGGATATTTACAGGATTGTAATTTATATAACAGGATTGTAAAAAAAACTATACACACATGCACACAACAAGATCAAAATATGGTTGGCCAAAGCTTTATTTAGGACCAGCCCGAAGGAAGGATCATACAAAATCTATCAAGTTCTGCAAAGCTGTTTGTCAGGCAGATAGTAAACAAAACATCAACTCTGGATGTTAACTCTGGCTGCAATCCTTGTGTCTGTGAATTAAAAATTAAGTATAATTCTGTGCATCCCACTCAAATATACTTTCCATGAGGTTTCAATTTTAACACCCAGTTAGACCAGCCTGAGCCTTAGCATAAGTCTTGTGCTGACCTGGGGTTGTCACAAAAGTGTCATAAGGTACTTCTGCACCATTCCTGGGGGAGGGTTATACCAGTGCACAGACGTGTACTTGCCCTCCTACATAATCATGAGAACGGGAAGACCGATGTATTGTGCCAGCCTAGGTTAGGATTGCACCCTTCGTGTCCACTCAAATATTTGTTCCATTATATTCAATGCAAAGTTCTCCCTTTTAAGTGTGCCTAGGATTGTAGCCCAAGGTCTTAATCCTATTCGGTCTTTATGGCAGCGAATTGTATGACCTGGCATTCATAAAGGATGGAACTGCTGGCACAAATGATTGGTATACATTCCTACCCGCCTGGATACTAGAAACAGCAGATAAGGGGGAACCCTATCTCTTTGGCCCTCCACAGCTCCCTGTTATGTTTATAACAGTTTATTAAATGTTTCCTTCAAGCCCACGTGTTTGGTTAAAGCAAGAGACATTTTGAATGGGGATCTGTGGATAAGCGGATTCATGGATACCAGGGGATGCCATATTTGAGCCTGGGTCATTCCATTAAGATCTGTCCCTTGTAGCCCCATTTCCTATGCCCTGATATTTATGGACGTCTTCATGCACCATACATTTCTGCGTGCAAGTAACAGGACTACTGAAATGGGGACAACCAACTCAACACAAAGACCAAGGAAGAAATATTATTGCAGTATGAGAACAACTTTGCATCCAAAAAAGGGGGGAATCCTTACAAATAATTACTAGAAACCCTAACTGCATTTTTTGTGCTGGTCTAAGACCGTAATAAAGGTTTATTATTATTAACTGCATTTTAGCTCAAACATGGAGAGTTGATGCACATGGGTGCATGGGGGTTGATGCACATGGGGGTTGTTGTGCAATGGGGATGATGTGCAGTGGGGGGATGATGCGAACAACACGTGCAGGGGGAGTGTTGTGCATGGGATGGTGGTGGGCATGGGGATGTACAGGGGGTTCTCATGGGGTGATGATGGACATGGGGGTTGTTGCACATGGGAGAACGGTGCTCATGGGGGTATTGCGCATGGGAGAACATGCATGGGGTGGTGATGTGCATGGAAGGATGTACAGGGGTGTTGTGCATGGGGTGATGATGCACATGGGGGTTGCGCATGGGACAGTGCACATTTGGGGACTGCACACAGGGATGGTGCACATAGGAGGATGTCGTATAGGGGGTTGTTGCGCAGTGGGAGAATGGCGTATGGGGGAAATATTTCTCTGGCAGTGCGGGTACATTTTCGCTAGTCTAAAATAAATATGGCACTCTAATTTGTAGTTCCAAGTGATTTATATACTGGAATAAGAGTACCTTTAAACGGCAAGAGTGCCACACTAAACAGTACTAACACAAACCAGTCTGCTGTAGAAACATGATGATAAATTATTCCAAAAGCTATAGATTTACAGATATTATTAATGGACCTGTTATGCTTGGAATGCCTGCACTTTGTCACTTAAATGGCAACAAAAGATAGTTTGCTAGAATAGATTATAATCCTTTATGCTTCTACATAAATAGTTATAGTTCTCATGATTCTTTCCACTTTTTTATTTGCAGCCAGCTTTCCTTTGGCACAGCTCTGTCCTTGCACCCCATGATTTTCTATATCAACTTTCAAGCATTTTGGGTTCAATGAAACCATCAAAGGTAGTGCAAAAACCAACAGCAACCAAGTGAAATTAAGGAGATTGGGCAGTGGTCCTCAACCCTGGGATCATGACACCAGTGGGGTCACAAAACTTTAGTTCTGGGTCTCCAAATCCCAGCCCAGGGGCCAGATGCTGCCACCAGCAAGACACCTATATCTTGCCCTTGGGCAAGCCTTGTAATCCACTCCATTACATTCTTTTATGTAAACTAATGAAAATGTACCTGTGTTGCAGGAGTAAAATTTCCCCCGTACACCATCCCCCCACTGTGCAACAATCCCCAAGCATATCATCCCCCCATGCGCAACACCCCCTGTACAACATCCTCCTATGTGCACTACCACCCCATGTGCACCGCTTCATGCGCAACACTCCCTATGCACACTGTCCCCCTTGCACATCGTCCTGCCATGCACAACATCCCCACTGCACAAAAAACCCCATGCACATCATCCCCCCATGCGCATCAACATGCCATGCGCATCATCCCCCCAAGCACATCCACATGCCATGCGCATCGTCCCCAGGGCTTCAAAAAATTTAAGAACCGGTTCTCTGCCCATCTGGCAGCCACTTTTAAATGGCTATTTTTAAACTTTATATGTCCTATCTCTTGTTAAGAACCGGTTCTATAGAGTAGGTGCGAACCTGCTAGAGCCCACCACTGATCGTCCCCCCATGCACAACGTCACCCCAATGCTCAACCCCCTTCTTACACAACATCCCTCCATGCTGAACATCTCCACATGTGCATCAAAACTCATGCACAACGCCCCACATCGGTTCTTAGTGGGTATTGATGTCACAGAAGGAACACCCTCCCCAAATTTCATGCTTTCAGGTTTGGGTGTTGGGGCAGGGCTTGGATCAGTTAAGGATTCTTCAATGCAAAATATAGGAAGGAAAATGTGTTGTGCCCCTTTTCATCCCCTTCCGGTTGGAATTTCCAAAAACCAGTTCTTAGTGGATGCTTCCATGATGGAAGGCACACCCTCCCCAAATTTCATGCTTCTAGGCCTAGCGGTTTTGGCTGGGCATTGATGAGACAGTGAGTGAGTCAGTGACTTTTTGGTTTATATATATATAAACCTATATATATATATATATATATATATATATATATATATATATATATATATATATATATATATATATATATATTGTCAAAGTTATATACAGTTTCAAAAGAGTTTGAAGCACTAGATCCTTATCAATCTTTATTCACATCTCCCAGATAGACAGTACATATGTTTCTTTTATATAACAAGATTTGTGGTGAAGAGAGATCTTCAGAAACATGGACGTGGACTTAATAAACCTCCACAGAGGATTCAGGAGGTTTAGATTCCCCCCTCAAATATGGACATTTTTCTACAATTATATTTTCTGTGCCAAGCAATCTGCTAGTCTAGGATTACCAACAAACCTTGATTGGGTTAAAGATTTTGTGCTAAAATTCAAGAGAAGAATTATCTGGATGTGCTTTAAAGATGGTAGATGTTCCATGGCTTAACTCAAAGAAATGCACCTTTGAGCATAGCCAAGCTAATGGGACAGCTAAATCTCCAGCGCATGATTATAAGTAAAAATCAGACTTGGTTGAAGCTTGTTGAGAGACAAAGGCTGCAATCCTAAAGACACTTTCCTGGGAGTAAGAACCATTGAATACAATGGGGTTTACTTTTGAGTACACATGGTTAGGATTGTGCTCAGTAGCATAGCTAGAGGGAGGATTACATAGTATGTATGGCTGGTGCACACTGCGCTATGTAGTCATCCCATTCCATTTATTGGTTGGGGTCATTCCAAACAGCAACGGCAACACTGTACAAGGTTCAACACTGTACATGGTTTGGTGCTCACCGAACCAAATGGCATCTCCTGCATGTTGCTGACCTGTTCAGATTGGCTCTGATTGGGCCACTGCCATGCCTGTGATATGTATTGTAACACCCCCCCCCCACCAGCTATGATACTGCTGATTGATTTTGGGCGCAATCCAGAGTAACTACTCATAGTCCTTGCTCCGGTGTAAGAACAATTTACTCTGGATTGCAATATGAATTTTCCATAAGTTTTCACTAGGTGGTGCTGTAACTGCAGGTGCACGTTGGATTGGAGGGTTAGTTAGCGGGTTCTGACTGTTCTAAAACAACCCTTGAATTGTCAAATATTTGTCTACTCCTGTTTTGCATTACAAAATACCTAAGTTAGGCTGAGAAAAATTAGGTAATGGCAGTGAAAGGGGGGGTTGAGCGTGTACAGAGCATGCGGGTTTTGGGGTGCAATCCTAATCCTATCTACTCAGAAGTAAGCCCCATTATATACAATGGGGCTTACTCCCAGGAAAGGGTGTTTAGGATTGCAGCCTTATTGTCTTTTCCCAGTATATTCCTTTTTGTAGACAGCAAGAGTTTTTTTCCAGAATGAAACTAGTGTTCCATTTCTCAACCTTAGAAAAAAGATTTCAAATATATGTCAGTGATGTGGGAATGAAAAACATACATTGCATTACATTTTGAGGGAATGCCCTCCTGTTGAACATTACGGCGAGTGCCGCTGGCTAACATGACCCAAAGCTCCAAGTGAAGGAAATGTGAAATTCCATTCTACTGGTGACTTATGGTCGCTGGAATTGCTTGGTGACCTCCAGAGTTACAGGAGGAATGTAGTTGGCTTTCTTTATTTATACATCCTGGCTTATAAATGTATTGGACAACAGAGACCATTTGATTATGAGATTTTTAGGCTGCAAAGCTATAGACATTTTCCTGGGAGTAAGACCCATTGAACACAACGGGGCTTACTTTTGAGTAGACATGGTTAGGATTGTGCTTTTGGCTGAATTTTACTGAATTTACCCTACAATCCAGAGTAAGTACGGGAGGAATAAGAAACATAAAACTTTCAACTGAAGCTTTGTTTCCAGCGTGGAACGGAGAGATACTGTTTTGAATTATTGGGAATATAAGGCAAGAAGAATATTACATTATGGCCCATATCCTAAAGTCAAATTAAGCCCTTTGCACCGGAGCAGTTAAGGTGACTTTCCATAAGATAACACTAGAGGGTGACGTTACTGCATGGACCCATAACTGCTCTGGATTTTTACCCTGTGATAATACTAGAATGGGGTTGGTTTGACAGAAGAAGGGCCCACGCAGTATCCAACTATCCAAATGCCAATAGCCTTTTTTTCCTTTCTACGCTGCAGGATGTAGCAAATGCTCCATTGGAATAACTTAGGGTTGCCATAATTCTCTTCCACAAAATTGAGACAGGATCCTCTGTTAGATTTGCCAGTGTGTGAACACATTCCCCCCAAAATTGAGATTGCTCTGTTTTTCGGGACATATGGCAATGCTATCACGGTTGTAACGGTGCAAAAGAACTGGCCCTAAAAGAACTACCAATGCAAAAATTCTGCACTTCTTTCTTAGAGTACAATCCTAACCATGTCTGTTCAAAAGTAAGCCCCATTGTGTTCAATGGGTCTTACTCCCAGGAAAGTGTCTTTAGAATTGCAGCCATAATACACTGGAAGGAGAGAGAGCTCAGTAGTGGAAGATCGAAGAAGACGTTGAGCAGCTGGATGTGGTTCACATTCAGCACATGTCCTATTGGTATAGCCGTGTCAGAGCGGGAATTTTGGTTAGGGTTTGGTCCTAAGTAGCATAATGGTAAGCACAATCCTAACATACCACTCTGCTGGCCTAGAGTATTGCAAATGTGTTGAAATTACTCAGTTGAATTTACTCGGCAAAAGTTAAATTTACTCACAAGTTGGCTGTGCTGATAGGACACCAGCGCCATATCCTGCACTATAGTTAACTTCAGAGTTTTGCAAAAGTGGAGAAGGCCTTCACCACATCCTAACCCCTCAAACCATCTGGAATTATATCAGACTACTTGGACTTCCACTGACCATATAAATGGTGGATCTCCCAGTAGCACATATGAAAGGCTGGGGTATTACTTCGGATAGAAGAAAACTGTCAATTACTACTTGAGTTATTAAAAATTATCAATGACTCAGTTACTCCTTACCCAAGGAGACTTCCAGTCATCTCCAAACCTTTGCCAGATACTGTGCCAGCCATATAGTCCGACACAGATTAGGATTGGGCTACTCAGGGATAACATTGCCTTATAGGAGGATTATTTCACTTTTAAACCAGTATCAGGATGCTAAGGCAACTTTTTTAAGGATTGAAAATGCCTTTCCAAAGGGAATATTTTTGGGGTAAGTAATGTTGCAGAGAAAGCAGGATATAAAATGTTCACATGCACATTTGGGCACTGAACAGAAACATCTTCCATTAGTAACAACATCCCAAAATGGCCTTTCTTTTTTATATATAGCCTTACTAAAGTGCTAAAAATTAATACCAAAAATCTCAATTTTAATATGGATTAAGATAACCTGTATAGATGTCATTTTAAATTTGTATGGCAACTAATTCTTATAAATACTTGAGAATTTTTTTTATAATAAGATATCTTCTTAGAATTTTAATGCAACTTGGTTATACATGGGCTTTTTTAGTAAATTTCTAGCTACTGCTACTGTAAAACAGAAAGCAAATAGCAGCACATACCACAGAGGTGCCATATCATATAGCAGACATGATGGCCCCAGCTGTTCCTTTTGCTCAGAATAATTATCTATTCCACACCATTTTGTTGTTGTTTTCAGTTTACTAGAACTGTTGGCACTTCTTCCTCTACTCCATCACTTATAGAATGTGATTTATTACCTTCCCTTGGTACCACCTCCTTCCCTTATAAAAAAGACGCTATTCATTAGTACAGACAAGAATATTATATACTGTACTGTAGCTCTTTTTCTGGTGTATAAAGTGGCTACGCATTTCGGATAAGTAATTACAGAAAAAAGGCCCTTGGAAATCTCATGGTCTGATTAAAAAAAATCCCATCTCGTAAGCTTTGATCCCATTAAATAAATCCCATTGATTAGGGTCAGAGGTCCCATTGATTAAATCAGAGGTCCCCAAACTTTTTAGGACATGGATTTCATTATATATTTTCCAAACTTTTATGGGCTGAAAAAATGTGCTTACTATAACTGTATGTTATTGATAATTAATATTAAATCACATTTAAAAAGATGGCCCAATTTAAAAAATCTCCTGGATGGAGGAAAATATCTGCCCTAAAAATTGCCATAGTTCTTGGATTATTATTTCTTTTTTAGACTTTTGTTACTGTCACATCTAAGATGTTCCAAAAATGATAGAAGTCACTGACATGTTTCCTATGACAATATAAAAAGAGTGAAGCTAAATTTAATACAGAAGGATAATAAATGAAGGGGAATTGAAGTCCCCAAATATAATGCTCTATTATGCTGCAAGTCAGATTAAAATAATTGCTCAAGGGTTAGAAATGAATGAGAAACCTTTTTTGTATTTATTATACCAAGATTTGTTTTGCTGCATATTGATATATTCTTCTTTGGTATTATAAAAAAAATGGCAAAATTTTTTTTTTGAAAATGTGCTAAGAAATAATCCTATTATCCAGGCAGCATTAGAGAATTTGGATAAATTTAGAAGATATATAAATACAAATACAAAGTTTTCTGCCTTGGGTTCTTCTCCGTATCACACAGCATTTCAAACATGCTGATGACATATTATTATGCCAGTCACAAAAGATTACTAGATTAAAAGATATTAAGAAAGAAGGTACAGTATATATTTGACCAATCAGTAGATAATGCCCAAATTAGGTGGAGTTAAGTTTGATAGCTTCAGGGAACAGAACTGGATCTTAGCTTCAGGATTAATAGAGGATGAAAAGCTGATTTACATCAGGAAATATAAGAGACAACGGCTGCAATCCTAACCACGCTTTTCTAGGAGTAGGGCTGCAATCCTAATGACACTTTCCTGGGTGTAAGACCCATTGAACACAGTGGGGCTTACTTTTGAGAAGACATGGTTAGGATAGTGCGCTAAGTACTGTTCAACACAATGGGACTTACTTTTGAGTAAACATTCTCAGATTTGCACCAAGTTATTTTGGTTGTATTGTAATTTGTTTACGGTTATATGGAATGAAAAATGCAAAATTTAAAATGAAATAAAGTAATACTATAATAGTGTAACTCCATTAGACACAAGAGAAATGACTTCTAAGGCATGTATAGGATTACACTATTGTCCTAACTCCACTAAGGGCTGTGGGTGGTGCAAGTGTTAAGACACTGTACCTGTAAACCATCAAGCCAGGTTTTGAGACCTGAGTCCCTACAAGACAGGGTAAGCCCCTGTCCTTACCCAACTCTGCGACGCAGCTGGAACCAATTGTATCAGCTCTGCCGTTCCATTGGACTATTTCAGTGGCGTAGAGAGGGAGGATTTGCTGCTTGGGTAACAGCCTAGCCTCCATATCAATCTACCCAGGCCTTCGTGCTTCACATGCAGCATCGAGCACGATACCAAAGTCTTCAAGACTGATGGATGCCAAGTAACTCCACTCCAATTTCCAAATATCAAAATACGTTGCAATGTTATAGGAGGCATCCCATCTTTTCACTAATTAGATTAATAACTTCTGTCCAAAGCATCCTAATTACATCATGTTCCCATCAAAATGCTGAAATACAGCATTTGCTTTTTAGCATTTACAGCAATTATTAGAATTGTTTTTAGAGATTCTTGCAAGCCATGCCATACTAGTTTTAGGTATCATCCCTTTTAGGCATCATCTCTTAGTATATTTAGGCTGCAATCCAGAGCAAATTCAGCCTGCTCTGACCTAACTGCACTCTCCTAACTATTCTGTATCCAGAGCAGAAAGTTATGCTGAATCCAGAGAGTCAGGAAGCCTGGGCTGCCCTAACTGCTCCAGAGCATGCTAAGTAATTGACACAAGGGGAAGACTTGCTCCTGAGGAGACACCCCTCAGATCACACTGAACAAGGAACAGCTGTGGTGCCTACAGTGCTGACACGACTCTGCACATCACCTGGTGCGGAAGTCAGTGTGTCATCCCTGGGATGCGCCCCCCCCCACCTGGACTGCAAAGTCACCAAAGTTGGCATCTGCGCAGTTGTTTCTGAAGCCAACTGGCTTCAGAAAGAGTACTGCGCAGGCACCATCTCTGACACCTGCGCAGTACTTTTCTGAAGACTTTTGGCTTCGGGGGAGACTGTGCAGGCGTCAGAGTTGGTGCCTGTGCAGTACTCTTTCTGAAGCCATTCGGCTGCCGCTCCGCCTCCTGAGTGAGGCCGAATGGCTGTGCAGAGGCGCGGACTTTCTCTGCTCTAAGGAAGTCTCCTCTGAAGCTGTTCGGCATGCTCAGTGTGTTTCTGCGCAGTGCACCTCAGATGGCCGTTCAGGCCAGCTCCTCAGACAAGTGGCAGCTTCTGGCTGATTCTCCGCCTTGGAGCAGGCCTGAATGGGGGTGCTGACGCCCGGGGCCTGCCAAAGGACAGTCAAACTCCTCCGGCACATCACCCCATACGGAGCGCATCCCCAATGCAGCCCACACCAGCCGCACCAGTCTGGTGACGCCACTGGGTGCCTGCCTTATAAGGAGTCCCTGATGAGATGCCAGTACATTCTACAGTGAATACAAGGGGCTTCTTGGAGTGGCCTGCTGTATCCTGAGGTTTGTGGGCAGCCGTAGTTTGTTCCATATCCTGAGGTTGAGAGGAAGGGGTTGCAGCTAGGCTGGCCAAGAACTCAGATTTTTGGTCAGCACTGCCATTCTTACTCAGGCCTTATCATGGACCCCTATGGGTCTACTCATTACTATACCTGCTCCTGAGGTGGTATAACTCTGAGGGCTGGAGGAGGGCATTTCTGCCTTGGAAACAGGCTCTGGATTCAGAGTAACTGCTCTGCCCTAGGCAATGCTAAACATGCCCTCAACTTGCCTCTCCTGAGCTGCTTAGGCTGCCCCAGTTAGGGCAGAGCAGGTCCACCTCTCTTAGGGCACCCTATCTTGCTTTGCTCTGCCCTAAGCCTCCTTCAGAGTAACTGGGCTGGAGCATCTTGCAGTTGCTCCAACCTAGTGTTAGATAGGGCAACCTAAGGGCTCTTATGTGGACAGATTAGTTGCTCTGGATTGGGCTGCCTGAGTTTAATAGACTCTTACATATTAAACAAAGGTGACCAGATCTTTCGAACACATTTCTTGCTGTTTAGAGTCAGTAATATTTAACTCCTTCAGGAGTGGGATTAGACCAGGAGCTACAATAAGCGGGAGGGCAATTTTGGCCTTTAGAACAGTAGAGGCTGAAAGAGCAGAACATGTGTTGAATGAATGAGTCTGGGTATAACTGAAAGGCATTGAAAGAGTGGATTGTCAGAAAAAGAAACATAAGACAGAAATTTGTTCCCTTGTACCTCTGCAAGGACTTGATCGTTGCTGGGATGAACCACAATAAAATAAGCCTGCTCTGAGATTATTTACCACTGAGGTTTCTATATAATTCCTGCAGTGTTTGGATGCTTCTTATAACTGTGGCATGCTATGCTTTAAGCAGCCTCCTCGGCTTGCATCACAGAACTATGTATAGCGCACTCGATGCTATCTTTGCAGGATCAAAGGAAAGTTCACTGTGCTTCACCGACAAAGATAGATTTAAAGGGGTTACCAGAGTAATTCCTTGTTATGCTGCCCCGATGAGTCTCTTTGAACTGATCTGAGCACGGCCCTGCAGGACGTGTCCTAATGTACTGAAGGCTTCATCAAATCAGGAAAAATATGACATTTAGAGTTGTTTCACCTGGAAGCAGCTTGGTTCAAATGACAAAGCTTGGCCAAAGATAGCTAGATGACTCCAATTCTATGGCTCTTGGAGTTTGGGGACCAAAATTAGAGCATCATTCTGCATTGCACTTGGGCAGTAATGTATAACTCCCACGCAGAGAAACAGCATCCTTAAACAGGACAGGTGGTCCACTTACTGGATTTACTGGAGCCCCATGTGACTAATGTGGTGCAGCAAGAGTTAAAAAAACTTGATGACACACAACTAAATATGAGTGTATATGCCTATATCTTAAAATGAAATTAAGCCCCTTGCTCCGGAGCAGTTAAGATGACTTTCCATACGATAACACTAGAGAATGACATAACTCTGTGGACCCATAACTGCTATGGATTTAGCCCTAAGACCCTATCAGGATCCCCATCTGGGCCCAGGTGTTTAACACAGTTAAACAGCAGGCACAGATCCATGGAGATCAATCAGCTCCATCACTCAAATTATCCCATGTGATGCTCCCAACCCCTTGGGTTGTAGCAGTAGCCATTTTTGGCACCACTGCAGCCTTGGGAAGCACAGGATTGTCAAAACTGCAATCCTATATAGGTATCCCCCTCTTCTGATGGTTTGTTTTCTGATGATCCACTCTTTCAGTTATACCCAGAACTCATTTACTCAACACACGTTTCACTCTTTCAACCTCTCTTTGCTGTTCTAAAGGCCAAAATTGCTTTCTCCCATGTTGTAGCTCCTGGTCTAATCCCATTCCAAAAGAAGCTTATGAGAATCCATTTGCAGAAATCTTTATGCAGCAACAGGAATTTGCAAGATGAAAAAAGGGGTATTTGCAATTAGCTAGCTAAAAAAGCATTGGAGGCAATATTTATAAACTTAAAAAGATTGGGTTCTGCTTTCCAATGGTTTTCACTTTTGGACGGTGTTCTGGTTCCTGATCCATCCAATAAGTGGGGGATGCCTGTACTCAGTTTCCTGGGAGTAACCCCATTACCCCAGAATTCATGGCAATAAGTGACTTCAATTAAAATGATGATGGGCAAAATCCAGAGTAACTACAGGGAGTCCTTGCTCTGGTGTAAGAACAATTTATTCTGGATTCCAATATAAATTTCCCATAGGTTTTCACTAGGTGGTGCAGTAACTACGGGTGCACGTAAATTCTCTTGCGTGCTCTGGATTTGGGGGTAAGATGGCAAAAAGCCATTTGATCTCATAGAGATACTCATTAGTTGCAAATCACAGAGTATAACTGTGCAAATCTTGTCCATAATTTCAAAATACGAGACAGCCCAATTGTAACAAGAGCCAAAGAAACTACTTCTGAAGGCTGCATCCAGCCAGCAGGCCTTATGGTTAACACTCTTGGCTTAAAGGGTGCATAAAGAAAGAGCAGTATGTTCTTCTTCCTTTACTGGAGCTTAGCTTTCCTTAGCCTTCTCGGGCTTTTTCCCAGCATTGTGGCACTTGTCCATAATGATTCATATTCCCATTCACTGCCTCCTCTTTCTGTCTCCTGTTTCATTTGCAATTGCCACATACTCATCCAGAATGCAGAAACCACCTCTGCTCTTGTCATTCTCTCACTATTTCCCTGCACCAAAACTCGGTTCCCCTTTTTTTGCTCCTGCCACAGTTGCTTTCTCCTTTGGCATTCCCTGTTCTTCCTAACCAGCTAGGGTTGCCATAATTCTCTTCCACAAAATCAGGAAAGGACCCTCTGTCCCATTTGCCAGTATGTGAGCACAATCCCCCCAAATCAGGATTGTCCCTGTTTTTCAGGACATATGGCAACCCTATAACCATCCTGAAGTTTGTGATGGGGTACCCTTTTCTAGAGTCTGCAAGTTACCACCTTTGCCAGTCTTCAATTAATTCTACTCCCCTTTGAAACTTCATATTGCCATTGTATGTAACAGCTGCACCCCGCATATGCTTGATTTCAGACTTTGATGTTCAGAAGTTCATGTGACAATATCCTCAGGTTGCTCCTTGATCATTCATGTTGGTGATTCCACCAGCCCAGCTAGCCTCCTGTCACCTTCTTCAAAGGTTCATCTAGCCTTGGATGATCTGCCCTTTAGCCATTCACTTGACCTTGTTGATGAAACATGCTCTTTTTCTGACCTCAATGCACGGTTGCCATATGTCCCAGAAAACCAGGACTGTCCCAGTTTTCAGGGATTGCGTTCACATACTGGCAAGTCTGACATGGGGTCCTGTCCTGGTTTTCTGGAAGAGAATTATGGCAACCTTCCCTCCATGGAATTCCCTCTGTCTGCTCATCATGTTATATATGTGGTCCCAACCTTCTGGAGATATTTGGAGACAAAAATCAGAATCATTGTGGAAAACATACAACTTCCCTGAATACACCCACATACAAAAATACAATTAAACCAGCCACACTCTCCTCTCTAGATGGTCATGGGTGGCAGTGCTGCACAGACTGGTGTGGTGGGTGGCTAGATCTAGTTTGTCTATAGCTGGACAAACCTAGAAGAGCCAGCCTACAACTGCAGAAGTTCATGCCTTTTCCCTCCCCAGTCCCTGAATAGCGTATCCTGGCCTCCTAGTCCATATCTGACCTCCAGGTCCATCAGCCAGATCCACCTTACAAAAGAGTCAGCCAGTCAACAATCATATCTCCCATTGTGTAACATCTGAATGTAGTGACTATTCATTCAATATAGTGAATTAATATACTGATCCAGCCTTGTCATACGTGGATTTTTTATACATGGATTTGACTGAACATGAATGACCACTGCAAATCCCAGTTTTAAAAAATACTGCTTTTCTACTGTTGTAGAGAGGTAGTCATGGAAGGCATCATTCCATTTTTCAGCATCTGCAGCATCTCCGCAGATACTGAGACACTAACGTATTCCATTGGGTGTAATGGAGGAGTAAGAAACCGAGAAGTGGGTCTTTAAACCTATTATTTCCCATTGTTTTCTTTATACAGGGATTTTTTTTATAATCCATGGGAGATTTGGGAATGGAACCCTAATGGATAAACAAGGGACACCTTGTAAATGAATACATTAAGAACCCAAATGTATACATTTTATCAAATTTTAAATGGCTTGTCCCTTTTTAAAAGAATGTTAAAGTGATCTAAATGGAATTTTTTAAACTTAGGGCAAAATCCAGAGTAATTACGGGGAGTCCTTGCTCCGGTGTAAGAACAACATAGGCTGCAATCCTAAAGACACTTTCCTGGGAGTAAGACCCATTGGACACAATGGAGCTTACATCTGAGTAGACATGGTTAGGATTGTGGTATTACTCTGGATTCCAATATGAATTTCCCATAGGTTTTCAGTAGGTTGTGCAGTAACTACGGGTGCACGTAATGTCTGTTACGTGCTCCTGTAGTTACTCTGGATTGTGCCCTTATACAGGTAAATTGTACACTTTGAGCACAATCCTAACCATGTCTACCCAAAAGCACATCCCATTGCCTTCAATGAGTCTTACTCCCAGGAAAGTGCCTTTAGGATAGCAGCCTTATACAGGTAACTGTAATTTGTCTTGGAGATGCTTTTTCACTTGTTCTCAACAGAATTGAAAATAACTTTCTGATTTCTAACCCTCCCAGTTACACGATACTGTTTTATTTGCATGGGAACTTTCTTTATATTCATGTTCCCATTTTGGTGTCATGGAAATTTCACAAATCCTGATAGCTCAGAAGAAAGAAGTGCTCCCCAGAGACAGTTCATTGGATCTACAGAGCCTGCCAAACATTCATCTGTGGAACCTGCTCTATTGCCATTAAGTGCCTGTTCATGCTTTGGGTCTCATATTTGCCTTTCAATTCATCACTGAAACAGAAGTGAACAAATGGAAGTGTCCGTAAGCGCATTCTTACCTCTTTTAAATAAAGTCATAAAAGTAGGATAAAAATAGGAAATGAGCTTGTGTGCATATGGGCGAAGCTTCACAATATAATTTAAGATACTTTGCCATGCAATCTGATGCGTGCTGACTTGGAAGTAAAATCTCACTGTGTTCAGAGGGGCTTACTCATATGTGGTTGTGAGTAAGATTCACTAAGGGCACAATCCAGAGTAACTACGGGAGAACGTAAGAGACATTATGTGCACCCATAGTTACTGCACCACCTGGTGAAAACCTATGGGAAATTCATATTGCAATCCAGAGTAATTTGTTTATACTCCGGAGCAAGGTCTCCCCATAGTTACTCTGGATTTCACCCTAATGCAGTGTGCTAGGGCCCACTAGGTGACTTGCTAGATTGAAAGTCAATTTAAGGTGGGTCCCCATTCATTTCAATATCAGGGTGATCAGATGCCAAACCCAAAATTCCTGAACCCCAAGGCCAAAATTCCTACTTGCTGAGAAAAATTGCCAAAAAATGTATTTTTTGTTTTTGTTTTTTGGTTTTTTGACCATAACTTTTGATAGGAAGGAGATATCTCAAAATTGATTTTTGCACTGGATTCTGCTCTTCAATATGAATCCAACAACATATGGCATGATGGGGTACTGTGCACTATCACAAAGTTTCAAAATGAAGCCAAAATATAGGACAATGATGCCAAAATGTAGGACACCAGGACAGGAAGCTAAAAATCCTGACAAATCCGGGTTTTTCCAGTCATCTGGTCACCTTGTTTCAATATGGATTTAATTTTTAATATATTAGACTTGATGCTACTATGGTATGTGATTGCATTTGGGGAAATGTCACTTTTCCATACTTTTAACAGGCTGCTATGTACTGTATATGATTTTAACAATGCTAATCAATTGGGTTTACTCTCAAATAAGCATGGATAGTATTGGGATGTTTGGAGAATAATTTTTAAAACAGATCAGCAACACCTTGAGTGTCAGGAGGGTTCTTCTTTGTTTTAAATGAACTTTTAAACTTATTGTAAACCTTTAGTTTACATACGGTGCAATCCAGAGTAACTACGGGGAGTCCTTGCTCTGGTTTAAGAACAATTTGCTCTGGATTGTAATATGAATTTCCCATAGGTTTTCACTAGGTGGTGCAGTAACTACGGGTGCACGTAATGTCTCTTACATGCTCCTGTAGTTAATCTGGATTGTAGGGATAAGTTTATTTGACATAATTTTTTTGTATGAGGGATGTTAATGTTCCTGCTTGGCAATGACCCTTCCAGCAAGGCAACCCAAGATCATCCAGTGCCAGAGTGTGCCAAATGTCCCCCAACCCTACACCACTCCCCCCAAAAATCTGGTGAAATGTTGTATCACGATGTCACACACGGATACACACTTAGGTACTTACTTATTATGTGGCTTTTTCCACAAAAATCATGGGAAGTTAATGATCCACCTTTCCAAAAAATATTTGTTTAATTGATTTTTCCACCCATATGCAGATCAGGAAGTTGTCAGCACTTTTATCAATATGACAGACAACCCACTAGACCAGGCTATTTTGCTTGTATTTTTTTGTGTGTGCACAGAAAAATAATCTTCATTTGTCTGCTTTCATAATTCTGTGACAAAGACTGCAGTCCTAACTTCCACTTAAACCAGGCTAAGGCCTGGCATAAGTCCTTGCATAAGTCCAGGGGGTGTCACAAAAGGTGCTGTAAGACACTTCTGGCCCACTCCTGGGGGGATAGGACAATGCACAGGGATATGCCAGCCAATCTCCCCAACACTATTAGGGCAAAATAGACCAGGGGTGCAATCCAGAGTAACTACGGGTAGTCCTTGCTCCGGTGTAAGAACAAGTTGCTCTGGATTGCAATATGAATTCCCCATAGGTTTTTACTAGGTGGTGCAGTAACTCCGGGTACACGTAATGCAGTAACTCCGGGTACACATAAACTCCCCAAGTGCTCCCGTAGTTACTCTGGATTGTAGGGCAGGTGAGTTAGGCAGGCCTAAATTTCTTAGGATTGTGCCCAAAGTCAACTATTTTTGTTTTGAACTGATTCTTTTTAAAACTTACAAGCATTTCTTTTGCAGGGGTACTTTCAAAATGGAAAGAGTGATTGTTATTCTGTCTCACCACATACTTTAGAGTGCAATCCTAAGCATGTCTACTCAGAAATAAGACCCATTCTCAATAGTACTTACTACCTTGGGGGTTGCAACCTTGGGTGAGGGGGTTGTGAGAGGATGGGATCCACCAACATGAAATCTGGCACTGGACTTTCCTGGGAGTAAGTATTCCTGAACCACAATGGGACTTACTTCCAAGTAGACATGGAGGAGCATCCCAGCAGGAAACTATCCATTCATTTGTTTGAAAGAGGTCAGTTTAGTCCTGAACCAGGGTGACCAGATGTCATAACCGCAAAAGAGGACAAGACCCCCCAAAAAATGTAGGAAACCCAAGAAAATGAAAACTAAAAAATATATTACTTTCATGTACTTAATTTAAACACTATATTAATTTTAAAACTATTATATATAATGTACTCCTTCTAGCAGCTGCAATGAAAATACACAAAGTATTAACGTCACAAGAGTCCAACTATAAATTTTAATGATTTAGGACCTATTGTAATGGATACATTTTACAATTGCTGATTTTATGTACACAATTGACAACAAATGATACGATATGATATGTTTTTGCATTTGATTGTCTATATTTATGTTGTTTGATCTTGGATTGTAAATATAATAATAATAATAATAATAATAATAATAATAATAATAATAATAATAATAATGTACTACATATAATTTATATGTTTATTATAAACACGGTCTACCTGCTGCCTGCTCACTATGAATATTTTTTTTCAGGATACAAGGCTAAAAAGAGGACATGTCCTGGAAAAAGAGGACAAATGTCACCCTAGCTACTTTACTTACTATTAAATTTAAAACTGTTACATATAATTTATTGATTCCAAGAAGGCACCCTGCTGCCTGCTCACAAGGAAAAAGAGGACAATGAAGATTTTTTTCCCAAGAAACTTTTTTTTCCAAGCTGAAAAAAGAGGACAGATGAGCCACTTGGGCTGTAATCCTAAAGGCACTTTCCTGGGAATAAGACTCATTGAACACAAGGGGGCTTACTTTAGAGTAGACATGGTTAAATGTGCTCAAAGTCTCTTTTACATGCTTCCCCCCCCCACCAAATGAATACATGGAATACATGTATGGAATACATGGACAGATGAGTACATGGAAAAGGGGGCAATGAAGTTTCTCTTTCAGGACACAAGGCTGGAAAAGAGGAAATGTCCTGGAAAAAGTGGTCATTTGGTCACCTGTCCTGGAGCAGAGCATCAGATGAGCCACTTGGGCTGTAATCCTAAAGGCACTTTCCTGGGAGTAAGACTCATTGAACACAAGGGGGCTTACTTTAGAGTAGACGTGGTTAAATGTGCTCAAAGTCTCTTTTGCATGCTTCCCCCCAACACCAAACTGAATGAATCCTTGAATGAATGTTGCACTTGCAACTTGCAACAAAGTTGCACTTGCAACAAAGTAGCTCCAGTGCAGCCTCCTTGGCTCCAGGGTGTGGAGCATGCGTGGCAGGGTCTGGTGCAGCTGGCTGTGACTGCTCTCCCAGCTGCCACTCAAAGGGGCTGGGAAGAGGGAGGTGGGGATCCTTTGCAAGTCCAAGGATTGCCCCTGCAGCACTTTTCCTGCCCCCACCTGGCTGGATCTGGGCAGAACTGCAGAGTCCTGGCTTGGTGCAACCAGGTACTTTTCTGATCTGGATCCCTCCAACTTGGGGGGAAGGAGAGCAGCCCACGAGGTCAGCCTGGCAAGTAAGTTGGGTTCCTCTGCTTTCTTCCTGATCTGATCCCCCCCTTCCTCCCCTATCCTCCCCCTGACTCCCAGGCGGTGGAGTAGCTAGAGGGGGTGGAGCAGTCAGCCCCCCTCCAGCTACTCCCACTCAAGGGGTAGGAACTGATTGCCCTACTTCCATGCAGTTCAATACAGGTCCCCCCCCCCAGATCTCTGCTTATTTTGATTGTAAGATCAGTATAGCAGACCTAGTATAGGATCAGAAAGGCACTGAGCCTGAGTAGCATATCCAAAGGGGGCAGTGGATAATGGGGAAGTGCAATGTATGTAATACATGCTTACTCTAGAGTAAACCCCACTCTGATCACAGGGGTTGCATCTAGGTAAATGTCCTAGGGAGCAATACTGCATACACACTGGGAATGAGTTTTCCTTACTGGGAATGAGTTTCTTGGGAGTGAGTTTCCTGGGAGTAAGTGAGAAATTAAGGCTGCAATCCTAAAGACACTTTCCTGGGAGTAAGACCCGTTGAACACAATGGTTAGAATGGTGCTCTAAAGTGTGACTAAGAGCCCAATCCCATGGATGGGAATCGCATGTCTACTCAGAAATCAATCCCATGAGAGTCAGTGAGGTTTACACCAAGGAAAGTGTGGATCTGATTGGGAGCTGGCTTCTGATTGCATTTGTGCTGTCAGTAACTCAGAGCCCAATGTTATGCTTGTCTACTCAGAAGTAAGTCCCATTAGAATCAATGGAGTTTACTCCAAGGAAAGTGTGGATAGGATTGCAGACTCAGTAACTCAGCCTGGGTGTAAACCCCACTGACTCTAATGGGACTTCTGAGTAGACATGCATAGGCTTGGGTTCTAAGAGGGTTGCTCTCTGTGTCTCCCAAGGCTTAGCTGTCACAGTTTACTCCTGTGTAAACTAAAACAAAAATAAATTTTTATTTTATTTTGTCATGTTCTCCTGACTTATGGTCAAACATCCTCACCTTCTTCTCCCCTCCAACCCCTGTTCTGGTTTTGTATCCTCATAGCTGGCAGGAAATCAACTTCTTTCCACCTGAACTGGAAAGAGGGTGGTGGAATTACCAACTTTTAAAAGTTTTGGAAGGATAAGATTAAGGAGAATGTTCTCCCCTCCCATCAACACCCCAATACTAACCATGCCACCCTCTTATAAAATGAGTCAGACAATTCCCTACATCTTTTGTCTGGCATGCATGGCATCCAAAGGGTTAATTGGCATCCAAAGGGTTAATGGTTAATGAAAATAGCTAACTTTTCCTAAAGTTTGCTTGGCAGTTCAGATAGGTGATTTTCATAAAGTGTGAAGAACCAGATGTGACCACTGTGTTGGATGAATCAACAGGGAATTAGAAGGTGTGTGTGTTGTGTGTGTGTGTGTGTGTGTGTGTACATGCCTCTACGCGCATACAAACACATGAAGTGAATAGATTTTATATTTATAGACGTGTATGAGAATAGAAGTGGAATTATTTTCCATGTCTTTTTGGCTAGGTGGGATAACTACTTCCTTATCTAGGGAGGGATAATTACTTTCTTGTCAACTCCCATGTCTAGGGAGTTGGACCAAGACCTGGACAATCCAGGTTCAAATCCTTCCCCATCCATGAATCTTCCTAGATAAACTTGGACCAGTTACTCACTTTCAACCTTACCTACCTCTTAGGGTTGTTGTAAGGACAAAAGCATAAATGTTTTGCAAGCCGCCTTGGACATCTGCTTTGATGTGGGAAAGATGGAGTATAAATCCCTTACATAAAGAAAGAAAATAAAATACTGCAAAGTAATCTGGCTTTTATGTTCACTTACCCTCCCTTCTGATGACTTGTCCCTTTAGTCCTTGAATGATACTTCAGTGGAAATGCAATGGAATTTATCCCAGAAATTACTCTTCCCATCATGTAGTAGGTTGGCTAAGGGCAAAATCCAGAGTAGCTATGGGGAGTCCTTGCTCCAGTGTAAGAACAACTTACTCTGGATTCCAATATGAATTTCCCATAGGTTTTCACCAGGTGGTGCAGTAACTACAGGTGCATGTAAAGTCTCCCATAGTTACTCTGGATTTGGGGGTAAGTCTCTCTCACACACACATACCACACACACCCCAATGAAGTGATTTTTCTCTTATTTTTTCCCTTTTCCTTTTTTGCAGATTGCTAGAGTTTGTCTGGCTGGGGGTGTTGGAAAGAGGATGTAGTGGTGAGGCCAAGGATGGGGCTTTCTGCGGAGAGGAGCTCACAATGGCCAGAGAGGATTCGGTGAAGTGTTTGCGTTGCCTGCTCTATGCCCTCAATCTGCTCTTCTGGGTGAGTTCTCACATCATCCTCCTCCTCCAGGCACAAGCAGGTGGCAACAGCCCTGCTCAGATTACAGCCCGGCACCTCCAGTTAGTGCGCCAAAAGGCCACGGCGAAGCATGCATTAATTCACCACTGGGATTACTCAGATTTTTTTTTGTTGGAGTAAAAAGTTGACATTGTATCTGCAGGCTGGAGTCTTGTACATTGCAGAATAATAGTTCAGAAGCCAAAGTTGTAAAGTGTACAGTAAGAGTCAGATTTAATTATGCACATTGGGATTGTATGGCAGTATGATTTTTTGGGGTAGTGTTGTACATGTCCATATGCTTTGTTTTTCCAGGATATGTCCTGGATTTTAGATTTTTGTCCTTGAAAAATCTTCCTTGGCCTTCTGATAGTTAAAAATTATATGTAATAGTTTTAAATTTAATAATAATATAGTGTTTAAATTAACCACATGAAAGAAATATACATTACCTTTTTACTTGAATCTAAAGCTCACTTTTCCAGCCAAATGTAGTCTCCAAAATCAGGGTGCATATTAGATTTGGTGGCACATTAGATTTGAAGGTGCATAAATGCAGTATTTTTATTATAAGTACTAGTGAAATGTGCCTGTACTGCGGGAGCAAAACCCATGCACCATCCATCCTGTGTCCCATCCCTCCATGTGCAACATCTCCCCATGTGCATCATCCCCCCCATGCGCATCAACCCTGAATGCACAACATCCCCCATGTGCATCATCCCTCCATGCATCAACCCCACATGCACTACATCCCCTCACCCCATGCACATCCCTTCCACAACCATGGGCCGGTGCAGGATTTGGAGCTGGGTGTTGATAAATCTTCAACGGGAAGTATAGGCTGAAAATGTGTTGCACCCCTTTGCAACCCCATTAAGGGTTAAATTTCCAACATCTTTTCTTGGTGGGTGTTCACAGAAGGAACACTTTCCCCAAATTTCATGTTTCTAGGTCCCGGGTTAGAGCAGAGCATCCCTCAGTCAGGGATTCTCGGTGTAGAGTGTAGGGAGGAAAACACATTGTGCCCCATTTTACCCCCCTCTGGTTGAAATTTCTGAAAACCGGTTCTTAGTGCACCTCTCGGTCACGGAAGGAACACCATTCCCAAATTTTATGTTTCTAGGTCCAGTGGTTTTGGTGGGGCGTTGATGAATCAGTGAGTCAGTCGGTGACTTTTTCAATTTTATATACATAGATAGGTCAGTATTGAGTTTAACAGTTTCCTATATTGTAATAGAAATATAACATAAACCCATTGTTGTATGGTTTTTACTACCTAGAGCAAAGTTTTATTACCTAGTGCAGTTACTACTTTATTACCTAATACAATCAGGTAAAGACCATAATATAAACCCATTGTCGTTCTATTGTCATATAACTCATTGTTATATGCAGTAAAATTAAATTTTGCACCTGCTTTTCAGCTGTGCATTACAACTGCCAGTAAACTTTTTTTTAATCTCAAGTTTTTTAAAATTGGGGTGTGCTTACTCTAGGGAGTTGAACTGAAACTGGAAGATCCGGGATCAAACTTCCCTCTCAGTTGACCTTGGGTCAGTCATTCAACTTTGCAGGGTTGTTGTGAGATCAAAAAGATAAAAGCTTTATAAGCTGCCTTGGGCTTTAGCCTTGGCATGGGAAAAGCGGGGTGTAAATCCAATGAATGAATGCATGAATGAATGAATACATAAAAATACATACATACATAAAAATACATAATATATACATACGAGTAAATAATTTTCATGGTTGTCTATATGGGTGTTCCTCATTATCACTAGGGTTCTGTTCCAGGACCTCCTATGGATAAAAAAATCAGTAGATAAAAAAACAGGGGAAAAATAGATTTAAAGACCCAATTCTCGGTTTCTTGCTCCTCAATTGTTCCTAATGGAGCAGTCATGCCTCAAAAAACTGTCAAATAAAAGCAATTTTAAAAAATAAAAAGTGTGTCCCTATACAGTTGTTTAAAAACAGCTTTTCTTGCTGTTGTAGAGAGGCAGTGAGCAATTATAAATGCAAAGGATTCCCTACCTTTGCCTGGCACAGATGAAGAACTGAATGATTGTTTTCATGACTGCCTCTCTACACCCGTAGAAAACCAGTTTTAAAAACTGTGATATGTTGTGCCATTTGTGTTGAGTCAAATCCACTTTAAAAAAAGTCTGTGTATAACAAGATTGGACCTGTACTGAATAAAACTCCTTTTCCCATTGCAAGTGTTGCTGTGTCTTCCAAATAAGTTATGTAATGGATGCTGTGTATTTATTTTTTTAAAAGTGTCAGCTGTGTTCCAATACCCTGGGGCATATTTTTATTCAATTCCCCTTTCAGTAATGGGAAGAAAGTCAGCTTTGGGGCAGAATGATGTGTGTGGAGATTCCAAGTGAGAGAAGAAGGGCATGGAAAGAGTTAATCAACCCTCTGACCTGCTGATCCAGCTCTGCAGATTTGTCTTGTTTCTGATGAATGTATTTTTTTTTTTTAGGAAATGTGTGTTTGCTAGCATTAAATGCAACTCCATCTTAGGGCGCAATCCAGAGTAACTACGGGGAGTCCTTGCTCTGATGTAAGAACAATTTACTCTGGATTGCAATATGATTTTCCCATGGGTTTTCACTAGGTGATGCCGTAACTATGGGCACACATAATGTTTCTTACGTGCTCCTGTAGTTACTCTGGATTGTAGGGTTAATAGGACTTTTGAGTTTTTATGCTTGTGCCTTATCTGAAGGATGTTAGCACAGAACAGAAAGTACAAGAGGGATATGTTTCTGCTTTTGCAAATATGTTTTGGTGAATGTGGTGTGCTTTTGAATTTGATGGCAGAAGAAATAAAACATGTTTCCTGAAATGGCCTCAACATAAAATATGGTGTGTTCCTTGTCTTGTCAGTTATCAGTTTATCACAGTTTAGCTGACTGAACAGCACTAAAGGAGACTTGTTGCACAACGTCTTGATATGTTTGTGTTTTGCCATTTTGTTTCCCTGTCACAATTTTTTACCATATATACTCTCGTATAAGCCTAGTTTTTTGGGCCCAAAAAATGAGCCCCCAAAACCACCTTGGCTTATACGCGGGTCAGTAAAAAAATTAAGAAAAATGGTGGGCACGACCTCCAGCGCGCACCCTCTGAGGTTCTGCAGCCTCTCCAGCTGCTGGCACTGGCTCTCCAAGCTGTGGAGGAGGTGCGCGGTGGCAAGACATGGAGCCCACTGCAGCCAAGCCCCTCCTCAGCCTCAGGTACTTCTTTGTGGACCTTACTTCTGAGTAGACATGCCCAGGATTGGGCCCTGAGACTACAAGGCCAGCCACACTTTCGTGCTGGTGCTGCATTTCCCACCCTCAGCTTATACTCGGGTCAATAAGTTTTCCCAGTATTTGTGGTAAAATTAGGTGCCTCGGCTTATACACGGGGCGGCTTATACACGGGTATATACGGTATGTTTCACAGGGCAAAACAATAATAATAATAATAATAATAATAATAATAATAATAATAATAATAATAATAATAATAATAATAATAATAATAATAGAAACAACTGGAAAAGATCTCCCGCTACCAAGACCTAAGAATCGAATGACAGCGTATCTGGTGTAAGCCAGTGCAGGTGGTTCCAGTGCTAATTGGCACACTCGGTGCAGCGCCCAAAGACCTTGGCAGGCACCTGAAAACTATTGGCATTGACAAACTATCACTCTGCCAACTGCAGAAAGCCGCTCTTTTGGGGTCAGCACGAATTATACGCCAATACATCACACAGTCCTGGACTCCTGGGAAGGGTCCAACTGGTGATGTGAATGAAACCAGCACGAAGTTGTTTGCTGTGTATTTATGTATAATAGTAGTAGTAGTAGTAATAATAATAATAATAATAATAATAATAACAATAATAACAACAACAATAATAATAACAATAATAATAACAACAATAACAACAATAACAACAACAACTATTGTTGTTGTTGTTGTTGTTGTTATTATTATTATTATTATTATTATTATTATTATTATTATTATTATTATTATTATTTGCGGGGAGCTCTGCTAGCAAACCAAATGTGCCTTTCAGAAGACTCTGGGAGGCATTCTGAGGCACAAGTACCCCATGCCTCAGAAAATCTGGATGTGACTGGAAGGTATTTCTGCTTGAGGCTGGCATGTCCTTGAAGGTCCTCCAGTATGGGCTTAGGATTCATGTGGGTCAAATAAGGAGACACACACAAACACACACCATTTCTACAATTCAGCCAGGATGGTGTTGTGGTTAGGTAGTTGGACTAAGATCTGGATGATCCAGGTTCAAATCCCTCCTTGGTCATGAAGCTTCCTGAACGACCTCGGGTCGATCGCTCCTCAGCCTCACCTACCTCAGAGGGTTGTAGTGAGAACAAGAGATTAAAAAGGTTGTAAGCCACTTTTAGGCATTTGCATTGGCATGGGAAAGGCAGGGTATAAATCTCATAAAGAAATATAGTTTATTTAGTTAATAAATGGTAACCTATCCCTAAGGGTACCAGCTCACAAGGTACAAAGATACTAGCAATGGTCATTGGAAAAGGCCCATAACCAAGGTGATGGATATATAATCACTCCCTATTTCATCTACGCCTGTATTTGACTGATTGATGGACTGACTCCATGTTATGCTGTGTATGGAGATGACAAGGGTTTGGCATAGATTAAGAAAACCAAGTTAAACCCCTCATCCTTGAAGCACACTTGTGACTTTGGTCTAGCTGCTCTCTCATTAGCCCTTCAAAGTGGACTCCTACTCATGAGCAAATGAACAAGGGCAGCTCACAGTGCAATCCTAACCCCTAGTTAGGCCAATGCAAGTTCTGGCACAAGTCCCTTGATGGCCTGGCGGCTTCCCAGAAATGCTGTAAAACATCTTTGTGCTCCTGTGGGGTTAGTCCAGTGCACAGACATGTACCGACCTCTGCACACCTCAGTTTGCAGGATGCTGGCACCCTCAGTTTCAGTTTTCATAGTAGATCCATATTAGAGTACAATCCTAACCATGTCTACTCAAAAGTAAGCCCCATTGTGTTCAATGGGCCTTACTCCCTGGAAAGTGTCTTTATGATTATAGCCTTAGTAAATTTTCCTAGTAAGCTGTTATATAAAGCTTACATATCAGTCAGCTGTCAGTACATTTTTCCTCAGCATATTTTCCTAGTAAGCTATTGGCTTGTCAGTTTTGGTTTCATGACCCACCAACAATCAGGTTGTGACCCACACTTTGGAAATTACTGTTTTAGTCCAATCATAGTTTCTCTTATCTTATGTCTTTCATTTAGAGCTGGGGTTTCCAAACCCCAGCCCGGGAGCCAGTTGTGGCCCTCAGTGAGCCTCCATGTGACCGAGCAAGCCTTCTAATCCAATACATTCTTATATGTAAATTTATTCAAATTTGAAATGTAAATAGTTTTCTGGCCCCCGCAATATGTCAGAGAGATGATATGGACCTCCTGCCAAAAAGTTTGGAGACTCCTGATTAAGAGCAGAATCGTAACCCTGTCTGCTCAGTAAGCCCCATTATGTTCCATGGGTAGCTCCATTGTGATGGGGCTACCTACTGGGTAGTCCCAGTAAGCCCCATTGTGTTCCTTAGTGCAATTCCCCCCCACTTCTGCTACTGCTTCTATATTATTGCAGTTAAATTTATGGTTTTAAAGCTTTATATATGATTTTGTTATGACATAATTTTCAGAAAAGTAGAATGTAAGGTTGTAATCCTAACTTCCACTTTAGGCCAGCCTAAGACCCAGCAAAAGTCCATTGCTGGCCTGGAGGTGCTATAAGGCACTTCTGTGCTATAAGTGCCACTTCTGTCCCACTCCTGAGTGAGGGTTAGGTCTGTGTACAGACATGCGCTTGCCTCCCTACATCAGCACGGGAACAGGAAGACCGATGAGTGCTGGTCTAGGTTAGGATTGCACCCTAAATTTTTGAATTACCCCTCTTGCCATTCTAATTTTACTCCAAGACAGGTCACAGAATAAAAAAAATTAAAACAGAATAAGAATTTGAAAAGTGAATACTGTAGTTTTTGTTATAGTTTTGTGCTCAGATGGGCATGTGCAACAATCCTTTTAATGAACCTATTAATGCAATTTTTCCTAACAAGTTGCTGTTGGTATTCACTGAACCAGAGGATTGTGCATGTGCAGTTATTTTAAATAACTACGGCCTATATCCTAAAGTGAAATTAAGCCCCTTGCTCCGGAGCAGTTAACTTTCCATAAGATAACACTAGAGGGTGATGTAACTGCGTGGATCCGTAACTGCTATGGATTTTGCCCTATGACTGCTAGACACTTGTCAGTGTACTAGAAACTGCTTAACAGTTATTCTTACAGTATGTATCTTCACAAGAACCGTATAAGATGGAGAGAGAAAGGGTACTGCAGCCCCATTCTAACTTGTTTCTAGCACAGGGTTTGGGGTGGATCTCATCCCAAATCTAAGTAAAGGGATTTATTTACCCTTACCCCATGTCATATGTCAACCACTTCAATGGAGTTATTTGGATCTGGTCCAGAGAATTCACTGGTGCAGATCCAATCACGCAGATGTAATCCCAGTGCAGATCCAAATACCCCCGATCCATGCACTCCCCTGATAGCCCAGACACATTTTGCCCTCATCCTGTCCTTAAATACCCACATTCCACCCTCCTGCTCTTCCATCCTGACCAACTGCAAACATGCTTTAAGGCACATTTGGGGCAATCCAGAGTAACTACAGGGAGTCCTTGCTCCGCCATAAGAACAATTTACTCTGGATTGCAATATGAATTTCCAATAGGTTTTCACTAGGTGGTGCCGTAACTATGGGTGCATGTAATGTCTCTTATGTGCTCCCATAGTTACTCTGGATTTTAGGGATTGTGGCACATAGATGTTCACTGCATCAGTGTAAGATAGGCATTGGAGTGCAGTCTGACACACCGGATCAGCTTTGTGGTTCATCTCTGATTCTTCCCTCAGTTTCCTGTATCCAATCCCAATATTTTGTCCACTTTTGCACCACATTGTCCCATTCATTATAAATTTATAATATATAGAAGTATACTAAAACGAGTAGCCACTACGTTGACAAACTCTGGATGAAGCAGTCCCCAAACTTACCATGAATTGGCATTCTTCTTCCATGGTGGTGCCGTCTTGTCAGGGTGACCAGATGCCAAACCCAAAATTCATGAACCCCAATGCCAAAATTCTTACCTGCTTAAAAAAATTACCAAAAAAGTATTTTCTTTTTTTTGTTATTTTGGCCATAACTTTTGATAGGAAGGAGAGAACTCAAACCTGATTTTTGCATTGGATTCTGCTCTTCAATACGAATCCAACAACATATGATGTGATGGGGTACTGTGCACCATCACAAAGTTCCAAATGAAGCCAAAATGTAGGACAATAAAGCCAAATGTAGGACACCCAAACAGGAGGCTAAAAATCTGGACAAAGCCAGGTTTTCTGGTCATATGTTCACCCTGCGTCTCATACAATTAAAGATGTTGGTGTCGGGACATCCGTTTGTGCCCCTGTAAATTTGGTGCAATGCCACAGTATACAGTCTGGACCAAAACCAACAAACTACTAAGATTAGTGTTAATATTCCTTGGCAGATTCTGCATTTTGTAACTTTTATATATACTTCCTGTGCCTCACTTTAGCTGCAAATAACATGGTTGGGGAAAATTTGCCATTTAAAAGAAATTCCTACTCATCAACCGTTCTTTATATCCAGGACAGGCCTAAACTTGGTGTTTCAAAGAAATCTCTGTTGCTTTATTGTCCTAATGCAAACTTGTTACAGCAGGTTTTCAGAGGGCAGTTGCTTTTAAGGTACGTTAGCCATTATACAAAAGAAAGTGGCATAGAATATACCTCCATTTCTGATCTCCCAAAGCCTGTAATACATAGTATTTACTACAGCAGGGAAGAACTGGCAAAGTAAAATATGAGTCCACTTTTAAGGCTCGGAGCATAGACATCGTGGAGGCTATAGGAAATGCATTCAATTTTGTTCTTAAAGATAATGAGAGAGTCACAAAAAATGGACTCCCTGCATGCAGACTGTAATTTGTTGCCCTTATGAGAGAGGAGTATAGGGAAAAAATGAATATGGCACAGTGTGTATTCTTGTCCATATTGCAGAAGTGATAGGAAATTCCAAGCATGTTCAGAAATGTATTACCCGTATTTACTCAAATTTTAAAAATCACACCCAAATTTTAAAAATCTTGAGATAAAAAATGTTGGGATAAAAAATGTTTGTAATGTGTAGCTGCAAAGCAGGTGCAAAATTTAGGGCACAATCCAGAGCAAGTTCAGCCTGCTCTGCCCTAACTGCTCTCTCCTAACTATTCTGTATCCAGAGCAGAAAATTATGCTGCATCCAGAGAGTCAGGAAGCCTGGGCTGCCCTAACTGCTCCAGAGCATGCTAAGTAATTGACTGGGGAGGACTTGCTCCTGAGGAGACACCCCTCAGATCACACTGAACAAGGAACAGCTGTGGTGCCTACAGTGGTGACACGGATCTGCACATCACCCAGTGTGGAAGTCTGTGCGTCACCCCTGGGATGCGCCCCCCTACCTGGACTGCGCATCTCTGATGCCCCCTACCCTACCTGGACTGCGCAGTCGCCAAACTTGACACTTGCGCAGTACTTTTCTGAAGTCTTTCGGCTTCAGAGGAGACTGTGCAGGCGTCAGAGTTGGTGCCTGTGCAGTACTCTTCTGAAGCCATTTGGCTGCCACTCTGCCTCCTGAGCAAAGCCAAATGTTCGTGCAGTGGCACGGACTTCCTCCGCTCTAAGGAAGTCGCCTCTGAAGCTGTTCAGCATGCTCAGTGTGTTTCTGCGCAGTGCATCTCAGCTGGCCATTTGGGCCAGCTCTGAGGACAAGTGGCAGCTTCTGGCTGCTGCTCCCCCATGGAGCAAGCCTGAATGGGCGCGCTGACGCCCGGGGCCTGCCAAAGGACAGTCAAACTCCTCCGGCGCATCACCCCATACAGATTGCGTCACCCAATGCAGCCCACACCAGCGTCACTCCTGGTGACGTCCAGTCTGGTGACGCCACTGGGTGTCTGCCTGAAGAGATGTCTGATGTCCCTGATGAGTCCCTGATGAGTCCCTGATGAGATGCCAGTACATTCTACAGTGAATACAAGGGGCTTCTTGGAGTGGCCTGCTGTATTCTGAGGTTTGTGGGCAACCGTACTTGTACCATATCCTAAGGGTGAGAGGCAGGGGTTGCAGCCACGCTGGCCAATAACTCAGATTTTTGGTCAGCACTGCCATTCTTACTCGGGCCTTATCATGGACCCCTATGGGTCTACTCATTACTATACCTGCTCCTGAGGTGGTATAATTCTGAGGGCTGGAAGAAGGCATTTCTGCCTTGGAAACAGGCTCTGGATATAGAGTAACTGCTCTACCCTAGGCAATGCTAAGCATGCCCTCAACATGCCTCTCCTGAGCTGCCTAGGGCAGAGCAGCTAGGGCAGAGCAGGTCCACCTCTCTTAGGGCACCCTATCTTGCCTTGCTCTGCCCTAAGCCTCTTCCAGAGTAACTGGGCTGGAGCATCTTGCTGTTGCTCCACCCTAGTGATAGATAGGGCAACCCAAGGGCTCTTGTGTGGACAGATTAGTTGCTCTGGATTGTGCTGCCAGTTTTTATTGTATATAACAATGAGCTATATATGACAGCAATAAAATGACACTGAGTTTATGTTACAATTTTTACCTAATTGCACTAGGTGGTAAAAGCCATACAACATTGGATTTATGTTACATTTTTTATTACAGTATAGTAAACTGTTAACTAATACTAACCTATACTTATTATCAAAATACTGTATTTACTTGAATCTAATGGTTATTGAATCTAATGTGCAGCCCAATTTTGGAGACTAAATTGGCTGGAAAAGTGAGCATTACCCCCAAATCCAGAGAAACTATGGGAGCATGTAAGAAACTTTACATGCACTCATAGTTACTGCACCCCCTAGTGAAAACCTATGGGAAATTCATATTGGAATCCAGAGTAAGTTTTTCTTACACCGGAGCAAGGATTCCCCATAGTTACTCTGGATTTTGCCCTTAGATTCAAGTAAAGATGGTATCTGGAAAGAGTGGCAAATGTGGATTTAAAAATAGCAAGACTAATTTGTGGAAAGTTGGACCATCAGTGGATATGGATGGCATGACTTAAAACTCAGGATGCCTTATAAACCTAAGAGTGCAATCCTAACCCTACCGTATTTACTAGAATATAATGTGCCATCAAATATAATGTGCATCCTATACTTAGGGTGCAATCCAGAGTAACTAAGGGGAGTCCTTGCTCCGGTGTAAGAACAATTTGCTCTGGATTGCAATATAAATTTCCCATAGGTTTTCACTAGGTGGTGCAGTAACTACGGGTACACGTAATGTCTCTTATGTGCTCCCGTACTTACTCTGGATTGTAGAGTAAGAATCAAAATACTGTATTTACTCAATTATAATTAACATCAAAAATAATGAGCACCCTGATTTTGGAGACTGAGTTTGGCTGAAAAAGGTGAGTGTTATATTTGAGTAAATATAGTATTTTCCAGCACCACAATTTTCTTGAGGAGGCCTCTGTAACTGTCACCGAACCACAGGACTCAGGTAGTGCTGGAAAATTGGTTAGGATTGGGGCCTTATTCTGTCAGGGATAGGAAACTGGGAATGGGATACTTCAAGTATGCTTTTTGCAATTGTAAATGTCATCTTTTAAAAATTATCCAGTGTCGGAGACAGGATGGACCAGAGATCTGACCTAGTGAAGTAATGTTCTTCAGAGGATGTTCTGTCTTTCCTGGAGGGAAGGAAAAGGCTCAGCATTATTTAATGGGATTTGCCATGGAAAACAAAAGCAATCTGTTAGTAAAAAAATTTAAATAGGAATTTATACTATTCCAGCAGTTTGCATTTTGTTAGATAGATTTTTTGGCAATGGAGCAGACTCATTAGTAGCTAGAACTGAATAGGATGACACACCTCTCATCGATGCACAGGGGCTCCCCAAGTTATGAACGTCCACACTTAAAGGCAAACTTTCAATAGTAATAATAATTAATAATCTGGCATAGGAACGCCAGCCAGCACATGTGGACAAGGACAGACATGCTTGGTAGAGTTTCACAGCAACTCATGATAGTGTTTCACAGAAACACAGCAACTCACAGCAACAACATCACAACTCACAGCAATTTGTGATGTTGCCATAAGTTATCACTACTTAAAAGAGTTGTAGTCCCAGGCAACAATTCTTTTCAGCTTACAACACTAGAGAGTTTTTTACTTATCCTTTAGTTATACTAGGGTCACATTTGTCTTTTAACTTCTAGTAACATGCATATTGCAGGTAAACTTTCCTGCTAGTTTGGTTCTAGAAAATGTGGCCACCTCCATGAAATAATGTTATGATATTGTTCAGTTTTGTGGAAGCAACTAGCTGGACAGCAAATGGGAGAGGGGATGGAAGAAGAGATTACCCAAATTAAGGGCAAAATCCAGAGTAACTACGGGGAGTCCTTGCTCCGGTGTAAGAACAACTTACTCTGGATTCCAATATGAATTTCCCATAGGTTTTCACAAGGTAGTGCAGTAACTACGGGTGCAAGTAAAGTGTCTTATGTGTTCCCGTGGTTACTCTGGATTTGGGGGCAAATGGGCTTCTTTGAGAAAATTAACATATACAAGATGTTAATTAACATTACATTAATTAACATGACATTAACAAAATTGACATATTCATATAATATTGAAAATGGGTTCCAAGTTCTAAAAAACCTGCTTAGGAGCAACTTTACTGGAGCACAACCCATTTGCAAGTTATGGGTTGTCTGTAATCCCATGAATAGGAGAGGAAAAAAAAACTCTAGCAGCCAGGTTATCTAAATAGCTGATGTTGGTGTCCAGGAATTTGAAATATTTTTTGCAGTTCTTGTTAAGCTGTTGCTAACAATGTGGCAATGGCTTAAAAAAATTAATTATATAATCCAAATTTGTAATGTAAAACATACATTATTGTTATTATTACTACCATTATTATGGGCTGTGGGTGGCACAGTTGGTTAAGACACTGTGCGTTTTAACCAGCAGACAGGGTTCGAGACCCGGATCGGCCTCACAAGACAGGGTGAGCTCCTGTCCTTAGCCCAGCTCTGCGACGCAGCTGGATCCAATCGTATTGGCTCTGCCTTTCCATTGGACTAATTCAGTGACGTGGAGAGGGGGGATTTGCTGCTTGGGTAACAGCCTATCCTCCATAACAATCTAACTCAGGCTTTCGTGCTTCGCATGCAGCATATGCAGTGCAGAGCACGATACCATAGTCTTCCAAGACTGACGGAGGCCTGCTTTTTATTATTTTATTAGAACTTAATAGGTTTCTTGAAGGCCATTGACAAGTGTAACACTATACTGAATTTGTATAAAGATCTTGTATTCCATGACTGCTCAAGCATGTTGTAAAATGAGATGATTGCACTTATAGAGAATCGTAGGATTGGAACCAACAACTGGGTACAGGCATAATGAGAAGGAAAAAAATGTGTTATAGTGTGGCATTGAGGTGAAAATTGGAGATTGAAGATAGTGTCTTTGGCAAGTGTAGGAAAGGCTGAAAGGAAGGCTGTGCCTTCAGGAAATCAAAAGGATTTCAGAGCATTAAAATCCTTTAGGTCTTGTAGGGCATAGAATAATACTGGAGATTATTATTATCCTCTGACAGTAGACCAGATTGAAATTATGCTGGATTTGGTTACAGAATTAAATAGGTAGAAAAGTCAATCCCTGGAAGCAAAATGCAAAGTATTTCAGCAAAAATTTGGGCATAGGATTTCGTTCAGAGGTTCCCAATCTTTTGACTGGTAGCTCTTTTTGATCTATTGGGCCATTGGCCATATTACTGCTGCAATCTTATAGTTTGTATAGATCTGATGGTAGGTTTTTCGTGACTTTCCTGCCTGAATTTCCATAGATTCCGTGGGAACCACAGCTCACAGTTTGGGGACCACTAATTTATCCTGTTAAATTTCAATGCGCAACCTTGAATGTATAATGAATCCCATCTTTTGAAGAGCTGGTTACACCCTTTGCAGAATCTGACAATTTTCCCTGCAATTTTTTGCTTGTTCAGAAGTGGGGCTACCACCACTTGGTTGGAATCCATGTTCATGTGCTCTTAGAAACAAGCACATGGGTCTGCAATGTGTCTTCCATCTATGATTGACTGTTCCTTCTATGTATTCATGTTGTAAAACTGACCATGAGGGAGAGATTTCCCATTGATGGTACAAGAATATATGCTGTTGCAATAGGACAGTGACGGACTGTTTAATATCTCAGCCCTGCCAGAAGAATGACGTGAAGATATAAACACAATTGATTCTGTTCCCCAAATCCAGAGTAACAATGGGAGCACATAAGAGACTTTACGTGCACCCGTAGTTACTGCCCCACCTAGTGAAAACCTATGGGAAATTCGTATTGGAATCCAGAGTAAGTTGTTCTTACACCGGAGCAAGGACTCCCCGTAGTTACTCTAGATTTTGCCCTATGCTGTTCAAAACCTTCAGAGCCTGGTCTGGCTTAATTTGAATAGATTTTTCCATTGAGAATAATGATTCCAGACCAGATGTTTAGACCACTAAGCTGTGACCTCCAACACAGTTGGAAAAGTCCACCACTCTGATTGGTATCTTGTTTCATTTTTCTTATTTTTTTTAAATAATAGTTTCTGTCTAGTGTAAATACACGAGACTGTCATCCATCTAATATTGATGGAGTAACCTTCTGCTGTGGATCTATCTGTCTGAATTGGCTCAGATTTCTTTCACAGTTCCAGCATCAGGGCAAAGATCAGGGGTGTCAGGATCAGGGGCATCAAGGCATCAGGATCAGGGGCATCAAGAGCATCAAGAGCCAGGCATCAAGGGCATCAAGAGCCAGCCCTGTAGATCAAAGCATCAGGATCAGGGGCATCAAGAGCAACGATGGCATCAGAATCGAGTGCTTAAATCTGAACTAGTGCCAGCAATCCATGAACCTTTTTAACATGAACTCACATGGTGACCTAAAGCAATTCACATCACATTACAAACATGCGCTCAAACAGCTAGGCTGGCTTGTCTATGCTGGATCCAGAACATATTCAAGTCTCTTGTGCTACTATTGGGCAAGGGGACACATTTCCCTTTACCCCAGGTAACATGGTAGCAACCCATTCAGATCTTGTCCAATCAAAAGGTGGTGTAGGTTTAGGGTTGCCATAATTCTCTTCCACAAAATCAGGACAGGACCCTCTGTTCCATTTGCCTGTGTATGAAGGCAATCACCCAAAACCAGGATTGTCCCTGTTTTTTGGGACATATGGCAACCCTATGTAAATCTTAACAGACCAAAGTGGCCCAGGCAGAGATGGGCTTCAGGGGGTTCTCACAGGTTCTATAGAACCCTTTGCTAATGAACTCTGGTTCTGAGAACTGGTTACTAATGGGACACAGAACCTGTTGTTAATTTAGGTTGTTAGGACATAGAGCCTGTTGTTAATTTATTTGAATCCCACCGCTGGGCCCAGGACTTTGCAATGTCCAGGGAAGGATCCGGCACAAGTGCCACGTCCCGATCATGCCTTCCCATCTGTCAGCCCCCAGGAATGTCCTCTGCCTACCCTCCACATGATCTGAGAGGGAGCAGAGAAGAATTCCAATCTGAAGTAGTGTATATTGGTATTGAGACCTTGAGTTTGATAGATCAGTGGTTGGACTTGGTATAAGGCAATATATTGTGTTCAAAGTATAGGTGCTAAAATGTCTAATTTAGCTGTGGCTTTTAGTTATCTCAACAGCAGTTGATCCCCCCCAAAAAATCAATTTTGGGTGTTTTAATTTAGGTTGCCTCACATTGTATTTCTGTAGTGTCTATATGTACAATTAAGGCTATAACTCTTTAAGGTGCCAGCTTGTATTTTGGAGTAATGTGATTAAGCAGATATCAGATTAAAATAGTGCCAAGTCTGGCTTGGAAGCTAAAATGTCAGTCTGTATGACTTCATTGCTTATTTTCAAGACCGCTATGGTGGTTGACATATCAGGCAAAAAATTTTAAGTAGTAATTTCATGCTGATGACTGTATATAATATTCTGGTGGCTTAAAATGAAACCAGAAGTGATTTGGGCAGCCATCTGTAACAAGCAGAAAATGTTGAATGAGTTAGTTTTGTGTTATGTTTACAATATATCACAACTGATATCTGCAGAGAAATGTTAGGTCTTAACGATATATTGGCATTTTCGATGGCATAGGACATTATCTTTTATGGTATCCCATGTGCTGTTAGGAATCCGCATGTTACTTGATTGCCTTAGAGGAGCACATCCATCTCAAATGGCTTAGTGGAATATAAATCCCATTCATTTCAATGACGCTTACTTCCTCTTGACTGTGCTTATGTGGTGGTGTGTTGATTGAAGCCATAAGCAAATTTGCACTGAAGTAGGTTCTATTGAAATGAATGTGACTTTTGCTAATGTGGGCACATTTCAAAGCAAATGAGGAAGTGCTGTATTCCAATAAATTGGTTTATGTACACATTTAAATACGAATGCCATCCATCCAAAACACAGAGGAAAACTCACACCGCAATCCTAACCCTATGTTAGGCCGACACAAATCCTGGAACAAGTGCCGTGCTGGCTTCGAAGTGTCGAAAAAGTGCTGAAAGGCATTTCTGTGCCACTCCTTGGGGGGTTTGGCCGGCAAACATGCACCAGGGTCCCCGCACCACCATGGGTACAGGGAAATTGGTGAATTGTGTAGGCCTAAATTGGTTAGGATTATAAGACTCTAGTGATTCCCAGATTGTGGAGCCTATGACCCATCAATGGTTCACAATTTTTGGTTCACAATCCTATGACCAATTTTTGATGGGTCATGAAACTGACAAGGCAGATTCAGTTAATGTATGAAGGGTTAAAGAACTGGAATAGGCAAGCTGAGTAGCCTGCGTTGTATCTAGCACAAAGTAAGTCCTGACTTTACTGCAACTCGGAATAAAGGTATTGTTTCTGCCTCCTACGCCAATCTGTCTTGGCCAACATAAACTCGAAATATTTGAGTTTAGATCCCACTCACGCCAGTATAGGTCTTTTGACTAGCCTGGCCTGCTTGTAAGGAGGCATGAACATGCTTTACGGTATGCTCTTAACTTACATAACATAGGGGACTTGCGCTGGCCAAAGTCCAAGTCAGGATTAATTGCTGTTAATTGGTGTTTTGTGATGAGCAAAATCATGTGCTGTGGTTTTCAAGGACATGGCAGATTGTAGTATGGCAGGTTGCAGGTAGTGGCAGGAATGTTACATTCTTAGGGTCCAGTCCTAACCTAGATGGGCACAACTCATTGGTCTTCCCATTCCCGTGATGATGTAGGGAGGCAAGTGCTTGCTTGTGCACTGGCCTCGCTGGCCAGAAGTGGTGCACAAGTGTCTTACGACATTTTGTGACACCCCTAAGTCAGCACAGGACTTGTGCTGGGGATTAGGCCAGCCTAACTGGAGCTTAGCATTGCAGCCTTAATTTTTTCCCCCATCTTCTAAAATCACACTTGCCTGAATGTAATAGTGAATCTGAAGAAGGGTTCAAAGCCAGCCCTATAGTAGTTTTCTGTGTAGCATATAAAGCAATATTTAAATACTGATGATGATGATGATGATGATGATGATGTGCAAGACCATTTAAAAAAGTCCCTCTTGCTTCAATCTGAAATGGTTCCATAGAGTTTAGATCATGTGATTTGCTGGATATTTAGATCAGCGCAGTGCATTTGGGATTGGAATGCAAGACTAATTGAACCTAATTTTGGTTGGATTGGACCCAAGGGATGCAAGCTGAAGCCCATGTGAGCCGCAACTTCCTGTTCTCTTCTATGATGGGAAACAATCTACGGACTAATGGGAGATTCCCCACTGTGCGCATTGTGTGCACTATTCATAAAAGGCTGTATGAAAGACCCCATCTGTACAGAACTGGGCTTGAGCATCAGAGCTCCTGGACCACAGCTGATGTGCTTCGGATCCCTTGCTGCCATAGTGGGGCTGAGGATCTGATTAAAAGCAGCAAGTCCGGCTCTGATTGCTGATTTAGTGACACCCTGTGATGGGAAATCCCTGCAGTTGTCAAGACAGCCATCAAGTAGTAAAGGTTAATTAGGAGTTCCAGCTCCTGATTTTATTGTGTGCCAGATTTCATTGTGCATGCAAGGGAGAAGGTGGGAGCGCAGACCCCTTTTATCTCATAAATTAATATAACTTCTGTGTAATTGTGGTGTGGATCTCGTTTGAAATCCATCGATACAGACATGAGAGATTCATCTGGAAATCTTCAGCGTGTAGTAGGAGGAGGTGTTGAGAAGAACAAATTAGATTAGAAGCACAGATGCTATGTGGGCTGATGTTCCCCCCAACCAGCGGTCAGAAGCCAAAAGTGCATAGTGAATATAGAAGTCGTGTGCCAAAAGGCTTCCACTTCTATGTCTGTTGTCCTCTGCTGGGGAAATAATCAGTTTTTTTTTGGCATGGAGGGATTATCCAACATATTCTTCACAAACTGGCGTCTCTCAGTGCAAGTAGGCATATTTGCTCAGATGTTAAGTCCCACTATGTTCAGTTGGGCTTACTCCCAGGATGTGTGTGTGTGTGTATAGGATTGCAACTTCTGACTCTTAAGAACAAATGCAGATACTACACTGGTGTCATAATCCCAGCCCTATAGTCTGGTGCTTGATTTTTAAAAGCCAAAGGGAGTAGTTATAATAGTGGTTGGGCAGCACTGCCCCCCCCCATTGATGCACATTGCCTAACCTGCCCTCAGTTGTGCAACCCACCAAAAATTGGATTGTGGATTTTTGTTACGTTCCATGTACAGGATTGTGCAGAGCATAGTCCTATGTATACCTACTATGGCTACAATCCAGAGTAACCAACGTAGTTATGGTGTCACCTGTGGGCTACCTATGGGAAATGCATAGAGCAATCCAGAATAAGTATCTCTTACATCTTCCCTTAGTTACTCTGGATTGTAGGGTATGTAGTATTGTGTTCGGTTGGCTTACTCTCGGGAAGTTTGGATAGGATTGCATCCTTACCTTCTTTTGTGCTCTTGGACAAACTGGGGCTGCTGTGCATTTTAGTTGCACAGAAGGTAGAAACATGACAAATCATCATGGAAAGGGATATAAATATTTTAAATAAATGTATTTTCCTTATTTTTTGTGGAAAAGGATATAAATATTTTAAATATCTTTTCCTTATTTTTATTTTTTATATAATGAATTGTGAATATAAGCAAAAAGAATGACATCACAAGTACAGTAAATTCTTGTCATCCACTGGCATTAGGTTCCTGAAACCCTCAACAGATATGGAATAAGAAGATACTGAACTGATAGATATTGATCCTATGAGAAGGTACTGATACTATGAGATTACCCAATAGGGTAATGGGAAAGGTAGCCAACCTGGTCTGGAATTCCAGCAGCAGCTAGCTTCTGAATAACTGCGTCCAGTGTTGTAGATACCTAAGAATAGGTGGCAGGTGGTACAAAGTAAGTTAATTCTTGTTAATTCCCATAATCTATGGGAACAGATAAGTCAGTAGTGAGGATTAACTGTATATTCACAAGGAAAAATGAACACAACCCCTCAAATATATTCTTAATAAAATACTGTTGTGTAAAATCACTATCGAATCTACCGCACACCCTATACTTATAATCAAAATACCGCATTCACTCAAATATAATTAACCATCAAATCTAAAGCGCACCCTGATTTTGGAGACTGATTTTGTCTGGAAAAGGTGAGTGTTAGATTTGAGTAAATACAGTATTCATGTTTATCATGAGTTGGTTTCAGAAACCAATACCAATCTATAAATATCCACTATAAATCAGACCGGATTTTTGGCAAATGTTCAGATTTACCAGGGAAATCATCTCTCTCTTGTTCTTACTTGGTGTTGGTCAAATTGTCTAGTTTCTAGCTCATTAGCCAAGCTATTTTTAATAAATACATGTTTAGTTCATGTAAGCTTTTGAGGTAATAGTTTTGCCTAATTGAGCATGCCTTGTAAAGGATCAGATGTGATGATTTTGCTACTATTAACTTCCACATTTGGAGATGCGGTTGCTGTTGCACATATGTCATGTTCAAAGTGAGCTTTATGCGCTTGGCAGGTTCATTACTGATCTTTTATTTTCCACAAACTCGTATATCATAATGACTCTACCTTGAAATTTTTTTTAATATTTGTCAATTGCCTTGAAAGGGTCTTTTAAAGGTGGGATGAAAATAACCTTCTGCTAAATGTATTTACTCGGAAATGAGCATTGCTCATTCCACTGCATTTAATATCAAGATAAGATTTGCTCAAAGCCTTGTGAGCTGCTTGTATTGAATGTAGAGAACACATTGTGCATAGTGCGCTTGTGACAATCGCTCAGATGTCTTGTTTTGCTGAATGCATCCCTGATCTTTTCTTCTTTACTTTAGGGTTCTCCTTCCTAAAGTTATCTCTTAAGAATATATATATGGTCCCAGTCTAGTAATTTATCTTTCGTGTCCCCCCTTTTTTCCTTCCTTCCTTCCTTTCAGCTTTCGGAAAGCAAAATACATCAATAAAAGAGAAGATAATAGTTCTCTCCATTTTCTCCAGCCAAAAGAGATTTAGGGAGCTTTGGCAAAATATTTTTGGTGGCATGCTTCTGAGGATAGTGCAATGCGCATATTAGACTAGGAACATGGTGTATTGAGGAATAGGAATTCCTGGGCATATTACTGCAAAACCTGGACTGCCTTATCCTACTTACGATGGATCTATGATCAGGCTGACCAGAAAGAAGGAAATCCCCTGACATGACCGGAAAAAGACAGGTCATACCGGAAAGGGGGAAAAACCCTTTGTCCGGCGTTTCCCTCATCAATCTGAGCCACAGAGTGGGGAACTGGAGAGCTGGGACCAGGAAGAGGGTCCTCTCCCACCTCGTGGCCATAGGCAGAGCAGCAGGAGGCCTTGCAAGCTGGCCAGGTAGCAGGAAAGGATGCATACTACATTTACAGTTGTGAAAAGAGAACTTGTTGGTGTCTGGACAATTGCAAAGAGATTTGTGCAAAAGACATGCCCTACAATCCAGAGTAACTACGGGAAGACGTAAGAGGCACTTACTCTGGATTGCTCTATGCATCTCCCATAGGTGGCACCAGAACTACGTCGGTATGAAAGGTCCCGTAGTTACTTTGGATTGTAGCCATGATCAACCGGACTGGGAAGTGGGTGGGTAGAGAGTTCCATCGGTTTTCAGTTTAAAAATAAGTAATATAATGTTGAAATTAAGTACAGGAAAGCAATACGAGTGTTTTAAGCTTTCTTTTAACATTTGTCCTACATTTTTGGGGTGTCCTACATTTTTTAACAGGGGAGGAATTTTTGCTTGGATGACAGGAATTTTGGAGGACTTGTCCTCCAATTTGGGTTTGGGCAACCTGACAAGGTTCTATGTACTTATCCTATATGTGTGATAGTTTTAAAGGGAGATGTAAAAGGAGCAATAGTAAAACTACAAACAGCAGTTGCACCCTCCATAAGCGGCCACTGGAAGAATGTTTAGGCGGGCACACTGTATTTACTCGAATCTAATGCTCACTTTTTTCAGCTGAATTTAGGATGCATTCCTAAGCACTCTTTCCTGGGAGTAAGAGCCATTAAACACAACGGGAATTAGTTCTGAGTTGACATGGATAGGATTGCACCCTAACCCTCCAATCCAGAGTAACTACAGGAGTACGTAAGAGACATTACGTGCACCCATAGTTCCTGCACCAGTTAGTGAAAACCTATGGGAAATTCATATTGCAATCTACAGCAAATTGTTCTTACACCAGAGCAAGGACTCCCCATAGTTCCTCTGGATTGTGCCCTTAGTCTCCAAAATCAAGGTGTGCATTAGATTTGATGGTGAATTAGATTCAAGTGAATGTGGTATTTTCATTATAAGTATATGGTGCTCATTAGATTCGATAGTGCTTTAGGTTCGAGTAAATGCAGTAATTTCTGGGTGCAGATCTGTTACCACCAGTACTCTTCTGCTAACTGGGGAAGAGGCTCTCTTTCAAGCAATAACCCTTTACCCCAGCAATGTCTGTTATAGTGTCTTCTTCTGGGGGTCCTTTGCATCTTTTTAGTTTGTGAGCTCTTAGGGACAGGGACATTAGCTAATAATAGTTTCATTTTCTTTGTAAACTGCTTTGTGAACTTTTTTAGTTGAAAAGCAGTATAGATAGTGTTTGGGAATGGGTTCTTCCCAAGCCTCAATTCCCAACCCCTTTGCAACCACTCCTGTAATCTAAATGGCTACTCCGGGGCTTCCAAAAGTGGATCACAACCTGGAATTATTTTGCACCAAAAAAGCCCTCTAGGAGCCCTCTATTGGACCCTCTGGAGGCCTCTCCAAGCATGACGGACTTCTGCAGGTTTGCACATGCCTGTGTTCGCCATCGATATCAAAGCTCAATAGAAAAATGCAAAACCAGCCTGCAATGTGCAGTTTTATTTTTGCAGTTTCCTGGAATGTCACTAATTTAGCCTTCTCCCCTGGTGATGTGGGGCCCTGTTTTCATTTATAAATAGCCATTATATCAAAAATATGTTCCAGGAAGGATTTTGGGATTTTTTTCTGCCTGGGTTTGAGACGGGGATCTTTTCCCAGCCATACTTGGCAATGCCAAAAGAAACTGCATATCGAGAACATGATGCTCCAGTATAGTGATTTTCAACCTTTTTCATCTCATGGCACACTGACCAGGCACTAACATGGTCAAGGCACACCATCTCTTTTTTAACCATTGACAAGTTGATACCATGCTGCTGATGGGAGGGGGGAAGGGTTTGAAATCCCCCAATTGTCTGACTGATGAATGATCCTCCCCAAGGACTCACAGCACCCCTGCAGACCATCCATGGCACACCAGTTTGCTGCGGCACAGCACTTAAAAATCAATGCTCTAGCACCTTGCCAGTAGAAGAGATGTGGTGCTGGAACGAATAAGGGTGATGGTGTTTCCTCTGCTAGCACCTCTTTAGAAAGTGCCTTTCAGCAAAATCAGCAAGGGTTATATCCATCTTTTCCAAGGAAGGAAGTAGGGGGGAAAAAGGAAGGCAAGGCATGTGTCATTTGGACAAGCCTTTTCCTGGCTACATATTTATCTGACTTGCCTGCAGATTTCTTAACTGATGATACGATGCTAGCATTGCAGCTGCTCCTTGGCTGTACCTGCCTTACTAGCCAAAATTCTGCCTTGCATATAATTGCTTTTGGTGTGTAAACATAGTAATGCATGCTGATCTGTTCCTTCTGTTTGCCCTTTAATTTGGTGTGAGATAAAACAATATTGCTTGAGATGGAAGTAAAATAGGATTATACACACACACACACACACACACACACACACAGAGTGGCGCCTCACGTAAAGTATGTTTCACGTAACAAACAAAAGTTTCTCCAGGATTCTGCTTCACGTAAAGAAAGTGCTTCATGTAAAGAACACATTTGTTGGCAGTTGGGGCAGATGCGCTGGCCGGCAGCCTGTTTAAAAAGTGTCAGGGCTGCCTAGCACACCTGCCCATAGTGAAAGCAACACTTCGAGCCCAATCCTAACCAAGTCTACTCAAAAGTAAGCTCCATTGTGTTCAATGGGTCTTACTCTTAGGAAAGTGTCTTTAGGATTGCAGCCTTCCATGCTGTTCCTCCTGTGGCTGGGTGTCCACTGGGCAGAGGGAGAGAAGAGCAGTGGAGAAGAGGGAAGTAGCTCAGGGCTAGCCAGAAGGGAGGAGGGGAGAGAGAGGCTCAGGATGGAGAGAAGGAGAAAGTGGGGAGACACTTTGAAGGTGTCTTGGATTGCAGCCTCCTAACCATGTCTACCCAGAAGGAAGCCCCATTGTGTTAAGCGGGTCTTACTCCCAGGAAAGTGTCTTTAAGACTTCAGCCTAAGTAGACTTCATAAGATCATGCACATTGAATGCATGTTTTGAATTCAATTCCAGTGTTTTGTCATCATTTTTACATCCAGTTAATATTTTTATATGAATATTTTTGGGGTTGTGGAACCAATCGTCTGAGTTTCCATTTTTTCCTATGGGAAAATCCGCTTCACGTAAAGAAAGTTTCATGTAAAGAAACTGCCTCCAGAACAAATTAATTCTGTTACATGAGGTGCCACTGTATATAAAAACTGAAAAGTCACTAACTCACTCACTGATTGACTCATCAACGCCCAGCCAAAACTGCCAGGCCTAGAAGTGTGAAATTTGTGGAGGGTGTTCCTTCTGTGACATCGACACCCACCAAGGAGCGTTGTTGAGAAATTTAACCCCTCATGGGGTGAAAAGGGGTGCAACATGTTTCTGTACTATACTTAACATTGAAGACTGACTGATCAACATCCAGCCAATTTGGTGCCCAATACCTGATGCACTCGGAGGGAAGGTTAGCATGAGGGGACGTTGTGTATGAGATGATGTTGTACATGGCAGGGGACACACACATCAGTAGGGGTTGATGTGCATGGGGGGTTGATGTGCATGGGGATGTTGTCAGGGGTGGGCAGGGCCTGACCCAAGAACCAGTTCTCCAGAAGTGGGCGGGGCCAGAGCCAGGGTGTGGGGCCGGGGAGGTTTTTAATTTAAAAATTAAAAAAATTAAATAATTAAATTGCTTACTTCTGAGTAGACCTGCATAGGATGGGGCTCTGAGTCTGCAATCCTCTCCATACTTTCCTGGGAGTAAGTCCCATTGACTATACTGGGACTTACTTCTGAGTAGACCTGCATAGGATGGGGCTCTGAGTCTGCAATCCTCTCCATACTTTCCTGGGAGTAAGTCCCATTGACTATACTGGGACTTACTTCTGAGTAGACCTGCATAGGATGGGGCTCTGAGGCTGCAATCCTCTCCACACTTTCCTGGGAGTAAGTCCCATTGACTATACTCCACTTACTTCTGAGTAGACCTGCATAGGATGAGGCTCTGAAGCTGCAATCCTCTCCACACTTTCCTGGGAGTAAGTCCCATTGACTATACTGGGACTTACTTCTGAGTAGACCTGCATAGGATAGGGCTCTGAGGCTGCACTCCTCTCCACACTTTCCTGCGAGTAAGCCCCATTGACTATACTCCACTTACTTCTGAGTAGACCTGCATAGGATGAGGCTCTGAAGCTGCAATCCTCTCCACACTTTCCTGGGAGTAAGACCCATTGAGCACAGTAGGGCTTCCTTTTGAGTAGACATGGTTAGGATTGTAATCACCAGGCTGAGAAAAGAAGATCTATCTTGGAAAGAAAGGAGAAATCCTAGAGACAGTTTCCTGGGAGTAAGACCCATTGAGCATAGGGCTTACTTTTGAGTAGACATGGTAAGGATTGTAATCACCAGGCTAAGAAAAGAAGATCTATGCTACTCTACTTCAGAGTAGTCATGCATAGGATTGGCTTGGGCTCTCAGGCTGCAGTCCCAGCCACACTTTCCTGGGAGTCAGCAGTTAAAGGGTGCAGCTGGGAGCACTTTGCTCCAAGCATAGAAAGGAAAGGACTCTGAGACTTGTGGGGTGCTTGCTGGGCTGCCTCTTGGAGCGGCAAATGTAAAAGTGCTCCCAGCTGCACCCTTTAACTGCCTCTCCAGCAGCTGAATGAACCGGTACGTTGGTTATCCCCCTCCCCACAGCTACCGGATCGCCATTGTCAGGAAATGTTAACAACAGGTTCCATAGAGTAGGTGCGAACCTGCTGGTGTCCACCACTGGATGTTGTGCATGGGAGATTGAAGTACATGAGATTTTGATGCGCATGGGGAGTTGTTGTGCATGGGGGACGATGCCCATGGAGGATGTTGCACATAGGGGGATGTTCCACATGGGGGGTTAATGCGCAGGTGGGGTTGATGCACATGGGGGTTGATGCATGGTGGGTTGATGCATGGGGGGATGGTGCACTTGGGGAGTTTATGCACACAGGTGGAATGATGTGCAGTGGGGGGACGATGTGCAGTGGGGTGTGATGCGCAATGGAGGATGGCACACAGGGGGTATTTTACTCCCACAACACGAGTATGTTTCGCTAGTCATGGACTTACTGACTGACGGACTTATCAATGCCCAGCCAAAACCGCTGGGCCTAGAAGCATGAAATTTGGAGAGGGTGTTCCTTCCATGATGGAGGCACCCACTCAAAACTGATTTTCAGAAATTCCAAACAGAAATGGGTGAAAAGGGGTGCAATATGTTTTACTCCCCATACTTTCCATTGAAGAATCCCTGACTGAGGTTATGCTCTGCCCGAACCCCTGGACTGAGAAGCGTGAAATATGTGTAGGGTGTATCTTCTGTGACATCAACACTTTACAGTCTTACAGAGGTAGAGTTGCCATAATTCTGTTCCACAAAGTTGGGACAGGACACTTGCCAGTATGTAAACACAATTCCCCCAAATTGGGATTGTCCCTGTTTTTGGGACTTTTGGCAACCCTATGCAGAGGCCATATCATGGTGACCATATAGAATGGAGGACATGGTACTTCTGTCTTTAACCATTCACTCAATTCACTCTTCTATGCAGTGGTTAAAGGTGGAGAACTCCATTCTATACTGTATGGTCACCAAGGGCCATATACATTTGTCCACAGTCTCTGTGGGCGTCAAGCAACTTCTGACTTTTCTTCCTGCAAAATTGGAAGTGACAATTTAAATGCCTTGATAATTTTATGATATAATATAATTTTATATTTTATGATATAATCAGATATTATCATAAAATATAAAATTATATCATAACATAAAATTATAAGGCACCAGATTTTATGATATATGATTTTTATGATATAACAAAAAATAACTTTTTCCTTTTATTTTCCAATAAAATAATCATTCTTGAGACCCACAGAGGCTCATTAGACTCTCAAGTTGTGGTGGTGGTGTGGCATCTATCATACCCCCAAATCCAGAGTAACTACAGAAGCACATAAGAAACTTTGCGTGCGCCCATAGTTACTATGCCACCTAGTGAAAACCTATGGGAAATTCATATTGGAATCCAGAGTAAGTTGTTCTTACACCAGAGCAAGGACTCCCCGTAGTTACTCTGAATTTTGCCCATACTCACAGATTCAGCGATTTGGGGGCACACCTGTATACTGTTTTAATTTGGTTGGACTGTCAAGTGAATAGTAGGTGTAACTGAGATGAACTGCGATCAGAGTATGATGCAGTTAACTATCAAACAGTTGTGTTTACCTTTTGTTTAAGGCAAGTATGGGGGCAGGCTCAATGGATTATCCTTGGAAATAATTAGGAAGATAAGGCTTTTAACTCTATTCTATACAGCATTTAAATACATTGTCAGTGCAGATTCCTGCTTTAGTATTTCAGTATTTTATATGTCATGTACCATCATGGTTTCAAGGTGAGGACCATAATTTATAACATGTACCAGTAAAATGCAGCATTCTGATGGTTTTACTTTTTCCTTTGAACATCCATTTCATGATAAAGCTGTTTGTATGTTTTAAAATCTGCAAAATCCCTTTTTAAAATGAAAATGAAAATCTCCGTTTATTTTTCAGTAGCAATATTCTAATTATACATAGCCTCATATTTTCCTTCACAGTCTACCAGCTTTTGTATCCTGGTACCTTGTGGGTTTCGGTTATGAATTCTCTGCTGGAGTATTAATCTTCCAGCAAGCAGAAAATAAAACCACAATTCTCATACCGTTCCTCAAGTGCTGAGTTTTGGGAAGGACAACTAGGGCCCAATCACTGCATTGGGAAATCTGGTCTTCTAAAAGTATTACTAAGGTTGCAATCCTAAAGACACTTTCCTAGGAGTAAGACCCATTGAACATAATGGGGCTTACTTTTGAGTAGACATGTTTAGGATTGTGCTCAGAGTTAGAGAAAAGCAAATTGCCGTGTTTGGAGGAGTAAGACTTGAACAGCCTAGCATAGCGCTAAGCTGGGAAAAAATTATTCTGCACACAAGTGCAGGGCTTATAAGGTTTTAATTATTAAAGTCTTCACTGAATTGTTTGCTAACGAGAAACTTAACTTCATTTCAGCTGATGTCCATCACTGTGTTGGGAGTTTCAGCTTGGATGCGAGACTACTTGAATAATGTACTCACTTTAACTGCGGAAACAAGGTAGGCTTAACCTCGGTGCTCTCTGTGCAGATCTGCTAACATCTAGTTACTGTACTTTCCTTGTTGTGTATTCTTGGGAAGGAGAGAAGTGCTGATGAATCCACCCTACTGACGGAAGGTGGGAATTTTCTGGGTGGATAGCCAGGCTACTGGCTACAAATGTTGGAATATTGGTGGAAAGTTGAGATGATCGTTGGAAGAATTCAGGGCTAGCAATTAATTTCTGGCTGGAAGAACAATCTGAATATATGGAAAGGGGATCATGCCCAAATCTTTTGCCTTACAACGCCCTGTGTTCAGCGGAAGGGGCTCATGCATCTATTCATGTTTTTCATTGTATGCATGATAGTTGAAAGTGGGGCAGGAAGCACAAGTTTTCATTCTGTTCAATAAGATTAATCAACCAAGCATTAAAATATTTATTTCAGTTTATCTGTGAAACCAGAGGTCACATTTTTTTAAACCTCAAAATCCAATCTGAGCTTAACAGAGGCTGGGGATGGATATCCCTGAGGAGGACGTTCTCAAAAATATAGAGATGGACAGTTCCCCATTTCTTTCCCCAAAACTTTCCCCAAAACTGTAGAGATGGACTTTCACCCATTTCAGCCATCTGTGGGGGAGGTCCAGAATGGAACCCCACAGATAAGAGGGCATACCTGTGTTGTGACTTTCTCAGATGAAGTTAGTGTTGGTTTAGTTTTTGCACTGGCATCCTTGAGTCTCAAAAAACTATGGTATCATGCTCTGAGTGTACTCTCCAGAGCATGATGACCTGAGTAGATTAATATGGAGAATAGGAGCAAATCCCCCCTCTCCACACCACTGAAATAGTCCAATGGAACAAGCCCATACGATTGGTTCCAGATGTGTCACAGGAGTTACCAGAATGTGATTGTACACAGCTTGTATAACTGCCTCCAGGACTCTGGCTCTGGATTTTGTCTCAAGGTTGACTCCTGAAGCCTTTCCCATAGATGGGTATAGCCACAAGGCAGCGGAGGTTTGAGGTGGGAGTTTTCCTTCTTCAGACAGCCCACGTTCAGCAGGATTTTGGACAGGCTTAGTCTGGCTCCTCACCAAAGGCCTGTCTGGCACGGGAGTCCCTGCTAATAGCTATGCTACCACCAGCGTAGCCCTTTGTATCACTGGAGCACACAATCCCACCACCACAAAAAGGTACTGTCCATCAGTGGGTTTAGTAATGCATTTAAAAATAAATCCTCCCACAAAAATGGTGCTGCAATTTATTCATCTCTGATTAAGGGTATGGGGAGAGAGAGAGAGAGAGAGAGAGAGAGAGAGAGAGAGAGAGAGAGAATCAAGTGAAGTTAAGGTTTCAGCAAATCAGTATCAATACATGGGGAAACACCACAGTATACTTTTGAGGAAAACGTGACTCGGTCTGATCCTTGACCACATCTGCTTTCAGGGTGGAGGAAGCTGTTATTTCTACCTATTTCCCAGTTGTTCATCCAGTCATGATCGCCGTCTGCTGCTTCCTTATCATTGTTGGCATGCTGGGGTATTGTGGGACTGTGAAAAGAAACCTCTTGCTTCTTGTGTGGGTAAGTTTTTGTTTTGTTTTGTTTGATCCTTTGGTGTGTTAAGTTAAATTTTGGTTGTAGAAGAGCTTTTGAATGCATGTTAATAAAACATTAGAGTTTCTAAATATTTGTCCCCCGCTGAACCAATTTGCACAGTCCACTGATTGAAAGTATCTCCGGACATAACTAGTAACGATGCCATCTCGGAAGTAACTGGTGATGATATCCTGGAAGTAACTGGTGATGATGTCATCTCCAGTTACTTCTGGATGAGGATGCCCAATGGCAGTAAGAGGCACATGGCAGATAGAGACTTAACTGACCACATGAAAAGCACAACCTGGAGCACTGCCTGCCAAGATCAGCCCCTCTACTACTGCTGTTGCTTTGCATTACTGCGGTCAGTGCAGATGCCAAGGGTTTGTGTACCTCCAGGTACCACCAGGTTTGTGTGTGCCACCACCTCAAGTACCACTGATGGCATAAATACCACTGTTTGAAAAATGTTGCACTGGATAAATACAAAGTTTTGTATTCAGCCTTGGCTGGGGCTCAGCACCACACGACGGGTAGGTGTCTAAGGCCAGACTTTGCATCTTGTAGCAAATTGTCACGGGCATAGTGAACTGTCCTGCCTTCATTCCTATCTAACTTGACAGTTCAGCATGAGATCTTCACAGCAACTTTGAATTTTTTTCTGCTGATGGAATGTGGACGAAGAACTCTAGGAATTCCCAAGCTTGATTTAGTAGAAGAATTTAAGACCACAGTTTACAAAGCTGTGGATCTGTTTTGGTCAAGACATTCACTGAACTAACTCAGATTGACTTGGTGCATGAGAAAGAATTTATGGATTGCATTATCTGGATACGGCATTCAGTATAAGGTTGGCTGCCTTTTAACGGCAAATTGTTCTTAAATGAACGATGCCTGAAAAGCATCTTTATTTAGTCCAATGGGGCTCAACCGGATTTAGTCCAATGGGGCTCTATGCCGTAGAGACTACACTATACTGAACAGATTACCCACAGTCACAACCAGCACTTTGCATGTAGTAAACTTCCATGCAGAGGACAACATGGCGAGTTTTATTTAATATTTTTTATTTAATAAATTTATACCCTGCCTTTCTTGGGCTGTGGCCGACTCAATAGTTAAACTTCTCATGAGGACCTCCTAGCCAGTTTTGCTTTTGATTGGCCCAAAACTGGATCACTCTGGAAGCAGTTGGTATTGATGTGATGATAGAGTGATGTCACTGTCAATATAATTCTGGGTGACCTACCTGGCATGCTGCTCTCATTGCACTAACTTGGGGGGATGGGGAAATACAGTGCTCCCTCTCAAAACAAATATGTGGAATTCCAAAAGGATTCAAAAGGTGCAATCCTAACCTAGGCCGGCACAACTCATCGGTCTTCCCTTTCCCATGGTGATGTAGGGAGGCAAGCACATGACTGTGCACAGGCCTGTGAACCACTGAGGAGTGGTGCAAAAGTGCCAAACAACTCATTTGTGACATCCCCAGGTCAGCACCGGACTTATATCAGGGCTTAAGCCAGCCCATTTGCCGGTTAGGATTGTAGCTAAAACCAGTATTTTTTTACTAAGTACTAAGACCAGTACTTCCGGAAAGGTTTGATTTGTTTTAATAACTTATTTTATTTTTATTTTGCATTTTATTTGTTTGTAATAACCTATCTTGAACATTTTAGCTATATATAATTTTTTTAAAAAAAAACCTGACTCATGTTCTACTTATCACATTTAAAACAAAAATGCCTAGTCTGTTAAAATAATATCTTTAAATTACAGTGATTTAAAACTGGAGCTTAATCTTTGCTTCCTCTGTTTATTTAAAATGCCAGAAGAACGTAAGAATCCGTTTCTGCTCTTTAACACAATCTGGAAGTAAACACATGTAACTGTGTGTAGAGCCATCAAACTTCATTAAATCAAGCCCAGACATTCCTGAAGCTCTTAACCTACAATATTTCACTCTCAGGAGCCTGAGAACCAGCTCTTGCTGGTCCAACTGATAAGTACAGAATAAATGATCTTTTCCTAAGCATGCCACACTTCTTGACTAATTGTTAAATAAGCAGTTTACTGCTGTACTGCAGCATCGAGCAGGGCATTCGTCAATAATTCATTCATCATAGTAATCAGGGGTGACTCAACAGCTTTTGTAAAACCTGATGAAATGATAGATAAAGAAACATGGTGTGAAATATTGAGGGTTTTTTTTCAATTTCTCCATTTATTTGTTGTTCTGAATCCTCCTGGGTGCTGCTTAGTGCTAACTCCATCTGAATTCGAATAAATCCTTAAACATTTAAAAAATAGAAAGGTGCAATCCAGAGTAACTATGGGGAGTCCTTGCTCTGGTGTAAGAACAATTTGCTCTGGATTGCAATATGAATTTCCCATAGGTTTTCACTATGTCATGCAGTAACTACGGGTACACGTAAGGTCTCTTATGTGCTCCCGTAGTTGCTCTGGATTGTAGGGTTTGTAACTACAGGGAGTAACTACAGATTAACTACAGGGAGTAACTACAGAGTAACTGCAGGGAGTAACTACAGGGAGTAACTACAGAATAACTGCAGGGAGTAACTACAGGGAGTAACTACAGAGTAACTGCAGGGAGTAACTGCAGAATAACTGCAGGGAGTAACTACAGAGTAACTCCAGAGAGTAACTACAGAGTAACTCCAGAGTAACTAGGAGTAACTAACTCCTTGGTCTGGAGTAAGAATAAGTTACTCTGGATTGCAATATGAATTTCCCATAGGTTTTCACTAGGTAGTGCAGTAACAACGAGTGCATGTAATGTCTCTTACATGCCCCTGTAGTTACTCTGGATTGTGCCCTTTTTGGGGAGTTTTAAATTCAGAAGTGGCTGTGAAGTTCCACAGGTAGGATAGTAAGCAATTTCATAGACAAGTAAATATTTGAAATTCCCCAGAATTCTGTAACACGATAGAGTGCAGTGATTCGCAATCTTTTTTCAACTGGTGGCTCCCTGACCTACTTGACCTTACCCATTGCTCCCCATTAGTGCCACAAACCTATACACTATATAGAGCGATGGGTTATTCACAGGGATTCAGTGGCTCCCGGACAGGATTGACATTTAGGATTGATAAATAAATTTTATCAAAATTATTAATAAATTTGTAATCCAGTGCTACAAACCTATATACTGTATAAAGCATATATACTGTATATATGCTAATAATCCAGTGCTACAAACCTATATACTGTATAAAGCAATGGGTTATTTACAGGGATTCAGTGGCTCCCCAGATAGGACTGACGGATAGGATTAATAAATAAATTTTTTATCAATTGCAAGACTGAGAATGAACTCTTTTTCTTTCTAAATCAAGTGGAGACAATGAAAGTTGGGAAAGCTGAGGGTTTTTTTTCCTCTCTGGCCATAAATGCCTCCATTTATTCACAAAAAGTCCTACCTTGTAGTAAAATATAAACCAAATGGAAGCATTTGGTTTAGTGCAGGATGTAAGTCTAAACTGAAGTGACATGTTTAGCCTCTCTAATAGCGTTGGAGCTTTGCTCCAAAAAGATCATCATTTATCATCTGCCAAGGTTTCTCGTTGGCCCTTGACAGCAATCTAAATGGAAAGATCGAGTCTGAAAAGGATTCCCTTTGGTTAAAAGGAAGGTTGGGTGCCTGTATAGATTGGATGCATTGATTGCAGCCATTGGAGGCAAAACACTGGTGAGTCCAGTTAAGGTAATACAAAAGGAAGCCGTTTTGAGTGAGAATGACCATCATTATCTACCTGGAATGGATTTCATCAGTACAACATCACCTCTTGGAATCCAAGGAGCTGACACTTTTAGATGAGATTTGAATTCAAAGCCTTGGGGGATGCAGGCAATTCTGTGCCTCTCTTTTCTGGAGTGCCTGGTACAAAATGGATCTGGGCAGACATTGGCTGCATTCCTAAAGACACTTTCCTGGGAGTAAGTCCCACTGAACCCAATGGGGCTTACTTTTGAGTAGACATGGTTAGGATTGCACTGATTAACAGTCTCATTTCAGTGAATCCTTGCAGAGGGTTGAAGCTACTCCATACCACTGCAGGCATAGCTGTATCTTTTTCCTGGCTACTATCCTGAATTTTGTGATGCTGAGATGTTTACTACAGTGAAATATGCAAGGGATTCATAAGTGATTCTCCCGCAGGTACTTCTTCCATAGAATTTGGAAGCTACAGAGAAAATTTCCTTATCTAAGATCTCCAGTTAGGCTGGTCTAAGCCCTGGCTTAAGTCCTGTGCTGACGTGGGGATGTCACCAAAGTGCTGTAAGACTGGGAGACTACCCCTGGGAGAAGGTAAGGCCAGTGCAAAGACCTGCGCTTGCCTCCGTACATCACTCTGGAACAGAAAGACCAATGAGCTGTGCTGGCCTAGGTTAGGACTGCACTCCAAAGCATCACAAACTGCAGTGTCTTGAGCTCCTAGAAGCCACTTTTGAATTGTGCCAAGGCCTTTGATTCCACAATTCTCTCCCTTGATGCTGGAATGAATTGATGAAATCTTTCTCAAAAGCATACCTACTTGCTCCAAATCCCAGAGAGGGTCCTGGTGCAATGCAGGAGAAACTTCCAAGTGCACCACAGGCTGTCTGAAGTCATCATGGCTTGTGACATGGGCAATGCAATCCTAAATTTAGGCCAGAAAAATGGCCAAAATGAGCTGGCCTAAGTAGGCCATATTCACCTAAGGCCTGCTCCTTAGGTGGCCTAACTCTGAGGAGCTGTGAGCAGGCATTTCTGCCCTGTAAACAGGCTCTGGATACAGCCTAACTGCGCTGTTCTAGGTCATGCTGAACATGCCCTCAACATGCCTCTCCTGAACCCTAGCTGGCCTGGCACAGCTAGGCCAGCCCAGGTCCATCTGCCTTGGGCCAGCCTGAGTTGACTAATACCAGCCCAAGCCTTTCTGGTGTAACTGGGCTGGTCCATCTTGGAATTGGGCCAGCCCAGTGATAGATAGTCTAGACCAAGTCCATTTCAGGATTGCAGCCTAAAATAAGGAAAATTCAAAAAACATTTTTTAGAGTTCTTAAAGGAACTCCCCCCCCCCTTTTATAAGTATGATGTGACCCAGAGTTGGCTTCTGGGAACTGCAAAGAATGTCCCTCACCATGGACAGATGGTCAAAGTTGCAAATGGTGAGGACACTATACTAACATTAACTTTCATAGTATGCTTTTTCTACTGTCACGAAGCTCAAGGCAGTGCAGCCTATGTAGTGATCTTGGGTGGATACTCATCCAGTTACTTCCCAGACCTGTATCTGTTTAGCTTCAGAGAATTTATGGGATCACATGCCCCTGGGACCCAAGCATAATGATGGTTCAATATGTTTTCCATTCACTGCTTTTTTCCTTCTTTTATCCCTTTATTTTTCCAGCCTGGGTATCAATGAGATGAAGTTATGTGGCAGTGCCTGATCATGCCCGTGTCACATTCAGCACAGTATTGTCAGTTATATAGATACCCTTCCCAGTGTGGGGCTGCTGTGTCCAAGGGCTTGGATCTTGCTCCTTGGTTGAACGTGTTTAAATTTGTACTTGTGCTTTGCAGGGGTGCTGATGTGCATGCGTACTCTCAATCCTGCTGTGATGGAAGAGTTGCCTCCTCAAAGTGGTACATTGTACCGTCCCCTCCTATTCTTAGATCTATGAAAGATGAAGCTTCTGTAAGGAGGAGGAAGATTCATGTACAGCCTCTGAAATACATTCCTTTAAACATAAGGGTCTATGTTGAAGTCTGTTTCTTTCCGTCCCCAAGGAAGAAAGGAGCCCGCTGTGTAACCCCCTGGAGTGATGCCCTATTTAAAACCTCGTTATACTTTTTGAAGCTGCCATGCCTGACTCTCTCCATCACCCACCTAATCTTAAAGAGCCAGATCTTAAACCAAAAGCTCACAAAGACATCCAGGCACACTCTCCAGAAACTCTTAACAGAACAGCTATACTTAGTTGCCACCTGTGGCTAAATGCAGGCCTGGTTTAAGTGGTTATTGAGCTAACAGACAAATTATCAACATTAGCTTTGTGCATTCCTGTGGTTAAGAGGTTGAAAATGGCTCTCCTAAAGAATCCATGTGGTGAAAGCATAGTGTACCATATAGGATCACCCTAAATGGGATGGGGAGATACTTTTGTATAATGGCACGGCTACATCAGTGATCGAAAGTTGGATAAGATTAGGCTTTGAGCTATTCCTTCTTGATCTGCGAAATCATTCTGGTCACATAAACCTTGTTCATTTCAATGAGGGAAAGTGCCAGCCAGTACTCTGACTTAAAACTGCTAGCCGTGCCAAACAGCTAGCCTCTTCCTTCCGTAATGCCAACTTCCCGAACAGATGAGTTAACACCGTTGCCGCTACGGAATTGGAGCCAGCACAATAAACCGCCGTTTACAGTTCTGTTTCTCAAACGCCGTCCCTAAAAATAAAAGCACTAGCGCTCGGTCAGTAATCCAGGCCATTCTCCCTTTGAATATGGCTTTCTCTTGTATGTCCATTTCTGACTAATTCAACTCTCCAGTGTGGTCTGTAATAGAATTGCATGGTTAGTAATTCCGACAAGAAACAATTTAAGAAGGAGCATGGGGTGAAAGATGCTATTGGTTTCACTGGAGTTCAGTCTTGCAGGCCTCGAGGAGTTGTTAAACTCCTGTTTAATTCAGTGTGAATTTGGGCAGAGATCCCCTCTCCGGATTGCAGGACAATCCAGTTTCTTGTTTAGTTTACAGTTGCAAACTATACAGAATCGAGACCAAGATCAAGGAAGAGTCTCCTTAGAACTGCGGTTCTTCCTATCCGTTGCCACAGACAGCCACTGACCTATGGAAAGAGAGTGGGGAGATGCCAAGTGCATGGGTCCCACCATATAAAACCTTTTATTTTTAAAAAAGCTTTTTAATGGGGCAAAGGTTGAGGGGCTGTTGTTTTATTCATTTTAGTATATATGTTTTTAGCTTGTATATTTTAATTGTTTTTATTGAATTGTTCTATTTATGTTTTTAATTATGTTTTATGTCTGCTGCCTTGAGTCAGGCTAATGGCCTGAGAAAGGCGGGATATAAATTTTTAAAATAAAAATAAATAAAATAAATATACATGCCCACCACCTGGTCAAGAACAACCATGGCCTGTATGGAAATCATTAAATAGACTGCACGTTGGAACTTACTGAAAAGAATGTATTAAGCTTTCCATTTTAACTTAACTTTTATTGAATTTTAAAAGAAGAAAACAGGAAAAGAGAAAAATGAAAATAAAAAGGAAAAAAACCCAGATATGTTCTTATCAATATACAGGTACCACTGTATGGCAAGCACAGATTTCCTGATTTATTTATTTTTAGTCTAAAATTACTAGCTTTTCAATATTAGTATATATGAGGAATTCCTGCACTCCATAAGTTGGGGTTCTCAGAGGAAGGTTCCAAAACACTGAGTATAAAGACTCTTATGGTTTAGTACTTAAGGCAAAATCCAGGGGAGTCCTTGCTCCGCTGTAAGAACAACTTACTCTGGATTCCAAAATGAATTTCCCATAGGTTTTCACTAGGTGGTGCAGTAACTACGGGTGCACGTAAAGTCTCTTATGTGCTCCTTTAGTTACTCTGGATTTGGGGGATAGTCTGCCAGTTTGGATTGCACTCCAAATGTGTTCATGCTTTATTTCAAACTGAATCTTACAGAAAAAGAGTTTTCCATATCCAACCCCATGGGACTTTCAGAACCAGAGCATCCCTCTTCAAAGTTGAATAGCATCTTCAGCCTCCTTTCCCACATCTCTCCTTCCTTTGTAACTTGAGGAGGAGGGAGAAGCCCACCTAAATGATAGCACTGTTCTTCATCTTTGTATGACAGGCTCATGCCTAGATATCATGCACCTCCACAGGACAGATAAAAGCAGGAGGATCTAGGTGCAAAGTCCTAAAAAAGTGCTGGGTCTGCTGTACTGTAGGAGGAATGTGGCAACTGCACATAGCTGCAAGGAGCCCTCGATAACATGTGAATGGCACACGCTGGGGTCCAGTTGCTCAGGAGGGTCATCTAGACTTCTGCATTGTAGATCAGCAGTAGCGTAGCTGGAGGAGCAAAATGTTAAGTAATACATGAACCTCCATGTGCAGTACTAATGTGCCCTCCTACTCACCATCAGGAACATTCCAGGTACTGATGGCAATAGGCACGAGATGCTGTTTCATTCAGTGATCAACTGCACATTGTTGTCACTGCCCAGAAGGTCTCCGATGGTAAGTTGGACCAACTATGCACACAATATATTGTGGCACCTCCAGTACATACCACTTGGACTACCCATTCAGCTATACCACTGCAAGCAAGATTTCTTTCTTTCTTTCTTTCTTTCTTTCTTTCTTTCTTTCTTTCTTTCTTTCTTTCTTTCTTTCTTTCTTTCTTTCTTTCTTTCTTTCTTTCTTTCTGTCTGTCTGTCTGTCTGTCTGTCTGTCTGTCTGTCTTATTGTGCCTTGAATCTGATGTGCACCCCAATTTTTAAAAGCTTGATATTAAAAAAAATGTATACGGGCAATTGCAATGTGCAGCTGCAAAGCAGATGCAAAATTTAATATTACTACAAACAACAAAAATCATATGACAATATGACAATGGGTTTATGTTGTGATTTTTACCTAATTGCACTACTTTATATAACAATAGGTTTACATTTTTATTACAATATAGTAAACTCTTAAACTAAATACTTATAATCAAAATACTGTATCTATTCAAATCTAAAACAGCATAGAATCTAATGTGAACCCCAATTTTGGAGACTTACCCTACAATCCAGAGTAACTATGGGAGCACGTAAGAGACATCTACGTTGATGTAGTTACGGCACCATGTAGTTACGGCACCATGTAGTGAATATCTGTAGGAAATTCATATTGCAATCCAGAGTGGGAGCACAATCCTAACCATGTCTACTCAAAATTAAGCCCCATTGTGTTCAATGGGTCTTACTCCCAGGAAAGTGTCTTTAGGATTGCAGCCTAAATTGTTCTTACGTCAGAGCAAGGACTCCCCATAGTCACTCTGGATTACACCCAAAATTGGACTAAAAAAGGTGTGCATTAGATTTGTGTAAATAAAATATTAAAGGATTTATATACAGTATTAAAGGATTTATACCCCACTTTACCTTTTTCAAAACATATGCCCAACACAGCTTTAGCATGTGATTCCTTCTGCTCCAAGGTGCAGTGAGCAATGTTGCTGCAGGTGTGGGGTGGCTGACGCATATAGGGTGGCGACACCTTAACACAACAGAATTTTTTAATTTTGGGGATTTTTAAATAATATGGTTGTGTTATATATCAGTCAAAGTATAATTTCTTACAAATGCAGTTAACATCTGGGTTGAAATATTTCTATCCTATTAAAAAGTAATAGCTCAAGACCAGTAGGGGAGGGCACTGGTACATCACCACATTTTCTTCCCCGGCCATTTCCCCACCTGTACAGGAGATCCATTATGGCGGTGGCACACTGGACTCCTTTACTTGGGGAAGCACACCCTAGTGATCCTATTGCCAAGGAGTACAATACCATGTACTTTCACCTGGTAGTAAAGACAAACCCTACAATCCAGAGTAACTACGGGAGCACATAAGAGACATTACGTGTACTCGTACTTACGCCCATGTGTAGTCACTATGTGTAGTCACTACGTAGTGAAAACCTATGGGACATTCATATTGAAATCCAGAGTAAATTGCTTTTACACCGGAGCAAGGACTCCCCGTAGTTACTCTGGATTGCGCCCAAAGGTTGGGGATTGCATACATCATCCTCTGGTATGCAAACGTTAGCCACCTGGAGCAGACAATCACCTGCACTTTTTGGCAAGCCTGTTATAAAAGAATGTGATTATGGCATATATGTGCAGAATTAACAATACAGCAGCCACTCCATTACCTTGTGCAAATATTGACATTGGACTTTGATTGTTTACTAAATGGACGCCTTTCAATATATCACTCAATACTCAAATCAGTCTGAGTAGGGGAAAAAATACAACCGACAAGATATTTAGCATTACAGCCTGCAGAGAACCAGACAGGACAGAGCCTGGAATCCATCACTTTGGGATTCCAGACCTTTCATGAGGTTTTCTGTTTTTTCTTCTTGTTTTCATGGTGGTCAATGTCAAAAGTTCAGGCGAGTAAGAGAATACAAACCCTACTGTTATTGGAATAGGTGTCAGAATGAATAGAAATGTAATTTAAATTAGGGCGCAATCCAAAGTAACTACGAGGAGTCCTTGCTCCGGTGCAAGAACAATTTATTCTGGATTGCAATTTGAATTTCCCATAGGTTTTCACTAGGTGGTGCAGTAATTATGGGGACATTACGTGCTCCTGTAGTTAATTTGGATTGTAGGGTTAGATTGCTTCTTTGATGGGTGACCAATTTGTCTCAAACAATTCTAAAATATTGGTAGGAAGTGTTTATGAGCACAATCCTAACCATGTCTACTCAAAAGTTAGCCCAATTGTGTTCAATAGATTTTTCTCCCAGGGAAGTGTCTTTAGGATTGCAGCCTATATGTCAGGTCAGAATGATCCCAGTTAAAATTAGTGCTTTGAGTAAAGATATGTGATGTTTATGCATTTGTTTTTAAAGTTATTTCCCAATTGCTCCTTTTTCATTTTCTAAACCAAGCACCGAAATATTTGGGGGGAGGAAGGTAAGGGAGACAAGGAGATTATGGAACATTATCATAATCTGATATCAGTTCAAAATTGATTGATCAAATTGATCGGGGTTGATTCATCAAATTTAGATTGTGGTTGATTTTAACCTTGTTTTACAAAACTATGATTTTGTTTGGTGAGGAAACAAAACTTTCCTTGGGAAAAGCTTTGCCTAGGAAAGACACAGATAAGATTTGTTTTTCAGGAAAATGCCTGAACCATGGTTAGCTCAGGGTTAACTATGGTTAACGACAGAATTTAAACAATATATACTGAAAGTTTGATGATGTGACATATAGCATGCCTGTCAAACATAAGACCCATAGGTCAGATACTGCCCCCCCCCCAAAGTGGTAATTTATGGCCATCATCTACTTAATGATCTCACATCCTGCTGAATTATGACACTTCTGGTCCTTAGCAGGAGTGATGAATACTAATACTAGCCATGTGTAGAAGGCATGGATCACTGAATGAATCTGGTTAGGAATATAGGAACTTCAACATTTACTTCTTAATCGCAACCACTACTGTCTGAGGTTGCATCAAGTGTTGACCAGGTTGAATGCTTGTCAGAGACCCAGCCCATGAGATGACCCACTTGGCCAGTCTGACCACTACATTGGGTGATGGCAGTGGTAGACCCTCATGGCAGTTTCCATGGGAAGAAATAGTGCAAAGCTTTACCCCAGAGCCCCTATACCCAGTTGTCCTCCTTCAAATTTAGGCAAAGATCAGAACGTCACTCTGAACTCTCCTTATCCATTTTAACTTGGAAGAAGTGTGATGCTTAGCCCACCAGGCCTTGGGTGTATCAAAAGATACCGAGTCTACCTTTAACAATGGTTAACACAAGCCATGGTTTATGAACCTGCTTCCGCATAGGTTCCATAGCCCACTTGGTAGCCAATCTTCAATCATGGGTTTATCTAAACAAGTGGTTCTTCATTTGGGACATGGAAACATCATGAGGGCCCTGATCTCTGCTACCTTAAAGGGTGGGGGAAGGCAGTTACACAGTCTCCTAGATCGCATCACTTTGGAGAGGTGCAGAGGCTTGGTGCCACTCATTAGACACTCCAGCAACCTCCTCCTACAACAGTGATGGCTAACCTTTTACAACCCCAGTGCCCAAACTGCAGCCCAAAACCATGAGCATGCCATTGCCAAGTTCTATGCCCAAGAACATGTTACATGGAGAAATTATGGAGCGGACTGGCACCACTGAAATAGAATGATATGGTCCTCAATCAACTTGATAGAAATGTGCTTGCATGATTCAGTTTCTTTGCTTTGCTTCCAACTCTTGACAATTCCGGTTTTTCTACCCTTTAGCCTAACCTCTTCACTAATAGGGGTGCAATCCAGAGGTGCAATAGAGGTGCAATCCAGAGTAACTACAGGAAGTCCTTGCTCTGGAGTAAGAACATGTTACTCTGGATTGCAATACAAATTTCCCATAGGTTTTCACTAGGTGGTGCAGTTAACTATGGGTGCACGTAATGTATCTTACATGCTCCCGTAGTTACTCTGGATGGTAGCCTAGATCTAGACAGCATTTGACTTAGATCACCATCCCACCTGAAAGCCCTAGAAATCCTTGTCGCTGAACCTGATAAATGGAACATTCCTTCCTCATCAACATCTAGAAATGCTCCTCCAGGTGTTTTTCCCCCTGAAAGTGTAAAACCTTTGAAAAGAGTCACAGTATTTGTCAGCCAGCATTTCAGACATCGGGGCCAGTGTTGTTAACCAGACTGTGAATGTAACATCTTGAATGAGGTGTTTCTTGAAAGACAGAACAAATCTGTGTTTGTAAAAATCCCTTTGGGGGTTTAGATTCGCCTGCCCATATCCCTACAATCCAGAGTAACTACGGGAGAATGTAAGAGACATTACGTGCACTTGCAGTTACTGCACCACCTAGTGAAAGCCTGTGGGAAATTTATACTGCAGTCCAGAGCAAATTGTTCTTACACCGGAGCAAGAACTCCCCATAGTTACTCTGGATTGTGCCCATAAACAGCTTTGAATAAAGACTGAGGAGCAATCCAAAATGTCCAGAAAAGCGGTATATAAATGCCTAGTTATTATTATTCTATTATTAGTAGTATCTTATTAATTTAAGAATAACCTAATAAGCACTTGAAATTTATTATCTTGGAAGTAATATAGATGAGGGAAAAAAACCTGTAGTATATATCTACTTTAAAATAAAATAATGCCACAATTCAGAAAAACAAGAAGTAGAATACTAAAGATATTTATCTTCTGAGAAATCACTTTCAATAGCTTAATAGTTTATTTGTATTAAGGGTTGAGGAAACAATCTGGCAAATAATCCCAAAATAAATAAACCATTTTATTCAGTCTTTTAATTCCCTGAAAGTCCAATTGTACTTTTTGGGGTAAACTAAGGTCGCCATTTTCATGAGGATCATATTTGTCATAGAGAATATTTATATTTACAGATGTAGAGAAATTCATTTCATGTCTGAAATTATTTGGGTTCCAAATCAAGGAGACACTTTTGGTACACCAAAGAGCACCAAACAAGGTGCACCAAAACCAGCAGTCACAGATTTTGGTGCGGGTAGTCTAAAAAAAAGTTAAGCAATACAAGGATGCCATGAAACAAGGATTTCAGTTAAATTTATTTTCACCATATTTTTAAAAGAATGTCTTCTGGTTTGAGCCTTCCACTGCTTTTCATGTTTAATTAGGCTTTAATTGCAATCCGAAGGACAGTCTGGTGTGCCTTGTCGATGGTAAAAACAATTGATGGTGTGCCTTGACAATTCCAGTGCCTTGTTAAGTGTGCTGTGAGATGAAAAAGGTTGAAAATCACTGCTCTAGAGAGAGACTGACATTGTCAGGCTGGTACACAGTGGGAAATGCTGCACATACTTGCCTTTGGATCTTTTGGCATTTGTTTCACATACCATCTACACTAGCCTTTTGCATTTCCCAGAAGGTTTCCTTCTGCAGCTGCTCACACTTGGAATGTCATCTTGGTTCTTGCCCTTGTATCTTCCCTGACTTGCTTGCAGAACATAGTCGTGTGGAAGGAGTGATTGGCATCAAATCATGTGTTGCTTGGTCTTCAGCCCTCAAAACATTTATTATTATTTTTTCAGCAATAACCCACGTTCTATATGCAGCAACTATCAATTGCTGTTTCTAATGTATAGCTCCAAGATTAGTCAGTAATTTAATTTTCTTTGTAATCTGCTTTGTGAACTTTTTATTAGAAAAAACACTTTATAAATATTGTTGGTTGGTTGGTTGGTCCGTCCGTCCGTCCGTCCATCCATCCATCCGTCCACCCATTCATTCATTCATTCATTCATTCATTCATTCATTCATTCATTCATTCATTCATTCACAGTTTACACAGCATGGTGATTTTCACCTGAAATGAGCAATGCACCTTCAAGTGAAAGTTACTTACTGTTTTGGTATCTATTCATTTGAATCACCACCGACACTGAGGTCCACCTTTAAATGCCTTTAAACAAGGGGAAAAAAGCCCCAGAATCCAATTTTCCACCTTCATGTTAAATAATTATAATTTCATTTCATAGGATTCCATTATTCACCCCATCTAGTGGCTGAATGCAATATCCCCTACAATCCAGAGTAACTACGGGAAGACGTAAGAAGCACTTACTCTGGATTGCTCTATGCATTTCCCATAGGTTTCCCATAGGTGGCACTGTAACTACATCAGTGTAAAAGGTCCTGTAGTTACTCTGGATTGTAGCCATCATGTGTATACTAATACATTCTGCAGTGACACTGGAGCAAGAATCATAGGTGTGGGTCTTTAAAGATATTTTTCTATCGATTTAGTTTATACTGATTTTTTTTTAATCCATGGCATGTTCCAGAACAGAACCCCAGCAGATAACAGGGCACAACTGTACTGAATATAGAAAAAGTAGTTTAGCTTTTGTGTTGGGTTTCTATGTTTGCACAAATGGCATTGTTGTCTAAAATGCAATTGTAGAGTCTATCCTCTACCAGAGAGGTCAGTGCATAGGAATACGCTGATCCCCACACCACTATGGGAAGATATGCCAGGTGACTTAGACCGGCCTAAAATTGTTAAGACTGCACCCTAAATATGCTAGCCCTAAAAACCTTTGGCTCACTGTATTGTTGTAAGCTGTACATAGCACAAAGTGGTATCAGAAAGTGTTATCAGTGGGTGAAGCAATGGTTTGTCATGATGAATTCTTGAATGCAAGACATAATTGCAGATGAGACTTTCTAAGCAAGTACACACTAATGCCACTTTTAATATCAGCTTAGGGTTCATTTTTCTAAGGTTCTTCATCTTGGTTTCAACACCTGATTTTCTGGAGTCCTTACCAGTGGCATTGCTAGGGTGCAAGAGAGTATAGGCTGCCCCAGGTGATACAGTGGGGGAAAGTTGGACCTCTACTCACCAAAATTTTTTAAATCTGTTTATTTTCAAATAATACCATACTGTGTGCTATTACACAATGTAATAATACACAAAATCTATGTATTTTCAAATAATTCCAAATAAATACTCACATTGAACCAGAAACCAAAGCACATCCTTTCATCTAAATATCCTGACATGGCAACAAATTACTGGGGCTACATTTTTTCATAGCTGGCACAGTGTAGTCATTAAGAATGGGGTCATGAGCCAGGATGTCACTGTTTAAATCTCACTTTAACCATCAGCACAGTGGGTGGTTGCACAGTGCAAAGTTAAACATATTTACTTCAAAGTAAGTGGCTTTGAATCTAGTGGTGCTTCCTCCCTAGTCAGAGTGCTGAGGATTGCAGCCCCAGGCAAGCAATTATAACTCAACCCGATTGCTGATAATAGCCTGATTACTGAAATAATGCATGTGGAATGTGTTGCTGTTCGTCAGAATCTTTGCACCATCAAGGCAGATTTCACAGTAATGACTCAATGGTTAAAGAGGTCCCCAAAAACTGTAGTACTGTGGACTGACTCTAATTTGCTGTACCATAAATAATTGCCTTGCAACCTGATCCCCAAAGTATTAGTTGGAAGTGAATAGTCCTAGTTATGTAACCCGCAATATAACATAGGGAATTGATAGCACCAGCTGCCCATTCAAAATTATTCTTCATCCCTAATCATGAAAAGTACCCTCTGGGTGCAGTTCTGTGCACAGCTCTCATTAGAGCTGGATTCACTAAGGCCGGAACAACCTTACCTGTGCAGCGTTGGGTGCGCTAACTTTATTGATTTTCTTGCACTTAGGCATACCTGGCTCCCCATGGCAGTGGGGGGTAAGGAAACTTAACAGTGGTCTAAACACTACACTAACTCTATTGGGTCATCATTATTCCTCTAAAGATGCCCAAACCATGAAACACAAAAGAACCAGTAGCAATATTTGGAATGATGCTATATTTCTAACAAACAAACAAACCAGTAGACAGACAGACAGACAGACAGACAGACAGACAGACAGACAGATAGATAGTGACGACTCCTCCTGGGAAAAAGGCAGGACATAAACCAAATCAAAATATATACATATGCACACACACACACACATACATACTAACAAATTAACTAACTAACTAACTACTGGCCAAACACTACTACTGGAGACACTACTACTGGCCAAATATTTTTTAATTGGTATTTTTAAATAATGTCTTCATGTTATATATCACTTGATGCATAATTTCATGCACAATGCAATGAATCAAACTACATTGAATGCAAAAGGTATCTGCAAGATATATGACAATAATTCATTGTTGCTCCCACTGTATAGGAGGAGGTCACTCATGGGGTGATGTGCTGGTCTCCTGCATTGCGTAACACAAACCTTAGTGACACCTTTGGAAATGGCACCCTGTTCCCTTATTTCTTCTTTCCAGGGTTCATGTCAGTTTGATATAAGCAATCCTCTTTTGTGTTCTGCAGTATTTTGGAAGCCTGCTTGTGATATTCTGCGTTGAACTGGCCTGCGGCGTTTGGACCTATGAGCAAGAAATTACGGTGAGAAAGAAAAGTGTTCCTACAAAAATAGACCCTACCAAAAAAAGTTCTGAATTGGGCTGGTCCTTGCACTGGCACTTATATTTGGAAGAGTCGACTCTGATGGGGCACATTTGCTGGTACAGATTAGTTCAAAGGATGGGAGAGGGTCACAGGAGGATGCAATGGAGGCAAGAAGGGGATATTTTGGGGTAGAAGAGGGTAGAACAGGAGGCAGGTTGGGTTTGAGAGAAGATGGGATCAGTGGTGGCAACATGCACTGTATTCTAACTCCCACTCTTCAAGGCTTCACATCTCTGCAAAGACAAGTGAAGAATTACGCACTTTCCGCACATGACTTAAAGACTTAGAGCACAATCCTAACCATGTCTACTCAGAAGTAAGCCCCATTGTGTTCAATGGGTCTTACTTCCAGGAAAGTGTCTTTAGGATTGCAGCCTTAGTTTCTGTACAGAAGATCTCCATGAGTCTGTTCTTTGCAGACCAACCTTTGCAGACCAATACAGAACAACTTGTGGTTGCCCTCAAGTGCATGCTAGATAACACACCAGTATGGGGGTATGGCTAGTCAGTGCTGTCCATGCCTTGCCAACATGAATTAGGATTGGATGCTTGTGGTTCTAATTTCTCAGTTAGGCATACAGTACATAGGATTAAGACCACTAGACACAATTAATTTATCTACACCAGGACCGCTGTGTTTTTTCCATAAGCCCAACAGGGAAGCCATCATGGCGTCTTTTTGAACGCTTGCGCTGTATACACACATTGCACAGACATCTCCAATGTAAAACAGAGACTCTGGCTGCAGTCCTAACCTCCTTTTACGCTGGCCTAAGCCCTGGCATAAGTCCTGTGCTGACCTTGGGGATGTCACAAAAGACACTTCCGCTCCACCCCTGGGGGAAGACTAGGCCAGTGCATAGACATATGCTTGCCTCCCTATATCACCACAGGGAGAGGAAGATGGATGATTTAGGCTAGCCTAGGTTAGGACTGCACCCTCTGTAAGATTTATACCTTCAGGTGGCAAAGCTTTTTTCAAACTGGAGGTGTAATTCTTGCATGGGGAAATAGTTAAACCACTACAGAGGAAACAAGCTGGCTTGTTGTTCCACGAACTGCTAAAATTCTCCTGTCTCATTTTCCATTCAGTGCATATTTATGAAGAGAGCTACAAGTTTTTCCAAAGATCTGCCAAAGTGTATACCCAAGGCGCCGGCATTTGCAACACCAGCCAGTGTATTAGAAATTACGTTGCTGTGTCGTTGAATATATAGACACGAGAAAATAAAATGAAAACTCATTTGGTGTTTTTCGAGCATGGGGACTACACTAGAAAAAGAATTTCTAGTGGTTTTTCCTACTGAAATTACATGCTATCAGTTTTCATCAACATGCGTTCCCTTGTGATACAGATTCCAAGATCCTACTATTCCAAATTATAACCATGGTTTGAAATACAATTTTGCTGAAATGTCAGAATCAAAATGGAACTACCTTTCATTAACCCACCCATCTCTTCTTCACTACCCTGGGATTCTAATGAGGAAGAGCTGTTAACCAGCAGGCTAGGGTTCGAGACCCGGGTCGGCCCCACAAGACAGGGTGAGCTCCTGTCCTTAGCCCAGACATCTAAAACAAGGGCTGCTAATACGACCCAATATGTGGTGTACCTGCATAACAATCTCAAGCACAACACTGAGGTGAAAAAGCAAGACCTTACCAGGTCTCTCATACCATCTCGTACCTTCATCCCAGGTCTCTCCCTTTTTTCTCTCTGATATATTTCCATCATTACACTAGATGATCTAGATTTCAGGGTGGATCTGAAAATCCGAGTATCCCGATATGTGCATGCTTTTGTTCATAATTGGCATTAAAAGCTGAAATTGAGAACACGGGGCCGCAACTGTGAAAAATGTCTTATTTAGAGTTTTGTGCGGCTTTCGTGCAGGGTGGCGAGCAGTCGTCATCATGAGAGTCACTCATAGATGACCAGAACATCTGCGGAGAACTCAATTGACATTCAAGATGGAGATTTTAATTGCGTTGTTTGGATGGCAAAGTTTGTCTCAGCGCCTGTTGTTCCAAGTTCACATATGTTAATCTTTGGAATGACTGGAAGGATTCCAGCAAAGGAGCCAAACTGCCCAATTAGCTCCATCTGCAGCTGTAGCTGAATTTCCTCGGGTGACACAGCTGACAGCACAACCACCGTTTCCGGCTTTCTCCATAGGCTGCCAGTTAACATTTGATTATGTGTCACGGTCCATTTTCAGGGTCCGGTTAATAAAAATGAGAAGCGTGATAATGCACAATTTCCCCACTTTTGGCATAGTATCCACTGTGACGTGAAAACAGATCTTCTTGTGTCCCATTCTCCAATGTAAGTACAAGATGAGACAACACAGGAAAAAATGAAGGCAGCGCAATCCTCAGTGGAGCAGTCAGTCTGCATAGCTTGTACTGTATCCAAAGCCAGTTAGTAGGATCCTGGAGATCTCCTTGGGTCAAGGGGATTTTTCCCCTCACCCTGGGTAATGTCCCAGCCTGGCCTATGGGACTACTCAGATTTGCACCAGCTGACACAAGTCTGAGCAGCCCTTTGTAAAGGCTCAAGAAGGGGGTTCGGATATGGTGGATACCATCTCCTTTAAGGCCTGATCCACCCCGGTTGGCTTTCCTCCTACCCTGGAATCCTACAATCTCTGCCCCACAGCCTTACCTGTCTGCATTGCCCTCCTGGGGTTTGGAATGCAGTGTTAGTCAGGTGGTGAAGAGCTCCCTGCTGGTGTTATATACAGTACATTCTGGTGTTATATACACTCTGAATGCCATGTTCCTTTGAATGTGTATCTGGGCATTTTTTATCATGGCATTTTTTTTAATGTCCCCATATTTACAGATCTTAATCTACCACCTTTGTGGATGAGGCTAGAGCTTACAGAGAATTTTTCATGCAAGAGATCCCAGTGTCCATCTTCATCATCTTCAGATAGGCATGCCCGCCTCACACTCTGCTGTCAATCACTGTGGGTAACCCAGAGCCTCATGGACCAATAGTCTAGCTGGGCACAAGGCAGATTCTAATGTTCAGCCATGAAAAATATAAATTTTGGATGAGTTCATACGATGTGAGAGCAGTTCTCACTTGTCAGTAATTGAAAGACCATTAATGTGAATCCTTAGTGACGTGTCGACACACATCATTGCTACACCTGAGGCCAAAATACTCAAAAAGACAGACTGTAACAAAAGGCAGTGGTCCACAAGGCGACTCTTTGCTAAGATGATTGACACTAATGTTTGTCTGAGTTTCTGCACCCTTTATTTATTTTTCACATATCCCATCCTTCCAAGCAAATACCCGTATTTACTCAAAGCTAATGCGCCATCAAATGTAATGTGCACCCATATTTTAAAATGCTTGGGATAGAAAAAAATGTTTACTGGCAGTTGTAATGCGCAGCTACAAAACTTAATTTCTTATAAATTAAGAAATTTAATTTCTTATAAAATAATGAGCAAAATTTAATTTCTTATAAAATAATGAGTTATAGGGTAATAATAATAATAATACGGCAATGGGTTTGTTATGATTTTTACCTAGCTGCACTACTTTATACAACAAAGGGTTTATGTTACAGTTTTTATAAACTGTTAAACTAAATGTTGACCTATGCTTATAATCAAAATACTGTATTTACTTGAACCTAAGGTGCCATCAAATCGAATGCATTCCCTGATTTCAAAGATTAAATTTGACTGAAAATGTTCTCTTTAGATTTGAGTAAATATGGTGCTGCTATCATGACAGATCTGAGGTTTGAGATGCTTGTGGTGCTACCGATTAAATGTAACCACTTAACAGGTGTTGTTTAAAATAAAGATTACTAAATACAGATTAACAGCCCAATCCATTGCTTCCCAGCGCCCAAGACTGCTGCAGCATTGCTGAAATGGTGACTGCTGCATTCAATGGGGCTGGGAAATAACGTCAGATGTGGTGCCATAAAACATTATGACATAAAACATTATGACGTAAGGGCTAGGCACAGTGGCAGGAAGGCTGGAGCCTTCCCAGATGCATGGGTGGTTGTAGGGACACCTGGCAGAGCATGTGCATTTAGTGTCGGGGGGGGGGGGTTGATTGGGACAGGCAGAACAGTGAGAACAGAATGGCAATGAGGGCAGGAGTGGATGGATCGGGCCCTTGAAGGGGCAGGATTGTTTGCACTAGTGAATGCCATATCCAAAGCCCTTCCCAGATCTCATCTGCCTGCATGGAACAACATGCCTGCATGGAACAACATGTGTCAACAATATTGCTGGAAAAGGTCAGAGTTAACCCATTGCAGCTGTGGGGGCTTATCCCAGATCAACCCCAAGGACTCCTCCAGCAACCTCCCTGTGGGTTGAAGACAAGTGTAACCCATGCAGACACTACTGCATTGTCACAAGGAAGGATCAGGCTTCTAAAGGATTGTCATGCCCAAGGAAGTAATATCATGCTTTCCAATGTTGGGTTAGGGTCACATTCTGTGCCATGAGAAATCAGGCTGCTGAACATCTGAAAATAGTCTAACTTTGGGGGTGGGACAGAAAGGATATACTTTTTCAGTCCTTACTTAATACACTTGAAATGTGTCGGCTCAGCAGACATGATGGTTGCCTGGAAATGGATGATCTACTTTACCAACAAATGAAAATGAGACATTTTCTCACGAGCAGTGCTCTTCACATTGTGAGGCCACCAAAATTAGTGTGTTTTATTGAACTGGGGAGCACAATCCTAACCAGTTTAAGCTGACACAACTCACCTATCTCTCTGTGTCTGTGGTTGCGTGGGAAGTCCGGCGCATGTCTGTACACTGGCTTAACCCCCCAGGAAAGGTGCAGCTATGTCTTACGGCACTTTTGTGACACCCTCAGGCCAGCACAGGACTTGGGCCAGAACTTATTCAGCCTACCGGGCTGACAACTTTTGTTCAAAGTGATTTGTATCAAGTTCTTTTGGTGTCTTACAATTGTCTTCATATTTGCCTTATACTTTTACAATGTATGGGTTTTTCCCCCTCAGGTTCCCGTGCAGTGGTCAGATATGGTCACATTAAAAGCAAGGATGATCAACTATGGCGTACCTCGATATCAGTGGTTAACTCATGCTTGGAATTTTTTTCAGCGAGAGGTAAGAGAGTTAATTTTTCTTCCCCGAGACGTCTGCCAAAAACAGAATATTGGGTTCGACAGGCTGTTCATCTGAGCCAGTGGGGCAATTTTTAGGTTCTTACGGAAAAGGGATAAACTTTCCCCATAGGCCAAAATGAAGAATTGAGTTTGTGCCTGAAGGAAATTACTCATACAAGAGGTTTTGAATTAAATGCTGAACTGATGACTTAAATATCCAGGGTATGGATTTTGGGTGGAAATTTTAGGGAAGCCAATTTTGAACAATTGGAAAGAGTCTGTACCACAGACTGCTGTTCTGTAAAGGGGCCAGATTTAGTTCTTCCCACTTAAAAGGGATATATATATAGTGTGTATATATATAGTGTGTATATATATATATAGTGTGTGTGTGTGTGTGTGTGTGTGTGTGTGTGTGTGTGTGTGTATATATCTGGGAGAGAAACACAGAACTCTTTCCCAAAAAAAGGAAAGAAAAAAACAGAATGAAGTATTATATACCAAAACCATGGAAGTGCACAAGGTAAAAGCCATTAATGAAGATATATGGTCATGTGCAGGAAAAGAACACTTTAAATGCCTGTCATTCTCTTGCCCTGGTTGAAATCTGAAATCTATCACCATTGCACAGATTTCCTGTTTATTTAAACATTTCCTGACTCCATTTGAGAAGTCTATTTGTATTACAAAGAACCCAATAGAGAAAATATCATATTAACCAGTTGGAAGTTGTTTTCCTTCTAAAGCTACTCCGGTGTTAGGAAACACAGTTTTTTTAGTATGAAGATAGACTGGAAAAATTTCCAGTTTGCCTGACCTGATCAAGTTGACTCATGGAATCAACTTTGGATCATGGATCAAGACTTTGGAGTCTTGATCCAAAGGTTGAATTGCTACTCTCTTCATCCAGAAACCCAGAGTAAAAGATAGCTATAGAGGGGATAACGGGCAGACCGACACCTGCAGCAGTTTGCTTTTGCTAAAATATTTTTTTATATATTAAAAATATTCCTAAATTTTCAGCTTTTGCTGTAACCCTTAAAGACTGCAATCCTTAGCTCCGGTTAGGCCAGCCTAAGCCCTAACACAAGTCCCATACTGGCTTGGGGGGTGTTATAAAAGTGCTATAAGTTACTTCTGCGCCACTCCTGGGAGAGGGCCAGGCCAGTGCACAGACATGCGCTTGCCTCCCTACATCTCCATGGGAATGGGAAGACCAATGAGTTGTGCTGGCCTAAGTTTAGATTGCCCCCTGAGTATTACATTTTACTGTTTGATTGAATGGAGTGCCATCTGTGTCCCTACTTTTACAAAATATATAATGAAACTCTGGCCCATGACCGTCATAATAAATCTACTGGCTGTTCCAGTGTTACTAGACTCTGGTTGAAATCCTATTGATATTTACCTTTTGAGTAACCCCACTGGCAAAAAGGAACTTATTTCTGAGTAAAAATGCATAGGATTGAACTCTTGGATGGTTCTTCTTCAGTCGACCTGCTGAAATTTGTCTCTAATCATTTTCAACCCTAACTTCACCCATGTGGACTAGAAATATTTTTTGAAGGGAGAAAATATGAATATTCTGAATTATAGAGCAGTGGTTGCTGAACTCACAGCCTCTGTGTATTGCAAAAGCAGTCCCTGTCTGGATCCACTTTTCCATTCTGCGTCACCTGAGTGCTGCAACACTAGATAGTTTCATCTTTGTGCAACTTTGCGCCATCATTTCCAGGCAAATGCAGTTGCTTAGAGCAGGGTTTCTCAACCCCCGGGGACCACCCCCAGTCCAGGGTCCTTGGCAGCTGCCTGACCGGTCTGCGATCGGACTCCTCTAAGTGCCTCTATGCCATTCACAGCAAGAGGGCTCTATCGGAGGTTTGCAGCCTCAGAGATTAGTTTGCAGCCTCAGAGATTAGTCCTATGCCTGTCTACTCAGTAGCAAGTCCCATTGTAGTCAGTGGACCTTACTCCCAGGAAAGTGTGAACAGGATTGCAGCCTCAGAGCCCAATCCTATGCCTGTCTATGCCAATCCTATGCCTGTACTTTCCAATAAGAGTGACTAGGATGGCTTTGTGCATTTTCAATGCATCCTGCACAGGGGTGGGCCAACCCTCTCCCAACAACCGGTTTGCCGGAAGGTCAGGTCAGGGGGCGGGGTGGGGCAAGGGGCGGCCCCAACCCTGGCGTACTGTGCGTGTGCCAAGGTTGGCACATGCGCAGTCGCATCCAAAAGAGGGCGCGACTGCGCTTGCGTCAAGCTTGGCGCAAGCACGGTCGTGTCCTCTTCAGGACGTACTGCGCTTGCGACAAACCTTGGTGGTGGCGGAGTCACGTCCTCAACAGGACGTGACTGCGCTTGCATCAATCTTGATGCAGGCGCAGTGGTGGGCCCCTCGGGGTGAACCAGTTCGCCCGTGTTTTGGCTCACCGCTAGCAACTGGATCGCTAGCGGTGGGCCAAAATTAACAACCGGTTCTATAGAATCGGTGCGAACTGGCCTGGGCCCAGCATTGATCCTGCACTGAAAAAGGTTGAAAATCTCTGAGTAGACCTGCATTGAGACATGGGGCTCTCACCTGCAATCCTATCCACAGTAACCTAGCAATAGTTCTATTTATTATAATGTGATTTACAGCTGGAGGCAGCTGTGCTGTGCTCTAGGTGGGGAAGCCCCCCTCCAGGTCACAAGAGGCAGGACTCTCCCCCACCCCCCACCCATGGGCTGATCCCTGGAAAATTTCTTTTCCACCATACCGGTCCCTGGGGCCAAAAAGGTTGAGGACCACTGGCTTAGAGCATTGTGTTGCAGCAGTCGGGTGGGCTTTGTCTCAGCAGCAACATGGAACAGTAAAGTGCTGTTCACACTCATAAGGGATGTGGCGCTGCATCAAATCTGTCCCGCGGGCTGTGGTTTGGCGAGCGCCAATATAGAAAAACCTTGGCTGGACAACAATAATACGGAAATAACTGTATATTAATAGACACTTCCTGCTGTAAGCCTTTCTTTTAAAAAATGCCAAAACCTGCAGGAACATTTTGTTGCCGAATGTGCAAATTCTAACTTTTGAAAAAAAGGGGATCAACGTGAATGGTGTCCCTGGCTGGAGGCAATCTTTTAGGACTGCTTAATTAGGAAAGTTGTTCTTCCCATTACAGGTTTCATTACTAATTGGTGTGCTTCCCATTTTGAACATTAAGCTAACTCTTTTTGGCCTCTCGAGCTCAGCTGTTGGCTGCATAAAAAGCCACACTCATTTTATGTTCTAATGAATGCTGCTGCTTTTTATTTCATTGAGAGCACGTAATTTCAATTTGGAAGGGATTTTTTTTAATTACTGAGATCCTTTCTTGGAGGCGTTTTTAGGCGAAGGTCTCTGATTTCCTAATATCCATTCCAGTTCTTAAAAAAGTGCTGTGCTTACCAAGTCCTGGAAAAAGGAATAGAACTGAAATTAGGAGAACACTGTCGACAACTGCATATCACAAAACTTCTTCAGGGAGGAATCTCACTTTCTGATGCACAGTCGGGGCCACCTCTAGCATTTGTGATTTATGAATTTTAGATTTTATGAATTTTAGATTTACAAATTTCAGCTAAGGTGGAAGCAATGGCATAGCTGAAGAGGGTGGAAACCACTCTGGGCAAAATCCAGAGTAACTACGGAGAGTCCTTGCTCCAGTGTAAGAACAACTTACTCTGGATTCCAATATGAATTTCCCAGGTGGTACAGTACTAGGTGGAACAGTAACTAAGGGTGCACATAAAATCTCTTACGTGCCCCCGTAGTTACTCTGGATTTGGGGGTCTGCTTTGCAAGGAGCCTTCCTGCAGAATGCAAGTGGTCCCTACCCTTCCCCTTCGGAGCCATTCTGGGCAAGGGAGCAAAATGAAAGCTTTCACTTGCAAAACGTAGAGCTTTGCACCCCCTCTAGCTATGCCACTGGGTGGAAAAATAACTCTTGTCCTTGCAAGAGGATAAGTTTGATTTTGGCCTGGTCACCACAGCAGTTTTGTTGTTTATATTTTTGTTTTATATACATCCAGTGGTTTTTTCTGGAATAAAGGTGCTGGTACTCACCATAAATACTCCTAAGCATGACTACTCATAAGTAGTCTAGTCAGGAAAAGGTACTACTGGTGAGGACTCCAGAAAAAAAGCCCTGTATACATCTAACAAAGATCAATGCTCAGGATACTGTTAGTTCCAAACATAGAGACACCATAAATGGGAAACGGAAGGAAGGTTTCATTCTTAGCATTTTAATAATTGTGGACCATCACACTTGACTAAGCTCTCTTTTTCAGTTTAAGTGCTGTGGAGTAGTATACTTTACAGACTGGTTGGAGATGACAGAGCTGGACTGGCCACCTGATTCATGCTGTGTCAGAGAGTTCCCAGGATGCTCCAAGCAGGCACACCACGAGGACCTGAGCGATCTCTACCAGGAGGTGAGATAGTAAGGACATAATTGCTTCTAATAGTTGAAGATGTCCACTTCACAACTTCAACTATTAAAAATGTGGTGGCCACTTTCAGTGAGATATTGGAAGGAGGCTTCTGCCCACGAGCTGCAAGGTGGCATGAGATTCTGGGCCTCATCATTGGCTGGGTGGAAGTGCAATGGAGTGAGGAAGTGGAATAACTTTGGATTACGACTTTGGACCGCAGGTGGAGGAATTATTTTTGAATGCTCTGCTACAGTGACTCTCAAACTTTTATTGCATTGGAACACACAGTTCCTCTAAAGTATGTACCTCTATCATGATCAAGAATTTTGGTGCCATTTTCAAATTCTTCAGACATGTCTTGATATCTTATTAATTGGACTTGCACCTGGAGTTTTTTTAATTTAAAAAGTGTTCAGTAGGAAATGGACAAACTAGTTAGGAAATTAGTTGCCTAATTGCCTAGTTGCCTGATTAGTTGCCTAGTTGCCTGGCTGGTATGAATTACGTGAGATTTTGATTGTGCTGCATGAATAATACTTGTAGTTGTGATTTCCGCTGCTGATGTCAATGTGTTGATGTAACATTCTTTTTCAGAGCATGTCACAAACGTGTTCCCCTCGTGACATTCCTATCAAGCATGTGAGGGTTAGTGACTGGATCCAGTGAGTTTTGAGATAAAGTAGTAATTTGAACTCACACAAACAAACCGCATGTCAGTCCCCCAATGTGCTGTTAAGGTTTCATGTGTCTGAGTCAGAGAATTCAGTTTCTCCCTTGAGTCTTCCGATACAAGGAAGGCCCACTAAGATCTGTGACTTAAAGCCCTCTTTGGACATCACTGTAGGTATGGAGAAGAACATTAGAGGAAGCAGGGACAGGGAACGTTCTGGCAAGCTTGCGCAGAGATGTGTCCCAAAGTTTTCTATCTCCATTTGAAAATTCAGATGTTGCCCACACTAACTGTAATATCAGAAGAGGAACAAAATTAAAGTCACAGGCAGGACAAGTAAGCTTTATCACCTTTCTTTTCTTCTCCAGGGTTGTGGCAAGAAGATGTACTCTTTCCTGAGAGGCACCAAGCAACTCCAGGTGCTTCGTTTTTTAGGCATCTCCATTGGGGTTACCCAGATCTTGGCGATGATCCTCACTATTACTTTGCTCTGGGCTCTTTATTATGACCGACGGGACCCGAGGACAGATCAGATGTTGTCCTTGAAGAACGACACCACACAGCACCTGTCCTGTCATTCAGTGGAGCTGCTGAAACCAAGCCTGACAAGGATCTTCGAGCATACGCCCATGGCCAACAGCTTCAACACACACTTTGAAATGGAGGAACTGTAGGGCGATGGATGAAATCAGAGAAGCAGACAGCCAAACCCAGGGGCGGCTTTGTTTTCTGAGCACACAATTCCAAATCATCATCACGCAAAAAGAAAACAAACCATAAATGAAGATGCTCTCAAGCAAAGGCTTCTTCCCTATTCACAGCACATACATTATGGGGAATGGAGATGGTGGACAAAATATACTTAACATTTCCAAATAAGGAGCATTTGACAGAAACAAACATCAGGCAACAACTTCTGAGCTCTCTGATTTTTTTATTTCGAAACATACGGCCATCCTGTTATTGAGGATGGAAACCTTGTTGAGTTCTAAAGCCTTCCTGAGGAACGGGAGGACCACAGCTCACCAGTGTTGGTCAGCTGTGCATAATTTAAGCCATGTTCATATAGTTTTGGAGAAATGGTGGGTGGCAAGCCACAGCTGTTGGAAAGTGTTGCACTCTTAATATGCTTATTCTGTCATTATTAATTGTGGCTGAGAAAACCCTCAAGCCTGTTCGTTGAAAAGCTGAAAAATATTTCTAAAAGCCATGAGATTGGGAAAAACAGGGATTTTTTTAAAACTTGCCTTGTTGCTTCTGAGCCTTTTGAAAATATTATACTATGTCCAAACTGATCAGCGCAACCATGAAGGCCAAAAACATGATTTTCTTAGGATTTAGCAAGAACATATGCAGTGGCATCACTAAGAGATTGTGGGTTGCACTAGCTGCACATGCACCCTGTGTGGGTTGCACATGCACCACTGGGTTGCACATGCACCAAGAGAGTGTGGGTTGCACATGCACCACTGGATTGCACATGCACCAAGAGAGTGCACATGCACATATGCACCCACTGGGTTGCACATGCACCAAGAGAGTGTGGGTTGCACATGCACCACTGGGTTGCACATACACCAAGAGAGTGCACATGCACACGCACACATGCACCCACTGGGTTGCACATGCACCAAGAGAGTGTGGGTTGCACATGCACCACTGGGTTGCACATACACCAAGAGAGTGCACATGCACACGCACACATGCACCCACTGGGTTGCACATGCACCAAGAAAGTGTGGGTTGCACATGCACCAGGGAGGGGAGTGGGGTGGGGGGAATCATACCACTATTGGCCAAAATTTCTAAAATTGTAGTATTTCTGTATGTTTATCTTTGTAGTTTACATCATGTAGTATTTCTGAGTTGATTTGTATTTCAGTCGATGTGTAACTATGCAAAGTACAATGAAACAAACCCCATTGAAATATTTCTATCCTATCCAATGTTATACAATGTTATACTATTAAAACAAGTGGGTAGGGCAATGATGTATCATCACACCCACCACGTAGGATGTTACATCTCCTACTGCATAGGAGGAGGTCCATCATAGCAATGATGTGCTGGTCTCCTGCCCAGGTGACACAAACCTTAGTGATGCCACTGACATATGATAGCAACATTGGTGCTATGGATAGTGGACAGGAAGGTGCACCATATCCTTATGTAAGGATGCCAGTACATTACGTTGGTGATACATACGTACATGCAGTTTGGTGGATCTGTACCCCATTCTTGCATGTCCATTTACTTGCCAGTATGCAGACACATCCAATAGCAACTCATGCATTCAAAAGCTGAATCTTTAGATCTACCATTTTTGTCTATATATTGCAATTACAGGACACAAATGGAAACAATTTTCTAAGCATGCACAGAGCTCATTCTTCATGAGCAAACTCATTGCTGGTTCAGGATTACAGAGTGCAAAAATGTGCCTTGGGAATGTTTATTTCAACCCATACCAACCCTTTAAAAAAAATCAGGGATCTATTTGTATATAAAAGTGGTATGTATGTTATGATAGAGTTCCAATCCATATGAATGCTTGGTTTTTAAAACTTCAATTTTTTTAAATAGCACTTTTATTTAGCTGTTTTGTCAGGGGAAATATGAAACCATTTTTTCTAACATGACTTTTTAATTTTCAAAATAAATTATGGCAATTTTACATAATTTTAAATTACTGTAAATGAATAGGAGTGCTATATTTTAAATGTGATTCATTTTTAGGAGCATTTGTGAAATTGATATATACAGTAGGCTCTCCATATCCATGAATTTGGAACCCATGGATTTTGTGATCTGTGGGTTCTGAATCCAAGGCTGGACCACACTGGACCTGATCCAGCCAGCGTTAACCACATGCAATCTTTTTTAGGTTCTTATAATTCAATGTGATGTGTCACTTTGAAGCTTCGCAGCTGAGAACAACTGGTAGTGGTTCTAGGAAAGCCCAGTTCTACTGGGATCTGGATAAAGAGCTTCAGCAGACCCATATACAGCCCAACTTTGACACTACTAGTCTAGACTACTCCTTTTCAGCTTTATGATTTTATAGTAACAGAAGATTGGTTTGTTAATCTTATTCCCACAGTGAAATAGCTTCACACCGGACTATAAGAAGCTCATTAGCATTTATGGTTCAATCAGAATTTTTGGCTGGTTTATGTTGTCTGGGGGGACAACAAAATTAATTTATTGTGTTATGAAAAGTGCATTTTACTGTATTTTATATATACTATAGAATTATGTTCTTCAGCTCCCTGGGTTCTTGTTCTGCATACTTTGCCCAGGATGATGTAATAATCAGGAGACCTGTGTATAAGCCATTTAAGGTGCTGTCCTAACTATTTTTTCCAGCTTTGGTGGAAAAGCAATGCAACTCGGAGGTAAGGGAACATACATTGTCTTACTTTGAGGGGCTTCTTTGTCTGCCCCGCCAACCACAGGATGCAGGACATGCCCCACTGGCATATCTATGCCAGTGCTGGAAAGTTGGTTAGGATTGTGCCCTTTGTAGCGTTCATGTGTAATGACATGGTGAGATAGATCACTATATGAAGATCCTGACTATATAGTAAAGCCCACTTTGATGTCCTTCCATTGCTGTCCAGAAACTGGGAGACTGGATTGGAGGAATTGGATAATACTGGGCAGAAACAGATAATACCGGGCAAAAATAAATTGGGTAATACTGGACAGAAACTATAGACTACCACATCTTTACTGTAAGTGTTTGAATGGTTTGAACTTGAATGGTTGCACATGGGTTCTGGGTCCTGTGAATCCACTTTAGGGCACAATCCATTGGATATTTGCTACACAGTGCCTTTCTGATAGTTCACATCTGTTTCATTGCGGTTTCAATTCCTATGGAATGCACCCATAGGGGACAACAGTGAGCTGGAGGAAGAGATGATTATTTTTTTCTTATACAAGCTTAAAAATGTTTCAGCTTGTACTGGAACTGATGATAGAGGGGAAAACCAATGTGTGATGTGGCCAGAAATAAAGCAACTACTGTCTAAATGTGTTGTTATGGCTTCTTTTTTGCATAACTTTTTGCAGAGCTTTTCTTCTTCTTCCGTTTCAATATGAAGACTTAAAGTTAGCTTACTCTTGGTAGTAAGATCATTGGTTCCATCTAACTCAATATTGCCTATCGACTAGTCTCCGGTATCTGTGGGCCCCAATAATAAATTTTAGTTATCCACAGATAGTATTTTTAAAAATCTAGAAAGTTCCTCCTTTCCTGGCTCACCAATGCTTCCTTCTCCACATCTCATACCGCCTGACCCACTGGATCCCTCTAGCCCAGAAATGCTTTGGCAGATGTCATCACAGAAGCAGGCATCCAGCCGACCACTCATGCGTGGTTCTTCAAGGTCTAAAGCTCCCTCTGTGTTATTTGTGGAATATTTCAATTTGGATTCACCAAATACTGTACACGTAAATAAGATTTACTGCTATCTAGTTTTGAACATCTGGAGTAGGTTTTGGAATTGAGGACAAGGCTATTGTACTGAATGTCAGTGGCTCTCCAAGATTTTGGATTAAGGTCTTTGCACTCCCACCTGGAGATACTAGGCTAACCCCTAAATCTAGAGTAACTGTGGGAGCACGTAAGAGACTTTACGTGCACCTGTAGTTACTGCACCACCTAGTAAAAACCTATGGGAAATTCATTTTGGAATCCAGAGTAAGGTGTTCTTACACCAGAGCAAGGACTCCCTGTAATTACTCTGGGTTTTGCCCATAACTTAGCTGTGGTCCTTCTTTTTTGTCTAGTTGCATGGCTTTCTTTCTCCGCCCCCCATTTGTGGGCTTCTCTGGGTGCTGAATCCAGAATGTTTTGCACTCAAAGCAAGATTCATGCTCCTAGATCATTGGTCCAGCAGGTGGTTTTTAGGAGATCAGGCATGAAGATGACAGACTCCCACATGGAAAGGTTAGCTCCAATTGCATGGAGATGGATTTCCACAGGTGCCGAATCCAGCCCATGGGCCATTGTATGGAGACACCTCCACTAGATCAACAAGCTAACTCATTATCAAATAAATCACATAGCAAGAAAGTGGATCTCCAAAGATACAGAACTTTGAAATCTTCTGTGATAATTGTGCTTTTTGATCAATGCTTGTATTTTTTTATGGGATGTGATCCTGATCAGTGGAATGGCTAACACAGTGACTTTTCCTTCATTCTCTTGTGAAGAAGAAACATTCACTTTTTTTAGGACAAGCCAATACCTCTATGAAAAAAGTAATCCCTGGAGTGGGAACAAGAAACTGTCTTAAAGTGATAACAAAGAAAGACAGGAGGGATTTTCAACCACATAGGTTTGGGCTGTGGGTGGCACAAGTGGTAAAGACACTGTGCCTGTTAACCAGCAGGCCAGGGTTCGAGACCCAGGTCGGCCGCACAAGACAGGGTGAGCTCCTGTCCTTAGCCCAGCTCTGCGACGCCAGCTGGATCCAATCATATTGGCCTTGCCTTTCCATTGGACTAATTCAGTGGCATGGAGGGGGGGATTTGCTACTTGGGTAACAGCCTATCCTCCATAACAATCCAACCCAGGCTTTCATGCTTCGCATGCAGCGTATGCAGCGCTGAGCATGATACCATAAGTCTTTCAAGACTGACGGAGGCCTGCTTTTTAGGTAAAGGTGTTCCCCACAGGTTATACTGCTAGTCGTGACTGACTGTAGGTGTGGTGCTCATCCCTGTTTCTAGAGCCATAAACCCAGCGTCTTCTGACATGTGGCTCGCATGCTCATGGAACGCCATTACCTTCCCAGCACTATTTATCTACTCATATTTGCATACTTTTGAACTGCTAGGTTGGCAGGACTTGGGCTAAGGATGGGAACTCAAACCCTGCCTTGCTGATTCAGTTGACAGTGTCAACTACCTTCGCCACCACAGCCCTTCCCAACCATATAGATCTGAGTATAAATTTAAAAAGATTAGTATAAATAATAAAATATATCTTGAGGCTGCAATCCCAAACACACGCTCCTAGGAGTAGGACCCATGGAACACAATGGGACTTACTTTTGAGTACATACAGTTAAAATTGTGCTCTGTGTGTATATACAAATTGATATAAGGACACAATCCTAAACATGCCTCCTCCCCATTGTGTTCAATGAGACTTACTCCCAGGAAAGTGTCTTTAGGATTATAGCCTATGTTTCGTGAAGTCTTCCTTAACAATTTATCTGTAAGTGACATGCCACCTGTATTTTTCACTTCTCTTAATGGAGTTTTGTCTAGACATATTTTAGGTGGGAAACTCTGGCAAGCTGTATTAACAGATATTTTTTGGAGATGTTATATTCAACAGAAAGTTGTGACTTTTTTTACCCACAAACTTTTGTAGGAAGCCACAGCTTAATGTTGAATTAAACTGCAAGCATCCTGAGGATGCATTCTTTCCCATATGGGAAAGCAGTTACTATTTTCATTGTAACTTTTTCCCATATATAAAAACACTTGAGGTCTGATTCTTGAGATCTCTTGAGAATCAGTTGCCTCCTGTCCATGCTTGGCTGCATCTGTTCTACAGCTCCATTTGTCCGGTAAAATCCTATTTTTAATTAGCACTGAATTAAACTTGGACTTGGGTTGAAAGGGAAAAACACCTAAAAACTCACACCCTACAGTTTGTCCTTGTAGAATGTCCTTATCTGCTGCCTCATCTGTATGAGTGACAGTTTTGCTGATACATAAACAACTTGGGCACCTTATATTGCATACTTTGAATCAAAGTGTATGTGTACTCAGTTTATGTATGTGCATATGTACAAAGGACATGTGTACTCAATATTTAATTGGCCACAGTGCACAGATTTTCAAACTCCTGTATTATTCTGCAATGGAGCAGATTGCTTTCGATTGCTAGTAGTGCTTAGGCCAATTGACCCTACAATCCAGAGCAGCTATGCGTCAATGTAAAAATACATTTATGTTGATGCAATTACAGTGCCATCTAGTGGAGACCTATAGGAAATTCATAGAACAATCCGCAGTAAATTGTATGTGCGTCGACACAAAAAATGCCGTAGTTAGTCTGGATTGTGCCCTGTGTGCCACTTCCAACTTACAGTGGTACTGTGGCTTTCCCGTGATGGGGTCTTACCAACTTTCCTAAGCACCACCATCTTGATTCACAGGATCAAAGATGACAGTGCATGGGAAATCCAAGCAATGGCACCATTGCAGAAGGGACGATTGACCACAGTATGTTTGGGAACTTCTGGCTTATCTTACAATCCAGAGTAACTATGGGAGTGCTTAAGAGGCTTTAGTTCACCTGTAGTTACTGCACCACCTAGTGAAAACCTATGGGAAATTCATATTGCAATCCAGAGTAAATTGTTCTTACACCGGAGCAAGGACTTCCCGTAGTTATTCTAGATTGTGCCCTAAATCAAAGAAGACATGGTAATCCCAATGCAGCCAGGATGCATCCCCACACAGAAATGTCCTATCCCTGTGTATCCCTTGTGCAAGTAGGCACTTCTACATGGGATTCCTTGCAAAAAATCAAGTCATGCCTGGGTGTAGATAATGCCAGTCAGTTGGATTTGGTCCCCCCCACCATGTTTTCCTTCCTCTGACCTACTGATGCCTGCTAGGACCAGTTATCAGGTTGGGGGCTACATGTGTGTCATTGTATTGAAGAGCCAATGAAGGAACAGCATGTCCTACATAAAATTTTCAGTAGGACAGTTTGAATAGTGGGCTATTTTGAGTCACTGGAGGCAAGAGGTTGGTTTTGATGTGCTGAGAAATTGTGCTTATTACCCACACAATAGTTAGAATGACTGACATCTTGAATCACAAGAGGCACTTCAGCAAAGGTTGCTCACATTCAGTGGAAGTTCCTTTGAAATATGGGCCAGAAGAAAATGGTCCATGAATGAGGTTATTGCAGAACCAGTTGTCCCATTCAAGCATGCAGATGTTTTATTTAAATATTCCTCAGATGTCTGATTTATTCAGCATAAACATCTCGTTATACTGCCCTTCTGAAGTACAATATGAATTTCAAAACCGGAAGAAAAAAAAATTCATTGGAAAACAACAATCTTGGTCTCTCGGTGTAATACACAGAAGTAATTACATTTCATTTACAGTACAGATGCATTTTACACAGTCGCCAAGTCATTCACTACCAAAAAACAGCATTTAAAATCACCTAAAACACTAAAAAAGATGTTTAGTTTCTGAATTTCCGAGGAAAGAAAAATCATATTTTTCCATGATTGATGGGTGGAGTGCATGAGACAAATCAGACCAAATTCAAGGGCAAGGAATTAAATGAAGGTCCTCCTCCTGGAGTATAACCCTGTTAGGTGGGAATTACTGAGTTTCAATTCTATATGAAATATAGAGATGGAATATTTAAATCTTGCATGGGTTCACTGGATTACACATCTTTAAGTTGGTGGGGAGCAGAGTTGGAGTTAACTAAAGGCAGAGGCGTACCTAGGCAAAATGGCACCCATAGCAAGGACTGAAATTTTGCCCCTATCAAAACACCTGAAACCCACCTGTTAGCTAATAATATAATATCAAACTGGGTGTATGCCCATGGCACAAGACACCTCGTGCCATACAGACGGTACACCTCTGACTTAAAAGATTAATAGGATTGAAAGCAGGAGGTGGTGAGCAGTGCTGTTGCACCAATGGGATCCACATTGGTAAGTGCATAAGCTGGGGTTCAAGGGGTTCCCCACAGGCTAAGGCATGATGTTTCACATGCATCCCTCCGTTGTTGGATCTGCTCGGTGTTTCCTTACACAGCAGCCTATGATGAACCCACAGAACTTGGGTCTTACAACTCATATCCACTAAACCAGGGCCTTCCCTTTCAATCGCTGTCAGTGGCTGTCATTGTCAATCAGCAAATGAACACCTAGACATAAGATTACATTATGGCTAAAAGAAAAGGGGGAAAACCAGTTGCAAATGGTTAGTTTTAGGGCAGTTTTCAATTTAGAACTTATTAAAGTGCAAAGTCAATGAACTTCCAAGTTAATTATGAGTGCAGATTGCCATCCTTCTGTCACCATCCTCGGCTTGATGGGCATCATTTGTTCACTTAGTGCCTAATTAAGCATCCTAAAGCCCTTTGGATGACACCAGACGCAAAGTCAATGGAGAGCTCAGCAGGGTCCCCTCTATTAGAGGTCAGAATGAGTCGGATTTTATGGTGAAGGAGAAATGAAATTTATCTATGGCTTTGCAGGAAGCCCTTCAATAGCTTAACAGTGGAGGATAGAAAACTCTTAACTTGGCAAGTTTGTACCATTTCAGTCATGCTACAGTTCAGACTTCACTCACAAACTGAACAGAAGCTTTCTGGTTTGCCAAAGGGAATGGGTGCAAATGAAGAATACTGCAAATGGAATAGTTGCAATCCAATGCAAATGCATAATATTGACATAATGGGCATTGTCACAATATACAGTATATCCTTCATTGTTTTTAAGGTCAAATGTACATAAGATAGATTTGACCATCACATTTGATGAAATAGTCACGGTATCAGACCTGGTTAGCATCTGAGATCACAAATCTCTCTCGCTCTCCCAGGATGGACTGAATGGCTGATGATTGTGGATTCAACCTGGGTCAAATTTTGAGAGAACGATGGGCAAGAAGTACACTTAATTTAATAGGAATGAAATCAGAGGGAGATGCTTTGGCATAATGTTAAGACAAAGCATCTCAGAGAGTGTTGCAGGGCAGCATTCACTTGTATCACCTTATATACTAGTATATCATTATATATGTATAATATCTATGGCTGTGGGTGGCGCAAGTGGTTAAGACACTGTGTCTGTTAAACAGCAGGCCAGGGTTCGAGACCCGGGTCAGCCCCACAAGACAGGGTGAGCTCCTGTCCTTAGCCCAGCTCTGCGACACCAGCTGGATCCAATCGTATTGGCTCTGCCTTTCTATTGGACTAATTCAGTGGTGTGGAGGGGGGGATTTGCTGCTTGGGTAACAGCCTATCCTCCATAACAATCTCACCCAGGCTTTGGTGCTTCGCATGCAGCATATGCAGGGCTGAGCACGACACCATAGTCTTTCAAGACTGACAGAGGCCTGCTGCCATAATATATAATGTATATATAATATGAATGCTGCCATGCAACATTCTCATGCCCATATACATCGGTATATCATATATACTAGTATATGATTTTATATGTATAATATATAATGTATATAATATGAATGCTGCCATGCAACATTCTCATGCCCGTTACATCAGCTTTGTCTTAACATTATGCCAAAGCATCTCCCTCTGATTTTGTTCCAATTAAAATGATCAGGGGGGATGTGGGATGCTTGTGTTTCTGCAGCTGGAAGCTCTACTTACATCCTCTTGTGCGCCTGCTCTCCTTGGGTTGATTTTTGAAAAAAGAAAAAAAAAATAGTTCAGGGTAGTTTTCCATCTTTCCCTGCTCAAGTCTTCTGGGCCAACCAACCCAGACCAGTATTCCTCAACAAGTGGTAGAGGTACCACCAGTGATACTTGTGGTGGTGTCTAGTGGTATACCTGGGACCCCTGGACCTTTGCCACCCAGCAATGAAAACAGGAATACAAAATAACTAACAACAGAAGGAACTTGATTTGGCAGGCAGAGCTCCAAAGTTTGCTTTTCAGCACTTGAATAGCCATCCTGAGCCTCCCATTGGTGTTTGTTTTATCACACCTAACCGCCCAACCCAGAAATAACTGGTGGTGATCAACAAATGCTGATGATCATACCAGAAGTACTTCTGATAGTACGTCCAATATGTACTACCATAAGTGTATGGTGAAGACAAATGTGGAGCAACACTGGCCTAGAGATTTCACTCAAGTTTTAGTGTTAACTGACCATACGCTTAGTTACTAATGAGTATCTGATACTGTAGGTTGGGAAGATAAAATGTACTTGAATGTGACGTTGGTCACATTAAATCACAATGTATGGGGCTAAATCACACTAGACAAATTTGTGGATAATAGATGAAGAGGGAATCTGATGACCAACATCTATTTTTTTTAAACATAATTTGAGACAAGAATTACTTAAGGGCAATCTTATTTCCATATATTAGTGGCTTTAATGATCAGATGATGATACATCTGATAATGCACGGGTAAGACCCCTCTCTGAATTATTCGCTATTAATCCATCTAGCCATTTTTTAAGAAATCTTTCAATATTACACACTCTTATTTAAAAAATATCTTCTTTGTTGAAGACTTGAAAGAATGGAAAAAGCATCATTTTTTGGAAACAGATTAACAACTACTGAAGAACGTTACTCTTCTGGAAACAACATTTCAAAAAAATCCTTTGGATAATAACACAAAGACAAATTTCAGCTGTAAAGTTTGTGTATTGATCCTACGCTGGTAAATCCTTTGATAATTATTGTTTTGCAACACTGGGTCCACGTTTCTAATACAATGGTATGTTGAGTTACCTAAGTATTTCAGAATTACAGATTTGACAAACAGTGTTTTGGTAATCCTTTGCAAATCTTAATTGAATATCTCCTAGTGCTCAGTTTATCCAACAACAGCGCGTAATAGTAATGTGGTTGTAGAGATCAGTTAATCGTCAGACCGTGTTATTTTCACTTCAGATGTTACTTTAGATGAAATTTACATTGTTAACACCACACTAGGAAGACTGTTTGTTCAGGAAACATTAAAAAAAATAAATCTGAGAGGTGTTCATAAATCATTTGTTAATCCAAGAAAACCCTGAACATTCAAATGGGAACAATATGTAAGCAAAAGGCAATGATTGGCATAAAGGAATTAAAAGAAATGTAATTAAAACCAACAACCTACTTTTGTGATACGGCAACTGTTTTGCTTATGACGTTATTTAAAACTTTTTTTTCCAGAATTACAGAAAATATCGTACTGACGATCCTGTTTTACTTGTGTAGCTGACGTTGTGCAGTCATAGAACTAAATGCCTGATTCCTGATACAACAGATGTACATCGAATTATTGCAGTTGTAACAGTACCAAGGAAGCAAAGAGGAAACAATGATAAATACTGAACTAACTGAACACCTCCAAGTTCACTGATGAGTGTTTTGAGTAAGAAATACTTGGTTTCTCCTCGAAAGGAAAGTTATTGTACAACGACCATGAAACAATAACAACCAGCCTTCTTGTAAGTGCACAGAAATGCCCCCCCCTTTTTTTCCTACAGTAAAAATGTTATCATGCCTAACTGGAAAGGAAAATTTAAATTAAGTAAACCCAGATCACAGCTCCAAAGAATTTTCACATGCAATGTGTTTGTGTTTCTTTCAATCAGTACATATATTTTATGAGCCATTCTCTCTCTTTCTCGCTCGCTTTTGAAGTCAGTTTGTCAAACAGAGTCGTGGTTTATTAACAGGAACAAAAGAAAACACATGATCAAAATGTTGTTTCCGTCCTAGAGTTTGCATTCAGTTGGTACACGAACTGTCTGAATGGTTTCTTTTTTTTTTTTGGTCTGTTTTATATATTTTTTTTATTAAAAAAAGGTTTTTTTAATGATAAGAAGAAGCATCAATGGGGGACATTTCATTGTGCTCATAGAGTAAACCAAAAGAGTCACAGAAGAATTTGCTTCACAAAAGTTTCAAGTGACGTAGAAATCCCATTTGGTTGCCCACTGCACACAATTCAATATGGAAAACCCCAAATGTTTTGTATCTCCAGAACATCTGTTGCTGCTGTTCCCTGGAAAACAAAGGGTCGTTGTGTCCCTCTTTCTTCGGACTCCTTTCCTCTTTTGCTGCAGTTCAGCTTCTAAGTGGTCTTTATTCTAACTACTTTATAAAGCAGAGACTCGGACAATGTTTCCGCCTCCTGAATACTCGGGGGATCCTGGTCTATCGTCTCCCTCTGGCGTGGTCACAGGTGGTGTTGGAATGCTGATTATTGCTGTGGTTACATAAGGCTGCTCACAGTTTAGTTTAACACACTCTTCCATTTTGGCATTTAGACTGGATCGGCTGAAAATGTAAAAAAAAATCAATGGAGAGAAAAAAATTATATAAATGTTCCATTCGCTTAGTATTTTTATTTAATTCTGGTATGTCATCGGACTATAGGATGAAACAGCAGAGCTAAAGGGGTTAGAAGGGTTACCATGCCCCGGTACCTCGCCTTGAAGGGGTACGTTAAATAACTCAGAAAGGTATTTCCGGTTTTCACTAAAAGGAAGCCTACAATCCTATAACTTGAGCTGAAAAGTGCCATTAAAGTTTTGGTCCTTTTATATTTCTTAGGGGAAGAGCAACTGTGGCTACTTACTCCACAACAGCATCCTTTTCTATGCTGTTTGCTTATCTCTCTTTCTGGTGCAGAATAAGCTGCTTCATGGACTTTTTTGTTATTTTGAATAAATAAAAATAGATGGGATTTTCAGATCTGGGGCAGTTCTGCTCCATCCCAATTAATAAAATTCTTGTTAGTCACTCTCCAGCACAGGGGTCTCCAAACTTTTAACTTCAGGACTCCTGGACCTTTAACAAGTGTATAGAAGAGGGAATTTCAGCTTGTGATCTGTGAGATGAGAAGCTACACCTGCTGAAATTCCCTCCTTTAAAGGTCCAGGAACCCTAAAATTAAAAGTGTGGTGACTCCTGCTCTAGAATGCAGCCTGGTTGCCTGCCCCACAGCTCTAGCATCAGCTCTAATATCAGCTAGAGCTCTAATGCAGGCAGATTGCCTGCCCACTTGGCTCTTCAATTAAGGAAGCACATCAAAATCACTATTTTTCAAGGCTCCGGGCCCAATTCTAACCAATGTAGGCTGGCACAATTCAGTTGCTCCCCACTCCTGAGTTGGTGTGGGGACGCCAGTGCATATCTATACCCCGCCTAAACCCCAGGAGTGGCACAGAAGTGCCTTATGGCATTGTTGTGACACACCCAGGCCAGCATGGGACTTGTGCTGGGTCTTAAGCCAAACTAACTGGAGATTAGGTTTGCAGCCTCACTCAGTATTTTCATGAACATAGAAGGAACCACAAGCACATAGAGCTCATGCAGCGATATCACAGGAAGAACTGAGCATAATGCTCATCTTTGTATAGGAGGTGTTGTAAAGCCAAGGTACCTGTTAGACAGAGGAGTTCTCTCCATGCACCTGATCTGAATGGTACTGAGTTCCTGGACGCTGCTTGGGCGGCTGCCAGTTAGGTTGGTGTTTGGAATGCGGAATGTCTTTTTATGCCGTCGTGAGCAACAAGTGCTGGTAACTCCTTGCTGAGAAGAGAGGGAAGGGCTGTGGCTGGAGTGCCTGTTGACCGTAGAAACCTCCATGCAGTTTTCTTCATAGGTTTGTTCATCCACAAACTCGTGATTCTGTATAACGTGATACAGAAGGGGAAAGAGCATCTGCAGTTAAACACTGTCATGGTAATCATGGTTTGCTACCCATTTGGGGTGGTGTCACCTGTCAGCCAGGGCCAGCACTGGCCAATAAGCAAGGTACAAGAGAGCGATTGTTAGGCTGGGCTTATCCTATAATTCTTAGTCTTGGGACCAATGTCACTGCAAGAAAAGGCTGGAATATACTGGGGTCTTCCACAGAACCTCAAGCAATGGGGTCCTCCTGGGCCTATGTGAGCACCTCCCCTCTGGTTTGGCCACATGCTGGTTGAAGATCTGCGGGCTTTGGATTATGATTTGGAAGTTCAGCAATGCCTCCTTTATCTTTTCCTCTTAGAGGAGAGAGAGAAAAAGCATTCCTGTCTCCCATCCTTAAGAAGAACCTCCTATGGATCAGATCAAAGGACCATCTAATCCAGCTTCCTGTATCTTACAGCAGCCCATGCTTGCTCCACCTGTCCTGCCTGTTTCCCTCCTCTCTTCCTTGGATCCTTCTTTGGCTTATTCACATTCCATCCTCTTTCACATCCTGCGTCCCCCTCCAATCCCTTTCTATCTCTCCCCCACCTCTTCCCCATGGGCTGGTTCTAGTGTCCCACCATCATCCTAGTTCACCTACCATCCCTATCATCAAACAGGGTTGACATAATTCACTTCCACAGAATTGGGACAGGACCCTCTGTCTCATTTGCCAGTATGTGAACACAATCCCCCCAAATTGGGATTGTCCTATTTTTGGCAATCCTATCATCAGAGTCAGGTGACGACACCTGCTGTTTCCCTTTGTCCTTCCATCTGTCATGCCCCAGCTTGTCGGGGCACTGATGGAGGCATCAGGCCCAGGATTGGTATCAGAATTGGGCCCCCCAATGGTGACACCAGCACTCAGGTTACATCAGCTCTGAAAACTGTGAAACTCTTATGCTGGGTAGGCCCCCCTTTCCTGCTTCTTCCCCCCTTCAGCCACCTCAGAGTGGTCAGAGGGAGGGGGTTACTTCACCCTAATCCTCCTCTCTGCCTTTCAGGAGATTTTGTGCCACAGGCCCATCCGGTTCGTTACATCATGGCATATCTCCCTCATCACTGGCAGGCTGTTCCTTAAATGGCTTACGCTGAGCATGAGAGTTCCTCCCCCTCATGTGTCTGTCCCTCTTTACCCTCCTTCCTCATCACCGTGCCCCTCTTCCCTCAAGCCGCTTTCCAGCCACACAACCATGGACCTCTGGCCCAACTTCTCCTCCTCAGGGTGTCCCTTCCTCTGTGCGTCACCCCCTATGGCAGTGATTTTCAACCCGTGTGCCATGGCACACTGGTGTGCAACTGATAGTCCTCAGGTGTGCCGAAGGAATATGGAGAAGGTTATTAATTAATAGGAAAATTGGGAGATTTGAACAGCCTGATGTGCGTTGTCATTGGTAAAAACAACTGATGATGTGCCTTGACAAATTCAGTCCCTTGTTAGTGAGCCGCGAGATGGAAAAGGTTGAAAATCATTGCCCTAGGGTTCCTGGCCAGTCATCCCCCTGTTCTGTTTGGGTACCACATTCTCCTGCTGCCTCCGGGGACTACTCCCTGTCTCCACCATTCCAAGGAGTGGGCCCTCCCCAAAGAGTGGCATCCACCGCAGCACTCGGTGCGCCAAGCCCTGCCTCGCCCCACCAGTGTCCCCATTATCGGTGTCTATCATCTCCCCTGTTCTTGGCCCAGGAAAACCCCAGGATCCCCTCCAGCCCCGGCAAGCTTGCTGGAGGTCTTCTCCGCAGTGGGCTGGGTGCTGAGGGAGGTCCTTCCCTGGTTGCCCCTTCCACAGTCGTGATGCAGGGGGTGCTTCCTGCCCCGACAAAAATAAAATGGAACTAACATCCATATGAATATCAAATATAGATACAACCAGGTCTTCCAGTCCTGGAGTACAAAAGTGAAAACTAAAAGTACTAAAAGTACATCTCTTTCTAGTAAAGTTTTATTAGAATTGGAATAGAAATTCTAAGATGTTTATTGCCTGCCCGCAAAGCATCTCTGTCTGCCAGATAGATTACTGCCAAGAAAATACACGGAGAGTAAGGAGTTAGTACAGCGCTACTGCTAGTGACTTCCCTAGCAATCATTGCCAGTAACATCTCAGTGCCAAATTTCCATCTTAAACAGAAATAATAATCACACATCATCATAGCTAACGAAGTAATAAATGAGTGCCACTGTTCTAAACACAGCCCACGAAAATAATTTCAGAATAATTACATCCAATAAAATTGCCTTTAATAGGTAAGGTGAATAATGGCATCTGAATAATTCTTAATTGCATCACATGTCAACAGTAGACGATCAACACCGTCTATATATAAATAATAAAAATAATAAATAATAAAAATTTTATTTTTAACAAATCAGAAAAAAGCTGTGAGTTTATCACCTTACCGTGGTTTTTTCCAGGCAGTGAAGCAGGTGATGGTGCTGGATTTCAAAGCAAGAACCAGATTTTTTAACAATGGCCTCATGTTCTTCATCAGATAGCTGTCAATATATTGAATGTAATGTTATTTTCATCTGTGAAGAAGCAAGCTCTAAGCTGGGTTCTTGATTCAAACATATCTGGACTGTACTTCAACAGCAGTTGCAATGCTTTAATGTACCATTCCTATATATAAAATAAACTGTGCATATTAATTGTTTTGTTTATGATCTCAAAAAAGGCACTTTTCAAGCACTTTTTCCCTCTCAAAGAAACGGACACACACTTTACCTGTATTTACTTAAGCCAAAAGCACACCCTGATTTAAAAAGTCTTACGATTAAAAAATATATATTTACTGGTGATTGTAATGCGCAGCTGTAAAGCAGATGCAAAATTTAATATTACTGCTTACAACAAGTTATATAAAAAAAGCAGGCCTCCGTCAGTCTGGAAAGACTATGGTATCGTGCTCGGAGCTGCATACGCTGCATGTGAAGCACGAAAGCCTGGGTTAGATTGTTATGGAGGATAGGCTGTTACCCAAGCAGCAAATCCCCCCTCTCCACGCCACTGAATTAGTCCAATGGAAAAGCAGAGCCTATACAATTGGATCCAGCTGGTGTTGCAGAGCTGGACTAAGGACAGGAGCTCACCCTGTCTTGTGGGGCTGACCCAGGTCTCGAACCCTGCACTGCTGGTTAACAGGCACAGCATCTTAACTGCTTGCACCACCCACAGTTATATACAACACCCATATACAACAAGTTATATGCTGATGATGATGATGATGATGATGATGATGATGATAATAATAATAATAATATGACAATGAGTTTATGTAATGATTTTTACCCAATTGCACTTCTTTATACATCAATGGTTTCATGTTACATTTTTATTACATTATAGTAAACTGTTAAACTAGTTTCTGACCTATACTTACAATCAAAATACTGTATTTACTTGACACCGATGCATCATCAAATCTAATGTGCACCCCGAAAAAGGATGTGTTAGATTTGAGTAAATATGGCATTTAAAATTGAGACAGCATTTAAACCATCAGTCCACTCTGTTATAACTTCATCAGACTGAGTAAGGAATTGTGCCACCACACCACCCTTGGATTTCATTATCCATGGAAGCGATATCCACAAGGGGCTATACTGGAATTAGACCCCCTGCAGATACCAACAACCCACTGTGTTACTGAATACACTTGTATAATACTAGTTCATTTGATAGCCGTAGGATCCCATGCTTTCAGACAAAACACACCAGTGGGCTGTGGCTATCACAGCTAATAGGTGTCTGTCTGTCTGTCTGTCTGTCTGATCTATCTATCTATCTATCTATCTATCTATCTATCTATCTATCTATCTATCTATCTATCTATCTATCTATCTATCTATCTATCTATCTATCTACAGTATTTATATACCACTTTTCAACTAACAAGTTCACAAAGTGGTTTACAAAGAAAACTGAAAAATAATAATAGCTAATTAAAGCTAATGGGTCCCTGTCCCAAAAGGGCTCACAATCTAAAATGCAAAAAAGAGCACCAGCAGAAGCCACTTGAACAGACATTGCTGGGGTGTGTAGGGCCAGTTACTCTCCACCTGCTAAATAAAAGAGGAACACCCATTTGAAAGAGTGCCTCTTGCTCGGTAAGCAGGGGTATTATTCACCATGCTCAAGTCTCGGCATGTCTATTCAGAAGTAAGTTCCATTGGGCTGAGATACCACTATAACCTCTAACCCCTTTCCTTAGCAGGGGTTTATATAATCCCACATAGTTGTGGTCAAAGGTACATAGGCACCACAAGAAGGAGGATGAACACGAGGGTAAAGAACATGAGAGGTAGTTTGTTACTACAGGGTGACAAATCAATAGTTGCTAGAGGCGTGGTTAAGACAAGCCATAGGACCAGGGATGGGATTCAAATAAATTATCAACAGGTTCTATATCCATTAGTACCAGTTCTCAGAGCCAGGTTCTCATTACAAAGGGTTCTATAGAACTTGTGAGAACCCCCTGAAGCCCACCACTGCGATAGGACAGGTTTCCAACATGCATATTATCTACAACTACGCAATCCCACACTCAAATTTATAGAGAAGTGATAGAGAGATTAAAATAGCGTTATAGTGGAGACTTGGAGCATCAGCTAGGCTTCCATACTGCAGAATGTAGCACATGTCCCCTGGCAAGGTTGGGTTGATGCTGGAAAAATTGGGCTATCAGAGAAGGTGGTCTATTGAAGGTGACATGGGATGAATGTTGTCTTTTGGCCTGAGCTGGGAAGGGTGAAACCTCCTCCTTTAGAGATGATCTGATGAAGACACTATGCCTGTTAACCAGCAGGCCAGGGTTCGAGACCCCACAAGACGAGGATTTCCTGCTACAGGCAGGGCGTTGGACTAGATGATCCACTAGGTCCCTTCCAACTCTAGGATTCTATGAACTTCTCTGGGCTCTAAGAGGTGGCTGGAGAAAACCACTTGTCTGACTAGTGCGCTTTCTCAATCCAAGGGTTTGGGGGGACACAGATTGTTATGAATCAGAGCTGGGACTGCAGAGCTATTATTAAATATAGAAGATGCACACAGACATTACCTGGTTAGTGAGTAAGCCGTTTCTTTTGGTTTGCATGTAAGCATTTGCACTCCCAGTCTTTGCTGCACGGATTCTAGCGAGCCTGGCTTTCTGTGTCAGGAAAAGATAATTTGAGAGATTATCTTGATATCTATTATTCCAGCAACCACAACCTATCCAACCCCCCAAAACACAGAACAGCTAATTGGAAGGAGGTCTCTATGAACACCAGGATCACTAACCACAAAAGAGTCTCTCCAATGGAGCATTCAGGTGCAGTGTTTTCCCATTTATAATGCAAATGAGTGAGTAGCTGTCATTCCTTAGCATGCTTCAGCCAACAAAAACAATGAATGGGTTTGCAAGCCAATGTTTATGCATATTTTCACATCAGGCACAAGGCTTCTCCATTTTTGCTGTCAGCGTGATCACGTCACCGCTCCTACATGGGGGTCAGGGACATGGCTTTCATCTCAGTTTAATTACACCATTGCCGATTCTTCCGCTAAAGATACCTTGCGCAAAGGACAATAGACCAAAAGAAGGCATCGCTGTTCAACCACTGCGAAGTGTCACACATAATTACTCAGAACATTTTGATTTGTAGAGAAACATGTGTGGGAAATTATGAGAGTGAAACCAGTGGCTCTCAATTTATGAGACTGCAGAGACCGGTAACATGAAAGCACATGGAAGTGACCTGCTTTATGTGACTTTGGATGGATAGAATCCAAAACAGGAACTTTGATCGCTTGTCTAGATGACCTTTAATCACTATTATCCAGGGATTGTACAATTGTCAATCACACAACAAATGTATGAAAGCACAAGCAAGTTTTGTTAGCAAACACACAGTGCACTCTCTTTTCCGTGTGCAAAGTGTTGGTTGTAAAGTGCAGCTCAATACTCAGTGGCTGAGAAACAGATATCTAATAAGTTATGCTCAATTAGGGGTGCAGCTAGGTCATCTGACATTCAGGGCCCATAAATTTTTTATATTCCCATAAGACAAAACTGATGGAGCGACCAACTGATCGATCAATCACTCCATCCATCCATCCATCAATCAATCAATCAATATTTTTTACATTTTTATCACACTCCTTTTGTCCTCACTACAACCCTGTGAGGTAGGTGAGGCTGAGATATAGTAATAATCATGACACAAAATGAATAATAATAATGTCCTGTAAATAAATACAGTGACTATTTCCTTACAAGCCATCGATAAACATCATTGCCCTTGCCTGCTATCTCTTCCCTGCACATAGTACTTGGTGAGATACTACTCCTCCACCCAATAGTTCATTGTAGTCATAGACCACAGTCCCAACCATGTCAACTCAAAAGTAAGCTCCATTGTATTCAGTGGGTTTTACTCCCAGGAAAATGTGTTTAGGATTGTAGCCATAGTAATAAATAAACACTGATAGACTATAATCCACTATGAACATTAAGAATCCATTTTTAAAGTTTTCAATGCTGGTGACAACACCCAGTCTTTCCCCTAGTGGTATAACTAGGCTTAGTGTCACCTGCCCTATAATCCAGAGTAACTACTGGAGCACGTAAGAGACTTTATGTGTACCCGTACCTGCTGCACTACCTAGTGAAAACCTATGGGAAATCATATTGCAATCCAGAGCAAATTGTTCTTACACCGGAGCAAGGACTCCACATAGGCTGCAATCCTAAAGACACTTTCCTGGGAGTAAGACCCATTGAACACAGTGGGGCTTACTTTTGAGTAGACATAGTTAGGATTGTGCTCTTAGTTACTCTGGATTGCGCCCCTGGTCTCGTAACTTGCGCCATCTCCATTTTATTTTTTTATTGAACAATACAGACCACCAACCAATCAGTAACCAACTAACTTGTGGCCAAAGTTATGTCACTTAAAACAACTGAATAGCAGTTTGAGTATTAGCTTTGGTATGTGGAAAAAGGAACGGATGCATGACATCTTATTGGGTCCTTATGAGCTCCCTGAAGCATCCGGTGGGCCAAAGCTGGACCAGATGGTCCTTTGGCCTGATCCAGTGAAGGCTCTTCTTATGTTGTTCTGATGTTCTTATCTGTGTCATAATAACAGTGAATTAGCCCACAGAATAGTCAGACTCATGAAATCCACTTTGGTACAAAAGTTAGTTGTGTTACACAGGTATTTCAGTGTGATTTCTTTAATTACTGTTCTTGTTTGTTGTTTATCTGTTCCGTTGTGTCTGACCCTTCATGACCTGACGGACTGCAGCACGCCAGGCCCCCTTACCAGTGATGGGCTTCAAAGAAATTAAGAACCGGTTCTCTGTCCATCTGGCAGCCACTTTTAAATGGCTATTTTTAAACTTTATATGTACTATCTCTTGTTAAGAACCGGTTCTATAGAGTAGGTGCGAACCTGCTGGTGTCCACCACTGCCCCTTACCCCCCCACCAGTTTCCAAAGTCTGTCCAAATGTTTTATTACATTCTATATTAAATTACACATGATGGTTTTATTCTTAAAAACCATGATTTCCACAATACTGGTCATTTGTGGTACCACCCCTTCCCTGAGGGTGTCACTTTACTGACACCTTATTGGTTACATGTAGTGTTATAATAACTTCTCACTAGCTTTTTAAATAGTCTTATTGGTCTGTTTTCAGTTAAGGAAATCTACTTTTTATTTTTTTACATCTGACAGCTGTATTTTTGTTTTCTGGTTGCTTGGCCACAGTATTAGATAGAATGTATATATTTTGCTGTGGTTTATTTCACTGCACTCTGTTGTAAATTATACATTGATATATAATGATATAATGATAATGATATAACTATATAAAATTGAATGGTCACTATCTGACTGACTGATCAATCAATGCCCAGCCAAAACCACTAGACCTAGAGGCATGAAACTTGGGGAGGGTATTCCTTATGTGATGTGAGCACTCACCAAGAACTGGTTTTTAGTAATTTCACCCCTAATGGGGTGAAAATGGGGTGCAATGAATTTTTGGCCTATACTTAAAATTGAAGGCTGATATTAACATTATAATCACTATAATTTTTATAATAATAGTAATAATAATAATAATAATAAATTTCCTAGTCACTATAGAGCAGTAGTTCTCAATCTTCCTAATGCTGTGACCCCTTTATAAGTTCCTCATGTTGTGGGGACCCCCAACCATAAAATTATTTTAATTGCTACTTTATAACTGTAATTTTGCTACTGTTATGAATCGTAACGTAAATATCCTATATGCAGGATGTATTTTCATTGTTACAAATGAAATGTGTGTTCTATGCACACACTGAACACAATGGGATTTATTTCAGAGTGTGCATGCATAGGATTGGGCCCTGAGGCTGCAATCCTATCCATATTTACATGGGAGTAAAGGCCACCCTGACTATAATGGGATTTATTTCAGAGTAGGCATGCATAGGATTGGGCCCTGAGGCTGTCAGTCAGTCCCCAGTGCATGGGCAGCTACAGCTGGAGGTCTGGCAAGCCTGACCTGGCCCCCTGCACCAGGAGTCTTTCGGTGACCCCCAGGAAAGCTCTAGGCGACCCCCAAAGGGGTCCCAACCCCCACTTTGAGAAACACTGCTATAGAGCTTGTACCTGGAAATGGACAACCTAAAATCAAAGAGGGTGAGAACAACTGAAATTCGAGTTGCATTTAGGGCTTTGGAGTAGAAAACCCCAAGCTCTATTCAATCTCTGCACCATGACATTATAATGGCAGGTACAATCTGCAGGCAATTCCTTCTTTCCTAAGCAGAGTTCCAAGCAAATACATGTCCAGTAAATATCACTTAGTTGCTCTGGAAATTACTCCTGTCACTTTTTGCGCGTGCTGCCACAGTGCTACTAATCATAGAACAGGCTGCCAAAATTGAACTTATCAGTTACTGTTCATATTCAGCGGCTTTTGACAGAATTCACTGGGGCGATTTAATATGTTTCGTCCCCGAGAGGTGCCAGGTGGAGAATGGATGGTTTCTGTATGTCATCAGAGAATGGAAAGAACTGTATTTTTTCCATTAGCAACTGCCACCGGAGTGTTTTGTCAGGTGCCGTGAAGGGGTTTGGACTTTGATTTAGCCAATGCAAAGCAGTTTCTTTTTTGTGCAATAGAAAAAAGGAACAGAACTGAGAAAGATCCTAAAGGAAGGAAATCCCTCTATCCCATTTCTTCTAAATCAGTGGAGTGCTGACCAATAGTACAGCTGGGTGGGGGCAGAGTAGTCTGTCTTGGAAGCAGCGTACATGGGGCAGCTTGCTTGGGGCACCTCCCCTGTGGAGTCATTCCAGGTGAGCTGTATGGCCATACATACATTCCTGGCATGACTCAGAAGAGGAGGGACACCTTGCATACTGCCTCTTGCACGCTCCCTCCAAGACTGACTACTCCACCCCTTCTAGCTATGCCACCAATGCTGACAGTCTAATAGCAGCTATGCGTCTTACCATTTCTGAACGAATAGCAGGGTATCTTTGGTGAAAGAGATTGTTATTATTATTATTTTATTATTATTATTATTTATTATGTTCTTAAGAGCAATATGGGCATTATTCTACCTCTAGAGATTTCATATTTTATTTAAATGCATATATGTTTAAAGTGTGTGGTTAAAGTGAATGCGATTGTGTGACCACATCCTGAAGTACACTGAATTTCATTGCACATTTGTATAATGATAATGACAATATCTATCTATCTATCTATCTATCTATCTATCTATCTATCTATCTATCTATCTGTCTGTCTGTCTGTCTGTCTGTCTGTCTGTCTGTCTGTCTGTCTGTCTGTCTGTCTGTCTGCCTGCCTGCCTGCCTGCCTGCCTGCCTGTCTGTCTGTCACATACACACACAAAAATGTCAACATGAACGTGGCAAATGGAACTTTCCGGAAATCCATACCGTGTCCTATATAAATTATTATATACCGGACACATATATGAGACATACAGTATCCCATATAAATTATAAACGGATACAGTACCAATGTGGAGACTGACCCCACAGTTTGGGAAAGAGTAGAGAATTAGTACCTGCTACTCCAGGTGGCTTGCCAGTTGCATTGAGTTACCTGGTGAAAATCCAATTTACTTCACTACTACCAGCCTTTGAGGGTTTTCCACCTGAGGCTAACCTATACAAAAAATAATATCCCTCCCTGCTAGTTTCTTTCATAATACACAGGGTTGAAATTTGGAATCAGGGAAATAGCACTCCCTTTGGAAGGTGTTGCCTGAAGCAAATGCTTCACCTATGTGCTGTTGTACATCTGGCTCCAGAACCCCATTGGTGACATCATTCTCACATCTATCCTACTGAATGTATACTGAATGTTGAAATTAAACTGGTTGGTATGTGACGAGGCAAGTCACAGGGAAGATTGAATACAGGCTGGACATCCTTCATCCAAAGTGCTTGAAACCAGAAGCATTTCAGATATTGGATTTTTCCATTTTTTGGAATATCTGTGTATATGTAATGAAGTGGTTCCCAAACTTTGAGCACCAGGACCCACTTTTTAAAATTACACTCTTTCCAGGACACGCCTAAATTTATTATTTTTAAAAGTTTGATGGAATAGTTCTCTGACCACAAACAGTGTTTAGATTTGTGGAAAAAATAGGACAAGCTCTTTCCATAATTTTATCTTCAACTTTCTGTGAAGTTAACATCTTGCTTAATCAATACATTATATTGGTGTAAAAGCCCTCGATTACATTATAAAATAAGTTATGCAATACAATTCTATGAATATATACAAACTACACAGTAGGAATATTCCTAGAAAATTTGTATAAGATGCAACTAACTCATAGAAGTAAAGGGGAAAAAATTGGTTGGGAATATGTCAAGAATAAATACATTATACAGAGAATAAATTTATGACTACATTTGATATTCTATTCTTTATAAAATATCTAATACATCTACTTCTGCGTTGGTAAAAAAATCAAGGCAGAACAACCAACCTCCTGCAGATTCTGTAATTATTCAAGAAATAAAACAAGTGATGGTTAAAAAATTAACAAAACATAAAGTGAAGATTAGATCACAATAATGTGAAAGACCCCAGCTTAATCAATAATAATAACAGTAATAGCCACTTTTTCCTTTTAGCCTCTAGTTGCTGCACAGTTTATTAAAATGCATTTCACTGGACTCCTATGGGGAATCAGAGTTTATATGGGTGGTTAATTAGCATTTCCTGTGGCCATTTAGAACGAAATTGATTTTTGTTGATTATGAAGAATGTTTCATTCATAATTCCCTGACTTTGCAGAGAAGGAGCATGACATGTATTCCCACAAAGGAATGAGTGCAAGGGAGGAAGCATGGAGAGATCCAGGAGCATATTTTAGGGATCAACTTCGGATCCTGTGGAAAAGAAATTAATAGGTAATAAAGCCAACCACTTAAACTTAGACTCACCTGATTAGATTTAATTACATTGGCTTAAGGGCAAATTCCAGAGTAACTATGGGGAGTCCTTGCTCCAGTGTAAGAACAACTTACTCTGGATTCCAATATGAATTTCCCATAGGTTTTCACTAGGGGGTGCAGTAACTGCAGGTGCACGTAAAGTCTCTTACGTGCTCCCGTAGTTACTCTGGATTTGGGGGTAAATGTCTTGTGCAATTTGATCCCATGCATATTTATCCAGAACCATTTTTTTTATTCAAGATATACAAGTGATTATATATGGTGGGCAACAACAGCTTGCCAGTGGAGAAGCCTGCACACTGATGGATGGACATCTGAACGATGGGCTGCTGATGGATGGGCTGCTGAGCGATGGACCACTGATGGATGGAGTACTGATGGAGTACACCATCTCAGAAAACTCCAGCAGATGCAGTAATATGTAGTCAAGTAAACAGCTGCACACAACCATTTCCATTCCATACCAGACCATAGACTGGAAAGGGAAACACACCTTTTGCGCCTTCCGCTTGTCTGCTCGTTGATTCTGGTGGTAGATGCGGCTGAAGTTGGAGACAATGACGGGAACTGGGAGGGCGATCACTAAGACACCGCTCAGGGAGCATATCGAGCCAAATATCTTCCCAACGATCGTCTTGGGCACCATGTCACCGTACCTGGATTTGGGGCAAAAATAAAAATCTGTTGACAGATTTAAACTACAATTTCTGGTTAAAACAGTCACAATTATTCAAAACAGACAAAAGAAGGTACATCTTTCTATCTACACACAGTACACCAGTAATATAGCAATCCTATCCCTACTAATATGGGAATTTGGGCCCAATTCTAATGGCGAACTGCATCACCTGAACTTGCATTTCTGTGATGCAGCATTCTTTATGGCTGTCACAAAAGACGACATGCCGTACATACAGTGTATCCTGGCCACAGCTATATGCAGTTCATGGTCAGGCAGTGGGTAATGTGCCAGGTGCCTGCCAATGAGTTACTTGTGCTGGGAAAGCCACCATGACAGGGCAGGCAGGGGAAGAAAGTGTTAGACCCTGAGACTGAGAGGAGGACAGATTAAAGTGGATCAAGTTCAGGAAAAGGGAGCAGGTCTAGATGCATTGGGGCAGCACAAGCTTACAGTGAATAAATGTTCCTTTACCTTATGGAGGCCTCTGGGACCTGAAACGTCCTTGAAGGATGCAGTGTGTGCCTCAAATAATGTGTCTATATTGGATTGCCATACAATCTATAATTATTGCCATATTGGATTATATGGCACTGGGATTGCCATATAATCTATAATTCTTTTCTAAACTATTGACCATCACCACATTTTATATTAGTAAAGTACACCGATTAATGGACAACAACATTTACTCGAATCAAATGCGCCATCAAATCTAATGCACACCCCAATTTTAAAAATCTTGAGATTAAAAAAATGTTTACTGGCAATTGTAATGCGCAACTGCAAAGCAGGTGCAAAAATTAATTTTACTGCAATGTAACAATGTTATATGACAGCAATAATATGACGATGGGTTTTTATGTTATGATTTTTACCTAATTGCACGAGGTAACAAAACCCATACAACAACTGATTTATGTTACATTTTTATTACAATGTAATATACTGTTAAACTCAATACTAATAATCAAAATACAGCATTTATTTGAATCTACTCAGTATCAAATCTAATGCGCACCCCATTTTAGAGAATAAATATGGTTGGGAAAAGTGAATGATAGATTCAAGTAAAGCGAGTACCATGTGAACTACATCCTTTTGTCTGTTGAATCCACTACCCATCAGTGTAAATGGGTGAGATCCAAGTTGTAGCGTTATCAGAGTGGAAGAAAAACAACTCTGTATTCACTTTCCCATCAATCAGTTTCATTACACTCTTGACGCAACAGATGGTCTCCATGGAAGCTTGCTTTCATTCAAGCACACTTACTAGGAAATAATTTTCATTGAATTAGATTTTTCCCTGGGAAAAAAATTGGACAACGAGGCACATTTCAAAGTGGTGATTCTGTTATTTATAACAGTGGAAAAGCAAATGTCCCTGGCACACTATCCTTCCCACTATCTGTTGGTGTCTCCCTTGTGTCTTTTTTCTTCCCTATAGTATCTGTATCTTTTGGAACCTCTCAGGACACATCTCATTAATTGTATGCTACAAGCGTTAAACCTTCACACCCCCCACCACCATCACCTATAATTATTCAACAAAAAATAATTCACGCAGCTGGAACCAATCGTATTGGCTCTGCCTTTCCATTGGACTATTTCAGTGGCGGGGAGAGGGGGGATTTGCTCCTTGGGTAACAGACAATCCTCAGTATTAATCCACCTAGGCCTTAGTGCTTTGCATGCAGCGTCGAGCATTATACCATAATCTTTCAAGACTGATGCATGCCAAGTTACACAGAATCAATCAATCAATCAATCAATCAATCAATCTATCTATCTATCTATCTATCTATCTATCTATCTATCTATCTATCTAATTGTCTGTCTGTTTGTCTGTTAATAGTAAACCTTTTCCCAAAAAAATGTTAAAATAAAAATGCATGGTGAAAAGAAATTTTTTAATCTTTTTTGGTACAAGTTTGGGAACAAATCAAACCTATCTGTCTGTCTGTCTGTCTGTCTGTCTGTCTGTCTGTCTATCTATCTATCTATCTATCTAATTGTCTGTCTGTCTGTCTGTTTGTCTGTTAATAGTAAACCTTTTCCCCAAAAAATGTTAAAATAAAAATGCATGGTGAAAAGAAATTTTTTAATCTTTTTTGGTACAAGTTTGGAAACAAATCAAACCTATCTATCTATCTATCTATCTATCTATCTATCTATCTATCTATCTACCTACCTACCTACCTACCTACCTACCTACCTACCTCAGTGATGGGATTCAAAGCAATTAACAATCGGTTCTATGCCCATCTGGCAGCCACTTTTAAATGGCTATTTTTAAACTTTTTATGTCCTATCTCTCACTAACAACTGGTTCTATAGAGTAGGTGTAAACCTGCTGGAGCCCACCACTGTACCAACCTACCTACCTACTTACTGCTTTTCAACCAAAAAGTTGCATGAATAAAGTTAACCCAAGGAAAAATGAATGTTTTGTAATAACTTGGCAATCCACTAGAGGGCATAAAACACCTTTAGAAGAGAAGAGTTATAAAATGTATTTTTACACCACTAGACACATATATGTACCCAAGCATGTACATATACCCTCCCTTCCAGTTGCAATACATTCTCTCCACAAAAAGCTATATATATGTAGGTGTTCTTGTCCAATGTCTGCTATGCTTGAAGAGAGAAAAAGAATAGTACAGTGGATTTTCTAACCCCCCTCTTATTTTTTCCATTTTCTAAGAGAGATTACAAAGATTGGGAAAGTAAAACAAATGGAAAGTCATCAAACCTGCAGCCTTCCTTTTAAAAGGCAATGCCATTTTATAAAACAGATGGAAAAGAATATAAGTATCAGCAATCATAGTCACCAATTAATAAGTTAGATGGCCAACAAAATTGGCACATAACACAAAAATATATTCCAATCCACATTATTAATTTCATTCAGAAAAAAAAATATACAGGTCTTTGGCTTTTCAGCCAGGCATGGTGGATGATGATCCAGACAGTGGTGGAGCCAAACTTGAATCCAACCCATTGCACAGTTCCCTTCCCCATTCCCCACTTCCCCAACCTGGAACATCTACCCCACCCAAACGGCCACCCCATCACCATCAGTAAAGTGGTTCAACTTTACCTGGGAAGGCTGCATGACATCCTCCAACAGCATTGGGTCTGGCCCTCCCTACTGCCTACTGTACAACATATACACCAATACCGGAGTTGAGCACTGGAACTAAGAATTGGGTCCTAAAACACCCCTTTTAGCACCACAGTTGCCCCAAAAGTGAGGAGGAGTACAGATTGGGATGTGAAGCATTGATTCCATCTTTTTCCAAAGAACAAACACACATTCTTATATAGCAGTGTGAGAATTGACAAGTGTCACCTAGAATATATCACAATAGTCTGTATTCCAAATGCAATGCAAGCAAGAAAGATTGGTATGATATTTGCAGACAGAACATCTCATGGAAACATCTATACAATAAAACCCATCATCATCCTTTTAAAAAACCTTAGGATCCAATCATAATGCTCTACAAATTCCCAATCCTATTGCACTGCCTACTGTTGGGCACTCTGTGACCATGTGCACATGTGCCAGCAAGTCAGGCAGACTACACTGAAGGCAGAATGACAGGGAAGGGTGTTGGTGGAGGGTGGGAAGTGGGGCAGGCAGGAGGTGGTTTGAGAGTGGCACTGATTGGATTGGAAATGTGTTGTTAATGAGAGCTCTTTCCATGACAAGTAGCAGTCATATGGAACCTTGATTCATACTGGGAGAAAAAGGGTTATGGCCCTTCAGTCCCACCATGGCCCCAATCCGTGGGGGTCAAATCCAGCTGTTGCTTCAAGCCTTCAGCCCTAATTGGAAGCTTAATGTACATGCAGTTTGTCCCAAAGAGGCAAATATTTTGCATTTTTTGGCATTTTGGCATATTTTTGCATTGTTTTTAAACAGCATAGTTTCACTCCTCCCCAAATTCCCAAAGACCAGATAGGAATAAAAAATAGAAATCAACAAACACATCAACATTTATTTGCAAATAACGGAGCACTTATAGTGGAAAATAAGAGAAACTCGTCCCAAGTTGGCACGTCTCATTGTGTTACAAATAACAAGAATAAAAATCCATTGGATGATTACATTTTGGAGAGTTTTGCTTGAGATGCTTTGCGGAAAGGCTATTAGTGTAGGACTGGACTGGTCTGTGTTGACACAGTGGAACAAGGAATGCCAAACACCAAATAATATGATAGAGTTGTCAAATTACGTTTTGACAAGTGCAAAAACAGGCTGCATGTCTGAGGAAGGGGGTACAAATTGTTAAAGAGATGTTCTCTTTAGCTTCCAAGCTTCTTGGTGACTAAACGCTGGCAAGTGGATAAATTTCTCATTTATTTCAGCACTGCACACTACAGTGGATAATTCAAACTGCCACTGGTAATAACTTTAAGTAGCGTTTGGAAGCATTCATGCGCACTCCACAGGCACGCGTGCATTCCGATCTGGTGGTTTTCACACCACCATTAGCTGCAGATTCCATTGCAGAATTAGCCAGAGTCAGATCAATCAGTCCGCTCCGGTGTGCACATGCACCCACACATCACCTCGGGAATATTTCAGTTGCGTTTATGGATTGCTGATAACAGGACGGTGCACAAGCTGTGCACCTGTGGTCCTGTGAAGGTGCGCAGGACGGTTCTCAAGCTCAGGCAGAGGTTTGCAAAGGAGCATATCCCTTCCCTAGGGGAGGACAGCAGGTTCTGTGTTCTGAGAAGCGGCTTGTTTTCTTCTTAAAACAGAAAGGTCAGAGACCATATTTATTGCAGAGAAATTGCAGCAAATGTGTTGAGAAAATTGCTGCTGCACTTACGTAGACGGATAAGAGTATAGACAGAGAAGAGAATAGAAAAGATGCCTTCTTTGTCCTTTATGGGGGTGTGTTGGCAACTTTAAGAATAACAGCGCAATCCTAAACATGTCTACTCAAAAGTAAGTCCCACTGTGTTCAATAGTACTTACTCCCAAATTGTGATTAGGATCGCAGCCTAACTTACTAAAAATGCTCTACAGAATACAGGATGCAATACGGAATAAATGCAATACAGAATTCAGTATATAGAAAATGCATTAGCATTTTAGGAATTAGTTAAGTACCTTTTAATTAAACCAAATCTTTTACAGATTGCTGATTAATGCCACTTTGAAAGAGCTTTTGCTTTTTGAATTCTGCACCTGGCTTTCACTGGGTATGTATACAGGTGTTATTTTATTGTACTCTTTTAATTGTTTTAATTTCTTTTACCATAATCCTATCCCACCAATTTATGATGCAGCCGGATGGAGGAGCATTCTATGGTCGAAGGATGACCAGGAGGTTTCTTTGATGCAAGGGAATTTTTATTCCCTAACAGAAGGTCTCCTGATGACCTATAGGTCTCATTGGACTTATATAAGCTCTGCCACCAATATTCAACCCCTCTGGTTTGCATTTCGCCATAGGCGCAAAACAGAGGCATATGCCTCCAAAGGGGAGAGGAGGGGTCCTTGCACACAGTGGTGAGGTTCCTTGCAAAATTTAGCACTTTGTACCCCCTCTAGCTATGCTACTGGACCAGTATACCTATATTTTACTCAGAGATACGTCAAAGAGAAGCTGACATAACCGATCAGAACATACTCTGCATCATTCTCCACCTTGCTTCAATTCTTAATGGAAAAATTTCCAAGTGGCCCTGTTTATAGAAACCATTCACTGCATGAACACAATTTCTCAACAGGATTGTTATTATATTCCCTCCCTCTCTTTTTTTTTTTACCTTCCACCCTATGTGGTGGAAAAGATTAGATTGGCTGAATCTTTGGGGATTCAAGAAGAGAGACATGGACAGGATCTGAAAGAATGCATTATTTTTTTCTCTCCCCTATAGCATCTTCAGGAGTGATTCATTACTGCGAAAGCCATTGTCGCTGTACAGAACAACACAATGCCACATGATGCATTAATGATGTTTTGGTTTCTGTGAACGCCATTAATCTGTGGCAGTTTATAATTTATGGCTACAGCCAGTTGTGACTGTTCAGGTTGGACATGGTGCCCATATATTGATTTCTTCTCACTGTTGATTGCTGTTGAATGGAAGGATCTTGACAAAGACCATAAATTGCCAGAGCGATGTCTCCAGCTGGAATTTCTAGGTTCAGGATTATTTCCTATTAAAGTGGTATTTCACTTTCAGTGCAATCCAGAGTAACTACGTGGAGTCCTTGCTCCGGTGTAAGAACAATTTGCTCTGGATCGCAATATGAATTTCCCATTGGTTTTCACTAGGTAGTGCAGTAACTAAGGGTACACGTAATGTCTCTTACGTGCTCCCGTAGTTACTCTGGATTGTAGGGCTTGTCTGCTTGGAGTTAATATTGTAATTGTTATCCCCCAAATCCTGCCATGTGTGGTTCTGAACAGGTTTTGATGTGGCTGCCATAATAAGGTTTTGCTTAAAGTTAGGAAGAAACTCAAATTAATGTTTTGCTTCAAGTTAGGAAGAAACTCAAATTGCGTGAGTTGTTTTTTGGGAACCTTCACACTCTTGATCAAGAAATTTAGGAGCTGTCTCATAAATGCAGGAATAGGGTAAGCAGTTGCAACAAGCTCACATTGAATACGTAGAAAGATGCCAATGAAGATATCCTGAAACTCTGGATTACAAGTGTAAGACATGTTGTAAAAGTAATTGTGCAACTACAACTGGACACTGAATGGTATGTTCTGTTGCAGTGACAGTGGAACACAGTAAAAAAGGCGACCATGACAAGCAACCTCCAAACAAATGAAAAAGCCAGTTTATTACAAAATACAGCTGAAAGCTGAACACATTTCGATGTGTTGCCTTCTTTGAGAGACTGTTCAACAAGCACAAACCCTCAAAGATGGGGGCTGTAGTATTTTACTACAGGTGCCCCTTGTTATCCACTAGGATTCCATCAATAAAATACCCTGCAATCCTAAAGACACTTTCCTGGGAGTAAGACCCATTGAACACAATGGGGCTTTCTTTTGAGTAGACATGGTCAGGATTGTGCTCATAATCTCTGGATTCAAAAGGTGGAAAAGTAGATTTAACTAGAATATAGGTACGTCTGTGCTTAGATTTGAATAAGTCATTACATGGCATCCCCTTTCAAGAAGTGAACAAATGTCCCCACTTGCCCTATCCTAGATATACCACTGACATCCCTCGAACACCACCTTGGCCCACTGCATGAATGAGAAGCACCCTTTCCCCTCTCCTGTTGGCATTTGGCCTAGCAGTTAGTCCGCACCAAGAATCCTATGTCAGTTAAACAAATCACTACAGCACTAATTAATAATAATAACAACTTGGGGGGATAAAACACTTTGTATGGACTGGCCCTTATTGTAACCATGATGAAAAGGGCAGTCGTGACATATCCTATTATTGCATCTCTGAACTTTCTCTTTACTCTTATGTTGAAGACTCTTCTGGTGAAATCCAGAGTAACTATGGGGGAGTCCTTGCTCTGGAGTAAGAAAAAGTTACTCTGGATTGCAATATGAATTTCCCATAGGTTTTCATTAGGTGGTGCAGGTGGTGCATAGGTTTTCTCTAATGTGTTCCCGTACATACTATGGATTGTGTCCTTACTCAGAGGATCATATTAAAGCACACACACTTAGGAAAGCAAGATTCCCTACTCCTTTTGTGTAATTATTAGCTAAGTCTGCTTTTTGAGGCCTGGGCCTTAATGCAGTTACTAATTCTCCTGCCTCTTTCTTTTCTTTGGAGTCATTTAACCTCAACGCCATTAATACAGAATGTTTATTGGAATGCAATGGAAGTGCTGAATTGCACAACACTAACTACAGACCTAGCTAGCTAAGGTTAAACCATCATTTTCTTCCTTTAAAGTCCTGTGATTATTGCTATTACATGCTTAATTGGTTTCAATTTCATATTAAGAGTAAGGTCTTTCTTCCTCTACAGCCATCATCAGAGTTGCTGAACCTTTTTGACCACCCCATCAAGTCCCTATTCTTTCTATTCCCACAATTGCTCTTTCCAGTCCCATTTGCCAGGTTAACTTATGAGTCTATTTTGATTCAGTATCTTATAAAAACGCAGCAGTAGCTGCAACTAGACCCGGGAGCTGAAGATGTATTAGGCAAGAGATGTTCCATAGTGGTAGACTGGGGGTATCCAGCCCTCATATTTAATGGGACAAGATTACTCCAGACTATACGCGATATGTCCTGAAAAATGGACAATCCTGATTTGGGGAGATTGCGTTCACTTATGGTGCAGTCCAGAGTAACTACGGGGAGTCCTTGCTCTGGTGTAAGAACAATTTACTCTGGATTGCAATATGAGTTTCCCATAGGTTTTCACTAGGTTTGTCCATCTCAGCAAAGTCCAATATCTTGATCCACCATTCTTCAATGGAAGATATCTCTGGGACCTTCCAATACTTGACCTATAAAATTCTGGGCCTATAAAATTGTCATATATAAATAGATAATTTCAAATTTCTAATGAATAGGCTTTATTTTCTTTCTGATTCTCTTTGCTGTAAGAAAATGTCTGAGAAACTATCCATTTATTGTTGCAGCAGACTCTGGTGTCACAATTATTGCACATGACGATGTCACTTTCAGCCATGACATCACTTCTGGGTCCATGACATCACTTCTAATAGGCCCTGGAAAATTGTTGTTCTAAAAAGTGGGTCATGGTGCTAAAAGTTTGAGAACTCCTGCTCTAGACAGTAGCGTCGATAGGTTGGCTGGTGAGTGGGGATGATACAATTATGTCACCCACCCCCGGCATCATCATGTCAACCCTGTGCCTGAGCTGTCAGCCCTCCCCATGAATGCGCAGCCCTGGCCTTGGAAATGGCTCAGTTTGGAGCTGTTCGGGTACATGGGTGGGAGGGAGCATAGAAGCTGCCACCTCCCCTGTAGAGATAGTGGAAAACAGGGAAGTCACTAGATGAATGATGCTTGCTTGCTTGTTTTGTTGTTGTTGTTATCTAAGGCTGCTTATTATTTTTGTTATAAACTGATCATACATGCTTTGTACACTCATGGTGCAATCCTAACCAATTTAGGCCAACACCATCTCCCTGTTGGGTGGGAAGCCCAGCACATGTCTGTGCACTGACCTAACCCCCCAAAGAGTGGCGAAGAATTGTCTTCCGGCACTTTTGCAACACCGCTAAGCCAGCTCGGGACTTAGCAAGACTTGTGCCAGCCTAACCAGGGCTTAGAATTGCACTTTCAGAAAACAATGTATGTGATATTACAAATATTATCAAAATATTATAATAACTAGGATATTGTATCATCATAATAGTTTTATCATAATACTTTTTTATAAATTATTGGCTCTACAATCCAATAAGAGCACGTAAGAGACACTGGCTACAATCCAGAGTAACTACGGGAGCACGTAAGAGACAATATGTGCACACGTAGTTACTGCACCACCAAGTGAAAACCTATGGGAAACTCATATTGCAAACCAGAGTAACTTGTTCTTACTCCAGAGCAAGGACTCCCCGTAGTTACTCAGGATTTCACCCATTATGTGTACCCGTAGTTACTGCACCACCTAGTGAAAACCTATGGGAAACTCATATTGCAATCCAGAGCAAATTGTTCTTACACCAGTGCAAGGACTCCCTGTAGTTACTCTGGACTATGCCCAATGTTAACATGAATTCTTCACAGTAAGGATCGTGCCAAGAAGTTGAAGGCATGAATGAATTCTAAGCAATGCTCATGGCAGTTGAGGAAAGGGGAACTGCATCAAATTCATAATACATAAAACATGCTTCTATCCAGCTGTAATAAATATATATACATGCAATTCTGGAAGTGACCCTGTAGGTGAAATCTGCTCTGTAGCAAATTGATAACATTTGAATGCATCTCACCAAACTTTACCTTCACATCTCAATGGATGAAGAAGCAGGTGCCCACAAGCTAACAAACACAGATTGTTTACCAACTCCATCCAAGGGAATCGGTTCCCAAGGCTTGGCAGGCCAAACCAAGTCTAATTATGTCCATGGTACAGATGGTTGAATAAGCCACAGCAACCTTCAGGGACCTGCCAACGGTTTCACAGCATAGAAGCCAGCCGTCCAACTCCTGTTAGGATGAGCCTCTAAAATCTCTCCCACGTGGGACGACTCGAACATTGTTACACAGCGCTGTCAAGACACAAATTCAAGCTAAAAATAATTCCGTATCTTGTGTTGCTGCTGATCGTTCACCAAAGATGTTTCCTACAGCTTTCCCAGAAGACCCTCTCATCTTCCACCTCACATTTTGCTCTCCGGATGGGGAAAACATTTCATAGTTCATAGGCTCCACTAAAAAAGCTGGGCAAAGGCCTAAAAATGTTTTTAGAATAAGTTTGCAATCCTAAATACACTTTTCTGGGTGTAAGACACATTGAACACAGTGAGGCTTACTTTGGTTAGGATTGTGCTCTTAAGTTACACATTCAGGTTCAGGGATGTGCGGTTATCCCCCATTCCAGTTAAGGCAAAGCTGAAATTCCCACTGGTTGTAAGAGACCAAGGGCCTACTCCAGAGTAACTACGGAGAGTCCTTGCTCCGACATAGAACAATTTACTCTGGATTGCAATATGAATTTCCCATAGGTTTTCACTAGGTGGTGCCTTAACTACGTTGACATAAATGTCTGTTACGTGCTCCCGTAGTTACTCTGGATTGTAGGGTGAGTTTAGCAGAAGTCCATGACAATGGTTTTCATTTATCTATCAAAGTTCCGTCCAGCTTATTATATGTAACTCCTGCTGCTGATTTTATGTTACATTACAGCTTTGTTATACTATAATCTGGTCTGGTACCCTGTTTTAAAATTAAAAATTAGTTACATTTGCCTCTTTTACAAAATCAAATTGTGGAATTGGGTTTTTGTCCATTTATCACTGATTGATTAATTGATTGATTGATTGATTGTAATGTCATCTTGCCTCTCTCCCATACCAGAGGTGGCTAACAATAGGGTGCAATCCTAACCAATTTAGGCCAGCACAATGTAGGCCAGGACTTATGCTGAGATTTGTGCTGGCCTAACTGGAGCTTAGGATTACAGCCATAAAAGCATACGTGATGTGAGTAGTATAGATCAGTAGTTCCCAACCTTTACTCACAGATCAGGGAACCACAGAGTGTTTGCAGGGGCTTCATAAGAGTCGTTTAACCTCATTGCCTTTAATACAGAATGTTTATTAAAATGCAACAGAATGGCTTAATGGAGACCTGCTTTTGCATCAAGGTAACATAACACAGAACATGCCAGATAAATAACAACTCACTGGGATAAACCAGAAACCAACCCTTTCCTGAAGAAAGGATCTGGCAATGTCAGGGCTATGGAGTGAGGCTCATGTTGGGACTATGGAGTGAGGCTATTTAACATTCCTTTTAAACTTTTTTTAAATTTCATTTGAAGTCAGGATCTTAGATCAAACTGAGCAGCTGATAAACAAGAGCATGGTAGCATTTTGCTCAGTGCTGTTCTTCTCAACAGGGGAAAAAGGGTTTTCAGATTTTTCTCTCTGCTTCAGGCAAAATCCTTGAACGTGCAATATGGTCTCAGCACAAATGAAAAAGTCTGGTATTGCCACCTCATGTGAAACTACACCTGTTAATCAATCAATCAATCAATAATCAATCAATCAATCAGAGACACTGGTTGTAAGTTTATTATGATCAAGGAATACCAAACAAACAACTAAAGAGGAAAAGATCCCCCACCCCAAAAGGTAGGATGCCCAAGAAAAATGTAGACCCTGACACATATAAAAGCGAAAACACTCATATATATTGATTTTATAGGGTTAATTTAAACTCGATATTGTTTATTATTAAATTTAAAACTATTGTATATCATTTATTACATAAAGGATGCAATCCTGACTTTAGGCAGAAAAAATGGTCCAGCTAAGCAGGCCTAAATAGGCCATACACTGAGCTGACAGGCCAAATCCACAGGGCTAGGAGGCTTCTAGGCTGACCTAACTGCTGCTGAGAAGACAGCAGCACAAAGGCAGCAAACTCACTGGGCTGGTGTAGTTGTGCCATATCCTGAGGTTGAAAGGCAGGGTTGTAATTAGGTTGGCCTACGACTCAGAATTTTTTTTGCCATCACTTCCATTTTTACTCTGGTTTATCATGGACCCCTATGGGTCTGCTCAGATTTATTCCTGCTCCTGAAGTGGTATAACTCCGAGCAGCTGGAAGAGGGCATTTCTGCACTGGAAACAGGCTTTGGATACAGCTTAACTGCACAGATCTAGGCCATGCTAAACATAGCCTCAACATGTCTGCTAGGCTGGCCCTGGTCCATTTGTCTTGAGCCAGCCTAAGCGGACTTAAGCCAATCTTAACCTTTCTGGTGTAGCTAGGCTAGCTTAAGTGCACTTCAGAATTGCAGCCATAAATTCCAAGATGTCTACATGGTGCCTGCTCACAAGGAAAAGGAGGACCATGAAGCTTTCTTTCCATGAAACAATGCTAAAATCCAGGACATGTCCTGGGAAAATACATATAGTCACCCTGTTTTGCCCTGGCAGCTCTCATTGGCATAGACATCTAGGTAGTCTCTACTTTTGTTCAAGCTTTGATTCATCCTTGCTGCTTTTTATCTAGTGACAGCCAACCTTAAACAGAGGAGAGCATCCACTCAATAGTGTCCATCAATTCCTCACAGTAATATAGGTTTTAATTTTCATTTATGCCCCATTGATTGCAACACTTCTTTGTGGAAATCTTAAAACAAGTCTTTGGTCTGTTTTTGTTGTTGGGTTTGTCCTTTTCTGTTTGGCAAACATTGATTTTTCCTCCTTTCCTGCTCTCTCTCTCTCTCTCTCTCTCTCTCACTTTCAATACTTCTTTATTTCAGCCTACAATGATGGTTCAAATGGATGGTGCAGGGAGGAAGTTAGGTTATTAATTGCTCTTCCTGATCCAGTCGAGGAGGTTAACTGGAGCCACAGTCTTAATACCATGTGAAAATCACTCTTACAAATGAAACTATAATTTCTTTTCTGAAACACTCTTGAGGTCTTTTGCTGGTTATTATTATTTGTAAATAAATAAAAATATTTCTTTCTCGATCTCCTTTTTAAAAAGTCTAGTAACACTAGACCAGCCCCGAAAGTGGGTCTTGGTGCTAAAAAGGTTTGGGAATGATTAATTTTTTCTTTTGACTGCTTCAATTGTAATATTTTCTCCAAAACCATTAATAATTGCAATAGCTTCTTCTAATAAACAGTGGCTCCTGTCTGAGAATAATGTCTATGCTCCGTGAAAAATCAGATAAGCAGGTTCTTAGAAATTTCTCCTCCTGGTTCCTCCTTCCAAAAATAACTTTGACCGTTGATAGTCCATGAACTTTGGATTGATTGACGCGGCGTTCTGCTATCTGTTCATAACTCAGTTATAAACTTCTGACCTACTAACATTGGTTTGTGCTTTGTCAGACATCTGCATGCTGCTGATGCAGATCACTGTGCCGATATGGAGGACGGCATTTTCAAGATGGGAATCAAGTTAAAAAGAAAAGATTTTCTTATCTCCACTCCTTCATCCTTGGGAATAGTGGAGGGGCTTCACTCCTAAGGTGGAGGCAAAAATGTCCACCTGTTACAAGGACTCTCAGAGGAAGTCAGTGTGGCAAAACCTGTCTCAGGTGCTATGTTGATGCTTTCACCTGAGTGCGTCCACCCAGTAGTGGGTTTCAGGGGGTTCTCAAAGGTTCTACAGAACCCTTTGCTAATGAGCGCCTGGTTCTGAGCACCAGTTACTAATGGGACATAGAACCTGTTGGTAATTTAAGTTATTAGAACATAGAACCTGTTGTTAATTTATTTGAATCCCACCACTGGGTACACCCCAGGTAAATGTGGTTTCCAGACTAGATACATTGCCATGAGACAGCCATCAGTTAACACAAATGCGAAAAAATAGCGCAAAGACAGAACAAATGGAGAAGGAAAGGATTCACTCCATAGTCAACTGTCCACAGAAACAAATAGTTCCTAGAGCACATCCTAACCATGTCTACTCAAAAGTAAGCCCCATTGTGTTCAGTGGGTCTTACTCCCAGAAAAATGTCTTAAGTATTGCAGCCTTTGTCACTAACATGATTACTATCAGTAACCACTACCAATAACTAGGCATGCACAAATTATATGCACACAGATTCTGCTCATGTGAGCTTTGTTCTTTTTTTATTTATATGAGCTTAGGCTTTATTCAAGAGAGTCCACCTATGCAATTAGTTGTGGGTGTGCATGATCTCATTCCCCTCGCACTGGTTGTACATATATTTGTTAGGCACTTCCAGAGCTGCTGCAGCCATTCATTATTTTTCAACATTGTCGTCACATGTGGAATTGGAATATACCCTTCTACAATGCAAATAATTCAGGGCACTATGTAGGAATATAAGAAGTTCTACATAAGAATATAGGAACACACACACACACACACACACACACACGAAAAGTCCTGCTGGCACTAGCTAAATCTATTTCCAACCAACTGTCTCTAGAAAGCCCACAAACAAGAAAGAACATCATACCCTCTTACCTACTACTGTAACCAGCATGCAGATGCATATTACTACTGAATCCAAAAGCAATATATATATCACGTTTGAGGACAATATTATCCATATCTACTCAAAAGTAAGCCCATTCAGTTCAGTGGATCTTACTCCCAGGAAAGTGTCTATAGGATAGCAGCATATGTCTCCACGGACACAGCAGTTAGAGTATGATAAATGTGATAAATGCATTTCTGGAATGGTTCCACTTATGCAATTCCTTGGCTTCATTATCTTCACATCCCAAATATTTTGGAATATTCTTGCAAACAGTAATGCAATTTAAAGAACCAATCTGTTTTAACAGTACTTCTACCTATTTTTACTGCTCTTTGTTAAGGGGCGGTAGTAAGCTTCATGTAAATTTTTTTAAATAAAATGGCTTTAGAAATAATAAAAAATTGTCTCATCGAAAATGAGATGTTGCAAAGTGGTGATGTGGAAGAATGCGCTGGTTCTTCTCTGTACAGGTGTTTTTTTAGTAACACAAATGCTGAACAACAACTGAGAAACGCTAAAGACAATCAAAACTTATTACAGTCAAAATAATTGATGCATTTTAGCTTGTCACTGAAGGATTTAGGGGATTTATTTAATCCCCTAAGAGGAGGAGGGACAGACTTAAGAAATCCACTGAATCATATATTGTATCTTCTGGAAACAAATGAGAATACAATAGCCCAAACCCACAGGTTTTATGAATGCTATTTTTATTGCTGAAAATGCTGTTGTGTTAGACTAAATTACTTCATTTTGTATATGGTTGCGTAAAGAAAGCTTCGTGCAGAGTTTTATCCTATGCTATATTACTTTAAGCTGTTCCATCCAAACAAGCTGCTTAGTGGGATGTTCAACGATTGAGCGGGATGGAACTTTTTTTTGTGTGGGTTGTTGATGCATCAGAAAGAAAAGCAAAATCTATTGGTTTTGTCTCTATTGTCTCATCAATATTGGTGACAAAAATGATAACAACTGGAGAAACTCCTTCTTAGTATGATGAAGATGATGAAGATGATGATGATGATTTTGTGGCTCAGTTGCAGAAAGCTAGGAGTGATCCTGAAGCTGATGATGATGATGATGATGATGATGATGATTTTGTGGCTCAGTTGCAGAAAGCTAGGAGTGATCCTGAAGCTAAGAGTGCGTTGGTTGCACTACTGAAGGATAACAGCTGGAGTTTGAAGGATTATATATATATATATATATATATACATATATATATATATATATATATATATACATATACACATATACATATACATATATATCCATCCTATACGATATATAGGATTTTACAACATGGTAAAGACCCTATCAAGTCTAGGATGCCTGGCTGCCAATGTAAGAAACCTTGAGCAATATCCGAAGGATACTATGAGGAGAAGAGACACCATATAAATACAATAATAAAAAATAAATAAATGGGTTAGTTAGAAAAATGTAGTGACGTTCTGGACAAGACAGCAAATGTGCCACCATCTCCAGGAACATTTTCCTGCGCAAGCCCAATTGAAATAAATAGATGTGCAAGAGAACATCTGAGCTGTGGCCACAATCTATTGGGAAGTCAAGCTCCAGTGAAATTAGTGTAGGGGTTGCCATAATTCTTTTCCACAAAATTGGGATGTCCGGGACCCTCTGTCATTTTTGCCACTAGGCAAACACAATCCCCCCAAATTGGGATTGTCCCTGTTTTCAGGACATATGGCAACCCTAAATGAGTGGCACCTTATGAATTGCATTTATTTCAAGGGATTCCTGGGGATTTGGGCTCCATGTGGCAGGCAGCTCTTTGTCCAATAACAAACATTGTGCATGGAAATCTGAGTTAGGGTGTAATCCTAACCTATGCCGGCACAACTCATCATTCTTCCTGTTCCTGTAGTGATGTAGGGAGGCAAGTGCATGTCTGTACACTGGCCTAACCTTCCCCCAGGAGTGGCACAGAAGTGTCTTGTGGCACTTTTGTGACACCTCCAAGTCAGCACAATACTTATGCTGGGCCTCAAGCCAGCCTAACTGGGATTTAGGATTGCAGCCTTAGGTCTTTGTTAAATCACTTAACCTCATCTTCACCATTTCTGTCTCCTCTTTTACTTGCTTTTCCTCCTTGTTGAATGTGGGGCTCATGTACGACAGCAGCTCCCTCTTGCTGTGCACTTGTACAACATTGGAACCTTAGTATTTGTTAAGACCTTCAGGCACTGCTCAAAATACAAATATAAAACAACAATATTAAAAAGATTAATGAGATTCTGTAAAATAATAAAGAAACACAGAGAAATGGAATTCTTCCCATCAGAAAATCTTATTGAAAGCCACTGATGTAGACAGGATGTCTAGCTAATATCAATATGCAAGCCTCAAGATCTTTGCTTCCACCGATATCACACCAGTGCCTTGCTAAAAATAACTACAAGTGGTTTGTGTCTTATAGCCCAAGGCTATGGAAATACTGATTGGGCTAATAGTGTTTCTGAATTCTTGCTCCATTGTTTCTGCTTCAGGCTGCTTTCCCAGCAAGATTATTAAATGAAGGCAAGTATGTGACATGGTGCCCAAATCAGCAGTGCCTCTTTTTTAAAAGGATTAGTTGATTCTTGTTAGTTTCATTTTTTTTCATTTAATTTTGAGCACTTTTCTATTTTAGCTCCAACCTCTTGTTTGCTATAACTTGGGATCTGTAGAATCCTGAACAAAACAGCACAGAATTGGATATCTGAAGCATCTGGAGATTTGTTCATATCCATTTCTTTGGCTTATTGTCCTCATCCATGCTAAACAGGTCTGGATGTTTTAGCCAACCCACTCTATAATTCACAAATCTTATAGTCCAGTCCTATTTGGACACTATCCCGACAGCACATGGATGCCAATACAACATCTGTTGTATCCTAAGCCATACTGGCAATGCCACATCAATGAAACACCAGCAGAGGCACAACAAAGTCCAAATGCCAAGCCTGTCCTGGCAAAGGTACCCTTACCAGGAACAGCATGGATTTCCATCAGTCAGTGTCCTGACATTAGAACAAAACTGTGACATCTGTGTGTCACCACCATGACATTGGTACATCATCTGTGTGACATCTCTGCCTCATCAATGTGACGTCACTGGTGTGATGATGCCCAAGACACAAATGACAAAATGCAAGAGGGAACTGAGTATGGGGCAGATACAGGGGAAATAAGTTGTCAGTGCTGGGGTGGGGTTGCACCTCAAACCAACAACAAGGAATATAGAGCCAGATGTACCAAACCATGGGAAAATGTCCCAAGGACACCATACACACCCACACACACACACATAAAGCCAGAAGGAGGCTACCTGCTATAGGACTTTCATAAGTGGCATTTCGTAAGTTAAAAATGGACAGGGCAAGGAATGGCAGCCTACCCTGACAACTGAATGCGGCAAGTATTTAAATGGATGCTGTACCTTCAAAACTTCCAACAATGCTCCTTATGTTCTCCAAGCCTTGATCACTTGGATTCCAACTTTTTTTCCCTAAAGAAGAGTTTTATATAGAGAATAACTAACTACTGATGTCCGCAATGTCCTCTAGAAAGTAGCACAGTTTAATGTGGGGCTGGGGTCCCTGATTTGTATGACAGTGTCAGATAATTTGACGCAAAGCCTGCATATTCTCGAGGAGTGCCCTTTATCAATTTCAGACACCGAGAATAATGCTTCGCCTTTGCTTCTTTTACGTATGCATGAGTGTTTTCACTTTCATGCCTGGTTAAGTGCGTACCTGGGCACCAGTGACAGCATGTTCTCCTCTTTGCACAAGAATGAATATCTTTGCATGCTTGCTTGAACTTGGGAATGTTTTTGTAAGGCTGATGAATCATTAACGGGGGAAATGTCCGCTAATGGACAACCCAAAGGAGGCAGGATTATAATTACAGCATCTCCCTACAACAGCCTTCTATTTATTCATCTGGAAATGGGGTGTCCTCTCTTTTCTCATGTTTTCTGTAAGCACTTAACTGGTGATGTAGTCGCAGCCATGAAGAGGGACCCAGAAAGCAAACAGGACTGACTCATGTGAAACCATGGGGGGTGGTTTTCAGAGCACATGTCTATAGATGACTGAGGCCCCAATCCTATTCAACATTCCTGGGCGGATGCAGTCAAAATGCAGCCCCAATATCTGTAAGGAGGCCTCCATGACTCCCTCTCTCCATAAGATGCAGTGTAACCCTACAATCCAGAGTAACTATGGGAGACATTTACATTGACATAGTTACAGCACCACCTAGTGAAAACCTATGGGAAATTCATATTGCAATCCAGAGTAAATTGTTCTTATGACAGAGCAAGGACTTCCTGTAGTTACTCTGGATTCCACAGGCATCCACCACTTTCTGATGGTTCTTTTTTTGACAGTTTCACTCTTTCAACACCTTTCATTTATACCTAGGGCTCATTCATTCAACACATGCTTCACTCTTTCAACCTCTCTCTTCTGATCCAAAGACTAAAATTTTTTTGGCATTTTATTATGACTTTCTTCACTAAATAACCATCATTCAAATACATACGAGGTGTGATCAATAAGTATCCAGACTGGTGCTATCAAAAGAAAACCACAACACGTAAAAACTTGGCATTTAGGGCAAAATCCAGAGTAACTACGGGGAGTCCTTGCTCCGGTGTAAGAACAATTTGCTCTGGATTGCAGTATCAATTTCCCATAGGTTTTCACTAGGTGATGGAGTAACTACGGATGCACATAATGTCTCTTACGTGCTCCCGTAGTTACTCTGGATTGTAGGGTATATCTCCTTCAAACAATGCCATGAAAAAGTGAGGATTGTGGCAGACCTAACAAAAACAATTCATACAACAACAGCAACCAGTAACAGACTATAACAACCAGACATTTGGCAAGTGGTGCACCATTGTCAGAAATGTCTTCCATTAACAGCAGAACTGCAAGGGGTCCTTAACATGACAGGAAAGAGCAGAAAGATTTCTGTGGATGGCACATTATGGAATACAAGGTCTGGACGCCAGCCGATGCGCCTATCAAAATATTGACAAACTGACTCATGTGTTTGTGGGGATAAAGTGCTCTGATTTCAATCCTAATGCAAATGTCAGTTGTGTTCTGGCTAAGGTCAGATCATGGTAACTGGCTTTGGAGTTAATATGCAAGAATTGTAATGAAGTTTAAATATAGTGCGCTCTGACAGAGCGCATATGTGCTACAGCACAGATAAGACTCCCTTTCAGTAAATGGAGCCACGGATGAGAGTCGGTTTCAGTTCACTAAAGCTATCTATTGCCCTGACAGTTCAACAAAAGGAAAAAGATGGCTCACAAATTGATGATTATGCCCTCAGTTAAGGAGATAGATTGAGCCCTGATTACAGTATATGGAACACTGATGAGTTTCATGCATCCAGAAATAATGGTTCTAAAAATATTTCAGTGGCCCAATGCATCATCAGAACTGACTTTTTTAAAAAATACTTTACTAACGTGGTGCTGAGGATATGTGAAAGGCAATGAGAAGATTTTGCTTAAGGTTACAAAGGCTACAGTAATACTGGAACGATCAGGTTTTTCTAATAGTGTTTCTCTTTGCATTCCTTGGACAGAGCCACTTGCACAAAACAACAGGATGATCACTATCCAGAAAGAAAAGTGATCATGCAAAGTTAAAAATCCATTCATGTTAGTACCGTATTTCCCGGCTTATAAGACGCACTGTTTTTTCTTCCCAAAGGGGGGAAATGTCTGTGCGTCTTGTAGAGTGATAGGCCAATCCTGGAGCATCTTACCCCATCATGTCATATGTTGTTGGATTCGTACTAAAGAGCAGAATCAAATGCAACAATCAGTTTTGAGATATCTCCTTCCTATCAAAAGTTATGGCCAAAAAAGTAAAAATATAAAATATAAAAATAAAAAAATACATTTTTGGCAATTTTTTTTAAGCGGGTAGGAATTTTGGCCTTGGGGTTCATGAATTTTGGGTTTGGCATCTGGTCATCCCTGGCACAGTTGCAATCCTAAGCAGTCTTCCCTGGCTTGGAGACTTGCTCCAAAGTATTCATCCACAAGACCTGGTCCCTGCTGCTCCATGCCTGTGCCTCCCTCACTCTTCCCTATCTATCTAGTTCCCCTCACCTTTCCCCAAAAGAACCCCCCAACTTACCTGCCTTCCAGGACCTTTTGCGATGAGATTTGTGCAAAACGTTGGTGTCTGATCATTTGCAATGAGATTTGTGCAAAAGTCACAAATCACTGACACTAGAGATGATGAGTTTTAGGGGTTATCAGAAAATTAGAAGAGTGCTTGAAGCTTAAAGTCTTTCCTCATTTGTTAATGACAGTGATAATGGTTCTTATTGCCACTATTGACTTTACATGGTTGAAATATTATTCTGCTGTATTTTATTAAATATATTAGTACACCATTTGGTTCAGAATATTTTTTTTCTTGTTTTGCTCCTCTGAACTTTGGTGCGTCTCATGGTCCATTGCATGTAATAAGCCGGGAAATAAGGTAATTTTTGAAAGGAGGGGGCAAGCAGTTCTGTAGTTCCCATTTAGAGCAACGATGGTGTAGCGGTTAAGGAGTTGGACTGAGAACTGGAAGATCCATGTTCAAATCAACTCTCAACCATGGAGATTCCTGGATGACCTTGAGTCAGTCACACACTCTTGACCTCACCTACCTCACAGAGTTGTTGTGAGGACAACAGGAGTGGAGGAACTGAAACTTTTTGTATTAATAATAACAAATAAACTGCCTTTGGCATTTGCGTTGGCATGGGAAAGGAGGGGCACAAATCCTTTAAATAAATAAATAACTTGAGAAAGAAAGAAAGAAAGAAAGAAAGAAAGAAAGAAAGAAAGAAAGAAAGAAAGAAAGAAAGAAAGAAAGAAAGAAAGAAAGAAAGCTTGGTGAAGAAAGGAAGAAAAGAGCACAATCTTAACTATGTCCACTCAAAAGTAAGCCTCATTGTGTTCAATGGGGTCTTACTCCCAGGAGAATGTCCTTAGGATTACAGCAAAATACTACTTCTAGCGCTAAATAAAACATTACATGTTTGGAAATGGCCAGCTTTAACTGCAAAAATGTGGAAATTCTGATTTTGGCACATATTTTTAAAGGATTAAAAAAGGATTAAAATTTTAAAGGATTAAAAGGTTTTTAAAGGTTTCAAATTTGGATTCTGGTAGCTGCAGGCGTACCTGCACCAACAGTTGAAACGGCAAAATAGTTGTTTAAATGATGAGAGTGATTTGCAGCTACTATAGCAGCTCAGCACTGGTCTACTCTGTGATTATCTATTACTTTTTAAATGCATTGTTGAACAAAAGACCTGCTGAACCTTTCTGTACAACACATTTCTTAGAGTTACAACTTGATTATCCTTTGCACCCAAGCGCTGTATCCAGGGACATACCCTTTCCTGAAAAAGCGCTTGAAATCATGTTCCATATTTTCTACCATTTAAAGATAGAGATTTTTTGTGTGCAAAGAAAAATTGGACATGATTTGTGTTTTTTAAAAAATATTTCAAATGCCCTTGCATTTTGACACTAAGGCCAAAGGGTAAGATGAGGTATTGGGATGAATAATGAATAATCATGATATCATTCATGGGTTCTGTATACCATTCTCAGTGAAAAAAGGGAATGGTTATTGATGGGGCAGTTTGAATCTGTTTATGCCGATACAAAATTCAAATAGCCCCTGGTTAGTATGCAAATCAAAGAGTATTGTGAAAAGGTATGTTTTTCTGCTCTGAGATATGTTCCAGTTGCTTATGGCAATTACTCCGTAGGGACACACAAAGGTGTCATCACACCAGGACCAAAACCTGCTCCAAGCTTTGTCCTCTCACAGTACCAAACAATTGCCTGGAGCTTACCAGAGCTCCCAATTTCACATCATCCTCACTGTCAGTGATGCCTCCCCTGACAGGAGGGTCTCCAGAAGCTCTTTACTGTCAGTCATAATAGAGTGTTGTCACACATGATGATTATAATGCTCCCTGCTTTGCTAGGGATGTAAGCAGTGGTAGGCTTCAGGGGGTCATCACAGGTTCTATAGAACCCTTTCCTAATGAGCGCTTGGTCCTAATGGGACATAGAAGCTGGCGTTAATTTAGGTTATTAGGACATAGAACCTTTGTTAATTTATTTGAATCCCACCACTGGATATAAGGTAAAGGTGTCCCTCATATTGGGTTGCCATAATTCCACAAAACTGGGACAGAACCCCCTGTCAAACTTTCCAGTATGTGAATGCAGTCCCCCAAAACTAGGTCGGTCCCGATTTCCTGGGATATATGTCAACCATACCCCCATAGGTTGCCCTGATATTCGTGACCGACTCTAGGGAGTGGTGCTCATCCCGTTACGAGGCTGAAAAGACATGGTTAACCAAAGACATCTCCATGGTTAACACCAAAGGTGCATGGAACACTATTACCTTACCATGAAAGTGGCACCCTATTTATCTGTTTGCATTTTGACACTAAGTTTTGACACTATGTGCACATTTATCTGCTTGCATTTATCTGCTTGCATTTTGACACATTTTGACACTATGTGGTTTTGAACTGCTGGGTGGAGCAAGTTATGGGATTACTATTTTACTAATTACTAGCTGAACAAGTAATGGGAGTTCACTTCATCTTGTAGTACTTGGATTTCAAACCACCAACCTGTTGACCTTCAGATCAACAAGCACAGCCTCTTTAACCACTGAGTCTCTGCAGTCCAAAGATATAAAATGGAGATTGGCACAAATGATCATTTAAATTGTCTTACAGAAACTTATTTGTGATCTCTTGAACATTCTCAGCTGGTTCTCCTTGGAAGGAAAACAAGAATTCACTTCAAATTTCACTTTTTAAAAAAAGGTGCATGCACATCAAAAATGTAAACTTCATTGGTGTTCATGTTGGGGCTGCATTTCAGCTGCACCAACACTGAAAAATTGGATAAAGTTGGGTCTTTAGTTGTGTTTCCACCCATTTGCTCTTTCCATTAAACTTTCAGGTGGTAGTGCTTTTGAATTGTCACTGCTTTAAAGGTGTCTCATTTTCAACCTCTACTATCCGCCAGCCTTACAATTCTTCATTTTTCTTTTAAATAGCCAGAAGTAAAAGGGGAGAAAATGTTGGATGAGAAAAATAAAACAGCTCCAATTATCATAGCAAAAAAGTGCGCTGCAATTCCCTAAAGAACTGCAAACCATTGATCTGGATTCTAGTTATTTTCTGTTTCTTATGTAGAGCCTGCCTACAATAAAGTAGATTAGGCTCATAAACATTTAAAAGATTATAGTATAAACTCAAGTTTATGGGTGAAGTGTTTTCTTAAAAGCACCACCACCCATTTCCCGTTATACTTCAACTATCATCACTCCATAAAAGACAAGATAGTTTTTCCAAACTACAGAAATGTGGAGTAGGGATTTAATACTAAGCAGCAAACACCATGATTTAAATTCTAACTACAATTAAGTCCTCTGCAGATGTATATATGGAATCCCAGATGACAAATGACTGCATTATACGGAGTAGCTCTATTGCTTAATCTTTGCTTTCTTTCTGCAACACAAGACGGAAAGGGGCTTGATAAACCAAAGATAAATTAATTTTTTTATACCATTTCATTTATTTCCATGTCATCAGTGTTTAGCATTATAGTTGTCTCGTGAGGCTTTAGAACCATGATACGAGATGATTATTTCTCAGTGAACTTAAAATGAAGGTACTCCAGAACTGGCACAATAGTGGATAAGTTATAATGAGCTTTATCAACTGAATTTTTTAAAGCCATGAATTCCAATAGGTAATTGTGGGTGGCGCAAGCGGTTAAGATGCTATGCCTGTTAACCAGCAGACCAGGGTTCGAGACCCGGGTCAGCCCCATAAGAAAGGATGAGCTCCTGCCCTTAGCCCAGCTCTGCGACGCAGCTGAATCCAATCGTATTGGCTCTGCCTTTCCATTGGAGTAATTCAGTGGCGTGGAGAGGGGGGATTTACTGCTTGGGACTTGCATGCCTATCCTCCATGACAATCTAACCCAGGCTTTCGTGCTTCGCATGCAGCGTATGCAATGCCGAGCACGATACCATAGTCTTTCCAGACTGACAGAGGCCTGCTTTAATTTCTGGGCTCATGAAAATATGATGGAGCATAATATGCATCAGGTTGGGTATTGCTGTCTGGATATGGTTAATCTGCAAATGGTGAAAACATCATTACAGATTGACGCATAAGAAAGCTCATTCCTGGTGACTTACCCCCAAATCCAGAGTAACTACGGGCGCATGTAAGAGACTTTAGTTACTGTACCATAGTTACTGCACCACCTAGTGAAAACCTATGGGAAAATCATATTGGAATTCAGAGTAAGTTGTTCTTACACCGGAGCAAGGACTCCCCATAGTTACTCTGAATCTTAGAAATCCTTAGAAATGCCTTTTATTGAAAAAATTTTATCCTTTTATCTCAAACACTTATCTGGAAGTAAGCTCTGTTGAACATTGTAGTACTTATTTCCAAGTGAATTTGTACAGAATTACGCTGTAAGTCTCCAAGCAATGAAATCCAACAAACATGGTACTTTATAAACACTTTCCATCAAAGAGTTCCAAGGAAAGTTATCTTGGTCTTCCATTTGAAAGTTAGAACTTTCACTCCATATAGAATTTATTCCTTACTGTGATCCTAAATCTCTGTATCTCTGACCAACCATACATTTCCAGTAAAGGCTTAAGGCCATCATTGATTGCGATCACCACCTCTACTTGTTTGTAACCTTCAGGGCAAGGAAGGAGGTACCTGCACTTGGCAGTAAAATTTCTTGAACTTGAAACACCTATATAAGATGTGATGCCACTGGCACCTTTATGATTCCCAGACAGGCAGTTGGGAATATAAAATATAATCTGTTCACATTACATTCCTATAGATTCAAGAGAAGTTGACGGGAAGGGTACAATGCAAGAGAGGGCTTGCTGTTTCACGATATTAGAGTTAAGGACACTTCATGACAAACTGAAAACTCTGGACAGCTAAGAACCGAAACCCTTAGGATAAGCCAAGATATACTAGTTCTTCCAAGGTCTTTATGACCAATCTAAAATGTGATGCTTCTGTGTCTGTTAGATAGTGAACCGGAAATAAGTTTGCCTTTAGCAGCTGCTGTCATCATGTACCACAACAAAAAGCAGTGGGGCTGAGTTGGGGGAGCCATTAAGCTTTTTTATGTTCCTTTTAATTTGATGTTGCCAGACAACCCTAACTCTAGAATGGAGTAAACAGTAGCGTCTTCTAAACCACAGGCAACTGAAATTATCCCTACAATGCAGAGTAACTATGGGAGAACGTAAGATACATTATGTGCATCCGTAGTTACGGCTGTTATGGGCTGTGGGTATAACCATACGTATAACCATACGTAGTTATGGACTGTGGGTGGCGCAAGCAGTAAAGACACCCAAGTCTGCCCCACAAGACAGGGTGAGCTCCTGTCCTTAGCCCAGCTCTGCGACGTCAGCTGGATCCAATCATATTGGCTCTGCCTTTCCATTGGACTAATTCAGTGGCGTGGAGAGGAGGGATTTGCTGCTTGGGTAACAGCCTATCCTCCATAACAATCCAATCCAGGCTTTCGTGCTTCGCATGCAGCATATGCAGAGCCGAGCACGATACCATAGTCTTTCAAGACTGATGGAGGCCTGCTTTTTTTTTTTTAGTTATGGCACCACCTGGTGAAAACCTATGGGAAATTCATATTGCAATCCAGAGTAAATTGTTCTTACAATGGAGCAAGGACTCCCCGTAGTTACTCTGGATTCCACCCTATGGCTATTGCTAAGTGAACATTCCTAGCCAGGAAAATAACTTTTCCCCATTTTCTACTGAAACAACCAGAACTACCAAAACATCTATTCTATTAAACTTTTTGTCTACAAAAAAAAAAAATTGATAATCTTTAAGTAGAGAAAATATAAAACTATTTCGTGGTAATGGAATGGACTTCAAAAGCTGGACACAGATTAAACCAAATCACTTAGGAGTGTCAGTGAATGACAGACATAAAGCATCGAGCTCTTTAAATTACAAATATAAGAGAAGGAAGATGAGGAAGAAAAGGAAGAGAATGATGAAAGGAACTCTGCAAATAATAGGAGTCCCAGAATGCAATCTTGATCTTGTAGGAAATGTTAATAATCTGAAAGTCAATTTTATTACCTTTTGTTCCTGGACTTAAACATAGCATAAGAAGTAATGAAGATGATTTGTGGATATTTTGCAGAGCTTAGTCGTGAGATATATCACACTTTCATTCTGCTCTGCTATAAGACAGCAGACACTGAACAACTGACATTTAATTGCACACATCTGTAAAGTTCATTTACTTGGGTGGCAATCCATAGAGTACATCCCGTAAGGAAAGTAGAAGCAAATTTAGGGGATGGTGCAGATTGAGATTCTACTTTAGGAACAGCACCAAAATTTGGAATAAAGGAAGTTAGTGGTTTGGAAATGTTCACCTGTTTGTAAAACACACAAGCAAAATGTGAACCTGTCTGAAATTTGGGTATCGCTTGCCAGGAGTCAGCCCTGTTGATCTTTGGTGCTACTAGTTGGCAGTTTCTAGAGGTGGGTTTTTTGTTAATAAATAAATAAAAGTGCATTACACTGCTTTCTGCCCTTTTTATTCTTTCACAAAGGAAAGAATCTGTTGAATGAATGATCTCACATATATACATATTCTCTAATGCCTCTCCATACACGTGGCTGCATCTGTTTATACCGTCTATGGGTATGATCAGTGGTGGGATTCAAATAAATTAATAAGGTTCTATGTCCTAAATACCTAAACTGACAACAGGTTCTATGAGCAAAATCCAGAGTAACTACAGGGAGTCCTTGTTCCGGTGTAAGAACAACTTACTCTGAATTCCAATATGAATTTCCCATAGGTTTTCACTAGGTGGTGCAGTAACTACAGGTGCACGTGAGGTCTCTTATGTGCTTCTGTAGTTGCTCTGGATTTGGGGTTATGTCCCATTAGTAACCAGTTCTCAGAACCAGGCACTCATTAGCAAAGGGTTCTATAGAATCTGTGAGAACCCCCTAAAGACCACCATTGGGTGTGATCCGAAGACCAGCACAAATCATTGGTCTTCCTGTTCCTGTGGTGAAGTAGGGAAGCAAATACATTTCTGTGCACTGGCCTGACCCTCACCCAGGAGAGGTGCACTGGTGCCTGATAGCACTTTTGTGACATTCCCAGCCCAGCACAGGACTTATACTGGGGTTTATGCCAGCCTAACTGGAGCTTATGATTGCAGCCCAAACCATCTACCTAGTACAATTTTTTAGTGATTGTGGTATTTCTTGAGAATTAATAAAAATGTGCCTGTGGAATAAAAACATAGAGCATCACTTTCTGAACTTCTAACTTAAAAACTGGTTAAAAAAACATTTTCACACACATCAACCATTTCAACCCATCTGATAGTGATTTAAAATTAATTGAAACCATTTTGTTACATGGGCCTTAATGGATTAAAATTAAGTTAAGCCATTGTTTTTTATTAGTATTTGTGACGGTGTCAAAATGCAGCATCTTTCTTCTGGTGCTACAACCTACGTGCTGGTGTGCCAGTATCTTACACTGGCTTCATGTATTTTACAGCTGCTTTTTAGCAATCAGTGCCAGCAGAATGGCATTCCACTGGTATGGCCACAAATAGGATTGAGCTGTTAGTATTGTAACTATGGCTTATATTGTAACTTACGTATATTGTAGCTTGTATATTGTAGCCATATATTGTAACTTTGGCTCCAATCCTAAGTATACATTCCTGGGAGTAAGCCCCATTGAACTCAGTGGGGCTTACTTCAGAGTAGACATGTATAGAATTGCAGCCTACCTCAAGTATTCTGTAAGCAATCCCCTTCGAGCTTTGATTGCCCTTCATGGGCATCATCCTTTGGCCAAATTGCACTGATTTGACTTGCGATATTATCCTAGTCATGGCCTATTAGTTATCTTGAAAGAAGAAGAAAAAATAATTAGAAGGAAAGAATGGAAAAATAATTGTAGGGAGTGGGGGAATAAAGGCACATATTCACACAATTATGGGATTACATGATCCTCTTTTGGGGGAGGGAAAAGAGAATGTACACTGCAGCCTAGTATTATTTACTCTTTGGTTCAGTACAGGATTTTCATGTCTTGATCCTTCTACCAACTTGAACTGATTAGTGTGGATCTTACTAGTATTTCAGAGGAACTGCAGTCTTTGTAGCACTGGAAAGCACCACTAGGGAGCACTTTGAATCTTTGTACTGTACATACTGTGGAATTGAAAACATTAAAACTCTCCAGCATGTGTTTCCTATTGAAAATATTAAATCTCTCCATTATCTTCCAAGGCTGCAATCCGACACACATTTACCTGGGAGTATGTCTTATTGAACTCTATAGAGTTTACTTCTGAGTAGACCTCCCTTGGCTTGTGCTGTAAGTTTCTCTTGCAGAATAGAACTGTGCTATGCATGGCTCTTGTACTGCAATAGCGTGAAAAGGTCACGTATACCATAATTCCAAAGGTAATCAGGCAGAAGCCTTGGAGGAAATGAAATGGTGGACCAGTTAACCAGCTACATATTTCTTACCTCCAACAGAATGTTACACCAGTGGCAGCAACATAAAAAATATGGTCATGAAAATAAATCCAGAGAATTTGGCTACTGGGATCAATGTATGTCAAACATATATGTGTTGTGAAGACTTCAGTCAGGTAATTGTGATCATTTGCTGCATATTCCAATTATTCCAACTCATTTGCAGCATATTCTGCCAACAGAGTCCCTGGTCTGATTGAGTTGGAAAAAAATATTATGTTGTGGTATTTCATTTCAAGGGCTGAAGGTCTTTGGTCATCCAAATGGTTTAATTGTGGATTCCTTGCTGCCTAAACTCTGTGATGATGAGACAAAAGTTCTGTAACCTTATCTCATAGAATGAAATAGCACATAGGTAATGATTTGTTGTGGGGGATGCATGAAATTAAGCTCTGAACTGAGTCTCCTCTGGTGCAATTCAATGTAATGATGTGCAGTGCAACAAATGTAATGATATGGAGTGTCCACAAATGTAATGATGTGCAGTGAGTGGTGGCTACTTCTACCCTGTCCATCAATGAACAAGAGGAGATCCTGGCTGACAATTCCTTATCTTCCTATCCCTAAAATAGACATTGCCATATCCTGCTTCTATTCATCTACTGGGACTGGGAACAGTAGCTCCTCAATGGGGCCATTTTTGTCTTCTCCCTAGGACCTTGTGATAGTCAAGCCAAGAGACTTGCATGGCAGCCCCTTCTTCCACCTTCTCTCCCACCAGCTAATTGTAGTGTTCTCACAAGACCCCATGATCATAGAGGGGCTACTAGGAGATGCTCTCATTTCTAGATGGGGTATGGTGTGAGGCACCTGTCTCAAGCCACTAATGCCATTGGTCCCACAGCATTCCACAGTCTGAGTGATTGACTTACCCTACAATCCAGAGTAACAACAGGAACATGTTAGAGACATTATGTGCACCCATAGTTACTGCACCACCTAGTGAAAACCTATGGGAAATTCATATTGCAGTCCAGAGTAAATTGTTCTTACACTGGAGCAAGGACTCCCCGTAGTTACTCTGCATTGCGCCCATAGGCTGCAATCCTAACCTCTGTTAGGCTAGCCTAACCCCTGGCATAAGTCTTGTGCTGACCTGGGAGTGTCAGCAAAAAGCTGTAAGACACTTCCTGGGCGACATTTAAGCCAATGCATAGACATGCGCTGGCCTCCCTACATCACCATAGGAATGGGAAGACTGATGAGTTGTGCCAGCCTAGGTTAGGATTTGCACATTAATTTGAGTAGCACTGATGAGTTACCTGACGTGGCTAATCTTTGACATGACCCTTTAAAACTGAACCTATCCCATTCAACCACTACCATCTAAACTATTTTGGGTTAACTTCTCTCTAGGGATGCTCAAATCATGTTAATTTTATTCGCTGTATATTTTAAAGTCAGACAACATTATACAGTTTTTTTCCCCATCTGTCTCATTTTTTTTTCTTATGGAGTGACAAATTGGGTGAAGATGCCTCCTGAAAAAGATCAGTAATTTCAGGAGATAGTTAAGAATCCTATAAAACCTCCAAATTCCTTTCAGTTTTATTTCATTTTTTATTGTAAATAATTTTGCTTGCAACACCTTTTCTCCATGTCCTAAAGGAGCAAAAGCTGTTAAAAGCATTATGGAGTTCACTTTATGACTCAAATCTATTACGTATATGTCCATAAAAGGATTAGCTAACGTGGAGTTTCAACACTGTGTAAGAGACAGGGTTGCATTTATAGTTCAAGGAATGCCTAATTGGTACACACCAAACGAAGCAAGATTTGTATGAGCCACAACGGATGAAGCAGACAGAGTAGAAGGAAAGCATGGCAGGATCGTGACAGCCGGTCCCACTCAAACCATTTAAACCCATTGAGGCTGAAGTTATATCCACACTTCTCTGAGATTAAACCCCATTGTTTATAATAGGATGCATTGTATGCATGCACAGTATGCATGTACTGGCTTGGGATGAGTATGAATGCACAGGCTTAGGCTGTTAGGAATATTAATACATTTATTAATTGTACTTCTTACAATTGTAAGAAGTATGGTTTTTTAAAAACATTTTTTTTCTGGAAATTTTTCTTTAGAAAGTGGAAAGATGAAACTTTTTCCCTTTCCTTTTGAAGAACATTAGGGTGATCTCATTTTATTCACTAGGAGGGCAAAGATCCTTGATTTTATGAAGCACTGAAATTGGCACTGGATTCAATTCATAATCAATTTTATTTATCATCCCTGTTTGTCCAGATATACATACAGGTAATCATGAATGACAAACATACAGGTCTGTTATACTGCATGTCTACCAACTGTAGAAAGACCCAATTGGTGACAGATTCCATCCACAAAATATACCACAAAATACATATGCAGGCACTTCCTCTAGAACAGGGGGCCCCAAACCTGGGCCCTGGGGCCAAATGTGGCCCTTGGCAAGCCTCAATGTGGCCCATGGAAAGACCTCTCCATTCAGTCCACGGGCAAGCCTTGTAATGTCTTTAACCCCCAAATCCAGAGTAACTACAGTCACATAAGAGACATTAGTAATGTCACATAAGAGACATTACATGCACCCAAAATTACTGCATAACCCAGTGAAAACCTATGGGAAATTCATATTGGTATCCAGAGTAAATTGTTCTTACACCGGAGCAAGGACTCCCCATAGTTACTCTGGATTTTGCCCTAATACAATCTTATAAGTACATTTAAGTAAATTTATTCAAATTTGACATGTAAATTATTTTTCCGGCCCCCGACACACTGCCGGAGAGATGATGTGGCCCTCCTGCCAAGATGCTTGGAGACCCCTCCTCTACAACATGCTGTACATTTTGCTTTCGTGAAGTGCTATTCATGCAGGAAGTGCTATTCATTCATGGTACATGGAGTGGTCCCACATGTGTACATGTGAAAAGTAGGGAAGGAATAAATTCATGGAAATATTAATGCTCAGAATGAAATCTCAGGTTCTCTAGATTAATTGGAAAGCTCATGGTTGGAATGTTTCCATACAGATAATTCACAAACCCAAATTTCAGAGTGGCACTGAGGACTTAAAAAACCATCTGCGATTGATTAGAATTGCATTGCCCTTATGCCAGTTCTGGAAAGTTGATTAGAACTGTGCCATATAAGAGATATTTTCTGTTTTATTTTTGTTAGGCTGTGTTTTTGGGGAAATTCATATCATCCAATTGGAATAATATGAAGGCATTGCAACTTTTAACCTAGCATCAGAGTCAAAATGATGCTTGTTTCAGCCTGATGTGTTCATTACTGCGAGTGGGTGCCAGAGATCTGCACAACTTAATTTCCCAGATTATAGAAATGTCAACATAATATTTTGCAGCGCAGAGCTTACAATATTAGTTGTATACCAAAAGAACTGCAGGTGTGTGTGGCTTTTTTTGTCTTTATTGGGACAATAAAGTGTTGGCATGTTCAATGAATCACATTAAGGGAAAGGTTAGGAAATACATTATCATTAAAAGACAGAGTAGCTCTGACTCTTAAGATTATATTGCTTTATGGAGGTAACAGTCATCTACTTTGGCACTTTTTGTGCTTCATTTTCAGCTCCTGAAAGGGACATTCTATAACAGAGGTGGCCAAATCGGTTTAAACATAAAAGTTACATTTAATACATATTTGAGATCCACAAGAAAGATAACTGAGAGCCACAATATTTAAGCCACATTTACATTCTTAAATATATTTACTAACCATGAACATTAACCTTGCTTTAATCCTTAGACTCTCAGTTTATGCCTGGTAAATAATGATAAAAGCTTGAAAATTTTCTTTTTTTACCTTTAATATTAATTGTGATGCATAAAAACTTAAGAATATAAGAAGAGCCTCTACTGGATTAGGCCAAAGGCCCATCTCATCCAGCTTCCTATATCACACAGTGGCCCACCACATGCCTCAGGGAAGCACACAAGACACCTGCATCCAGGTGTCCTCTCCTGCACTTGGCATTTTGAGGTTGTCTACATCTACACACACCCCTCATGGTCACAAGTATTTCCACTGCATATTATATGCCAAAGAGCCACACGTGGTTTGTGAGACATGGTTTGGTCACCCCTGTTCTATAATGTTTGTTTACATATGTTTTCCTTTATATAAAGTAACTCTAGATATACAAATTCACTGTGATCCATGTTATTTGAACAACAATATCTCCCATGAGTGGTGTCAGGTAGGGAACAAGTACATCAGAAGGCTTTCCTGAATGGGCTGATCCCTGAACCCTCAGTAACAGGGGCAATGGTATCCACTATGAACCAGTGAGAGAACGAAGGGCACCATTAGGTATCTTCCTTTAGGCCCTAAAAATCCTGATACTGCACTGATATCTACTGTCCTTTTGTGAAGCCAATTACTTGTGCTGTTGTGCTGATCACCTACACATGCTGCAATCCTAAAGGCACTTTCCTAGGAGTAAGACCAACTGAACACAATGGGGTCCACTTTTGAGTAGTCATGGTTAGGATTGTGCTCATATAGTAGGAAACTGTGACTGTGGTTTGTGCATCTCTGTGCAAAGAATTACAGCTTAATCCCCCCCCTCCCCAGAATGTCCCATTGTAGCCAATTGGAAATCTCAGGAAAGTGTGTATAGGACTGCAATTTTAATGTATAAATAAATGGAACACATGTTAATTAACCAAATAGTTACAGTATTATTTAGACTGTTCTTTAATTTGCTATATAATGGCCAAATGAGTGATCATTATTAATGATGTCCACCACAAACTTGGCTTTAAAAATATATTGTGTGTAAATACGTAAGATCATAAAATTATGAATATACATGGAAATTGTTGGCATACAAAAGCTAGAATGGGATGACTTTAAAGTAATTAAGACTGCAATCTTACACATACTTAACCTGGAATATGTCACACTGAATTCATTTCTGAATTGTTTCTTACTTCTAAGTAGACATGCATAGATGCCGCAACACTAAATTAAAATAAAATCATTTTTGCGAACGGTTTGTCAAACTCAACAAATACAAATATGTAAAGGTTTTTAAAATAGTGACTCATTGACTATTTCAGCCAACACATAAATACATCCTCAATAGAGAGGAGTAACCCACTCACTAAAATACAACTTTAACACACAAAAGGTCATGTAATATTTCAGTTAAATATTTAGTGCTGGTTTTGTACAGCAGGCTTGACATTTCATCTTAAAAACTAAACTTCTGATAAATGTTGACATTTGGAATCCTGAATATGGATTCTGAAATTGCATTTAACATTTTTGAAATTTCAATTTATTATTAATTTTTAAAATTCGAATATTTTTATCATTTGCTCATATGAGGCTGACAGTATGAAGGCATTAGTGCACCGTATGACAGAAGGTCATAGGTTCTCAAATTAACATTTTTGTCTCTGAAAGTTAATAAATTTCTTATGAGACCCACCTATAAAGACACCAACCACGTGGTATGCTTTCCATTGCGCTCGCATAACCAGAACATCCTGCATGGGAATCATCAGGGCCACAATGAGCTTTCTTTGATGAACAGAGAGCATGCCAAGACATATAGGATCATGCAATCGGGGGCTTTAAATGTGAATATATGAAAATGTGAATATACAAATGTGATTATGTGAAAATGAGAATATACAAGGGGCAACAAACATGTTTCATATATGATGCAATCCAGAGTAACTACGGGGAGTCCTTGCTCCGGTGTAAGAATCTACATCCCTCACGTGCTCCCATAGTTATTCTGGATTGGAGGGATAGTGAACTTACTCTACAATACAGAGTAACTACGGGAGCACGTAAGAGACATTTACGTCAACGTAGTTACGGCATCACCTAGTGAAAACCTATGGGAAATTCATATTGCAATCCGTAGTAAATTGTTCTGATGTCAGAGCAAGGACTCCCTGTAGTTACTCTGGATTGCACCCTGAATAGCCTCCCTTGGTCTGTCCTTCCTCTGCAGAAGCTGTGAGGTTCTCAGAGTGCTCAATAATAACAAGGGCTGGAATAAAGTGCTTATGGGGTCTGCAGCTGGCCTGCGGGACTTGTGTTTGATCCCCCTGCACTAGGCAGAAATGAGTAGGTGCACTTTTGCAAAAAGCTTTTACAGTGGAGAAAGTCATCCCATCTAGTTTTTTTTAAAAAGGTGTTCTAGTGAAAGGTGATGAAAATATATGTCCGTTCAGAGGGAGGGCAATGCTGATCCAAAAATTACTGTCCTTGCTTAAGAGATAATGTTAGTCCTACCTGAAGTCATCACAAAACCAAAGATTATTGACTGTGTCGCACAATGTGTAGCACAATGTGGCTAACAATAATAATAATCACAATGTGATCCCAGAAGAATTTCACTGTTTGCAAGAAGAAGCCATTTATGAATGACAGCAGCCTAGAATTGGGGGTAAGAAAGAAAAAAACCCTTTAAAAATCAAAGAACCAGTTGACCTATACTAGCTGATATTAGTGTAAAAACCCCTTTACCCCTGTAGAGACCCCTGTGTAGTTGGCCTATAGTAGCTGATAAACAGCACAATCCAGAGCAACTAATCTGTCCACATAAGTGCCCTTGGGTTGCCCTATCTATCACTAGGGTGGAGCAACTGTAAGATGCTCCAGCCCAGTTACTCTGGAAGAGGCTTAGGGCAGAGCAAGGCAACATAGGGTGCCTTAAGAGAGGTGGACCTGCTCTGCCCTAAGCAGCTCAGGTGAGGCATGTTGAGGGCATGTTTAGCATTGCCTAGGGCAGAGCAGTTACTCTGTATCCAGAGCCTGTTTCCAAGGCAGAAATGCCCTCTTCCAGCCCTCAGAGTTATACCACCTCAGGAGCAGGTATAGTAATGAGTAGACCCATAGGGGTCCATGATAAGGCCCGAGTAAGAATGGCAGTGCTGACCAAAAATCTGAGTTCTTGGCCAGCCTAGCTGCAACCCCTGCCTCTCAACCTCAGGATATGGAACAACTACGGCAGCCCACTAACCTGGGGATACAGCAGGCCACTCCAAACATCCACCCTCCACTAGAGGAACTGCAGCTGGAACTGCTTGTCAGGAACTTCTGGGCTTTCTTATAAGGCAGACACCACAGCTGTTCCTTGTTCAGTGTGATCTGAGGGGGGTCTCCTCAGGAGCAAGTCCTCCCCATGTGTCAATTACTTAGCATGCTCTGGAGCAGTTAGGGCAGCCCAGGCTTCCTGACTCTGGATGCAGCATAACTTTATGTTCTGGATACAGAATAGTTAGGAGAGAGCAGTTAGGGCAGAGCAGGCTGAACTTGCTCTGGATTGCGCCCAAAATTATGAAGTGCATTGATACCATGGGATTTACTATTGATTCTAAGACCCACATTGCTGTTCATTATTCATAAGAATATTGTTCAATATCTATCTATCTATCTATCTATCTATCTATCTATCTATCTATCTATCTATCTATCTATCTATCTATCTGTCTATCTATCTATCTATCTATCTATCTATCTATCTACAGTATTTATATTATATAATATTATAATATTATTAGCTCTTTTTCCACTTGAGGACAGAAAAACCGGAGGAGAAAATGCCACTGAATATAAAGTGTAGCTCGAGGAGTGAACATTTTAGATCAACATTGTTTTTACTGTGTGATGAAAGGAGCAGTTACTATAGTGTAATAATGATCGTTACCAAGGCATAATTAGCAACGCAACTGTAAGAAAGTAATGGTGTGTAAATTACTACTGTGTCAAGAATCCAGCAGCTTACACATACCTTCTTTGCAAAACTTTGCTCTTTGATTAGTGTGGCTCATTTATGTCATTAAAAATGGAAATCTTTGTGCTATAAAAAAAATAAGGCTGGCACTGTCTCTTCAGGAGCAAGGTAGCTAATTAGCTACTAAAGTGAGTGGTGATAGTTTGTAAAAGGAAAGTTGCAAAGGCTCAGTTTGCCTTAGAAGCTGGTCCTTCTAATACGGGAATCTGACGTTTACTGAGACGTTAATCCAGAGTTAATCCAGAGTTAGGGCAGTGAGTTTACTGAGGGCACTGAATCCACCCCCCTCAGTTCACACTGAACAAGGAACAGCTGTGGTGCCTGCCTTAGAAGGAAGCCCAGTAGGTCCTGACAACCAGTTACAGTTGCAGCATAAGAATGCAATACAACAGTACCTCTAGTCCAGTGGTTCTCAGTCTTCCTAACGCCGTGACCCCTTTATAAGTTCCTCATGTTGTGGGGACCCCCAACCATAAAATTATTTTCATTGCTGGTTTATAACTGTAATTTTGCTACTGTTTTGAATCGTAAAGTAAATATCTGATATGCAGGATGTATTTTCATTGTTACAAATGAAGTGTGTGTTCTATGCACACATTGAACACAATGGGATTTATTTCAGAGTAGGCATGCATAGGATTTGGCCCTGAGGCTGCAATCCTATCCACATTTACATGGGAGTAGAGGCCTCCTGACTATAAAGGGATTTATTTCAGAGAAGGCATGCACAGGATTGGGCCCTGAGGCTGTCAGTCAGCCCCAGTGTGTGCACAGCTATAGCCAGAGGTCTGGCAAGCCTGACCTGGCCCTCTGCATCAGAGGTCTTTATGCGATCGCCAGGAAAGCTCTAGGCGACCCCCCAAAGGGGTCCCAACCCCCACTTTGAGAAATGCTGCTCTAGTGGATGGTAGGTGCTTGGAGTGGCCTGCTGTATCCACAGGTTAGTGGTTGCCATAGTTGTGCCATATGCTGAGGTTGAGAGGCAGGGGTTGCAGCTAGGCTGGCCAAGAACTCAGATTTTTGGTCAACACTGCCATTCTTGCTCTGCCTTATCATGGACCTCTATGGGTCTACTCATTACTATACCTGCTCCTGAGGTGGTATAACTCTGAGGAGCTGGAAACAGGCTCTGAGTAACTGCTCTGCCCTAGGCAATGCTAAACATGCCCTCAACATGGCTCTTCTGAATTGCCTCGGCTGGCTCAGCTACGGCAACCCAGGTCTACCTGTCTTGGGGCAGCCTTTGTTGCCTTAGGCTGCCCTAAGCCTTTTCCAGAGTAACTAGGATGGAGCATCTTGCAGACTGGGGAACTCAAGTGAACTTCTGGATTGTGCCCTAAATGGGCACAAGGTGAGATTAAGATTATGCTGTCACTCTACTAGCCAGATCAGTGATGCAGTTTCTTCTATAACTAGGGATGGAGAGCAAACCAAAGCATATGTTGAATTCAGCTATGGAGCTTACTCCCGTGAAATTATAGGTCCAACTTATTCCTCACTGATTTTTTTAGAAATGGATTTGACTCAACACGAGTAGCCACAGCAACTTAGTTTTAATATACTGCTTTTCTACAGTTGTAGAGAGGCAGTCATGCAAGCAATCATTCCATTTTTCAGTTTCAGGATTAAACATCTGCAGATATTGAGGCACTACCTTATTCACTGAGGGTGAAATCCAGAGTAACTACGGGAAGTCCTTGCTCCGGAGTAAGAACAAGTTATGGAGTAAGAACAAGCTCCGGATTGCAATATGAATTTCCCATAGGTTTTCACTAGGTGGTGCAGTAACTATGGGTGCACATAATGTCTCTTATGTGCTCCCATAGTTACTCTGGATTGTGTCCATAGGTTCAATAGAGGAGCAAGAAACCTGGAAGTGAGTCTTTAAACCTATTTTTCCATTGTTTTCTTTATACACTGAATTTTTTTTATCCATGGGAGGTTCCAGAATAGAAGACTAGTGGATCATGGGGAACACCTATATACATAGGATTGCAAAAATAAGGAAGGTTCTATCCAAATGTATAATGGGACTCTTATCGCCCAGGAAGAATTATGTTTCCTGCAGCCTTAGTGTCAGCTGCAAGAACAAGATCCGACACAGTCATTTAAATATCTCAGCCTCCCAGCACGTTATTTGCAGCTCATTCCTTCTCAATTGGTTTGAATCTCCCGAAACTGTCAAGTGGCATCAGTGCCCGTTGCCAATTAGTGCACTAAGGTGGCAGGAAATGGGTTGGGTGGAGCCAAACGAGGGCTGCCGAAAGATTTTAATTGCTAGCAGCAGCTGCAGGGCTCCTGGCAAACTGGTGCAGGGCTGGAGCTGGAAAACCTTTTTCTGTTAAACAACAGAAAGGCTCTCCAAGAGTCTGTGGTGTACACCAAGTTGGGACGACTGCCCCACGGTCACAATTCATGCAATCCAGCTTTGCTACCAACCTCAGCAGATGGTGGATGGAATCCCTATGGAGCTTGGTGGGGAAGCAATTAGAACTACACTGCACTCATTCTCATTATGTATGTTTTAAAATATGGAGCACTGATTAACCCTACAATCCAGAGTAACTACGGTGCACGTAAGAGACCTTATGTGCACCCGTAGTTACTGCACCACCTAGTGAAAACCTAAGGGAAATTCATATTGCAATCCAGAGCAAATTGTTCTTACACTTGAGCAAGGACTCCCCGTAGTTACTCAGGATTGCATCCTTAGTTTAGGAAGTGTCCGATAGAAAAGAAACCCAAATGCTGCTGTGGTTAACATCTGTGACTCTGAATCAGGGCCTCTCCCTGCACTGTCACGAGACTGGTATTCCACCATACTGAGAGAAGGGTCCTACCTTGGCTTCAGGGTTCTGGCACTCCTTGCAATTGTGACATGTGGTATAGTCCAACCCTGGGGAAGAACAGCCACTTGAATACACTTATACACTCTCTGTCCCCTCCCTTAGAAATGAATGATTTTTATGGGATGTCCCCTTCCTTAGAAACTCACCTCTTCTTCCTCCATCCTAGAGCAAGATAGATCAAAGCTAGAAGACATTCCCCCCCCCACTTTGCAGCAGCTCAATATCTGCCTCCCCGCTGCATTATACAGCACCAAGCTTCTTGCTGCTTTCCTTTCTATATACAGTACTGTACTGTGAATGAAGTGTAGATCTGCCAGCTGCCTCCCCAACAACTGCTGACACAGGAGCCCTGTCTTTTTTCATTGGAAGCTAGTCTCAATGTTTAGTCATAATGATATTTATTGATCCATTATATTCTCCCACTTTTCCCCCATTAGCCTTTTTTATGTTAAAAAATCCTTTATTTTTATTGGAGAACACTATAATTGTATTGATGTTATCAGTAGCTCAAGAAAACAGGTCCAACAACATCAAATAACAGAATCCACCATTAGTTTTTATTCAAAACACCAACCATGAATTTCATCAATTAGATTTTAAAAAAGCTATGTTAATTAGTCTGCCATGTAGCTGGTAACAAAGCAGTGTGAACATAAATGTTCTTAAAAAAAACACAAAAGTCCCTCTGCAGCAGTGCACAATGAGAATCACACAATATTGTAGCTAATAAAAAATAGCAAGCAAGTAACAGGCTGCAAGGCATACTGTTATATCTCAGGCATCAGCTGCCTTAAATTTAATGTAATATTGTCGACAATCACAATGATTAAAAGAGCTTGCAGTATGCACCAGCATTAAAGACTGTGGCTGCAGTCCTAAAAAACACTTTCCTGGGGGTAGGACCCATTGAACACAATGGGGCTTACTTTTGAGTAGACATGGTTAGGATTGTGCTCTATGTGTTGCATTAGAAAGGAGGAGATAGGTGGCACTCAGTGTAGGCTTCTACTCTTGGGTGGCAAACCGAGGGGCATAGAGGACCTGATTGTTCCATATACAGTGGTAACTTATAAGACAAATAACTTGTAAGAAGAATGCTTTGGGCACAATTCAGAGTAGTTACAGGGAGTTCTTGCTCCGGTGTAAGAACAGTTTACTCTGGATTGCAATATGAATTTCCCATAGGTTTTCACTAGGTAGTGCAGTAACTACGGGTGCACATAATGTCTCTTACGTGCTCCCGTAGTTACTCTGGATTGTAGGGAAACGAAAATTTCTAAGGAATTCTGCCTTGTAAGACAAACAATGCCTTGTAAAACAAACAGTTTTACGATGAAAATTCATTGTAAAATGAACAAATTGATGGATCTGCAATGTGAGCAACAGCAAGAGGTTATGGATTTGATCTCATCTGCAGAGGAGGAGGAGAATAAGGAGGAGAAATCCCTCATATCAAATGAGATTAAGGACATTTGTAAACAGTGGGAAATTGTGCACAATTTTATAGAAAAGCACCACCCAAATAAGGATGTAGCAATGCGAGTGATGAATGTGTTTAATGACAATGCAATGTCACTTTTCCGTGGAATACTCAAAAGGAGACAAAAGTGACATTAGAAGTTTCCTTGTTAAAGTTGCTCAGAAAGATAGCAGTGACTCTTTTAGTGAAAATTAGTCATCCTTGGCCATAAAGGTTTTTCTTTTCTGTAGTACAGTATATTACAGTGCTTTTCATTAATATTACAGTAATTGTTTTCTGTATTATATTACATGTCATCATTTTTACATACAGTTAATATTTTTATATGAATATTTTTGCGTTGTGGAACCAATTGTTTGTGTTTCTATTATTTCTTATGGGAAAATCCTCTTTGTATAAAGAATGCTTTGTAAGACAAACATGCTTCTGGAACAAATTAAGTTCATGTTACAAGGCACCACTGAATGCTCTAGTAGTCTGTGGAAATGTTTCTCCCAAGGGGCTCAGCCACACAGGTCACCAATTCAAATTGGAACAACAGTGGAGACAAAGAATAAAAAGCTCCTTTCTCCAATGCCAGATCATCCAGACCATCATCATCACCTCCACCACACTCTCTCACACACAGCTTCTGTTCAACACACATGTTTCAAGCATAGCATAACACAATTTGAAGTACTGTGCTTTGAAGACACACTTTTTGACATTAAGCTATAATGAACACAGTCTTACACAGGGTTATGCTGCATACATTTATCCCAATTTATATGTCTTTCCTTATGATGATTTTCAGTATGTTGTGCTTATATATGCTGGGTTGATGATATGCAACACGGTTTGTCCTTAGGTAATGGGACTGTGGGTGGCGCAAGTGGTTAAGACACTGTGCCTGTTAACCAGGAGATCAGGGTTCAAGACCTGGGTCCCCACAAGACAGGGTGAGCTCCTGTCCTTAGCCCAGCTCTGTGACACAGCTGGAATCAATCGTATCACCTATGCCATTCCATTGGATTATTTCAGTGGCATGGAGAGGGGGGATTTGCTGCTTGGGTAACAACCTATCCTCCATATTAATCTACCCAGGCCTTTGTGCTGCGCATACAGCGTCAAGCATGATGCCATAGTCTTTCAAGACTGATGGATGCCAATACAATACTATGTCCTTAGGTTCTGCAGCCTATAGTTCTCACTACTTTGAGGGAAGCAAGTAATCTCCCTCTTGATGCTATAGGAAAAAGGGGAATCTTCAGCAATAGACCAGCATGATGAAGACAGAATCTGAAGGACTTGACATTAACCACCTTAATGTACTTGCCAGCAACCAAACTTTGGGTTGAACTTACTGCAGTGGCTGAACTGATCTCCCCAGTACTCTGATAACACCTGTTCAGAGGATAATCCAAACTGGTCTCCAATCAACTAATGTAAACTGAAGTTGATCATTCATTCATTCATTCATTCATTTTAAAAATGCTTTTAAAATTTCTACTTTTTAAAATGCTTTTAAAATTTCACCTTTCTACCTGAGTGAGAAGTTAACTAAAGCCACTCACTGATTAAAACAATAATAAAACCATCTAAAACAGTGGTTCTCAGTCTTCCTAACGCCGTGACCCCCAACCATAAAATTATTTTCATTGCTACTTTATAACTGTAATTTTGCTACTGTTATGAACTGTAATGTAACTATCCGATATGCAGGATGTATTTTCATTGTTACAAATGAAATGTGTGTTCTATGCACACATTGAACACAATGGGATTTATTTCAGAGTAGGCATGCGTAGGATTGGGCCCTCAGGCTGCAATCCTATCCACATTTACATGGGAGTAAAGGCCCTCTATAATGGGATTTATTTCAGAGTAGGCATGCATAGGTTTGGGCCCTGAGGCTGCAATCCTATCCACATTTACATGGGAGTAAAGGCCCTCCTGACTATAATGGGATTTATTTCAGAGTAGGCATGCATAGGATTGGGCCCTGAGGCTGCCAGTCAGCCCCAGTGCGTGCGCAGCTACAGCGAGAGGTCTGGCAAGCCTGACCTGACCCCTGCACCAGGGGTCTTTAGGCGACCCCCAGGAAACCTCTAGGCGACCCCCAAAGGGGTCCAAACCCCCACTTTGAGAAATGCTGATCTAAAACATCCACCCCAATCTGCTGTATATAGCCAACAAGTGGACATGAAGCAAGACCTACAGTGATGAACACCAGATGTGGTCAAGGTTCATATGGAAGGAGATTGTCCTTCAGGTCCCAGGTTACTGATAGTTCAATAACCCTACAATCCAGAGTAACTACGGGAGCACATAAGAGACACTACGTGTACTTGTAGTTACTGCACCACCTAGTGAAAACCAGTGGGAAATTCATATTGCAGTCCAAAGCAAATTGTTCTTACACCGGAGCAAAGACTCCCTGTAGTTACTCTGGATTGTGCCCTATAGGCAGCCAAGCTGCCAACACAACGAGGTACATTAGTAATGAAAACACATTTAACGAATTAATCCATCAGCAATACAACCAGTAGATCAATGTATTAATTAATTACCTGAATCACTGGTTTTAAGTATGACCAAAATTGCATCGTGGACATTTTCTTCATAAACCAAATGAATTGCAAGAAGGTTTTATTTACTGAACAAAAGCTACATTCATTGTTAGAAAGTCTGTCTCAGGTAGTTTTTTTTAATTTTGTGTTGCTGGAACCAAAATAGCATCAACAAAACAAACATGGCCTTAACTCTCATCCCAACTCATTAAATTTGCCCTTACCAATTAGAATTCACCCCCACCAATTAATCAACATGTGCTCACGCTGATTAATTCACCGATTAAACTTTGCAGACTTGAAAATAACACATGGACTTTAAAAAAAATTAAAATAGCAACCAACTCATTACTCTGGAAGGTTCTACAGGGGATTATAAATCTCTTTACAACACACAGGACTTACCTAAAGTTGGCAAGCTGGATTTACAGCACCTCTTAAGTTTAAGGTGCCTCTTTCACACTATACAATCATTTAATGAAAGAGTTCAGCGAAGCTTATTGACATTTACTCTTCCTTTATCTCACATTTATTATTAAGCCTGATAACACATTCACATTAACATCAAACACACGTAAAATTATAAATATATATATATATATATATATATATATATATATATATATATATATATATATATATATATATATATATATATATATAACTGGAAAGTGCACAAGACATATTTTAATGCTTTTGATGTTGATGCCAAAGTTTTATTTAAGATATTTATGTCGCTTAAAAAGGACAATAAATTTAAGTGAAGGCTCACTATATTACCAGGCTTTCCATCAACAAACTCCACAGGGTACGGTAAAAATGCCAAAAGAAGAAAAAGCTGAAATATCACTGAATAATCAATCTTCAAAAGCACTGGGTGTTATTAAAAATATGTTTAAGATACCCATAAATTAAAAAATAACATGATTTATGAAAAGTAGAATGATATATATCTTGCAATTCTAGGTCAGGCATAAGATACAATTCATGGAGCTTCTTTTCTGACACAGAGATCATCTGCTTTATAATACTTATAATGACACAAGTATTAACAATTCCTCCTCCCCCCCCCCCCAAATATTTTTTACAAAGTACTTAGCATGAAGCACAATGTGATTTAGGGAGGCTTACTTTGGGTGGAAGCCAGCCAAAGGTAAAGACAATTCCCATGAGCGAAGTGCTTGCCACTCACTACTTAGAGCTGGCTAGATGAATATAAATCCTTCTATAGATTTGTAGCAAGTACAGGAAATAACCGCCAAAGACCAGAGCAGGCACTCCGTGAACCCAATTCAATTCATCCAGCTGTAAATCTACAGGGAACTAAAAAGGGATAAATTTGGGTCTCTGGTATTAGAGATGAACAAACCAAGCCTGATTATATATATACCAGTTGACTGCAACATTGTATAAAACAACTTAATAAAAATACTTCTGAAAAAGAAATATGTGTACTGAACTTGGTATTGGACACAGCAGCTTATGATAAAATAAGCCCAAATGGGAATTCTAGATTATCCTTCACAAATTCCATTGACAATATTTGAAATCCTTTGATAGCAAAATGGTTTTTTGGCTGTGATATTTTTGTGAAGGTAGCAACTGACATGGAATAGAGCTTACTTTCTGGAATGAGACTTCTAGGACCTATATCGGTTGGGAAGTCAGACCCCCTTTACTTAGGAATCCCAACTAATCCTAATTGTGTGGGTCTGATTTTGGTAATGTGTGAATGAAATACATTAGGGACAAAATCCGGAGTAACTACAGGGAGTCCTTGCTCCAGTGTAAGAACAACTTACTCCGGATTCCAATATGAATTTCCCATAGGTTTTCACTAGGTGGTGCAGTAACTACGGTTGCACATAAAGTCTCTTATGTGTTCCCATAAATACTCTGGATTTGGGGGTAGGACTGTTCAGACATTAACTCAGTAATGGAACTTCCAGTAATGGAACCTCGCAGATGCCGAGGAACCAACTACACAAATTTTCTGCCCAACAAAATTTTAAAACAATTTAAAACAAACTCAAATGGCAAAGAAAAGGTACTTGATCAATGCTAGCTGCTAGTTCTGGTGCCTGCCCCATAATGGGGCTCTAAACAATACCAAACAAAGTCCTAAATGAAACAAAGGGGTCTTATACTGCCTATTTCAAAATGGTCACAGTGAGGTTGATTAAGAACACAATACTAACCATGTCTGCTCAAAAGTAAGCCCCATTGTGTTCAATGGGTCAGGAAAGTGTCTTTAGGACTGGGGGAAACACTGGGGGAAAAATATTTCATTAGTGTGTCCCTATTGATTGTACAGTACTTCAGATAATGCTCAGACACAGAACAGACCCTTAGATGAACAGAAAATGTGATTGTATTTATTGGGAAGAACATAATCTAACTGGAACAAAAATGTATTGAATTAATTCGTTGGTGAAGAAAAAAAAAAGATTGAGGAGATATTTTTGCAAAAGAGAAAGGAACAAAAATAAAAAGAAGCTTTGTAAAGTTCAGATGCAACATAAACAGAGATGTCCATCCGTCCTTTTCATGGGGAAAGACTTACAACATGCACATAATTGACATACCCCCAAATCCGGAGTAACTATGGGAGCACCTAAAGAGACTTTACGTGCAGCTGTAGTTACTGTACCACCTAGTGAAAACCTATGGGAAATTCATATTGGAATCCAGAGTAAGTTGTTCTTACAATGGAGAAAGGACTCCCCGTAGTTACTCTGGATTTTGCCCAAATTCATCCAACAAGGTCATATCCCCATCATGTAAAGCACGTTGGTGAAGGAAAGTATACGTAAAGGTCTACAACAATAAAATCTAATTTTCCCCACCTGCACTCCTACTATACTTTCCATTCTAGATATGGATCTGGTCTAGATTTTATATCACAGCAATGTAAGGCCTCAAATTATGAATCCAGCAGTTCTTCCCTCTGCAGTTATGCTAAATCTGAGTGCAACAGATATAGACTTTTTGTTGGCTCAAGGTGACAGCAACAATATAATAGGGCTCTGATTATAATTCCGTACATTGCCTCTTTAAACTGTGCAAATATTACAACAGTCCCAATTGACCTGTACAGAACTGCACATTTTTATATCCCACAAAGGAAGCAATACATGTATAATCAAATCCTGTCCAAACTCTTCTTTTCAAATGTCAGTGAGTTTAACTCTCAAATATTATGGGCTGTTTGGATAGCGAGTATCCTCTTAGGTTTAGAAACAATGATAATAGGCTTCAATGTGTTGGCAGCGGTGATGGGAGGGGGGGAATAAAATTGCCGGCATCTCTGCAAATGGCCTTGTGATATAAAACAAATTCATAGATAAAGATCCGAGAACATTATTTAAATATGCATAAGCACAATTTTATGATGCCCCACGTTTGATCTAAAACCGCCAGCCCAAATGTTTCAAAATATTACCTTGATTGTGTTTGCAGATTGAACCTTAGGAGATGTGTGTGTTACCTTTTGTCAACAGCTTCCAAAACAGTTGTTCGCAATATATTGTAATCGCTTACAGGCAGCACTTCCTTAGTGGGAACACTAAGTCAATGGATTTTTCTAATTTACAGATTTAGTCATCAGATGCAGTTAGCAGGGCTCTGAGAGCATTAAGAATCATATACTATGCCTAATTTCAGATTCTGCCATATGACATTATATTAAAAGTCTTCCGGCAAGAATCATTTACATAGTAACATCTTTTTTAAAAAAAGAAATCATGGGAAAAGATGTACAAATTTTACTATGGAATTATCCAAAGTTACTTGTTTTTATCGTTAAAATGATACATGCTGGCACAGTCCCATCCCAATGCCAATTTTTGAGCAAAGTGCACAATTGAAAACGTACTGTATTTCAGACAGAATACTTGGGTTTCATGCTGATTTGAGTTGCTTCAGGTTAGCTGGTTAGCTTCAGGTGTCCACAAATTGCTTTTGACTGGTTTAGTTAATTTTAAATATTAATCAGCTATTAGAAATACAAGCAAAGATTCTGGTGTGACCAACCTATGTCTGAAACCACTCAGGCTGCAATCCTAATCCCCAATTAGTCCATCATAAATCCCATGCTGGCCTGGAAGCAGTGGTGAGATTCAAATAGATTAAGAGTGAAATCCGGAGTAACTACGGGGGGTCCTTGCTCTGGAGTAAGAACAAGTTACTCTGGATTGCAATATGAATTTCCCATAGGTTTTCACAAGGTGGTGCAGTAACTACGGGTGCACATAATGTCTCTTACAAGCTCCCGTAGTTACTCTGGATTGTGCCCTAATAACAGGTTCTATGTCCTAATAACCTAAATTAACAACAGATTCTGTGTCCCATTAGTAACTCCAGGTGCTTATTAGCAAAGGGTTCTGTAGAACCTGTGAGAACCCCCTGAAGCCCACCACTGCCTGAAAGTATTGGAAAAATTCCATAAGGCACTTTTGTGCCACTCTTAGAGGCTTCAGGAATTAGACACAAACCTGGAAGATCTGGGGTTCAAATATCTGCATGGCCATGAAAATTCCTGGGTGACCTTGGACCACTCAGAAATGCTCCAGCTTCCCCACATCACCACAAGAATGGGGAGATAGGTGAGCTGTGCTGGCCTAAACAGGTTAGGATTATGCCCTCAATCTCATAGAATTTAATGGGACTGGCTTCAGATCTAGTAATCTGCTTTATTGACAAAAGTCCATATATAATGCAGCATTGCAGAGGATACTGGAAACTCTGTTGACCAAACTGGGTAGAACCATGTGATTATGCCTTGGTTATCAAACAACTGCTTCCTACTGCTCTCCTAAATTAGAGCATGGATGATGTCATGGTTCAGGAATTCGACATTTGGGTTCAATTATCCACATGGCCATTACTTGATACTTGAACCCAAAGATCTGGGTTCAAGTATCCACTTGGCCATTATAATTCCTGGGTGGACCACTCAGCCTAATCAAACTCATTGGGTCATTGTGAGGTTAAAAGGAGGGGAATACACTATACACACTAATGCAGTGTTTCTCAAACTGGGGGTCGGGACCCCTTTGGGGGTTGCCTGATCTTTTCATGGGGGTCACCTAAAGACCCCTGGTGTAGGGGGCCTTGCAAGGTATTTTGCATCTTTTTTTATTTGTAATTAGAAATAAATATTTCACAATATGTAATTAAATATTATTTTGTGATTAATCACTATGCTTTAATTATGTTCCATTTGTAACAATGAAAATGCATCCTGCATATCAGATATTTACATTACGATTCATAACAGTAGCAAAATTACAGTTATGAAGTAGCAACAAAAATAATTTTATGGCTGGGGGTCCCCACAACATGAGGAACTGTATTAAAGGGTCACGGCATTAGGAAGGTTGAGAACCACTGCCCTAATGGGAGCTCCATGGAGGAAAGATGGTGTAAAAATGTGAAAAACAAAAGTTTCCACAGGGCTTGGTTGGTTGTTGTCATCCTGAAAAGCCCATGAGATAATGTGACATTTTAACATCAAATTAAGGCAAAAATGTGTATGTGAACCAAAAGGTTTATGTTGCAGTAACATTTTTATCAAAAAAGGGGCTTTGTATCAAAAAAGGGGCTTTGATGTTTCAGTCCTGTGAGTTTGTAGGGTCATGAAAAATGGTGTTTCTATGTTAGGAAGCCTTCTTCAGGAGATCACAGGATCTTCATTATTTTTGAAGGGAGGCACTACCTATGTTGTAACTACAGATCCAACCTTGTTATACACTGATTTTTTAATACAAAGATTTGACTGGACATGAATGGCCACTGCAAATCACAGTTTAAAAACTGCTTTTCTACTGTTGTAGGTAGTCATGGAAGCAATCTTTCCATTTTTCAGTCCCAGCATCAGATCCCCACAGATACTGAGGCACTACTTGTTCATTTGGGTGCAATAGAGGAGAAATAAATGGGGTCTTTAAACCTGTTTTTCCATTGTTTTCTTTATACATTGATTTGTGAACCCATGGGATAAAAACTGAATGGAATCCTTGTTTTAACAAGGGATAGCTGTGCATATGTAGTTCCTTAGGAGAAGGGCGTACTTGCTACAGGTGGACTGTATATCCATGCCATATGCAATTAAATGATTTCAGGTGATGTTATAGAGACAATCTGTTTGAGAGACTTTGTGCACAATCCAGAGTAACTACATGGAGTCCTTGCTCCGGTGTAAGAACAATTTGCTCTGGTTTGCAATATGAATTTCCCATAGGTTTTCACTAGGTGGTGCAGTTACTACGGGTATACGTAATGTCTCTTACATGCGCCTGTAGTTACTCTGGATTGTAGGGCTAGGCTGCAATCCTAAACACACTTTCATAGAACATAATGGGACTTACTTTTGAGTAGACATAGAACAATCCATAGAACATAATGGGACATAGAACAATCCATAGAACATAATGGGACTTACTTTTGAGTAGACATGCTTAGGACTGCACTATTTGAAGATCTTTTTCTGGTAGAAATTGACAGCCCTGAACTCCATATGATCAGAAATAGAGCAGACCCTTATAATTTGGCTTTTCTGAGTGGTTTGAGATTCAGAGATCCATCTCCGCACAGCCTCAAGTGCATGCCAAGCCATCTTATATTGAAGCTACAAAGGGAAAGTTGCAGTGAAATTCCACCTCTAAGAAGGAAGAGGAGTCATTACGATTCTTCTCAAGCACTGGCCCAGAGCATTTTTAGCAAGCTGTTATTGAGAAGGGAGTCACAGATCAGATTTATGTCAGTAATTTATACTGATCCATTTTTGTTTTGGGATACAAGCAAATGCTATTCAGGTGCTGGAAACATTCAGGAGAGACTGTGGATGAACGCGGAAGATTTGGATAGGGACTGAAATGAGAAAGACGGGGTAATCTCTGCTGGGATATTTTTAATGAGTATTAAACTTGGCTATTAATAGCTATTGCTTTGCTTTGCTGTTTTGTGAGTGTTTCTTCAATTACTTAATTTGCTTCATTGGCTGTAAGTGATGGGATGCACTAAATCACTTTATGCTGGGCACTGTGTACTAAGGTTACTGGTAAAACACTATAATTAATTCTACGCCAGTTATAGGAAACGTGAACATGTTAATGCAACAAGGGAACTTTTCTACTTGCTTAAATACTTTTTGGATCATACATAAAGCAATATGCTTTGACCTTTGTTTAAAAAATGATGATGCGTATATAAGTGTTGTCTATAAATGTTTTAGGAGTAATGATAGTAATAAACAATATTGATTTACATTATGCATAATAATCACACATGCATATATACACATGCACATATGATGTACATACATGTGATGTATTGAAATATCAGTCAGTTTATTTACCTTATATTAATTTATAGACTAGTAAAAACTCAAAACTATCACGGTTAACCACCACCCGCTTTCCACCTTCTCAACTGCACTTTTTCCACCTGTCTCTTCAATGGCACTCCACAACTGCCCCCCCCCCCCCAACCTCCTTTTTTACCACCTCTGTCCTCAATGGCTCTCCTAGATTCTTCACAAGAGTCTGGCCTTCCTCACAAAATTCCATTACTCACCCCATTTAGAGGGCTATGTGCAAAATCCAGAGTAACTGCAAGGAGTCCTTGTTCCAGTGTAAGAACAACTTACTCTGGATTCCAAAATGAATTTCCCATAGGTTTTCACTAGGTGGTGCAGTAACTAGGTGCACATAAAGTCTCTTACATGCTCCCGTGGTTACTCTGGATTTGGGGGTAAATGTGGTATAGCATCGGACACACTAACACACAGATTATGGCTTCTATGTAGATTGATGGTCTAAAATACATTTGAACATTGTGTACTTTGCAATGTTCTTGTCTTTCAGGGCACTACTTCACAATAGTATCCAACTTATCAGCATTGATATACCTGCAGTGCAGTCCTAAATTAAGAAAATCAACATTATCATGATGAGACCGCTGTGACTCCCCCACCCCAACCACAGGATGGTTGTATTGGTCCTGGAAACTAAGATTGGGATGTAAGGCTGCAATCCTAAAGACACTTTCCAGGGAATAAGACCCATTGAATACAGTGGGGCTTCCTTTTAAGTAGACATGGTTAGGATTGTGCTCTAAATATTTTTTTGTGCATCCAACAAACTCCCAAAATGATTTTATTATATAAATGGTTGTATTATATAAATAAGGAACTTGAGTTTCAGCTGCATGTCACCTACAGAAAGACTGCCACACTATATTGCTTCACTAAAATCTATTGCTTTTATACTTTCTTATCCCTGACAAACTTTGGATGTACAATAGCGTAATTATTCACCCCATCTACAGGGCTGAATTTGGTATAGCATCTGACACAGATTATGGGCGCAGTCCAAAGTAACTACGGGGAGTCCTTGCTCCGGTGTAAGAACAATTTGCTCTGGATTGCAATATGAATTTCCCATAGGTTTTCACTAGGTGGTGCAGTAACTATGGGTGCACGTAATGTCTCTTATGTGCTCCCATAGTTACTCTGGATTGTAGGGTTAGGCTTTTATGTAGATTGAAGGTCTAAAATACATCAGTTGTGTATTCTCAGTGTTCTTTTCTTTTAGGGCACTACTGCCCAAACCTATCCAAAATCAGGGAATAAGATTCTTCAGCTTATGAAAACTTTCCAAAGGTCAAGAAGGCATTGTATGGACATTGAACAGGTTCAACATATTTCTGGTTTTTGTGTCACAAGATTGGCACATTTAAAGCATATAGTTCACTAGAGTAATTTTTAACAAGTGCTTATTCAGTATTCTCCATTTATCAATAATTAACAAGTACATCTTAGTGGTGGTTATGACTTATGTTTATAGGGCCCAAGCTGTGGTTGACAATACAGCAAGTCTCTTGGATTTACAAGTTAATCCAGTTATAGCTGAGAAAGCCAATGTTCGCATTTCCTAGGTATTACCTTCACCGCAGGATGTTTTATTGTGTTCTAATAAATTATATTTATTTACAGACATAAAAACCATATATCATACTTATTCAGGGGCCCTCCAACATACTGAATGCTACCTCCTTCCCTCTTCCCAATGTTTATAGGGTGATCAATTTTGAACATTGCTTCTCCCTTCCTGCATGAAAGAAAAATATCTTCATAGATATATCACTTACACAAACACGCATACACACACACAGAATTCCATACAAGTAACAAAAAGATTTCAAATCTAACAAAACCTACAATCCAGAGTAACTGCGGGAAGACTTAAAAGGCACTTCTCTGGATTGCACTATGCATATCCCATAGGTTTCCCATAAGTGGCACCGTAACTGCGTCGGTGTAACAGATCCCATAGTTTGTATCTGGGATATAAGCATAAGGCTGATTCAGAAAGGAAATCTTTGAATTTTTTATCCTTCTGGTATAATTTGGGCAGGATTTTCATTTAGAAATGTCTACATGGATTTCACTGACCATTATTTCTGAGGTCAAACTAAATAGTCCTTTCCAACTTTCTATTTTATAATCTATGAATATAAAATGAAATCAGATAAAGGCTGACAAAATATAAAGGGTGTTTTAAAACAAAATTGGTTCCAGTTCTAGCCAAGGCAGTGCAAAGGACATGCACTGTCACGTCTGTCATGGCACCTCTGAAACCTCTGTCATGGCAATGGTGAAAAAGGGGTAAACTTATCTGTCCACATCTCTTCAGAGGGTCCTCTGCAGGAGTCCCCTCTTCTTCAAACTTCTATATAAACCAGACCCTGTGTATGGCCAGTCATACAGCCAATTCCAGAGTAACTATGTGAGCACGTAAGAGACATTATGTTCACCCATAGTTACTGCACCACCATAGTGAAAACCTATGGGAAATTTATATTGCAATTCAGAGTAAATTGTTCTTATACTGGAGCAAGGACTCCCTGTAGCTACTCCCGATTTCGCCTCTAGTGACCCACTAGTAACATTTTTTAACCCTTTTGTCCTTGTAGGAACACAATCATGATGATTGCATTGCTCCCCCTACCTTGCAAGTTTCCCAAACTCTCCCTAAGAGTTACATGCCATATATATATATATATATATATATATATATATATATATAAGTTAGGGAGATAAAAGAAAAAGAGAGAGATGTATATTTCTGTGGTACGTTATTCCCAATATCGAAGCAAACCATAATGAAATGCTTCTAAGATGCATTCAGTTGCGCTATGTGTTTAATATTTTGCCACCAGCAGGAGCTTTTTAATATTGCCCTCCAAAGATTGGTATATTGGCTCGGCAGATATTGGTGCATTTTGAGCAAAGCATCCATCAATTTAATGACAGTCTCCTGTAGACTGTTTCATGGAAGTCCAAATTAATTCCTTTTGAGGTTTCTTTGAAGCCCTCACAACTGATTTTCCAATCCATCCGAGGTTTTACAACACTCTCCCCGATGTAGATGTCTAGGATGTTTATATTTTTAATCCAAGGTGAACAGAAGATTATTGAACAAGTGTTGCTGAAGTTTTAAATATAAATGATCCATGGCTGTCCTATTTTGATTTCACACTCTCCAATAAATACATGAGATTTTAGAGTCAAACTGGGCTACATTTATTGACATTAGTACCACTCAAGAAGATATTGCAAACTCTTCATACATTTCCTTACTCCTTTAGTGCTTAAAGAAGAAAGTGCAATGCTATAGTCCATTGATTGTTCCCACCCTGATTCTAAGTAATAGATGATCTGCTGGTGATCCCCCATTTGTCTACAGTACACCAACTATTTTATTTTATTTTATTTAGCATGTGGCAATACATGGTTTACCCTACAGAGCAACTACGGGAGCAAGTAAGAGACATTATGTGTACCCGTAGTTACTGTACCACCTAATGAAAACCTATGGGAAATTCATATTGCAATCCAGAGCAAATTGTTCTTTCACCGGAGCAAGGACTCCCCGTAGTTGCTCTGGATTGTGCCCATAGTGATAAAATCAGATGATGTCCAGCCCCCCCATCCACTCAAGGACTTAGTGGTCCATATTGAAAAAGTCCGACATTGGACCAGCATACACTCTTGTAGGACATTTGAACACAATGTAATGAATATTTTGTCGAGGAGCACCACGGTCACACTGAGGAGTAGCTACAAGACCCCACTTAAACGGTGAGTCCTGGCAGACATCATGTTGGGTACGGATCCTGTTCAGAGTTGACCAATGCTGGTGAGGTAGGTCAAAACCTGGTACCTTTTGTGTAGGGTCCTCTATGTAGCAGCCTGTAACTGGGCATTCAGCAGCCCATTTAGCGTTTTGGGGTTGAATATATGCTATATGGTAATTTACGGACCTATACAACACAAAACACTGTTGCTGTATGTAGGTTTTATTTTATTTGTTTTTATCTTATATTTTAGAAATGTATGTCCAGTTTTTTTCCTTTAAATTTTTTTGGGGGTCCCCAAGAGAGTGGGCCCCTAAGCTATAGCTTGTTTAGCTTATACATAAATCTGGCACTGCATGTTAATGTTACATTATTAAAGTTGTTGGATAACTGTTGTGCCAGTGCCAGAGAGGGCTTCCAGGATTTAAGCCTGCCAACTGATAGATGGGGCATGCACAGGAAGATGTGGGTTTCGCATAATTTTGTTGTACTCCTTCACTTAGGCATCCTGCCTTCGTAGAGCTAGTGGTGCTGTGGCTCAAAATGGGGAGTCAGCAAGTAGGAATACATTTTATACACCCGCTTTTGATCCTCATGGTGTCATTTAGTATGACAACTAAAAAAGATTTGGGTTCACTTTTCAACAGTTTTCACTTTTGAACGGTGCTCCTGTCCCTGACCCATCCAATAAGTGGTGAATGCCTGTAGCCCCATTGGGCTGCCTGTGTCATTGCTTGGGACAAAGGGACCAAAATCTCATTATTCTGAATTGTGCCCTGGGATACACCAAACCTATATTGGACACAATGAAGACCACCAGTTGCAAATTCCAGTGCAGATTAGACTTGTACACTGAGTTGTACAACTTCTTGAGATGGATTATTTTCCATGAAAGTGGGCACATCAATCTCTCTTGCTTATCCCAAATTATGCCTACCGGTTGTGATTGACTTGCCCTACAATCCAGAGTAGCTATGGGAGCATGTAAGAGACTTTATGTGTACCCGTAGTTACTGCACCACCTTGTGAAATCCTATGGGAAATTCATATTGCAGTCCAGAGCAAATTGTTCTTACACCGGAGCAAGAACTCCCCAAAGTTACTCTGGATTGCACCCTAGGTTGTTTGCACCGTACTCTTACAAGAGTTTGGTAACGGTGAAGTAATTCACTAACAGCTAATCAGGTGAGAGGCAGAGCATTCCTACCCAGATCCAGATGGCAATTACGGGGGGTGGTAGACCATCTTCTGGCTCTGTACACACTGTTCTGAAGAGGGTGAATGAAGCTGAATGCTGACCAGGATCTGTTCCCATCCAATAGGATGTGAATTTCCTGCTCAGCTTTGTCTGAGAGTGGATGAAGAAAAGATACTACATCCTTATAATGATTGTGGAAGAGTAGTATCATATTATTGAATAACAATTGGCTACAATCAGTGGTGGGATTCAAAAAAATTAACAACAGGTTCTATGTCCCAGTAACCCAATCTCAGAACCAGGTGCTCATTAGCAAAGGGTTTTATAGAATCTGTGAGGACCCCCAAAGCCCACCACTGGCTACAATCAGTAAATTAAACCTCTGCTTTAAAACAAATGTTAGGGACAGACAAAAAGGGAATACTGATGCAAAATTGTCCTTGACTGATAATCAAATGCCTTAAAATATAAAGTTAGATAATATTGTTCATTAATTGAGCAGGCTATGTGTGCATAAAGAGATAATCTAATGACATATGATGATGAGATAAAAGAGATAAATAAAAGACAATGGAAGACTTGACTCAAGCACTTGAGAACCCACTGTACAAATGTAATTTAAATATTTTTTAAAATCTCATTCTTTTTTAAAGGTGTCCCCCACAGGTTGCCCTGTTCGTTGTAACGGGTGGTGTGTCGTGCTCATGTTGCTCATGTTCCATCTTGTTCATTGCTTAGGAATAATAATTTTTTTTAAAAAATCAGTGAATTATTCTATTGCTTAAGCTGATGGAAAAAGTTTTCATGTCTTGGTTTTGCATGAAGATTTTAAAACTTCCATTTTATGCATGTTTAACATTTAAACCAAAATTTATGTGACAAAAGGTCCTGCTAAAAAGGCTGCCATGATGGGCTCCTCATTGTTAACACCTCTGCCCCCTTCTAACCCCTATGAAGCAGCGAAATGTCATTCATGAATGGGGAGTTTCAATGATTTTTTGAATTATGAAAGGTTTTGTGAAGCTGAGCCAATTTCCCCCTGGCAAATGAAGGAAGTTACAAGAAAGACCTCTAACGTATAATCAGTTCCCGACATCTAATCGTTTTGAGATCTAACAAGACATGTTGCATGTAACTATATTGTAAATAGTATTGTGGGTTGTGTGTTCTCCTGCTTGGTAAGGAGTGTGTACAGAGCCGTGACACCTTGACATGGGGTGTAAAATTCACTGTCCACCTTGGGGCAGCCTAAAAGTACAAGAAAAAGATGTGAATTGGTGGGGAATCAAGATCAATTTAGTATATAAAAAACAACTATGAGCTGGAACAGAGGACTAAACTCAAGTTTTGCGCTGAGGGTGTATGCTGTGAGCGTAGGTGATATGCCCCCAAATCCAGAGTAACTATTGGAGCATGTAAAACACTTTACATGCACCCGTAGTTACTGCACCACCTAGTGAAAACCTATGGGAAATTCATATTGGAATCCAGAGTAAGTTGTTTTTACACCGGAGCAACGACTCCCCGTAGTTACTCTGGATTTTGCTCTGAGGCTACAATCCAAGAAACTTTTATACCGACGTAGTTACGGTGCCACCTACGGGAAACCTATGAGAAATGCATAGAGCAATCCAGAGTAAGTGCCTCTTACATCTTCCTGTAGTTACTCTGGAAGGTAGGGTAAGATTAGAAATGTCTGTGTTAGCTTCTAATACATTTAGGCTGCAATCCTAACTTGCAATTAGGCTGACATAAACCCTGCCAAAAGTACTAAACTGTCCTGGGGTTGTCACAAAAGTGCCATAAGGCACTTTTGCCCCACTCGTGGTGGGGTTAGGTCAGTGCCCAGGCATTCGCCAACCTCCCCTCATCACCATGGGAAGATAAGCCAGATGAGTTAGGCCAGCCTAAATTTGTTAGGATTGCACCCTTAGTCCTCCTTTTCAGCACTGATTTACAAAAAATCCTCAGAAAGTGTCCTGGAGGCCTCCTATATATTCCTTACCTGCCAATGTGCCTGCTGACCACACATTCCTTGACAGCTACACCATTGTCCCTAATATGTCTAGGGGATGGCTCTGCCATGCAATGCAAAACCTTGTGCTATCTTCTATCTACAAGTACCAAATACACAGAGGGGAGGGGATATGGCCAATGGAGGGTGACCAGATGTCCAAACCTCAAAAGGAGGATAAGGTCTTGGATTCCTCTCAACCTGGTCTGTCTGGCGAACAATGGCCTGTTTACCTACTCACAAGTAAAGCCGTGATATTGGGCACTTTCACTTTCCCAAAGAGCTTAAAGCATATATTTTATTTTTAGTTTTTTGGCCATAACTTTTGATAGGAAGGAGATATTTCAAAACTGATTTTTGCATTTGATTCTGCTCTTCAATTCAAATCGAATGACATATGACATGATGGGGTATTGCACACCATTGCAAAGTTCCAAAATGAAGCCAAAATGGAAGACAATCCCTACAATCCAGAATAACTACAGGAGCACGTAAGAGACATTATGTGCACCCATAGATACTGCACCTCCTAGTGAAAACCTATGGGAAATTCATATTGCAATCCACAGCAAATTGTTCTTACACCGGAGCAAGGACTCCCCATAGTTACTCTGGATTGCACCCAATGAAGCCCTTTTGAAGGACACCCAGACATGAGATTAAAAAGAGGAAATTTCTGGTCATATGGTCACAATATCAACAGGGGAGTGTGGCTAGCATTTGCAGTCCCATTTGACCTCCCTTCATAAGTTGTCTCTAAAAGACAGGCCTGGTGCCCATAGAAGGCTGTTGTAAGAGTTTATTCATTCATCTGGAGTACTGTTGTAGAAAACTGGGGTGTCTGAATCCAGCAAAAAATGAAGCATTAGTGACAGATATAAGATAACAAGCTCCTGATACTTTGAGAAGGTAAATTTGGGGTATAAAAAACAGATTGTTTGAGGCTATGAATTTACTTTAAATTAAAGATATGTCTATCTGCAGGAAAAGGATTTTGACAACCATGTGGATATTAAAGACAAGAATAACATATATCTGTTCTACTACCTCTGTGATCTTGGTATAAGTCAGTAATGAAAAATGGAATCATAGGCATATAATGTCAAGGTGAAAAAGAAAATGCTATTTGGTTTAGAATTAGCATTGCTTCCTTTCCCAATAGCAAGGGTAGAAGTCTCTGGATAAAAAGTCAATTGCTTATTAAAGCATTTTACCAACTGGCTGGAAAAATAATGAGTGGTTTGCTGAGTGTCTGGCCCCTGATACTTGATGAACAAAAATGATATTTTCTGCCACATCGACTTGATTTATTTCGCCTTGCTAATTTTATTTTAAATATATTGCTCACACAGTTGTGGGTGCATGCATGTGTACTTGGTGGGGAGAAGAGAGGAAGCATATCTATGTAAATGTATTGGCCACCCCATGTATGCAAATTCATAGCTCAGTCCTAACTGGGCACCATTACAGCAAAACAGAGTCTTCTACTCTCCTAAATTGTGATAGGCAATGATCAGTGTCAGGGATCAGGTAGACTGGACACTAGATTAGACAATGCTGATGGCCATCTAGCAAACCACGTGGCTCAGACTTCAGTACCAAGGTCTGCAATGCTATGGCATAATAGCATTGCAGGTACAAGGGGGATATGATGGAGTACTGGCAACCTGACTCCAAAACTCAGAGAGATACACTTGCTTTGCAGTTGAATCCGGTTTGCCATATTTCCTGAAAAAAGAGACCATCTTTGTTTTGGGGGTTGTGATCACATACTGGCAAATGGGACAGAGAGTCCTGTCCCAATTTTGTGGAAGAGAATTTTCACAATTTTGTGGAAGGCAACCCTATATTGAATAGTAACCCCGAGAGAAGATACCTGCTCCAGGAAAAGACACTACATTGGGATGAATAGGTAGAGATTCTCTCTCTGCTTCACATGAGAACTACTACTTTAAAATATGTCTAATTGTCCAGTTACCAGAAAATATAGCTGCTAACATTGAAAAATTAAGGGCAAAATCCAGAGTAACTACGGGAGTCCTTGCTCTGGTGTAAGAACAACTTACTCTGGATTCCAATATGAATTTCCTATATTAATTTCCTATGGGGTCCTGGCAACCCGACACGAAAACTCAGAGAGATACACTTGCTTTGCAATTGAATTTCACTAGGTGCAGTAACTACGGGTGCACATAATTTCTCTTACGTGCTCACGTAGTTACTCTGGATTTGGGGGTAAGTCAACTCTGACATATCACTCCAAAATCCCCATGATTTCAAAGTTGAAAATTGTATTGTTGCTTCCCATCTGAGACTTTGAAGGTTACAGCAGAATGTTCTGGACTTTTATCCATAATTTATAATATATGAATAATATATTCACATAATATGTGAATATATAATAAATGAAATGTCAGGAAAATATCACATATATGTCTAAAAGTGGATGTACGTTGGAAAACTGAGCTAAAAATACTGCCAGAAATGTCTTTGTCTCACCAAGGACTGATTGACACAGTCATTCGAAAAGATGCTCCAACAGCTGCCTTGAGGTACTAAAACAATATATAATTGACTTAGAAGACAAGTGTTGGTGTAGTGTCACTGAGAAGACACTGAAGTGGGTTGAGCTGTGCCTTGATAAATGTGGGTTGTGTTGTGTATTAAATAATCATCCATTAGTTCAACATTTCAGACTGATCGGAAATGCAGACAAGCCTTTATTCCAGATATACTCAATATGGGGAATTGGCTCCAATTAGAGGTAAGATGTGATTGCAAGGATCTTATCATTAGTGTTATCCTATTTACTACACCCACTTCCTATATACTATAAGTACTGCTTGAAAATTTTCATAGCAAGTACCTAAGCAATATTTGGACTCTTAATTGCTACAATGCCAAAATAGTAGTCTATATGCAATCAGATTTACACATTTTCCTTTCCTTATAGCCATGTAATGCAGGCATAAACTGATTCTCTGAATTGCTTGGCTGTACAACATACACAGCCCTGCTTCAAAAACAATATTAATATTCCATGGTTAAATACAAAAGAGTAAAGGAGTATCAATATTAATGTGCCACATTTGACTCTATTTTTACCTCTTTATGCATCACAGACATATGATTTTAAAACTCTTGGACTTCTTGAATGACAAAAACTGTTAGCAAACAGGTCAGAAAGCAAAGAAATGCAGTACTGGGCAATTCCTGCCCTTTTAATGGGATTCACATATTCCTACAACCTTCACATATTCTACTGGATGGTAACCAGTGTTAGCCCCAGAAGGGGCAGAGGACAAGCCTTGAGCACTGTGCCATGCAATGCTCCAGACTGCTTGGAAAGTCTAAGAACATGTAGCCTCAGAAGGCTTTTTGAGTTACTCCTAGTGTCGCATGAGGCTCCATTGCGCTGGGTAAGCATAGTGGCATGGTGTGGGAACGGCATCGTGCAAGAAGTTCTCTTTACAGAGCATTTAAGGGGCAGGAGCATTGCTGAAGGTAGCCAAAGTCCAATACACCACCCATTAATCAGACATTTTTCAAGTTTAGGGGGGCTAGTTGTGTAATGGGATGAGCTAAGGAAGGCAGTGGATTACCAGGCGCAGAAAATACTCTGAAGATACTCTACCCTACAACTCTTCTCTCCTACGCATATCTCTTCCTTTTTATTGCACACTTTTGAGGAGAACAGAGTGGCTTGCTGAGAAGGGTCAGGAGAGGCAGCGTAGGAAGAGGAGGTGACGTGATGGCTTTTGGTGGCACCCAAAGAATTGAGTATGCTTGAAAGTTTTAAAGTGCACCGTTTCTTATCCATTCTTCCCATCATTTAAAAAAAAATTCCAAGAAATGCACAGAGCTCATTTTCACATTTCATGTGGCTGTCAGGCAAGCAGCTTCTCATAATTATGTGGAGAACACGATCCATTTTGCTACTTTGCATTTGTACCACTGACCACCCGGGATGGAAATAGTCCAGTTCTGTATTTTTTTCCTCGATGGCATTTCAGTGCTCCTAAAACAGCTGCCATAATTCTGTCTTGAATAAAAAAGTGTTACTGTTGAATTTTCTCCCGTGTTTCTCAAGTGTCAGATGCTAATTACACAAGTGCACACTCCAGTCAAGTGCTTCCAGGTGATGGATGCAATAAACGAGAAGTACCCTTCTGTTCTGGAATACGCTATCAATTTTGACATCCTTTTTGCATTATCTCTCTCAACCTCTTCTATGTCACCAGAAATTCCTCCCTCATTTGGCTCCTTCCATTTTCCTTTGAGAAACTTATATAAATACTGCTCTTTTGGAAATGCTCTTCTCTTCGTATAGCCAGGGCTGTTATCTAGCTTCATAGGGCAAAATCCAAAGTAACTATGGGGAGTCCTTGCTCCGGTGTAAGAACAACTTACTCTGGATTAAATTTTCCAAAGGTTTTCACTAGGTGGTGCAGTAACTACAGGTGCACATAAAGTCTCTTATGTGCTCCTGTAGTTACTCTGGATTTGGGGGTAAATCAACCTTTTTCCTCTCAAGGCACAGTGACAAAGTGCTATAATTGTCAAGGTACATTATCAATTTATTTCAGGGTGACCAGATGCCCAAACCTCAAAAGGAGGACAGGGTCTTGGATTCCTCTCAGCTTGGCCTTTCCAGTGGACAATGGCACATTTGCCTACTCACGAGTAAAGCTGCAATATTGGGCACTTTCAGTTTTCCATAGAGCTCAATGCATGTTTTTTTTTATTTTTAGGGTTTTTTTTGCCATAACTTTTGATAGGAGGGAGATATTTCAAAACCAATTCTTGCATTAGATTCTGCTCTTCAATATGAATCCAACGACATATGATATGATGGGGTACTGCACACCATTGCTAAGTTCCAAAATGAAGCCAAAATGGAGGACAATGAAGCCCTTTTAGAGGACATCTGGAAGGAAGACTTAAAAAAAGGACAAATCTGGAAAAATCCAGTCATATGGTCACCCTGACTGTATTTGAAGGTAAGTACAAATGGAATTCAAATATTTTTAAAAATCTCATTCTTTTTTAAAGTAAAGGTGTCCCGCACAGGTTGCCCTGCCAGTCCTGAGTAACTCTAGGATGAACTGCTCAACCATATTTCTAAACTTTTATTGCCAGCATTGTCCAAAGATGCATCCATGGTCATGGAGCTAGCATGAACATACACCGAGGCACACATGTTACCTTCCCACCAAGGTGGTACCTATTTGTTTACATGCATTTTCATGCTTTCAAACTGCTAGGTTGGCAGGAGCTGGGCTAAGGACCGGAGCTCACCCCGACTTGTAGGATCCGGGTCTTGAACGCTGGCCTGCTGGTGAAACAGGCACAGTGTCTAACCCTACAATCCAGAGTAACTACGGGATCACATAAGAGACATTACATGCACCCGTAGTTACAGGCACCACCTAGTGAAAACCTATGGGAAATTCATATTGCAATCCAGAGTAAATTGTTCTTACATCGGAGCAAAGACTCCCCGTAGTTACTCTGGATTGTGCCCTTAACCTCTTATAATGGCTTAATTCCAAATCATGGCTGTGTCTTTGGACCCATTCCCTTATTGTCCCGCTGAGACTGTCAAATAGGATACTGATACAATGATGAAATTACAAAGCTGTTTATCGATATTTAATAAGACTTATCTTCAACTTGATCAGTTTCAATGAATATTTTTTTAATCAGAAGGACTATGATAGTCTTTTACATTGTGTAATTTACTTCACTCTAGGTTCCCATTTTGGACTGAAGCTCTTCCTAAATATTCTCACCCTCAACATCAGGTAATGATGGACATTCCTAGAGACCTTGCTAAGGACTTCAGGATTGCTTTCAGTAGAAACCTGTATACCAGTGATTCTCAGTCCTTCTCCATCCTTGACTCACCTTCATTTTGAAGCTTGGCAGCCCATAAATTTTGACAGTGACATGATGACACTGTCACAATGACACTGCCTCGGCATCACCATGTAGGGATTTATATAGGATTGGCTGTTATCACGGTTTTGGCTCAGATCCAGAGAATGTGTTCACAGACATCCTGCACTACTAATATTCCCTATTCAGCTTGACATCAGAGCTGCACTGTCTATGCAAATGTAGATCTGCATGAACTTGCTTTAACCATTTCCCTGAATGGGAAACTGTCCTTGAAAACTCATCCTCAATGCCCTTTTTAAACCTCAATTTTGTTGGAAATAGCAGGTAGTTTGCATTGCATTACTTAGCTGAAGACTGTCAAAAAAAATTTTCCAATTTTATTAATTTCAGATACTTGTAAAGGGAAAAATAGGAACACAAAACAGGAACCACTCCACACTTTACATCCTGCCACTTTAATAAAGATAAGTCTATTTTGTTTATCTGCTGTCTGGCTATGAAAACGAAAGTGAAAATGAAAGCCAAAAAATATAACCAATAATAATTAAAGGAGCCTTATGATCTATATCTTCTAATAGTTCAATGAATAACATCAGTCTGAAATCTAAAGTCAATCTTATTGTTCTCGCTTCTCTTAACTGTGGAATTTCTTTATAAACATGTCCAATATGGCCCCTATTGCAGAACCACCCCCAAAGCTTTTCCTATCCACCTTCATGATGCACTCAATGAGGAATCTAAAACAAAGAAACTTATCTTAAACTTGTAATCCAACGCCATGGGTTGTGGGTGGCGCAAGCGGTAAAGACGCTGTGCCTGTTAACCAGCAGGCCAGGGTTCGAAAACCAGGTCGGCCCCACAAGACAGGGTGAGCTCCTGTCCTTAGCCCAGCTCTGCGACGCAGCTGGATCCAATCGTATTGGCTCTGCCTTTCCATTGGACTAATTCAGTGGCGTGGAGAGGGGGGATTTGCTGCTTGGGTAACAGCCTATCCTCCATAACAATCCAACCCAGGCTTTTGTGCTTCGCATGCAGCGTATGCAGCGCCGAGCACGATACCATAGTCTTTCAAGACTGACGGAGGCCTGCTTTTTTTTTTTAATCCAACGCCAGTCGATCTTCCGATTCAATACCATCCAAGTTCTTATCCAGCTTAAGATTCAAAATCTGACTCCTAATCTTCCATGTTTTCTTCCCACACAGAAATATTTATTTCACTTTAACAATTAATAAGAGAGAAAAAGAAGAAACCCCGGTTTTCATGGTTGAAGCTATATTAAGAGTCATCTTATAAAACTTCATATGCTGTCTGTTGCGATAAGACTGTGGGATTTCTTCAGTTGTTCATATTTGTCCATCCCACAGCTCATTGTTAGCCGCACAGTGTTATCTGTTCTTGCAGCAGAACTTCGACATAAATCAGCTTCTAATTGCCATTAAATTCATTAGAATCAGTCCATACCTTATTCTTACTGTGTTAGGACAAATTTGGGTAAAATCCAGAGTAACTACAGGGAGTCCTTGCCCTGGTGTAAGAACAATAGGCAGCCCAATCCAGAGCAACTAATCTGTCCACATAAGAGCCCTTAGGTTGCCCTATCTAACACTAGGTTGGAGCAACTGCAAGATGCTCCAGCCCAGTTACTCTGAAGGAGGCTTAGAGCAGAGCAAGGCAAGATAGGGTGCCCTAAGAGAGGTGGACCTGCTCTGCCCTAACTGGGGCAGCCTAAGCAGCTCAGGAGAGGCAAGTTGAGGGCATGTTTAGCATTGCCTAGGGCAGAGCAGCTACTCTGAATCCAGAGCCTGTTTCCAAGGCAGAAATGCCCTCTTCCAGCCCTCAGAGTTATACCACCTCAGGAGCAGGTATAGTAATGAGTAGACCCATAGGGGTCCATGATAAGGCCCGAGTAAGAATGGCAGTGCTGACCAAAAATCTGAGTTCTTGGCCAGCCTAGCTGCAACCCCTTCCTCTCAACCTCAGGATATGGAACAAACTACGGCTGCCCACAAAGCTCAGGATACAGCAGGCCACTCCAAGAAGCCCTTGTATTCACTGTAGAATGTACTGGCATCTCATCAGGGACTCCTTATAAGGCAGGCACCCAGTGGCGTCACCAGACTGGTGCGGCTGGTGTGGGCTGCATTGGGGATGCGCTCCGTATGGGGTGATGTGCCGGAGGAGTTTGACTGTCCTTTGGCAGGCCCCGGGCATCAGCACCCCCATTCAGGCCTGCTCCAAGGCGGAGAATCAGCCAGAAGCTGACACTTGTCTGAGGAGCTGGCCTGAACAGCCATCTGAGATGCACTGCGCAGAAACACACTGAGCATGCCGAACAGCTTCAGAGGAGACTTCCTTAGAGCAGAGAAAGTCCGCGCCTCTGCACAGCCATTCGGCCTCACTCAGGAGGCGGAGCGGCAGCCGAATGGCTTCAGAAAGAGTACTGCACAGGCACCAACTCTGACGCCTGCACAGTCTCCCCCGAAGCCAAAAGGCTTCAGAAAAGTACTGTGCAGGTGTCAGAGATGGTGCCTGTGCAGTACTCTTTCTGAAGCCAGTTGGCTTCAGAAACAACTGCGCAGGCGCCAACTTTGGTGACTGTGCAGTCCAGGTGGTGGGGGGCGCATCCCAGGCATGACGCACAGACTTTCGCACCAGGTGATGTGCAGAGTCATGTCACCATTGTAGGCACCACAGCTGTTCCTTGTTCAGTGTGATCTGAGGGGTGTCTCCTCAGGAGCAAGTCTTCCCCTTGTGTCAATTACTTAGCATGCTCTGGAGCAGTTAGGGCAGCCCAGGCTTCCTGACTCTCTGGATTCAGCATAACTTTCTGCTCTGGATACAGAATAGTTAGGAGAGTGCAGTTAGGTCAGAGCAGGCTGAATTTGCTCTGGATTGCAGCCTTACTCTGGATCCCAATGTGTATTTCCCATAGGTTTTCACTAGATGGTGCAGTAACTACAGTTGCACGTAATGTCTCTTACGTGTACCCGTAGTTACTCTGGATTTGGGGGTAAGTCAACATTCCAGTTATCCAGCTATCAGCTTCTTATTCCTCTTAGAAGTTCTTTACTGATTTTCGGTTACGCAATGAAGCAGGGGAAGGAATCCGGGCATGGCTGGTCGCCATTGTCAGCGTTATGATGTTCTCACGCATTCCAAGCTAGGGCCTTATCAGTGGTCAGGGTCACCACCCCAGCCACTGACTCAGCCAGTAGCAGCTCCTGCCTCTCTCCCTTTCTCTTGGGGTGTCTGAGACACCCATTTTCCCAAGACCGGGGGCGGGGTATGAGCTCATGGAGGACCTGAGGTTCAAACCTCCAGCCATCCACCCCCAAGATTGTCAAATATTGATATATCCCTTCAAGAAAGTTTTAAAATGTGGTTCACATGGAAAACAGAGTTATTTTAGTGTGGTAACACCTTCAAGGCCGATCTGAAAGGAGTCACATCCTAGATGTTACAGCCACAGCTTCATATATGGCAATGTTTCCTAGATGAAAATAGGCACATATCTACTTTTAACAACCCATCAGGGATCACACCTCCACCTGATATAACAGGTTGCTGGAAGTTTTTCTCCACCAGATTTGTTTTACGACTACGCAGATATTGGAAAGCTGAGATACATCGCAATAGTTATTTTGTGTGGGATGTCGGTGCCAACCCCAATTATAACAAGACAGGTTCACAACTCCTCAAATAAATAGAATCAGTCTCTTACTTAGATACTCAACCTCAATCCTAGACAGCTATTATGCAGGTGAGAGAGAGCACAAAAGAAGCTAAGGATGCTATGAGATTTTGTCACCCTATAGAATAAACACTGCTTCCTTCAAACATTTCCTCCTTCCTCTTCCAAGGAATATACTAAAGAATAGGATTCCATTAATAGTCCTGGTCTGAGTTTTAGCAAAACGGTACAGAAATCTTTTAAATGAGTATATATTGTATATACTCATGAGTATACATAAATGAGTATATATAAATAAGTAAATAAGTATATGTTCTTAAATTTCTTAAGGTGCGGTCCTAACCTGTGCTAGTACAGCCAGGATGAAGTGGCCTGTGCTGTATCCCATACATGTTAAAATAATGTTAGAATAATTCCCTCTTAACCTGTGTAACACCGAGCCTACCTTAGAGGGATAAAGTGTACACTGCTGATCCCACTCCCTCCTGGACTAAATCTTCTCCATTCACCCAGAAATGCCCCATCTTCAAACCCAGATTGCCCTCCTGCCACCTTTTTCCAGTGTAGTAACTGGTGCATATCCGTGTGCCAACATGCTTCATTCCCAAGCAGGCACAAAAGTGTTTTGTGGCATGTTTGTGATACATTTGCAGTGCTGAAGTACACTGTATCATGTTTCTCAAACTGAGAGTTGGGACCCACAGGGTGGGTTGCAAGCCAATTTCAAATAGGTAACATAGGATGTAGCTCAGTCTCCATTGAAAATACTGAGCAGCTGCGCAGGGCAAGGTCCAACTGCTAGGCAGGTTTGATGCTTTATCCTGATAAGATTGGAGAGACTGACAGCGCAATTCTAAACATGTCTACTCAGAAGTAAATCCCCATATATCCAATACTATTTACTCCCAGGAAAATGTGGTTAGGACTGTAGCTATAGTGCTGTGCCTGAATGGGATGCTCAGAAAGGATAAATCAGTGTGGTTGAAGAAGGAGCCATGTTCGGGTTGGACTTCCAAGCTGGAATGTTTAAATTCCATGCTTTGCAAATTAAGTTAATTAATCCCATGCTATGCAAAATTAATTTAATTCTGTGCTAAGCAAAAGTGCACTGTGTAATGATCAGACTTTTGTGTGATCATGGCTTAGGGTGCAATCCAGATTAACTATGGGGAGTCCTTGCGCTAGAGTAAGAACAATTTACTCTGGATTGCAATATGAATTTTCCATAGGTTTTCACTAGACGGTGCAGTAACTGCGTCGACGTAACTGTCTCTTACACACTCCCGTAGTTATTCTATATTGTAGGGTTAGGTTCGAAGCCTGATTTGATGATGTCATTTCTGACCATGACATCATTTTTTTATTAATGACATCATTCCTGGTAGGTCCTGTCATTTTAAAAAGAGGGCCCCAGTGCTAAAAAAGTTTGAGAATCTCTTCACTGTATTGAAAAAGTATTTGCTATCATTCTTTCCAGAACGTCACATGCAAAAACAATGTTGCTCTTTTTAATCAAGCTTCCTTCCTATTAAGGTTTATTTTCAGAAGTAATCTAGTTGGAGAAATACCCATTGCAAACTGAAAATCCATTACCATTTAATGGCTCTTCAGATTGTTTAGTTCAGATATTTACTCCATTTTAGTTGCTTGTTTTAAAGGACTGTTTTTGTGTGTGCCAATGAATTAAATTTTCCATTCTCTTAAGCTCCTTTTAAGACAATAGAAAGGAAATGCAAAAATGCTGTGTTTCAAATTAGATTAAACCATATAATCTCCTATGCTAGAGATCTTTTGAAATATAAAATGATTTTGATATAGCAGTTCTGTATAATTAGGTAAAGCTATTAGAGTTTTTTTTTTGTTTGGTAGCATTTCATATTGCTTGCCTACTGTAATCACAAACTGAATAAAGGATTATGCATTGCTGTGGCATTAAGAATCAACTCTCCCTCTTTATTATAGGATGCTATTGGCCTCTTCTTTCAGGTAATGTAACAAGGGAGGTTGTTTCAGCCCAAGCAGTAAAAAATATTCTGTATTTTCAATAACAGCGTAGCTAGGTGCTATATAACCCAATTCAAATTGGCTTGCGACCCATCTGTTTGGTCGTGGCCCATAGTTTAAGAAATGCTGATAGATTTTATTACTAAAGCATGCTCTTAAACTCACATCAATGCAGAGTGAGACTGGTTCACAAGTTTCCTCTTCCTCTCTACAATATTGTGGGTCATTGTGACTACACAGCAGCTGCTTTTACACACTCTCTCTGGGGCAGCAATTGCAGGGCAGGTCTCTCCCCACTTGTTGCCTTCACCAACTGTGATTAAAACTTATCATGGGGAGAAGAGGGGATACAGTTTTGTAAGCATGTCTGTCAGAAACCCCCTTCGCCATGGACCCAATCTGAGTGAAGGATGGCCCAGCAAACCACCCCAGGGGAACCTGAACTGGGATGTCCCATGACAGACCTGTCAGATGCTTCCTCCTGGGGCATGCCCCCATATTAGGTTGCCATGTCCTGAAAAACAGAGACAATCCTGATTTGGGGAATTGTGTTCACATACTGGCAAATGGGACAGATGTTCCTGTACAGGTTTTGTGGAAGAGAATTATGGCAAACCTACCCCATATGGACTTGGTTGACTGGGGAGAAAGGCAATTCACCGATCCCAGAGTCTCCTACATGTCATATCTGGCACATTCTTTGCATCCCTTCCATATAGGAATGCATATTGTGTGAAGAAGGTTCTGCTAACCACATGTACAATACAGGAGAAGGATGATATAAAACGAAGTTGGGTGCATCCATAGAGCAGAGACAAGGAAGAAGTTTGGGGTCAAAGTGGGTTGAAGGCATCCACAGTGCATTGATCCTGCAATACCATTTTCTGTGACTTGGCTGCAGACAAACTGACAATACTCAAGACCCAAACCTATTCAACCTATTCCTGTGCAACACAGCTGTGCCCTTGAAATGCACACGCCATCCTGTATTGTGCAGAGTGCCTGTACCATTAACCAATGCAAAGAAGAGGGAATTTAGGTAGGTGCTGCTTTTTAAATCCTTCTATGATCAGCCAAACCTGCCTCAATTCCTTCTTCTATGCAATGGGGTACAGGCACTCTGTCCTCCATTCTATATGGTCACGCTGGTTGTGCTGGAAGCCTCACGCTCGAATTTAAACCCTGCATTCCTAAAAGCATTTAAAGAGGATCCAGTGACCTATTCCTTTTCAGTGTCTGCTTTCCCCATTCCTTTTCTTTTAAAAAAATCTCTCCCATGTTGTATCTGATATAATTTATCCAACTGTGCTGTACTGCAGAAGAGATTGCAGCAGGCAGGCTGTTTGACAACTCAATTCCCTCCTTGCCATGTTTTCTTGATTTGCTTAATCTATTTCTAGCTATCTGCTCTGTTGGTTTGTTTATTCAGGTGCTACAGGTTACCTTTAAAATGCAGTCTGTGGCGCCAATCCCAACATCGCTCAGAGGACAAACACAAGTGCTTTTTTCCAAGCGAGTTATTGAAAGCGCCACCGACAGTGGGATGCCAAGGGGTTCTTAGGTGCCTAATTTAAATAAGTACCACATCCCATTACTGTTTTTCTAAGGGATGCACAAAGTTTACAATTGTGGGGATAATTCAGTCCCGTTGCCACTATGCCCTTGATGTAGTGCTGCCCAGCAAAGCATGCAGGGCCTGTTCATAGGGACTGTTCAGAGGACAATAAGCATTTGGAGAACCAAAATTTAGACTATGAGGTTATATGCAATTTGCATCACTTCAGGCTTTCTGCTGGAATTTCTCAAAGGTTCCATGCTGAATTACTTTTCCAAATTATTGGGTCAGTTCCTGCTGATCTTTGTTGTACTTATTAGGTTTTTCTCCCAAATTATGTTGCTGAAGGGTTTTCTCTCTTCAGATCCAGCACAGTCAATTTGGCCAGTTACGGGCTTTCACTTTGAAGCAGAGCTGTTTTTTTTCCTCCACCAGATGAAAGTAACAGAGAAAAGTGTATTCATGCAATTTCAAGTACATGTTTGCATTCACGGTTAAGAAATAACCCCTACAATCCAGAGTAACTACAGGAGCACATAAAGAGACATTTACTTCGACGTAGTTATGGCACCACCTAGTGAAAACCTATGGAAATTCATATTGCAATCCAGAGTAAATTGTTCTTACGTAGTGCTTATGTTCTTATGGGCAGCACTACATTAAGGACTCCCCATAGTTACTCTGGATTGTGTCCTTAGTGTAGGGAAAGTCTAGCAGTGGGACTTTAATCAGGAAGTGCATCAAGTGAGGCACCTGTTCTCAGGGATGGCTCTTGCTGCCCTGATACTCAATACTCCCCCAATTTTCCAGACCTATCGTAAGGGTGCAAGTTGTCGTTCAGGTTGTTTTCTTCTGCCCACTTCCCTTCCGTAAGCATTTAGTTACTAATAAAAGTCTTTTTCACTGTAGTGTCCTGTTTCTGCCATGGTCAGGAAATGATGCACTCTGATCCTCTAGTCCTTAGTAAGATAATAGGTTTAGGCTGCAATCCTAAACACATTTTCCTGGGAGTAAGACCCATTGAACACAATGGGGCTTACATTTGAGTAGATATGTTTATGATTGTGCCCTTAGAGAAGGATACCTATTCTCTATTACAAACACCTGTAAGACACAGGCATCCCCCCCTTATTGGATGGGTATTGGACCAGAGCACTGTCCAAAAGTGAAATCCATTGAAAAGTTAAACCCAATATTTTTTTAGTTTATAAATGTTGCTTCCAATGCTTTTTTTAAACTAGGAAATTGCAAATGCCCCTCTTCTCTTGCAAATTCCTGCTGCCACACAAAGATTTCTGCAAATGGATTCTCATTAACTCCTTCAGGAGCTAACTGAATTAGACCAGGAGCTACAATATGAGAAAGGGCAATTTTAGCCTATGGAACAGCTGAGAGAGGTTGAAAGAGTGGAACATGCATTAAATGAATGAGTTGTGAGTAAAACTGAAAGGTGATGAAAGAGTGAATCAACAGAAAATGAAAGTGAAGAATACCTGTACATCTTAAGATACCTATAAGATACATGTAGGTTGCCCTGCTAGTCGTGACTGACTCTACAGGCAGTACTCGTCCCTGTTATTAAAAATCCATCATTGTCCAAAGACATTTCCATGGTCATGTGGCCAGCATGACTAAAATGCCAATGGCTCATGAAACACTGTTACCTTCCTATTGAAATGGTGCCTACTTACTTTTATATGCTTTTAAACTGCTAGATTGGCAGGAACTAAGCATGTTTATTGTATATCTGTATTCTGTCAAACATTATAGCCAAAAAGGCAGAAAGAAAAAACACAAATGACTTATGTAACTTAGGGCAAAATCCAGAGTAATTATGGAGAGTCCTTGTTCCGGTGTAAAAACAACTTACTCTGGATTCAAAAATGAATTTTCCATAGGTTTTCACTAGGTGGTGCAGTAACTACGGGTGCACGTAAAGTCTCGTATGTGCTCCCGTAGTTACTCTGGATTTGGGGGAAAAGGTAGATTTCTTTAACTCAAAACTAATTAATGAGATTAATGAGACCATAGCAGGGAAACCATCAGATATCTCTATAACCCTACAATCCAGAGTAACTATGGGAGCACGTAAGAGACATTACGTGTACCCGTAGTTACTGCACCACCTAGTGAAAACCTAAGGGAAATTCAGATTGCAATCCAGAGCAAATTGTTCTTACACCAGAGCAAGTACTCCCCGTAGTTACTCTGGATTGAGCCCTAAATCTCATTTACATGTATCAGTTAACATAAACTCTTCCTCAGTTGTGTGAGTGCCATCAAGTTGGTTACCAGATTTTTGTGGGTTACTGATCTTGTGGGGTGATCTGTTAACCCCTTCTATGGCTTCCCCGTGGCCTCTGCTTAGGGTTCCTTATGGTTGTGCTCTCGTCTTAGCTTTTTTACTACATCCTTCCCTATATATCCTATCAAGTTTCAAGTCTAAAATGGTTATACCCAAGACACTCTGTGACCTCATGATACATCTGATCACACTTCTGCGACAATTGTCCTAGGGGACTTTCTGACTGACAAGTCAGATTCAATCTGCTGAAAAACACACTTTCATACGATCTCGTCTGCTTGCTCTCTTAGTCGACAGGCATGGCACAAAGCCTTCATTATATTTGATTTCCCATTGTCCATCATTCTTAACATATCTTTAATAACATCTCTATTTCTACCAACTGATTTCAGCTTCATGTTTTAATCATCGAAGCATTTTTTCAGCATCCATTTCAAGTATGCATGAGTGAGGGATGGGATGAATGAGCCGCGCATCCACCAGCTTCTTCCAACCTCCATGCATTCATTGGAACAGAGCCCACATATTTCAGTGTACTGTCGCATGTGATTTTTGAAGATGTAAATTTGAGGAGGTAGATTGTATATATTTAATTTTGTTTGCTAAATTTATACCCTGGTTTAACTTCTTGAAATGAGTATGGAAAGCTGTAATAAGTTGCAGGTTCAAAATCATAAGCTCCAATAAGCTGCATGTTCAAAAGGAAATGTACGTGTGCAGGATAGAGGCATGATGAATTAGAAAACAGATTTTTCTTTGCAGATTTAGTTATTTTCCACATTAGAAGTGAAGAGTGGTTTAATATGTTCTATAATTTTGAAATTTGACATTGAAAATTTACATTCACAGGTGAGCGCTAGGGGGTTTGCACCGGCTCACCAGATCTTAAAATTTTGGGTGCTGGTGAGCCGGTTGTGGGGGGGGGGAGCGAGAACCAGGGGACCGGTTCGGAAGGGTTTCTTGGGGGGCAGTGGGGGCTCTTTAGAACCAGTTCTGGGGGGGTGGGAGGGTGACTGGGGGCAGTTGTGGGCAGTGGGGGCTGTTCAGAGGCAGTTCTGGGGGGTGGGGTGACTGGAGGCTTGGTAAACTCAGTAGCGGTAGCTACAGCTAACCGCTACTGAAATATTCCGAAAAAATCACTGCGCATGTGTGCGCAGCTAATTAGTTGCCTAGGAGAGTCCTAGAGAGTCCCTACGTAGGTGAGGACCTCAAGTGAACTCTTCCGGCAAGTGAAAGTCCGGAAGAGTTCACTTGAGGTCCCTGCTTACTCCCAGGAAAGTGGCTGGCACTGCAGCCTCAGAGCCCAACCTGACTACTCAGAAGTAAGCCCCATGACAGTCAATGGGATTTACTTCCAGGAAAGTGTGGCTGGCACTGCAGCCTGAAGACCAACCTGACTACTCAGAAGTAAGTAATTTTATTTTTTAATTTTTTTAATTTTTAATTAAAAACCTCCCCAGCCACGCCCCTGACCCTGTCCCTGCCCCCTGACCCTGTCCCCGCCCCCTGACCCGGCCTGGCCCCACCCACTTCCGGAGAACTGGTTCTTGGGCCAGGCCGGGCCCACCACTGTTTACATTATCTATCTATATAAAATCCAAGAGTCACTGATTGATTCATTGACTCACTGACTGGCTCACTTACTGACTCATTTATCAACACCCAGCCAAAACCACTGGACATAGAAGCATAAAATTTGGGTAGGGCATTCCTTCTCATTCATCAACACCCAGCCAAAACCACTGGACACAGAAGCATAAAATTTGGGGAAGGCATTCCCTTTGTTGCCCAGTGCCTATTGCTGCCCAGTGGAGCCCAGCCATGCCTGAGGCCCACAAATATTCTTGAAATTTTACTCCCGCAACAGGTAAATTCTGCTAGTAATTCATATTTAAATGTTTTAAATGTGTACTTGGCAGGTGATTAAAGGTGCAATCCCAAGCATGTCTACCCAAAAGTAAGTCCCATTGTATTAAATAGTACTTATTCCCAGTATGGATAGGATTGCAGCCTATAACACACTTTCCTGGGAGTAAGGGAACAATCCAGAGTAACTACAGGAGCATGTAAGAGACATTACATGCTCCCATAGTTGCTGCACCACCTAGTGAAATCCTATGGGAAATTCATATTTAAATCCAGAGTAACTTGTTCTTACTCCGGAGCAAGGACTCCCCGTAGTTACTCTGGATTTCACCTTACATCCCATTGAATAAAATGGGACCTACTTCTGAATAGATAGGCAAAGGATTGTACCCTTAGTGGCAGAGTGCCAGCAATGAAGCCACCGCCATTACTCATGAACCCCCAATTAAATAAAAAATACAAACAAAACAGGGTTTTAACAGGTTTTTTGTTTGCAGAAAGTGGTATTATATGTATTTTGATTTCATTATCACCATTTTCTCACACTTTTACCAAAGAGTATGTTCTTGATCTGTCGTACTAATATTAATCCTTCCACACTGACAGATCCATAATTAATATATGGATGATTAATCTTTTTTCTTTATCTCTTCTGTTGAATCTAGGGTGGGAAAGTTCTCTTCCAATCTGTTGATTGGGGAGTAGATACTATACTTTTGAGGGCAGACAAATAAGAAGCTGCTTCACTGTCCAAAGAAATTTACCAACCCCATATTTCAGGGTCTCCATCCTCTTTCTTTGACAGACAAGTGTCTTCTCCCAAAAAAAGGAAGGAGAAGCCAGTTCAGTAATCTTACCATGATCACAACTTATTTATTCCCTTCTTTTATTATCATTGTTCACTTAATCTCTGATCAAGACTCAGCTGTTCTGATTACACCCCCTTGTCTCATCCGTTTGCTAATAGCATCCGCACGCATTTTAAATATCAAACACATCTATTTAAGATCACTGATATTGCGAGAAGCATTGACAGGGCTCTGACTCTTGCCTTTGAATGAATTCCTAATACTTTGTGAGCACTTAATGCCATTTCCCCAGATGTAAGTAGTTTTAATTAGACGATTCTCCCCACCCACTCGCAGGCCAGCTAATTCCTTGAGCATGGTCAGGCAAAAAGTCACCGCTGGAGTTCAACTAATTGGTCTCCAAGAAAAGAAGGGAAACGTTGAGCTTATAAAAGATATCAATGACATTTTAATACTACAGGGAAATTTCCCTCTATCCACTAATATTACTCTAATCTGCTTTGATTTGCCAGTGGGAAAAAAAAAAAGAATTTCTCTGTTTCAGTGGTTCCTTTTTCCTCCAAGCTCTATATTCTCCAGAAAATATCAATGCTTATTCTGTCAATGGGGATTATGGCTGGATGTGTTGGATGAAGGAAACAACTGACTGTTCAACCCACAGGTGCTTCAAAGTGGTCCTTCTGATTATTTCGAAAAATCGAGCAATAGGGAAAGCCGGATCAGACAATCACAAGGCAACCTGTGACATCTTGTAAGAACTGGACACTTCTCTGGTACACCAATTAGATAAACTCCAACAGCTCACAGCCCTGTTCTTTTCCATATCCATGATTTAGATCTCCTCCAGTCCAGTCCTGTACTACATAATACTATAACATAAAGCTTTGGTAGTGAACTGAAAGAAATGTTTTACAGTATCGCATAATTTTCATTACCTCTGCATAATTTCATTACCTTCTTGGACCCATGTTAGCCATTTGTTATGCCCAAAGTGAGGCAGGGGGTGTTCCCTCTAGATCCACCACTTCCCTCCCAAAAATATACCCTAGTCCAGCAAGATCTAGACATAGATCTAGACATAGATCTAGTCTAGACATAGCTAGATCTAGGCATAGATCTAGACATAGATCTTCCCTTGCCCTTCCTCTTTCCACCCATGGCCACCTCCACTACTGACTTATCAAGGCTAACACACCAAGACAACAGCATCAAGGCTCTGGAGTTACTGCCACTTTGCTCCTGCAGTGATGTGCTATGTGTGACACCACTGGACATTTGCATCAGTAGGATATTTTTTCCCACTGTTACACATGGCCCTTAGGATTGGGTCACAAATCAATGTTAGGAAAGAGATGCTCATGTTGTGGCAGGACTATGAATGATCAATACTGAACATTTTGAAGTCTTGGAAAAGACTCAAATATTTCTCACGTTGCCTTTTTTCTCAAGCATTCAAGGAACCACTTACTTAGAGTATTTATTGAAAGAAAATTATCAGTATAAAGAATATATAGCATGACGAGTATGCTTTGTATTGCTGTACTCCTGTGAATTGCTAACCACAGAAATATTCCAGACTGACATTGCATTAATCTATTGGCTGCCCTTGAGGGAAGGCTTAGCATACAACAGACTGGGCAGCCTTCCTGTTCAAAAGGGAACAAGCACATGTCCTCTTGGACATCATACAGTCAAAGAGGATATTGTAGTGAGAGATCCACCCTAACCAATTCTGCAATGACACTGAGCCAAAAAGGCATGTGCTCTCTCTCTCTCTCTCTCTCTCTCTCTCTCTCTCTCTCTCTGTATATATATATATATATATATATATAAAGATATTCTCCTGGGAGTAAGACCCACTGAACACAATGGACTTATCTTTGAGTAGACATGCTTAGGATTGTGCTCCATATGTAATAACTTTATGCAACAGTTTAAAATTTAATAATAAGCAAATACTGTTTAAGTTAAGCACCTGTTTATTAGTTATAATTAAAGCTGTTGCATAATGTTTATTACACACACACACACACGCACAGCTTTAATTTAGTTATGTCCTACATTTTTATTAGGTGTCCTTTTTTGGGATGCCTTGTCCTCTTTTTTGGTTATGACATGGAGGAGAGGAAGTTTTCAGAGAGAGGGAATAAATTGTTTATATGGCAGGCTGCAATCCTTCCCACCCTTATTGGAGAGAGTAAACCCCATTGACTATAATGGGGCTTGCTGCTGCATTGGCCTTCCTGGGATTGAGCTTTCTAGGAGCTCCTGCCACTTGAAAAGCACAAAGGCAGCCGCTTCTCGCCCCCCCTTGAGCCTGTGGCAGCTGCTCCTTCCGTACGAAGCTCTGCAGGTTCTCTCCAGTTTGTGGCACACCGGGGGTTCCTTCACAGCACATCAGTGTACACAGCACACTGGTTGAAAGCCACAGTGCTAGAGGAACACTCAGGAGTCGACAGTGAATAGAGGAAGCAGACAGTGAGAATGCTACATCTTGGAAGAACAGGACACTTTCATTCCAAAGCAAAAAGAAGGAAAGAACTTCCTTTTGCAAAACATCTGCAAAAGAAGAGAGGCCGGTCTTGAGCATAGCGTTGCCATAATTCTCTTCCACAAAACCAGGCAGGACTCCCTGTCAAAATGCTGGTATGTGAATACAATCCCCCCAAAACTGAGACAGTTTTCTGGGACATTTGGCAACCCAACTTGAGCATGATTGGGAAAATTTAAGAACCACAGATGTGTGACATATGGTTATGGAAGAACACCTGAATAGATAAAATTCACAAAATGTAATGGCAGTGGAGAGATTCATAGCCATGGTCCTTGTGCGTTCTCTTCATGAGAAAGCCAATTCCCTCGAACCATACCCAGTCATTCACATGGAAGAACCTCAGGGAATAAATGATCAAACCAGAGATCTGGATTAAATGGTGGCAATGTCACATCACTTTTCTTTTTCCTGGAAGGCAATTGTGCTCACTAATCATTCCCTTTTGCTACATCACTGTAACGTGCCCTCCTTCTTTTTAAAAATTCAATTACAATTTATCTCCACTGTCTACTGGTTTCCCTTGAAAAGGACATTTAAGAGTTTATGGGGAAATTAAAAACTAATGAAGTCTGCAGTCCACTTGGAAATCATTAGTAGGCTGGAATCCTAAGAATACTTTCCTGGGAGAAAGCCCTATTGAACAAAGTGGGGCTTACTTCAGAGTAGACCATATAGGATTGCATACACCAGCTGTACCTCTTTTTAAATTTCTACTGCCTTCCCAGAATATGGATCTCCCCCCCAAACCCACAAAAAAACTAACAACCAATCAGAGATCGGATGTACACAATAAGCTTTATAAGATAGCACATACATTCTTGTTAACATTTATCAGGAAAATTTAGACTCAGTCACCTTGAGATTGAGCTCTCTCATCACCTCCTTCACTCTAATTAATTTGAAAAGAGTCACTAATTATTTCTAACCATGTTAATAAATTCTTGGATCAAATAGAGAGAGTCAAAGAGGTCAATGTATGAAAATACCTGTGGTCCAATCTTATAGGTGTCATGCCTGCAATATATGGTGAATGATCACATACATTGATCAGTTATGCACAACATCAACTTAAATACAGCATTTGAGTAAACTGTTTTGCCTTACATTTCCTAGAAATAACAATTTCTACAGGGGTTAGGATAGATTACTGCTACTCCTGTATATTTAAAGGTGTTGTAAATAAATAAAACAGAAGGAACCCCTTCCTGGAGTTTTAACTAGAATCTTAAAGGTTTGTATTGAGCATAGAACATACTGATGCAGTTAACGTTTTACAGAAATCCATCAGATATATCTAAATCAATATTCTCTAAGGCACAAAGTGTGAGTTGATTCTGGTTATCAGTTACTGATAAATAAATACTTATCTTAATGGGATTTGCTCCTTTTACATACGCTTTAGGGCAGCTTAGCACCTTTGGTAAAAGGTAGTCTTTGAACGTCAGTTTTTCCACTTAAGAGAGTGGAATGCTAAAGAGAACGTCAATTTTTCAATGCTTAAGAGACCATTGAAAAATTGAAGTTCTTAGAGACAAAAAGTGGTACAGTCCTCCCTATGATTTCAGTTCTACCATTTCATTCTGGTACACCCGTTCTAGACATTTGTTTTGATGTCTCAAAACTTCCCAATTCTCGGCTATATGTTTGAATGGATTCTTACTGAAAAGCATTGTAACAATGTGTGATGGAAATATTTTGTTTGATCTGCAATTTGAGATTTGCTGTAAGTGATGAATATGTAGGGTCCACAAATTTTATCTATTTATTTAAGGGATTTATATCTCATCGATCTTGTGCCAACATAAGTGCTCTCGGTAGCTTACAAAGCTTTAGTTCCTCCCCTCCTACTGTCCTCACAACAACCCTCTGATGTAGAAAAGGCTGAAAGTGAGTGAATAATTTAGGCTACAGTCCAGAGTAACTATGGGACCTTTTACACCAACATAGTTACGGTGCCACTTATGGAAAACCTACGGGAAATGCATATAGCAATCCAGAATTAGTGGCTCGTAGTTACTTTGGATTTTACGGTAATGCTGCAATCCTAAAGACACTTTCCTGGGAATAAGACCCAATGAACACAATGGGGCTTACTTTGAGTAGATATGGTTAGGACTGTGCTCTATCCTAAGGTCACCAAGGAGGTTTCATGGCCAATGAGGGATTTGAACAGCATCTTCCAGGTCTCAAACCAACTTCCGAATCACTACATACAGAGACATCCTGATGACTCTGATGAATAACCCAACTACATTCGCAATCCTAAACCCATTTTCCTGGGAGTAAGTACAATGGAACTCAATGGAACTTATGGCTGAGTAGATATGCTTAGGATTGCACTGATAGTGACTTAGCTGTGGGGATGACCAGAAATTTCACGTGGAAATAATTCTATGGCCTTTACATGACTTGAGGCCTGCCCCTTGAACTTGCAAAGTTGTGTAGCTAGGGGGATGCAGGGGGTGCAACTGCATCAGGCAGCAAGCTTTAGGGGGCAACAAACTAAGCTTAACAGCTCAGGAAAGGGAATTTAATGCAGAATGCAATGAAACAAAGGCTGCATTCTAAAGACACTTTCCTGGGAGGTAAGACTCATTGAATACAGTGGAGCTTACTTGTGAGTAGACATTGTTAGGATTGTACTCCAATTGCATTGTAATATCTATATTTTATCAAAGGGTATGACCAATTCAGCAGAAAATGAAAACACAAAAGCCTATGGAACAATAGGTGGATTTTTAATACTCAAAACTTTCCCATGATACTGATTGCTTTGAGAAAGCCAATGATATGTAATTCTGATGCAGTATGGAATAAATAAGGTGTTAATATGAATCAGCTCTCATTTCCATATACTGTACATATATCATAATACAATTACCCATACTAACTGGGTATACAGGCATTTCTAATTTATGCTCCTCTTATATTTAGCAGAGAAAGACTAATCACTCTTTTTACTCCAGCAGTTTCCTTAATAAGGGACACAATTTTTATTTTTTTACTTTACACAATTTACATTTTTTTCATTTTTTACAGATTTAATTAATTTGATTTTGTTGTTGCAGGGGAGAAGGGCAATAAAATCTTAGATTCCAGACAGCACATTGGTGCTTTAGCTCTGCCACTAGCAGATCAAATGGGTGGTGAACTACTGAGGAGGAGAAGGAGGAGGAGGCAGCAAGTTTTTCCCCAATTTTCTTTTTTAAAGAAAGAGAGTTGAGTTCACTTCCGATTGTGACATCACTTTGGGAGCAATATTTTGAGCTTTGCATTGAGCTACATGATCATCAGCTATGTGGATTCACATTAGCTCACAACCATTCCATTGGATTCCACATTGGGATGAGCCCATGACGCTATGAACACATCTGCTCTCTCTGTCTTGATGGATATATATCACTTTATTCAGTCTGAAGGTTACTTAGGACAGGTTACTTAGAAGTGTGATATCATCCATATATTCCTGATACAGCCTTTAGAAACGTCTGATCATTTAGGTAGTAAAATGCCTTCTCGTAAGAAGGCAAGTTTCCATTTGTGCTCAGGAAAGCTATTTGAAGACTTGTGCCGAAAAAGACCTCTTTGGATAGTGTCACCCATTAGTGGCCAGTGTCAAATCTGTGATTCATGGGAAAGGTAATTGGTGGGTCTTGGTAAGTCAGTTCTCAGGTTCTCCTGGCTGGTACTCATTATCTTAATCCTTTCCATTCTGGTTTCAGGCTAAGAGACTGAAACGTCCTTGGTTGCCCTGGCTGATGAACTATGTGGGGAACAGTGAGAGCGCACCTGACTGTAGTTTTTCATATATAGACTGATGTTTCTCCAAGTAAGATGGGCATGGTAACTCTATAGAATGGAGGATAGAGTGCTTCAACCTTTAAGCATTGCATAGAAGAGGGAATTGAGGCAGGTGTTGCTTTTTAAACCCTTCTACAATGAGCTAAACCTGCCTCAATTCCCTCTTCTATGCAGTGGTTAAAGGTAAAAGCACTTTGTCCTCCATTCTATATGTTCACTCTGGCCTTGGGACTCCCTGAGAACCCTTACGGAGGCCATAAGCAAATGTTAACTAACTGCTCAGTGCTATGTCCTATGTACAGTTTGCAATGCTTTAGGGTTTGGTGGGCCTGTTTTGGGCTCTGAAGATCTTGAGAACTTCTGCCATAGACCATGGTGTTCTTCTCAATGTGACCATTTAGAATGGAAGAAAGAGTGCCTGTACCTTTAACCATTGCATAGAAGAGGGAAATTAGGCAGCTTTAGCTCAACATAGAGGAGTTTTAAAAGAAGCACCTGCCTAAATTATTCTGGACTGCCTAGCAGGAAAAGATTTGATTTTATTATTTTTTTTTGGGGGGGGGGCTGTTTTATGGTCCAAGGATAGACTGGGGGGTGTTGTTTTAATTCTGCCCTATCTACACCATTCATGGTAATAAACACCATGGCACTGTTTATTAAACCTATAATGGCTTTTGATTTAGATACCTTACTCCATGATGCACTGGCTTTTCAGTGGCAACTCCCTGGCTGTGGAATTCTTTGCCATGTAAGACTCAGCCAATCCCTGCGCACCATTGTGGTTTCATCTGATTTTGCTTTTATTATTTTGTTGTTGTTTTTTTGGTTCTTTTTCATGTTGTCTACTTTTTAAAAATTTCAGCTTGTTTTGTTCTTTTTTCTATAATGTTTAATGTGGTTGTTAAATTGCTTTCATTAAAGTTGTAAGCTCTTCTACTGGAGCTGAAGCATGACATTTTAAATAAGTAAACAAATAATTACATTTGCTTCTGTACATTTTTACCTGCAAAACCTGATTAAGACCTGGATGGCATCAAGCAAGGCAATGTCAATCCAAGAAAGTCAACAATAATGTAGCAAACGCCTGGGATTTAGTACAATGGTCCTCCTTTTTGACCTCCTCCCTCCAAAAGGCAAATCAAATGTAATATTCCATTAATTTAACCTGAGCATAATAAAATATAAAAAAACGAAAAAGTGAAAAGTAATGTCAGCACAAACGGCTTAAAGTGTCAGTCGACCCTTTATTCATAAATCCTTTTGCTTCACTGTACATTTGGTTGAAAGCATTTGCATGAATTTTAAGAAATAGTAGGTATTAACCTTCCAGCTTCACCTCCGTCTACAGAAGATTAAAATATAAACTCATTTTGAGATGGATGGCTCTACTCTAAATGTGCCTCCCATTTATTTATTTTTTTAAAACCCATAGTTTACAAAGGCATAAATGAATAATTATAAAAAAGGGAAAAGAGAGTGTTCCAGAAGGGTCATTGTGAGATATTTTTGGAGTTCTCCTTAAAATGACACCTATTTGTTATTCCCCCAGTTTCTTTCAACATTTTTTTTAATGTTACACTGACACGAATCATTTGCAACCTCCAACACCGAGCAATTTTCTTCTAATATTTAGAAAATGCCAGTTTGCTACCGTTGGCCGCCCAAGGAGTTTTTCCTTTCCCTTTCAAGAATTATCTTTGAGAAGCGCCGCTATAGTTATGTGTCAAAAGCATCATCTCCTTTTAATTGAACTTGACATCCCTTTTAGCTTTTCATATTGAAAGGAGCCAAAAATACTGGCTGCACCTCATTTTGCTGAACAAACACGGTGTATAATATTCTGACTTTCAGCAGACATCAGTGGAATGTCACTTTGAATCATTGGGAGCAAAGAAATATTTCCCCTTCTCTTCCCCTGAAGCACATGAATCAATCAAAGCAACTCGGCGTTTCACTTCCCGCTATCATGCCACATGCAGTTGTTCACAATGCTGTGTTATCTCGCTGGCGTTCTCTTCATGCCCAATGGTAACTTATGGCTCGGCAGGTGACTGTCTTCAAGGTAGCAACAACCTGTGCCTGAAAAACTGAAAGGCTCCCTCTCTCATTCTGCCAGTGGTGACAAGAGGTATCAGTGTTAACAGATGTCACTCATCCAACAAGGAACACTTCAGTAAACAGAATTAGGGCGCAATCCTGAGTAACTACGGGGAGTCCTTGCTCCAGTGTAAGAACAATTTGCTCTGGATTGCAATATGAATTTCCCATAGGTTTTCACTAGGTGGTGCAGTAACTACGGGTACATGTAATGTCTCTTACGTGCTCCCGTAGTTACTCTGGATTGTAGGGTTAATGTATTTAGTAATGTGCACTTTTTCAAATAAAGTAAGGGTACAAACATTACCAATTTATGTTGGCATAAACTTCTTTTGGTGGTGTGGGAGGCCAACACATGCCTGTCCTAACCCCCTCAGTAATGGGGCAGAGCGGGTCAGAAGTGATGTCATTCCTGAGTATTTGTAATCCCTTACAGTACCACCTGGGTCCATTAGACCAGCATTTATAATGTATACAAATTAGGCTATTTTTAGATGATATTCTAATTAAATGGAAAATTGGGGAAAAACCTGCTGCCTCCTCTTCCTCAGCAGTTCACCACCCATTTGCTAGTGGCAGAGCTAAAGCACCTATTTGCAATCTGGAGTCAAGGAAGATTTTGTTGCGCACTTCTCCTGTAACAACAAAAATTTAATTAAGTAAAAACAATGAAAATTGTGTCTCTTATTGGTTAAGGAAAAAGAGCAAAAGAACATAATCTACTCAAGAGCATGTCTACACAAAAGTAAGCCCCATCATGTTCAATTGGTCTTACTCCAAGAAAAGTGTTTTAAGGATTGCAGTCATAGAGAAATTGTTATTCTTTCCCTGCTAAATATAAGAGAAGCACCACTTAAAAGTACCTCTTTATCCAGTTGGCCTGGGTAACTGTATAATTCATATTAACACCTTAATAGTTCCATACAGTATCAGAATTATATCTTATTCGCTCTCAGAGCAATCAGTATCATGGGAAAGTTTTGAGTTTTAAAAATCCAGTTTTTGTTTTGTGTTTTCATTTTTTTGTTTAATTGACTGTGCCTTTTGATAGAATATAGATATTCCAATGCAGTTCGTTTCTTTGCATTCTGCATTAGATTCCCTTTCCAACATTATATAACATGATGGTATTATCATTTGTACATACCCCATTTTTTACAATTTTAGCCACTAGTGTCAAGCTCAGCTTGTTGCATCCCTAAAGCTTGTGGTCCCAAGTCAATTGCATCCTGTGCACCCCTAGTTATGCCACTGATCTTGACTCCTCTTGACTGGGGAGATCCCATGAAAGGAAGATCCCCTTGGCAAGAGGAATTAACAGACACTGGGAAATGTAACCCAAAAAAAGCAGAACATGGGAAGTATTGGGAGGCGTTCAGTGCAATCTTATTTGTGTCTACTCAGAAGTAAGTTCCATTGAGTTCAATGAGGCTTACTCCAGGAAAGTACTCTTAGGATTGTACTATTGTACCTTGTACTATGTCACTAAAGACTATGAAATAAAACAGGCCATGCAAACACAATTTAATCTTCTAAAGCTTAATTTTTGGGAGACGGGTGAAGAGGAGGGGAACTACCTGAGCTGCTCATAGTAAGGTCACTGTGATATAAGTCATCCCCCTTGGGAAGACACCCTGGGGGCAGAGGATGAAGTAATAAGTTTTGGGACATGCGTAACAGCCATTTAAAAAGACCCCTGGATTCCTCCCTTGGGTGGCGTTAACTTCGGTAGAAGCAATGCCTCTTTCGCCTTCTCCCACACACTCCACCTTTCTGCAGAAAATTAAGGTTTTGTTAATTAAAAGACTCATGTTCTGTCAAGTGATAGGTTATTAACTCAGAAATCTGCTCTTAAATTGATGAAATTGGCTTTGGCTGTGTAACCCTTATTAACATTAATGACAGCTGTGTGTGGGGAGGAAAAAAAGAAAAGCCTTCAGTATCATGTTAAAAATAGTCTACTTCAAAGACAGTTTTGATTTCCTGCACATTTCATCTCCAGGTCTGTAGCTCTGGCTTCTTCTTGCAGATTTGCATGGAAATTATCAGTTGTCTTTTGTCACGGACATCAATCATGTTCATGTACGCTGACCTGTTGACTCCTATCGCTGTAGAAGGTTCTTTTTTTAAAAAGGAGCCATATGGTATAAAAAATTAAAACTCTCATTAGCTTATTTGTAGAGAAACCAATTTTATTCAAATGAGTCTGTCTGAGGTCGCGGGTTACCGAAATAACATTTACATTTTCATACCGGGAAGAAAATGGAGTTTTTCCAATAAGATGTTACTAGACCTAACACGACATTCTTGTGTGGAATGAGGTCTGCTGATAACAAGAGCGCATGATTATTTGATTAATGTGAGAATCCAGTCACAAACACTGGATTTTATCCAGCCTCACGTAAGCACATTTAAGGCTCATTGGTTTATAAAGGGGAGTTTAATATGTGCTCAGCTTTTTCCACTGAATTGAATGGGACTCAAAATATTTAACACTGACTGGATTGTGGCCAAAAACTTAAAAGATGCCACTTGTTCAGAAATACAGTAAATTCATACATTCAAGATAAGACAATTTGGTAGCCATATTCTATACATGTTCAATCCATTATAGTTATATTTTCACTGTTCTACGTACTTATATTTATTCAAATTTAATGCACAATCAAATACAGTGGTGTCTTGCTTAAGAAGTGCCTTGCTTAACAAGCGTTTCACATATCAAGCAAACATTTCCAAGAAATCTTGCTTCACATAACAAGTTCCGCTTCACTTAACAAGTAAGCATGCTAGGGGCACGCGTGCTGTGCAGCTCTGACGCTCCACGCGGAGCCTGTTTAAAAGGGCTGCTGCCTCTAACTGGCCCCAACTTGGGGGCAGTTGCCTGAGGTTGCCAGAGGCAGCTGCCCCTAACTGCCCCCAAGTGGCCCCACTGACCAACTTGAACCTCCAGCAGCAGCCCAGGTAAGCCTTCCAGGAAAGAGTCTTTGATTGCAGCCTCCTAACAATGTCTACTCACAAGTTAGCCCCATTGTGTTAAATGGGGCTTACTCCCAGGAAAGTGTCTTTAGGATTGCAGCCTAAATAGACTTCATAGGATCATGCACACTGACTGCATGTTTTGAACTGAATTCCAGTGTTTTGTCATCATTTTTACATCCAGTTAATATTTTTATATGAATATTTTGGGGGTTGTGGAACCAATCGTTTGAGTTTCCATTATTTCCTATGGAAAAATCTGCTTCACTTAAAGAGCGTTTCACTTAAAGAGCATGCCTCTAGAATGAATTAAGCTCTTTATGAGAGGCACCACTGTATTGCAATTTGGGAGTCTAACCCCCAAATCCAGAGTAACTACGGGAGCACATAAGAGACATTACGTGCACTCATAGTTACTGCACGTCCTACTGAGAACCTATGGGAAATTCATATTGCAATCCAGAGTAAACTGTTCTTACACCAGAGCAAGGACTCCCCATAGTTACTCTGGATTGTGCCCTAATTCTGTATTTTTCACTGTATCCTGAACCCTGTATTAGTCCTTCTGGCCTTACACAGGGACTCTCGACCGCAAAATGGCAGGCACAGACCTGAGTAACTCCATTGTGAGGTCTCTGTTCCTACCAAAGGAGGAGAAAACATATCCCCTTCCCCCAGGGAGGAACCAATGCACATAGGATACTGCTCCTTTGGGTGCCAGATAGTTTAGAATTGGGCTGTCAATTAACCATCTAAATATAGCCTAAATTGCATAAATTAAAAATGTGGGTCGAATCGACCCATCTGGGAATCTAAGGGTTACAAAGTGGCATATCCCCTTGGAATCACTATGAGGACAATCCTAACCTTGTCTACTCAAAAGTAAGCCCCATTGTGTTCAGTGGGTCTCACTCCCAGGAAAGTGTCTTTAGGATTGCAACCTGTATAAGCCTACTTTCAGATTAGTAAACTAGTGGTAAAATCACTATAGTTCCAGACAGATCTGGAAACAAGCAAGTAGAACAAGTTAGTACAAAATGTGTTCAATTTAACCCACTCTGCTAATTTATCAACTTGACACTAAGCAGAAAAAAGGTATAATTCTAGCAATAACTGAAATAATTTCCCCCCAAGATTCATGGATTTCTAATGAACTGCCTAATGATCTGCTGTGAGATGTACTGAATCTTGTTTTTAATAACAAACCAGCTTTTCCTATAGTAAGAGCATGATTTGTGTTCTGAGGGGTACAACAAAAAAGGAATCTCAATATAACTTTCACATTAGCCTGCTGCTAACTGAGTTTATGAAGGGAATCCATGGAGTGTTATTCATCTGTCACATTTTTACTACAAAGGGACTATAAAATAGAAGCAGCTATGGTAATATAACATGGTCTGTATGGTAGCTCTCTCATTCCCTTAGATTTAAAAGAAGAAGCAGTAAAAGAGAACCTTAATTAGGATCGTAGAAAACAAATACAACAACACACAAAGCTTTGGAGAATCATAGATTGTTGTAAGTTGTTGCACAAGAATGCTTTATCCACCCACATGTCTAGTTCAAAGCATGGTCAGTCCTGTTGGAACTAACCATTTGGGACTATTAATAGGAGGTTCATGTTGACCTCTTATGACAGGTAATGAGTGGTGCATTGTGATGTTCAAATGCCCAACCAAAGGTGAAAATGAAAGGAAGGCAAATTATTCAACTGAATTTACGGGAATGCCTTCCCACTGTTTCAGAAATATCACTGGGAGGATGAATCAAATCCTAATTTTGGCTATAGAATTAAGACTTACAGCCCAATCCAGAGCAACTAATCTGTCCACATAAGAGCCCTTAGGTTGCCCTATCTAACACTAGGTCGGAGCAACTGCAAGATGCTCCAGCGCAGTTACTCTGAAGGAGGCTTAGGGCAGAGCAAGGCAAGATAGGGTGCCCTAAGAGAGGTGGACCTGCTCTGCCCTAACTTGGGCAGCCTAAGCAGCTCAGGAGAGGCAAGTTGAGGGCATGTTTAGCATTGCCTAGGGCAGAGCAGTTACTCTGTATCCAGAGCCTGTTTCCAAGGCAGAAATGCCCTCTTCCAGCCCTCAGAGTTATACCACCTCAGGAGCAGGTATAGTAATGAGTAGACCCATAGGGGTCCATGATAAGGCCCGAGTAAGAATGGCAGTGCTGACCAAAAATCTGAGTTCTTGGCCATCCTAGCTGCAACCCCTGCCTCTCAACCTCAGGATATGGAACAAACTACGGCTGCCCACAAAGCTCAGGATACAGCAGGCCACTCCAAGAAGCCCCTTGTATTCACTGTAGAATGTACTGGCATCTCATCAGGGACTCCTTATAAGGCAGGCACCCAGTGGCGTCACCAGACTGGTGCGGCTGGTGTGGGCTGCATTGGGGATGCGCTCCGTATGGGGTGATGTGCCGGAGGAGTTTGACTGTCCTTTGGCAGGCCCCGGGCGTCAGCACCCCCATTCAGGCCTGCTCCAAGGCGGAGCAGCGGCCAGAAGCTGCCACTTGTCTGAGGAGCTGGCCTGAATGGCCATCTGAGGTGCACTGCGCAGAAACACACTGAGCATGCCGAACAGCTTCAGAGGAGACTTCCTTAGAGCAGAGAAAGTCCGCGCCTCTGCACAGCCATTTGGCCTCACTCAGGAGGCAGAGCGGCAGCCGAATGGCTTCAGAAAGAGTACTGCACAGGCACCAACTCTGACGCCTACACAGTCTCCCCCGAAGCCAAAAGGCTTCAGAAAAGAACTGCGCAGGTGTCAGAGATGGTGCCTGCGCAGTACTCTTTCTGAAGCCAGTTGGCTTCAGAAACAACTGCGCAGGCGCCAACTTTGGTGACTGTGCAGTCCAGGTGGGGAGGGCGCGCATCCCAGGGATGACGCACAGACTTCTGCACCAGGTGATGTGCAGAGTCATGTCACCACTGTAGGCACCACAGCTGTTCCTTGTTCAGTGTGATCTGAGGGGTGTCTCCTCAGGAGCAAGTCTTCCCCTTGTGTCAATTACTTAGCATGCTGTGGAGCAGTTAGGGCAACCCAGGCTTCCTGACTCTCTGGATTCAGCATAACTTTCTGCTCTGGATACAGAATAGTTAGGAGAGTGCAGTTAGGTCAGAGCAGGCTGAATTTGCTCTGGATTGCAGCCTTACCCTACAATCCAGAGTAACTAGGGGAGCACATAAGAGACACTACACCAACTAGTGAAAACCGATGGGAATTTCATATTGCAATCCAGAGCAAGTTGTTCTTACACTGGAGCAAGGACTCGCCGTAGTTACTCTGGATTGTGCCCTTATATAGATTTACTGTGTGTGAGAGGATGATTATTGAGCAAAATGTAGAATACCCAGTAAAACAGATGGCGTAGTCATACAAATCATGAATAAACAAACTGGACATGCTAAATAAGCAATTTTTTGGAAAAAAAATCATTATACAGTAAATCTTGGATTAAGAGTGACTTGGATTTTGGACCTCTGAATTTCCTGTCTTGAATTACCAGTACATGCCCTACAAGGTCTTCTTCTGATAATATGACCCTGTGATTTGACGGAAGAGATCGGGGCAAAATCCATAGCAGTTACGGGTCCATGCAGTTAACGTCACCCTCTAGTGTTATCTTAAGGAAAGTCATCTTAACTGCTCTAGAGCAAGGGGCTTAATTTCATTTAGGATATAAGCCCAGGACATCTATCATTGCTAATTTTGTGTGCAAATTCATCCACAGACAACCAAAGTTCATATGTTGAAGAATAACACAAAACCTAGCACTTCCCTCTATCTTAGAATGTATCAACACAAGTGTTGTCTCTTCCTGAAGCACAACAGATGCCTACAACTTTGGATGTCTCAAACAGTCTTCCCACTCTCAAGAATATGAAACACCCTTGTGTTATACCAACCCTCCTGGTTAATGTCAAGACTATTTTAGTCCTTATATTCATCTTTGCTGATATAAAATCAGCACTCTTAGAGATGTGCAACTAAATATATTTGATGAATATGTAACCAGAAGTGCCAACTAATTCTATCCAACATATCAGTGCCAATGTAGCTGTGCCAGTGGAGTGTGTGCTGCATTCTCTGGCAGGGAGAATGCAGCCATAGAGGCCCCCTGCACATAAAGGAGCATTTGGGGCTGCAGAAACACCACTGCAAAGTTGGACTCTTGCAGTGCAATCCTAAGCATGTCTACTCAAAAGTAATCCTATTGCATTCAGTGGGGCCTACTTCCAGGAAAGTGTGTTTAGGATTGCAGCCAAAGTTGCTTTATGGGGTTAACTGCATATTTAAGATATAAAAAGGTTAAGGTGTCCTTCACAGGTTGTATTCATAGTCGTGACCAACTGTAGGGTGCAGTGCTCATCCCTGTTCCTAAGCCGAAGAACCAGTATTGTCCAAAGATGTTTCTGTGGTCATGTGGCCATCATGACAATATGCCAAGGTGCATGGAACACTGTTACCTTCGCACCAAAGTGGTACTTATTTGCATTTCCATGCTTTCAAACTGCTAGGCTGGCAGGATCTCACTAGGAGTTCACTCCATCTTGCAGCACTCAGGTCTTAAAACCCAACCTGCTGATTGACAGACATGGCATCTTAACCAGTGAGCCACTACAGCCCTGTATAAGATATTTGCAGTCACACATTCTTTGATCAAAATTTAGAAGTCTAAATCCATGCATTTTGCTCTTTTAATGACTAAGGGCACAATCCTAAGAAATTTAGGCTGGCCTAACTCACCTGGCATATCTTTCCGTAATGGTGTGGGGAGGGAAGTACTTGTACAGTGGCCTAACCTCCCAGGAGTGGGGCAAAAGTGCCTTATGGTGACAGTGCCTTTGTGACAGCCCCAGGTTAGTACAGATCTTATGCCTTATAGTGCCTCAACGTATAGGTCTTATGACTTATAGTGCCTTTGTGACAGCCCCAGGTTAGTACAGGTCTTATGCCTTATAGTGCCTTATCATATAGGTCTTATGACTTATAGTGCCTTTGTGACAGCCCCAGGTTAGTATAGACCTTATGCCAGGGCTTACACCGGCCTAACTGGAGTTGGGATTGCTGCCTAAGAGCTAAATCTATCCTGGAGCACTGCCAGCAGTCTGTCCACTGCTCTAGCAAAGGCTGTTGTGCAAGCACTATAACCCTACAATCCAGAGTAACTACGGGTGCACGTAAGAGACATTATGTGCACCCGTAGTTACTGGACCACCTAGTGAAAACCTATGGGAAATTCATATTGCAATCCTGAGTAAATTGTTCTTACACCGGAGCAAGGACTCCACGTAGTTAATCTGGATTGCGCCCTGTGGCACTTCACCAATGGTTTGGACCCCATGTCGCTCTGCCAGTACCACTTGAACTGCACGGAAGAGGAGTGCCAGCTAGTGAGTGTCTGGGACATTCACTAGACATTCACTAGACAGACAGATAGATAAAATAAGTTTCTCATAAAATAAAACAGCAGGTGAAGCAAAGTTGAAAACCTGTTGTTACTATTGCTTGTAAGCTCAGATCAGTGGTTATAAACTGCATTTAGGGGAAAATGGGGTTTCATCAAGTTTATTGGGATCATGAGCCACCACTAATGAAAAACAAGCTTTCCTGAATGAGTGCTTGCCCACCACTATGTAGGCAGCCAGTTAGGAATGTGGGGTGTGCATATTCTCAGTCCATGTGAACAATGTCACGGACCCATATATACCTTTCATGAACTATATGCATACATTATTGGAAAATGTCCCTGAATCCTTTGCAATTCCTTAGCAGACATGTTATTGTGAAAAATATTCCCTGATGGTTGAGATTTCAAATAACCCTGATGTGTAGGATTATTACTGTATACTTATGTTTGACTTTAGTATGATGATAATAATGTTAGTTATATAAAAATAACCACAAAATCAATACAGTTGCCCAAATCTCATTTGAGCGTCACATCTGATGTATGAAGGAAGTCAAGAACTTTCTCCATCCTTCATGGGAACATGTTTTCTTACTTGCAAATCTAAAGTTCCTAAAACAATTTGCTACAGAAAAATTTACTGTTTTCATTATCTTAGCATCGTCTGTTGCTTGTTCCATAACTTCCTCAATTTAAAGCATATTGACTCAAACTTTTCAAAAAGATCCTTTTCCTCTGCAGACATGAACTTAAAAGAAAAAGGAAAGTCAGGATCCTAGGAAGGTCAGTGGGCATTTGGCCAATTTAATGAAAAGGGGGAGAAAAGACAAGGTTATGCTGGAAAATACTACATAGCAATAAAAGTGCACACTTTAATGGCGGATAAAAACTTGACATTTAATGTTCATGTTTACACACAGTCACAAATCTTAACTTGCTCAACAACCAAAGAATCTGAAATCATTAAGCATCATGTTTTAGAACAGGGTCTCCAAAGCGTTTGGCAGGAGGGCCACATAATCTCTCATACTGTTTCGGGGGCCAGACAACCGATACACATTTCAAATTTGAATGCGTTTATATACATTTGCAGATAAGAATGTATTGGGGTGGATTGCAAGGCTCACCCAAGGATTAGATAGGGGGTCCTCCTGGGGGAGGCTCGCTGAGGGTCGCATTTCCACCCCCCTGCCCCGGCTGGGGTTTGGAAATCCCTGTTTTAGAACATGAATAAATGTTGGAGTTTCACTGAATGAAAATTGGAAATGCCACATATTTCTGCATGAAGGAGGGGAGAGAAAGAAAAACAGATTAAGGGCAAAATCCAGAGTAACTACGGGGAGTCCTTGCTCCTGTGTAAGAACAACTTACTCTGGATTCCAAAATGAATTTCCCATAGGTTTTCACTAGATGGTGCAGTAACTACAGGTGCATGTAAAGTCTCTTATGTGCTCCCATAGTTATTTTGGATTTGGAGGTATTTCTTTATGTATACAAATGTCAGTGTTTTGGGGGATTGGGCCCCACTGAGGCTGAAATCCTAACCCAATACATGTCCCTTTCTGGCTTGGGGGTGTCACAATGCCATAAAGCACTTCTGCATCACTCCTGGAAGGGTTAAGCCAAAGCACAGACAAGCACCAGTCTCTCCACACCACTATGGGAATGGGGAGACAGGTGAATTTTGCTGGCCTAAATCAGTATTGACTATACCCTAAGGGGGTCACGAACAAATTGCAGGTGGGTTGGGCAGTGACTAGCTCAGCCACCACTGTAAAAACAGATATGAAAGTACAGGGTACAGAGCTTCTAGACAGGGTGGGCTTTTAGTGGGAGAGATTCATTGTGTTTTGCCCTAAACAGGTAGGACTGGAAGTAGCTCTTCATGATTTCAAACATGTCTTTCCCAATCCTACTGGAAAGCAATGGTGTCACTAGGGCTTCTGTCAGCTGGTGACAGAGGTCAACATGACAACCCCATGATGAATATCCATCCATGCAGGGATCCCCTGGAAGTGGGTATTGGTTTTATTCTATAAATCCTACCAATCTGTGGCTTCATCCCTAACGCGGTGAGAAGGAACTATAGCTCCATCGAAAGTTGACAAGCTTCAACTAATACACTGTATATAAGATCAGCCTGAAGCATGATACAATCTTGCCCGTATCTGTCATTCACCATCATTACTTCTCCACAATACTGGGTCTGTGTAATATAAACAGTATATTAGAACTTATGTACATGCCAATAAATATAATGCTACAACATACAATTTATCTAAATGAATGTAACTCAGCATTTGAGGAGTCAAGGAAGAAAAATCACGGTGACCTTTTCAAGTATAACTATTTCTAGGGTCTTCTTTTACCCTTTACCACATTCATTACTATAGTCTAGATGGAAAAAGCCAAGTGGAAACCTGTAAACTACCAAAATGTCAACTGAAATATCGTCATTAACTTTAATGTGCTGCTCTTTGCGATCATAAGCTGGACCACTGATGTCACCAGTTCAAGGTCTGGTTCAGAGAAATTCCACAGCCAGGGAAACTAGATACCTTTTAGAGCCTTCAATTAAATTGGTGTTTGTGTCACTAAAAATAAGTTGCCTTTTTGCTTTCCCCATAGAGTATTCTAGTATTTTAACAGCTCAGACCTGCACTTTTTCCCACTGATGCAGATGTGCCAGAATGACTTGTGCTAGATCCTATGGGGGTGGGAGGAGTATGAGAGGTCTCCTCTATAGGAAGGGAATTATCTCTGGACTAACAGAATGAACCCACCGTTGTGGGAGTAAAATTTCCAGATTATTTGTGGGATCTGGGCACTGCTGGGCACCAGGCACTGGGTGACGGATACTGGGCAGTGGACACCAGCAGGCATTGGGCATCAGCTAAGCACTGACAGACATCATGCGCTGAAAGGTACCAGGGGGCAGTGGAGGGCAGCAACAGGCACCAGCAGGGATTGGGCATCCCTTTTGGGCAGTGGGCACCAGAGGGCACCACTGTGCAGTGATAGTGGGCAGCAGGCACCATTGGGCATCACCAGGGAGCAGGCATCAATGGGCAGTGGCCACCCCTAATGGGCACCAATAGATAGTAGGGACTGGGCATTCCTACTGAGCACTGGGGCATCCTTATTGGGCACTACTGGACACTGAGCACCACCAGGCACCACCATGCAGTGGGCAGCAGGCATCAGTGGCCACCAGGCATCCCTAGTGGACACTGGGTACCATTGGGCAATGTGCAACAGCAGGCATCTCTGGGCACCACTGGGACCACCTGGCAGTGGGCACCACTGGGCACCAGTTGACAGCAGGCACTAGCAGGCAGTGGGCACTGGGCTTCCCAACTAAACATTGGGCATCCTTACTGTGCACCACTGGGCATTGGGCAACACCACTCAGTGGGAAGTAGGCACCACCTGCTACCCCTACTGAAAACCAGGCACAGAGCACCTCCTGCACTCATCAGCAGGGACCATCGGGCACCAAATCAGTTCTTAGTGGATCCTTACATTACAGAAGGAATACATTCCCCATATGCTTCTAGGTGCAGGGGTTGGGGCTGGATGTTGATCAGTCAGCCTTCAGTGTTAAGTATAGGACAAAAAAATGCTTTTCACCCCTTTATGGTTAAATTTCTAAAAATTGGTTATTAGGGGTTACTCACATCTCATAAGAAATACCCTCCCCAAATTTCATGCTTAGAGGTCCAGTGGTTTTGATGAATGAATGAGTCAGGCAATGAGTCAGTCAGTGAATTTTCAGTTTTATGTATATATAAGAAAGAAAATATAAGGGAACAAATGTTCTGATTGCAGATAGAGGGATCTAATACAAACATACAAATATACTGATACAAACAATTGGTACAAACATGGCTAAGAGGATGCAGCCATAAATCTGCAACTTATTTAGAATTGGTAAATATACCACTTCTTTTTTTAGTGGTAAGGAAGTATTCTTAATTATAGTTGTCAGTAACACTGAAGGATGAATTTGGGGTGTTATTTTTATTTTCCAGTTGCACAAAAACAGAGAGTCCTAAATGCCTCATTTCCACTACGGGCTACTCGGCATAGAAGTCTGAACATAGAGCTGGAGAAGACTGAATAAGATGCTTCATCTTTTTTTTCGATCCCACACACAGAAACAAAGGAATATATACAAATCAATAAGGCAATTGCTTCATATTAAATACAAATAAGATGTAACTGCAAACAGATCCAATAAAAACCAACCATTTCTTAACCAAATCAAGCTTAGTGGTATGGCTCCACATTTGGCTGGCCAGGCCAATGGTTTTAGACAAAGGTCCATGAGCTGGATATACTCATCAATCGGACTACTATTAGAATTTTCCTGGATGTACTCATCAACTGGACTACCATTATAATTAGAATTTTCCAGCATAATTATTGGGTTCTCTTTTGTATCTTTAACTTATGAACAAGATATGCACATTTTCTTTTCTGCCGCTTGCAGCTAATGAGTTTCCATGTGAGAACAAAGTGTTTTTTCTGTCCATCAAACTTCTTGCCCTCAGTTTGCATCATCAATGCTTTTTGGCCCACTACATAAAGAGCACAATCCTGACCATCTCTACTCAAAAGTAAGCCCCATTGTGTTCAATGGGTCTTACTCCCAGTAAAGTGTCTTTAGCATTGCAGCCAAAGTGAGTTTGACACTGTTTTGAACCGTTTCTGTACCTTAACAGCCACAACAGGTGATTGGAGAACAACATGAATAAAGGTCAATAGACAAAAAAACCTTGAAATTTGGAGTGTCCTCCTTATCTGGACATCTCCACTCCCAATCAGCTTTAAGGCAAAATCCAGAGTAACTACGTGGAGTCATTGCTCCAGTGTTAGAACAACTAAGGCTGCAATCCTAACCATGTCTACTCAAAAGTAAGCCCTATTATGTTCAATAAGTCTTACTTCCAGGAAAGTGTCTTTAGGATTGCAGCCTTACTCTGGATTCCAGTATGAATTTCCCATAGATTTTCACTAGGTGGTGCAGTAACTATGGGTGCACGTAAAGTCTCTTACGTGCTCCTGTAGTTACTCTGGATTTGGGGGTTAATCCTCAGACTCAAAAAAATACTATAATTATAAAAGGGGTCTATATCCATCTTCCTCTTTTCATTTGGTCCAAATTTGTCCACGTTTTGTCACCTTATTTTTAACAAACTCTTCATCTAAAGCCTTGAAATTTAGCATCTGATTTTCAGAAGTACTTTTTATGAACACTGCAAATCATTGTAATAGCTGAAATCTTACCCAGGCTCAATGGCCCATACAATAATTGGCCCAGCGAACTTAAAACTGTCATAGGAGTATCAATCTAAAGTCTAAATATTCATGATTACATTTCTAAAATAGAAATATCAATATACAGTACAGGAAAGACACAAGAAAGAATTAAAGAAAGAGATGCTTGAGGATAAGGTTGAAAAGGGATAGTTTTCATAGAGCATGTTCCTCTTAAATGTTCAATTCATCCCCATGAAAAATCAGTTGAATGCCATGTTACTGTGGAAATGTTCCTGCTCCTTGGAATTGTCTTTCAGAGTTTAATGCAGTGCCCTCTAAAGTTATAACCTTCCCCTGGACCATTTCAAAAAGGCGATGCAGAATATAGCATTACCTGAACATCTGCCAGGGTATCCAAATAACAAGAGCTTTGCAAACTGTCATTAATTAGAGATCTGGGGAAAAATCAATTCATGGCATATTTTATTTTAAATCACTTCCCCAGCAACACAGGCTTTAAATTTATATGCTGTTTAAAGGGTATCCACCTCCATTCTGAACTTTCCATTTTATCACACGCATGCTTTTGACTAAAAGCCACGTTTTCTTAGAAATAAGTTCTTTTTTATTCAGGACCTGTCCCCCTTTCTTTGCTTTGAAACACTTTGCACAGTTGGCAAAAATCATGTGCCAAAGCGGCTATTTTCAGGATCATAATAGGCATAAAATGCCATAAGTTTCCAACGGCTTCACCATTAAAAACGTTCTAATTCTTTACTCATTTATTTTTAAGAGTCATTCGTAGCGGTTCCATTTAGGAAACACAAGTTTGAATTAAAGTCAACGCAACATCCCCTGCAGTCCTAGATTAGAGAAGCAACATTTTATCAGCTGCTTGGCAGCTTAAACTGTCAACAATCTTCCAGATATATTTATAGTCCGGGGACGTCCCTCAACTCTTTTTGGAACATGTGTGCAATACAAATCAGTACCGCTGGTAACAAGGGCTTCTCTTTCGAGTTTTAGTAATTCTACCATCGAGCCCCATTAGAGCGGGATCTGGTTGGGAGATTTACGTGCTAGACTTGCATCCTAATGAGGGAACACTGGCTTCATTTAAATTCCACAGAATGCATTCATTGTTTTAAATTAGGTAAGAGTCTGCCCTGTAATAGTCTGCCCTGCTGTAGCTGTAACTTAAAAAGTTTTCATGAAGGGATCCATTTCAAATGCCGCTATGTAGAATATTCATCCAAGCAACTCAGTTCTCTCTCTCTTTCTCTCTCTTTCCCCCTCTCAACGCTGTAAGACACTTCTGTGCCACTCCTGGGGGCATTGGAAAAAGCCTCCCCTTCACAGCAGTAGCAATCTCCAAACTTGCGCACAGGAACGCCAGCCTACCTCTTCCAGCGCAAGTCAGGATTGCGCTGACAATCTCTGCATGCACTTTCTCTGTGGCAATTAATTGTTCCAATAAACGTGTGCTGGCCTAACTTCCATTTAGGCCAGCCTAAACTCTGGCACTAGTACTGTGCTGACCTGGGGGTGTCACCAAAGTGCACTAAGACACTTTTGCGCCACTCCTGGGGGAGAGTTAGGCCTGTATGTTAGGCCGGTATGTAAGGAGATATGCTTACCTCCTTACATACCCATGGGAATGGGAAGACCATTGAGTTGTGCTGGCCTAGGTCAGAATTGCACCCATGGTTAAACAAGGAAGTCTCAAAGTACTGCCAAGCCTAGGAACATTCAGAGTGTAATCCACAGCGCACTGGCGCAAGTCTCATTTGATGTGTAATTTACTGCATAATTTAGGCAGCAATCCTAAAGACACTTTCCTGGAGGTAAGACTAGTGATGGGATTCAAAGAAATTAACAACCAGTTCTATACCCTTTTGGCAGCCACTTTTAAATGACTATTGTTAAACTTTATATGTTCTATCTGTTGTTAACAGCCGGTTCTATAGAGTAGGTGCGAACCTGCTGGAGTCCAGCACTGAGTAAGACCCATTGAACACAATGGGACTTACTTTTGAGTAGAAATGGTTACGACTGTGCTCATAATGAAACAAACCACTTTGAAATATCTCTATGGTATCAAAAGATATGTTCAGAAGTTGACCTCCTGCACCAAGTGATGCAAAATCTTGTGACACCAGTAGACAATGTTGCACATGTTCCTTCAAGATGCTCAGCGGAGGGAAGCCTTTGTGGTGCCCTTTTTATCCAGCAAGGAAAAATGGCAAGAACACTGAGAGGAGTCAACCCTCTGGGCTAATTTCCAGATGTGGACTTCCTTTGCCCAAGACGTCCTTCAAAGCCTGAAGCCATCTTCTGCAAGCTGATACAAGGTGATGCAGCCCATCACTTGTGGATGAACATTGCCTTTTAGAGGTAGGTTTATTGCACATTATGAAAGGTGCAATCCTAACCAATTTAGGCCAGCACAACTAAACTGTCTCTCCATTCCTTAACTGTCTTTCCAAGCTGGTGTGGGAAGGCTGGTGCATTTCTGTGCAATGGCCTAGCTACCCCAGGAGTGGTCCAGAAGTGCCTTATGGCACTTTTTGCAACACCCTGTCTATCACCGGTTTGTTTCAGGACTTGTGCCAGCCTAAATGGGTGTTAGGATTGCAGCATCAGTTCTGGAAAAGCCACACCAGTGCTGTAGGTGGTGGCAAGTGATCTATGGAAGGCCATGCAGAAGACAGTGCCTAAATCTGTACTGTTGACCCTGCAAAAAAGAATATATGAAGCTGCTTCCTTCTGAGTCTAATCACTAATTAGTAGAACCATATGAAAGTGATTTTACAAGGTTTCAGATAAAAGTTTCTGGTTTCCCAGACTTTTCTAAAGAAGCCAGTGATTCGACATGAAAAGCAGGTGCATGTGAACTGAACCCCATCCCACCAGGGACTCTACCACTGAACTATGATCACTTTAACGCAATTCTTCCTCTGAAATGAAACATACTAGTATTTCATAATTTTAAATTTATTGCCTTATATTGGCCTGTCTCTGCATTTTTTTCTCTTTACTATTGTATAGTACTTAGCTCTTATTTTCTAACGTCTTTTAATGCTCTGTCAGTACAATCCCAACCACCTTTCCTGCTCTGGAACAGCAGTACCAGGAGTGTGTGCTACATCCTGCCATTTAGGAGGGGGAGACTGAGGGACACTGCCTCAAGGTAAGGCAATTTTTTTCCTTACCTCTTAATTGCATTGCCCTTACCCCAAGGTGACCATATGTCCTTGTATCCTGGAAAAAGATATTTGATGTGGTTCTTTCCTTCTGAGCAGGCAGTAATTAGCCTTCTTATAATTCATAAATTATATGTAAGAAATTATGAGCACAGTCCTAACCCCGTCTACTAAAAAGTAAGCTTCATTGTGTTCAATGCATCTTACTCCCAGGAAAGTGTCTTTCATATTGCAGCCTATATGTAAGAGTTTTAAATTTAATAAGTAACATAATGTTTAAATTAACCATATGAAGGCAATATAGACGAGTGTTTTTTTAGCTTTTATTTTGTCATGTCCTATATTTTTCTTGGGTGTTCTACATTTCAGGGAACCTTGTCCTCTTTTTCTGGTTAAAGTGATATGGTCACCCTTCCTTACCTAGAGCTGGAAAATTTGTTAGGAAGCCCTGAGTTTATAATTTCATGTGAAAGTAGATGATTGAACTATATGACAAATTTTACATATTAATAATGCTAATATTATTTATTTATTTATTTAAGGAATTTATACCCTGCCTTTCCCATGCAAGGAAATGCCCAAGGTAGCTTACAAAGCTTTAGTTCCTCCCCTCCTTCTCTCCTCACAACAACCCTGTGAGTGAGTGACCCAAGGGCACCTAGGAAGCTCCAACGGCACCCAGGATTTGAACTTGGATCTTCCAGGTCTCAGTCCACCTCTCTAACCACTACACCATCCTGGCTCTCAGGTTATACAACTATTTTTTGGACTCTGCGGCTTTTGATTTTTTGTATTAATATATACAGGCTCTGCTGCTTATATGTTTTGATAATGTTTAGTATATATTTTACAGGTTATTATTAAAGTTAAACTTATTAGAGTTGCATTGGGTTGATTTCTTTACCCTGGACTAATGTACTTGTCATTAATTACTTTGATACTCTGTTGGTGAGAAGTGGGACGTCATTTACAAATAGAATATATTGTACATATTGCACAGGTTGCCAACAACTTAAGCAGTATTTGTGCGTTGTAGCATTTTCACATGGTAAAGCAGAACGAAGGCATTTGACAAGCTCTACAGAAAACAGACTCAGCCTTATTCTGACATAGTACCTCTTCAGGAGAAGGACCACATGCTTTCAGGAGAACGATTGCGATCTTTCTACTAAGTATCACTAGTGTTCATAAATGGTTCATACTTCTCAAGGTATTGTTTATTATAGGAGCTTCAAAGTAGCCTGCCCAAGTGCCACTAGAGAAGAGAACTGAAGATGAAGAAGAGTGGTAAGCAACAGCTTCTTAGCTAGATTACGATCCAAAAATTAATTATCATGAGAATATGAGGCTGAAGTACTACACTCACTGCTCTTTAACCAGTTCAATGTTCCATGCATGGCCTGCAGAATGTGTAATAAAAGGATTTATTATATTAAAATGAGACAGTAAGAATGCAGAAAGAGGGAATTCAGACAGGTGTTGCTTTTTAAACCCTTCTATGTTGAGCTAATCCTGCCTCAATTCCCTCTTCTTTGCAATGGTTAAAGGTACAGGCACTTGTCCTTCATTCTATATGGTCACCCTGAGTCATGCATCTAGCCTATAACTAACCTCCCCCCAAAATGATGCACACCTTTCCACTGTATGTCACCAGCTTTTCCGTACATTGAAGATCCATCTTTAGTATTCCAGCATCAGCCTTTAGGTGAGCCTTTGCAATTTCCAGCAAGCCAAGAGCAAACCAAGAGCCGCTATGCAAAACCCTGATGTGTCTGTCTCATAAATCATGAGAAGTTCTAGTTCCTCTTTTTTCAGCATTGGTCAGACCTCACCTTGAGTACTATGTTCAGTTCTGGGCACCTCACTTTAAGAAAGATGCAGCCAAACTGGAGCAAGTCCAGAGGAGAGCGACAAGAATGATCAGTGGGATGGAAGGGAAGCCCTACAAGGAAAGGTTGGGGGAATTTGAGATGTTCAGTCTGGAGAAGAGGAGGCTGAGGGGAGACATGATTGCCCTCTTCAGATACCTGAAGGGCTGTCATAGGGAGGAAGGGGCCAATTTGTTCATAGCTGCTTCTGAAAGCAGAACTAGAACCAATGGGTACAAACTGCAAGAAAGGAGATTCCGGCTGGAAATCCGGAAAAAATTCCTGACGGTGAGGGCGGTTCAGCAGTGGAACAGATTGCCAAGGGAGGTGGTGGACTCTCCCTCACTGGGGATCTTCAAGCAGAGGCTCGACAAGCACCTGTCGGGGATGCTCTAGGGGGATTTCCTGCTGCAGGCAGGGGGTTGGACTAGATAACCTACTAGTTCCCTTTCAATTCTATGATTCTATGATTCTATAATTCTATAATTTTAGCAAATGGGTTGTGCTCTCTTGAACAGCAGGAGGCAAGTTTCTCCATACTCTCTTGTCAAGTCTTATTTGGGAGAACAATTCTTTGCCCTCCAACAGAATCAACTTACAACTCATTGCCAGATGAGGAAGAAAAAACTGCATACAGAGGTCAGCTTCCGAACATGCAGCATTTCTGCTAATCTCAGGACTTCTCTAAAGAGATCAAAACATCAAAATCTGATTAAAAGTGAAAACATCTGGATATATACATCTACATATCCCAACCACCCTGTTGTCTGGCTTGCAAGAGGGAAGTCAGTTGGCTTGGTGTTTGTTTATATTTCAAGGGCTCAATGTGCAAAGCACTTTCAAAAAAGCATCAAGATGCTATTTAGTCCGTAACTATCTATCTACAGTATTTATATACTGCTTTTCAACTAAAAAGTTCATAAAGAGGTTTACAAAGAAAATGAATAACTAATAGCTAATTAATAGCTAATGGGTCCCTGTCCCAAAAGGGATCACAGTCTAAAATGCAAAAAGAACACCGGCAGAAGCCACTTGAACAGACATTGCTGGGGTGTGTAGGGCCAATAAGGCTACAGTCCTAAAGACAGTTCCCTGAGAGTAAGACCCATTGAACACAATGTGGCTTATTTTTGAGTAGACATGGTTAGGATTGTGCTCTTACTCTCCCCCTGCATCTTTAAAACCTTTTTTTAAAAAACTATACTCTTGGTTCTTTATTTTATTTATTTATTTATTAGATTTATATCCCACCTTTCTTCCCTAACCAAAGGGGACTCAAGGAGGCTAACACAATAAAACACCACTAAAATTAGATAACAATAAACACAGATGAAAACACAATTAAAATGCAGTTAAAATACAATTAAATTATACACAAACGTTTAAAACATCTTGGCCTAAGATTTACAATAAAACTAACTAAAAACAGAATGAATTTTTTTACTGAATTTCAGTGAGAAATCAGAAATCACTGAAATATTATTTACTAAGGAGCAAATATTATAATAGGGAGCTCTGTAGAAAAGAGGGAAAAAAGATATTTGCCAAATACTCACAGCAAATAAGAAGCATTTTAAATTACCTTCCAGATGTCTTCTTTATTTCCCCAAAGAGTAAAGTTTGAGTAGTTGTGGCAGGGTGTTATTCACATCAGTCTGCTAAATATATTAGCACTTGTCAAATACAAATTGATTTCTGTCTAAACTGTCCTTCAGTCTCTTTAGCTCCTAATCAGGTTGAGAATGCTGGAGGACTATATAAGTGGTTCTTATTTGTTCCAGTGATTCCACATATACTGTATATTTGGAACTTGTGATCATTATCATTCAGTCTCAGCATTGCTAAACCATTAGTAAGCAGGAGAATACAGTCATACCCCCCCCCCGCGCCCCCGGATCTGCAGGGGTTCCTAACTGCAGATAACTGAAACTGTGGGTGTTGAATCTAGAGATATGGGAAACACATACAGTATACTCTTCGGTTTCACTTTAGAGTTTTTAACTATGAGCCCAAATCCCCTCCTGTAACAAGAGGGAGAAATAGTATTTCTGTTTCTAAAATTTTCTAAATACTACAAAAGTATGAAACTAGAGCAGGTATTACAATCTAGTCGCCACTGTTGGGAGCAACTGTGAGCAACTTGGTATTTATTTTCAGACAAAGACAGTTCAGGTTTCATTGTGGGGTGATGAAGTAAAAAGTATAGGACATCAGCAGTAACGGGATAAAGCTGCAATCCTAAAAGCACTTTCCTCTGGGAGTAAGACCCACTGAACACAATGGGGCTTACTTTTGAGTAGACGTGGTTAGGATTGCGCTCTAGTTGGGATTGAGAAATTAATCCAATAAACAGATGCAGTGAGATTTATAGGATTGAGAAACCCCCTCCCCCCAAGAAATTTCATTTATACTATTTGGCTTTCTTGGAACAATTTCAGGTTTTTCTCCTTTATGAAACCCTGATGTTTGCTTTGAATATCACTTAAAAAAATTGAGTGTTGGTATAAAAAAAGCATACTGACAAAGTGATAAAATGGCCAGGGCACACCATCAGTTTTTTTTTAACATTTACAAGGCACACCATGCTGCTAATAGGGGCACAAATCCCCACAACTTTCCTATCAATCAATGGCCCTCCCTAAACTCCTGCAGCACACCTGCAAACTATCTGCAGTACATATCATGGCACAGTGATTATAAGTCACTGTGGTTATAAGTCAAGCAACAGGCTCTGGGAGATCTGATTGTCCCAATAAGAGCACAATCCTAATCATGTCTATTCAAAAGTTAGTCCCATTGTGTTCAATGGGTTTTACTCCCAGGAAAGTGTCTTTAGTATTGCAGCTTCGGAGCCTCTTTGTTGTGCTTTGACCACTGTTGTGCACCTGATCCATCTGTTGTTATGTAGCAAGTGTCTGTTTAATGAAGAAAGCATCAGTATATCGGGGTTGAAAATAGGCAAATGGACATAACCAAATGCTAAAGTTCATCAAGGCAAAACAAAACAAAACATCTACATCTACAGTATTTATATACAGCTTTTCAACTGAAAAGTTCACAAAGCAGTTTACAAGAAAATGAAAAAAAATTAATAGCTAATTCAAAACCCAAAAAACCCAGGATTTTACAACAAGATTTTTCACACTCCTTGAAAGGCCTTTTGTCAGTTTGAAAATCTTTGAACGCAAACATTTAGTGTTGCATTAAACCCACAGAATATTTATTAGCTTTGCAGCTGTGTAACCCTGAAATAACAGGCATAATAGGAAGCTATATATGGGAACATCGGATGCTTCTGTCCTCTTTGCTGGAAAGAGGTTGCTGCTTTGTCTAAAGCTCTTTTAAAGAGGGTTCCTTTCCACTGGCTATATGTGAATATCAGTTAGAATTAAAGCACAATAAACCACCATCAGCAAGAAGTAGGTCAGCAAGGAAAGTCTGCATAGTGATAAACAGACAAGTGACAAATAATTGCCTGGAAAAATACAAGTTTCAAATGAAAGGGTGCTCTGCTGCTAAATCCTGGGATTGTTCTCAGAGAAACAGTGCTAGATACTGCTTATAAATTGGAAGAGACATTTCTGAACACATTAGAGAGGCGTACTTTGGAGATAATAATTAAAGATAATTTATGATATAATTACTGAAAAGCCTGTCAGAAGCCATCTTTGCATTAAAGGTGTTTAATAGTGTTTAATAGTTTTTAACTATTTGCAGATCTTGTGCACAACTCATCCACCTCTGTCCTCAAACAATCCTTTACATCAGGGGTATCTAAACATTTAACTTCAGGGCTCTTACACCTTTAACAATTGTGTAGACTGTACAGGAGGGAATTTCCGCAGGTAAGCTTGTAATCTCAGTTTTAACAATTGTTAAAGGTCCAGAAGCTGAATGTTGAATGTTTGGACACCCCTGAACGACACTACACTGCACTACACTAATTAAACTAGTGTGATAATATTTAGGGGTACAATGTTCCCATGGTTCAGATTTTGAACCAAACCAACTGGTTTAGTTTGATCAATGAAGTTTAGAAAATTAATTTTGGGCAGCCCAAATCTAACTAATTCCCAATGAGATGATGCAGCTGGGAATCTCTTCTCCATTCAGTCCTTTTCTGACATAAACAGTCTAAGGGTGAAATCCAGAGTAACTACGGGGAGTCCTTGCTCCAGAGAACAAGTTACTTTGGATTGCAATATTAATTTCCCATAGGTTTTTACTATGTAGTGCAGTAACTATGGGTGCACATAATGTCTCTTATGTGCTCCCATAATTACTCTGGATTGTGCCCTATGGCTGCAATCCCAGGGTGACCATATAGAATGGAGGACAGTGTGCCTGTATCTTTAACCATTGCATAGAAGAGGGAATTGAGGCAGCTGTAGCTCAACATAGAAGGGTTTAGAAAGCAGCACCTGCCTCAATTCCCTCTTCTATGCAATGGTTAAAGATACAGGCACACTGTCCTCCATTCTATAGGGTCACCCTGTCAGCAATTCTAATCCCCAGTTAGGCCAGCACAAGTCATGTGCTGGCTTGGGATGTCTCAAAAGTGCCATAAGTGCCCTGGGAGTGTGAGGCCAGTGCACAGACATGCACCAGCTTCCCCACTCCACCACAGGAACAGGTAGATGGGTGAGTTGTGCTGGCCTAAACTGGCTAGGATTGTGCCTTGACTTGGTGATGCTTTGGGGCAGTTTGTCCATATATTTTCTTCAGCACTCTAAGCAATCTCAAATTTCTATCACTGGGCTGGGGTCATGGGTTCTAATAGGAGCTTTTTTCTTTTTTGCTTTTTTCTTTCTTCAGATCAAACCTGGCAATGTTGTCAGAATGTGACAGATGGGTATACTCAGTAGCACTCAGTGAGTGTCACCACCAGGTAGGTTTCAGCGAGTGCCACCTTCTGGTGTGATTGGTGTGGGTTGCATGCCTGAATACAGGCATCCCCCACTATAGTGAGTTAGGGACTGGAACACAGTCCAAAAGTGAAAACCGTTGAAAAGTGAAACCCAGTCTTTATCAGCTTGCAAATGCAAAAGGGACACAAAAAAGACATACCATAAATATCTCTTGCAAAGCCTAAATAACACATTTATTAACAGATAACCAAAATACATAACAAATTGCAGTGAAATGAACAAAGGCATGTGTGAGCAATGAATATCTTATATATTTGAATGATGGATATTTACGAAGAAAGTCATAAGTAAATAGTTTTATCACATGTAACATACAAATCAACATCAGGGAAGACAATTTTAGCCTTTAGACCAGCAGAGAGAGGTTGAAAGAACAAAGCATGTGTTGAACGAATGAGTCCTGGATATGACTGAAAGATGTTGAAAGAGCAGAATTGTCAGAAAACAAACCATCACAAAGTGGGGAATACCTATACCCTCAGTGGGGAGATCGGTGCTATACCTCTACCTGGTCTTGCAGGTGCAGTCAGGTGTTTTGGCCCCACTTTTATGCAGGGTTTTTTTTTCCAACCTCCTCCCTGAGTGATAAAAGACTCATTGGATATTCCGAGAATATTTATGTCTTCACAGAACATCCAGATAATATTTGACATCAAAGTTCACCAAGAAGGATCAGGAGAAAATTTTGCAAGGGGGTTCATTTCAGTTCAGTTCCCTCACTTGGAAACAATTCTCTTTCCCAGAAGGTAATGTTTAGAACATTAAAAAGAACTTTGTGGCTAAGGGTGAATATAGTCCAGTATCTGGTTCTCATAGATGCCATTAAGATGCTTCTGGGAAAACCATAAGAAGATGATGAAGTCAGCCCTCTCCATACATTGGTTCTTTACAACTCGCATTCGGAACCATTCTGTCTCAATGGGTGCAATCCTAACCTAGGCCACCACAACTCACTGGTCATACCATTCCTGTGGTGATGTAGGGAGGCAAGCACATGTTTGTGCATGGGCCTAACCCTCCCCCAGGAGTGACGCAGAAGTGTCTTATGACATCCCATGTCAGCACAGAACTTATGCTAGGGCTTAAACAGGGCTAACTGGAGCTTAGGATTGCAGTGTTAACTGGGAGGCAGCAATTAGCCATCCTGACCAGCAGCCAAACGAGAGACCTAGGGCATAATCCTAAGCACATCTACTCATAAGTAAATCCCATTGTGTTCAATAGTACTTACTCCCAGGAAAGTGTGGTTATGATTGCAGCCCTATTCTTTTTACTTTATTCTTTTTCTCTTAATTCACTTCTAATATTATTGTGTGTAGTTTGCTCTCTGGCTCAGGAGACACTTGGATTTTAATTATTATTTTGTTTTAATGTGTCAGTTATTTATGGCTGAACGGTTGCTTTGTCCTGCCCTGAATCTTTTTTTCCAGATTGGTCACGGTATAGATTTAATTATCATCATTTTGAGAAATAATAACTTAATGCCTTCACAGGGCAGCTGAAAGTATCAGGCCTTTGGACATTAATAGCATTATCTTTTAACTCATATTATTAGCGGGCTGGTACTGTGTACAAGGACACCATAGAAAATCTAAAGCCATACAGATGGTGTTAGAGTTTTAGGCTGCCTTTTATTTAAACCACCTGAGCCATCTCCCAAGAGGACAGATATTAAAGCATTGACAGCTGAAAGGAGCCGATGACATTTCCCAATGTGACACGAGAGTTGCTCCTAACTCTGGCAAGTATCTGAACTAAAAACTTATGACATTTTTATAGGTTTCTGAACTTGTTGGAAATCATTTATAGTGTTTTAATAGCTCCCAAAGAGGAAATTTACACTTGGAACATGTGACAAACAAAGGCAGTAATGGAAAGTGCAGAAAACACAAGGCTGCTGTAAAGCAGTCAGCGCCTGTTGTAAAAGGTGCGCTCTGGCTCAGCACACTGTTAGAGAGTCAGAATGAGCACATCAAAACCACAAACACTTATATTTTTAAAAGGATGTGTTCATAATATACAAAAACACTAAAGTTTCAAGCACTTGATGTGTTTGCTGATGGGTGGAAAAGGGATCGCAGTTGAAAAGTGGTATATAAAGATAGAGAGAGAGAGAGAGAGAGAGAGAGAGAGAGAGAGAGAGAGAGAGAGAGAGAGATTTGATATCAGGACATCTCTCCCTCTAAAGAGGGATAGATAAAAAAAATGGGATCCCTTGTCATGAACACCGACAAGCAAAACAATCGCAACAGCACAGTTATGAATGCACAACACAAACTGAAATAAAGTTTTTCTTTCTTTCTTTCCTGTTGGTTCATTAGCCACTACATGTAAATCTCATACAATGGTACCTTGGTTTATAAGTATAATTCGTGCTTGAAAGCATGTTTGGAATTCCAAAATGCTGGTAAAACAAAGCAGGCTTTCCCATAAGAAATAATGGGAACTAATACAAATGGTTTCACAACCCTTCAGCATGCACTTCAGAACGATATTGCATGCATCCCAGGGGTGCCCCCAGATCAGCACCAAGACCAACATGGCAATGTGTTGCTTGTTTTGCAAGTCACTCGTCATCCAAAACACCCGCAATCCAAGGTACTCGTAAACTGAGGTACCACTGTATTTAAATAAGGCTGCAATCCTAACCCCCCAGCTAGGCCTGGCCTGGGGTGTCTCAAAACACCTGTAAGACACTTCTGCACCACTCCTGGGGAAGGGGTAGGCCAGTGCATAGCTATGCGCTTGCCTCCCTACATCACCAGACCAGTAAATTGTGTCAATTTAAGTTAGGATTGCACCAAACTCTTCCAAATTTCTTCCAGAAAAAAAGCATCAGATTGTAATCTGGTTTGAAATAATATAACATTATTTTCCTCCACTCTGAGATGCTGGTAGTTAATTACTCTGTTGCATCATCCATTATAAACTTCATTGCCTCATCCAATAAACTCTCCCAGTTTATTGTAGGATTAAGTAGTGCCATAGTGCGCCATAACTGACTAACTTCCGCATCTTCTGCAAAGCCTACAATGTCTCAGTGTCCAGTATCAAAGCATTAAAGGAAGCCTAGCCAACCAAGGTTCCCACTGGGACCTCAAAATGGGTTAAAAAAACACCTGATTTGCCAATTATCCCATATTAAAAGACTGCAACTTTTGTATTATTGCATTGAACATCTGTCATACTTTCATACCCTTAGTCCAAATGATAAAACGATTAATAGGCGCATCATTCATTTGATCTGACAGGAATAAAATCCTTGTCACAAGATCAATGCTGGTTACTTTGGGAGAATAAATGTCTTGCTTTGCAGAGGTATTTATTTGGCAGCTGGAGACAATTAACCTAAGACAACTTTTTTATTTCCTCGACATAATAGCTTAATTAAATGCATGCTGCCAAGAGTTTTAGAAGGGTGTGTGTTCATTTTAAAAAATTAGTTCTGACAAAATACCTTGCATAGGAGCTCTATGTAAAGGAATCCTGAATCAGAGACAAACTAGTTTCTCCACATTTTACAAGAAATGTATAAGAAATGAAAGTATTCTGATATTGATATGCAGTAGGAACATATGGCAATATAAGGCACAGTCCAGAGTAACCACAGGAGCACGTAAGAGGCTTTACGTGCACCTACAGTTGCTGCACCACTTAATGAAAACCTATGGGAAATTCATATTGCAATCCAGAGTAACTTGTTCTTACTCCGGAGCCAGGACTCCCCGTCGTTACCCTGGATTTCACCAATAATTGGATAAAGAAAGGGGGTGGATAAAGAAGGGGGTCAATAAAGAAGGGGGGTGGATTGGATAAAGAAGGGGGATCCAATTTTTTATAGTACTATTGGGGTTCCTAAAACATTGATTTCCTTTTTTATATAATATCTAGAAATATATCAGGAATCTCAAAATTATTTCAACTGATTTAAATTCAAGGTCTCCTTAAGATTTACAGTTTGTTTCCAAAGAAAATTAGCCCCTGAAAAAATCCCTACCCAAAGAAAATAGCAGAAAATAGGTGAAAAGAGCACAAATTTTTGAAGACACAGAAAATAGTTGAAAGATGAGGGGACGGGTGGGTTCAGATAAGCACTTAAAGTTATTTCATTTGAACAAACTGGGAAAATTAAATATCCCGCCTCATCATAAGATATTTGATCAGAATGAAATGTGAGGTTCAAGCAGACTAGTACGAGAAAGGTATTATTCTAGCCTTGTCAAATGCCATATTTAATGAATATTTTTGACAATTTTTGGAAGCCTTAGCAATACATTATGACATGAATGACTGAGATGCAGGCAGCAATCCCTTGGTTTCTCTTCAATTCAAATTATACTTCATGAATATTATATCCTACAAAGTGGTACAACAGCTAGCTGAAATCCCGATAACACTCTATGAATACAACCTGTTTTCTTCATAATCGCACTCCCCCCCTTTCCATCACTGGATTCAAACATCCATGTTTATCGCATATAACAGCAGCATCAACTCATCACTGACAACGTTATCCAAGCCCTGGAAGGCAAAGCTTTCACACTGTAGTGTTGCGGGGGGGGGGGGGGAATGGTAAGAATTGCACACACAGCAGTATGCCCTGTAAGTGGCCCTTTGCACTTGCCAGTAGAGCCATTCTGGGCAATGAGAGCAACATGCATGCTCTTGCAAAAAAAAAAATCAAATCAACAAAAAACAACAATGAGCCAGGGACCCCTTATACAGCATTTAATGGCATCTGCACTACTTATTGTTAAGCCCCCTATCTAGCTAGACTAGTGCTACAGAACCTGACAACATCAGCTGACATGTAAGATGTATCAACACTCGCTCCTACATAAGTTCTGGTATATATCAAATGCTGTGTAACCAAATGACAAGATATTTCGCTGTCTTCACCCATCATGCAATGAAGGAGTTTTTTTGCATATGCTTCCCAACAGCATGCTATTCTCATAATACCACTGGGGAAACATTGTTATAACCATCTTATTATGGCAGTGGTATTTGAGCAGTTCAGTCCAGGATCCCCTTCTTAGGCTAAAATCCAGGGTCACTATGGGGAGCCCTTGCTCCGGAGTAAGAACAATTTACTTTGGATTCCAATATGAATTTCCCATAGGTTTTCACTAGGAGGTGCAGTAACTATGGGTGCATGTAATGCCTCTTACGTGCTCCCTTAGTTACTCTGGATTTCGGGGTATGAATGACAATCTGTCTGGGTGATGCAATTGCTGGAAGTGTCATTAATGGTGCCCATTGCCAGACTCCAAGATGGCTGCATCCAGCTTTTCACAAACCCCCTGAAATGAAGTCATGACCCCCAAGGGGGTCCCAACCAGTGATGGGATTCAAAGAAATTAACAACCGGTTCTATGCCCATCTGGCAGTCACTTTTAAGTGGCTATTTTTAAATTTTATATGTCCTATCACTCGTTAACAACTGATTCAGTAGGGTAGGTGTGAACCTGCTGGAGCCCACCACTGGTCCCAACCCCCACTTTGAAGGCCACTGCAATATGTGATCTAAATACATTGAAGTAACAATGCAAAATTTTCAGGAGCAGAATGCATCAGCTATAGAAAGAAGTGTGCATATGATATTTATCCCACTTGATTTGACAAGGATGGTAGCTCTAGGCTGGAAATGGCCCACTGAGTGGTATATATATGCAGTTATAAATGAAAGCTAAGTTTTCTTCAGAACCTTATTGGAGAATTTAAATATCAAGGAAATTTTAAGGTCATTCATATTATAGTGGAAGTTTTCAACCATAGGGATTCCCTGCTTATCTGATGGGTTAGGGCAGTGGTTCTCAATCATCTTATTGTCATGACCCCTTTATAAGTTCCTCATGTTGTGGGGACCCCCAACCATAAAATTATTTTTGTTGCTACTTTATAACTGTAATTTTGCTACTGTTATGAATTGTAATGTAAATATCCAATATGCAAGATGTATTATCGTTGTTACAAATGAAATGTGTGTTCTATGCACACACTGAAAAACAATGGGATTTATTTCAGAGTAGGCATGCATAGGAATGGGCCCTGAGGCTGCAATCCTATCCACATTTACATGGGAGTAAAGGTCCCCCTGACTATAATGGGATTTATTTCAGAGTAGGCATGCATAGGATTGGGTCATGAGGGTGTCAGTCAGCCCCAGTGTGCGCATAGCTACAGCCAGAGGTCTGGCAAGCCTGACCTGGCCCCCTGCACCAGGGGTCTTTAGGCGACCCCCAGAAAACCTCTAGGCAACCCCCAAAGGGGTCCCGACCCCCACTTTGAGAAACGCTGGGTTAGGGACTGGAGTTGTGATGGATGGATGAAAAGTGAACCCTGATGCTTCAGATGCTTTTTTAGCTAAAAAAACGGCAATTGCTCTTTTTATTTTGCTAATTCCTGTTGTCACACAAAGATGTCACACAAATGGATTCTCACTATTTCCATTCTGGAAGGAGTTAGACCAGGAGCTAAAATGAGCATGCATGCTCTCTCTCACAAACATATATACCAAAACAGTCTGAATCACCATGTCACTGACAAATCAACATGAGCAATGGCTACTTTAGCCTTTCAAACAGCAGAGAGAGGTTGAAAGAGCGGAACATGTGTAGAGTGAATGAATGATTTCTGGGTCTAACTGAAAGGTGATGAAAGTGGCAGCTACACATTCTTACATCAAGGACTTATAAATGGTAGGGTCAAGGGGGCAAACTGCAGTGGGAAATGGCAAGATGGGAAATGGTGAGGAGTGGCAGCTACTCCTTTTGTAGTTATTTTCCACTCTGGGCTGCATCTTTCACCTCCTCAGAGGAGACGAAATGCAAGGTACAGAGTGGCGTTCTATTGGAGCAGCAACCATTTGTGCCATGATTCTGCACTACTGGAATCATGCTGGGAGAGGCTTCAATTCAATTCCAGAAGTGATTGTGGTGACATTATTATGGTAATGTTATTAGTTCCTTATCAGGGTCAGGGATGTGCCAACTTGGAGGTGGCCCCAGCTGAAGAATAGCCTTGGAACATTTCTGCTATTAGGAAAGAAATAGCAGAATTCCAAGAGAGTATGAAATTAATGTCATGTTTTCATGGAAAATATGGATTCATGTATGGAAAAATTGCTTCTGAAATAGAAGATGGGCTTTCACAAGCCATTTGAAGAAATGGGGTCTATATTTCAAAGTGGGGTGAAGTAAAAGTCATCCCAAGAAAGTCTAAACATTCATCATTAGATTCTCCCCTCTTTATAAACTCTATGTTTTTAGGATAACCAAACAAGGATAACAAAATATAGGACAACTATTGTGTGATGGCACAATTTTGAGGTGATTTCACTAATCCACATCAATTTCAAAATGTATACAGTGGTACCTCACTTAACAAGCGCCTCGCTTAACAAGCATTTCACATAACAAGAAAAAATTTCCAAGAAATCTTGCTTCACATAACAAGTTCCACTTCACTTAACAAGCAAGAGCACTATGGGAACGCATACTCTGCAGCCCTGACGCTTCTCATCGAGGCTCTTTAAAAGGGCTGCTGGCGAGTGCCGCTGCCTCTAATTGCCCCCAAGTACCCCCACCGACCACCTTGAACCTCCAGCAGCAGCCGAGGTAATCCTCCCAGGAAAGTGTCTTTGATTGCAGCCTCCTAACTATGTCTACACAGAAATAAGCCCCATTATGTTAAATGGGGCTTACTCCCAGGAAAGTGTCTTTAGGATTGCAGCCTTAGGGTGCAATCCAGAGCAACTACGGGGAGTCCTTGCTCTGGTGTAAGAAAAATTTGCTCTGGATTGCAATATGAATTTCCCATAGGTTTTCACTAGGTGGTGCCGTAACTACGGGTACACGTTATGCCTCTTATGTGCTCCCGTAGTTACTCTGGATTGTAGGGTTTGTAGACTTCATAGGATCATGCATATTGAATGTATGTTTTGAATTCAATTCCAGTGTTTTGTCATCATTTTTACATCCAGTTAATATTTTTATATGAATATTTTGGAGGTTGTGGAACCAATCGTCTGAGTTTCCATTATTTCCTATGGAAAAATCTGCTTCACTTAAAGAGCGTTTCATTTAAAGACCATGCCTCTGCAATGAATTAAGCTCTTTATGTGAGGCACCACTGTATTTTAATAAATCAAGAAAAATGGCATAATTAACAGTTTTCTTTCTGGGCCTAGCAGCACACTCCAACCTAACAGCACAATCCAGAGTAACTATGGAACCTCTTAAGTAGATGTAAGAAAAATTTACTCTGGATTGCTCTGTGCTTTTCCCATAGGTGGTGCTGTAACCGCGTCGATGGAAATGTCTCTTACGTCATCGTAAGAGGTCCTGTAGTTACTCTGGATTGTGCTGTAAATGCCAACAAATGATTGTGTTGTGACAATATAGCAGCACTAACACTTTGTGTCTTGATTCTTACGGAGGAAAGTTGTTGAAGGTCTCCTTGGGATAAGGGGATATTTGTTGAGCTGCTTGATATTTGCTGAGCTGCTATGGGTCAAGTTGGACTTGTGCCAACTCAATCACTGGCACAAGTCTGCATTGATCCCGGAAGGAGGCTCAGACCTGGGAACAGGATTTAGGGTCTACAAAGAAGTAAATTCAACCATCGAGTTCAATTAGCTCTGTTCCCAGGGAACTTATAGGATTGACTATAACTTATAGGACTTATAGCCATAAGAATGCAGAGAGAAAATAGTGAGATAATGACCTTCCCCCTTGCTTGTGTTTGATAAAAGGTCACACAGATTAATCCCTATTGCTACATGACCAATATCACACCAAACACTTTCTGCATAGTACAACATTTGTCTCCATCCTTGATTTCTAAGCAGTTTCTATTAATCACGCACAACAAAACAAATGATTCCACCAAGGAATGAATATTCACATATATAGTCGATCATAATCTTTCCTCCGTAAAAGTAGTGTTGAATGAACAATGCGATTCTCCCGGCCTGGATTTTATTTCTAGGGCAACATCCTATCTTTCTAGGAAAGGTGTTTTGTGGTTGGCCGGAGTCTCGTTCTTTGTGATTGAGCTGACATAGTTGAAATCTTGCCAAGGTGAGAGAGCATTTCAAGTTCAACAAAGAGGAAAGCAGCTTGGGTTAGTGCCACTTTAAAAAAAAAAAAAAGCAAAGCTTTGCAAGAGAGATAGAGAGACGGGAGCAAAAGTTTGTGCAATTTTGAAATGTGGAAGAGCCACATGTCCTTGGCTCCTGAGAGTGCGGGCTGAAGGAGAAATCTTTTACACCAAAGAATCTTTTATTTTCCCCCCCCCCTAATACAAAGAGATCTGAAGTGAGTTGAAATTACAGAAATTACATTTAACAAAAATAATAAGTGGCATCTCAGATCACATTTCTCTTGACTTTGAATGACAGAACAAGGGATGTTTCAGAAGTGGGAACTGAAAATGAATGAAATCAAAGGACACAACGGGGGAAGGCTACGTTGAACAATGAGTCAAGAGCAATATGAAGACAGGGTAAGGAATGATGTACAGATATTTACATTTGGAAAGGAATATCCACTAGTAAAAAAAATCTGCTTTTTAAAAACATTAGCTTCAACACCACCAGCCAGAACTCTGCAGCTGTTGATGGGATTATTTATGATACTACTTTATAACAAAAAGTTATAGGTGTTTGCACAGATGCCTTGGGTAACCTTTGGGGAGAAAGGTGAAATGCAAATCTAACAATAAAATAAATAAACAATGGTACCTGCATTACCTGAGGGCATTTGTATGAGGGCATTTATATGCAAATGTATGCATATGTACATGTCATTAAATTGGAAATAGGTGGGACTTCAGTATCCACTGATTTGGTTTCCACTAATTTGACTCACCATGAATACTGAGGTCCACTTTTAAATGCCTTGTAACAAGGAAAAAAGCATCAAAATCTAATTTTCCACCTTCATAAAGCAGGCCTCCGTCAGTCTTGAAAGACTATGGTATCGTGCTCGGTGCTGCATACGCTGCATGCGAAGCACGAAAGCCTGGGTTGGATTGTTATGGAGGAGGCTGTTACCCAAGCAGCAAATCCCCCCTCTCCACGCCACTGAATTAGTCCAATGGAAAGGCAGAGCCAATACGATTGGATCCAGCTGGCGTCGCAGAGCTGGGCTAAGAACAGAAGCTCACCCTGTCTTGTAGGGCCGACCCGGGTCTCAAACCCTGGCCTGCTGGTTAACAGGCACAGCGTCTTAGCCGCTTGCGCCACCGTGATGCTAAATAATTTAACTAACCTTCCACTAGATTCTATTATTTACCAAAAGGAGAGGAACAAGGCACACCCTCTTGAGCTCCACACCAACACTGCTGGAAACCCAACAGTGATAGCCGAAATCCAGTTGTTTTGATATCCAGTTGTTGTGCTATCTGAAATCTAGTTGTTTGTTCTGCTATTAGATGGTATGACATTGCTGTCTTACAACACAGGTGATGCTGCAGCCAATACTGACATGTTTATTCAAATATTTAAAGGACATGCAATTATCAACAAATATGTAGACAGATCAGGGAAGGTGATTTTGAAGCTATTAGTAAGCGTGTTGTAATCTCTTGCTCTTTCGTGCAGCAGATTTAGGCCATTTGGAGGACAAAACACCTACCAGGGCAATGAAGTGAAATTCAGTATGGAGGAATAATGAGGATAAAAGATCCAAAATGGCAGAGGGTGCAAACACTGAATAACTTGTACTTTAAAAAAACTGCATATTATCTCACTGAAGGTATTATAAGCCTGCAATTTTATTCACCGGTCCAGCTGAGTGTAATAGCTAGGAAAATATTTGGTCTCTTGGGTAAAAGGTGTTCCCAAAATAGCCACTCAATCAGGGTCAAGTGTGGTGATGATAGACTGCGGGTATTTACTGACAAGCCAGCTGAAAGAAACAGCTGGTTTGCAATATTCAGGATTGATTACGTTACACGATTCCAATTTAATTTCAATGGGTGCAGTGTGTGTAGGCATCAAATAATTTGAAAGGCGACAAAGATAATCTGCCGAGGTATCTGCTGTTCATGAATTATACAGTTTTATAATACAGTATCTCATTATACGTTGCTGGCTGGAATCTCGTAAATCTAGTCTAGGGATACTATTAAGGTAATGCACACACAAGGGAATATGTGCCTTATTGGAGCTACTGTCAAAGTGTAATGACAAGGTAGAAGCATTGTGTGTGAGAGGGAGTGTTTCCACATTGTTAATGGAATCTGTTTCTTTGGGTGTTGCTATTATGTTTTCAATATAAAGTTTGAAAAAGAGTAATAACAGAACCCTACAATCCAACTATTTGTCATAACAAAAATTCTCTGATTAGAACTGTTGCAAACTGGTGCTTATCTGCTCATCATCTCCAGGACTAGCGTTTCTATGGCATACCTAGACAGCTTGTTTCATAATTGTCTGACTTTGGGTATGATAAGGAGTATCATGCAGTATTAAGGTGAAATCTTTTTTTACTGTGGGTAGGAAGTGTGGTCTGATGGCTGAGCCAGTGCAAGCCTGAAGAAAGATAAGCAGGTCCAGCTGAAGAATTGTCTTTGGATGGCAGACTTCGGATGGAGATGGTGAAATCTCTTGATAGACCTTGTTCACTGGGAAAGAGTCTGGGGCTACAATCCTAAAGACACTTACATGGGATTAAGACACACTGAACCCAATGGGGCTTATTTTTGAGCAGTCATGGTTAGGATTGTGCCCTGGTATGCAGAGGATGGTGGCACCACATTTACAACATGGGTCCATTAGAGGTAGGGTTGCCATAATTCTCTCCCACAAAATAGGGACAGGACCTTGTGTTACACTTGCCAATCCCCAAAATGGGGATTGTCCCTGTTTTTTGGGACATATGGCAACCCTGATCAAAGATAATGATGCTGGCCACCCCCTTCCTGATGGGACTGGCCAGCCAGTTTTATCCCCCCCGGCCAGATGGTCCAGCCAGGGGAGATGTGCAGGCAGCCATTGGCTGCTAGGGCTAAGGAGGCGGCACCAGACTGGGCATCCGGGCTCTGTGCCGAAGGGTGCCTCAGTCGGCTTTGGAGCGGCGTCCTGAGCACATCTCAGGAACCCGCTCTGGGCAGGTTGCGTCTTCACCTGCTCGCCGGCCCCCGGGAGACAGGCTGACGCGGAGAGGGTTCGTCCTCTTAAAGGACGCCTCCGCTTTGGGCTTGGAACACGGCTAGCGCGTTCTGCTCTGCCTGCCCCAGTCTTTGTTAGATTCCTCGCGGCTTGGAGAGGGGCCCAGGAGCGAGGCTTGAGACCTGCCTCGTGGTCGCGGCGGCCATTTTCTGGCGGCGGCCATTTTGTTTTGCCTCTGGGTGCCTCGTGGCCGGCTGCCATCTTGGGGCCTGTTCTTTTGGCTCCCCTCCGGTCTTCTTACTGGTGCTCCACATTTGGGGCTGTAGGCTGTGCACTTGGCAGTGCCTCTTCAATTTTGCTCCTTATTAATCTGAGGACTTCTCTTCGGGGGATCCTTCTGCTGGTGGCTGGTGCAGGTGCAGCTGCAGCTGTTGCTGCCTATATCCTTTAATGTAAAACTAAGATACACCCAGAGTGGTTGTGTTGTGTGTTGTTCTTTAGGGTTTACACTATGGGTAAAAAGGCACAGAAGTGGGGTGGTAGACGCTCCCAGACGCTCTCCTCCTCCTCCACCTGAGCCTAACTCTTCGGATGAGGAGTTGGAACAGATGGAACATAAGGCTCTGGTTGAGCGCTATAAGGCGCTTGAGAAGGAGTTCAAGGAATGGCTGGAGGGCAGGGGTGATGGGGGCTCTGGGTCATCTTCAGTGCCGTCCACTCGTACTTTTACACGGAAGGGTAGGGGGGTACTAATGTTTGCAGCTCGCCCATCCAGGTCTAGCAGCCGGGCTTCTCTTGGTGGTGTGGCCCCTGATCTTCCTCATGATTCATGCCTGCTCAAGCAGGTGCATCTTCCTCCTCAATGGGTGGTGTTGCTCCAGGTGAGGATGAGGAGGAGGATGCTCCTGAGATTGTGGGATGTTGGGAAGAACTGGAAGTTTCTTCCCCTCCCCCACCTAAGCAACCTGCAATGATGGTCCCCTGGTGGGTTCCTGGTTGGGGGGCGCCTGGTTGGGGAATACCTTGTTTTCCTTGGTCGCCTATGGGTTTTAGTCCATCCGATAATCCATGGGTTGGCATGGGGCGTTTGGCACATCAACGTGGTGTCGGTGAGGCTGATAAATTTAGGTGTTGGCCTTCTTGGGAGGAAATTCGGAGGTTGGCTCAATATGGTGATGATGAAGAAGGCCCAGAGGATCGCCCTTATGGCAGCATTGATTTGCCTCTGGGTGGCCATTTGGCCATGTCAGTGAAGGAGAAGATCTGGAGAAGTGATTATATGGACCTCTTCAGTCTTCTTCAATCTGAACCTGAGAGGGTTCCTAAAGTTGGGGAGCCGGAACGAGATGCTGAGACCACTAAAAAGAGAAGGGTTGATCATAATTGGACCAACTGGCTCTATGGATACTGCATATATATGGCTGTAGTAGTCCAGTTGCGACCTAAGAGGGCTCCTGCTTTAATTAAATATTTGGACATTGTCCACAGAACCTTCAGGGATTTTGGGGGCCAGGCTTGGCTTCAGTATGATAAAAACTTCTGCCTTCGGGCAGCCAATGACCCTGCTTTGTCATGGTCGGTTCCAAAATCTGAATTGTGGATGCAGGTTGTGGCTACTGCCAAACCCATTCCGGGTGACCACTCAGACAGCGGTCATTTGATTGCGCGCAATGTGGTGACACAATCCAAGGCGTCTTCGGGCGCCTTGGGGGTTCAAGGTCGCCGCATCTGCTTTGAATTCAATGCCTCAGGTACCTGCTCCAGAGTTGGGTATCTCTCCTCTCATACCTGTTCAGTGTGTGGAGGCAAACACTCTGCCACCACCTGTTACAGGGGTAGGGGAGGCACGCCGTTGGGTGGCAAGGGAGGTGCCAAAGGTGGCGGGGGCCAGCCTGCACTCCCAGCTCCTAGTAAAGGGGCCCAGCCAGATTAGGTTAGATGTTTTGGCTGGCCTGCTGAGGATGTATCCGGATCAGCAGGCAGCGGGTTACCTGTTTCAAGGATTTTCTTCGGGTTTTAGGATCCCTTCACCCCCACCGATGAGGGCTTATTGGGATGCTAACCTTAGGTCGGTAAAAGGTATAGAGGAGGTGGTCAAGGCAAAGCTAGCCAAAGAAGTTGTGGCTGGTAGAGTGCTTGGCCCTTTTGAACCCCCGCCTTTTGCCAACTTAAGGGTGTCTCCTTTGGGTGTGGTGCCCAAGAAAGCCCCCGGGCAGTTTCGGTTAATTCACCATCTTTCCTTTCCTAAGGGAGACTCTGTGAACGATGGTATCCCTTCTCACCTGTGTTCGGTTAGGTATACTTCCCTGGATGAAGCAGTTTGCCATTTGTGAGGTTGTGGACCTGGAGCACTTATGGCCAAGGCTGACACTGAATCTGCCTTTCAGCTGCTCCCAGTTCATCCAGGTGATTTCTGCCTGCTGGGCATGTGGTTTGAGGGGGGTTACTACGTGGACAGGGCTCTTCCAATGGGCTGTTCTATTTCTTGTTCGGCCCTTGAGGCCTTTAGTACTTTCCTTGAATGGGGCCTCCGCTTTAGATCGGGTTTTGGGGATGTGGCTCATTATCTGGATGATTTTTTGTTGATGGGGGCTGGAGGTTCTGATGAGTGCCACTGACTGCTGTCATCTTTTCAGAACCTTTGTGTAGATTTAGGTGTCCCTTTGCCTAAGGAGAAGACCGAGGGCCCTGCCACTTCGCTTACCTTTTTGGGGATCAAACTGGACACTGTGGCTCAGTGCTCCAGTTTGCCTGCTGATAAGCTGGCCACCTTGTGTGGCTTGTTAGATCAGGCCCTGAAGGCGGGGAGGTTGACTCTTCGGGAACTCCAGGTTCTGGTTGGGCACCTTAATTTCACATGCTGAGTTGTTGCCCCGGGGCATGCCTTCCTTCAAAGGTTGTGTGATGCCATGATTGGTCTGAGCGCCCCTCATCACAGGGTGCGTGTTTCGGATGAAATGAAAGTGGATATAAAGGTATGGCTGATCTTTTCGTCCGATTTCAATGGTGTCTCCTTTTGAAGGGAGGTACAGTTCCTTAGGGCAGACCTGCAGGTTCATTCTGACGCTGCGGGTGGTTTCGGCTTTGGAGTTTATTTTCGGGGAAGATGGTGTGCTGAGCCCTGGCCTGAGCATTGGCGGGACAGCAATGTTGTTAAGGATCTCACCTTCTTAGAACTTTTTCCTGTGGTTGTGGCTGTGCACATCTGGGCTGATCATTTCCAGAATTCTAATATTAGGTTCTGGTGTGACAACCAGGCTGTGGTACATGTCATCAACAAACAGTCTTCTAGGTCTCCAAGAGTTATGCGCTTGGTACAGGCTTTTGTTTTGCATTGCTTGTGCATAAACTCAGTAGTATCTATTACGCATGCCTATTGTGGTGTATCTTTCTGCTTTTGCTTTTGCAGCTGGAGTTAGGGGAGTGAGGGATTCTACTCGGAGTTTTTGGGTGCAGCGCATGCTGGAAGGCATGAGGAGTGCTCGGCCTCCTGTCCCTGATAAACGGCAGCCGGTGACAGTTCAGATCTTGACTGGTTTGTTCGAAGCTTTTGGGAGGTATTGCAGCTCGGACTTTGAGCGCGACCTATTTCGGGCGGTGGCCTTAGTTATGTTCTTTGGGGCTTTTTGCATTAGTGAAGTGTTGGTTCGGTCTCGTTTGGCTGACCCAGCTTGGGTCCTTTGGTGGTCGGATCTGACCATGGACCAAGGGGGGTTTACATTTCGTCTCCGCAAGTCTAAGACTGAACAGAGAGCAGTTGGGGCTGTGGTCAAGCTTAAGGCTCTGCCACATCATACTTTGTGTCCTCTGAGGGCTCTTACCAGGTATCAAGACAGGGTTCTCCACTTTGTGGGTCCCCTTTTTCAGCATGCTGATGGGGAGCCTCTCACTATGTTTCAATTCAGGGCACTTTTTCAGTGGCTATCACCGCTCTTGGGCTTTCCAACAGGGTGTACAATGCGCACTCCTTGAGGATTGGGGCTGCAACTCTTGCTGCCGGTTTGGGTCTCCCTGTGGAGGTCATCCGCCACATCGGGCGATGGCGGTCAGATGCCTTCAAGTACTATGTGCGTAAAGGGGGTCCTTAGCGTGGAGTTGGGTTTGGTTTTATTGCATAGTTCTTCGGGTTCTTCATCACTAAGGTGCACATGTTGTGCAGTTATGTATTTACCTTCTCTTTGTTTTTCTTGTAGATGCACCCTCCCATCGTCCTCTCCGAGTACTGGTCGTTGGCCATTCCATCCTCTTCTGGGCAAGAAAGAGGGCCGAAAGCACGGCTGCCAACTCCTGCCTGGGCATGGGCCTGAACATCTGTATGTTTTGGGCAGTTAGGAGAGGCATGGGGTGGGGTCAGTTGCTCCCGGTGGTTGAGGAATTTTTGCAGGGCAACCCTCCTCCATACATTTTGGTCCACCTAGGTGAGAACGATCTGACGCAGAGGTCGACAGTGTCGCTCATGCTTCAGATCAAACATGACTTGTACGTTGTCTCCTGGTGGTGCCCTGGTATTCGTATTCTCTGGTCATCCTTCCTCCCGAGACAAGTGTGAAGAGGAGCCTGGAATATTCGAAAAATTGATTTGGCCCGTCGGCGGGTAAACACTTACGTGGCTAGATTTATTGGGAGTTATTGGAGGGATTGTCATTCATCACCCTACTATTTCCTGGCAACTGCCCCACGTTTTTAGACCAGATGGGGTGCATCTTACGGCCCAAGCTTTAGATGTGTTTTTACAGGATTTGGTCAGGGGACTGCTTTACTGTCTTTAGTGGGGCGGTGGAACCATGTGCAAGACAGGTTCCCCATGTGGCAGGTATCGTGCTGGAATAGGCAGGATAGGCCATTGGTGACTGCCTGAGATAGCAAGGATCAGGGTGATGCAGAGCGGGCCTAGTGGTACCGAACCAGACCTAGGCCTATGCGGCCAGCCCTGTATCTGGGATGTAATATAGGCTCTGTCAACTGGGCAACTGGTTGACTGAGCACCCAGCTATCTCGACCCTGGAGTTGGCGATGATGGGCACCCTCCGAAGTGGGGGTGTGGCCTGAGCCAGGCTTTCGCCCTTCCCTATTTTTGTAGTTACCAGCACAACGTTGTTAGCTGTCCCCTGCTTTTTATTGAGGTTAAATAGTGGCCCTTAATTCCACATCTGCCTCCGTGTACTTATTCTGCGTCGTGGGGGGATAATTGGTTCTTTTCATGAGAGTCGCAAGTCATACATGTTTGATGGACCCATTTCTCTGAAGATTATGCTTGATAATATCAGTGGAACTGCTGCAAACAATATGGCCCCCTCCTGGACTCAACATCCCCTACTCCTCTTTCCCCCTTAATTTTGGGAAAATATTTCATGAAGCATCACTGACCCTAATAAATTTCAGAAGTAGTTGCAGCTGAACTAACAGTGAAACAGTCGATCTCATAGCAACACTAAGCTAATGCAGTGCTCCAACAGTTCCCTTTAAAGTAGGGTTGCCATATGCCCTGAAAAACAGGGACAATCCCAATTTTTGGAGATTGTGTTCGCACATTGGAAATAGGACACAGGGTCCTTTCCCAGTTTTGTGAAAGAGAATTATAGCAACCCTACTTTAAAGGAATAAACCTTGGGGTAAGTGGGGCTGGCACAAGCGGTTAAGATGCTCTGCCTGATAACCAGCAGGCCAGGGTTCGAGACCCAGGTCAGCCCCACAAGACAGGGTGAGCTCCTGTCCTTAGCCCAGCTCTGCAACGCCAGCTGGATCTAATCGTACTGGCTCTGCCTTTCCATTAGACTATTTCAGTGGCGTGGAGAGGGGGGATTTGCTGCTTGCGTAACAGCCTATCCTCCATAACAATCCAACCCAGGCTTTTGTGCTTCACATGCAGCGTATGCAGCGCCGAGCATGATACCATAGTCTTTCAAGACTGACGGAGGCCTGCATTAGAGTCAACCATTGTGGTTAGGAAATAAATCAGAAAATCTGATATCAACACGTGCATATCAATGCATTGCTGAAGTATAAAGTATGCCTCCACACATTCATATGATATCTAAATGCCATCACAGTGTAAAAAATCATTTGGCAAAGGTCAACTGATAATCTGGCCTACGGGGACACTCTTCAAACAATTAACATGTAATCCTCTTTGAGATAATGAAACCATTTCTTTATTTCTCCCAGCAAATATTATGATGTTTAATAATTATGTTAATCTACAATTCATATTCACAACTCATTTGGCAAAATAATTTTGTCTGTACATTTTTTTTATTGCATAAATATTACATCACCAGTGATCACACACTCACTCCACAATTAGGTTGTTTGTGTGTGTGTGTGTGTGTGTGTGTGAGAGAGAGAGAGAGAGAGAGAGAGTTACAATGTATGCAGCTGAACCAAGCATAACTAATTTTAAAAGAATAGTCCTTTGAAATATTGGAATTGTTCATATTTTTAAAAATAAACAAAAGATTACAAATTCTTTTTCTCCTCTCATTCTGGAGAACAAGTCCATTTAACAACAGGGGTCAATTTTCAGACATTTGGGCCTAAATCCATGACGTAAGAACGGTGCAATACAGTAAAACCTTGGATTGAGAGAAACCTGGATTGAAAGCATTTTGCAAGACAAGTAAACTTCCTAATAAATTTTGACTTGCAATACAAGTGATTCTTGTATAACAAGTTAAAAAAATCTCAGCTGGGATACAACCAGTTTTACCCTACAATCCAGAGTAACTATGGGAGCACGTAAGAGACATTACATGTACCCATAGTTACTGCACCACCTAGTGAAAACCTATGGGAAATTCATATTGCAATCCAGAGCAAATTGTTCTTACACCGGAGCAAGGACTCCCCGTAGTTACTCTGGATTGCACCCATAGTGCTCTGCCAACACCTGCTCAGCCTCTCCTAGAGATCAGCCTGTGCATGTGTACTGTAAAGTAAGCCCTATTATAATCAGTGGGGCTCACTCCTGTGTAAGGGGGGGCAATGGAAAAGAGCCAAAGAGACCTAGCCTTGCATGTCTACTCTAAATTTAGCCCTATTATCATCTGTGGGGCTCACTCATAGGTAAGGCGGGCAGATTGCAGCCTGAGAAACTAAGTGCAGGTTAATTTGTTTTATTTTTCTTTATACTTTGTCTTTTCTTTATTGTTTTATATTATATTACAGCATCATAATCATTTTTATATGAATACGTATTTTTGAGTTGTGGAATGAATCGTCTGAGTTTTCCATTATTTCTTATGGGAAAATTTGGTTTGATACACAAGCATTTTAGATTACAAGCATGCTTCTGGAACAAATTATGCTCTTAAACCAAATTACTATTGTACTAATTATCTCAGGAACTGGAGAAATGAATTCCTGTTTTATTTTTAAGTCTGGTTTTCACTTGCAAAATTCTGAAGCTAGTTTACAAAACACCAGACTCCAGGGTTGCATAATTTCAGCATGAATAGAAAGCTTCCATACATTAATCTGTCTTTTTTTTCCTTTCCCCATATCAAACTCCTACTTAACTGAATGAGAAGTGTCACCCATTATTAATTTCAGACTAGACATTTTAAGAAAAGAATCTTCTAGATCAATGATGGTATTCAAAGAAATTAACAACCAGTTCTATACCCTTTTGGCAGCCACTTTTAAATGGCTATTTTTCTTAATGAGAAAATATTTTACTTAATATTAATGAGAAAATATTTTACTTAATGAGAGTTTTATCTCTCATTAACAACTGGCTCTATAGAGTAGGTGCAAACCTGCTGGAGCCCACCACTGTATCAAGATGCTTGTAGAGCCAACAAGTGAAATCAAGGTAAGTGGTAACTTGAACTGAGAAATCATTTATAGAATAGACCCTAGATAAACATACAATCTTGGACCAAGAGGAGAGAAGATAAACGCTGATGGCTGTCTAGCCCCCAAATCCAGAGTAAATACTGGAGTACGTAATAGACTTTATGTGTACTTGTAGTTACTGCACCACCTAGTGAAAACCTATGGGAAATTCATATTGGAATCCAGAGTACGTTGTTCTTACACCGGAGCAAGGACTCCCCATAGTTACTCTGGATTTTGCCCTAGGTGACACAAACCAAGGAGCACAACCTTAACCATGTCTACTCAAAAGTTAGCCCCATTGTGTTCAATGGATCTTACTCCCAGGAATGTGTCTTTAAGATTGCAGCCCACATGACCTAAATATGTAAATTAATTATAAGGTAAATTAAGACTGCAATCCTAAAGACACTTTCCTGGGAATAAGATCCACTGAACACAATGGGGATTACTTTTCAGTAGACATGATTAGGATTGTGCCCTAAGGGCTATCTGTGTACCCGATAAATACGGTTCAGAAAAGAGGATCATTTGCATGTTTTAAATTTCAATCTTCAGGTTGCAGTAAAGTTTCTACCAAAGCAAAATATTTTCTTTTATGTGAACATTAAAACTATGATCAAACATGGTTTCAAATCGCAACTTGAAATCTCAAGAGTTCTTAAAGTTTTAAACCTTACTATGAATAACCCCGAAGACTTGGAAAAATTAGCATAAGGAAATGGAACATCATAAAACTGTCCACAGGCACAATCCTAACCAACTTTCTTGCACTTACATATCTGTGCCGATTGGGCATGTGTTGTTTCCTGCAGTTGTCGGCAGTCACAGAGATCTCCTTAAGGTAGGCGTCATTACCTTCACCATAGTGCTGAAAAGTTGGTTGGGACAGTACAGAATGAATTACAATAACACATTCTCACAGTGTACATGTATGCAATGGCGTCTGTGTGTCTGTCTGTCCGTCCATCTGTCCATCTATGTAGAGACAGATGAAGTTTATAGCCTATATCCTAAAGTGAAATTAAGCCCCTTGCTCCAGAGCAGTTAAGATGATCTTCCGTAAGATACCACTAGAGAGTGACTTAACTGCGTGGACCCGTAACTGCAATGGATTTAGCCCAATGTGCCAGATAACATTAAGGGATGTCATAAGTGATCGCTTAAAAAAACTAGTAACAGTTAGCCTTTCACCGCCAAAATATAGCCCATCTGTAGTAAAAAAACAAATTATTAAGGGACTGTTTAACAAAGCTGTGATTGTACAGATGGTTGAGCCCTAACCTTGTTGTCTTTCAATAGAAAAACTCTTCATGGATCTAAGCCATAATTGATCATAACAAGCACGTATTATCTATAAATAACCTAATCAACATTCAGTGAGGAGTTGCATAAATGAGCCCATCTACACGTTGCACCTTATAATGAGCCACTACAAGACTAATGACTTATTAGTGCCACAGGCGATGAATGATTAATTAGTCAATGCAAAAGTGACTTTTTAAGGGTCTAATTGCTACCTTTCCTAATTTCTGAAGGTTATGCAGAATGAATGCCGTGTTGGCATATTAGTACTGATATAACAGTCTTTTGTTTACCAGCAATGAAATTAGAGTGTGGAGTACAATTGAAAAGCAAACTATACAGTATATGAATTATCTTTCTTTCATTTGGGTTCTCAAAAATATATATATAAAAAATGATGCTCTCTTTTTCATTAGTTTTTTTTTAAAAAAAGAATGGGATGTTGGTTGCTGGCAATGGTTATTTGCACCCTCATTCCTACGTTAATCTCTATATTAATCTGGGGAAAAGCTGGTTGAAAAGCTCTGACAGGTGGGCTGAATAAAATCTCTGAGGGGTGGAAGTGTTTGAAAAATGGTGTTATTCAGTGCTATTTTTCTGGAAAATAGGTGCCGGTACTCACCTGCGGGACTCACAGGTATCACCTGTGTTTGTGTCTATGTGTATGTATGCCGGTACTCACCCGCAGAGGTGCCGATACTCACACAGAGGTACCGGTACACCATATGGGTGCATACCCTGTGAAAAGACCCCGGTATTCCATTGGTGCCTCACAAAAAGAGCTTAATTCGTTCTGGAGGCATGCTCTTTAAATGAAATGCTCTTTAAGTGAAGCAGATTTTTCCATAGGAAATAATGGAAACTCAGACAGTTGGTTCCACAACCCCCAAAATCATATAAATTAATATCATATAAAAATATTAACTGGATGTAAAAATGATGACAAAACACTGGAATTGAATTCAAAGCATGCATTCAGTGTGCATGATCCTATGAAGTCTACTTAGGTTGCAATCCTAAAGACACTTCTCTGGGAGTAAGCCCCATTTACCACATAGTTAGACATAGTTAGGAGACATAGGAGATTGCAATCAAAGACACTTTCCTGGGAGGCTTACCTGGGCTGCTGCTGGAGGTTCAATGTGGTCGGTGGGGGCACTTGGGGACAGTTAGAGGCAGCTGCCTCTGGCACCTCCAGGCAACTGCCCCCAAGTTGGGGACAGTTAGAGGCAGAAGCACTGGCCGGCAGCTCTTTTAAAGAGCCTCCATGTGGAGTGTCAGGGCTGCATAGCACATGTGCCCATAGCGCGCATGCTTGTTAAGCGAAGTGGAACTTGTTATGTGAAGCAAGATTTCTTGGAAATTTTTGCTTGTTATGTGAAACACTTGTTAAGCGAGGTGCTTGTTAAGCAAGATACCACAGTATTTATCTTACTTAGAAGCCCATTGTGTTGAGTGTGGGTTATAATCCTATCTTACTGGAAACATACATCTCTATTGATGTGTCTGTTCTTGTATTAAAGGAGTTGGTTTTCTACAGGTATCCCCTGCTTTCTGACAGTTTGTCATTCATTCAATGCATGTTCCACTCTTTCAACCTCTCTCTGCTAGGCTAAAGGCTAAAATTGCTTTTTCCGTGTTGATTTTGCCGATGACATGGTGATTCAACGCATGAGTGTGAGAGGGAAAGTATGCTTTTGTTCCTGGTCTATTTCTATTCCCAAAGGAATTAATGAGAATTCATTAGCAGAAATCATTGAGTTTCTTCAGGAATTTGCAAGATATAAAAGGTATTTGCAATTTGATAGCTTAAAAAAGCAACAAAATCAACATTTATAAACTAATAAAAGACTGGTTTCCGCTTTTCAACCATTTTCACTTTTCATTTCAGCTCTGGTCCCTAACCTGTCAGATATATGGGGGATGCCTGTATTCCAAATAGTACCATGTTCAAACCCCGACACTTCCAGTTGGGCAGAGATTTTGCTGGAAACTGTTGGACAGCAATGTCAGTCACTGTTGACAGTAATGATTTGGACGGACCCAAAATATGATTTGATAAGAGAAAGTTTCCAGCTTTTAAGGGGAAAGGGAAAACCAGAGGATCCGTTGTAGGACATACGTAGACCTCAGAATTCCTTGGAGAGTTATTGCCAGCTAGTACTAGTTGGACTAATGATCTGACACAGTATAAGGCAGCTAACTAATGTACTGGGTTTTCCCATTTTTTAAGGTAATAATTTTCTTATGGCAAGATCCTATAAAAGCCTTATGTCATAATATTTTATAATCTATCAGTATATGAACTGGGCAGCTAGTCCAGCATTCTGTAGGTTAATCTGTAGGTTAATCCCACCAGTGCAAAGTCCTGGAGACCTGGGTCCAGGCAGCCCAGTGAACTTCCAGCATCACTAGTAAGCTGGCAGTGGGATAGATCCGGGTGGATGCAGCAGAGAGTGGGCTTGAGGCTGGGATGAGGACTTGGTGGGAATTACACACACTAGATTGTATCTCCCTTCCTAGTCTGTAGGAGCTTCAGATGTATGCCAGCAAAAGTACTGGTAAAGGTCTAAGATCTATTGGCTTACATGGAGGTAAATAAAAATGGCTTTAACATACTTTTCCCAAGCTGCATGGTCCCCATACAGCACAGAGAGCAGGCTGAGATGGAAGTGATGCACATGGCTCCAGAAGGAATAGGACTGGGCTAGTTTCTAACACTGTATAACTGCATAAATGGCCCTCACTTAGACCATAGGGTTGTGAAGGAATGTAGTCTGGAAGAAGCAGGCCTGATGAGTCTCATATAAATTGAATTAAGCCTCAATGCACTCACCCATGGAAGCATTTAACTCTTAGTATCTGGTGTATGAGCTTCCCTTTAATAGGAGGATGAAGTGGCAAAAGGAAAATATGATAAATGTTAAATTAAACCATGAACTATTTTATCCTCTCTTATAATATTATGATATGGAGTTGTCCAAGAAAACAGATTGTCAATATATTCAGGATGTGTGAAATTTATCCCTTGGTATCTCTGAAATTGTTTTTCCTTCCCACATTTTCAGATATCTACAAGAAATCTAGAAAATGCCTTGGATAGTCTTAATTTCACAAATAACTTCAGTGCATGCAGGATTCTTGATTTCCTTTTTTCCCCACCATAAAAAGTTATTGTGCAAATTCCTGCACATTATAGCAGGAACCAGGGGATACAGGTTGATTGGTTGCATTACTTATGGATGCAAATGTACATTCAAATGCACATTGGAATGCACATCCCCCTTGAGGGTAATACAGTGATGACAGACCTCCAGATGTACATTCCAATGTGCACTCCAAAGTAGATTTAACTTCTGTTTTTATCTTCCTTTCTGCCTGACTTGCAGAAAGGTTTCTGCATCCAGCTGCCAATCTCCCTTCCCCAATGGAAAGGTAATGTCATAAAATGAAGAAGTAAAAAGTTTCAGCATTATTGCAGAAGAATAATATCCATGTTGGAATTACAGCAGTGGAATTACAGCTCGGGACCACCTAAAAGCAATATTTCATGACACAGCACAGAATTATGATATGAAATCCATTACTACCATATCAGTGCAAGACTTTTTAACACCAGGACTCCCCTTTTCAAAATTACACCATATCAGGATCAGTGGTGGGCTCCAGCAGGTTCGCACCTACTCTATAGAACCGGTTGTTAATAAGACATATAAAGTTTAAAAATAGCCATTTAAAAGTGGCTGCCAGATGGGCATAGAACTGGTTGTTAATTTCTTTGAATCCCATCACTGATCAGGATCCACCTAGTTTTATGAAACTTTTTTTTTAAAGTGACCAAGAAAGAAATTATAATTTATTAAATAATAAAGAAATTATTATTTATGTGCAAGTAATACTTTATTTATTCTTTTGATTTTTTTTTTAAAAAAAGATCCAGGATCAGTACCAAATCTTACCAACCCCTGACACTACTGTGAAAGGGGTGTGAGCAACGGAATAAGAAAGCAATCCTTTTAGAGGGGGGGAAAAGGATGTCTATTGATCTAATTGGGTTTACAGGACACTGGTTGAGCCGTCTTTTCTTGAGAGACAAATTATGGCCTAACTCACGCAACGCTTTCTACATACTTGAAGATAACAAATACCGGCACAGTACATTTATGTCAAAAGCAGACAGAACATTATTAGCGACTTTAATTTTAGGAGAGCTATGTTAGGGTCTCCTTGGAAATGCTGGAAAGGGAACCAAAGCAATTGCATCTAAAATTAATACATCTAATTAACATCTGAGCCCTCTGCTAATGTAGGTCATTTGCGAGAAAAGTGCTGGTATAATTAGTGGACCAGTGTGAAGCTGAAGAGATATAACACAAAATAAAGTACTGGGAATAGCATCCAATGTCTCTGTATTTTTTTGCGTACGTGATGGTAATCTATACTGTAATGCAAAATGAGATATGCTGTGCACTTATGAGCACATATGGAACTGAATAAGCAAAAAAACTAAAACTAAAACCTGTCACTTTCCAATTAGCATTTACAAATTGAAAAGACTGGTGATGTTCATGAAAATAGTGGTGTCACTAGGGGGTGAGGAACACACCAATAATGCATATAGGGGTGTGTGACACCACAACCAGCCAAAATTGTGGTTGTCAAAAATAATACCAACATGTAATAATATACTGTCCGTGTAATTTACAGCAAAATCCAAAGGGAAAAAAAGCATGGAAATATCTCTAGTTTGTCAAAGGTTATAGCCAAAAAACCACCAGGGTTGGAGCAATGAAGCATTGCCATACCCATCAGCTGGGGTGTTGCCAGGACCAATGCATGGGAAGAGGTCCATTATGGCAATGACATGTTTGCCTTCTGCACCAGGTGACGCAAACCCTGTTGATGCCACTGCATGAAAATAAAATAACTCAACATCACATGGAACTCTGTGAAGGTGTTAGTGATATAAATTAACCCACATACCACTTCTGAATGCCTTCACGCCATCTAAGGAAGGAAAGAGCACCTACTCCTCTGCTCGATTCCAGGCAATTTCTTTTTTTACAGATGACAGTGCCCTATTTTAACAATATGACATAATCCAATTAATAATCTGACCTTGACCTACAGATCACGTAGTGAGTATTGCTGATTTAAACTCATCATCCAAGGAATAATGAACTGCTCAATGTCAAGTGAGCGGGTGGTATTAAATGTTTCTCTAATAACAGGGCTTGTCCTGATGAACACTGCCAGAATGTGTGTAGGAAGGAACCCAGCACTTTGTTTTAGGGATGGCACAAGGATAGGAAGCTACACCAAACAAACTATGAAACTCTTAAAGGGACAGTCTCCTTAGAGCAGTGATTTTCAACCTTTTTATCCCACGGCAAACTTAACAAGGCACTGAAATTGTCAAGGCACACCATCAGTTGTTTTTACCATTGACAAGACACACCAGACTGTTCAAATCCCACAATTTTCCTATTAATGAATGTCAATCCCCAAATTCCTGTGGCACACCTGAGGACAATCCATGGCACACTAGTTGAAAATCGTTGGCTAGGAGGTCCCCATCACCCACCAGCCTGGAGCACTCAACACTATTGAAGGAATTCACGCTGCAGCCCAGGAGAGCTAAGTTGTAGTCCAACACTATCTAGCACCATCCCAATACAGTTTTGCCACTTTCTTTCTTTTTACCTGTGGCCAGAGGCATCACTAGGGTTCATATCACCCAGTGTGGGAGCTAATCGCATCACCCCATGATGCATGTACCAGACCATACAGAATAAACTATAATATGTACCAGACCATACAGAATAAACTACACCATACAGTGTACCAGACCATACAGAATAAACTATAATATGATATGCACAGCCTAACTGCAGTGGAATCACTAGAGGCATCCAGATACCATCCAATGGCATCACGATGGACTCATTTCCACTTTATCTTAATACTGTATTTACTCAAATATAATGCTCATCTTTTTTAGCCAAATTCCATCTCCACAATCAGAGTGTGCATTAGATTTGATATTATTTAGAATTGAGTAAGTACAGTATTTTGATTATTAGTATGGGGAGTGCATTAGATTTGTTGGTGCATTATATTCAAGTAAATATGGTATATAACAATATACGTCACCTAATAGAACAATAGCCAACAAAAACCAATTGCCAACTTGATGAAACAACTGAAGAGTTATGTTTTAAGCTCTGATATGAGCTGACCTACTAACACTTCATTGGTTCCCTGTTGTGTCATAACAACACCAGCCCTACAATCCAGAGTCACTATGGGAAGACATACGAGGCACCCTACAATCCAGAGTAACTACGGGAGCACATAAAAGACATTATGTGCACCTGTAGTTACTGCACCACCTAGTGAAAACCTATGGGAAATTCATACTGCAATCCAGAGCAAATTGTTCTTACACCTGAGCAAGTACTCCCCGTAGTTACTCTGGATTGCACCCTTACTCTGGATTGCTCTATGCCTTTCCCATAGGTGGCACCATAACTACATCGGTATAAAAGGTCCCATAGTTACTCTGGATTGTAGCCTTAATTAGCTCTGAAAAATCAGTTTTGAATTAAAGAAATCCTCTTTTTGTTACATAAGGAAATTGTGTTTCCTTTTCCTGGTTAATTGGTCGTAACATTTTAAATAATAGAGATAATTCAACAAAGTTTGTTTCATCACATTTTGATATAATAAAGATATAGCATGACTATTATTATAGCATGATATAGCATGATTATCATCCAAAGCATGATTATATTCATAAATAGAATTTTTTGAAAAGGTTTTTGTCATTTTTGCCCCAAGTAGTGTCACTCACCGAAAGTGTCACCAAGAGAACTGTGCACCCCCGCATCCCCTACTGATGCCACTGACTGGAAAATGGGTTGCACCCTGCAAAAGGACAGCCCCGAAGATCTCCTCCAAGTAACACAGTAGTTTCGTAATTTTTGAACAAACTTTAAAAAAATTTAAACCAGGGAAAAGCTCTTTTAGGCTAAAAACTTTACCCCTGAACCGATTGCTATTGTAACAACCCTGTGTTCACCCTGTGTACAACCCTGTGTAACAACCCAATGAGCCATTGGAATAATAAGACAGCCAAGGCAACACAAGCTTTGTGGTGGAAAAGATCCTGAGTTTATGTTTTGATACAAAGAAGGATCCATCCACATATGGATTTATAGAACACTGGAAGAAGTTAGCAGGATCAATCCTATCCAACTTTCTAGCACCGATGAAGCCACAATGCCATCCCAAAGTAATGGAATACATGGCCTTGCCACTCCATTCAGCCCCAGAAAGTTGATTAGTATTGGACAATTTGGCTAATATAATTATAGTTTTAATATTCCAGTAATTTTATAACTCAAACAAAAGAACTGCTCAGCAAAACAAAGCCTACAGAAATGGTAATGCATTTGAAGACAATCTCCATAAAAAAGGATGAGTGTTTCAAAGTGATTTATAAAAGGGCCTCTGATAGCCATTAGGAAATATATTTTCAAAATGTTAGGCACGACGTAGGTGGCTTTTATGTTTTTCTGAATAAAACGTTAATTAGGAGCCTATGCACATCTGTGCTAGGCTGTGCATGTATGGTAATAGACAATAAAAACATGGAGGTTCATTAAAGTGATCAAAGAGAACTGCACACCCTTCACTCCTCTTAATAAGTGTTCTGGAGAAAGCGAGGATGTTTTGAAAAGCCCGAACAGGCCTCACCATTAGCGTAATAAGTGACTGTAATTAACTAAATCAAGAAAAAGACAACTTATTTGCAAAATAACTTCCCAAATTAAAATCAACGTTTGACTGCAAACACAATGAGTTTTTGGCTCATGAAATGCTAATTAGAAGGAGACCGCAAACTATTACTTTTTAACAGAATGAGTCCACTGGACAGTGCCCGGTTGAATGTCTGAGTGAGCCATTCTCTGTAATCAGGTAATGTCTACATTCCCAGAAGGGAGAAACTGGCTATATTATAAAGCATGTTACATAACATGGAGTTTTAATCAAAGGAGGGGGTGGAGAACCAGCACTTTAAATCCCCACTGATTTCATGGGACAATTAAGCTTCAGTCTCTCGTGCTGGCTGGTCCATGTCTGTATTTATTTCATAAATAATTGCTATGAGGATTATAATCAGAGTTTATCCCTGGCATTCTCTGACTATGTAGCAAGAGGACAAGTGCCAGAATTTTTTTTAAAAGTCTGATCTGAAAGACCTGCTTCCTTGTTTGTCATTGCTTTAATGTGTTGAATCTGGAATTGGGCCAGATTTTAGCAATTGTTCAGCCTTACTTTATGGGCTAGACCTAACCAATAATATATGATTCTGATAGGCTCCACACAGGGTGAAAACAGTTGTAATTCTTTTAAAAAAACCAGGATTCATGTCCTGGCGTGTTGCCAGCAATACTGTGAACCCAAATTCACAGTTACACAGCAGAGGACAAACAAGATGTTCCTTTAAGCAGATAATGGGGGCCGACATTTAATTTCGATAACTCAAATATTGGAACAAGAACTATTGTATGTAGGTAGGTGGGCTTTAACCATCTGCCCTTATCATGCCAACCTGCATTTTTCCCAGCTATTTTGACATGGAAAGAGACCTCAGCTGGCACCTGTCCAGTATTACCTTAACATTACAATAGTAAATGAAAGACATCAGGTGTATGTGAGCAACTACAGTTCATGCCTTATTATCCATTGTGGTTCTGTTCCAGAATCCCAAGTGGATTAAAGAAAAAGTAGATTTTTTAAGGAATCAGTTAATTGGCTACCACATCTCCTTTTAAGGGGATGCAGTTTTTTTTTAGGAACAAATCAAGGTTAGTTCCAGGATGAAGAGGACAACTTATTCCTCAGTGCTATTGCTAGAGGTTTACACACCTATCCACCTGCTAGCAAAATTCACAAATATTCATGACCTGCTGTTCTCTGTCATAAAGGGAGGAGAACAATGACACACTACTACTTGGGGAACGATACTGTTTCATCTTAAAACGACTGCAAAATTATGACAATGAGGAATAACGTTTGTAGCATTTTGTAGAGTGTTCTGAAACATTTCTCTTCCTTAATTCTAAATTCAAATGTGCATGCTAATATTTTCCTAATTTTAATGACAATTGTGTCACCTGATTCCAAGGATGGCATGATGCCCAGAAAATGTTTCGGTTAATTACACACCGAGATGATCTACTCTTTGGATTGTCTCCAGGACAAAGGCCTTGGTATATAATTAAAAACAATGAACAATTAACTTCCATCAAATATAACATGAAGGACAAGCACAGTAAGTTTTGATATAAATTGTAACAAAAAACCACAACCCATTTCCTCCTATAATATGACCAAGTAGCCATGTGTTTAGATTTTACGTCTATGATAGTGAAAGCTGTAAATATTCCATTACTGCTTCGTCCAATTAAATTAACAAAAAAGAACAGATCAGCAATATTTCAGAATAAACCACTATCAAGAGCTGCAATTTGAGAGTCTGAACAAATTTTTTATAAGGTTTGATATGAATTCTAGGCACTGATTCAAAAACTCATACTAAAGAATTGACCCTATAATGTCTAGTTTTGGAGATATGGCATAGCCTCATAAGTTAATGGTTCCTTGAAGCCTCTGCCCTGAGACTAGAAGACAGAAGCTGCAATCCTATGCATATTTTCCTGGGAGTAAGACCAAGTGGGGCTTACTTCGGAGTAGACATGTATAGGATTGTGTCCTAAAAGGGGGCCTGGACAATCCTTTAACTTCTCATGTTGGTTGCAAAACCATCTTGCTCCTGTCGATTTTTCTCAACGTGCTGTTTGCATTACAATGATTGTAAGCAATACAGGACTTGGGTATTTACCATGTAAGGAAGGCTGCTACTTTTGTGTCTTTATAAAACAGAGAAGGGATGCACTGAGGGAGTAATTGAACATGCATACTAATTCAAGGACCTGTTGTCCTTGGAGGAAGGGGAGTTACAAAGTGCTATCGTCTCTCTCAGAAGGGTTATAATAGGCATTCCCCTGTCTTCAAAGGGAGGTAGACTAAAACAATAAGGAAACTGATAAAACACATGACCTCCTTTCTACATTCCTCTATTCTCCCCTTCAATACCATGTACAGTTAATCTAGATATCTGTTGCTACCTTAAGGCATCTGCCATATAAATATTTATAATGATCCATCAATACTGCTGGGGTTCTCATCAGTCACTGCAGAACAAGTTCTTTTTTTGGACAGTTGTTACATTAGATCACATACCAAGAAATTATAATTCTTCCAGACACACCTCTTAATCTCTTCCAAGGTCATGTGCAGGTAAATGCATTGGCTGCAATCCTAAAGACACTTTCCTGGGAGTAAGACCCACTGAACACAATGGGGCTTACTTTGGAGTTGACATGGTTAGGATTGCGCTCTGTGCCACAACTCTCTCTCTCTCTCTCTCTCTCTCTCTCTCTCTCTCTCTCTCTCTCTCTCTCTCTCGTGGCTTGTTTCTTTTTCCAGAGTTTTGTTCACATGTATGATGAGTAATCAAAGATGGTACCCTCTAACTTCATTCTGAATGGGGCAACCATTTAACCACATCAGTATTTGATTACATTATTCTGCTACTTAGGCTGCAATCCTAACCTGCAATTAGACTTGCAAAAGCCCTGGCATAAGTCATGTGCTGACCTGGGAGGTGTCACAAAAAGTGTTATAAGGCACTTCTGCCTCTCTCTTGGGGAGGTTAGGCCAGTGCATAGACATATGCCAGCCTCCTCATACCACCACAGGAAGATATGCCAGGTGATTTATGCCGGCATAAATTAGTTAAGATTGTCTTCTCAGGGCACAATCCAGAAGTGCACTTGGGTTACTCTACCTTTCACTGGGCTGACCCAACTGCAAGATGGACCACTGTAGTTTTTTCTGGAAAAGGCTTGGGACAGTCTAAGGCAACATATGCTGCCCCAAAACAGGTGGACGTGGGCTGCCCTAACTGTGCCAGCCTAGGCAGTTCAGGAAAGGTATGTTGAGGGCATGTTGAGCATTGCCTAGGGCAGAGCAGTTACTCTGTATCCAGAACCTGTTTCCAGGGCAGAAATGCCCTCTTCCAGCTCCTCAGAGTTATACAACCTCAGGAGAAGGTATAGTAATGAGTAGACCCACAGGGGTCCATGATAAAGTTGAGTAAGAATGGCAGTGTTGACAAAATATCTGAGCTCTTGGCCATTATCTGCAACCCCAGTCTCTCAACCTCAGGCACAACTACGGCAGCTACTAACCTGTGGATACAGCAGTCCACTCCAACAACACCCTGCACCAATCCTTCACTGGAGGATTGCTGGACTCCAGTCTCAAGCTACAGTTGTTACTGGTTGTCAAGAACTTCTGGGCTTCTTTATAAGGCAGGCACCACAGATGTTCCTTGTTCAGTGTGATCTGAGAGGGGGTCTCCTCAGGAGCAAGCCCTTCCCAGTTGTCACTGACTTGGTGCCTACTGAGCATGCTCTGGAGCAGTTAGGGCAGCCCAGGGTTCCTGATTTTCTGGATGCAGCATAACTTTCTGCTCTGGATTCAGAATAGTTGGGGCAGCCCAGCTACCGCACTCCTCGCTGCCCTCACTCTGGATTGTGCCCTAGTTATACATAAGTGATACTGCAAAAATTTAACTATGTTTGGAAGGATGCAAAGGGTTGTACCAGGTATTTCTCATGCACACTGGTTGCCCAAGTCCATTCCCAAGGATATACAAAGAGTTCTTTGGCTGTACACATGAGAATCCAACCCAAAGCATTCCACTGTACAGTTTTATTGTGGTCTCATCAGGCTTTACTCTAGCAATAGGAAGATCTCTAATGGAAGGGAAGAGCTGCTGTTACATGCCTCTGAGATTTTTAAGGGATCAAGAGCTTCAGAGCAGTCATCAAGAGTTATATTCACTCTTCCCCCAATAAATGCACTTCCTTAAAGCACTGGCACAGAACATGGTTTATGGTTCCATAGCAGCTCACTTTTTTTCTCCGTAGCAATATTTATATTTTCACAGAAATAATGGAAGGGAGGGATGATCTTAAATTTGTGTTTGCATTATTAGTATCTCTTCTTACACCAATTAATGTAATTGCTTCTCTGGCAGCTTTTACTGCGATGTGAAGCTGATAAAAAAGAAACCAGCCAGGAGGCAAAACAGTTTAATATTAAGATCTTTAGTAGCCAAAAGTAAATTCCCACCAAGAAATATTTTACACATAAGAATGCCATTGAATTTCAGTTGATTCCATGCCACTTAAGAAAGTTATTTAAAATGAGAGTGCCACTGGAACTTGCACAAATCATTACATATGTTGGGCTCTCTAACCACAGCTACAGAAAATAAGTGCAATTTTGGCTGAAAGCCTTAGCTATATGACAAAGAATATAAAAAGTTGGACCAAAAGGACACTCTAAAGTCAAGATTTTGGATGTCCATTTAGTATGAAGTGAGTGTAACACTACAGAAGGAATTGGGATCCCTATAGAGCCACTGTAATAACCTTATTTTTAAGTGCACTCTTGCAGAATCACTTTCCAGACAACCAACCACTCACTTAGGGCACTCCTGGCCCTACTTTGCCAGCAGGAATTCTTGTTATGGTTTTAAATAGACCTAAGTTATATTTAATTTACAATTCATTCTAGAACTGTCTGCACCCAGAGTACATTATGTTGGCATTCAGATGAGAAAGGTACCATGGTTTTTCTGAAGGTAACACAATGATAGAATCATCAGACTTTAGAAATGTGACTTATTTCTAAAAAAAAGAAGAGATAAAACAAAACCCACAATCTAATTCAATACCTGAATTTTCAAGCAGGTGTGATGTCATTGAAAGAAAGGTGTTTTATTATTCAAAACATACTGGTTCTTAAATAAAAAAAGAAATTTTAATTATCCTTGTCAAATTAAGAAAGAAAAAGAAAGGAAAAAGCAGGGAAGCAAATGATTCACAAGCAAGCCTGATGTACAAATAAAAGTGCAGGAAACCATAATGCTAAGACTCTGTGCATTAATTGTTGTGCTGACCAAAGGATCTTATAAATATTCTAAGCCACTCCCTTTAATATCTGTCTTGGGAGTCTATTCAGCATTGAGGAAGTAGGCTAACGTGACCTGAACCCCATCCACCACCTGGACCAGTGTGTCTCATTCCATGCATGAACAACCCACCTGTTTCTACCTCTGATTTCCATTCACTCCTCTGGTCCCTCATTTTATTCTCCGCACTTTCCTGTTTCCAATCACTTCCCTGCACTGTCAGTCTGCAGGGGAAAGAGGTCAGCAGTAGCGTCTGCAACTCCTACTTAAAGTTGCCTTAATTCTCTTCCACAAAATTGGGACAGGACCCTTTGTCCCATTTGCCAGTATGTGAACACAATCCCCCAAAATTGGGATTGTCCCTTTTTTCGGGCCATATGACAACCCTATCTCTACTGAATCGCAACTCAGTTGCGTGTCCCTGGATTGAGTCTAACTGAATACCAGGTGGCAAATGCAGCGGGCACTTCTAGCAGTTCACCATCATGAGTAAGCCAGCCCTATTGATTGCTACCTTATGAGAATATTGTCCTCAAAGGAAGCATATTTTGCTTGCAAAATATGTAAGTTCAGCTCTGCATCACTTAGGGCACAATCCAGAGTAAATATGGGGAGTCCTTGCTCCGATGTAAGAACAAATAACAGCTGACTTACTTCATTTCTATGAAGAAAGTGGAGAAGGAGGAACAACCAACTAACCAACTAAGATCACCATCATGTGACATCTATATATATAAAAGAGAAAAGTCACTCACTCACTGACTCATTCACTGACTGACTGACTCATCACCGCCCTGCCAAAACCGGTGGGCCTAGAAGCGTGAAGTTTGGGGTGGGTGTTCCTTCCGTGACTGAGGGGTGCACTAAGAACCGGTTTTCGGAAATTCCAACCGGAAGGGGGTGAAAAGGGGCACAACGCGTTTTCCTCGCTATACTTTGCATTGAGAATTGCTGACTCAGCAACATTCCGCCCCAACTGCTGGGCCTGAAGCATGGAATTCTGGGAGTTCCTTCTGTCACCTGAACTCCCACCAAGAACCATCTGGAGAAATTAACCCTTCAGGGGCTGAAAAGGGGGCAACGTGTTTCTGTCCTATACTTAACATGGGAGACTGAAAAACATCCAGCCAATTTGGTGCTCAGACCCTGGTGCACTGGGGGATGTTGTTCGGAGGAAGAGGCTGCACTGGCAAGGATGCTGCGCATTGGGGGAAGTTGCGCATGGGGGAAGTTGCGCATGGGGGAAGTTGCGCATTGGGGGATGATGCACATGGGGGGATAATGCACATGGGGGGATGATGCACATGGGGAGAAGTTGCGCATGGCGGGATGATGCGCATGGGGGGAAGTTGCGCATGGGGGAAGTTGCGCATGGAGGGAAGTTGCACATGGCGGGAAGTTGCGCATGGCGGGATGATGTGCATGGTGGGTGATGCGCATGGGGGGATGATGTGCATGGGGGAAGTTGTGCATGGGGAGATATGCGCATGGGGAGATATGCGCATGGGGAGATGATGCACATGGGGGGAAGTTGCACATGTAGGAAAGTTGCGCATGGGGGAAGTTGCGCATGGGGGGAAAGTTGCGCATGGGGGGAAAGTTGCGCATGGGGGAAAGTTGCGCATGGGGGGAAGTTGCGCATGGGGGATGATGTGCATGGGGAGATGATGCGCATGGCGAGATGATGTGCATGTAGGAAAGTTGCGCATGGGGGAAGTTGCGCATGGGGGAAGTTGCGCATGGGGGAAAGTTGCGCATGGGGGAAAGTTGCGTATGGGGGGAAAGTTGTGCATGGGGGGAAGTTGCGCATGGGGGGATGATGCGCATGGGGGGATGATGCACATGGGGGAAGTTGCGCATGGGGGATGGTGCATGGGGAAGTTGCACATGGGGAAGTTGCACATGGGGGGATGGGGGAAGTTGCGCATGGGGGAAGTTCTGCATGTAGGAAAGTTGCGCATGGGGGAAGTTGCACATGGGGGGATGATGCGCATGTAGGAAAGTCCAAATGGGTGGAAGTTGCACATGGAGTTGCGCATGGGGGGAAGTTGCGCATGGGGGGAAGTTGCACATGGGGGAAGTTGCGCATGGGGGATGTTGCACATGGGGGATGTTGCGCATGGGGGGATGTTGCGCATGGGGATGATGCACATGGGGGATGATAAGCATGTAGGGAAGTTGCGCATGGGGGAAGTTGCGCATGGGGGAAGTTGCGCATGGGGGAAATTTGCGCATGGGGGGAAAGTTGCGCATGGGGGAAAGTTGTGCATGGGGGGATGATGCGCATGGGGGGATGATGCGCATGGGGAAGTTGCGCATGGGGGATGGTGCGCATGGGGGAAGTTGCACATGGGGAAGTTGCGCATGGGGGGAAGTTGTGCATGTAGGAAAGTTGCGCATGGGGGAAGTTGCACATGGGGGGATGATGCGCATGTAGGAAAGTCCACATGGGTGGAAGTTGCACATGGAGTTGCGCATGGGGGGAAGTTGCGCATGGGGGGAAGTTGCACATGGGGGAAGTTGCGCATGGGGGATGTTGCGCATGGGGGATGTTGCGCATGGGGGGATGTTGCGCATGGGGATGATGCACATGGGGGATGATAAGCATGGCGAGATGATGCGCATGGGGAAGTTGCGCATGGGGGAAAATTGTGCATGGAGGGAAGTTGCGCATGGAGGGAAGTTGCACATTGGGGGAAGTTGTGCACGGGGGGAAGTTGCGCACGGGGGGAAGTTGCGCATGGGGGAAAGTTGCGCATGGGGGAAAGTTGTGCATGGGGGATGATGCGCATGGGGGAAGTTGCGCATGGGGGATGGTGCGCATGGGGGAAGTTGCACATGGGGGAAGTTGCACATGGGGGAAGTTGCACATGGGGGGATGGGGGAAGTTGCGCATGGGGGGAAGTTGTGCATGTAGGAAAGTTGCGCATGGGTGAAGTTGCACATGGGGGGATGATGCGCATGTAGGAAAGTCCACATGGGTGGAAGTTGCACATGGAGTTGCACATGGGGGAAAGTTGCGCATGGGGGAAAGTTGCACATGGGGGAAGTTGCGCATGGGGGATGTTGCACATGGGGGATGTTGCGCATGGGGGGATGTTGCGCATGGGGATGATGCACATGGGGGATGATAAGCATGTAGGGAAGTTGTGCATGGGGGAAGTTGCGCATGGGGGAAGTTGTGCATGGAGGGAAGTTGCGCATGGAGGGAAGTTGCACATTGGGGGAAGTTGTGCACGGGGGGAAGTTGCGCACGGGGGGAAGTTGCGCACGGGGGGAAGTTGCACGTAGGGAGAAGTTGCGCCTGGGGGGATGATGCACATGGGGTAAGTTGCACGTGGGGATGATGCACACAGGGGAATGTTGTACATGGGGGTAGGTTGCGCATGGTTTGTTGATGCGCCGTGGAGGATGTTGTATGGGGAAGTTACTCCCACAACGCGGGTACGCCTTTCGCTAGCTTTATATAAAGGATGACAAGAAAATCTTCTGTGGGAGCAATCCAGAGTAACTATGGGGAGTCCTTGCTCTGACGTAAGAACAATTTACTCTGGATTGCAACATGAATTTCCCATAGGTTTTCACTAGGTGGTGCCATAACTGGGTCAACGTAAATGTCTCTTACCCGTAGTTACTCTGGATTGTAGTGTTAGTGACCTGCCAACTAATGACTGAGTGGATATATGTTGGCGGTCATTAGTCAGCAATTAGTGATTTAAAGAAGCAATTTTTTTTTGGGGGGGGGGGGAAAGGAAATTATAAATTGTTAATCAGATGCTCTCAGAGTCACACATGACCTCTGTAAGCCTCAAAATGACCCACAGAAGCTTCCAAAAGCCAGGTTTTACAGAAGCTGAAAATGACCTGATAACCTTACAATCCAGAATAACTACGGGAGCACGTAAAAGACATTACATGTACCCGTAGTTACTGCACCACCTAGTGAAAATCTATGGGAAATTCATATTGCAATCCATAGCACATTGTTCTTACACCGGAGCAAGGACTCCCTGTAGTTACTCTGGATTGCGCCCATGTCCTTATTGTTTAGGAATCAAGGGTAAAATCCTAACCAATTTTCCAGTACAGAGATAAAGCAACGCAACTCCATGACTGCCCCACCAACTGCATGATGCAGGTCACACCCCACTGGCACTTGCACAACTGGAAAGATGCTGGAAAGATGGTCAGGGGAGACCCCCAGGTTTCTTAACAATGGGTTTGTGAAATTTAACCCTGTCACTAAAAGCACACGTGGAATTTTTCTACATAAATGCCTTAACCTGTGTGTTAGGGTGTCCACATCTTCTGGCCAACACTCTGGGTAAATCAAGCAGGCTAAGAAGGGGCAACTGTCAACATTCCAACTGTCATCAACATTCTACCTACCTACCTACAGTATTTATATACCGCTTTTCAACTAACAAGTTCACAAAGTGGTTTACAAAGAAAATAGAAAAATAATAATAGCTAATTAAAAGCTAAGGGGTCCCTGTCCCAAAAGGGCTCACAATCTAAAATGCAAAAGAGAACACCAGCAGAAGCCACTTGAACAGACACTGCTGGGGTGTGTAGGGCCAGTTACTCTCCCCCTGCTAAATAAAAGGGGAACACCCACTTGAAAGAGTGCCTCTTGCTCAGTTAGCAGGGGTCTAGTTAGCTACCACTGAAGATATAAAAACATGAGATGCTGCAAAGGGGGATGGTGTTTGTTTTTTTACTATTGTCAGTTATTGTATTGTATGTTTGCAAGCCACAGCTGCTACTAGTATGGTATAAACCTGACAGTGAGATGTTTAAGCATCAAACCTGGGTTGATATCATACTGATAAAGGGAGCTGATGTGTTTGTGTGCATGCATGTGTGAGTTTCCTAACTCAAAGAAAAAGTAAGTGGCCTTTCATACAAAACTCAGACTTAAGAACATATGAGCTTAAATTTGTGGATTACCCACGTATTTTGATTTTCATAATGCTTTATGTGGTGTAAGTTATTTGAACAATCTTTCTTTCATCATCTGCTTAGTTTGTTCCAATTTGTCACAAACCAACATTTGCCACCAGCAGGAAGGCCACAATTTTTAACAAAATAGTAAAGCTGAAATAAATTACTATCCCAAAAACTATAAAATAAACCTTGGGATTTACTTGAAGTAAACAAGATTAGTTCTTATTTTGTCTCTGATTGGTTGAGGAAAACAGAATGTTTCACCTCTTGGCTATTGGTTGAGGTAGTAACAGCTTACATAGGGCTATATTAAAATAACAAGTTGGCTGGTTCTGATAGTCAGTAGTTCATTTGACCACCCATATGGCAGCAGCATAAGTAATATGCATAGATATTAGGCAGTAGCTTGGTAAATATTGCAGCAGCTGCAATATGTAATGTAAGTGGCTCCTTCTACTCACTGTTGGAAACATTATAGGCAGCAAAGACAACATGGTGTCCATAATGTCTCCAACACCAAGTAGTTGAAGCTGCTTACATGGTATCAGTAATATTTACAGTTCCATCACCCTGTTAGCTATGCTATTGCCATATCATGCCATGTGCACTTATGATGTACATGTTGTTCTTGTAGGCTTCTTAAGGTTGTGGGTAGCGCAAGTGGTTAAGACACTGTGCCTGTTAACCAGCAGGCCAGGGTTCAAGACCTGGGTCGGTCCCCACAAAACAGGGTGAGCTCCTGTCCTTAGCCCAGCTCTGCGATGCAGCTGGAACCAATCGTATCGGCTCTGCCGTTCCATTGGACTATTTCAGTGGTGTGGAGAGGGGGATTTGCTGCTATGGAGCCTATCCTCCATATCAATCTACCCAGGCCTTTGTGCTTCGCATGCAGCATATGCAGCGCCAAGCATGATACCATAGACTTTCAAGACTGACGGATGCCTGCTGTTGTTCTTGTTTAGTCATGTCCAACTCTTTTTGACTCCATGGACTGCAGCACACCAGGCCCCCCTATCTTCCACCAGCTTCCTACAACTTAAGTAACTTCTCCCATAGTTAGCCTATGGAACATGCTTCCATTGTAAACAACAACAGAAATACAGTACACGCTGAAATAATCAGAAAATTTCTTGGAAAAAAATTATCTTATTGTTAGACTCCTTTTCTGCAATTTTAAACACACACACACAGACACACACAGAGAGAGAGAGAGAGAGAGAGGGAGAGAGAGAGAGAGAGAGAGAGAGAGAGAGAGAGGACCAAGGGAGTTATGGAATCCTTGTGAAAAACCCTATCCCCATACATTGTATAGGATTGTTGCTTCAATAGGAAACCGATCCCAAAGGCCCCATAGATCAAGGGAGCTGTTGTGTGGAAAAAGTTTGGGTACCACTGGGTCACTTCCTTGCTTTTCAGCTGCGTTAAGTGATATCTCTCATATCTCTCTGCATTAAGTGATATCTCTCTTATCTGGAAGCTTTCTCTTTCTCACGACATGAAGGTCCATTTACCCAGTAGATTTGGGATAATAGAAATCTAGCTATTATCACAGTGGCATGGAAGGTGATGGACATCAGTTGTATTTCTATTCCATTACATGGTGGATTCAATGCACCCACAGGAAAATTTTTTTCTTGTAATAATATCCTAAACATATTCTGTTGACTCTGAATGTGTGCACCAAAGAATTCCCCACAGTAGACAAGCAGCTGGTATTTAAGTGTATAGTCAGAAGTGTGCTATAATCTTAAGGGAGCAGGGGGAAAATGGAACAGTGTGTATGAAATTATGCTACTAAATTATATATCACCTCCAAAACTTATGCTTTCGGCTTCAAGTTGCATTTATCATTTTTCATTTTATTCCTGCTTTCCTTCCTACATATGGTGAATGATAGCAACAAACACATTGGAACAGTTGGAATACATTTCCCATTATGTTCAATTCTATCAAGCATTATCAACCTATACTTCACAGGTAACATTTTGCCAAATCTAGAAAGACTTCTGGTAACTCTAATTTTAAGATGTTTTAGGGCAGTTCCAATTATGTTTATGTTATGAAAACCTACTGCATTCTATAGGATTGATGTCAGAGGTTATCACCTCTGGAGTAGGGAGGGGGTGGCAGGTGGGCTGATCAGATCCCTGGAGATGACAGGAACAGCATTTCCTGGTCAACATGGACCTACACCAGCAAAACAGCTGTTGTAGGGCTAAGCAGAGCCATGGCACATCTGTTGAAGACAGGATAGCAACCTTAGAAAGTCAGATATTTAAAAAGGTCGTATACTATCTGTTGAGTTATTTGCAGTGACATATAGTGCAATCCTAAGCATGTCTACTCAAAAGCAAGTGCTATTGTGTTCAATAGTAATTACTCCCAGGAACATTTAGTTGGGATTGCAGCCTAAGAGCACAGCCCTAACCATGTCTTCTCAAAAGTCAGCCCCATTGTGTTCAGTGGATCTTACTTCTAGGAAAGAGTCTTTGGGATTGCAGCCTTACCCCCAAATCCAGAGTAACTACGGAAGCATATAAGAGACTTTATGTGCACCCGTAGTTACTGAACCACCTAGTGAAAACCTATGGAAAATTCATATTGGAATCCAAAGTAAGTTGTTCTTGCACCGAACCAAGGACTCCCTGTAGTTACTCTGGATTTTGCCCATATTCTCATATGCCAATCATAAAAGAGCCATTTGCAGATGTGTAGGCTTGAGCTTATTGGCACATAATTTTGATTAGTGAGAATTTTTGCAAGGGTGGCAATTCCTTCGACCTCCATCCCATTTTCTACAACAACAAAAACAGCACAACAAAGATAACAAATTTAGAATGTCCTTCTTAGGGAGATAGAGCAGCATTTTTGATTTCATTTATTGCCTTAGTTTTTTGGCTACACATTTAGTGCTTGTTTTATGGATTAAAACATTGACTACACTTAAATTCTGTTTTAATTGATTTTTGTTTTTTGATAAATTGAGCACTGCTTTAGGGTTCTTTTTTTCTCCTTCAGAAACACGGCTTACAAGCAAAATGAAATAAAATCAATACTTCCACCCCTTCTAGTTATTAACAGGTTTGCCAAATTTTTTATTGGTAGAGGTGCTTGTTTCCAGTGAGTAACTGGCCTAAAATAAAGCTTACTCAATACAGTGGACTTACTTATATGGTTTTCAAACACCTCTACTCATTGTCCTGCTCCTGCACTTAACATCAGCCTTATACTCAGAAATTTCACCAACTTTCTTCCTTAAAAAGGAGGCAAAAAGTAATGGGGAACATTCATCACTTAAAACCTATTCTTATCTACTCTGAAATCAACCCACTGAGTTTAAAAAAATTATTTTCTAGTAAGTATATACAGGTTTGCAACCTTAGCTTCAACAAGCTCTCATTAAAGGGTAGAGGAGCACAGTACACAACAAAAAAAATAGCAATGCCGTAAACTCTTTAGGTAGAGTTGGAAACGAAGAACATTCCTTGAATAAACGCAGATGCTACATCTCATTCTTTAAATGCAGCGATTGAGTAGCTGTCATCCCCACTACAATATCCTCAAGTGTTGTAGATTGAACAACCTAGCTACAAATTGGTCCAACAGTGGAGTGGCCTTCTTTCTCAGAAAGAGCTGCACTGATATAAGTGGAATTAATCCACTGTGAATGACCAATGAATCACTTAACTATATAAATATATACTCGTATATCAACACTTCAATGACAATAGTTATTCATGAGTATTGGCAAGAATTAGGCTAACTGCTGTACATACAAGTGTAAATCCTGTTTGAATTTAATATAATTTGCTCCCTTGTTTGGATTCTACTGCTATCACCTATAAGCCAACGGACTTGGTAATTGAGGCAAGTCTGTCGCCTGAGGGGGTGGTTCTCCTAATTAATCTAGTGCAGTGATTTTCAATGTTTTTCATCTCATGCCACACTACCACTTGTTTTTACCATTGTCAAGGCACACCATGCTGTTCAAATCCCCAAGTTTTCATATTAATAAATGTCCCTTCCCAAATTTCCACGGCACGCCTGAGTACTATTCACACGGCACGCTGGTTGAAAATCACTGATATAGTGGAAGAGAAAAGTGAAAACAAGGACGTTAAGAGGCAAGCACGCTATTTGGTGGGAGTGAACTATTTGGATGGGAGCCATTAATATTACCTAAAAGTATGTATGTTTCTCTTAGAAATTATATATAATGACCACTTTCCGAAGACAAACGTTCTTTACTTTTCCATGGTTCTATATTAGACTACCTTTTAAAATACTCTGACTTAGGTACATGACCTTTCTTGGTATTGGTTGTGACTACACTGCTGCCCAGAACCAACTCCCTTTTTCATTGTCCCAAGACAAGTCCAGGAATGGGCTGTTTGTAAATGTAGTATTAGTACTATAAGCCTTACACCCTTTATTTTATCTAATACCATTATCTGTAGAAAGTCACACTGGTATCAAGAGGACTAAAATGGGTAACGGTCTGTATAGTCTCCTACCTGTGGAAATTCTATACATCAAAAAATAAATAAGGCTCTTATGCAAGGCTTACAGTGGTTAAATATATCTTGGTGTAAAATTCATATTTTATGAATTATCTGAAGATTAATAGCCGTTTCCATTTCTTAACAGTGGTATGACAGAGATGAAGTGTTCAGCGTCTCAACAGAGAGTATGCAATTCATCTAAGTTTTTTTGCTTTCCTCATGCTCAACTTCGAAGGAATTTACAAAATAAAGTACCTTTTGGGTCAAAACCTAGTAAATCTATGGTGTTGTCTTTAAATGAAAAGCTGTATCTTCCTGTCAGGGTAATCTGTACATTTTTTAGGGTGGTGGGGATTTTTTGCTTTTAATTTAAAGGAGCTGGCAGTCTCCCAGCAGGGCTATATTGAGGAGAAATTCCTGCTGTTCCTACACCAGTATTAACAGAATTCCTTAGAACTGATGATGTACTTGGACAAAAAGTGGCTCATGGACACACCGGAGTCATAATGCAGCAGACCCTCGGAGACAGTCAGTGGCATCATCAGTTGCTTTTCCTTGAAATGTGCGCAGATTTTCAAACAGCTTCTAAATAAATAAATGAAGACAGGAATGAATATTTAAAATATGTGAATAAATAAATGGGGCACATAGTCTCTGCATCTTGCAAAACTCATTCACAGTCGGCTGATAAATAATTGTGGCCTAAATGTTTCATGTTGATTTACCATGTGCAAACACCTGACCATAGATGGGAATACATAACCCTCATGATTTGGGACTTCAGGATCACTTTTCTGTTTCAGTGACTTCAGAGGTTCTTTCTCAAAGGAGTGCATAAAGCAAAATGTATGTATGAAATGTACAGAAATAATACATTTATTTTCCTTATATGAAAAAGAGCAGAAATTGTTTTTAATGACCCAATAACATACTGTTTCATTCCCAAAATTATCTTCATCATCACTGTAAAGGTTTACATCATCACTGTGGCATACGCCTGCTTTTTACTCCAAATGCTCCAATTCTAGCTTTTGACTTTGCTCATGCCTATAAACCATGCCATTCCCCACTTTCTCCAGGTATTATTGGACAGAGATTACACTACAAGTTGGCTAGCTTTGGTAAAAGACTCATATTCATTAGCAAGCCTACTGATGACCCTCAAATGGGCTATCCCATTTGGGTTAACCACCTATGGGTTAACCCTGACACCCCCTAAAAGCAGCTACTACAGATCCTATTACAGATCTCCATTAGCACATGGGAAGGGTGGAACCATGCTGCAGCTATAACTACTAATAGGACAAATGCAGGACTTTGTCCGATGGCCTTCAGCAACGAGTGCCAACATTGCAAGGGTAATGCATTAAGATACCTGTTGTCAGTGTATCATTGTATCCATCATTTTTAGTTAGCTTATGATCATTATCGCACTAACAGTGCAAGCTGTCAAGACGTTAAACCAGCCTGTACATTGATTCACACATGGCACAATGAGCCACAATCGGGAACGAGAACTATTTTTGGCATGATCGTCACTGCAGCCCTCGCCGCATGTTATGGCTCCTTCATTTAATCAATGGCTGAAATGAGATCATAAGCTCTCTGGCAGAGCCACATACAACTGAGTTGCCTCAAGTTATTCGCTAGCACACTTCTGGGGGCTGTAAAAACAACTGCCTTCAGAAAAGTCCAACAAACTGTCTTACAAAATTGAGTAGAACAAGTTTAAAATACATAGAACGTGAGGATATTATGCTTAGATGGAATGGAGAAATTGAAAGCCTTTTGGCTCCAGACCTCATAGGCCTTTGCTAGTGTCAGACCCACACAGCTGGCCTGCCTCAATGACAATAAGAGTTCAATGATAGTATGAATCTGTCATTCCCTTAACCATTTTCCTTCTCATAGTCTATTTCAGCATCCTGGTCCCAAAGGCTCCTGATGAATTTCGGTTTTATGCCATCTCCATTATGTTACAAGTTCAATTCTGCTTCTATTCTCTTCCGCAGCATTCATTTGCTCAGAAATGAATTGGAAGTGAACGCACGTGATAGAAAGTGGAAGTTTCGGTACATGATGAAAACTTTCTTTCCATTTTACTATACTTAGGAAAAAGTATTGAAAACTTAGTGCTACCTTAATTGTAGATAAAGTTTTATTTTTTTAACATGAAGGGTGCAATCCATCATAATTCACATAGCTTATCTTCCTGTGAGAAGGTTGGTGTATGCCAGCCCCCCATCCGTGGGGCAGAAGTGTCTTATGGCAGTTTTGTGACACCCCCAACTCAGCACAGGACTTATACTGAGGCTTATGCCAGCCTAACTGGGGTTTAGAATTGCAGCCTCTTTCTCTTAGGCTGCAATTCTAATCTCCAGTTAGGTCAGCATAAACCCCAGCAGAAGTCCTCTGCTGACTTGGGGGTGTCATAAAAGTGCCAGGCACTTCTCTCTCACTCCAGGGAGGGTTAGACCATAGGCATATGCCAACCTCCCCACACCACCAGGAAGGATATGCCAGGTAAGTTAGGCCAGCCTAAGCAGGTTAAGATTGCACTCTCAATTTCATGAATCAAGAGTGTACACATTACTTTTTATAGCTAGCATGGCAAAGGAAAACAAAAAAAAGCAATTAAGAACTGGTTCTAAACTTTCACATCAGCCAGAATATACACTGTGTTACAGATAAGAAGGCTAACTGGTATAGGCCTTATCCAGTGGTGGGATTCAAATAAATTAACAACAGGTTCTATGTCCTAATAACCTAAATTAACATCAGGTTCTATGTCCCATTAGTAGCCGGTTCTCAGAACTAGGCGCTCATTAGCAAAGGGTTCTATAGAACTTGTGAGAACCCCCTGAAGCCCACCACTGGATATCGATCCACATGCATGGACAAGTGATTTGTAGTCAAGATGGGAATTTCTAATTAACATCCCAGAAGTCTTTCCCATCTTTTTAAAAGCAAAATATTGCTCAGTTTGTAGTACCCAAATAAAATGGTGGAATGGTTTTATTGTTTTCCTGCTTGATGATGTCATTCCCAACCTTGACATCACATCCATGATAATCACATCACTTCCATCTTAAAGACATCACTGTCAGGACACACTCACAGTATTTTAGAATGACACATACTGTCATTCTAAAATATTGGACTCCGTGCTAAAATTTTCTGAGAACAACTGTTTTAATCCAATTTTAAGACAAGGGTTTGGGTAACAGCAGTAGACTTTCAATCACCATAAAATTTATGGGTGCCATAACAAGGCAAACATGGATGATATATTCAGTAAGGACTTCATTATACAATGCAGAAAGGTTTAAATGATAATTCAGAAGGGGAAAAAAGCACTCAAAATGTTTGGCTATTTTTTTGTTACACAAAATATGCACGATAGCAATTTATGTCTGAAATATGCTTATGATCTCAGAAAAATAAAGCATATGTGCATGCTTTTCTCATCCATTTGGCTTCATAACACCTAAATAAAATTTAATTTTTCTATTAGGGCTGCCACCTGATTAAAGATTTTTATTAATTAACTGCATGGCTTTTAAGGAGTGAGTCAACCAATTAAGAATATAATAATTGCAAAACCTCAGTGAAGGTGCCTATTTATAGATCCTGAAGAAAAGGGACAGTTTTGAATGAGCATGAGATAACCTGCACATTCATGAGATAACCCGCACTTTAATACATAGCAATCCTAGAGTCATGCTGTGCCTGCAGCCCTTTTGCCAAGATTATGCTAACTGAAAATTGATTATCCATTGTCAGAAGGAAAATCCATCTTTAAAATCTTCTTTTAATCAAACCTGGGACACAGAATACATTAGGGCTAAATTGGTATTGCATGCAAAGAATTGGAAAGCCTGGCATAGTGTCAGGGTCAGGTAGGCTGAGCATAGGTCTTGAGCCCAAGCACATCAGAAATTGAGCCTTAATGCACCAATGTACCATTTTGGGGTAACTTTTGGGCAAAGGGGAGGCTTCAGTGTAGGGTTTTGACTAGATCCCATAGACACCTAGCACCAGAATTGTTCAAAATTCATAAACACATAATTTAGGTTTAAAATACTGGGATTCAACTGCTCTTTGGTAACAAAGATGGAAAATTGCATCCAAACTTCCATTTCACCAAATTTGACAGACAATGGATGGAACCAGTTTCTTTGTGGTCTGTATGATATTGAGATCATTAAAAGCCTATGAGCACAATCCTAACTATGTCTACTCAAAAGTAAGCCCCACTGTGTTCAATGGGTCTTACTCCCAGGAAAGTGTCTTTAGGATTGCAGCCTAAGAGCACAATCCTAACGTTGACTACTCTGAAGTAAGCCCCATTGTGTTCAATAGGTCTTATTCCCAGGAAAGTGTCTTTAGGATTGCCTAAGCCAATCCTCCCACTGCTATACATCTGTGCCCAAATGAGCATGCTTAAAGGGGGGAAAGGGGAATTTTCTTTTATTCTTCTGTAAGCCTTCTTCTCCTTACTGTGTCTCTTTGGACCTGTGCTGGCTCTTAGCTTGTGCAAGTCTGATAACTAAAAATGGATAGAGTTTGAAAAAGAAAGGTATTGCCCATCCTAATACCTCTTGGTGATGGGAGAAGTTCTTCCAAAATGATTGCCACCAGAGCACTGGGTCACTATGATAGTTGAAACCTCTTCCTCACATGTTTAGCAAGTGCTCATAATGCCAAGATCTCAGTCCTATAGGTGCCTTCCACTGATAGAACCACCATCCTATCAGCAGATGGTCCTCTGTATTGTCACTGCAGTGACACAGCCAAAGCAACCATCACAACTGTCTGGTGACCACAGGCATGTGCCACCAAAGCACCCAGTCACTGCTAGATGAGGTACACTGGTAAGTGTAAGTGGCAGGGTAAGTGATGGGTCAGGAAGGGTTTGTCAGGATGCTTTACAGCACTTTTGCAACAGGCTCCTTAGGATTTTCCCCAAAATAATATCTACTAGGTAGTTCTGTAAACTGTTCCAAAATGGTTTGAATTATGGGGAAGGGGTAGACCGAGGTAGGTACTGAAGAGGAGACGTAAAACCATTATGTATGAAGTGCCAAAAAAAGAATGTATATAATCTTATAATTTGCATTGAACCCAACAGAACAAAACTGTGATAGCAAGTGTTCTATATAATTATCTTTTACTGAAACTTTTTTCGCTATGACTTACAAGTCCTTTAGAGGAGAAACCCTTGAGTACTTTTGCAATGCCATCTGTAATTTTTCTTTCCATTGCTTGGAGCAAATTGGAACATGTCAATTTCCCACACCACTGAAGCCACTTGCACCAAGTTCAGTTACTAAACATTTGCTACCTTCATTACTGCATTGCCTTAAGTCATGTATCTTCTTGGAGGACGGTTTGGCTTTTGGAAATGAGTCTGTAACATGATGTGCAAAGACTCTGAATTGCAAAGTGTTGCAGAAAAATCAATTCATCAGCAGTGATTGTTACAATAAGTTTTAAGGCGAGTTTGCAACACAATGCGTTTCTTGTTGTGAAACCCAGGAATTTTGGGTTTGGCATCTGGTCACCCTGACCCACAGCCACTGCCCATATGTAAAAGTAAACAAAATTGTCAAAGGTTAATTGATAAATTAACTAAAGTTTGTTCAATGAATCATTAAAGATTACTTTAATTGGATGGCAGCTCTGATATATAACATTCTTGCTACTTAAGTGTTCAGGAACTATCTTATGCAGGGTTCTTAGGCAGGACACTTTCCTTGCAGGTCAGGTTATAGGGTGACTGGCCCGGGATGGACTGGCCGAGTGGACAGGGAGGGTGGTGAACTCCTCTCTGAGGGAGGGGGTGTTGCCTTCTGCATTAAAGCAGGAAGTGGTTCGCCCCCTCCTGAAGAAACCCTCCCTGGACACTAAGAATCTAAACAATTATCGGCCAGTCTCAAACATCCCATTTCTGGGCAAAGTGGTCAAGAGGGTGGTGGCGTCCCAGCTTCAGAGGGTCCTGGATGAAGCTGATTATCTGGATCCCTTCCAATCTGGTTTCAGGCCAGGATCTGGGACAGAGACTGCCTTGGTCGCCTTGGTGGATGACCTACGCCGGAGAATGGACAGGGGGAGTGCGTCCCTGTTGGTCCTGCTGGACCTCTCAGCGGCCTTTGACACCATCAACCATGGTGTCCTTCTGGGTCGGTTGGCTGGGTTGGGGATCGGAGGCACTGTTCTGCAGTGGTTCCGCTCCTACCTGGCTGACAGGTCCCAGAAGGTGGTGCTGGGGGATGCTTGTTCAGCGCCCTGGCCTCTTCGGTGCGGGGTGCCACAAAATTCCATCCTATCCCCCATGCTGTTTAACATCTACATGAAGCCGCTGGGAGAGGTCATCCGGAGGTTTGGAGTGAGGTGTCATCAATACGCCGATGACACCCAGCTCTATCTCTCCTTTCCTCCTGAGTCCAAGGAGGCAGTTGAAGTCCTGAATCGTTGTCTGGAGGCAGTGGGGGACTGGATGAGGGTGAACAAGCTGAGATTAAATCCTGATAAGACAGAGGTTCTCCTGGTCCGGAAGGCCTCGACTTGGGTATTGGAATATCATCCTGTTCTGGATGGGGTTGCACTCCCTCTGAAGGAACAGGTTCGCAGCTTGGGGGTTCTCCTGGATTCGCAGCTGCTCCTGGAGTCCCAGGTGGCGGCTGAGGCCAAGGGAGCCTTTGCTCAGCTTCAGCTGATCTGCCAGCTGCAACCATACCTGAGTCGCTCAGATCTGGCCATGGTGACCCATGCCCTAGTGACATCGAGACTAGATTATTGTAACGCGCTCTACGTGGGGCTGCCTCTGAAGACGGTCCGGAAGCTGCAATTAGTCCAGAATGCGGCGGCCCGTGTGATTGCTGGGGCTCGTCGGCTCGACTCTGTCGCACCACTGCTTCAGCGACTACACTGGCTGCCCATTCGTTTCTGGGCTGAATTCAAAGTGCTGGTCCTGACCTTTAAAGCCCTAAACGGCTCGGGTCCTGGGTACCTGAGGGACTGCCTTCTTCCGTACAATCCAACCCGTCACCTAAGGTCATCTGAGGGAGCCCTACTGACTGTGCCGCCACTAAAAGATGTGAGAGGTGTGGCAGCCAGAGATAGGGCCTTCTCGGTGGTGGCACCCCGGCTTTGGAACTCCCTCCCCATAGAACTTAGGAAAGCTCCCTCAATACAGAGCTTCAGGCGGAGCCTAAAAACCTTTTATTTTAAAAAAGCGTTTTAAACAGGGCAGAGGGTGGGGGCAGTGTTTTAGTGTTTTTTATTGTTTTAAGGAATGTCTTTTAGCTTGTTTTTAATTGTTCTTAATCTTTATTATTCTAATTGTATTTTAAATGGTATTTTAATTATGTTTTAAATTTGTATTTATTAGCATTTTAATGGTGTTTTATTCTTTAATGTTAGCCGCCTTGGGCTCCCTCTTATGGGGGAGGAAAGGCGGGGTACAAATTGAATAAATAAAAATAAAATAAATAAAACTACGGTAAGTTTCAGCAATAGAAAGGCCTTCTGCTTTCAGATCATTTTCTGGGTTAGAAACACCTCGACAATCTTTTGTTACTGCAATTCAGCTCCAGAAATTAATACTGCTTGGAACAGCAAGACTCATATGTATGTGATTTCCAGGATCTTGATAAAGAGCGCAATCCTACTACTCCTATCTACTAAAAAATAAGCCCCATAGATCTTACTCCCAAGAAAGTGTTTTTAGGATTTCAGCCTAAATCCTAAATTGAAGACTAAAACCAGCCTAGCATAGGCTGTGATTAACAACACAACGATCTATCTATCTACAGTATTTATATACTGCTTTTCAACTAAAAAGTTCACAAAACGGTTTACGGAGAAAATGAAAAAAATTAATAGCTAATGAATAGCTAAAGGGTCCTTGTCCCAAAACGGCTCACACTCTAAAACACAAAAAACTGAAACCACTTGAACAGACATTGCTGAGGTGTATAGGGCCAGTTACTCTCCCTCTGCTAAATAAAGGGGGAACACCCACTTGAAAGAGTGCCTCTTGCCCAGTTTGCAGGGGCAACAACATGTCATAACATATTAAATTTGGCATTATGGTCCATGTTTCTAAGAGTTATATCATGTGCTATTTTGGGACAGTGCACATTTTGAGATTAACCCTACAATCCAGAGCAACTACGGGAGCACGTAAGAGATATTATGTGTACCCGTAGTTACTGTACCACCTAATGAAAACCTATGGGAAATTCATATTGCAATCCAGAGCAAATTGTTCTTACACTGGAGCAAGTACTCCCCATAGTTGCTCTGGATTGTGCCCTAAGTGACCAGTCGATGTTCTTTTTTCTTCTTCTTGTAACTGCACATGGATTTTGTAAGGTGATGGGAAACAATGTGACCATTGGCATACACTGCCATTACTGGACTCTGGGCGCAATCCAGAGTAACTACGGGGAGTCCTTGCTCCAGTGTAAGAACCTGTTACTCTGGATTCAAATATGAATTTTCCATAGGTTTTCACTAGGTGGTGCAGTAGCTACATGTGCACGTAAAATCTCATACGTCCTCCCGTAGTTACTCTGGATTTGGGGGTCTGTCTTTCTGCACATGATGATGTCCATTATGGCATCCAAATGCTGCGATGCTGAGTTATGAGCTGAAGGTGGAGTACTGTGGAGTGCTGAAGAGGCTTGGCAGCTAGCCAGGTCTCTACTACAGTACTGCATGCATGGTGGACTGTAGCGGATGATCGCCAGTCGCTGGAAATTACAGTTCTCTCATGCTGTCTAGAATTATGATGTGTGAAGCACTGGCAAGTGGTGGCTGGTTTTTATGGTACAACTGAACTGCATTAAGAAACAGGGAGGTCCTGCTTAACAGCTTTACTCCATGGCAATTTCTTTTTAACTGCGGTGTACCAAAATTGAAGAGCACTGTGGTTCAACATCTAGTGAATATACACATACATATATACCACACACGTATATACATACACAGACATATACGCACACGTATACACACACACACACACATCTAAACCTTATACCACCAGAGCAAAGTGGGCTTAGTATTTCACCATGAGATCAGCTACATACTGTCATATAACTGAACATTTTAGAAGTCACTGTTTCCTTTTATCTTTGAACTGAAGATTAGGAAGCAAACACTGACAATTCTATTAATGCATTTAATAGTGCTAAAATGGCTGCATCCTATGGACACTGGACAGCGCAAGTAAGAGAAGTGGCCCCATATTGGGGCTACTCAGAGGCGGATAAAAAGCCAACAACAGTAAAAAAAAAAAAAGTTGTGTCAGGCCCACTCTCTCCCCTGCCTTGGTTTCTCCTCATCTTTCCCCACCTCCCCACACTCTGAAATGCCTTCCCACATTCTCACTTGCTGCCACCCAGTGCCCACTGGGCAGCAGTCGCCTATCCTTTGCCCATGATGACAGGCATGCATTAAGGCAGGTGTGTGGTGCTGTGCATCAGTGATGAATCGTTGCACAGTGTTCAGGATCGAGATGCAGTCCTATATACTCTTACCTGTGGCCACACTGAACACAGTAGGGCATATTTCTCAGTAAACATTTATATGACTGTGATATGAGCTTGGAAATGAAAGCAGAATGCAAACTTGGATCCTTTTTCAGCCACAACATTCTTTTCCTTTTCCAGCATTCCATCTTCTTGCATATTCAGAGCAAAGCAACATGCCTCTCTTCCACAGAGTGCCCATCCTGCCCAGCAACTCTATACCCTGTATTTTCAATGACGGCTGAACGAGGTGCTACCTGACCCATCTAAAATTGGTTTGGAACCCAATTAGTGGGTTCCAATCTGCAGTTTGATAAACACTGGAATAACAGTTAAGAGCACAAGATATTAGCAAGAAAGTGCCTAATTCCAGTGGTGGCACTGGGAGTTGGCCAAGGGACATGCCCAACAAAGGGTCTACATGGCTGAACTGAACTCTGAAACCTAAGTATAGGTATGCACTGTATAACAATGTTCCAGCTACCATTGGACCACATGTATAGGATAGCAGTTTCATAATATAATAATGGAGGTTTGAACGGATTTGTAGACAAGGACAATTTCCTATACCGTATTAACCAATGATTAACCAACACACAAAGCAGGCCTCCATCAGACTTGGAAGACTATGGTATCGTGCTCGGCGCTGCATACACTGTATGCGAAGCACGAAAGCCTGGGTTAGATTGTTATGGAGGAAAGGCTGTTACCCAAGCAACAGATCCCCCCTCTCCATGCCACTGAATTAGTCCAATGGAAAGGCAGAGCCAATACAATTGGATCCAGCTGGCATCGCAGAGCTGGGCTAAGGACAGGAGCTCACCCTGTCTTGTGGGGCCGACCCGGGTCTCGAACCCTGGCCTACTGGTTAACAGGCACAGTGTCTTAGCCACTAGCGCCACCCACAGCCCGTTGTACACACAAAGAATGTTCACATTATGGTGGAATCACCAAACGCAGAATGTATACTATATCATTTTGTATTGTCTATGTATTGCCTAAATCATACTGACCCAACAGTGTGTTCACACCATGCCAAACTCAGAATGTATCCTTGTCATTAAGTGATGCATACCTATACTAGGGGCACTGGTAGATCCACGCACCATCAAGGGGAGGTAGGGACACCACTGGGGTACCAGTCCAAAACTTTGCCCCAGGCAACCTATATGGATCAAACTCAGCCTATCATGAACTACATCAGTTGCTACAGTACCCAACATGCCTGGAAGCCTATTATATTTAAAAATACTTGCATCACTTCCAGGGTTGTTGTGAGAACTATGAAGAAAATGCTTTGGAAACTTCAGAAAAGCATTTCTTAAATATTTATTTGTAAAACCTATCTGCTTCTTGAAGGCTTGCAATATTTCAAGCCTTTGTTCCATCTCTTTTTTGGTCTCATTGTCAGAAGTATAACTATCAGTATAAAATAGTATAAAATGGAATAGATAAAATGGAAAACATGTTGCTTCAAATGTACTCTTAGCAAAGAATGAATATTGCTGTAGGAAGCATTTGGAACACAATAAATCATTTTCAAATGACAAAAAAAAGAGTAAACGTCCTGTTATGTCACAAAAGCCTCTTAAGGATATATTGATGTGTTGTACTGTCTACAAAAAAGGATCTAAATTGAAGTGATGGTTACAACAGCAAAGACACGTTTCTCCAAAATATTTCGCTAATTTGAACAAGATGCCTGCCAACATCTATTTCCTGTAATCCTGAAGGAACCACATTGTGACAGACGACATCCACCCTCTTTGATCTGAATTCCAACTGCTGTGTAAACATTGATGATTGAAAAAAATTGCATCCTGCATGGTTCTACGTATGTTTTAAAAATTAGATCCTTTCCCGTTGTGAGTTACGTTGTATGTGAAATGTCTGTTCCATTAATATGGTAATGAAGTACATTGGAACACTAGCGTATATTTTGCTTTTTTTCTAACTCTTAGTTTTGGTAGAGACAGTGCAACCTTGTCGTTCAAGAAAGATCCATTCCAGGATGCCCAGGGACATGTGGATCTACAGATAAATAAATCCACTGGGTTTCCCCCCATATAGGGTTGCCATAATTCTTTTCTACAAAACTGGAATAGGACACCACTTGCCAGTATTTGAATTTAATCCCCCCAGTGACGGGATTCAAAGAAATTAACAATTGGTTCTATGCCCATCTGGCTACCACTTTTAAATGGCTATTTTTAAACTTTATATGGCCTATCTCTCGTTAACAGCCGGTTCTATAGAGTAGGTGCGAACCTGCTGGAGCCCACCACTGAAACCCCCACAAACCCCAGTTTTCCATGCCATACAACAACCCTACCCCACTATCTATTGCATCTGCAAATTAATAGAAATCATGGATGCACTATACTGAACTCTGCTTTATTTAAAAAAAAGTCACGTTAAGCACTTTTAAGCACTATTTTGTAGCAAATGGTGGAGAACAAAATAATTTTCACATGACAACATTTTTCAGGGCCTTTTTTACAGGAAACCAATAAAAATATTATTTACATTTGCAAAGCAGGAAAAAACTCAATTGTTAAAAATCTTGAAAAAATCCTTTAAGATTAGGGTAAAGACAGATGTTACACTAACTAACCATGAATACTCAAAGGTAAGCCCCATTGTATTCAGTGGGTCTTACTGCCAGGAAAGTGTCTTTAGGATTGCTAAAAATCTCCAAATGGGATTCAGCCAGAGGTCTTTTTGATGGGGTACCTGCATCTCTGTGTGATTACCAGCACCTCTGTGCATGAGTACCAGCCCACATACACATAGACACACACAGAGAGAGGTGAGTACCTGTGAGTACCAGCAGGTGAGTACCAGCACCTATTTTTCCAGAAGGATAGCACTGGATACAGCAGTAGGCTATCTAGTGCCTCTGCATCACCAGGCAGGGATTTAGGTAGGTTTGGTCTATCAGTTTTCTAAATCCCAACCTTAATTTGACAGGCAGTCAAATCCTAAACTTTGCTGGAGCAGGCAGGCTAATTAGCACAACAACAACAACAACAACAACAACAACAACAACAACAACAACAAAAGAATTGTCTGTAGAAAAATTCATGGTAAGGGGATATGTTTCCCTTATTCTATTTTTAATCCCTCTCAACTACTCCTTTGCCCCTTTTCTCTTCACCAGAATTGGCTCCCTAACCTCTTCTCAGTCTGGCCTGTTATCAGTTGACAATTGGAACGTGGACATTTGCATCTCCTCAACCTGCTTGATTGATATGGAACGTTGGCCAGGATATGCAGATACCCTTAAACATAAGGCTTTTAGGTAGAAAGACTGTTGCACCTACTGAACAATTGTATGTTCTATCACTACAACAGCAATAAAATCACATTTTTTCCTACACTGATGGATACTGAATGTGCTTTTTGACTCTTTTTTAATAATATGCCTGAAATATGTTGCTAAAACATGTTGCTAATTTTCAATAAAACCTTCCCAGCCAAATCAGCTTCACCACACTGCAAGTTCACCTACAAAATGAACAGCGCTGTGGCTACTGTATACTCCATAGGAAACATTACAAAGCCATGTGGGAGCTATTCAGAGAGAATCAAAATGAAGGCTTCTTGAAATACACGTCATCCCGGGAAATATTTCATAATGTTGACCAGTCAAAATAAAATCACGATGAGAGAAATATAAACCTAGATTGCCAACCTTTAATAATCTGAATTGTAATTATACACTGCACTGACTTTACAATGCAAGATCATCCTTGGAAATTGTAGGGCAGAATTTTAAATCTGTTTTGATTCACTTTTTTGATCTTCAAAAATACTAGCCTGGTAAATTCCCCCATCCCTAAAGGAAATAAAACTCTCTGCACTATTACTGAGTTATTTTGGTTTGCTGTATACAATTTGATCTTAATGCAAATCACATAATAAAAATATGTGGAAGGCGAAAAGATTGACTAAAGATTCTGTAGTGGTAAAAAAAAATTATAAATGGGATGAAAATATAACCCTATTAATTATTGAAATTATTTTCTAAATTAAAATATGGTAGTAATTTACAGCCCAGTCCTAACTGCTGATGCTGCCATACCAACAGAACTTGCACTGCATCTGGATGTGGGGCAATCTCCGAAGTCTCATTGAGCTAAGATAATTTTTGTTTCTTTACCCGTGGGCAATTCTGTATTGCCCCAATGGATTAACTTAGATCAGAGGCGGGTCTGGGCAGTGTGGGGGTGGATAGGAAATGGAACAGTGGAGGGAAGAGACGGATCCAGTGGTGGGCTTCAAGGGGGTTCTCACAGGTTCTATAGAACCCTTTGGTAATGATCACCTGGTTCTGAGAACTGGTTACTAGTGGGACATAGAACCTGTTGTTAATTTAGGTTATTAGGACATTAGGTTATTAGGACATTATTTGAATCCCACCACTGGATGGATCCATGGGGAGTCTCAAGAATCTGGGGAAGTGGTGTCACTATGTCAATTCATGATGACACTTCCATTTTCCCCATAGGAAGGGCAATTGCTTCTTCTGCTGTAGATGCTTCCCTTCAAGGGGGCACCAAGCTACCAGTGCCCCCTTGATGTAGCACATGAAGCAGGAAACTGTCTCAGTATTTTGGTAGTACTAAGAAACACCAGGATCCTCTTTCCATCCTCCACCTTTTCTGTCCTCAGTTTTGCAGTGAGAGTGGTCCCTAGTTTTTGGAAGACATTATGGGGGGTCTACCAACCTACCATTCATGTTGTCCATATGTTGTTTGGGCTTTGACAAATGCATCTCACAAGGGTTCATAGGATGCAACGAAGTAATTAAGGGTGCAGTCCTAACCTAGTCTGGTGCAACTCATTGGTCTTCCCATTCCTGTGGTGATGTGAGGAGGCAAGTGCACATAGGAGTGGCACAGAAGTTTCTTATAGCACTTTTTTGACACCCCCAGGTCAGGCCAGGACTTATTTCCATGCTTAGGCTGGCCTAAATGGAGCTTAGAATTGCAGCCTAAGTGACACATATCTATAGTATTATCCCCTAAATATTACAATATGACTTCTGTAAGGCCATCTGTTCAAGACAAAGGCAAGAGTCAGATGAGGAAAATTCTGATTCATTACCCAGTCTGTTAGCCACCATGCCACAGCACAACCCAAGATGTTTCAAGGTGAGACATCAATTATGGTGCTATTTTTGGAGACTGGAAATGGAAGATCATATATGTCCTATCGAGATATTGGTCCATCCTAAGCAGAATCTGGGCATCCAGCTTGGAAAAAAAATCTGATTGGGCAGAATTCACTACTTAATTCTAGTCTAGGAGGAATATATTTTTCTACCTTGCCATCCCTGAGGAGCTGACTTACTCACTTCTTAGCAAAAAACAAGAAAAGAAAGCTTGCATGGCACTATTTGAAACATCAGGTGTCAGAGTCTACAGATTGTTTTTCCCCTGGCAGAGCAAAAGGAACAAACATTGCCATCTAGGTCGGAAAGAAAGAGAATAGATTAATTATCCTTTGCTTACCCATCCTGGAAATGTACATTAACTAAAAACTTGGCCTTAAATATTAAAATTGTTCTGACAGATGAGAAGACAATGCGACTCGGTATTTCTTTCCGAAAGCAAATTAGAATTGATAGAAAACCAACCTACTGCATAACACAGCAAAGGCCTAGAAGCACATTTAGATAGTCTGAAATTTTTGCTTTATGAATGATAAAACACAGAAAGCCAAGGTCATGCTTCAGATGTAGCATACAAATTATGTTCACTGTCCTAAGAGAGAAAAAGCAGGTAAAAGCAGAAAACACATGCAAAGAAAGCAAAATAGAATCAACTCAGGGAGCACAGATATGACTATCAAAATTATGATAGAGATGATACCTGTGGAATGCAGGCCTCCGTCAGTCTTGAAAGACTATGGTATCGTGCTTGGCGCTGCATACGATGTATGCGAAGCACGAAAGCCTGGGTTGGATTGTTATGGTGGATAGGCTGTTACTCAAGCAGCAGATCCCCCCTCTCCATGCCACTGAATTAGTCCAATGGAAAGGCAGAGCCAATACAATTGGATCCAGCTGGCGTCGCAGAGCTGGGCTAAGGACAGGAGCTCACCCTGACTTGTGGGGCCGACCTGGGTCTCAGACCCTGGCTTGCTGGTTAACAGGGACAGCGCCTTAACCGCTTGCGCCACCCACAGCGCAATTAAATTTAAAAATTTAAAAAATTTTTAAAAAAAATTAAAAAAAATTTTGTTACTGATGGTTTTCTGTGTTATATGAGAGTGTTGGACAGACAATTTCAGAAACTCACTAAAATGGGAAGGAGCTGAAAAAAACTTCATTTTGGCCACATTCATTTTGGACCAAAAAATTCATTTGGTCCATTTCTAGACTCCATGTGAATGTTGTAATTTGCAGATAAATGAATCCACTGGTTTGGTCTAACATGGCCTCCAGACTCAACTGGAGATGTTCTCTGGTTTCCACAAACCAGACATCTCCACTGAGGGTACAACCCTATCTAATTTAGGCCAGCACAACTTGCCCATTGCCTTTTTCCACAGTAGTTTGGGGAGTCTGGTGCATGTCTATGCATCAGTCTAACCTCCTCAGGAGTGGTGCAGAAGTGCCTTACAGCACTTTTGCAGTACTCCTAGGCCACCACAGGACTTGTGCTGGCCTAACCAGGACTTAGGATTACACTGTGAGTTAGCACACAAATCTGTTCTCCAGAGTTAGCACACCGTTTCCATATGCCCTTAATCAGTAGCCTATTAGGTGTGTGACAGTCTAGTGTCCTGAACATATCACGTGCCACTCATAAGTAATAAAGTTTCACCTGTTAAAAGAGAACTTTCAAAATGCAGCCTTGGTTAAGACACTGTGCCTGTTAACCAGTAAGCCAGGGTTCAAGACCCAGGTCTCCACAAGACAGGGTGAGTTCCTGTCCTTAGCCTAGCTCTGCGATACAGCTGGAACCAATCTTATCGGCTCTGCCGTTCCATTTGACTATTTCAGTGGCGTAGAGGGGGGGATGTGCTGATTGGGTATCAGCCTATCCTCTGTATTAATCTTCCCAGGCCTTCAGGCTCCGCATATAGCATCAAGCACGATACCATAGTCTTTCAAGACTGATGGATGCCAAGATTTTTGTTCCAACCAAGACACACTATTTAGCCCAGAAGTTGACCTCACAATTTCTTTAAAAATTTATCTTATTCTTTTGCATTTTTGGCTCTCAGTTGTACTTTCCCAGTTATACAATGCTTCATATCCATCCTTCTTTACCCACTGTCTCTTCCTTCTCCTTTTTTCTCCACCCTCCACTCCTGTGTCTGACTGATCCTTGCAGCTTTGCAGCTCTTCACCTTTCTACCAACTCGGTGCCCCCAAGCCTCTATTTTCAGTCAACAGCACGTTCAACTTCTTTTTTGTTTGCAGGACTTGTGTGATGTGCTTTTTTCACCCGCGCAACTGCTTTTCATTTCCCTCAGTGCCACTTTCAACGTTGAATTTTCCCTTAGTGCAGGCTGGAATGTTTGCCAACATTCTGGAGGTGACAATTTAAAAACTGACTTGTGGCATCGACAGTGGAAATTGCTGTGGTGGAAAAGAGCACATCGAGATTGTTTGCTTATTTGGATCATAGGCATATATTTGATTGAAACAAGCTATAAACCAACATCTTGTTGTGTTCAAAGTACCACAAAAGTAACTTTGGAATCTCTTCTACCATTCTATTAATCTGAATAATTTTTTTTGTAATTATAACATTTTTTTTCCCAAAGCCAAGGACATGAACTGTAGGTCAAACTAAATGATTTGTATCTAGTAGCTGTTCAGAAAGTCGAAAAACACATTACAATTTAGCAAATGCTTTATTGATATAACATAGCTAGATATTGCTCCAAGATTCTAAATAATACATTTATAATGGAAAAGTCAGATATAGTATTTCAAAAATCATTCGCCCATAAAACTGAATTACTTTAAAAGAAGTGATTACAATGATTTCTATTAACGTTCATTCATTAAAATTAATGAAATGAAGAAGTCTCATGATTTTGAAAAATGAAATGTTCATCCAAAACTAGCTGTGCTCCAATGTTTGCACAACCCATGCTCTGGTAACTGAGGAAGCCAGGCCAAAAAATGTATCCTTGAGTAGCAGTTCTGAATTGTTTTGGTCTCTGGAGCCCTTTCTACTACCAATTAATTTGAAGTACCAGAGCTATGATGAACACACTTTGAGAAATGTTCCCTACAATCCAGAGTAACTATGAGAAGATGTAAGAGGCACGTAGGGCAAAATCCATAGCAGTTATGTCACCCTCTAATATTATCTTATGGAAAGTCAGCTTAACTGCTCCGGAGCAAAGCGCTTAATTTGACTTTAGGATATAGGCCTTACTCTGGATTGCTCTATGCATTTCCCATAGATAGCACCATAAATATGTCGGTGTAAAACAGCGTTTCTCAAAGTGGGGGTCGGGACTCCTTTGGGGGTCGCCTAAAGACCTCTGGTGCAGGAGGCCAGGTCAGGTTTGCCAGACCTCCGGCTGTAGCTGTGCACACACTGGGGCTGACTGACAGCCTCAGGGCCCAATCTTATGCATGCCTACTCTGAAATAAATCCCATTATAATCAGGGGGGCCTTTACTCCCATGTAAATGTGGATAGGATTGCAGCCTCAGGGCTCAATCCTATGCATGCCTACTCTGAAATAAATCCTGTTGTGTTCAATGTGTGCATAGAACACACATTTCATTTGTAACAATGAAAATACATCCTGCATATCGGATATTTACATTACGATTCATAACAGTAGCAAAATTAAGTTATGAAGTAGCAACAAAAATAATTTTATGGTTGGGGGTCCCCACAACATGAGGAACTTATAAAGGGGTCATGGCAGTGGGAAAATTGAGAACCACTGGACTGTAAAAGGTCCCGTAGTTACTCTTGATTGTAGCCATTGTTCTAGAAAAAAGGATCAATGTTTTTACAGAGTCAGGCCTCCAAGTCGTCCAGGGATGATGTAGTGGTTCTGTAGCTGGTGTGAGATCTGGAAAATGCAGGTTTGAATTCCCGCTCAGCTATGACACTTCTTCTCAACTTCAATCTACAATTTCTACCTGGGTGTCTTCTCCAGAATTATTCTAGCATAGCCTGTTTGGCATCTGTCAAGGTTTGACAGTTGATTACCTTCTGGACTAAGCTCCTTTGTGCCAAAGAGTACTTGGTGGAAAAAAAAATGTGCATTCAAAACCATGGTATATATGCTAATGAAGAACTGCAAGAAAAGTGGTCACCAATGTAAAGGGCTAAGACTGAACATATTCTCTGCACTTAATTCTGAAGCTTAGAATGATAAAATATTGAAATGGATGGCATGTAATATGAATGTGTGTTTGGATGACTAATGATACAATCATAAGGCTCTTCCTGTTGGTACATTTATGAAAGGAGATGGAAAATCCATCTGACTCAGTGTCTATTTATCAAATGTCTCTGAATGACCAATGGAACCTTCCTTTTGTATCTTGCTCTTTCTCCGGGATGATAGACCCAGAGAAGAGGATAGAAACCGTTACCTCTTTTTTATCTCCATAAAGCACCGACTGCTTTGAAGAAGCACAATCTCTAGGGGTGAAAGTAATAAATAATAAAAAAGAGGAGACACCTTCGTGTAAATAAAGGATGAAACATAAATACTACAGAAGTATTAATAGTATGCAGCGCTAAAGGCCATTTGTCACTGAAAGGAAGTAAGGAAGGAAGGGAGAAATTCTGCTGTGTAGTTTATACCTTCTTGGAATTCGTTCCACATCTGTTCAGCCTAAAGGCTACAGAGAAAGAAGAGGAGATATTAAAGAGAGCAGGTAAATAAAAGAGTAAGGAATTCTAGGATCAAAAAGACTTTGGTTTAAGACTATTTCAAAGACCACAAAAAACAAGAAGCCATGGAGAACACAAACACACTTACTCCCTGTGCGGTGATGGGACGTGAAGTGAAGGGTCCCAGAAGGGAGGTGGGAGCAGTTTATTTATTTCAGTTTATTTACCGGGTATTTATTTATTTGTTTATTTGTTTTTTATTTATTTGTGGGAGGATAATGCCATGAAAAAGCTGACGACCATTGCTCCATCTTCTTTGAAAAGCTTAGTCTTCTGTTTCCAGAGCTGTCCATGACAACATGGACATGGAGTTTGGGAAACTGCTTTCCACACTGTCAGACATATAGAGATATGTATAGAGATATACCGCTATACCTCACTATAGAGGTATTGTTAATTTTTGTGTGATACATCTCTCTCTCTCTGTGTGTGTGTGTGTGTGTGAGTGAGTGAGTGAGTGACACTGCAATCCTATGCATATCTACTTAGAAGTAAGTCCTATTTTGTTCAAGAGTACTTACTCCCAGGAAAATGTGGTTACGATTGCACCCTGAGTGAGTGAGGAGAGTTGGCAACACCTATCCTTCCATATCTCTGCTTTCATCACCTCCCAGAAACATTTTTTTCCGAAAAAAGGGAAAAAGAGATAAAAGAGCAAACAGTTTTCTCCTAAATCAGTTGTTCCCAAGCATTTTAGCACTGAAACCCACTTTCAAAAACAAAAATCTATTTGAACCAACCTAAATCTATGAGGCTTTAAAGAAATATTTTGGCTGCAATCCTAAACACACTTTCCTGGGAGAGCCCCATTGAATATAAGAGGACTTACTTCTGAGAAGATGGGAATAGGACTGCACCCTAAATTTTACCAACTTTTCAAACTTTTGCTTTTATCTTTTGAATGGGGATAGGAGGGGGACCACTTGTCTAGAGCATTTGTCAAGCTTCACAATCAGGACCTTTATGGTCCATTTCGCATGGCCTTTGATAAGAGTCAAACTACTCTTATCACACCTACTCACAAGTAAATGCACATGTGTGATGGGCAGCCCAATCCTTATATCCTGCTGGAACAGAAAAAAAAGCCAGCTAACCTACCCAGTTTTCAAAGCAGGGTCAGGACTACCTGCAGCCTGGGGCAAGAGAAACTCCTCTTACTCTGAGTAAAGTGGCAACAGTACTAGTGGGGCTTTTTGGATCTGTCCACCTAAGGAGGTGGCGCAGATCCGAGCAATCCAGAGCTGTACCGGGTGACCCAACATTGGGATTAGGATCTAGCTCATGTGCCAGATCCTGGTCCTATTCATCCACATTGCCATGGCTAATCCATGGGCACACTAGCCACCCACACTTCCTCCTCCTTATACAAGCCAGATACAGCCAGCATTAATGTACTGTGCAGAGAATGGATCTGGCTTCTGTGGGCTGGCACACATCTGTACTCCTGTCCAGCTGATGTACAAGATGTCATTCTAATCCAACTTAAACCGGCCTGGCACAATTTGTGGATAGTGCTCTCAGGGTGCAATCCTAGCTAATTTACACTGGCCTAACCTGGCATGGTGTAGGTGGTGTGAGGAGGTCAGTGTATGCCTGTGCACTGGTCCAAACCCCATCCCCCAATTGTGGGGCAGAAGTGCATTACAGCACTTTTGTGACAGCCCCAAGTCAGCACAGGACTTATGCCAGAGCTTATGCCCTAAAGAAGGTTAGGATTGCACCCTCAGTTTCACTTTCCATAGGGTTCAATACATTTTCCTTGTCAATTTTGCAACCTGTGCAAAATTGGGTCACAACCCACAAGTCCAGTGATTTTCACCTTATTTCATCTCAGAGCACTGAAATTGTCAAGGTACCCCATCAGTTGCTTTTACCATTAAGAAAGCACACCAGGCTGTTCAAATCCCCCAATTTTCCTGTTAATTAATGACTTTCCCCAAATTCCTGCAGCATACCTGAGGACTGCCTGTGGTTGAAGATCACTACACTAGTGGGTTGTGACCACAGTTTGAAAACCACTGCCCTAGACTATGTAAGAAAACTTGCACCTGCTACTATTCCTCGCCAAAATATCAAGACTGTGCTGCGGTTGCATTTGGGGACCACTTTCAGGTTATCTTTTGTAGACATGCGCACTGAAGTGGACCTGAAATGCAGAACCACAGATAGTGGTATAGCAAGAACAAGATTATTTTTAAGGCTTCTATATTTTTGCTGGATGAAATAAAGCGTACAGTTGTCCTCCATTTTGTGCACCAATATCATACAGAAGTATCCATTAACTTCAGCAGGAGCTACATGCGCTCAACTACTAACTGCCATGTTATATGATTATATGGCTAATGATTCTAACATTATGCTATGCATTTGGATCAATGTACAGATAACCAAGTGAAGATAGACTTGGCTGGACTTCCTCATAGCCTCAGGTGGTGCAGTTAACCTTATGTCTCCAAATTAACAAGCTATTCCTGAAACAAAATATTTGGCATATACAAAAGTCAGTTTCTGCTTCAAGTGATAGCAATTTCCTCACCATTTGTTTCAGCTTTAGCTACAAATGAGCTGCTCAGTGCTATAAATTTTCTGCATGGGTTAACTAAGAAGGCATATGCCATATAGCATAGTGGAATGGAACGGAATGATATAGCTCTTTCACCGGTTATTACCCTTTCAATGTAAAAGATACAAATGGATATAAACCCTTAGAAGTTGATTAAGCTAGCAGATGGCATTCGATACTGTGGGAAGTTGTATACAATTCAGTCACATTTATCTGTACAGGCAAAGTGACATATACAAAGATCCATGTTCTTATCTAAAACGGTGATTCATGTTTAGAATCAGCCTTCTGTGCACAGATCCCACGTGTCCAGAAAGAAGCTATGAATGATTTCTGTTTCTGTAGGTCTAGAGGCACAGATTCCTTTTATGAAATGAACTGCATATGTCATGATAAACTTGTAATGACACCCACCATTGAACCTACAATGAACCTTCCCCCAACCCACCATTGAACCTTCCCCCAACCATCCATGGCACACCTGCAGACCATTCATGGCATACCAGTGTGCCATGGCACACTGGTTGAAAATCACTGGAATAGAGGTTTGGAGAGTGTGGTGTCACCTCTCCTGAAGCTGATACCCAAAGCGGCCTATGCCCTCTGAACATCTGTTGTGATACTACTACTTCCACAGCATTGAATGAAACCCTCCACTTGAATGACTTTTGCCCATGGAGGATAGGACAGGTCCAGTATTATGTACTGTCACATAATCCCAATATATTCTATTATCTTACAACCTCCAGGGATATTACTTCTTTCATAGCTTCAATGAACTGTGCAAGGCAGTCAATAATTTGATTGTTACAGAAAGATTATTGTAATAGCAAAAATAAAATTTAGTTTCAGTCAAAAAACAATGCTGAATAGGAATACCTCTCTTACTTTCTCCTGGTACAAATAATTGTCCAATCCCTACAATCCAAAGTACGGGAGCATGTAAGAGACGTTACGTGTACCCGTAGTTACTGCACCACCCAGTGAAAACCTATGGGAAATTCATAGTGCAATCCAGAGCAAATTGTTCTTACACCGGAGCAAGGACTCCCCGTAGTTACTCTGGACTGCACCCTAAGTTTAGTGGAACAGCTAACAATCTGGCCCAAACACTTTTAAGAGCACAATCCTAACCATTGTGTTCAATGGGTCTTACTCCCAGGAAAGTGTCTTTAAGATTGCAGGCTAAGCTTAAAAGGAAATATTGCCTCTATGAAATGTGGTACAGTTCATTTTGTCAATTGTACAAGATTTCAGTAGATGCCACATTAAAAAAAATATTTTCTTGTGTTTTAAAAACGCAAATCCTAAGCTTGGTTTTCTTCTTAAGTTTTAAATTTTCAGACAAAATTATGCATAATGTTAATCAATGTAGCCCTAATGTGGTTACTTTTTTGTGTAAATAACATGTTAGGGGTACAGATCATGGGTCTGGATCATGGTGCGGAGGGGCAGGAGCTTCAATTCACTCCGCCTTGCTGCAGATCCTATCTGAATCATGCCCCTCATGCTTGCTACTAAAATACTAAAATAGTTCTAAAATGCAAGTTGGCTGCAATGAAAGCTTTTGTGTTTGCATAAGTACAGTGATGCCTTGGTTTACATAATTCATTCCAGAAGCATCCTTGTAATCCAAAATGCTTGTATATCAAAATGAATTTTCTCATAAGAAATAATGGAAACTCAGACAATTTGTTCCACAACCAAAAATATTCATATAAAAATGATTACAATACTGTCATATACTACAAAATAATAAAGAAAATACAAAATATAAAGAAAAATAAAACAAATTAACCTACGCTTACCCCTACAACCCAGAGTAACTATGATACCATGTAAGAGACATTACGTGCACCCGTAGCTACCACACCACCTAGTGAAAATATATGAGAAATTCATATTGCAATCCAGAGTAAATTGTTCTTACACTGGAGCAAGGACTCCCCGTAGTTACTCTGGATTTCTCTCAGGTCTTTCAGGCAGCAATCTGCCCCCTTACATAGGAGTGAACCCCACTGATTCAGGGGTCTTCACCCCAAGCCCATTACATTAACTTTATTTTTTTAAGAAGCAATTGAAGTGTTAACAAAGGAACATTCAACCAACAGGCTACCTGCCTACATGGTAGAGGGAGACTAACCTAATAGGAAGCAGGGCAGAGCCAATATTTATATGGGATTCCCCTACCCATGGTTTCCATATCCACAGGGAAGCCTCAAATGGAACTGGTTTATGTTTATTGGACAAAAGAAGGGTGGAATTGCCCATTCCTGAAATTTGATCCTAATTTAATACAAATGGTACATAAGAAACTTGTTTACCTAATTAGGGATTCACTGCATTTTTCAGTTTAGGATGATTGAAGTTGATGGGTTAAAGGTGCTAAAATTGTCTAAGAATAAATATTGTTTATCTTAATTTGTTTGAAATCATGTGCTTTTGTTACTGATGAGTGCAATGCTCTTTCTTTCACAACTTTGTTACTGGATTACAAGCTTGCTGACTGCCTCAAACCTTCACAAGAGAAAATGTGTGATGTGTAATAACAATCCTGCTGGTAGAAACATAGTTGTATTACATAGAGCTATGTATATAGGACCTGATTGTCAAAAGAAAGGCATTCATAATCATGCACAAACACAACCCCAATTTGAATAGATAGTTACCATGATTGCATAGGTGAAACATGTGCTGCATATAAAAAAATGCTCCATTATAGAATAGTCTGGTTTTGCATGCAAATATCCTGTCTGTGCACAAAATTATGGCTTTTAAGGCATGGAAATCAGCTGCATAATTATACTCACATTCACAAATGGCCCCTCAGATCCTGCACTTATGAAACTGGAACAGATACCACTGCATAGTAAATATGGAACAGAAGATTCCCAATTGGATAAGTTAAAGCAAATGGCATATGGACAGATTCTGTAGCACACTGGTATTCAAACTGGGGGATCGTGACCATCCAGCTTATGTAACAATATGCCTTTCCCCTTAAGGGGCGGGTGGAGGGGGAAAGCAGCAACACAGTCCCCAGGATCATGTCCCTGCATGGAAATGGGGTACTATGTTTTGACTCAACTGAGGTTCTACCAGAGTCTGGGGGTTGTGGGAGCCCTATGGAGTTCTTACAGGGCTCCCCATGTCTTTGAAATAGTGAAAGTGCAATTGCGTTTAAACTGGACATTCCACTTTCCAACAAGTTCAAGCATTTCAAGGTGGGGAAACATAAGTAGCAAATAACAGTCTTGCAGTCTTATACGTGGGCCTCATAGCCTAGGATTGAAAAAGAGCCCTCAACAGTGAATTACGTGTAATGCCCCATCTGTATCCCAAAGACACACAACATTTCTTGAGGATACGTATATTTAATTTGATTAAAAGGAATACCAACCATTTCTTTTGTAGAGATTCCAAAGAGATTGCACAGTCTCTTCTAAGGGGAAACAGATTATCTCTAATGCTTAGAAAGAATTCCAGGCCACTTGCAACAGGCGCACAATAAGAATGAAACTGTTTTAATTAAGTCAGCGTAGACTCCTGGAAGAAAATAGCTGGCTTTTCAAATGGTAGCCAATGGTTCATTACTTTTAATGATATTCTATTCATGGCAGAGAAAGCAGAATCTTTTCACATATAAAAATATGTTACTCCATCTTTTATCTATGTAAATAGTGGTGATTTTAAATGTAGTTCAGTTAGATGTTCCTAAGGGAAGTGTCACCAAGACATTTTAGATCAATAGTAGCTTTAAAAAAAATGTTGTAGATTGGTGCCTATTCAATTTTGGGTGCAATCTTAAGCAGCCATTGGGCCAGTTACTGTACTTTTCCAGTACTGTTAGCCCAGTACTGTCACAAACATGCCATAAGACACATTTGGGTCAATTTGGGAATCTAGACCTGGCAAGATAAGATTGTGTCAGATGAGCTCAGCTCATATAGTGAGTCTGGAGACTGTGGGGCGGGCAGGCGGGATGCAGAAGTGAGGCGTTCTGGGGTGAGCGGAGGGTGGTAGGACTGTGGGTGGGAGGGCGGATGGGGAGCAGGAGAAGGGACAGCTGGTATCCACCACTTGTTGATCTACCACTTATTTAATCTTAAAATAGAATCTCAGTGCAGGGCAATCCAAGGCTGCTTGGACGTGCGGTACAAATTGATGTGGCACATATCTGAGTTGCCTCTCTGGGGTAAGGGGAAAAGTTTTCCTTTGCTTTGAGGAAAGCCACTGGGACTTAACATTCAAAACTTTATGTCCTGAGATTTAGGATTTTAGAGCTGAGGACTTAAATCAGATACACGGGTGCACGTGGGTGCAATCCTAAGCGTGTCTACTCAGAAGTAAGTCCCATTCTGTTCTACAGGACTTACTCTTAGGAAAGTGTGTTTAGGATTGCAGCCACAGAAAATCAGCCACTCCATCAGCTATTTATTTATATTATTTTTTTTAATTTATAGCCTACCTTTCTTCCTTAAAAAGGGAATGAGTACAATCGCATGAGTTCAATCAGTACAAGGATTGGGCCCAACGTATTACCTGTGCAAGTTGCAAGATTATCAACACTCAGTTGCAACAGTTGACATCTCTAGATGACCATTTGCAATTTAGATGTTGATCCTCAGCATACTGGAGAGATATTATGAAGGGGTCACAAAAACATAGGGAAATGGAACCTCACAGTACTAGTACTGTACTGGAACTGTACTCATACTAGTACTGTAATGGAACCTCACACTATACTAGTTAATCTGCTGTATGTGCCAGTATTTATGAGAGTAATGGTTTGCAAAGGAGCAACATGGAAAATATGCCTATATTCTCCCTGGTGTTTGCAACCATCACAAATAAAGTATCAGCTGCAAAATTTTATTTCCATGCTGTTTAACTCCCTTTTCCAGATCATTAATGAGGTTATGAAATAAAGCTGAAACTAAAGCCAGACTGCATCATTCAGACTATTCACAGAGCTCAATATACGACTCTGTATAATTTCCCTTTTTGAATCCTATAAATTGATGCAAGGTATTTGTGACAGGTGCTCGTATATAGTCTCAAGTAATCTGGGACCATCTATCAAAATCTTTATTGGTTTATGGACAGGTTCTCTTATATAAATAGCAAATCATCTTAAAATGTTGATTAAAACATAGTGAAGATTTTCAAAATGTGCCAGGAAAAAAAAACAAGGTGTAAATTCTTATAATTATAGGAGATCAATAGATATTTTAGGCAATTAAACAAATGTCATATTGCTCTTCAAGCATATCAGAAATCCCATTGGGGCCTAAATTAAAAGATTTTGCTGGTGGAAATTGTGTTGCTTTAAATTCACTCACACTGAAGGGAATTGGACAGAATCCTGTCTTTTATAAATTGCCCTTGAGCCTCTATTGAAGGTGATGTCATTCATAATAAAGCTCTTATCTGGATAATGCGGGAAGCAGTTTTGCAATCACGGATACACGCTAGTGTGACTAGAAAAAGTCACTTGTATTCTTTATTTGCCCTTTGCCTTGTTATAGCAAAACATGGCTGATTTTATTGATTTTTGAGGTTTTCCCTCCTTTCTGTCTGCAAAAGAGCTGTTACTTCCTTTGCTTTTGTTCAGCAGACAAAAGAAAGAGGATGGAAGAAAATGGAGTATTGCAGAAGAAAAAGAAATAATCTTAAAATAAATAAGTACATCTGACATGCAAAAAAAAATGGGCTTAAAGAAAAGATGTTTATAAAGATGCATTTTAATATACTTGTATTGGTAGATTATCCCCCAAATCCAGAGTAACTACGGGAGGATGTAAGAGACTTTATGTCTACCACCTAGTGAAAAACCTTTGGGAAATTCATATTGGAATCCAGAGTAAGCTGTTCTTACACCGGAGCAAGGACTCCCTGTAGTTAATCTGGCTACAATCCAGAGTAACTACAGGACCTTTTACACCAACATAGTTACTGTGCCACCTATGGGAAGCCTATGGGAAATGCATAGAGCAATCCAGAGTTAGTGCCTCCTAAGTTTTCCATAGTTACTCTGGATTGTTCCTTTAAATAAAAATATGCTTAAAGTCACTCCATAATTTTATGAGTGAACAGTTGTGGTGGTGGTGATTCTCATGCATAGCCCTTTATGTTGGTATAGTGGTTTGGCCTGCTGAATATTGAGTCCTTTTCCCAGGACCTGTGATATTCACAGATAGATTCATAAAATGCATGTTGTTCCATCATAATGATGGTGATGATGATGAACATGTGTTCCCTGGTGTACAGACACTGGTGTTCCCAGTATCTGTAGATCCTGTATCCAGAACCAGTGTCCATACATCCAGATATAATTTTCTGCAGTGGGGATAGAGGGGTGGATCCGCCTTGGTACCACCCCTCAGGGGTGAGCAACATCGCAAAATTGTGAAGATTTGGAGTAATCCCATCACGTTGTATACTGTTGGATTTGTATTTTTCAGCAGAATCCACTGCAAAACACAACTTTGAAATATCTCCTTCCTTTCAAAAGTTAATGGCCAAAAAACGAAAAAGCAAAAAATGCATGGAGCCCTAAGGAAAATAAAAGTGAGCTATATCATGCCTTTACTCATGAGTAGGTGAATGTGCCATACTCTGCTGGAAAGAGCAGGTTGTGAGGAATCCTAAGCCCCCCGATCCAATGAACAGTTCCTGCAAATCACCTCAGAAGGAAGTCACTGATAATTGCATTGATCTCTGTGGAAAGCAAAACTGAGCTACACAACCACATTTACTCACATGTGAGTAAATGTGCGTTGGCTCCTGAACAAGCTAGACACAGAAGTATGCAAGGCCACCAGAATGGTCCCAATCTAGTGAAAGTGGAGCTCAACAAGTGCTCCAGAAAGCAGACTATTACTATCTTTTAGCCTCACCTGTCTTACAGGATTGTAAGGACAAAACAAGGGAATGATATATGCATATCACCCTGAGCTCCTTAGAGAAAGGGTGGTATATAAATATGAAAATATTAATATATCTATTAATTGTATTAATTAATTAATATTGATAATAATTAATTCAATAATTTTGTTGTATGGCAATGTCAAAAAAATGTATGGGCCCCAGGTGCCAAATGGCCTAACTATGTCACTGGTTTTCTGCATTCCCATGCACACTTGCACCAATTCCCTTCATTTTGCAAGCTAGCTAGCCATGTTCCTTCATTTAACAGCATCCACTGGAGAGGAATATGTCAAATAACCTCAACGCTAGAGGGAGGAGAACGAACGTTAACGGGAAACTATAGATGCAGTTAAAGGAAGAAACATTCCCACTACCTTGCCTATACCACTTTTCAACCACATCAAATTCCCAAAATGGTTCACATATAAAAGTAAGAGCCCAACCCTAAGCCTGTCTACTTAGATGTAAGTCCAATTATAGCTTACTCCTAGGAAAGCATGGATAGGATTGAAGCCTAAATCCATTAATGATAGCCTTCCCAACGTAGTTTACAGTGTAAAAGGAATCCAAGAGAGACACCAGCAAACAGCCACTGGAAATGTGACTGTGCTGGAGTGAAAAGAGGCAGCTGCTCTCCTTCTGCTAAATATAAGTGCCTCTTTGCTCAGTCAGCGGTATCTAAGAGAGATCCCAAAGTGCAGCATCCTGCAGAACAAACCCCTACTAAAGATAATGTATTCCCAGTATGCCTTATTTTATCTTAGTGCCAATTTCCCATTTGCATTGGAGCTGGTCACTTATCTCAGTACGGAAATGAAGTTGAAACTCTATGCGTAACAGTTCTGGACTCTTAACAATGTTTAGATCTGTACTTTTAATACTTAATTTCATATTTTTTCCCCTGGAGGGAAATATTAATAATTGTATTCACTGAAGCATATACTTTAAAAGATTGACCCTGCAAGCTGTTTGGAGCCAGGGATGAGAGGAAGGATGGTTGGGAAGAGATTAGAGAAAGTATCTTGGTTTCAGCTCGAACTCACCATTCACGCGACATCATTTGTATTCCTGAACGAGTGCCATGGGCAGGTTCTTAAAGGTAACTAATTATCAACTAATGCTCAGCAATTATGAGTGAGGCTACTGAGCAGCAAGACGTGTAGTGTCAATATATGTGTGCATAAATATGCACTGTCTGCACAATCCTTGGCATGTTTACATAGAAGTAAGTACCATTAAAGTCAGTGGAACTTACTCACAGGAAGGTGTGGATAGGATGGCAACCTTACTCCCTTGTAAGTGGGTATACATTATAGTCTCTCTATGTATGTGTGTGTGTGTGTGTAAAGCATCCAAACATTACTTCCAGCCCAATCCAGAGCAACTATTCCTTGTACATAAGAGGCCTTAGGGCGCCCTATCTATCACTAGGGTGGAGCAACAGCAAGATGCTCCAGCCCAGTTACTCTGGAAGAGGCTTAGGGCAGAGCAAGGCAAGATAGGGTGCCCTAAGAGAGGTGGACTTGCCCTGCCCTAGCTGGGGCAGCCTAAGCAGCTCAGGAGAGGCAAGTTGAGGGCATGTTTAGCATTGCCTAGGGCAGAGCAGTTACTCTGTATCCAAAGCCTGTTTCAGGGCAGAAATGCCCTCTTCCAGTTCCTCAGAGATATACCACCTCAGGAGCAGGTATAGTAAAGAGTAGACCCATAGGGGTCCATGATAAGGCCTGAGTAAGAATGGTATTGTTGACCAAAAATCTGAGTTCTTGGCCAGCCTAGCTGCAACCCCTGCCTCTCAACCTCAGGATATGGCACAACTATGGCAGCCCACTAACCTCAGGATACAGCAGGCCACTCCAAGCATCCATCTTGCACTAGAAGAACTGCAGCTGTAACTGGTTGTCAGGAACTGCTGGGCTTCCTTATAATGTAGGCACCACAGCTGTTCCTTCTTCAGTGTGATCTGAGGGGGGTCTACTCAGGAGCAAGCCCTCCCCAGCTGTCACTGACTTAGCATGCTCTGGAGCAGTTAGGGCAGCCCAGGCTTCCTGACTCTCTGGATGCAGCATAACTTTCTGCTCTGGATACAGAATAGTTAGGAGAGAGCAGTCAGGGCAGAGCCGGCTGAACTTGCTCTGGATTGCGCCCTTATTCAATTAAAAAAACATTTGTAGGCTGATGTACAAATGTAAATAAACATTAATACAAGAAGTCAAGCTAAAAATATTCAAATGTAATGTGGCTGCTTTTTTGGAATAGCAACAAGTACAATAACCAAACTTGATCAATCTATATTTATATAGCATGGGTAGACGAGAGGATAGGCATGGGCTCAAGATCCCTTCACATGCCTAACAACCTAATCCTATTGGCCTTTCACAATGGAAGATCTTGCCATCTCCTGTCAAAACAGCTACAGCAGTTTCATAAAAGGCACATGGCCCATTTCAGGGCTGATGATGCAGACAGCCGGATATATGCTCCGAATGCGGCAGTAGCTGCTGGACACCACACTGGGGCACGTATGGTGATGGATGGGTGCTTTGGAAGAACAAGGAGATTGGAGTCAACAGAATGAGGTGGTGAATCATGGAAAGAAAGGGGACCTCTCACCTATCCCACCTTCCTGGCCTGCCCAATGACCTGTGTTCCACAGATTGGGCAACGGTCCAAGAAGAGGGATTTGCACTGGTCCAAGGGGTGGTTTGGATTGAACTGAGCCTTTAAGAATTTAAATGCTGTTTAAATATTGTGGCTCTCAAATATCTCTCTTGCAGCTCTCAATATCAGAAATTCATGACACAGGACAGGTCTTATGTTAAGCACATGTGGCCAGTCTTTTCATATAGAATTGGCTGCATTGGGGTTGCGGACATTTTGGTCACTGGATAATCTTTCTAAAGGAGGCAAACTTTCAACTACAAAGGGGTACACAGTTTTTTAAAAAATTAAAGGCACAATCCAGAGTAACTACGGGAGCATGTAAGAGACATTACGTGCATCTGTAATTACTGCACCACCTAGTGAAAACCTATGGGAAATTCATATTGCAATCCAGAGTAACTTTTTCTTACTCTGGAGCAAGGACTTTCTGTAGTTACTCTGGATTTCACCCTAAAAAAGGAAAAAAATCAGAGACCACTGCACAGAGCTAGAAAAATGCTGAAAAGATGTCTGTCCAAACGTACGATTGAATTCAGCAGCTTATGCATATTTAGTATTATATATTTAGCATTGTGGAAATCTCGTGCTGCTTTTATTAAGTTTCATGTTGTGAAGCACCATTACGATAGTTGTAGAGGAAATGAATTTTTGTGTTTATCCTTTTACACTAAAATAATGTTTGAAAACAATGTTTGTTTCTCTTATCAACTCAATAAACTGATTATTTTGCAGTGAAGTTGCAGCCTGTGGTCGATATGGAAATCAAAATGATCCTGAACTCGAAAAAGGTGAGTGGAAGGAAGTAAGTGCTCTTCAAGAGTCACAACAGGTACTGAGTACTAAGCTGATTACACCTACTTAACAAAATGAAATGCAAACAGCTTCACATTCACACCCCCTCAGTTTTATATCTGCAAAGTGTCTGAACAACAATAACCAATTACAACAAGAGCATTTTGAGATAGGTAATCATTATAATAATAGGCTGTTATTTTGCTTGTTTATGCCCAGGTACAAATTTTAATACATTTTATTAAACTGATTTTATTAAGGCCACAATCCTAAAGATTTTCCTGCAAGTAAGACCCACTGAACACAATGAGGCTTACTTTTGAGTAGACATGGTTAGAATTGTGCTCTAAATCTATTTATAGATTCTATTAAAATATATAGCTATAACCCACGGTTTGTTTTCTGACAAATCACTCAAAACATTTCAATTCTACCACTCATTCATTCAATGCATTTTCTGCTCTTTCAACCTCTTTCTGCTGTTCTAAGGCCAGGATTGCCCTGCCCCATGTTGTAGCTGTTGGTCTAATCCTATTCCTGAAGGAGTTAATGAGAATCCATTTGCAGAAATCTTTTGCGTGGGACCAGGAATTTGCAATATAAAATTGGGCATCTGCAATTTGCTAGCTAAGAAAACATTGGAAGCAAAATTTATAAACTAAAAAAGATTAGGTTCCACTTTTCAAGTGTTTTCATTTTTGGATGGTGGTCCATTCCTTAACCCATCCAATAAGTGGAGGATGCCTGTATTAAGGGTCCAAATTCTAAACCCTGGTAAGGCAAGTTTTTATGACTGTGCGCCAGCCTCTGGAGACCAGATCCAACCTCTGCAATGTCAATGGAGGAGCAAGTTTACACTGGCCTCAGGAGGCCAACACAGGGGTTTGGGGAGGGCAGGGAAGGGTGGAATGGGGGTTGTTCCTGGGTGGAAGGAGGGTACACAGCAGATGGACCAGTGTGTGCACCAGGCCTAGAAGGGGAGGTAGTCAATAGTGGGCTCCAGCAGGTTCGCACCTACTCTATAGAACTGGTTGTTAACGAGAGATAGGACATATAAAGTTTAAAAATAGCCATTTAAAAGTAGCTGCCAGATGGGCATAGAACCAGTTGTTAATTTCTTTGAATCCCATTATTGGGGTAGTGCTAGAATACAATACTTAGGCTGTATGTTAGCACCCCTTCTACGCAGTCCAGACTTACAGTGGCACAGATCCAAGTAGCCCCATAGTGGCACCTGATGTGCAACACTGGGTAGGAGGAAATGATACAGCCAGCCCCAACCTTGCCTGTGTGCAGCATGGACCAGGAAGTCTTCCTGTTCCAGTAGGGTTAGGATTGGGCTGTAAATCTATTCAACAGATTCTCTGAAGATTGATATTGATCAATGCTATCAAATACTATCAATGGGAGAATAAGGGACAATAGATAGAAGCATTGGCACCAAAGGTGGGATTTAGCAATGCACCTTCTGACATCATGTGAAATGGAAGGTCTCTAAAGTTACATAATGTTCAAAAAGTGCTTAACTACTCCTCTGATTGACGTACAGTGGTGCCTCACATAAAAAGCTTAATTCGTTCCGGAAGCATGCTCTTTAAATGAAACACCCTTTAAGTGAAGCAGATTTTCCCATAGGAAATAATGGAAACTCAGACAACTGGTTCCACAACCCCCAAAACATTCATATAAAAATATTAACTGTATGTAAAAATGATGACAAAACACTGTAATTGAATTCAAAACATGCATTCAATGTGCATGATCCTATGAAGTCAACTTAAGCTGCAATCCTAAAGACACTTTCCTGGGGATAAGCCCCATTTAACACAATGGGGCTTACTTCTGAGTAGACATGGTTAGGAGACTGCAATCAAAGACACTCTCCTGGGAGGCTTATCTGGGCTGCTGCTGGAGGTTCAAGGTGGTCGGGGGGGGCACTTGGGGGCAGTTAGAGGCAGCAGTGCTGGACGGCCGCCCTTTAAAGAGTCTCCAAGCAGAGCATCAGGGCTGCATAGCACACGTGCCCTTAGCATGCTTGCTTGTTAAGTGAAGCAGAATTTGATATGTGAAGCAAGATTTCTTGGAAATTTATACTTGTTATGTGAAATGCTTGTTATGTGAGGCACTTGTTATGAGAGATACCACTGTATTACTATTACATCTTTCAAAAATGTAGAATTTTGAAAAAGTTGTTTTTTATTTGTTTGTTTTAAAGAAGTACCAAATTATAGGTAATGAACAATATGTGATGAAGGAATCGTCTGCAATAACTGGCAAAATTAGGAGGACAGAAATTCAAATGCATCAGAGAAGATGTGTGTGCCGAGGAGAGAATGAAAGTATTTAAATTAGAAATTTTTATCAAAAAAATTGTTAAGTTTACCAAAGCTCCTCCTGGGGCTAGTTAAAACTAAATATGAATATTTCGTGAATATTAAAAAGAATATAATCTTCATTTTAAACTGCCAACCTGATCACCATAATCAAATATGCCTGCTAGTGATGCTTATTAATACATACCTGGGGAGCATTTGGGGCCCTGTGACTTGACTGTGCTTTGCGTTACATCTTTGAGGTGAGTCTTAATTAATCAGCACTAACACATGGTTTGTCATTCCTTAATCATACTCTTGTCTCCTGTGGAATACAGCTCTGTGCTCATCAATATTCCCATGAAAGCATATACTTCTCTTTAATGTTGAGTAATTAGCAAAATGTACAGTTTTTTAAAAAGCTTCTTGGGTGGCTTAAATTGATAAATTCCACTAACCTACATAGAGATTTAGTTAATACAGCTCTTCTTCTGAAGTACGGTAAAGTTTAAGCCGCCTCCAGCTTCCCAACTTTTTAGATTTATGTGATGTGTCCTTGCGCTCAGTGGCTGATGCAACATGTGTCCTTGCGCTCAGTGGCAAGAGTGGAAGAGAAATGTGTGCAATCGTCTGTACAATGTACAGGTATCCCCTCACTTTCTGATGGTTTGTTTTCTATCGATCCACCCTTTCAATTATACCCAGAATTCATTCATTCAACACATGTTCCCACTCTTTCAACCTCTCTCTCTCTCTGCTATTTTAAAGGCCAAGATTGCCCTCTCCCATGTTGTAGCTCCTGGTCTAATTCCATCCCTGAAAGAGTTAATGAGAATCTATTTGTAGAAATCTTGATGTGGCTGCAGGAATTTGCAAGATAAATGGGGCATTTGCAATTTGCTATATAAAAACTCATTGGCTGCAACATTTATAAACTAAAAAAGATTGGATTACACTTTTCAAGTGTTTTCACTTTTGGATGGTGCTCCGTTTTCTAACCCATCCAAAAAGTAGGGAGTGCCTGTACATGTAAAAAATATGGGGCACGGGGAGAAATACACCTTCAGGCCCCTTATCCACAGTGGTGGGTCCGGCCTGGCCCAACAACCGGTTCGCCGAAAGTGGGCGGGCCAGGCCGGGGTCAGGGGCCGGGGTCAAGGGCCGGGGAGGGTCGGGGTGGGGCCAGGGTTGGGGCTGGGAGGGCAAGCCACCCACCCCAGCATGCTGCGGGTGCAGGTGGGTGGGGTGGGGGGCAGGCCTCAATTCCAGCGCACTGCGTATGCACGAACCTCAGCACATGCACAGTGTGTGTCTGAAGCTGGCCAATCGGCCAGCTTCAAACTTGCACTGCACCTGCACTGACCTCAGCGCCCGCGTAATATGTGTGTGGCGCTGAACCAGTGCGCCCAGTTTTGTGGGGCCCCCGTAGCTACCAGATTGGTAGCAATCCAGCCCGAACCGGCCACTGCCCACCACTGCTTCTCCCCCTACAGAATAGGCATCTCAGCTTTTGAAAGAAGGAATATGAGTCATGGCTTTTGGGCTAGGTTGAAGAGTTACAGGCTGTATCCCAAAGAGCTCTGCAAACAAGTTCCATTAGGACAGGTAGGGTTCTTCAAGGTAATCAAGTCCAGCCCCTTGCTCTTTACAGGCAATGGTTGCAACTTCTCTGATGGTCGCTGTCCTTGCTGTGTTTGAAAACCTCCAATAAGGGGAGCCCTCATTGAATGAGACAGACTGTTTCAGTGCTGGACAACTACAGTAGTACAGTTAGGTAATTCTTCCTCATATCTAACCAAAGGGCGCAATCCAAAGTAACTACGGGTAGTCCTTGCTCCGGTGTAAGAACAATTTGCTCTGGATTGCAATATGAATTTCCCATAGGTTTTCACTAGGTGGTGCAGTAACTATGGGTGCATGTAATGTCTCCTACGGGCTCCTGTAGTTACTCTGGATTGTAGGGAAAATCTATTTCCTAATAGTTTCAACCAATTGGTTTTAGCCCTGCCTTATGGTGCCACAGAGAGTAACTAAGGGAAGGGAGGAGTGTGGCAGCCAGGATCAGGGCCTTCTTGGCCCAGGATCAGGACTGATGCAGATGGGGTGGCACCCCATCTCTGGAACTTCTTTCCCCTAGAACTAAGAACTTCTCCCTCCATACAGTTTTCAGTGGAGTCTGATAACATTTTTATGCAACAAAGCTTCTAAATAATGTGGGGCTGTGGATTGTGCCATGGTGTTTTTCATAGATTGGATTGTTTTTAAACATGTTTAAAACATGTTTGACTCAGTGTCAAGACTTCTGGCCTGAGCAACAGTTCAGTAAGGCTGTGCTGGACCCCCCCCCCCCCCGTTTTACCCTAGCTCCCCATGCCCAGAGGCCTGATGGTTTCACCTGCAGTATTGGCACGTCCATGTCAACGCTTCAGGATTTTTCAGGTGCTGCAAAATACTTTACCACAAGCTTGCAGCACCCAGTGGTGTACCCACTAGGGTTCAGGTAATGGGTGAGTTAAAGATTGGGCTTTAAGTCCCCAGTGGTGTAGCTAATGATCATGTAGCCCGGTGCAAAGCTCAACATGGTGTAGTTATGTCACAACCAGAAGTGACGTCATGCCTCCTCCTCCTCCTTCCTCAGCAGTTCATCACCATTTGCTCTGCTGGTGGCATAGCTAAAGCACCTATCTGCAGTTGAAAATTTTGTTGTCCCCTGTTCCTGCAACAACAAAATCAAATTTAATTAAGTAAAAAAATGAAAATTGTATCCCTTATTGGATAGGGAAACTGTGTTGGGGAAAGGGGAATGGTTATTCTTTCCCTGCTAAATAAGGAGCACCAGTTGGAAGTGCCTGTATACCCAGTTAGCATGGGATAACGGTGTATGATATATGTAGCGTATATGATATACGTACTGAGAGCTGATTCATATTACTACCTTATTAGTTCCATACAATATTAGAATTACATCTCATTGGCTCTCAGAGTCATCAATAACATGGGAAAGTTTGAGGTAAGAAAATCCACTGTTTGTTCCTTAGGCTTTTGTGTTTTCATTTTCTGGTTGATTAGCCATAACCTTTGCTAGAATATAGATATTCCAATGCAGTTTATTTAGTTACATTCTGAATAAAATTACCTTTCCAATTATATATAACATGATGGTATCTATATATAAAAAAGAGAAAAGTCACTCACTGACTGACTCACTGACTGACTCACTGACTCATCAACGCCCTGCCAAAACCGCCAGCCCTAGAAGCGTGAAATTTGGGGAGGGTGTTCCTTCTGTGACCAAGGGGTGCACTCAGAACCGGTTTTCGGAAAATCCAACCGGAAGTGGGTGAAAAGGGGCGCAACCAGTGGTGGGCTCTAGCAGGTTCCCACCTACTCTATAGAACCGGTTGTTAACGTGAGATAGGACATGTAAAGTTTGAAAATAGCCATTTAAAAGTGGCTGCCAGATGGGCAAAGAACCGGTTGTTAATTTCTTTGAATCCCATCACTGAGTGCAACACGTTTTTCTCCATATACTTTGCATTGGAGAATTGATGACTCATCAACATTCCGCCCCAACTTCTGGGCCTAGAAGCAGGGAATTCTGGGAGGGATCCTTCTGTCACCTGAACACCCACCAAGAACCCATGTGCAGAAATTTAACCCTTCAGGGACTGAAAAGGGGGCAACTTGTTTCTGTCCTATACTTAACATGGGAGACTGACCAACATCCAGCCAATTTGGTGCTCTCTGCCTGGTGCAGTGGGGGATGTTGTTAGGAGGAAGAGGTTGCACTGGAAAGGATGCTCCACATTGGGAGAAATTGCGCATAGGGGACTGATGCGCGTGGGGGGAAGTTGCGCTTGGGGAAAGTTGCACATGGGAGAAGTTGCACATGAGGGGAAGTTGCGCATGGGGGAATTAGCACATGGGGAAGTTGCGCATGGGGGAAGTTGCACATGGGGGAAGTTGCGCTTGGGGGAAGTTCCGCACGAGGGGAAGTTGCGCATGGGGGGAATTAGCACATGGGGGAAGTTGTGCACGGGGGGAAGTTGCGCTTGGGGGAAGTTGCACATGGGGGAAGTTGCGCATCGGGGATTGATGCAGATGGGTGATTTTTGCATATGAGGAGTTCAGGCACATGGGGGACTGATGCGCATGGGGTTTGATGTGCATGTGGGGAAGTTGCACATGGAGGTTGCGCATGGGGGAAAGTTGCGCATGGGGGAAGTTGTGCATGGGGAAGTTGCGCATGGGGGGAAATTGCACATGGGGGAAGTTGCACATGGAGGGAATTAGCACATGGGGGAAGTTGCGCATGGGGGACTGATGCAGATGAGTGATGTTACGTATGAGGAGTTCAGGCACATGGGGATGATGCACATGGGAGATGATGCACATGGGGGACTGATGTACATGGGGTTTGATGTGCATGTGGGGAAGTTGCGCATGGGAGAAGTTGCGCATGGGGGAAGTTGCGCATGGGGAAAAATTGTGCATGGGGGTATGTTGCGAATGGGGGAATGTTGCACATGGGGGATGTTGCGCATGGGGTGTTGATGCACATGGGGTGTTGATGCGCATGGGGTGCTGATGCGCCGTGGGGGGATGTCATATGGGGAAATGTTACTCCCGTAACACGGGTATGCTTTTTGCTAGTCTATATATATATATATATATATAAAAGAGAAAAGTCACTGACTGACTCACTGACTCACTGACTCATCAATGCCCTGCCAAAACCGGTGGGCCTAGAAGCGTGAAATTTGCAAAGTATAGGGAGGAAAAAGCGTTGCACCCCTTTTCACCCCCTTCTGGTTGGAATTTCCAAAAACCGGTTCTTATGCTCCCCTCCGTTACAGAAGGAACACCCTCCCCAAATTTCACACTTCTAGGCCCAGCGGTTTTGGCAGGGCGGTGATGAGTCAGTCAGTGAGCCAGTGAGTCACTTTTTTCTTTTATATATATATAGATTTAGCATACTATCACTAACATTTTCTCATTACTGACAAATTAATTAGAAGTCTATGTTATGGCCTTGATGTAGTTTTCTATTAAATGGTTTTTGATAATTATATTATTTGCATTCCAAGGTCCTGAAGTTAAGCATAGTAAGTTCCATATGCGCACTTGTTGGATCCCCACAAAAGGATACAGAAGTCTTAGAAAGACTAATCAGGCAGTGTACTAAAATTCTCAGAATGCTCTGCCAGCAGCTCAATTATTCTAATGGGATTACTGCAGAATAGATGTGTAAATCATGTTGATAAAAGGTTTTTAGTGCTGAGTATACTTCCTCAGGGATGTCCCTCTGATTTAAGTGGAACGTGTTCCCAAAAAATGTATCAGGAGAATTGTAGGCAAAAAGTGGACAAAAAAATTAAAGCCTCAACTATAGGTTGTGTGCCTCATTATCCACTGGGGTACTTTTCCAGAAATCCTAGTGCAGGGGTCCTCAGACTTTTTAAACAGGGGGCCAGTTCACTGTCCCTCAGACACTGTCGGGGGCCGGACTATAGTTAATTATTTAATTAATTAATTAAATTAAGTAATAAGGAACAAATTATTTTGCAAACTGTGTGTTACTTTCATGTAAAAATGCTACTCAACATAACATATACTGAAGTTGATGGAAATATGAAACGTTTAATGAATTATGTCACAAAAAAACCCCAAAAGGCTAGGATTGCGGCCTCAGAGCCCTATCCTAAGCATTCCTACACAGAAGTCCCATGATAGTCAATGGGCTTACTCCCAAGAAAGTCTCGTTAGCACTGAAGCCTTAGAGCCCCATTCTAAGCATTCCTACACAGAAGTAAGTCCCATGATAGTCAATGGGCTTACTCCCAGGAAAATCTGGCTAGCATTGCAGCATCAGAGCCCCATCCTAAACATTCCTACACAGAAGTGAGTCCCATTATAGTCAATGGGCTTACTCTCAGGAAAGTCTGGCTAGCATTGCAGCATCAGAGCCCCATCCTAAGCATTCCTACACAAAAGTAATGGACTTACTCCTAGGAAAGTGTGGCAGGCTTGCAGCATCAGAGCCCCATCCATCATAGGGGAGTGTGGCAGGCTTGCAGCATCAGAGACCCATCCTAAGCATTCCTACACAGAAGTAATTGGCTTACGCCTAGGAAAGTGTGGCAGGCTTGCAGCATCAGAGCCCTATCCTAAGCATACCTACTCAGAAGTAATGGGCTTACTCATTAAGCAAGCGGGAAGCAGGAAGCCGGCGACTGAGGGAAGGGCACATGAGCGACTGAGTGGGAAGCGCACATGCCTGTTGCCGCTTCTCTGCAGCGCCAGAGGTTCCCCTAGCGCTGCGGAGAAGATGCAACAGGTGTGTGCACTTCCCACTCAGTCGCTCATGCGGCTGGCATCAAGGCCCCTGGGGTTTCCCCCCAACCCCCAGCGGGAGGGATGCAGGGGGGTTCTGAAAATGCCCGCAGGCCAGATTGAGAGCCCTGGTGGGCCATATCTGGCCCGTGGGCCATAGTTTGAGAACCCCTATCCTAGTGGATTAAAAAATCAGTGGATACCAAATCAGTGGAAATATAAACTCACTTCCAGATTTCTTGCTCTTCTATTGTCCTCCAAGAGTTCAATGTTTCAAATCATATGCCACAATTAGCCACTACATGGGTAAATAAAAGAATCTAATGGATTGAAATAAGTATGAGTAAACAGCATGATGTTAGGAAATTGGATTTGTTGGAAGGCATTTTAAGGTGGACCCCAATAAGGTGATTCATAGAATCATAGAATCCTAGAGCTGGAAGGGACCTAATAGGTCATCTAGTCCAACCCCCTGCCTGCAGCAGGAAATCCCCCTAGAGAATCCCCAACAAGTGCTCGTTGAGCCTCTGCTTGAAGATCCCCAGTGAGGGAGAGTCCACCACCTCCCTTGGCAATCTGTTCCACTGCCGAACCGCCCTCACCGTCAGGAATTTTTTCCAGATCTTTTTAAAATTTATTTTAAAAATTTATATCCCGCCTTTCTCGGGCAAATTATCCCAACTCATGGCGGCTGCGACAAAAGGCGACTCAAGACGGCTGCATATCCAACCAGAATTTCCTTTCTTGTAGTTTGTACCCATTCTGCTGTCAGAAGCAGCTCAAGGGAATCAAATCAGTCAATACTGAAGTAGATACTGTAGTCCTTTAGTACCAGGCCAACACATATTTTACTGTCTTAAACCCATTCCTGGGTATATTTAGGATGCTGACTTCAAAAAATAGTGCCTATTTCTCATATCATGTCTAGGAGAGCATCATTAATGGTTCAAGCAGATGCATGGTTCAAGTTAATGGTTCAAGCAGAACTCTACACCATGGCTTCCTCACAAGGAATACTTGAGTCGTTCACTAATGAGGTTAAGTTGTATCTCCAAAATTCGATGTGAGAGAGCAAAACTGATGCCATTTTTGGAATCAACACCCCAAATTTGTATAAATCTACCAGAAATTTTAGGGGGGGGAAAATGCTGCCTGTTGATCATTAAAGTTTGTTTACTTCTGTATTAAGACATACACACAAATCCAGAGTAACTACAGGAGCATGTAAGAGACTTCATGTGCACCTGTAGTTACTGCGCCACCTAGTGAAAACCTATGGGAAATTCATATTGGAATCCAGAGTAAGTTGTTCTTACACCGGAGCAAGGACTCCCTGTAGTTATAGTACTCTGGATCTTGTCCAAAAAGATGGATAAGTTGTATTGATTGACTGCTTTGCTACTTAATCACAGCATGACCACAGAATACAACATTTCACAGTTTCTATTTTCCGTGCCTAACTTTGAAGAAATAGATACATAGGATGTGTCATTTGCACATGAAAAGAAGCAGATCATCCTTCCAGGCTGTATCTTGAACACAAAAAACAGTGCTATAGAGGATATTGAGAAAGAATCCACATCTAGGACTCAGAACACTGAAGAGTAGAAGATGCAGGCATATTGTCAAGTAAGTTTCTCCCTAGTAAGAACACTGAGCATTACTGCTTTACAGGCCAATCCTATGCAGGACTGGACCATCCTGTGCAGCCATTTATGACAGTTCAATTAAAAAGCTGCCAATGGAATGTGATGCTCTCCATTGGTGGCCATTTTCATAGCACTATCACATTATGTGGCAACATTTCCAGGATGTTGATGGCTCTCCCTGGATCTGCTGGAGCAGAAAACCAGTGATGGAAAGGGATGAATGGGGACAGGATGGGACAACTCTGAGCAGGGAGGAGGGAGGAATAGTGGGCAGGGAAGCTGGGAACAGATCCAATAGTGATGGCTTGTGCCAGATGCTATCCTCCCTTTTTGCAGCCTCCCTTTCCTCTCCCTCACATTGGACTTTCTAACACCACAGGTCTGAAGAGTCCCATTGCGTATTGAGAGGCTTGTGGAGGGTACCTTTCTCCCCCCAAACCTCCTGATCTGTGCCCTTCCCCAGAGGCAGTGGGTGCCTTTTGGAGGTAGTTGTACCAGGGGGAGAGAAGGAGAGGATCAAGTTATTAAAAAAAAGAAAATGGAGCACTTACAGTGCATACAGTATGTACAATTTGAATACAAAGATAAGAAGGGGTAGCAGAGAGAGAGACTACAAGGGGTGGAATAGAGGAGGGCCTTAAGAGGTTGTGGGTTTAATTACTTCCATAAAGAAGACGTTAATGTTCAAGGTCTTCCCTGCTTGTGCTAATAGTATAACTGGAAATGGCTTATGTTTGAGACCAATTGAAACTAGAGAGGATTTTTCTGTATATGCACGGATAAGATTGTAAATTTACTCAAGCACGCAAAGAACACATAAGATATTGTTGCAATCCTGATTGCTTATCAAGGAAGAAGGGAAGTGTAATCTGTTCACTTGAGAAAGAGAATACCTGGAGGCTCTTTGATGAAGATACCATTCTGTTGTGAACAAATAACTCCCTCTATTCATTGGAAATATATTTGTTACTCAATACTACAAGAGGTATGCATAGATCATTTGCAAGAATGCTATCAGTGGTGAATAGCGTTTCACAGGAGACAGCAATAATTAAAATCCAATTAAAAATAAGCATCTTTAATCCAAGCTGAATGAAGTAATTGATTAATCATGCTGGTTAGCTGATTAATGCATTCAATTCAAGATGTTGCCAGAGAAGTACGGTTCCCAAGCATAATGCTAAAATTTTCAGCAATGGAATTGGCTTCTGTTTGTGTCTGAATCACTCTGTTTGCTGATTTTTTAATATTTTTTAATGATAGTGCTTGGTAGGTTTTGTTCATTATTATCTCAGACAGAAAATAAAAAATTTAAAACAGTGACAATTTAATATGTTTATGGGTACTGCGTTGCCTGGAGCAACTTGGCTAGTTAACAAATAAAAAAAGTAACAGCAAAAAGAAAATTAAATGATAAATTTTTTGTCAGCCAAGATGGGAACGCCTCTGACAACAAAATTCTAGGTAGGAGTTGTAAAGCACTGTAGGGAAGAATCCAGTGCATAAATATTGAATACTTTCCCTGACATTTAGTAACTCACAAATAATAGCTCAAAAAAATAGAAGACAGTAAAACATGAAAAACGGTAAATTTTTTGCCTTGGCTGATAATTTAGGAGCAAATCCTGTCACTAGCTGAGTCTGAAGAATAGTGACAGCAGGGACTTGGGACCTGCTGGGATCTAAAGTCATGAGATGTTAACCAAATTCAGAGGGAAAAATCATCTCTACTTGAGGCCGCCGCAAAAAATTCACACTGGCATCTCCCTCTTCAGCTGGGCACGGTGGGAGAACATCATCAAAGGCACACTCATTCCTAACCATCTCCATTTGTGGAATTGGCTTTGACGCAGCATAGAGCGATTCAAACTTTTCAAACTTAAGAGCCCTTTTTCCTAAACTTTTTGTCTTCTGAACCCCCAAAATTTAACACCAACCTTCATTTCCCGAAAGAAAGCAAGCAGAGCTCTTTACACGATCCCATCATACCCCCAAATCCAGAGTAACTACGGGAGCACGTAAGAGACTTTATATGCTCCCGTAGTTACTGCACCACCTGGTGAAAACCTATGGGAAATTCATATTGGAATCCAGAGTAAGTTGTTCTTTTGTCGGAGCAAGGATTCCCCATAGTTACTCTGGATTTTGCCCTTAACCAATTTTCTAGCACTAACGCAACTGCAGTGCAGACCTGCAGCAATGGAATAAATGTATCTGTACTTTGAGGAGGTTTCCCTACCACATGGTGCAGATCAAGCCCCCTGAACATGGCTACACATGTGCTGGAAGGTTAGTTAAGCCTGGGCTGATACTCATGCCCAAGTGGTACAACCTGCTGTTGTGCACAAAAGCCAGCAGACAAGTGATATTCAGGTTTACCAGAGAAATTTCACTTTTATCCTATACACAGCACAATCCTCATTTGCGCTCGGACAGGCTAGCATGCCTATGCTGAATAACACAACTTTGGGGCTGCTGCTATGCCACGGAAAAACATTTCATTTTACCCTGGATAATGCGACAACAGTCCCTATGGGTCTACTCCAGGGGTGGATAAACATTTTAGCAGAAAGAACACATCACCTCTGTCAGAGGCCAGAAAGAAAAGAATTAATATTTCAAAACTGAATAAATTTACATGAATGAATATATTAGAGAACTATGAATGAATGAATTTTACTGAGCACAGATGAATGAATGGATTTTACTGAGCTAAATTATACACATGAGAACTATAATGCAGACATGTATAACCATGTATAACTAGGAACAGTTTGCAGCACATCTCTTTTACCATTAAACATACAGACTAGGTCAGAAACACATTGAGTCATGAACTAATGCACTTGGGAGGATTATGGATGTTGTGACCAGAAGACGTGGGCTACCATAGGCTCCCATGGCCTAAGTTTCAGTGGAGATTGAGAAATTCCTGTGGGTTGAATTGGAGGTACCCAAGTGCCACAAATGGTCAACAGGAAGAGGTTTGCCCACTCCTTGTCTACTTCAGATCTCTACTCCAGTGATCTGCATCACTGAAATCAAAGATCCATAGCAGTTACAGGTCCATGCAATTACGTCACCCTCCAGTGTTATCTTATGGAAAGTCATCTTCAGAGCAAGGGGCTTAATTTCACTTTAGGATATAGGTCTAAGTAGTCCAGATGGACTACTGCAGAGATGGCAGGGAACAGAGCTAGAATCTGGCACAATTGCGGGGTCCATGCCCCAACTCCTGTTCCCCTCCTGTTCACTCATAGTAGGGTTGCCAAAATTCTCTTCCAGAAAATTGGGACAGGACCCTCCATCCCATTTGCTAGTATGTGAATACAATCCCCCCAAATTGGGATTGTTCCTATTTAGAAACCCTAGCCCATAAGAACATTCATCATTCTTAGCACTGTTGGGGAAAATAAGGAAGGAAAAGGTAATGCAAATGTAAATTCTTCTTAACCCTGCATCTTCCCCTATCAGTGCAGCCCAAGCTCATTCAGGTTGCTTTGAAGTGAAGATAACATTAGCCTGAATCAGAAATAGTCTCTGTGTTAAATTTTCCTGTCGTCTGTCTGGGAAGAAAAGCTGGCTAGAGTGAACTGGCATCTGCTTCTTTCTCCCCAAATTGTGAGTTTACCTCTGTTTCAAGGATCTTATTGGGAAAGTAGAGGTTTGAGGGGGGAAGAGTCAGATGAAGTTGGTATGTCTACTCAAAAGTAAGCCCCATTGTGTTCAATAGGTCTTACTCCTGGATTGCAGCCAATGTAACACATTATTTTGTCCACCAATACAGAGATTAACCCCTATGTCATTCAAAAACCATTAAGCCCCAAATATACTACCTCATAATTCTTTACTCAGGCTTTTAAAACTGGAAAAGTTATCACTGTTGGTTTGATTTATTGATGTTTTATTTTTCTTTAAAAAAAAATGAGTTGCTCATCACCCTTGAGTGGCCTTTTGGGAAGAGAAAGTGTCTTTTACCCAACAATCCAAACCATGGAAGCATGTAAGAGTTGTTTACGTCAACGTAGTTATGGCACCATCTAGTGAAAACCTATGGGAAATTCATATTGCAATCCAGAGTAAATTGTTCTTACATTGGAGCAGGATTTCCAGTAGTTACTCTGGACTGCGCCCTTAAAAACCTCAAGCACTTGTATTTAAAATTAGTACAGTTGCTGGGCCATAGAAATGAATACCTGGAGCAAAAAAGATACTTGTTCTGACATTCACTTATTATGGGGAAGAACTATTTTCAATGCCATAAAAGGTTAATATAGTAACTGAAATGGCTCTGATTTATGCTGGCTTCATTTTTTCCATCTGTAATTCTATCATTGCCCCGCTTTCAAAGCACTTTTGAAACCTGCCCTCCTCTTCATGGAAGGTGGGGAAAGAGAAAGAGCTTTGGGATGGATTGGGGCTAATCCTAAAAGTTCAAAAAGAAAAGTAGCATGAAATGAGTGTGAAGAGCATACGTCAAGATGAAAGCTTCCCCTCACAGTTAATAAAGGGAGAGAGATACCAAACTACCAAAGGGACAATAAGAAAAAAAATTACAAGAAGATCCTTAGCAGCAAAACTTTGAGTAGTAAGACTCACAATAATTGTTCATATTCACCCATTCTGTGATTTAACAGCCTGAGATTTGGTTTAACTGCCCAAACCTATCCAGGATTGTACTGGTGCACAGAGGTGCATATTTCATTTTCTTACCCCCAAACCCAGAGTAACTACAGGAGCACATAAGAGACTTTACATGCACCTGTAGTTACTGCACCACCAAGTGAAAGCCCATGGGAAATTCATATTGGAATCCAGAGTAAGTTGTTCTTACACCGGAACAAAGACTCCCCATAGTTACTCTGGATTTTGCCCTTAATGTTATTCCCACTCCTGGCAGCATCCACTTTTGATGACTGAGGGGGAAATCTGGCCAGCCTGTTGCAGGGGCTTGTCGCCAGGACATTGCTTCATGCGGCACCAGGGTCTCGAACCGATGACCTGCCAATCTTCAAATCAACAGACTAAGGCTGCAATCCAGAGTAACTACAGGGAGTCCTTGCTCTGGTGTAAGAACAATTTGCTCTGGATTGCAATATGAATTTCCCATAGGTTTTCACTAGGTGGTGCAGTAACTACGGGTACACATAATGTCTCTTACGTGCTCCCGTAGTTACTCTGGATTGTAGGGATAGTGCCTTTGACCACAGAGCCACGAGGGGACCCCTCTTGTGCACATTTACAAAAGTGAAAAATGGGTTTGCTGTTGTAAAATGGTCTGCAGTGCTGTGCACAGCATGTAGCCAATGGCTATTTTAGGGGCAATGTCTATCTGCATAACGTTAAGTTCAACTAAAGCAGGAGATGCAGAATATGGATGACAATTCTTTGAGATGAGGGAAGTTTGTGGTTGTGAAATAGCAAGACCTGGATAATTGTAACAAACCCAGAATCCTGCTAAGTATTTTTTAAAAATACTCTGAGCTGCAAATCACTTGCCCGGTGCTGGCTGGTGCCGAGTTGGCTCTGGTGCTGGGCTGGTGTTGAGGCCCATGAATGTGATCACTTCAGTGACACCCCAGTAGAGGATTGGGCATTGAGGGCATAATCCTAACCAATTTAGGCCAGTGTAACTGAGCAGGTATATCTTCCCATGTTGGTGTGGAGATGTCGGTATATGTCTGTGCGCTTGCCTAACCCTTCAGGAGTGGGGTAAAAGTGCCTTACAGCACTTTTGTGACACCACCAGGTCAGCATAGAATTTATGCCAGGGCTTCTGCTGGCTTAACTGGAAATTAGGATGGCAGCCTCATCCTGCAAACCTAAAGACACTTTCCTGGGAATAAGATCCATTGAACACTTTTGAGTAGACATGGGCCTTATATCCTACAGTGAAATTAAGCCCCTTGCTCCAGAGCAATTAAGATGAATTTCCATAGGATAACACTAGAGGGTAACGTAACTGTGTGGACCCGTAACTGCTAAGGATTTTGTCCAGTGATGGGCAGGCCTGGCCCTAACAACCGGTTCTCCGGAAGTGGACAGGGCCAGGTCAGGTCAGGGGGTGGGGCTGAGGTCAGGGGGCGGGGCCAGGGGCGGGGCCAGCAATAATTTTTTAAAATTAAAAAAAAATTAAGCATGTGGCTTACCTCTGAGTAGACCTGCATAAGATGGTGCTCTGAGGCTGCTGTCCTTTCCATACTGTCCTGGGAGTAAGCCCCATTGACTGGCATGAGGCTTACTTCTGTGTAGTCAGGTTGGGATCCAGGCTGCAGAGCCAGCCACTTTCCTGGGAGTAAGTCTGATTGCCTGTCATGGGACTTACTTCTGAGTAGTCAGGATTGGGATCCAGGCTGCAGAGCCAGCCACTTTCCTGGGAGTAAGTCCCATTGCCTGGGAGTAAGTCCCATTCTGATGGGACTTACTTCTGAGTCGACCTGCTTAGGATGGGGGTCTGAAGCTGACGTCCTCCCCACACTGGCCTGGAAGTAAGTCCCATTGACTTTCATGGGACTTCTGAGTAGACCTGCTTAGGATGGGGGTCTGAAGCCAAAGGCCAGCAGAGGGAGGCGGGGTGAGCGCTGCCCCGCCGAGCGGCTTCCCCTCGGCCTCCACGGCCGGCAGAGGGAGGCGGGGTGAGCGCTGCCCCGCCGAGCGGCTTCCCCTCTGCCTCCACGGCCGGCAGAGGGAGGCGGGGTGAGCGCTGCCCCGCCGAGCGGCTTCCCCTTGGCCTCCACAGCCGGCAGAGGGAGGCGGGGTGAGCGCTGCCCCACCGAGAGGCTTTCCCTCAGCCTCCACGGCCGGCAGAGGGAGGCGAGGTGAGTGCTGCCCCGACGAGCAGCTTCCCCTCGGCCTCCACAGCTGGCAGAGGGAGGCGGGGAGATCGCGGCCGCGCCGATCCGGCTTGCTGTGTTTCACCCACCCCCATAACAACCGGTTCGCGACCGGCGGGCTCATTTTAACAACCGGATCACCCGATCCGGTCCGAACCGGTATTAGCCCATGCCTGATTTTGTCCATGGTTAGGATTGTGCTCTGAGACTTTACCATAACACTACACCAGCTCTCTCTTTTTCAGTTGAGGTATCTGATGAAGTACTGTAATACCAAGCAAGAAACTATGTATTACATTTAAAGTGATGATCCATTAGTGATATCACTGGTGATTGAATTTCACAAGGTAAGATCATTACAAGGAATTTTAACATCGTAATTAAATAGCAGCTTATTAGACCACAGAGGCGATATTTTTCACTTTATAATTAGGTTTTCCTCAGCCTATTTGTTTATTGACCTTTTGCCACTGAATTATAATATTCTACGTAACACGTGATTACTAACTATAAATAAAGTGTTATTCACACTTGTGTGTTAGTCAAGTGAATTTTTCCATTTTTAGCTAAGGACTGGTACGTACAAAAAAAAACTCAGAGATGACATGAACACAAGATGTGCATTTCAAAACAAATCACCAAAAAATAGACAATACCTCCTACTCAGAACCGCATTGAGCGGGATAGAAGGGATGAAAAACATATTCTTGCACTGAGAACAACAGCTGTTCTTGTCTTCAAGCAACTAGAAGGAGTCACACACCAACCGAGAAATCTTCATGCTGTTGTTTTGAGCTTCAGAAAGGAATAAAAATACTGCTCCATCACCAGAATATTTTTATATTTCAAGAAAAAGTGGGTGCAGATTCTATTTCTGACACAAGATTTGTGAATTAGATTTCATAGGTTTAAAGAAACCAATGATACAATCTATCCTATCAACTTGCTTGCATGCCTAGTTTTAGAACTGGAGCAGTATTAAAAACCACATTTGGATCTGCTACCCAAGGGTAACAGCCAGAGAGTCTTTGGAGACCAGGTCTACTGCCTTGCATGGTGTCAGCAGATAGATAACAGTAATATGAAAAACCAAATACAGTGCTGCCTCACATAAAGAGCTTAATTCGTTCTGAAGGAAACGCTCTTTAAGTGAAGCAGATTTTCCCATAGGAAGCAATGGAAACTCAGATGATTGGTTCCACAACCCCCAGTATATTCATATAAAAATATTAACTGTATGTAAAAATGATGACAAAACACTGTAGTTGAATTCAAAACAAGCATTCAGTGTGCATGAGCCTATGAAGTATACTTAGGCTGCAGTTCTAAAAACACTTTCCTGGGAGTAAGCCCCATTTAACCCAATGGGGATTACTTTTGGGTAGACATGGCTAGGAGGCTGCAATCAAAGACACTTTCCTCAGAGTAAGCCCCATTTAACACAATGGGGCTTACTTCTGAGTAGACATGGTTAGAAGGCTTACCTGGGCTGCTGCTGGAGTTCAAGGTGGCCGGTGGGGCACTCGGGGGCATTTAGGGGAAGCTGCTTTTGGCAACCCCAGGCAACTACCCACGTTGGAGCAGTTAGAGGCAGCAGCGCTGGCCGGCAGCCCTTTTAAAGAGCCTCCGCACGGAGCATCAGGGCTGTATAGCACGCATGCCCATAGCGCGCTTGCTTGGTAAGCAAAGCGGAACTTGTTATGTGAAGCAAGATTTCTTGGAAATTTATACTTGTCATGTGAAACGCTTGTTATGTGAGGTGCTTGTTATGAGAAATACCACTGTATACTCTTTAAAAGCTTTTAAATGTTGAAAATCATTGCAGAAAATTAGCATCATTGTATTTAGGTTCCTACCAGAATGGGAAGAATTGACACTGTGGTAGGGAGTATCATGTATTCATTCCTTAGCCTGGTGCATATGACTTGCGTCAACAGCTGCTATTATGGCTACAGAAGTGCCCTCAACATCCCATAGGGGCTGTAAATCCAGGTGAGATCAGAAATGTAAACTCACAGGAAATTTTTTTGACCCCCTTCTAGTGCTAGGCCTGAGTACAAATTACTCCCTTTACCTTTTCGTGGCTCCTGAATCTGTCATTAAAGTGGCCACATCGGTTGGTCTTGTGAACAGATTGGCCTTGACTTTATAAACTTTTAGCTCTATCTTACTAAACAGCTTAAAATAGAAATACTTCTCATCCAAGACAATGTACGTATCTGCAGTAGGAACTGCAAGGATAATTAAGTCTTCATCTGAGCATGGTAACACCGGCAAAAAGCCAAAGACTGAATTTACCCTTCATACATAGAAAATCCAATCTGACACAGCTTTTGCTGCAAAAGAGAACATTATTCATTGTTTTTAGCATTTTGAGTCAGTTTCACTATCCTGAGAGGCAGCAAAAAAGGAATAATGCATTGAAGGGGGGTTTGGGGGCTGAATAGCTCCCCCCAGTTGTTCAGCAATTGGTCTATGAAAGTTCCAGTAGCTACTTTATTGCTGGTTATTATGGGACCCCATAACAGTTTGAGGTTCCCAAAAGGGAGGTCTATCACTATCTCAAAGTTTTCTACTGTAAGTAGATTCTCCAGTTCTGGTCAATTAACATAATACCAATCGTATTATCATCACCCTGCCTTATAGGGCGAAGGGAGAATGATCAGGATCTAAACCATGGTGGGGATCTCTCCATATGCTATTGCCCTGACCCAGATCAGCCCTCCCATGCCCCCAGAGTGCTATTTCCTTAGGTGGAGACAAGACAGATGTGTTCCCAATATCTGAATAGGGACAACAATTTGTTTGTTTGTCTGCTTGTCCACTCGTTCATTTGTTCATTCGTTAAAGGGATTTATAACTTGCTTTTCCCATGCCAATGCATATGCCCAATTCAGCTTACAGAGCTTTGATTCCTCCTTCCTCCTGTCCATCTCAAAACATCCCTGTGAGGTAAGGTGAGACTGAGAGTAAATGACTGGTCTAAGGCAGGGTGACCATATGACTGGATTTTTCCAGATTTGTCCTCTTTTTTAGCTTTCTGTCCAGGTGTCCTCCAAAAGGGCTTCGTTGTCCTCCATTTTTGAACTTTGCAATGGTGTGCAGTACCCCATCATGTCATCTGTCATTGGAGTCATACTGAAGATCAGAATCCAAAGCAAAAATTGGTTTTGAAATATCTCCTTCCTATCAAACGTTATGGCCAAAAAGCTAAAAATAAAAAATATGCATTGAGCTCTATGGGAAAGTGAAAGTGCCCAATATCACGCCCAATATTACTCATGAGCAGGCAAATGTGCCATTGTCTGCCAGAAAGGCCAGGCTGGGAAGAATCCAAGACCTTGTCCTACTTTTGAGGTTTGGGCATCTGGTCACCCTGGTCTAAGGTGACCCAGGAAGCATCATGGCCAAAGAAGGATTTGAACCTGGATGTTCCAGGTCTCAGTCCAATTCTTTAACCACCATACCATCCTGGATCTTATGAAACAGGTTAAAGCCTTCACTTACCACTGCTGTGGTCTCACTTCTGACTGAGGTCATCATAGCTTGATAGCTAATTAGCAGGCCTCCGTCAGTCTTGGAAGACTATGGTATCGTGCTCGGCACTGCACACGCTGCATGTGAAGCACGAAAGCCTGGGTTGGATTGTTATGGAGGATAGGCTGTTCCCCAAGCAGCAAATCCCCCCTGTCCACACCACTGAATTAGTCCAATGGAAAGGCAGAGCCAATACGATTAGATCCAGCTGGCGTCGCAGAGCTGGGCTAAGGACAGGAGCTCACCCTGTCTTGTGGGGCCGACCCGGGTCTTGAACCCTGGCCTGCTGGTTTACAGGCACAGAGCCTTAACCACTTGCACCACCCACAGCCCCAGCTAATTAGCCCATAATTAGCTAATTAGCCCATAGCTAATTAGGGTTGCCATATGTCCCCCAAAACAGGGACAATCCTGATTTGGGGGGATTTTGTTCACATACTGGCAAATGGAACAGAGGGTCCTGTCCTGATTTTGTGGAAGAATATTATGGCAACCCTATATCTAATGAAAACTACATGCAGGACCAAATGATAACATGATACCAGGCACTGCATTTCCAAGAGAAGCTGGCAAAATGCTAAAGAACTATGTTCCCTGCTGGAGACAAAAGCACTGAGCTGGAGAAGTCCCTTTATAAAATGAATATCCCTTAGGAATCACACTTTCACAGTCTCCATTTATTGTCACCGAGGAACCGCAGCCGCAGAGGCTAGACTCTTACCCCGAAATGTCTAGGGGATTAAATAATTGAAAGAACAATTTGCAAAAACACCTAACAGCTGTATGTGTGTGATCCTGCTGCTTGCTTAATTGTTAATGGTGTTATTTTTATTTACTTTACACAAGACTTACAGTGTTTGTTTATTAACTGAATATATTTTCAGATAGGCTCATTTCTTAACCGAATTAAGCCTCCTCAAATATTTAGACATTTGAAAAGTTTATGCTAATTGGATACTTTAAAAACCATCTTCCAGAGAATAAGAATTCACTTCCCTTCTACCCAATATGAAGTAAAATGCAACTGCGTAGTTTGCAATGCAGCATTTTGCTACCGCTATACTTCACTGGGTTACCATTTAGTACAGCAAGAAATTAAACACTTGTCTAAAGGTATGTCAACAATGGTATACAAATGAGGGGATGCAGGATTTTGAAATGTGGGGTGAGGTAGGGAATGTATGTGGCCTGTTTCTGCCACAACCCATACATGCATGCTTGCTATAACACCTGTAAGCAGTTTATTACAAAGTATAATTCCATCATAGGGTGAGGGAGAACAGTGTCCTTCACTGGTAGCATTTTTTTTCCTCTCCAGCAATCCTGTGGAACAAAACTACATCACAACATTGTGTTGTTGGATAAGGATAAGACTGGGCTGCCTGGTAGATCAGCAAACATTTTAGTAACAGCCCAGTCCAGATAAATGGCCCTATCCTCACCCATGAAGCCTCACCCCTAAAATACACACTGTAGCCTGCTGAGGGTCCTGGAGGTCTCCTCTGGGTAAAGGTACAGTTCTTCCCTTGCTCAGGGGTAAGCATTTACTATCCAAATGTGTCTTCTCAGCCCTGTGCATTTGATTTTGCTGGTAGATATCCCAGTGCTCTCCGTGCTCCCAAGGCTGAGAAGGGAGATAGACTATCAGTGGCACCACATGTGCCAAAACTGTCCTTTTCCCAGCCTCAATCCTCCCGCCTTCCCAGTTTCTGCACCACTTACTGATGCTGGGCTCCTTGTCAAGCCACATGTGGGCAGTCATGGCTGCTCACCACTTGTAGCAACCTGCAAGCATTCTGTGACATGTTGGCTTTTATGTCAGCCATAAAGCATGTTGCATTGCCAGTGCATACAACACCGTCCCACTAGGATTGTACTCTAACAGCACAATCCTAACCATGTCTACTCAAAAGTAAGCCCCATTGTATTCAATGGGTCTTACTCCCAGGAAAGTGTCTAGTACAAAGAGAAGAAACCCAGGCTCCAGTTCCTTCTCACACACCAATGAAGCTTACTGCATGATCTTTCATGTCTAGCTTTCAACCTAGCCAACCTCACAGGGTTGTTGTGAGGATAAAAGGGGAGGGAGAGAACCTTGTATGAATCCCCAAGGTGTAACAAGTCATAATGTAATGGGTCAAAAAAAGAATATGCTTTCTTTCGGTAGTCAGTGAAATATCATCAACAGGATGTTATATTTTTTAAAATAAACCATCCTTTGGACTTCGCAAACCCATATCAAAAACCATATTGTTTATGGTGCTGTATGGAGTGTACCCACTTTTAACTTGAAGGAGACTATTATAGGCTACTTTACATTCCTTGAAGAATGCCTTAACACAAAACATTGAAGATAAAGATTTGTGCAACGTTGACTCTACAGACAACAGACTTGCATCAGGTCCAATTAAATGTGTACAAAACCAGCTACCCATTACTCTAGAAGCCCAGGTAAAAATATATGCCGAATGAATAGAAAACACACAACAAGGAAGAGATCATGAAAGGGAAGGGTGGCACTAAAAATAAACGCTTTCCCTCTCCTGGCATATGTAATATGAATCTGTTCATATTTCAGGCCCTAAATAGATGGCAATTATTTGATAGTTGATTGTGTACAAACTTTTAAGACTGCATATCTCTTGACCAGAATTCAGAGCCATCACTAGTTGAAAGAACGCCTCTTACATTGAATCTTATCACTGTCTACTCAGATGTAAACCCCATTATAGTCAAAGGGTCTTACTCCCAAGTAAGTGAGGTTAGGATTGAAGTCTTGGGGCAAAATCCAGAGTAACTATGGGGAGTCCTTGCTCCAGTGTAAGAACAACTTACTCTGGATTCCAATATGAATTTCCATAGGTTTTCACTAGGTGGTGCAGTAATTACGGGTGCACGTAAAGTCTCTTACGAGCGCCCGTAGTTACTCTGGACTTGGGGGGTTAGAGTGCAATCCTAAACATACCTTCCTGGGAGTAAAACCCACTGAACCTAATGGGTTTACTTTTGAGTAGATTGTGCTTTTGATTGTGCTCTTAGAATGTAAAATATGTAAAATCAAAATCTTTTCTGTATACACGTTCGTGTATGCAGTTTCTTAAACAGTGAAAACTTCATATTTCCAAAAGGTAAGCTTGTGCGAAGCAACTTTTTATTGGCCAATTATAAAGATGTGCATCGCCGGCACCGGGTGTCACGAACGTGCCACAAGGCACATCTGTAATACCCTGTACAGAGTCAGCATTGGTTTCAGCCCAGCACCAGTGGGTGACAGAAAAAGACTTGGGGGTGGGGGATATTAGGGACCAGAAGGAATACAGCTACATGAGATCCTGAAATCATGTTGTTTCAGAAGGACCAACATGGTTTATTTCAAGTCTGCGCTGGCAAAACACCCAGCAAAGAACTTGAAAAGTCCCACCATATGGCTCCGTGTTTCCTCCAGTGGCCTCATGGGTGCCATTTTAGTAGCCATATTAGCACTGGAAGGATTGGGTTGTTATTCCTGTGCAGCACCCAGCATATATTAGAATTATTACATTTCCAACACATTTATGAATGGTTTAACAAATATCTTATGGCATTATCATTATACATTATTAGCATTATGTAGTTTATACAGATTAAAGCATATTTCAGGAAAAAATTATATTTCTCTAGATATCCAGATGAGATGACTGTGTAAGTATTTCTGGAGCATTCATTTTTTTCCCCTCTCTCCAAGGTATTGATTTGGAATCTATTCTGGTTACAGGAAAATAATTCACTAGTAACAACAGCTGCTGCTGTAACAACAAAAAGGGATGAAAAGCATCAGATTTGTTCATTCTCCAGTGAATATATGTGAAGCAATCAAAAGTTCCTACATTTCCTGAAATCAATTTCCATAGCAAAGGATCCTGGGGTTTGCAAGACCCTGAGGCTCCATTATCACATTTTCTCCAGCAGGTCAGGCACTGAACCAAATTTTGCTCCTGGTGGATTTTACTGAATATTGTCATTGACATCAGTGGGATTAAGAACTGGACAATTGTCGCATACATTTGCATAAATCCCTGACACTGTTTACCATAGTACTGTGTGCTTATTCTGCTGTTTACTGTGCATGCTAATATCATTACAGGCATATGTTATTACAGTTATGAGGATGGAAAATAAGAAAGAAAAATAGTGAAACCTCCATAAAAGTTGATTATCTAACTTGTTTTCTAATAATTTGAATTCATGGTGTCTCCCATAATGATGTAATGTTACTCTTTATGAGCAATACTCTCATTGTCTGAATATTGACACTTTTATGGTTTTGGTTGTCTGAGACTACATTATATTCCTGTCCAAAGATATATCTAATTACACTTGAATGAGAGTATTGAACATATAAACAAATGGTGGCAAGAGCAGACATCACATCAGTTGCTTGAACTGAATTTAAGACAACCACAAAAACATAGGGCAAAATCCAGAGTTAGGGCAGTGAGAATGGCCCAAGTAGGCTGTATCCAGAGCAGAAGGTTGAGCTGAATCCAGATAGTCAGGAAGCCTGGGCTGCCCTAGCTGCTCCAGAGCATGTTCAGTAAGCACCAAGTAAGTGGCACCTGGGGAGGCTTGCTCCTGAAGAGACCTGCTTTAGTGACCAAGGAACAGCTGTGGTGCCTGCCTCATGAGGAAGCCCAGGAATCCCTGAAAACCAGTAACAACTACAGCATGAGACTGCAGTACAGCAGTACCTGTAGTGGAGGGTGGATGCAAGGGGATTGTTGGAGTGGCTGGTTGGAGTTGTCCTGTATCCAGATGTTGGTGGATTGTTGTAGTTGTGTCCTGAAGTTGCGAAGCAGGGGTTGCAGATGGGCTGGCCAAGGACCCAATTTTTTTGCCAGCGCTGCCATTCTTCTTCAGTCTTATCATAGACCCCAATGGGTATACTCAGTTTTATTTCTGCTTTGCGGTGGTATAACTCTAAGGAGCTGGAAGAGGACATTTCTGCCCTGGAAACAGGCTCTGGCTACTGTAAAATTGCACTGTTCTAGGCAATGCTGAACATGCCCTCAACATGCCTCTCCTGAACTGCCTAGGCTGACACAGCTACACCAGCCCAAGTCCATCTGTCTAGGGGCTGCCTATGTTGCGTTACGCTGGCCCAAGCCTTTCTGGTGTAACCGGGCTGCCCCATTTTTTAATTGGGCCAGCCCTGTGATAGATAGAGGAGTCCAAGTTCACATCAGGATTGCAACCTATATAATCTTATATTTTTTTTCTTCTGGATAGTATACATTTTTTCAACTGTCCTTCAATTTAGGAGAGAATTATAGCTGCAATTCTAAACTGCAGTTAGGCCAGCCTAAGCCCCAGCACAAGTCATGCCTCTTCTTACCATTCCTGAGTAAGGGTTAGGCCAGTGCACAGACAGTATAACCATGGGAATAGGAAGACTGATGAGTTGTGCCAGCCTAGGTTAGGATTGCACACTAAATCCTAAAAGCAATGGGTGTTATAAAGAAGGGAGACAGAAACGAAGGAGGGTACGCTGTGTTGATTTTAATGGGAACCATAGTTTTATTGGAACGTTTTGTTATGCCTTTAACTATTTTTCCCAGTGTCTTCTAGAACAGCAGAGTACATTTGTACTCAGTTCTTACTTGGAGAGAATAATTCCAATCGTCTTGATGAAATGATTCAGAACAATAATAAGTTGGGTAATGGCCAATTTATATATTTGAAGATTAGAACCACTTACAAAGTCATTCCTACAAAAGGAATGGATAACAGAATAGATAATGAATTCTTTACTCCCCCCCACCTTCATTCTATACTATGATGACTTTTCAACTGAGTTTCATGCATGTGTGAGAGTGTGTGCTTTTTTCCAAACGAAAGTGTTGTTTGGCGATAGACTCTTACTTGGATGATATAATTCATTCAGCCAACCAAAAAATAACTTTTCACTTTTGTCTTAGAAAGCAAGTTATTAGGGATAATATAACTGCCAGATCTAATCACAGCCAAAGAATGCATTGCCCTCTTTTCATATCAACCTTGATTCAAAATAGAATTTCTTATTTGGCTTCTCTTCTGAATTTCTAAGTTCATTTGACTAACCTTTATTATGTGCCTTCAGAACTCACTATTCTGTACCGAAATAATTCATTATATATAAAGACTGCTGTACAAGCTGTGCTGTGACCAAAACAGATTTTTTTATCAGGGAAAGGGGGGACTTTTCTTGCTCTCTCCCTGCCTACAGATTTAAACTAAGAAATCTGTTTTTGGAACATATTATTATTGTTTTTAGTAATTAGAGATAGAGCAGAATTCCTCATGCTGTTCAACATCTACAGTATATTGTATATTCCCTATGTTTGAAGACTGATCTCCACTAATTTCTCAATTATTTTCTGACTATGGAAATGAGGTGGCCTTTTTCTATTATTTTTCTCTGGGGGCAATTTTTAGGAAGGATTTTTTTAATGGATGGGGATAAAAGGGAGTTCTAGAGACCCTGTTGAAATTGCATGGGCCACTTTGGTTTTTTAATTCTTTTTGAGTACCTCAGATGCTTATTGAGAAAAGCATTCTCCATCATAAAGGTAAAGGTGTCCCCCACAGGTTATACTGCTAGTCATGACTGATTGTAGGGTGCAGTGCTCATCCCCATTTCTAGAGCCATAGGGTCAGCATTGTCTGACATGCGCACAGAATGCTGTTACCTTCCCACTGAAATAGTACCTATTTATATACTTGCATTTGCATGCTTTTGAATTGCTAGGGTGGCAGGAGCTGGATTAAGGATGAGAGCTCACCCCATCTTTTAGGATCTGGGTCTCGGACCCTGGCCTTCTGGTTAACAGGCACACCCTACAATCCAGAGTAATGACGGGAGCATGTAAGAGACATTACGTGCACAGGTGGGCTGATGCCAGTTCTGACCAGTTCTGTAGAGGTGGTTGTTAATTAGGGGCTGATGTTAGCGAACCGGTTGTTAATTGGGGGCCCTCATCTTTGAATTGCATGCAAGTGTGTTTGCATTTCTCTTAAAGGGCCTCTGGAAGCTCTCCTCCCCCCTCCTCCCCTTCTGAGCCTCCCTCCCCTTCTCTCCCCCCCTCCTTCCCTCCCTAAGGTTATTTTTAATTTTAAAATACAAGCAGTCTGTTCCTTTTACCATTGCAGCACCTTCAGACTCTGACTGTTGAACTGGGGGGTGTTTGGATCACTGTTAGTTCCATGCTTTAAAGTCAGGGTTAGTAAATTCTTCATGCCCCAAACCTTTGAATGAGGCTATTCAGGAATCCTGACTTTGCTAAATACCTTATTTTGATTAAAAACCTTATTTCTAGCAAGTTTTCAGAAGTTATTTCCTGGTGCAGTTTGCAAAGCATGCTGGGTACTCACATGCAAATGAGCAGCCTCTCTGGAGATGCTTTTTTTGAATCAGGCATTTGATGGGCAGCTTTACTAAGAGGTCCTTGGGAGGGAATAGAGAGGCCGGCATACAAACCTCTGGGAGGCTGAGGTGAGTAATTAGCAGCAAGCCTTCCTGCCTGCCTCCCTTCTTCCCTGGGTGCCTTTGCAGCCCAGTACTAGGCATGGAGAACTACTTAGTACTACCCAGTACTACTCAGGAGTAAGCCACACTGTATAGTAGAGGACTGCAGCCTATGGCCACAATCATAGCCACATTTCCTGGGAGCAATTCCCATTGACTATCATGGGATTTCCTACTGAGTAGCATAGGATTTGAGGCTACTTTCCCATCCAGACTTTCCTGAGAGTAAGCCCACTGACTATAATGGGACTTACTTCTGAGGAGATTGGCAGAGGATTGGATCTCTCCCTCCAGCCAAGTCTACTTTCCTGAGAGTAAGCTCACTGTCTATAATGGGATTTTCTACTGAGCAGACATGATTAGGACTGGGCTCTGAGGCGGCAATCATATCCACACTTACATGGGAGTAAGCCCCACTGACTAGAATGAGAGTTACTTCTAAGTAAGCCTGCATAGGATTGGACTGTAAGGCTAAAATCCTGACCACACAGTTTTGGGAGTAAGCCCCATTGACTTGAATGGTACTTACTTCTGAGTAGTCACTGTTAGGATTGGGCTCAGGCTGCAATCCTATCCACACTGTAGACCTTTTGCTCCCCCCAAGAGATCTCCCCACCTCAACCTGCCCCTCTGAGAAATCTCTCCACCTGAGATTGAGGGCAGGAAGTATGGGGGGTACCTGAAGAAATAGCCCCAGTTCCCATCCTGCCCCCCCAGGAGCCCACTCCACTGCCTACTCTGAAGTAAATCCTATCCTAGTCCCATCCTAGTCAATGGAGCTTACTCCCAGGTAGGTGTGGATAGGATGGCAGCATCAGAGCCCAATTTTTTGCATGCCTCCTCAGAAGCAAGTACTGAGTGACCATATGTCCTCCTTTCCCAGGACAGGTCCTCTGTTTACTCCTCCTTTTCCTTATGAGCAGGCAACATGGAGTCTTCTTATTATCCATACTTTTTTCCAGGACCACAATAAATCTTCATTGTCCTCCTTTTCCTTATAAGCAGGCAGCATGCAGTTCCCATCCTGCACCCCCAGGAGCCCAGTCCACTGCCTACTCTGAAGTAAATCCTATTAAAGTCAGTAGGTTTTACTGCCCTGTGAGCCTAGGAGTGTAGCCTCAAAGCCCAATCACTGTCTACTCAGAAGTAAGTTCCATTATAATAGTGAAGCTTACTCCCTGGAAAGAAGCTGGTTTCTAAGAGCTTGTAATCCTATGCCTGACTACTCAAAAGTTAATCCCATTTCAATCTATGAAGCTTACTCCCAGGAAAGTGTGCACAGGAGTGCAGCATTAGAGCCCAATCCTATTCTTGGCTACTCAGAAGTAAGTCCCATTAGAGTCTGTGGAGCTTACTCTCAGGAAAGTGAATAGGTTTGCAGCCAGAGGCTGGTTACTAAGAGCTCAGTCCTTTGCTTGACTACTCAGAAGTCCTATTATATTCAATGAAGCTTACTTACAGGAAAGTGTGGACAGGATTGTAGCCTTAAGTAGTGGCTTAGAGGCAAGCTTCAACCCACAGAGGGGACACCACAGACTCTGGTCCTAAACTATAGATCAGTGTTTCTCAACCAGTGGTATGATTATCACCTGTGAAAGTTGTGGTAGTGTCTGCTGGCACTGAGGCACCTGGATGCAAGTGTTATATTGCAGGAAGAGGCTGGGATTCTAAGAGCCCAAATCTTATGTATGACCATTCAGAAGTACTGGTAAGTCCTATCACAGTTAAAAAGGAGCTTACTTACAGGAAAGTGTGGACATGATTGTAGCCTTAAGTAGGGGCTTAGAGGCAAACCTCAGCCTGCAGAGGGGACACCACAGACTCTGGTCCTAAACTATAGATCAGTGTTTCTCAACCAGTGGTATGAGTACCACCAGTGGAACTTGTGGTAGTGTCTGCTGTATTAGGCACCTGGATTCAAGTGTCATATGTGCTCCCTGAGGCAGCTGGTGGGCTGCTGTGTGATTCAGGAAGCTGGACTAGATGGGTCTTTGGTGTGATCCAGTGGAGGCTTTTCTTATGCTTTTATGTTCTTATTTGTGGCACACATTCCCCCTGAGAGCATAACAAAGTGTAATGCATAGGAATAAATTACACAGAACCCAGGGGCTTAGTACTGATTGATGCCATCACAAGTGATACAATTTTTTTGGTAAACTAAGGGTTAAGGTGGCATGCCCTCTCCCGCCCCGCCCCCTGACCCTGGCCCCGCCCCCTGGCCCAGCCTGGCCCAGCCCACTTCTGGAGAACCGGTTGTTAGGGCAGGCTGGGCCCACCACTGATTACGTGCACCTGTAGTTACTGCACCACCTAGTGAAAACCTATGGGAAATTCATATTGCAATCCAGAGTAAATTGTTCTTACACTGGAGCAAGGACTCCTAGTAGTTACTCTGGACTGTGCCCAATGTGGTTTAAGAACTTGCCCCACCACAGTCCATCTCCTCGCATAGGCTAGATGAACTATGTCATCCAAAATACAAGTCCATAGTCAAACAACACTTTTAACAAGAGGTGCTATATAATAGTTCTCTTTTTGAAAATCCTAAACACACTCTCTCTCCTGATTGACTAACAGTCCAATCTTATGCTTTCCTGTGCCCAAGGCTGCAAAGCATTGAAACTGCCAAATTGCCAAAACTGCAACCAGTTTGGTCAGAGAACCTCTTAGAACATCTGAGGCAGTCTCCTCAGAGTAAGGTAACCCCATGTTGAATCCCAAGTGGTCCCAGTGAGTCTCCTTGGATCTAGACCTGCTACTGAGTGGGTGCAGAATCAAGGAGGCCCATGTCAAGCCTTTCAGGCCAGGAGGAAGGTTAGAATATAATGGCAGAGACTGTCACCATCTCCATTGCCCTCCTGCCCCACTCTCACCCCTCTTTCCACCACTTTCACCCTGTCCCAGAACACTCCACATGCTGCAACTTACTAATCCAGTGATTTTCAACCAGCATGCAGTGGCACAACAGTGTGCCAAAGATAGTCCTCAGGTGTGCTGCAGGAATTTTGCTCTAAGAACAATTTCCTCTGGATTGCAGTATGAATTTCCCATAGGTATTCACTAAGTGGTGCCGTAACTTCGCTGACATAAATGTCTCTTATGTGCTCCTGTAGTTACTCTGGATTGTAGGGTTTGTGATTTAAAATGCAACCACAGTGTACTTCTGTTCCTCCACCACACACATACACTATTACTACCTTCTTTAACAAAGCTTGAAATCCATTTCCCCTTTAATTACAGTTATAAATTGATTCAGATAAAACATCTTAACAGAAATAATGGAGGGATGTTAAATATCAAGATCTATTGGGAAATAAGGCATGATATCAAAATGAGCACACTGAATTTTTTTTTTAAAATCTTACTGGCAAAGCAATATGTTGTTCATTTAAACTAGATAATCAAAGTTGCCTAACTATTGTCCTCAATAGGAGGACTATTTGTCAAAAATGGTGTACGCAGATACCGGTTCCAAATATTTATGGAATGATTTATTCAACTTTCAGAGTAATGGGCCACGACTGAATATGGCCTGAACTTTCAGGAAAGCTCTGCCCAAATTGTGAATTAAATTTTGAACAACTCAAATCCAAAAATACATCTGTCTGAAAACATCACCTAGCTGAATCTGAAAAGGGATAAAGATAAGCTCTAATGCACAGATGTCTCCTGTATGTTATGAAATTCCCTTTCAAAAGCACAGAGATGCTTCTGAAAAATGCTGGGGATGATTATGCTTCTATTGCTCTTCTTATTCCATAACCTTATTCCTGAAAGTCATCAAACTGTGTTGTACAGTTTGCATGTAACAGTGTGAAAATATTTCACATTCAACGTTTTAGAGAAGATATTGACATGTAAATACATAACAGGAAGGATTTGTTTAGATTACATTTTAGTTTCTTGAATTTCAAGTGATTAAAGAAACTAGAGGGCTGTGGGTGGCACAAGCGATTAAGACTCTGTGCCTGTTAACCAGCAGGCCATGGTTGGCCCCACAAGACAGGGTGAGTTCCTGTCCTTAGCCCAGCTCTGCGACACCAGCTGGATCCAATCGTATTGGCTCTGCCTTTCCATTGGACTAATTCAGTGGTGTGGAGAGGGGGGATCTGCTGCTTGGATAACAACCTATCCTCCATAACAATCCGACCCAGACTTTCGTATTTCGCATGCAGCGTTTGCAGCGCCGAGCACGATACCATAGTATTTCAAGACTGACAGAGGCCTGCTTTTAGAGCAACTTGTGTAATAAAAAAACTGCTTACAAGACTTTACACCAGGAGTGACCAAACTTGCTTAATGTAAGAACCACATACAATACACACCAGGAATCTGAGAGTCAAAGAAGCATTTTTACAAAGCATTGTGAGCATTAAACTTACAGTATATTTTAAACCAGTGAACTGAGTTTATACCTGTTATATAATTATATATTATTTACCTTAAAAATTTCTTATCTTTTAAATTACTTGTGATGCAAAAATGGACTCATCCAATATACCACCTAGAGTCTCACATATGTCAAAACAATTCAGTTCAATTTATTAAATTGTTTATTATGGTGAGACTTGATGCACATATCCTTATGCCTTCATAATGTGCCTTCATAATGAATGAATCACCAAATGAAGCACATTGCATGTTTAAATTTATATTGGCTTAATATAGTCTTCATGTTCAGAATCAATTTGTATTTTATTACAAGGTTTGCCAGTAACTATAAAGAAAAACGGTGTCTCAAGTGTCTCAGAATTAGTGGCTTCAAATACTTGAGATGCATTCTTGACTGATGTATTTTAAATGATTGGTTTTACACATCCATAATTAAGTTAAAATTGTTAGAGATTTAAGGAATAAATTGGTATTCTGGAAGAGCAGAGGCTGGATGTCATTTGTCTGCATGTGTGTAATAATGTGGTGATACAGTGTATAGTGTCCTCATTCTTAAGATGAAACTAGAACTGTACAAATTTCAGACATGAATACTAGCTTGTTTTTAAAAGAATTTTATTATTGCAATACCATCATCTTCCAAGACTAACTCCAGAACCACTATATGATCCTAGTCAATGGTGGGCTTCAGGGGGTTCTCACAGGTTCTATAGAACCCTTTGCTAATGAGCACCTGGTTCCGAGAAACGGTTACTAATGGGATATAGAACCTGTTGATAATTTAGGTTATTAGGACATAGAACCTGTTGTTAATTTATTTGAATCCCACCACTGATCCTAGTTCTATGAGGAATGTAGTGCACAAAGACCTCTTCCAAACACGGTACATAATGGAAAAGAACTCTATTTGTTTGTTTATTTGTTTAATTTATATCCCGCCTTTCCTCACCTGCAAGAGGGAGCTCAAGGCGGCTAACATCACTCAGAACTCTGTGTTCTTGAGGACCCACTAACATGAGCACAGAGACTTAATACGTCATCAGAGATCCATGGTGGTGCACAGTCAAACCTGGTCACATGTTACAAGGATGCCATTTTGGTGACAATCCAGAGCATTTGTCAAGCAGGCTCCAAACTTCACACTGGTAATGAGTACAGTCATCAGCAGTGCTATTGGCTGGGGATTTCTTTAAATGTACAACCATATCCATTCATTTCTGAAAAGGCTTATTTTCAGTTGACTTAATGGAAGCATTTCAGATAAGCAGCGCCCAACCTGTAGCACCCCTTTATACTGTTATTCTTATTCCCTACTAGCGAAAGCGTACCCACGTTGCGGGAGTAAAATTCCCCATATGACATCCCCCCACTGCACATCAACTCCTATGCACATCCACCCCATGCGCATCAGCCCCCCATGTGAATCACCCATGCACTTCAACCACCCACACTTATCGTCCCCCCACGCGCATTGGCCGCCCCATGTGCAATGGACCCCCACATGCAACAGACTCCCATGTGCAGCATCCTCCTCAGTGTAACCCCTCCCTCTGAACAACATCTCCCAGAGTGCATCAGGCACCAAGCACCAAATTGGCTGGATGTTGGGCAGTCTTCCATGTTAAGTATAGGATAAAAACACATTGCACCCGTTTTCAGCCCCTAATGGGTTAAATTTCTCCACATGGGTTGTTGGTGGGTGTTCATGTGACAGAAGGAACTCCACTTTTTCTCTGAATTTCATGCTTCCCTGAATTTCATGCTTCTAGGTCCATGGGTTGGGGCAGAGCATCCCTCAGTCACCAGTTCTTCAATGCAAAGTATAGGGAGGAAAACACATTGTGCCCCCTTTCATCCCCTTCTGGTTGGAATTTCCAAAAACTGGTTCTTAGTGACTCCCTCCATCACGGAAGGAAATTTCATGCTTCTAGGCCCAGTGGTTTTGGCTGGGTGTTGATGAGTGAGTGAGTGAGGGAGTGAGGGAGTGAGGGAGTGAGGGAGTGAGTGAGTTTTCTCTTTTATATACAGTGATGCCTCACGTAACAAATTTAATTTGTTCTGGAGGCATGTTTGTTACATGAAACATTTGTTACATGAAGCAGATTTCCCCATAGGAAATAATGGAAACTCAGACGATCGGTTCCACAACCACAAAAATATTCATATAAAAATATTAACTGGATGTAAAAATGATGACAGAATCCTGGGATTGAATTCAAAACATGCATTCAGTGTGCATGATCTTATGAAGTCTGCTTAGGCTGCAGTGCTAAAGACACTTTCCTGGGAGTAAGCCCTATTTACCACAATGGGGCTCACTTCTGGGTAGACATGGTTAGGAGGCTGCAATCAAGACACCTTCAAAGTGTCTCCCCACTTTCTCCTTCTCTCCATCCTGAGCCTCTCTCTCCCCTGCTCCCTTCTGGCTAGCCCTGAGCTGCTTCCCTCTTCTCCACTGCTCTTCTCTCCCTCTGCCCAGCAGACACCTGACCACAGGAGGAACAGCATGGAAGTGTTGCTTTCACTATGGGCAGGTGCGCTAGGCAGCCTTGACGCTTTGTAAACAGGCTGCTGGCCAGCGCGTCTGCCCCAACTGCCAACGAGTGTGTTCTTTACGTGAAGCACAGTTTGTTACGTGAAGCAGAATCCTAGAGAAATTTTTGTTTGTTACATGAAACATACTTTATGTGAGGCTTTCTTTACGTGAGGTGCCACTGTATATCGAAGATAGTAAAAGCAAGGATCAAACACATCACATTATGTAATAACAAAAATATTGGAAAGGGCATGATCCAGTGATTCAGTAAAAGGTTCATATATATACCTCCTGCCCTTGGCCCCTGCTGTTGCCATGTTCCACATTTGGCACTGACCTAAACTGGAGATAACTTACCTATTGTACAGATTTCATAGTGTTGTTAAGAAACTGAACAGCTAACAGCTGACTATACAGTTATCTTTAAACTCTTCCTCATTTCAGCAGCTCAGTAAATTAGTAAGTGGGAAAAAAAAACAGGTGAAAACATTTGTTTGTTTTACATGTAGTTGTTAAAATGGAACAGGCACTATAAAATACTAAACTCAACAAGTTTTTAGCTTTTCTGTCACATTTCGGTGCACTTAATATCCTCCCTGTCATATTATTTATGACTTCAGAAAGAAACGGGTTATTTCCTATTATCTCTTCAAAAAACTAAGTAAATCAGCAAATACTGCAAAACTACAATTTGTTAATGAGACCGTCTAGAAAACAGTCATGGTTCCTAACTTCAGACGCTTGCACAGCATCTAACCCTTAGAGCTCAATTCTGAAGAGTAATTGCATTTTTACACATTTGATATGTTGCAACCCAAAAGATTTCTGAAATGTATTACATAAACCCACTGAAGAATTCTATGACATGCTCAAGAAATAATGTATTTTTCTATGGATTTGGAACAAGGTTCTGCTGGCTCTACAGAACTCTGCTACTGTTCCTCTATGAAGCCTTGGTTCTGGGTTTCAGGAAGGCAAAAAACCACAGTGCAACATGAAATTGAATGAATGCTTTCATTCCCTACAATCCAGAGTTACTACGGGTGCAGGTAAGAGAGATTTACACCGACATACCCTACACTATGGGAGCACGTTAAGAGACATTATGTGTACCTGTAGTTACTGCACCTCAACTATGGGAGTATGTGTACCTCAACTACGGGAGCACGTTAAGAGACATTACGTGTATCTGTAGTTACTGCACCACCTAGTGAAAACCTATGGGAAATTCATATTGCAATCCAGAGCAAATTGTTCTTACACCGGAGCAAGGGCATCCTTTAGTTACTCTGGATTTTGCCCATAGTTATGGCACCACATAGTTAAAACCTATGGGAAATTCATATTGCAATCCTGAGTAGATTGTTCCTACGTCGGAACAAAGACTCCCTTAGTTACTCTGGATTGCGCCCATTCTCATTCATTGGTACAGCATAGGTTTTGCCTGCAGAAATTCCTAAGTTCAGACTCTGGCAATCCAGTGGGAATGGGGAAAGACCCTTGTCTGAAACTGGATTGCAAAAGAAAGTCAATCCTCTTCTCCTGGGTAAGGCAGCAGATACCACAGTGGTGCTACTTAAGTCTGCACTGGCTACCTATTCAATGCAGAGTTGAGAGGCCTTACTGGATGTTGGATCAGGAGGCCCAACATGGGATTCTGGATCTGCCCCATCCAGCTCTGTTTCCTCTCCACCAGTCTCAAGACCATTGCAATAGATGAAATAACTGTGCAAGGTTTAACTATTAAGAAGGTGTTGTCATAAGGATCAATTAACAGTTCTGGACTTTTAAAATTGGGACCAGATTATGTGAATTGGAAACTAGGCTGCTGCATTATATTTAAATTTAAAAATAAAACCAGACTGAGAATAGAAAAACATATCAAACCGAAACAAGGAGCATGTAACCAACTGAAACGCTGGCTTGAACCAAACATTTTGAAACAACATCGAAGAGGTAACTAAAATTGGGTCTCTGGGGAGCTCCACAGTCTATAGGCTGCAACCAACATGGCCTTAACACTTGTCTGTTCCAACCAGACGTGCAAAGAAGAAGGGACATAGAATGGATTCTCAAACAGGCCAGGCAAGCAGATTCACCTACCTTCCAACCTCAAAGTATTTTTTTTGTTAATTATTTCAGCTTTCCTTGCTCAGCATTTTTTTGCCATGTATCCTATATTATTTTTAATAAAGTCAAAGAAAAAAATTGACACCAATATTAAAAAATATGTTTTTCTTCCAATGCAAACACAGATGACAGCAGGCTTAATACATAATGTTCTTTGAAATCTTACCAGTACTCTGGCGCTGTTATTTAAACTATGGTTTCCTCCTCAACAGATGCTATCATGTTTTCACTGTTCTTGCTAAGTGGGAATTCTGATCAGTAAGCATTGCCTTGCAAAAGCAGTTTCGTAATAGTTCAGAATGAAAGACTGAATAATAGTTCAGGTGGCGAAAGACTCGTGTTGTTTCTGATCGGGCAGAGGCTAGGGCTCACTGGCGAGCCTACTCTGCAGCGGTGGTGGTAGCTAAAAAGGAATACTTTGCTACCACCATCGCATCCGCAGAGAACCGTCCAGCGGAGCTCTTCCGTGTGGTCCGGGGCCTACTCCATCTGGCCCCCCTCACTGATATGGTAGAGCACACGGAGGCTCGCTGTGGTGAGTTCGCGCAACACTTTGCGGACAAGGTCGACCAGATTCGGCATGACTTGGACGCCACTTTAACAACATCCAACGATGTCTCTGGGACACCTGTCTTATCCATCTTTTGGGATTCTTTTCAGCTTGTAGAACCTGAGGATGTGGACAGGATTCTCTGTAGTGTGAGACCATCTGCTTGCCCGCTCGACCCTTGCCCAGCTTGGCTAATTAGATTGGCCCGAGATGGACTGGCCGAATGGACAGGGAGGGTGGTGAACTCCTCTCTGAGGGAGGGGGTGTTGCCGCCTGCATTAAAGCAGGCGGTGGTTCGCCCCCTCCTGAAGAAACCCTCCCTGGACCCTAAAAATTTAAACAATTATCGGCCAGTCTCAAACATCCCATTTCTGGGTAAAGTGGTAGAGCGGGTAGTAGCGTCTCAGCTTCAGAGGGTCCTGGATGAAGCTGATTATCTGGATCCCTTCCAATCTGGTTTCAGACCGGGGTTTGGGACAGAGACTGCCTTGGTCACCTTGGTGGATGACCTACGCCGGGGAATGGACAGGGGGAGTGCGTCCCTGTTGGTCCTGCTGGACCTCTCAGCGGCCTTCGACACCATCGACCATGGTGTCCTTCTGGGTCGATTAGCCGGGTTGGGGATTGGAGGCACTGTTTTGCAGTGGTTCCACTCCTTCCTGGCTGACCGGTCCCAGAAGGTGGTGCTGGGGGATGCTTGTTCGGCACCCTGGCCTCTTCGGTGCGGGGTGCCACAAGGTTCCATTCTATCCCCCATGCTATTTAACATCTACATGAAGCCGCTGGGAGAGGTCATCCGGAAGTTTGGAGTGAGGTGTCACCAGTACGCTGATGACACCCAGCTCTATCTCTCCTTTCCTCCTGAGTCCAAGGAGGCAGTTGAAGTCCTGAATCGTTGTCTGGAGGCAGTGGGGGACTGGATGAGGGTGAACAAGCTGAGATTAAATCCTGATAAGACAGAGGTTCTCCTGGTCCGGAAGTCCTCGACTCGGGTATTGGAATATCATCCTGTTCTGGATGGGGTTGCACTCCCTCTGAAGGAGCAGGTTCGCAGCTTGGGGGTTCTCCTGGATTCGCAGCTGCTCCTGGAGTCCCAGGTGGCGGCTGTGGCCAGGGGAGCCTTTGCTCAGCTTCGGCTGATCCGCCAGCTGCAACCATATCTGAGTCGCTTGGATCTGGCCACGGTGATCCATGCCCTAGTGACATCGAGACTAGATTATTGCAACGCGCTCTACGTGGGGCTGCCTCTGAAGACGGTTCGGAAACTGCAACTAGTACAGAATGCGGCGGCCCGTGTGGTCGCTGGGGCTCGTCGGTTCGACTCTGTCGGGCCACTGCTTCAGCGACTACACTGGCTGCCCATTCGTTTCCGGGCTGAATTCAAAGTGCTGGTCCTGACCTTTAAAGCCCTAAACGGTTTGGGTCCAGGGTATCTGAGGGACCGCCTTCTTCCGTACAATCCGACCCGTCACCTAAGGTCATCTGAGGGGGCCCTTCTGACTGTGCCGCCACTAAGAGACGTGAGAGGTGTGGCGGCCAGAGATAGGGCCTTCTCGGTGGTGGCACCCCGGCTTTGGAACTCCCTCCCCTTAGAACTGAGGAAAGCTCCCTCACTACAGAGCTTCAGGCGGAGCCTTAAAACCTTTTATTTTAAAAAAGCTTTTTAAATGGGGGCAGAGGTTGGGGGGCTTTTATCTTTTTTATCTTTCTGTTTTATCGTTTTTAGTCTACGTTTTTAGCTTAATCTAATGGTATTTTAATTACATTTTAATGTGTTTTTATCTCTATTTATTATCATATGTAATTTTAATGGTGTTTTATTGTTTTTTAATTGTTTGGCCGCCTTGAGTTCCCCCCTGTGGGGGAAGAAAGGCGGGATAAAAATTACTAAATAAATAAATAAATGAACTGAATGAATATTCAGTGTTTTATAGGTGGATGCAAAAATGCAATGGTTGGACTTGCTGGGGAGGGAAGAACCATCTTCACCTCACAGCTTGCAACTCTTGAAGTCAATTTTATACTATATCTTTTTCTTCTTCTCATAGTTCCAATAGGGCTATGGGTGGCACAAGTGGTTAAGACACTGTGCCTGTTAACTAGCAGGCCAGGGTTCGAGACTCGGGTCCCCACAAGACTGGATGAGCTCCTGTCCTTAGCCCAGCTTTGTGACGCAGCTGGAATCAATTGTATCGGCTCTGCTGTTCCATTGGACTATTTCGATTTGATTACGAATACCTTTATTGGCATTAAAAGTTACAACCAAACAAAAACACAATGTGAAAGGAATTGGGGTGTGGACAGAGGGAGTAAAGAGAAAGAAAATAGAAATAAAGAAATTGGTTGGGAAGAAGGATAGAGGAACGGGGGAAGGGGACAAAGAAGAAAGAGATAATTTAATGATTTGATTTAAAAAAGTGGCAACAGCAATAGTGATTTCTGGTGAGTTATCACTCAGCAGGGTGAAGGTGGGGTCAGTGAATGGGCCAGGAGGGCACCACAAAATGGGGTCCAAGTAAAGACTACGAAGTGAGCAATGTGTTGGGCATCGCAACAGGATATGCTTGAGGGTGTCTGGTTAAAGCAGGCAAAAGGGGCACAGTCTTAAATTCCGGGGCTGATCTTGGACTGGACAGTAACCAAAAGACAGAGGGGAACGTACTGGATTTAAGCCAACTAAAAGGGTAGTAAGTGGACTATTTCAGTGGTGTGGAGAGAGGGATCTGCTGCTGGGGTAACAGCCTATCCTCCATATTAATCTACCCAGGCCTTTGTGCTTCGCATACAGTGTCGAGCATAGTACCATAGTCTTTCAAGACTGATGGATGCCAATACACTTCTAATAATAAAAAGGAATATTTATACTCTCAAAGAAACAGATTCACATGGACAAAAGGTAAATCACAAACAACACCTTTTATGGTGCTATATGAGTATCTATCTATGAAACAACCCAGGCCAGTAACAATTCCCTACCTAAAGAAAAATAAAGTATTTCTTCACATGATAACTAGGGTGATAATGGTTCAAATAGATTTCATTAAATCCATTTTGAATCCATCAGTATTATCCTACCATTCAACTAGCAACATCAAATGAAGGTAAGGCGCTCAACTAGGGAACATGAAATGGTGAACTGCTATAAGGGCTCAAGCGACCCAAGATATTATCAGGTACACATTGGAATAGGGGTTTCCAAACTCCTGGGGGCCAGATGCAGTCCTAGGCAAGCCTCCCTCTGGCCCTTGGCAAGCTCTGTAATCCTCCAGAAACAAGGGGAGATCTACTCTCCACACCTTGGGAGGGGATTTTGAGGGCTGGGGAGGCAGCACACCTCCTCTGTGTAGGAAAGTGCTTATGAACAGGTTTGAAGATCACCCTCAATCTGTGTGTTGGAAAGTACTTATAACCCGATTTGAAATCTTTCATTCATTAGTTCCATCATTAATATAGTCCCTTATGTAAATTTATTCAAATTTGAAATGTAAATCTATTTTTTTCTTCCAGCTCTTGACATAGATATCAGAAAGATGTGGCTCTCCTGCCTAAAAGTTTTGAGACCCCTTGCATTACAACACCAATCAATTGCATTCCAGCCCTGTCAGAGTTGAGATATTCTCTTTTGTGATATTCTGTTCAAAAACCTTGTATTAAAAAATGCAAGCAAGTGTGGGACAGTGGTATGTAATAATATTTTGTGTGAAACTGAGTAAAAGTGTATCAGAAGTGAGGTAAACTTATGGAGAAGTTGCGCTGTCATCAGCACAAGTGTACTTATAGCACTAAGTCTTCAAGAAAGGACAAGAAGGTATTGAAGACAAACAACAATCAGGGCACCCTATCATAAGTGGACACCCTATATGTTGTTCCAAAGTTTCTGATGCAATTCAACCTAATTTCACACAAAATTTTATTCTGTATCGCTGATCCAATCTTGATTGAATTTTCATTAATACGAGGCAATTTAATAGGATGCCACAAAAGAGGAGGTCTCAACTCTTAACAGGGCTGGAATGCAACTGAGTAATGTTCTAAACTAGAGTTAAGAACATAAGAGCCTCCACTGGTTCAGACCAAAGGCCCATCTAGTCCAGCTTCCAGTATCTCACAGCAGTCCACCAGATGCTTCAGGGAGCACATATGATACCTGCATCCAGGTGTCCAAATGTTTTGTCAGGAGTGCTACTTCATCGCTCTGACACTGTGTCAGGGGCTGTAGGAGTGATTTACATTTCAAATTTGAATAAATTTACATATAAGAGTGCATTAGAAACAGATCATAACACCAAGTTATAAACCGAGCCATATGCATGTGCATATGTGCATCCTTGCGTTTGGAAGTTTTCCAGCACATATCTTAACAATACTGACAGAGCTGCTATCTGAGCCAGCATGTTCAGGTTGAAATATTTCTTTACGTAAATGCAGAAGAAGTTAATTGGCCAATGTGTTAATGAAAAAGGAATAAGAGAGGGTGCAATCCAGAGTAACTACGGGGAGTCCTTGCTCCGACGTAAGAACAATTTATTCTGGATTGCATTATGAATTTCCCATAGGTTTTCACTAGGTGGTGTCGTAACGACATCGACATAAATGTCTTTTACGTGCTCCTGTAGTTACTCTGGATTGTAGGGAGAATGTCTTAAGTGCTCCCTGTTTTCTCAGCAGTGTTTTCAGAAGCTGTAATTACTTTTGCCTAATCAAAAGATCACAGAAGATCACCTGTCAACACACTTACATGTAGTAGAAAATGACACAGCAAGTTGTTATGTACTTGAATCAATTCTGCAGAATTTCAAGAATTTGAAGATGCACATAGTGTGAGTTTTATATTGTCATGATGGGAAAAGTGTAATGGTTGACCTGATATTAACTTCTTTTCTCCAACAGGCAACTTGGAGAACAGTTTTCTCCAACAGGGTAGGATATTCTGCTTTGATTAAAAAAAAAAACACACACACACACAATAGTAAATTTCATATTCATATTCAGTTTCCTTTCTGCAGCAAGTTGGCTTGTTGCCTGCAGATTTTTTTTAAGTTTTAACATGACAATAAAGCAAGAAACAGACTGCAGTTGGCTTAGTGGTTAAAGGCCTGTCTGTGCCTGTCAATCTGAAGATCAGCAGGTCAATGGTTTGAGACCCTAGTACTGCAAGACAGCATGAGCTCCTTCCCAAGCAGTTTGAAAATATGCAAATACAAGTAGATAAATAGGTACCACTTCAGTGGGAAGGCAACATCATTCCACGCTCATGCAGGCCACATGTTCATGGAGGTGTCTTCGGACAATGCTGGCTCTCTGGCTCTATGAAATAGGGGATGAGCACTTCAACCTAGAGTTGACCATGACTAGCAGGGCAACCTATGGGGGACACGTTTACCTTCACCCAAAGCAGGATACAGTCATGTAACTCAAAGGTAAACCAAGTGGGTGCATGGCGAACACTATTTTTAATATTCTCCCATAATTGCTGTTTCTGGTACCTGCAGAACAGTTGGGTACACCTATATTATACGCAGCTATTTCTACTGTTATCTCATACTTGGAGATTTAAACTGTTCTACTTGTGGAAAACTACTAGCTCCTGAGTGGCAATAAAAATTGGACACTAAGGCTGCAATCCTAACCACACTGTAATCCTAACCACACTTTCCTGGGAGTAATTCTGCTGAATACAAAGGAACTTGTCTGAGTAGACATGCTTAGGATTGCTCTAAATGGCTGCAGTCCTAATCCCCATTTAGGCCAGCATAAGCCCCAACCCAAGAAACATGCTGGTCTGGGAATGTCACAAAAGTGTCATAAGACCTCCTGGGAGAGGGTGAGGCCAGTGCATAGACATGTGCTTGCCTAGTTACATCACCACAGGAACGGAAGACCAATGAATTGTACCAGCCTAGTTTAGGATTAGGGTTCTGATCAAGGGCCTATACTCATCAGAAGGTTCATTGCTCCAGTTTAATGCATAAACTCTCAGTAGCATTCAATATACCATAGTAGCTCTCAATATACCATAGTAGCACTCAATATACCATAAAGAGGTGAATGGAAGGCCCAGTTGTAGGCTTTGCCCAAGGGCCACCATCAACCTGGTATTGCCTCTGATCCCATTCAATGCCAAGAGTACAAAAATACCTTTTATTACTCATGAATAGATTTACTCAGTGCTCTTCTTAAATTGGTTTTAGCAAACAAATGTGTTTTACAAGGCTGATTAAAGTGTACAGTATCTAATAAATATTGCAATATCAAAACATGACACAGCCTGTTTTTATTATTTACTTCTTCGCAAACTTTTTCTATCTACCATCTGGTGTGCACCGCTAAATGCATATTCATCTTTGTTCATGCTTCTTACCTATGTAATAAGCTGATGTGATTTATTATTTTTTTTAAAAAAAAGAAACGTTATTCTCAAATCTACCCTTAGAACTATCAAGAATCTACAAATTCTATTTTTTTACTACAAAACCATAGAAAACATCAGAGAAATGTAATTAATCTTAATAGCAAAGTATATAGATAATAAAGTGATCAGTTAACCAGACAAATGCCCTTCATTTGACACTTTGACAGCAAAGAGTTGTCAAGATTATTTTTGATATGAAACAATTGGCTTGGGGCTAGAACTATTGGCTTGAATAGCAGGAAGGTTTGAAAAGGAAAATTCTCAGAATTATAAATAAATTAGAGAAATATTAATAAATTAGAAATAGAGAATTAGAAGAAAGCCCTTAGAAGAAAGATAATCTGAATCAGCAAAAAATAATAAACTATTATAGAACAGTTAACAAGCCTCACTAACTTGAGTCCTAGATTTATGTCACAGAAATTTGAAAGAGCAAATATCATGGTTGCTGTTTGTTGCTTCATGGGTTTTCTGGCCATTTGGCAAGCCATAAGTTGAGATCTAATGTTCTGCCGCGCATTGCTGACGGCAACCTCACAGGCAAAAAAGAGCAGAAAGACTATCAACAGCCCCAAAAACTTATAGAGAGCTATAGAGAGGACAATCTAAAATAGTCCAGGCTGTTTGGGAAGCTAACAAGCAGCACCTTGGGTCTGGTGTTCACTTATCTATTGCTGCAATCCTAAACACACTTTCTTGGGAGTAAGCCCCATCGAATACAATATACCTTACTTCTGAGTAGACATGCTTAGGATTGCACACTAAGGAAAAGTTTCATCTCTTGTTTGCTATGTGTTGCACTTTGCCACATCTCCTTTTTGGTGGGTGTGGGTGGCGCAAGCGGTTAAGACACTGTGCCTGTTAACCAACAGGCCAGGGTTCGAGACCTGGGTTGGCCCCACAAGACAGGGTGAGCTCCTGTCCTTAGCCCAGCTCTGTGACGCCAGCTGGATTCAATCGTATTGGCTCTGCCTTTCCACTGGACTATTCAGTGGCATGGAGAGGGAGGATTTGCTGCATAGGTAACAGCCTATCCTCCATAACAATCCAACCCAGGCTTTCGTGCTTCGCTTGCAGCGTATGCAGCGCAGAGCACGATACCATAGTCTTTCAAGACTGACGGAGGCCAGCTTCTATGAAGTAATGGGTGCTAGTAGCTATTCAAAGTCACAGCTTCTTCTTTGATGTTGTTGCTTTTGTGTTGGTAAATTTCAATCACTTTTAATTGGAGTCTCTGATGGTGGTAGACAGCTGGCCAGAAGAATCTTAGATTTAGAATCTTAGAAGAATCCCCTGATTTTTATTGATTTTAATTTTTCTAAGGAGACTCATTTTGGGAGATAGGATGTCAAAGGTATGTTCCAGCTATGCTCCAAAGAACAGACTTCCATCTAAAGAAATAAAATCTTATTTACATAGAAAATCTGAGTTGAACCCAATAGGCTAAATTACTTTAGAAACCAAAGAGGCACCACAATGGCTGACACTGCATCTAGTGGGGCAGAAACAGCCGGAGGTCTCCTTGGAGTAAGGGAACATCAGTATAGTGTTTCCAGTATCCCAATACATCTACTCAGATCTGTTTCAGCTCAATCACTGGTGCAGAACAAAAAAAGACCCATTTCACGCTGCAAGGATCTAAAGGGGGTATAGGATCTGGTGGCAGTCTCTACAAATAATACTAATTTGGACCACTCCCTTTAATGGGGAAAAGAGTAATAGCAATAGGTTTGCAGTCCTCTTGTACCTCCCTCACATGGCTGTACAGTGCTCCAATTGCTGAACAGAGATAATTGGTGCAAAATGGATGTGAGATCCATTCAGCAAATTGGAGCTCTCTGCAGCCGTATAGAGGGGGCTGCAAGCCTCCAGGACCCTGTTGGACACTTCAGCAGCATCCCAAGTCACACTCATAAGTCCCACTGGAACTCTGCAGCACCACAATCTTGGCATCCATCAGTCTTGAAAAACTATGGTATCGTGCTCGACACTGCATGCGTGCAAAGCATGAAGACCTGGGTAGATTGCAATCACTGCAGGGCCATCAGAGCTCCCCACCCCTTGCTCGTGCCGATCCCCACAAGGACTTATGAGTTTCCCTACTCCCTGGTAGGAGTTTTGGAACTCTGCTCTAGAGAGAGAGAAAAAAAAAACACCAGAAACCTTGCAGATATGAATTCCTACACTAACAACTAGAAATTAATATTGACAGATCTTTTCATATCTGATCTTTTCATATCTGTTAATCTGTTTTAAATGTTTTAATTAATGTGATGTTTTTAACAAATTTAATGACATGTTAGCCAGCTTGAGTCCCACTTGTTGAAGAAAGAGGGGTATAAATTTGATAATGAAAAAAGCTATTTATTTTAACCACTGTCATTCATATGATGGTTATAACTTGGTTTTATGGGGGAAATCTGAAGGCCAATATTGATGTGTTTTCACCTGAAAAAAACTTAATTTTAAAATATTTTGATCCACATCCATGAGCTGATTAAACACTTTTTTGTAAGTCAACATATAGTTACTTTTTCTTCATTTTATGGTAGGCAACACAGCTCCCAATTTCAACAATTGAAGATGTGAAATTTATGTGAAATTATGGTGTTGCTAGAATCCACCATAGCAAACTGTATCAACTATACTCCTAAGCCATTTTTGCACAGCCTTGTTGCTCCTGTCCACAACTGATAAAAGCAGCTCAAGGAAATGTTAGCTGGTTGCAAAGCTGAATAGATAGAGATTACAAAAATCGATTGTACCATCTCTCTGTGCTTTTGTGATGCATTTTCAACCCTTGATATAAAAACCAGACCAAAATAATAAATTGGAACTGTAAATGAGCATCCTTCACACTTTTATGGTGGATTCTAGACAAACATGAGGGCCATTCATAATGGCTAAGACTAAGAGAAACCATTTGCTTAGCATACTCAGAAGTTATTACCAAGAAGATACAGGAAGACTGTTTAAATGACATGTGGTTATGTCTGCGTAATGAAGAGGATTTTGCATTAAGAAAAATTATTTTAACAAACCCTACAATCCAGAGTAACTACAGGAGCACGTAAGAGACAATGGGTGCAGTCCAGAGTAACTATGGGGAGTCCTTGCTCTGGTATAAGAACAATTTGCTCTGGATTGCAAAATGCATTTCCCATAGGTTTTCACTAGGTCATGCAGTAACTATGGGTACACGTAAGGTCTCTTATGTGCTCCTGTAGTTACTCTGGATTGTAGGGATTACATATACCAGTAGTTAATGTACCACCTAGTGAAATCCTATGGGAAATTCACATTGCAATCCAGAGCAAATGGTTCTTACGCCCAGAACAAGGACTCCCCGTAGTTACTCTGGATTGCGCCCCAAGTCAGATATTTTGTTCCACCATGAAAAGGGGTAATCTTAGCATTGTACAGCATATTTCAAATGCAGATGGGAGTATCCTGTATCTGGATCGCTTGGGAGGGAAGGTGTTTAGATTTTGAATTTGTCTGGATTTTGGAGTAAATATAAATATAATATAAATATAATGCATAAATATAATGAGAAACCTTTCATTTTGCTCTTTTCACTGTTACCCAGAGGGGTGTCTGCTAGACAAGAGGAACAGTATAGTTTTATTTTCCTAGTACAAGATGCACAAAAATTATTATAAGCTTACTGCACTGAGCCTGCACAAAATTTGAGCACCAAAACGCTGCCAACTTGGCTCCACCTTTTGCCACTTTCTGCACTCCCAGAAGTTATAGCATTTCAGAATTCAAATCACAGAAAAATCCCTGCTGTGCTGAGTCTGCACAAAATTACCTGGGTCTGGCAGTGCAGATACTGTTTGTAGCCTCTGCAAACCAGTGCATGTCTGTGACACATGACACACCTGGACAAGTGTAAGGAACTAGCACTGGCCCAATGATAGGTCTGGACTGCAACCTGAATTACCAATTGCAGGCAAGCAACAGTAAAAAGGAAAATACATTTATCTCCTCCTTGTGGCCTGCCAAAGGCAACTATTAAAGAACAGAACACCGAATAGTTCAGAATACTGAACTAAATGGGCCTTTTGGTCCAATCACATTGAGTTCCTCCCCCCAACACACACACACACACACACACACACACACACACACACACACACACACACAATTTGAACTTCCACAAAGTTACCAAATTGGTTTTTGTATAAGAAACTGCCAATAACTATTATGCTGAAGCAACTTTAAAATAACATTCAAATAAGGAATTGAAACTGAAAGTGGAAAGTGAAAGTGACCCATATCACAGCTTTACTTGTGAGTAGGTAAATGTGGCACAGTCCCAATGGAAAGGACAGGCTGCAAGGAATCCAAGGACACCGAAATTGCCCTGATCCAATGAACACAGCCCACACAAATCACTCCAGAAGGAGTTCCCTGATAATTGCATTGAAAATGAAAGTGAACTGCACAGCTGTGTTTACTAGTGAGTAAGCAAGCATTTCTTGGATGGTCAGTCCAGGGGAGTGCAAGGCTTCCAAAACAGACCAGATCAGGGACATAACTAGGGTATTATAAACGTGTCACCCTCAACGGTGACCAAAATGGCTACAAATAATGGTTTGTAGAAATAATCCTGTCATGTTATATACCGTTGAATCTGTAATTTACAGCAGACTGCAATGAAACAAACGACTCTGAAATATCTTATTCTATTAAATTGCGTGTCTAAAAAAACCAGTGGAGTCAGGGCAATGGCACAGGTTGTTGCCCCACCCACAGCATAGGGGTGATACTGGTGATACTCCATACTGGGTGACGAGAACCCTAGTGACACCACGGAACATAGTTTATTATTTTCTCTGTAAACCACTTCGTGAATGTTTCGTATAAAATCGATATATAAATACTGTTGACTGATTGATTGGTTGGTTGATTTATCATTTAGGACAGGACAGGAAGTCACTGGAAGCAAAATGCAAGTGCAAGTGCCCTTCTCTCCATGACAATGTAGCAGAATACTGGACTGCTATCCCCTCAGCCAAAGCATACCATGCTATTAAATTTAATATGAAAACTCTACCCACCTATTCTGCCTCCTTTTCTGCAGCCTTTCTTAGATTTCATCTTGTATCTTTCTATCTACCCTATTCAAGCTCAAGCGCAGCAGCCATTCTCCTGAGTAATAGCTTCAATTATATCACCTTTCCACTCTACTGTTTTGACTATATCAAATGCAGCATTCGCTTCTGAACCAGTCTCAAGGTTATTCCTTGTTATGCCTTGAAACTAGCAAGGTGTCAAGTTTCATCTTGGCTCTACCAATGATGCCAACCTTGCATCATTCATATCTTATTTAGTTTTGTACATACTAATGTCCATTTTCTTAGCATTTCAGAAGACATTCCTATGCACCCTTAAACGGAAGAAAGGTCCACAAACCGGCAAAGGAGGCAGCACTTTTGCCAATGTTATAAGGATGTAAGGTTTGGGGACATAAGCTTGGGGATTCCCCATTTCCAAGAAGACCTGGGAGCTTTCACCCTTGGGGGCAACAATACTGCAGTCAAACATACAGTGGTACCTTGCTTAACAAGCATTACACATAACAAGCAAAAATTTCCAAGAAACCTTGCTTCACATAACAAGTTCTGCTTCACTTAACAAGCAAGCGTGCTATGGGCACACATGCTATGCAGCCCTGATGCTCCGCATGGAGGCTTTTCAAAAGGGCTGCTGGCCAGCACTGCTGCCTCTAACTGACCCCAACTTGGGGGCAGTTGCCTTGGGGTATCAGAGGCAGCTGCCCCGAACTGCCCCCAAGTGTCCCACTGACCACCTTGAACATCCAGCAGCAGCCCAGGTAAGCCTCCCAGGAAAGTATCTTTGATTGCAGCCTCCTAACCATGTCTACCCAGAAGTAAGCCCCATTGTGTTAAATGGGGCTAACTCCCAGGAAAGTGTCTTTAGGATTGCAGCCTAAGTAGACTTCTTAAGATCATCCACATTGATTGCTTGTTTTGATATCAATTACAGTGTTTTGTCATCATTTTTACATCCAGTTAATATTTTTATATGAATATTTTGGGGGTTGTGGAACCAACTGTCTAAGTTTCCATTACTTCCTATGGAAAAATCTGCTTCACTTAAAGAGTGTTTCACTTAAAGAGCATGCCTCCGGAACGAATTAAGCTCCTCATGTGAGGCACCACTGTACTTCCCTGGGTGGAAGCCCCTTTCATAAGCAAAAGAGAAAATAATCCGTAAAACATCTTAAAACCTTTATTCAGAGCACCAGAATTTATAGCTACAGTGACATTCTGACTTCACTGTGACAATGGTGCAGTCAGCTATCTTGTAAAATTGAGGAGTTTCCATCTCAAATTATATTATTGTGATTGGGAGGTATTTTAATTCCTTTTTTAATGACTGGTTGCTGTTCCTATACTACTCTCTTTTTGCTGTTTTGATATAAATTAGGATTACACTCCAGGAATTAAGACATTTGCAGTAACATAAATCCTAGGTGAAAAAGAAGGTAATAAGTCCAACAAAGTTTCTTAATAAATAATAAATGTGGTGCATTCTTTCTTTTGTGCTTCTGAAATACGGCCCATTTCAACAAGGCACCAGATAAATATTTCATGCACAGAGTGTTTATATTCCACTCTGTTTTCATCTTGTACTTCCCTTTTCCAACCAAATATGTACATCAAAACAACATTTTTTGTCAATAGTCCATAAGTTTTTTGCATTTGTTTCAAAAACAGGGTTTCTTACCCTGGAAGGGTAAGTGTTAAGATAACATTCATCTGAAATTATTGTTTTTTTTAAAAAATTATTTTTGTCATCTAAATCAGATCTTTAATCTCATTCCAATATTATATAATATTAAAATAATGGATCTATCACTGATAAATAATTTCTCTGTTGTCACCATCATGCATGACAGTTCATACTATTAGATGCTCAACCTTTTGACCTATTCAGCATCAATTGCACTTATTTTTGACTCATAATGTCTCAACTGGCAGAATTCCATCTGGTTCTAATATCAGGGGAGGGAAATTGAATGCTTGCTATCCAGCTGTGACTGTGCATAAGAAAATAACTGCAGTCTTATGACACCGACATGTCATTAATACATTATCTTCTCAGTCAGGGCTGGTTCACAAAGTAATTCCCCCATTTTCTTAAATCCAGAACTCTTTGCCTTTCTTTTATAAGCTTTCCATGACCTTACCCCACCCTTTCATTTCTGTGCCTACCTTTTGCTCATCCTTCCCTATCAGCCTGAACTTGACCTAAATTTTCTTACTTTGAAATTATTCAATGTCCAAAACTGATCCACCTTATTATGCTAACCCCTCTTCTACAGATCCCATCTTTGTCCTTACCACTTTTGCAACTAAAGTAAGCCTAATTACAGTACACGTAGGTTCATTTGATCACAGTGACAGCGCAAGCCAATGCACACTTATGTGGGCGTAAGCACTACTGACTAAGCACTTATTGACATGAAGCACATTTGCAAGCAGTACTATGGGCCCATTGAAACAGCATGCCCTGTGCAATCCTGTGCTGGGCCACAGGATCCACCATGTTCCACCACCCAAAGCTATGTTCCACCATCCATGGGAGTCATGTTCCACCACCCAAAGGCTTATTTGGATCACCAGGAAAAAGAAATGTGAGTGGGGATATGGTGGGAGGCAGGGGAAGGCTTCCAAAACAGGAAAGGAGGGGAGGAGTGGAGGGGAGGGAATGGGAAGGAAGGGGGGATAGACCTTGCAGCCGAACACAAAGTATCCTGATTCTCTGTAAATGTAATCCTTCCGTATAAATCCTGTAAATGTAAGTCTTTGTGGGGCGGGGGGGGGGGGGAGATTTTCCAATGGGTGATAGTGCTTCATGTAGATAAATCATTATGGGTTTTATGTATATTTCCCAGCCATAGGAACTGATTTTGGCATCTTCTGAATACAAACAACCATTGAGCTACTGTTCAAATCCAATAATAATATTACTGCCTAGATTATCAGTTCTGATCTGCTTTTAAGAAATCTCTGGGTTCACAAGTTATTAAACCAACACAAACTACAACACCACAACTACATAAATTACAACACTGATTAAATAAACAAATGTGAATTTTACATTATCCAAACATTTCATGAGAAATTTATACCCAGGTTTTCTGGCATTGCCAAAATAACATATGATCAAGATGTTGCAGTCATGGCATGTTCTCATTACTAGTGGCTGAAGTTATCTCAACTTTGAGATTACAGCCATATTAGTTTTAATCCAACAGGTGTAAGGCTTTCTTGAAACATCTTTCTCTTCCCTTTTTGACATTCAGAACATTCTTGATAAACAAGTTCCATACAAAGGACAGAGTAATGCAATTAACCCAGAGTAATCCAACCACCACCAAGCCAGTGCATATCTCTGGGTAGGCTCCAGTGGTGGGCTCCAGCAGGTTCACACCTACTCTATAGAACCAGTTGTTAATGAGAGATAGGACATATAACGTTTAAAAATAGCCATTTAAAAGTGGCTGGCAGATGGGCATAGAACCGGTTGTTAATTTCTTTGAATCCCATCACTGGTAGGCTCCCAAGTGTCACAAACACTACTAATTAGAACCAGGCTACTTAGAAGCAAGCTAGGCCCTGGCAAGAACATGTGCTGGTATAGCAGGGACAGACTTGTGCATGGAGAAGTTAGGCTTGTGTCAGTCTAGCAAAGGGGACTGTGGGAGGACATAAAAGAGGCAGGGAGGAATGTTTGGGGACAGGAGGATGGTCCAGGAGTTGAACTAACCTCCACCCCTATTCCAACCAGCATTAAATGGGCTGGCATGTGACATCGGGTAATAGGAATAAAATCTCCTTACTCTGAGTTGTACCCCAGCCAATGTCAACTAACCCCCAAATCCAAAGTTATTACGGGAGCAGTAAGAGACTTTATGTGCACCCATAGTTACTGCACCACCAAGTGAAAACCTATGGGAAATTCATATTGGAATCCAGAGTATGTTGTTCTTATACCGGAGCAAGGACTCCCTGTAGTTGCTCTGGATTTTGCCCCTACACTGGATTCAACAACAGCCAGTTGGCCTGCTTGTTCCCAGTGAAAGTTAGGCTTGTGCCCTAAGCCTCCCTGTGTTCAGTGCAAATAGCTCCTAGATAAGCATGGATAAATAGCAGCCTCTGAAACAACAGAATTTTCCTTGGAAGTTAAAGTACAGCATTTTTAATATGATCAACACCCTGAAAAGAAAGTGTGATCTGTTTTCTGAGTCTGGGGTTAATTGTCCAGTAATCACACAAAACTGCAAAATACAGCTCTGCTTTCTGCAAATGAACTTCTTATATTACTAAGGTTGCCAGTCTGATGCTCTCACTTTCCCAGAAACAAGCAAACAAAATTAATCTTAGCCATTCTCTACAATGCATATAAAGTTAATCTTTTACTGAGTATCAACTTTCATATGGTTTTACAGCATCCCAGATAATCTGCAGAGCAGTTACAGTGCACAGCAGAAGAGTTCATTTCAGTTTGTCTATAATTAAAGCAATCTGTTTTTGCAAAGACAAATCTTGATGTCCTTACTTAGACTTCAGTCTGCCATGTAAATGAAAGGTAATCTTGCCTAATGAACAACTGGGGCACTTAGTGCTCATTTTCAAAAGTTAATAATGTATAGCAACTTCCTTTTGTTATTTCTTAGGGTGCAGTCCAGAGTAACTAAGGGCAGTCCTTGCTCTGACATAAGAACAATTTACTCTGGATTGCAATATGAATTTCCCATAGGTTTTCACTAGGTGATTCCTTAACTACATCAACGTAAATGTCTCTTACGTGCTCCCGTAGTTACTTTGGATTGCAAAGTTTGTTCAACTTTTCCTTTCCTTGGCCATTTTCCAATATAAAATATCATTGAAAATATTGATTTCTGAGATTCTTTATTTTTTACAGGAATTTATACTCTAAACTTGATGCTGTTAGCATAGTACTTTAAAAATGCAAGTTAATTAATTAATCTGCTGATGTGTAATATGGGGAAACACCTATAGTATGGCATAGTGTTTCTCTGTCAATATCCAGCTGCTGCCAAAATTAACATTAATACCTATACTTTGTGCTATACTTGGTATGAGCATGTGAAGCTCTTACTAATAATATTTATAAAGGTGTTGATACTCGTGAAGGCATCCTGCAAAAACAAGAGGTGACATAAGGTTTGGAAAGCTTCTTTCTTGGAAACCTGTATCTCGTAGAGTGCTCCATTTTCATAGGAAACATGTTGACTATCATGACCCATAACAACGACAATAATAATAGTACGAAACTTGGAACCAGAAACTACAAGCAGATGAAGCAGATGAAACATGGTTCAGCACCATGGACAAGACCAACCAGTTAAAACAGATTGTAATCCCCAATCATTGAATATGTCTTTCACACAATCCAAACCATAACTACTGAACAGATGTTTTGATTTCAGGTGTTGTGGTAACACTAGAACCAACACTATTGGTTAAGGTTTGAAGGGACTATTTTGAGGAAGTAACAATAAATTGACTTTACGTTTCAATAATTTAAACAAAATATTTGTTATTCGTTCATCTTGCTTCAGCAGACAAGTATACAGGACTGTTAATACACACCTGCAGCAATGAATATTTTTGCAACAAAAGTCTACCAGCACTACTTTCAAGATAAGTAGTGCTTCTCAAGCCTTAAATCAAATCCAGTCAAAGTTAAGTACTCTAGAATACCACTGGTTTCAATGAGCATGAGCTTCCCAATAAAACCAATTTGCTCAGAGGTGCTCAACCTGTGCTTGATCACATTCCTTCTTAAACAATACATTCACATGACCTTTACCATAGATCAAACCACTAAACTAGCCATGAATATCTTTGACAAGCTTATTGCCGTTTCTCTCCAGTGTAACTTCCTACAAAAACTCAAGCAAGCTGGGAGTTGTAAATGTTAATTGCGATACTGTCAGCATTATCAGGAATTGCATTTATAACTAGAACTAGTAGATGTAGAAAGATAGCCTTTAAAATCTTGGGTGGTATTCATAATCCCTTATGCTGCCAAACCACCATGTAATTCCAATTAACATCCTGCCTGCTCTAATCTTGGAATATTAACATTAAACTTCCAGAGTTCAGAGCTTAAAACTTCTTAAAACTGTACACTTACTTTATCTTTTACTAATGCAGACACTTGTAAAATATCAAACACATTTGCTGTTTGGCTTCAATGTCAAAAATAGAACAAAACCACAAATTCTTTGATTAAACAGTGGTTCCCAAACTTTTTAGTACCAAGACACACTTTTTAAAACGACACTCTCAGAATCTACATGTTTACCAGATATTTAGAAAAGGAGACCTAGAGAAAGGTAATATTTCTATTTGTCTGTCTGTCTGTCAATAATCCTAACCCCAAAAAAGACCCTCAAACATTTATCTGCCTATATTTACAAGAACTGCTGGAACTGAGTTCATTGCAAGGTAATTAGCCGGTACAATTATCTGATTTTTGAATAGCCTCAGATCACAGGGCAAATTTGATCCTTCCATCACCCTTTGGTGACCCACCCAAGATAGGCATCACCTATCAATGGGTCATGATCCACAATTTGGATACCACTGGACTGCAGTGTTAACCATTCAACTCACCCCCACACTTTAACAATGAAAGTAAAATAGGAGAGTAAAACCTTATAGAAACTTCAACATTGAAATCCTGCTACTTGAAAAAATGTGCATATAAATTAAATTGTCGGATGTCCCTTAGAATTGTTAGGATGTCCCACTGTTGTTTTATTTAAGCCTTCTGAGTTATTCACACAGAAATGCATGTCACACTTTTGCATATCACCTCAATGGATCATAAGTACTCCCTTTAAAACACAGTTATACTGCATTATAGCAAAACAGTCCTTTACATTCTGCTCAGGAAAATACAAATCCATTTGAACTTACCCTAGGGTGGTCATAGTGACAATGGTATACCAAAAAGCGGCAGGAATGCTGGTGAATTTGGTAGCCGATGAGCCTTTTTCGGCATAAAACATCACTGTAGCAAAGATTATGATGGCCATAGTAAGGGAAAACAGGAGAAAACCAAGCTCTGATGCGCAACTTTTCAGAGTGTAGCCCAGGATGCGCAAACCCTGTGAGTGGCGGGAAAACTTAAAGATCCGGAAGACCCGGAAAACACGCAGTGTTACAAAGGCCCCACTGACATCCTCATTGTTGGTCATCACAAGACCAATGTAATAGGGCATAATGGCCACTACATCAATGATACTCATGACACTACGCACAAACTTATAACGGCTTGGGGCAGCCACCAGGCGCAAAAGGTACTCAACTGTGAAGATCATGACACAGGCTGTATCTAGGCAGAAGAAAGCCACATCATATCGCTCTCCACAGGACAGTTCCTTGATGGTACCAGGATTTACCCCACAGGGCACTGTCTCCACCACATTGGCAATAACAGAAACAGCAATGAAGAAGCCTGTAACATAGTAGAAGACCAATGCCAAAGTGCTGGTGTGTGGGTTCTCAAAGGCTCGCCACATCCTCTGCCGAGCTGTCATGGAGGGCATGTTGCTTTGATCAGCATTATCCTGATCGGCATCATCCTGAAGACGCTCAGCATTTTCTCGCCGTCTATCCTTGTATTCCTCATAGCAGCAATCCCCAATGATTTCAGGGATTATCCCAAAGAAGGCCAACTCCTCATCGTAGGCTGAGATGCACTCTTGACGGGGATAGTGTAGCTTTCCTGTGCGATAGAAGTTGAGGATGTGTCGGAAGATATCAGGGTCCCGGTCAAAAAAGTATTGCTGTGTCTCTGGGTGGTAGAAGAAATCCCTCTCTGAACTACCCAGCAACGTGTCTGGATAGCGTTCGAGAGTATCCAGCCAGGTCTGAAACTGGGTGCCACTCACGTTCAGCACAATTAAAGAGTCATGGCTCCGCTTCCTTTCCTGCCGAGGAGCATTCGGCATGGGATTGGTGGCCACCGGCATCCATCCTATGGCAGCTGCCCGAGCAAAGGGCAGCCATGCTGCTACCCCTGCTGCCATGATGTCAAGCTGCTACTGGTATTGCTGAGAGTTCTCTTTAGAAATAATCCAATCTACTAAAAAGTAAAAAAATAAAGAGATTAGGATTGTCCCAAATTTCTAAATGATAGAGCAACTTTACCCATGCCCCATTTGCAATTTTGTCTCTATTGTTCAAGTCATTTTAAGTTATTAAAATACTAAATGGCAAACAATTGTATATGACAAACTTGCAAATCAAATAGTCCAAAATCCTATTAGCTGGTTCCACATTAGGAAAGATGCACACACAAAGCAATTGGGTACTGCCTGAAAGCGCTAATCAGTCAGTCTGCAATATCCAGGAAGCTAGTAAGTGGTCAAGTTTAGCCTTCTGGCTAGGATGGTGGTGTGTCTCAGTTCCCAGCCCAAATCTCCTCCCACCTTCTCTGGGATTAGCCATCAGCTGCCAGTAGCTGGCTGGGACTTGAGGAGTGATAAGAGGAAAGAAGATGAATTGCTTTGGAGAAATCCGGAGGCAAGAGCTGCTTGCAGGAGCAGCTTCTACCTCTGTGCATTGATCAACAACAGGTTTAAGAGGTGTGAGGTTTAAGAGGTGTGAAGATGGCTACACTCTGTGCATTCATAACTGATTCCCTTCATCTCTATCACACCCATCAGTCACTTCCTCCAGATTTTTCCTAATCACAGGACACAGAGAAAAGCTAACCAGGAATCTAAAACTTAAGTAAGAGCAACTTCTTTCAATAAAACATATCAAGCAACTCCTTGTCTCGTGGAAACGTGATTGGATTTAGAGAAAACAGAGCTTGAATTCTACCAGTCTCTTGGGAGTGCAAAGAACCGTTAGGCTGCAATCTAGATACGCATTCCTGGGAGTATTCCCCACAGAATACAATGAGGATTACTGGTATTTCAGAGTAGGCATGCACAGGATTGTGCTGTTAGTAAAGGTGCACTGAAAAACTGAGAAAGTTAACATTTGAGTTGGCTCTGCAAAGACAACCCATGTGTGAAAAGGGGGCATTTAGGACTAAATAAGGAAGCTCTAATGAAAAGGCTTGTGTGGAAAGGGTATCCTTTTTTAAAAAAAGAGAAAAATCGGGTTCATTAAGTCAAAAAATTTAGCAGTAGTGAGGAAGGAAATTTGGTGAGAGAGATCAAGGGTGGGTGATGGGAAGAGAAATGTAAAGAGGCTTTGGTCATGGGGAGATGGGGAAAAAGAGATGTGATAAAACATAAATTTTAGGGCACTCTGGTGAGGAAGAATTAATCTGGCCCAACTGTTTCGGCTGAAGCCCCACTACATTGCCCCATTTTTTTATCATGGTTCCTGAGAGCACAAAGAATGTTCAGTCCTAGACTCTAACCCTCTCTATCTTTGGAAATGTGCTTTATCTATAGCCACTACTTTCCAATGGCTCCCATAGCCTGGCAGTACTTTCAGGGAACGGCAGTTTGTGGGGAGGGGGGAAGATGACCCCTAGATATCAATCCTACTCCCCAATAGAGAAATTCCCCTATTCCCCAATTTTCCCAATGTAACTTGATTCCAATTACATTCAGCCATGCCAAAAAAGCACATGCTTCATACTGTGGTCAAGGATGTTAGCTGAGGCTAACAGGTGGTAAGTAAAAAGCTTGTTTACTTACCTCCACATAAGCCTATAGGCTACGAAGGTCTTCTCGGATACATGCCAGCCAGTTTGATGACATGTGCCCAAGGAGAGAAATGGGTGCATTTAGACAGAGGATTTAAGATCTGGCATGAACAACAGCCCCTGAATGCACTCCCCTTCCCCAACATGCCCCTGGTTCCTTCCCCAGTACCAGTACATCCTGCTGCTCTCCCTCCCTGCCCATGAACCACCCCCATACACCACAACATATCATTGGCAGTGATCCACCACTGGTTTCAAACATGGGAACTCAAAAAATGGCCACTTTTGGCAGCTCAAAAAACAGCCAACAGTGGCACACTCCATGTGTACCAATTGGTAGCAAAGGGACATTCTCCCCTTTACCTGGCAGTAAATCAGATATTTGACCTACTGAGCTATTGGCCATGGCTCCGCAGGTAAGGTAAGGTAAAGGTTTCTGGCAGGGTGCCCTGCCACCCTTAACTGGCTGCAGGTTGCCCTGCTGCCTATACAGACACCAGCCACAGCCACATCCCCGATTCAAAGCTGAGAGCCACCTTTGTCTGAAGACTTCTCCATGGTCACATGGCCAGTATGACTGCACAGAACACTGTTTACCTTCCCACCAAGGTGGTACCTATTTATCTACTTGCATTTGCATGCTTTCAAACTGCTAGGTTGGCAGAGATAGGAGGCATGGGATAGGAGCTCACTCTGTCTTGTAGCACCCGGCTAGGGATAGTAGGCTAGGGATAGGAGCTCAATCTGTCTTGTAGCACCCGGGTCTCGAACCCTGGCCTGCTGGATGATAGGCATGCTATTTTAACCAGCTGAGCCACTATACATTGTATAAGGTGGTAGAGTTTTGCAAAGAGTCTGTGACTCCCCTGATTGGTTTCTGCAGCTACCTGGGGAGCCATGGTTTAGAGTTTGGGAACCACTAATGCAGTTTTGGGAACCCCCTCTAATGCAGAAAGTGCTGCTGGGCTTCTGGAAGCTCTTGGAGAGTTGGCCCTGAGGGAGGACAGGAAGCCACTCTGAGAGAAAGTCCTTTTAAGCTGAGAACCTTTCAGTTGGAAGGGAACAGTCACAGGTTTGCAGGCAGAGGGACCAGGCAAAAGGAAGTGCAGAGGAACCAGGCAAAAGTCCCACTGGGAGAGTTCCTGAGAGTTCAAAAAGGGCAAAGGGGCTTGTGGAGAGAGCCTGAGGGTGGAAGAGTTGGGGAAATAGTTGGTGAAGGAAGATAATCTAGAGAGGACAAAGTAAAGGGGGTTTGGGGTGTGAGGGAACGTTGGTGAGGGAATAGAGTCCAGAGAGGGCAAAGATGGGACTTGTGGACAGAGGGGGCATGAGAGAAGCATATGGGCAGGAAAGTTCCTTAGGGAAGAGAGTCCAGAGAGGGCAAAGGGGGGGGGCTTGTGGGGGGGAGGGGCATGAGGGCAGCCTGTGGGGGAGGTTTTGTTGAAGGAAGGAAGTCCAGAGAGGGCAGAAGAGTGAAGGGGTTTGAGGAGGGGAGGTGTGAGGGCACCCTGGAGGGTAGGACAAATGAGGGGAGGGGTGTAGGGGAGGGTCTTCTTCTATAAGGGTGCATGAGGGCAGCCTGTGGAGGGAGAGTAGCTGAGTAGAGGGCAAAAGAGAGGGGCTTGGGGGAGTTCCTTGGGGAAGGGGCTTCCACAAGGTATGAGGACAGTCTGTGGAGGGAAAGAGGCAGAGGAAAAAAAGTCCAGAAAGGGCAAATGATGAGGAGAGGGGATACTGAAGAGGCTGTTGAGGGAAGGGGCAGCTGGAGGGGGTTAAGGGAGGGGGTACCATAAGGATGTATGAGGGCACCCTGTGAGGGGAGAGTGGCCGAGGGAAGAGAGCCCAGAGAGGGCAAAAGAGGGTGGGGTCTTGGGCAAGGGGCTTCCACAAGAGAGTGTGAGGGCAGCATGTGGGAGGGGAGTGGCTGAGAGTCCAGAGAGGGCAAATGAGGGGTCTGGGAAAGGGGGTGTGATGGTTGCCCCAAGGGGGGAGAATGGTGGAGGGAAAACAATGAATGAGGGTTTAGGGAAAAGATGTGATGGCTTCCTATGGAGGGAAAGTGGCTGAGGGAAGAGGGGGCAAATGAGGAGGATTTTGGGGGAGGGGCTTCCACAAGGGGGTTTGAGGCAGCCTGTGGAGGGAGAGTAGTTGAGAGTCCAGAGAGGGAAAATGGGAGTGTGAGAGGGAAAGAGGGGGGTGTGATGACTGCCTATGTGTTGAAAGTGGCTGAGGGAAGAGAGTCTAGAGGGGCAAATGAGGGGGGTTTGGGGGAAGGGCTTCCTCAAGGGGGTGTGAGGGCAGCTGTGGGAGGGAGAGTGGCTGAGGTAAAGGAGTTTGGAGGGGGCAAATGAGGGAGACTTAGGGGAGGGAGTGTGATGGCTGCCAATGGGGAGAGAGTGGCTGAGGGAAGAGAGTCTAGAGGGGTAAATGAGAGGGGGTCTTTGGGGAGGTTGTATGAGAGCAGCCTGTGGGAGAAAGAGGGCGGGAACGGTAAGCAGAGGGTCCTGAAGGGGAGAGGGTCATGCTTGGCGCCCCATGAAGCTGTGTTTGGGGAGGGAAGGGGAAAGCCCCCTCGAGGTGCCCATGCCCAGGAGAGTTGAGTGGGGCTAACAGGTGGGGGTGTATGTGGGAAGGGGGCTGAGGTCAGGAGCTGCTCTCCATGCGCCCTGGCGGGTGCGCTCCAGAGTGTCCAGGCGTGCACACCGGTGCCGGCTCCCTTTCAGGCGCTCCCGCACCCAAGCCGTGGCTGCCTGCCCCCAGGCTGACCCGTGGCAGCCTCCCCCACCCCCTGCCCTACCCCCCTCCGCCTCACCTCTCCTCTCCCCCCAGCAAAGAGCCTCCAACTCAGCCGCCACTTGATGCTGATGCTGCGAGCAGGTGGCGCAACGCGCGCAATGGAGAGGTTGAAGCCAGTGGAAAGACTGGAGAGGAAGGGCCAGGGGGGCTGGTGGGGGGCAGAAGGAGGCGGGAGGGGGTGGATCCCCCTGGAGGAAGATCTGGGTCCCCCCCGCCACAGCCAGTGTACCCCACCTCCAAACCTTACCTGGCCAGCTGCGCCCAGGGCGCGCAGTGCGCATGGAGAGGTCTTGGAGAGGCTCTCCAGCAACAAGTCCGGCGGGGGGGAATCGCCGCTCAGTGTGGCCCCTCCAACCCTTGCGGGGTGCTTGGGCTTCCTGAGGGCAGGGCTGGGGCTCCTCCACCGCCCCCTCCTCTTTCTCCCTGCCTGGCCATGCCTGCCTTCCTCTGCTGCTGCTGGATGATGCGGGGCTGCAGAGCAGGCAGAGGAGGGGAGAGGCAGAGAAACCCACCCTGCCGCCGCAGTAGCTTCTCTTACCAGCGGCTCCTTCTTTGCCTGCAAATGCCACTGGAGGCAGAGGAGGAGGAGGAAGAGGAGGAGGAGGAAGGCATCGATCCGGGAGAGGCAGGCAGAGAGAGGCTGTGATCCTGGCACACTCCGGCTGGACAGGAGCAGGCTGCGTGTCTGTGCGCGTGTCTGTAGTGTGTCTGTGTGTGTCTTCAGCTGCATCACACACAACCCTGGGATGGGGAATGATGCTTCTTTCTGAAAGGGATCTAAATTCCAAAAGACTGGAGAAGCTGGGGAGGGAAAGAACCCCCTGTTTATTCACCCAAATGAGAGTTTTGGGAACTTTATGGGTTCCCCCCATTTCCTCCTTTGATATATTTTGTGTGTGTGTATGTGTGTGTGAGTGTCTTTATGGGTTCCCCCCATTTCCTCCTTTGATATATTTTGTGTGTGTGTATGTGTGTGTGTGTCTTCTGTTGCATCTCTGACACACACACATACACACACAGGAACGCACAGAGATCATGAATGATTCCTCTTTCTGATAGAGAATTCGATTCTAAAGACATCAGAAGCTTGGGAGGGAGAAAGAAAACCTGCTTTGAATTCAACCAAATGAGAGTTTTTGAAACTTTTGTTTTCTTCTCCATTCCCTCCTTAAAAATTATGTGTTTGTCTGTCTGTGTTCAGCTCTCTCTCTCTCACACACACACACACACCACACACACAGGGAGAGAGTATGATTTTTCTTTCTGATAGGAAATGGGGTTCTGAGCTGGAGAAGCTTGGGGGGGGGGGGGCGTTGAGAGAAGCTGCTCTATATCTACCCAAAGGAGAGGCTTTTTCCAAACTTCTAAGGTTTTAATTTCATTTCCTAGATAGATAGATAGATAGATAGATAGATAGATAGATAGATAGATAGATAGATAGATAGATAGATAGTGTTTGCCTCTCTCTCTCTCTGTGTGTGTGTGTGTGTGTGTGTGTGTTCGTTCAGCTGTATCACACACAGGGTAGTGGAACAGAAAGAGAAGCTGGAATTCTGAATAATAATTCTGATATTATTCTAAAAGATTTCAGAACTGGGGGTGACTTACTCTGTATTCACACAAATGAGAATTTTGAAACATTTTCCCCCCTTTTCTCAGAGAGAGAGAACATATACCGTATAGCAGTTTTCCAACCTCCTGCCTGTCCACCTTCCCCACCACAGCAGTTTCTTTGGACCACTAGATGGCGCATGGAGGACGAGAAGTCTGCAAAGCTGTGCCTTCCTTGCCCAAATTTCCAAGGAACAGATCATACCTGGAAGGGAACATCTCTTGACTGGGCTCTACCACTTTAAGCCAGGAATAAATGCCAAGAGTTGTATCCACATAGCAAATTACCTGTTAGAGAAAGGATTTAACCCTAGCTTATATAACTAATATAGAATCACAGTGTTTATTGCATCATGTTGGGCTTCCCAATCTGGTAATGATGTCATCACCAGTTACTTTCATTGGAACTTCGAATAAGTGGATACTATGAAGTGGTATGGCAGGGGGCAAACACTGACGTAGCTTAACTTATTTATTTATAGTCAACATTATTTGTATTCACTTAAAATCCTGTCTTGAAAACAAATCATATACTTTATTAGCAAAAAGTGTACCCGCGTTGCGGGTGTAACATTTTCCCCTATGCCATCCCCCATGGTGCAGAAACACCCCATGTGCCACTTCCCCCATGCGCATCATCCCCCATGCACAAATTTCCCCCATGCGCAACTTCCCCCATGCACAACTTCCCCCATGAGCATCATCCCCTCATGCGCAACTTTCCCCACGCGCATCATCCGCCGATGCGCCACTTCCCCCCATGCACAACTTCCCCCATGCGCAACTTCCCCCCATGTGCAGCATCCTCGCCAGTGCAACATCTTCCTCCGAAAAACATCCCCCAGTGCACCAGGGTCTGAGCACCAAATTGGCTGATGTTGTTCAGTCTCCCATGTTAAGTATAGGACAGGAACACGTTGCCCCTTTTCAGCCCCTGAAGGGTTAAATTTCTCCAATGGGTTCTTGGTGGGAGTTCAGGTGACAGAAGGATCCCTCCCAGAATTCCATGCTTCAGGCCCAGCAGTTGGGGCAGAATGTTGCTGAGTCAGCAATTCTCAATGCAAAGTATAGGGAGGAAAACACGTTGCGCCCCTTTTCACCCCCTTCCCGTTGGAATTTCCAAAAACCGGTTCTTAGTGCACCCCTCAGTCACGGAAGGAACACCCACCCCAAATTTCACACTTCTAGGCCCAGCGGTTTTGGCAGGGCGGTGATGAGTCAGTCAGTCAGTCAGTCAGTCAGTCAGTGAGTGACTTTCCTCTTTTATATATATATAGATTTTACTCCTACATTGTGGATACATTTTGCTAGTACTGTAGTATAATACAAAATAATAAAAAATATAAAGAAAAATACAACAAATGAACCTGCACTTAAGTCTCATTAAACACAATGGGACTTACTTCTGAGTAGACATGGAAGAACATCTCAATAAGTCTGACAGGTGGTCCTGGGCAGATTTTTAAATTTGAAAGGGGGTCCTGTGCTGAAATGCCAGAATACCACTATGATAGTGCTTACTTTAGAGTAGACACACAAGGCTAGGTTCCCCCAGGCTCCATTGCCCCCCTTACACAGTAGTGAGCCCCACTAATTATAATATTATAATATAATAATAATTTAGAGTAGACATATATAGGCTGGTCTCTCAAAAGAGGCTGAAGAGGTACTTGTGGATCACTGAAACTGGCCCTATCCCAGCTGGGACTATTTTTTCACTTGTTTATCAAGACATTGCTTGATATATGTGTATATATTGTATCTTGATGTATCTATTGTAGATAGATATATCAAGTTAAAATTTATTAGAATTGCAGATGGTCCTGGGCTGGCCTAGTAGGGCTAGCCTAGACAGCTCAGCAGGGGCGTGTTGAAGGTATGTTGAGCATTGCCCGTTCTCAGCTTTTCAAAGTCAGACCTCCTGAGAAGCAGGAATAAATCTGAGTAGACACATAGAGGTCCATGATAAGCAAGACTAAGAATGGCAGGGCTGACAACAAATCTGAGTTCTTGGCCAGCCTAACTGCAATTCCTGCTTCTCAACTTCAGGATACGTTACAACTACATCAGCCCACCTATGTCAGGATACAGCACAACTCCAGCCATCCACTACAACAATCCCCTTGCATCCACCCTCCACTACAGGTAGTGCTGTATTGCAGTCTCATGCTGCAGCTATTACTGGTTGTCACAGTCTCCTGGGCTTCCTTATAAGGCAGGCACCTCAGCTGTTCTTTGTTCAATGTGTTCTGAGGCAGGTCTCCTCGGGAGCAAGCCCTCCTCCAGTGCCACAGCAGCATCCTAGCCCAACTTTCTGCTCTGGATAGAGCCGACTTGGGCCAGCCCAGCTGGACCATTCATACTGGCCTCACTTCAGGATTGCTCCCGAAATGTCTTTGGAGAAATTCAACATTCCCCACCCAATAACAGCTTCAAAGCACTTGCAAGCCAAAGGCCCAAAGGCACTCCAAATAAAATGAGCTGGAAAAAATATTTCCGTAGATGCCCATTATGGTGCTCGCTCCCAGGCACCACCATGGTAATGATTAAATGTATGCACATGAACCATACAACAGTTAGAAAAGTGATTTATGATGACAAGAGATGAAGTCATTGTTGATGGTGCAATGTTGCATTACATTTACATAATGTTTAACTAAAATGTGTTTGCTAGATAAACACAAGCTTTTCATTTTAAACAACGCATGGCACACTTGCATTTTTAATGGATTGGTTCCTGCAAGATCTGTAAACCAAGTCTGTTTTTTAACTGCTTCAGCAATGGTTTATAGTGTGATGTTTGTAATGCAAGCAAAGATTTCACTCTCAACAATGTCTCTCCGTCCCACCCTGGTGCTGGATCCCAAAACACTGGGGACATAGCACAGTGTACTTCAATTGTAGGAAGTGGAAATCATTAAGACAGAAACCATTTTGATTATTACTGGGGTCTCCAAACATTTTGCAGGAGGCCACATCATCTCTCTGACATGGTATCGGAGGCCAAAAAACTAATTTACATTTCAAATTTGAATAAATTTACATGAATTTATATATAAGAATATATTGGAGTGTATTACAAGGCTTACCCAAGGCCTAGATAGCAGGATCATGCAGGGGGCACATTGAGGCTCGCTGAGGGCCACATCTGGCCCGTGGGCTAGTGTTTGGATACTCCAGAATAGAAGGAGAGATACTTTAAGTTAAGGGTGTCAAAAATAAGGCCCACAGGCCAAATGTGGCTACCAGAAGCAAATCATCTGAGCCCTGTTATAATGGGGCTCTCGTATCTTGAAAAACGATTAAGATTTGGACATTTTCTCTTCTGACATTTGCTGATGAGTTTCCAGAAGAAAATAAAGTATTTATTTATTTATAAGACTTATATCCCGCCTTTGTTAAAAAAAATAGATGGCAACCCAAGGTAGGGTTGCCATAATTCTCTTCCACAAAATTAGGACAGGTCCGTCTGTCCCATTTGCCAGTATGTGAACACAAGCCCCCAAAACCCCAAAAAGCCCCCCCCCCAAAATTGCCATTTTTCAGGACATATGGCAACCCTAGCCCAAGGTGGCTTATAATAATAAATAAAACAATATTTAAAACACAGAATTAAACCAAAAGATAAAACACTTTGGAGGAGGGCAAAATGCAGGAGCTGTTAGAGAGGTATAGGGGCAGACCTTAATGGTCATCATCTGCTTAATGATGTCACTTCTTTCGCTCAGCAGGCACAAAAAATGCAAGCTTCAGCCCTCTGTAAGACACAAGATTGACATCCCTGTTTTAAACTGGTAGAGGTTTTGGAAAGCAAGTTATATTGAGCTTTATACAGAGTGAACACCCTGAATACTGCAAATAAAAGAAATGTAGTAATTGTATTATAAAAATCTCTGCTCTCCAATTTCCTGTAAGCTAGTCAGGAGGACATGCAGAATAAATGTCAGTGATACCATTTTCCAATTCTGTTCGAAAGGGCAGGGCCACTGATCTAATAATGGTGGAAGATAATGTTTTGACTGCTATCAAAGCAGTTGATTGATGTCTTTACATCAGCAACACAAAAACAAATTGTGTTATAAAAAAGAAGTCTGCTCAAAAATACTTGCTTTCCAACCAACCAGTACAACCTTGTTAAAATGTTGTTTTAAACTGTAAACTTTATGTAGATTTAAAGCATCAGTCGAAGCCTGCTTATTCAGAGGTAAGGTCCAGTGAATCCCCAAGTGGGATTCTTTCTATATTGTGAGTAGTATTTGAATTCCAGCCTCAGATTAAAATGGCAATAAACATTTGTTGCTAAGACTGACCGTAGTTTTAAATCAAGCAACTACTGATCATGCCACTGATATCCTCTGTAAGACTCAAAGCATTCAGTTAGGAGGATCTGATGATCCAAAGATTTTCATAGTCCTGTATGTTCATAGGACCCACATTTTTGTCTCTTTAAAAAATGGGGCTGGTTAGGTCCTAACTAGTAGGTCCATAATGGTTTACCCCCTCTCTAGGAATTCCATTGTCACCAACTTCAATGCTCATCCGCTTGGGCCAGGATGATGCGACACCCCCCATGAGCATTGTCCCCCCCCTGCGCACTGTCTCCCCATGTGTCCCTCAGCCAGGGATTCTTCAATGTAAAGTATAGAGAGGAAACGAGAAAATATTTCCTGAAAACATTGTAAGTTGTGCAAACAGTGGAAAGTCACTTATGGTACTGTCCATCCTACTGTTCGTGAGTTTTGAGGCAAAGTAGGATCATCTGAAGCATCTGAATACAATTGTCTCTAAAGTCTCACCGATGGTAACTTGCAGCCCAATCTTACCTATAAAGATTATGGTGCCAATCTGGCACCATAAAGTCCAGTGGTGCCAAAATGATTGTGGCGGCAGAGTACTGGCCAAAGTCTCCTCACTGGGAGGGAGTATTTTCTTCCTTTATCCCAGGTAGAACGCATCCTAAGAGAACAGCCTGCTCTTTAGAACCAAGGAGACCATCATCCAGTGGCTTGCCTTAGGAGGGGGCATAGGATTTGGCAGCAGAGGCCCCCACCTGATCCTGATCTGCCTGCTGGCCCTCCCTCCCACTGCTCAGCTCTCCCATCCCTGAGAGGCTCTTTAGCCATGCTCTGCCCTTTCATTTTGTCAGAAAATGCCTTTCATACCTAAATGAGATCCTTAATGTAACATTTATTATCTGGATATAGATTTTTTTTTAAATCTACATAGCATTCTTGCACTAATGCCTCATCTAATGCACAACTTGTAAAGCCTAATTTCATGCAAATTAAAACTACTTCATAATCAATTAATCCCTTAAAATCATAATCCTCTTTCTGTGACATCACAATCATTTACTAGGAAATTGTCATGATGTGATAAAAAGGATTATGACTTCAAGTAAGAATTAAGCAGCAGGAACTATAAAGGGGAGTGAAAAAAATATTCCTGTTTTTGTCTGACAAATCCTACACAAACACAATACTAAAAACAAGAATGTTAGCAAATATAATAGGAAAATGGATTTCTTAAGATATCCTTTATATACCATGATGTCTACACTATAGTAAGGGTACACTTTAGGTTCACTACAGTGGATTGCAAAAGATTATTAAGTAAAGAATATGGCTTGTTGGCAATATTAGGTTTATTTTAGATGCCTGATGTTGGTTTGGTAAGTGGCAGCAATTTCAATAATAGAATTGTCAGACATTTTTTGTTTATGAATAATCAAAAGAAAACAGGCATCGGATGCTCTTTCCCAGATGTACATTCAGGTTTGACTCACCCATTGGACAAATGAGGTATGTTATTTGTTTTGGAGGGATGTCTTATACCCCATTCCTGCCTTTGCCATCCTGTCATTCCTGTTGTTACCCACTGAACCTTTCAATAGCAGAAGGGTAAGAAAAAAAGTAATGATTTGATGATTGCTAGCAAGTATTGAATGGAGAATGAATACAAAACTGTCAAATGTATGAATACTAACTGGAATACTAACTGGAATACTAAACCATTATCATGCTTCTAGGAGAACTTACAAAGTATTTTATAAATAAGTTTCTTTTTAAAAAGCACAGATGATCAACACTGATAATTGGCTTCAGCATTTCCACAATAATTATTAAATTAATAAACTTTTATTATTAATTGATTTTGGCTGCAATCCTAAAGACACTTTCCTGGGAGTAAGAACCACTGAACACAATAGGGCTTACTTTTGAATAGACATGGTTAGGATTCTGCTCTTTAGGAAACAAGTGAGGAAACAAGTGAGGTTAGGAAACAAGTGAGTGAATGACTTTTCAATTTTATATATATATAGATATACTTACAAAGTTTATGCGTGTTCAATAAAAGAAAATGTTCACCGTGTTTCTTCTCTAACAATTATTTTTCATGTTATCACTAATAATGAAAATAATTTTGTTATGGGGGAAATCTCAAAAATTTATGGGCCCGAGGAACCAAATGATCTTGATACACCACTGATGGCAAGTAAACAACATGTTAAGCCAAAGTTTAATATCCTTAAGTTCCACTGATTTCAATCCCAACACTTTGGTTGAATCATGACCAAACTGTTTCAGACTGCATTGAATCTAATGAGATCTTTCTCTTTTATTCTCAGAAGTATGCCATTTCTGGGAGATGGAGAGTACAATCCTGATCATGTCTACTCATAAGTAACCCCCATTATGCTCTATCATTCTTACTCCAAGGAAAGTGTCTTTAGGATTGCAGCTGGAGCCAGGTAAATTGCACAAGATGAATAATCTAGCCAGGGACAACCTGAGGGCATGCGACACCTGGTGCGGGGGCACAACGCATACCCTGGGATGTGTGGACACCTCCATCTGGGACTGCACTTGTGCAGTTGCTTTTGAAGCCAACCCACTTCAGAAACAGTACTATGCAGGCCCCAACTTCCTTTCATCTTCAAGGGAGACTGTGCAGGCATAAGAGTTGGCATATGCGCAGTCTCCTCTGAAGCCGGTCAGCTTCAGAAGAGACTTCCTCCTGTCTAAGGAGGAGCAGCCTGCTCCTCCTTAGAGAGGAGGAACTCTGCGCCTCTGTGTGGCCATTTTGCCTCACTCAGGAGACTGAATGGCTGCATAGAGGCATGCACTGTGCATGTCCAAGGCTTTGGACATGCACAGTGCATCTCTTTGCACTGCGCCTCAGCCAGCCATACCAGAGAGCTCCAAGGCGGAGCGGCAGCTTCTGGCTGGCGCTCTGCCTTGGAGCTGGCCAGAATAGGTGCACTGACACCCAGGGCCAGCTGGAGGAGTGTCAAACTCCTCCAGCGCGTCACTCCCCAGTGGCACGTTAGCCGGTGCAGCCCGCACCAGCCGCACCAGTCTGGTGACGCCACTAAATCTAGCACATCCAAAAGCCACTTGACCTATTTTTACACTTGGAGCAACATATATTTTTAAAACCCCTCCAAAATGTTACTCTTATCAGCTATTTGTGAAATATATATGAGGTTGGACTGAATTTTTTAAAAAACTGGTTCATTGAGACCAAATGAAATTTATATGTAATATGGGAGACAGGCAGCACCTGTAGAATTCTCAATGTGCCTTTTTTAGTCCAATCAATGTGCAATCCTTTATCTTGTTTTCCTCACTAGGTTGAGTCTGAAAGCACAGTTCTTAGGTTTAAAAGCCATCTTTTTGCCCGAAAGTGATCTGGGAAAGAAATTTATTTTAACTAGGGTTTAATTTAATGATGTTGAATCAGTGGATCCTAAAATTTTTAGCACTAGGATCCAATTTTAAAATGATACTCTCTCTTTAAAGATAAAGATGTCCCCTACAGGTTGCCAAGCTAGTCATGTCCGACTCTAAAGGCAGTGCTCATTCTCATTACAAGACCAAAAAGCCAGTGTTGTCCAGGGACATCTCCATAGTCATGTGGCCAGCATGATTAAACACCAATGGCGCACAAAGCTTTACTTGACTTTTTAAAAAGTAAACTAAAAGTAATAGTTTTTGTAATGTGACAGTCCTAAGGAATAGCCTCAACCCTTGAGTGGCTTACACTGCAATCCTATCCGTATTTAGGTCCATTTACTATAACGGGACTTATTTCTAAGTAGGCATGCATAGGACTGAATTCTTAGTGATGTGACCCAGCCTTCACTTGTCCTCCACTACTTGATGGATTTGGATTAAAAAAAACACACACACACAAGAAAAAGGATACTCAATCATTTCTTTTTGTATATTTATACAAGCTTGCAAAACTGCAAAAAACTGTTTGCAGGACAATTAGCAAATTACCTGGGCCCATGGTCAAAAAAGGTCCGTGAAACAAACGAGGGAGCCCCAAAATATCTTGGGATCTTTCAGTTTCTTATTTCACCAGGTCCAAGGAGAGGGGCAGTTGAGGGGATACACCTTACTTGGGCTAAGGGGGCTTTGAGACAAAAGAGGGGGAGCTATAAATATTGTTTATTGCAAAGGTCTCTGTCTGGGATCTGATGTAATGTCGTGGATCTGTACTCTTGGGGGAGGGGATTCCATTTGGGTGTAAGGTCTGAGATTTTTCTGGCCAGCCGTAATCCATTGCTGTTTGTTACTTCTTGGGTTTTCTGGCCATTTGTAAAGCTGTAGTTTGAGGCCTAATGTTTCGCCATGCATACTAGACAGCATCTTCAGAGGCAAAAAGGCAGAAAGACTATTAACAGCCAAACAGGAACTTGTAGAGAACTACAGAGTAGACACAGGCTACAATCCTAAAGAAACTTCCCTGGTAAACATGAATAGGGTGAGAGTCGAACCCACGAACCCTGGAGCACTACCTGGGTTCTTCAGAGAGGCAACCAACATGGCAGAAAACTACAAAGGACCACAATACAAAGCTAGCTTTATCACATGTGTAGACATGGATTCCACCTCCACTGGGCCAGGTGAACAGAGAACAAAGGCTGTACAAACATTTTTATAGGGCATTAAAAAGAAGAGAGGTTTCAAAGCTAAGAGATGGGGCAATTTCACTTTCCCAACATAGAGCTTAATGCATATTTTTGATTTTGAGTTCACTGCCCATAATTTTTGTTAGGACGCAGCTATTTCAAAAACTATTTTTTTCATTGGATTCTGATCTTCAGCATGAATCCAATGACACGGGACACAACAGGGTACTGCACACCATCACAAAGTTTCAATTTTGAGGTACTATAGCACCCCCAGTGCATGTCACCCCCTGCGTGCATCACCTGGTGCAAGCTGCACCCCTAGCAATGTTCCTGCCCTGGCCTGCCATTCTCCCTGAGGAGGTCCCAAGGGGGCTCCAGGGCATCAGAGGAGACAGGAGGCCTCCACATGGTTCCACTCATAGGTTCCACTCCTGCTCCTCTTGTAGCTGCTATTCTTTCCCAAGTCCAGATTTTTCTGGTGCTGGGGGGTGACACTGGGAAGAAACAACGATGACATTTCTAGTGTTGCTGGGAATGCTATTTTCACAGTAGTCTTTGTGAGGCTCCTTCCATGTTCCCCCTTTTCTCTCCTCAAAAACCCTGTGAGGTACAAGATATGAGCATCTTGTAGAAATTTTCTCTTTCAGTGGGAATACTTCACAGCATGGTCTTCATCACATCTGGCATCAGGGAATGCCTGAATTCAGGGAATACATTTGAGGGACCTTCTTCCTCTCACCCTCACAGCCCCCTGAAGTGATCTGATTTACCCTCCAAGGGAGCTAAAAGAGGGACAGTGGTGACAGGAATCCCCTCATCTGAGGGAATTTCTTCCTTCCCCCCACAGCTATCTGAGATGATCTGATTTGCCCTCCAAGGAAGCCAAAAGGAGGACAGTGGTGACAGGAATCCCCTCATCTGAGAGACTTTCTTCCTTCCCCCCACAGCTATCTGAGGTGAACTGATTTGCCCTCCAAGGAAGCCAAAAGGAGGACAGTGGTGACAGGAATCCCCTCATCTGAGGGACTATCTTGTTTCTTACCACAACTACCTGAGGTGATCTGATTTGCCCTCCAATGGACCCAAAACGAGGAGAGTGGTGACAGGAATCCTTTTATCTGGTGGACTTTCATCCTCAGCCCCTCCTGTAATATGATTTACACTCTATTGTTGGCACGAATCTACTCATCTGAGGGACTTTCAACTAAGCCCCCTGAGATCTGATTTACCATCCAAGTGAGCCAAAAGGGGTACAGTGGTGGCAGGAATCCCCTCATCTGAGGGATTATCTTCTTTCCTACCACAACTACCCGAGGTGATCTGATTCGCCCTCCAAAGGTACTGGCACTGGGTGGCAGGCATCAGTGGCATGGGGCACCTCTGGGCACCACCATGCACTATGCACTGGAAGCTACCAGGGAACCGTGGTGGGCATCAGCAGGCACTGTCGGACATCCCTACTGGGCACTTTGCTTCCATACCTGGCACCATTGGGCACCACTGGGAACAATCCTGCAGGAGGCAGAGGGCACCAATAGGCACTTGGTACTCGTGGGTAGGGGGCACCAGGAGGCAGTAGTGGGCACTACTGGATATCGAGTACCCTGACTGGGGCACCAATCAAAATGGATACATAGTGGGTGCTGACATCATGGAAGGGACACCTTCCCTGAATTTCATGCTTCTCAGTCCAAGGGTTTGGGCAGGGTGTGGATGAGTCATTGATTCTTCAATGTATAGGGAAGAAAATGTATTGTGCCCCTTTTTAATACAAACCCCCTTCTGCTTGGTATTGAATGCACTCACAAGGAGACTCTGGTCAGAATTGCATCTGGGACTGGGACACTTCGACAACATTTGTTTCTTTGTTGGTTATGTGAGAAGTAGAAAAGTGCAACTGTGCTTTCTTAAGTTGTCACATGCTGAGGCATTAAAGAATAGCTTTATTTATTTGTATGTATGTTAAAACAACACTGTATTTTTTTATTTCATGATCAGTGGGGAAAACATCCCCTCTAGTGAAAGCAATGGGTCTGCTGTGCCTGGGAATGACATTTCTCAAGAGGCCCTGCTGTGGCCCAGCAAGGGGAGGAGAGCTTGCCAGAGGGCTGGGAAGGGGGGAATGGGAAGGTCTGAGCCCAGAGAGAAGATCTAGGAGAAGGTGTGCCAGGAAGGCCCAGCCAGGCACAGACGGGGCTGGTTTGGGATCCTGCAGAGAAAGAGAGAGACGGAACTGGAGCTGTGGTCCTCGCAGAGGCTGCACGAGGGAAGCCCAGAAGAAGGGTCTGCTGGACTCTCCTGCTGCACCAGTGGAGTTAAGCCTGGGTTGGACTTGCAGCCACAGGAACCTGGAGAAGGCCCTTTTGGAGCCCCTGCTTGGTAGGGGGTCCTAGTTATATGTCCCCCTGCTATATGCTTTCTCCATGGCTTAAACTGGAGCAACTCCAGTGTTAGGTAGCTGGTTTGGGGTGATATAGCTGAGGCTGGGGTCACCACTGCTGCTGCCTAGAACTGGGGGAGGGGACAGGCTGCCACCTGGAGGATCTCATACTGGTGTGGTCCCATGCCCGCTGCATTCACTGCCTGCATTCACTGCCTGCTTCCTCTGGTCCCAGTGTGCCTGGTCCCTGGTGTTCCATGTGCTCTTTTCTTCCCTTTGCACTCAAGTCACAGATTCATGCAGGCGAAGCCATGAGTAAACTACTAGTAAATTATAACCATCTCTTTTCGAAAGGAGGGTATGGTTTGAGGTGTTTTTCCCCCAAGATTTCCGGATTGAAATAGTGGTGTTATTGTATGTTTTTTTTTTTTTAATTCCAAAGGAACATATTAACAGATTATGTTTTAATCACTTTCAAAATGTTCCAGGTAGTGATAGTGGTAGGTGAGATAGTGTCAGCAGATGCAGCTAAAGTATTATTTCTAACTGGAAAAGAAATCTGTTTTAAGTTCTGGAAAATACCTTAGACAGCAAAAATGTGGTGTTTTGTATTTTTACTTTGATACTAGCTGGAAGTGCCTGTCATTGTGGGAGTAAAATTTCAAAAATATTTGAGGGCTCTGGGCACTGCAGGGAAATGGTAGGTACCACTGAGTACCAGGCACTGGCGGGCAACAAGCACTGACATTGGGTGGCGGGCATCAGCAGGCACCACTGCACAACAGGAACCAATGGACAGCAGCATCCATTGAGCACCAGTGGGCACCGGGCACCACCAGGCCACAGCAGACACTGGGCATCCTTACTGGGCACCATCAAGCAGTGGGCACCACCAGGCAACCCAGACACAACCGGCACAGGGCAGCATCAGGCACTGGACATTGCTAGTGGCCACTGGGTGTTAGAAACCATTGGCCACCATGCATCCAACACAAGCCTCTCTGGGTACCGGGCAGAAGCAGGCACTACAGGGCAGTGGACAACTAACACCACTGGGCACAAGGCATCGGGCACCAACAGGCACCAGGCCCAAAAAAGGTTCTTAGTGGGTCCTTCAATCACAGAAGAAATATGCTTCCAAATTTGATGCTTTTAGATCCAGTGTTGGGGTTGGGTGTTGATCAGTCAATCTTCAAGATAAAGCATAGGGATGAAAACGTATTGCACCCCTTTTCACCTCCATAGGGGTTTAATTTCTAGAGACTGGTTCTTGTAGTGGGTGCAAAGCATCACATGTAATGGGTGCTTACATCACAGAAGCACCCATTACATCCCCAAATGTCACACTTTTAAGTCCGAGACTTTTAGCTGGGCATTGATGAGTGAGAGCCAATCAGTCAGTCAGTCAATCAGTGAGTTGGTGACTATATATACAGTATATACACTTTAAAGCCAAAAAGATGTTTTTTGTTTCTGATGAATTGTTAACCCCACACACTTAGACAGGTTAATTGCAGGTTGGTGTGGGGAGGCAATACTCCTCCCTGGAAGCTCTTCCCAGCTAAGCCAGCCTCAACATTTCCTTCCTCCCTGTGCCCGTCTCCTTTCCAACCATCCCCAAAATGAGAGGACAGGAATTCAAGCTATATATGAAGCAAATATGCAAAGCTTAAAAACCTCATACACTGTCCTTTTCCTCCCTGACAGAGAGCAGAAAAACAGATGTGAAGGAAACCAAACCCTGGACACCAAAAGACATGGCTGCCAATAATCCAGGCCAGGTAAGGAATATTTGTAGGGGATAGCTTGGGCTTCTCCTCTTGTAATATTTTGGTTGCCGTCTGAAATATGTGGACTAGACTGGTTTCCCTCCTTCTCCTGACATTCCCCTTTACCTGTACCCCACCATCTTCCTCTCCTTCCTCATGGATCTATTGGAAAATCCAGCTAATCCACCTCCTCCCTCCCTGCTCCCCCTTTTATTTGCCCTTCTACTTCAGAGGAGTTCCTCTTCCTTCTCATCTCTAACCAGCTTTCCTTAGAACACCACTGTGCGTGAATGTTGGGGGTGTGAGCCCCTCTTTGTAGTTTAAGGGTAATATTGCTCACCTCTTTCTCAGAAAGTGTAGGATCTTCCTCCTCCTCACACTGGCTGGTGGGCATGACCTTGGATGACTTCCTCAAAGGCCATTTCCCATTTTCCTTCAGAGTCCAATATCATTTGCAGAGATTGCCCTGCATTTCAGCAATGAAGAGTGGACGCTGCTGACTCCAAGCCAGAGGCTCCTGTATGGACCATCATGGTGGAAAATTATGAAAACACGACCTTTGTAGGTAAGGAGGAAAGTTTGGCCCTAAATGAGTAGATGCCCTGAGTAGCACCCTCTGCTGCAGTGGATACAGCTGAGTTCCTCATTAGTTTGCATGACCTGAACATAGCTATCCCCACATCCTCTCCTTTTGGCCAGCTCAGAACTGGACCCCTTGAAGAGGAGGGTTGATCCCAAATAGGGCTTGTGACTGGACTGTCACAGTGAAATCCTAACCCCTGGTGCAGCCGGCACAAGTCCTATGCTGGTCCTAATCTAGGAACAAACAAATCCCAAAGAGATGTGAAGGAGAACCAGGACTGAAATAGAACCTCTGCAGCACAAGTCAATCCAGGGCCAATATCTGGAGCTCAACTAGTCCTTGCTTCACTCCCCAGATCAAGACTTCTGTTTGTGAAAAACAAAGTGAACTAATTCCTGTTCAGATTTACTGCCATCTCTGTGACCATACAGGGATCTGGTCACCAGGACAGAAGTAAAACTACAGACAAGATTAACCCACTTTTGAGCATCTGCTGCCATGTCTGGATCCTTCTCCTAGCAGTGAGGGTGGAGGCCCAAGCTCCACTTCAGAGATCTCAGTTAGATGCCCTGCTCCCCCCTGACTCAGGGGCATCTGGCATCATGGACATCACAGCTCCCCAGTTAGATGCCATTTTGTCCTTCACTGCCTTACAGCATTTATTTTCCTTTTTCAAAAGCATCCACTTGGGACCAGGTTGGAAGAAGGAGAGAGTGCGCTCCGTCTTCACAGCAAACAACCCACACAGAGGTGAGACTCTTCAAAAGCCAGGAAGTTGGAATAAGCCCCCTGTCACAGTACTGCACTACAGATCCAGCAGAGAACCCGCACAAAGGAGAAACCCTATAAATGCCAGGAGTGTGGAATGGCATTCTCTCAAAATGGGAATCTTAAGAGACACCAGAGGACACACATAGGGGAGAAACCCTATAAGTGACAGGAGTGTGGAATGGCATTCACTCAGAGTGAGAATCTTAAGAGACACCAGAAAACCCACACAGGGGAGAAACCCTATAAGTGCCAGGAGTGTGGAATGGCATTCATTTCAAGCGCTCCACTTAAGTACCACCAGATAAATCACACAGGGGAGAAACCCTATAAGTGCCAGGATTGTGGAATGGCATTCACTCAGAGTGGGATTCTTAAGAGACACCAGAGAACACACATAGGGGAGAAACCCTATAAGTGCCAGGAGTGTGGAATGGCATTCACTCAGAGTGGGAATCTTAAGAGACACCAGAAAACCCACACAGGGGAGAAACCCTATAAGTGCCAGGAGTGTGGAATGGCATTCATTTCAAGCGCTCCACTTAAGTACCACCAGATAAATCACACAGGGGAAAAACCCTATAAGTGCCAGGAGTGTGGAAAGGCATTCTGTTCAAGTGCTTCCCTTAAGTACCACCAGAGATCCCACACAGTGGAGAAACCCTATAAGTGCCAGGAGTATGGAATGGCATTTAGTTCTAAATGGCATTTACATATTAAGTACCACTAGAGAAACCACACAGGGGAGAAACCCTATAAGTGCCAGGAGTGTGGAATGGCATTCATTTCAAGCGCTCCACTTAAGTACCACCAGATAAATCACACAGGGGAAAAACCCTATAAGTGCCAGGAGTGTGGAAAGGCATTCTGTTCAAGTGCTTCCCTTAAGTACCACCAGAGATCCCACACAGTGGAGAAACCCTATAAGTGCCAGGAGTATGGAATGGCATTTAGTTCTAAATGGCATTTACATATTAAGTACCACTAGAGAAACCACACAGGGGAGAAACCCTATAAGTGCCAGGAGTGTGGAATGGCATTCATTTCAAGCGCTCCACTTAAGTACCACCAGATAAATCACACAGGGGAGAAACCCTATAAGTGTCAAGAGTGTGGAAAGGCATTCTGTTCAAGTGCTTCCTTTAAGTACCACCAGAGATCCCACACAGTGGAGAAACCCTATAAGTGCCAGGAGTATGGAATGGCATTTAGTTCTAAATGGCATTTACATATTAAGTACCACTAGAGAAACCACACAGGGGAGAAACTCTATAAGTGCCAGGAGTGTAGAATGGCATTCCGTTCAAGCAGTAATCTTAAGTCCCACCAGAGAATCCACGCAGAAGAGAAACCCTATAAGTGCCAGCAGTGTGGAATGGCATTCACTCAGAGTGGGAATCTTAAGCAACACCAGAGAACCCACACAGGGGAGAAACCCTATAAGTGCGAGGACTGTGGAAAGGCATTCAGTTCAAGCACTCCCCTTAAGTACCACCAGAGAACACACACAGGAGAGAAACCCTTTAAGTGCCAGGAGTGTGGAAAGGGATTCAGTTCAAGCACTCACCTTAAGTCCCACCAGAGAACCCACACAGGGGAGAAACCCTATAAGTGCCAGGAGTGTGGAATGGCATTCCATTCAAGTTCTAACTTTAAGCGCCACCAGAGAATCCACACAGGGGAGGAACACTATAAGGGCAAGTAGTGTGGAAAGACATTCAGTTCAAGCACTCCCCTTAACTACCACCAGAGAACCCACACAGGAGGAACCCTAAATGTGCCAGGAGTATGGAAAGGCATTCAATTTGAGCGCTTCCCTTAAGTACCACTAGAGAATTCACAAGGTAGAAACCTTATATGTGCCCGGAGTGTTAATAGACCCTCACTTCTAGTTAAGCACCAGAAGGGTTGAAACTGTAAGTGCCAGGAATGTGGAAGGGCCTACAGTCAGTAACCACCAAACAATCCACTCTGGAGAGAAACCTTATCTAGCTGAGAACTTTAAATATTGTTTTTGTTTGATGTTTATAAATAATGGATATTTGAATATTGCCTTTTATTCAACTAGTTTAGCCAGGAGATTCTCTGGCCCCTGTTTATGCCCAGGAAAGCTGACATTACAGCAGAGCAGACAAGTATACCCTGTACCCTTTGCACCAACGGACAAATCAAGCTTGGAGAAGTAAACATATAAACTCTCTGACAGCTGCCTGCTCCTCTATGGGATTCCTCTGAAGCCCCACAGTAGGAGGAAATCTTATAAGTGCCAGGAGTGTGGAATGGCCTTTACTTCAAGCACCCACCTTATATACCACCAGAGAACCCACAATGAGGAGAAAACCTATAAGTGCCAGGACTGTTGAATGGCATTCAATCAGAGTAGGCATCTTAAGTGCCACTAGATAACCCATAGAGGGGAGAAACCCTATAAGTACCTGAATGTGGAAAAAGCTTTAATTGTAATGCTCATCTTAAGCACCACCGGAGGACACACACGGGAGAAAACCTATATGTGTCAGGAGTGTGGAATGCCATTTTTCTGGGAGTGCTGGGAGTTTGGCAGGGCCTTCGTTCATAGTGCTGGTCTTATTAGTCACCAGACAGTCCGCTTTATACAGCTGAGGAGTGTTGAAATAGCAGGTGTTTTTCAAACATCCATTAACTGAGGCAAACCTCAAAACCAATGTTCACACTATACTGTTTGTGTAAAGATGAAGTACTTTTGCTTATTCTTTTTTCAAAAATAAAATTTATCATATTTTCCTTGAGTTTATGGATTGGGGCAGAAATCCTAAATCCAGTCCCAATGGGTTTCCATTCACTAATAGTGAACCCGCCATTGAACAGACTTCAGTTAGACCCTCTAGTCGCTTGGTTTTCCCTCCTTATTAGGGAAAGTTATATCATCCTAACATTTCCCTAATAATGATTTGCCTTCAATTTGGTTTGGTTTTCACCATCAAAAAATGCTAGTTAGGAGGTTGTGAAAAAATCACAAGTGAGGAGTAACAGTCCTAAACGGAATCAAACACTTCCCCACCACCAATGCCAGTTTGTACAAGTGCCTTTGCTGTCCTCCAGAAAGCCCCATGGAAGAGACTGAGCCCAAAGCACTGATGGGTGCAGGGAGTACCTGCCCCATGTCCAGATCAGTCTGGAATCAGCAGAGTTGGGTTGTTGCAGAGTTGGGTCAAAAACAGTCTATGGATGAAGGAGAGGATTTGGATCCAACGGAGTTTGTTGATTCTTTTGGCCCCCGATTGTGCCCAAATTGGAAAAGCCACTTGGTTCCTGTGAATTTGCAAAGGACTGTGCATTTGCATTTACGTCAGGCTTGGAAATGGAAGGAAGTGTTTTTCTGATATTTATGTCTTTTGGGTGGCCATTTTGTACTTGCAAGCTGAAAAAAACTGGGTTCCACTTCTTAACCATTTTCACTTTTGGTCGGTGCTCCAGTCCCAAACCTAAACCAGATGGAGAGAAATTAATTCTTTTGTTGGTACACCCCCAAAGGTGCACAAAAGAAGGCAATGTGGGTTTGTGCACATAGATCTGAGGAAGGGTGGGGTAACCTGGAAAACCCCAGTAAATGCATACTCTTAAATGGATGGACAAACTATTCCTGTTCCAATATTTTTTCTAACTGATGTTGATTTTTTTAATTTTTTTCTATTATTGTGATTAATCATCATGGGCTGTAATCCTAATCTCCATTTAGGCTGGCCTAAGCCGCAGCATAAGTCCTCTGCTGACATGGGGATGTCACAAAAGTTCCATAAGGCACTTCTGCCCCACTCCTGAGGGGTTAGGCCAGTGCACAGGCATATGCCGACTTCCCCCACTACCACAGCAAGATATGTCAGGTGAGTTAGGCTGGCCTAAACTGGTTAGGATTACACCCAGATACTGTTAACAGCTTTCAACTCATGCCTGCCTGCTTCTGTCATTGCTTGCTTCTGCCAAAGTTGCAACACATCCTGGACTATTTGTGAGTCAGTGGACTCCATTTGATCTGAGATATGGATGATTCCTTCAAGGCCCCTGACTTCTGCTACCTTGTCCTGTATGTGCAGGGGAAGGAGACAAGGCTATCAAACAACAGCTTGTGGTGCCAGGTGGGGTTTCCATGTGGTCTGCCTGTGGGGCCTTGTAATAAGAAGCCTTCACCCCTGATTCAAAGGTAAGTATAGCCAAATGACAACCCCTAGCTTCTCATGGTCTACTCACCATGGTAAACCTGAGGGAGGGGGGTTGGACAAGAATATATGAGTTTCAGTTGCTGCTCACTCAGCTTTCCTTGACTGATGGGGGCTTAAACAGCACTGCAAGTTGTGGAGATTTCTGGTGTTAATGTGTCCCTTTTAAACATTCAGGATGAACACCAATCCCTGTCAATAACCCCACACCAGTACAGCAGGCAACATTGGGATCCAACCACCCCACTTGCAGATTATAAAGTTGTGTCACCCTCATTTCAGATCCCTTGGGAAGAAGTCAGTACCCCAGACTGACAAATGGACACCATCACCTGTGGTCAAAAGGATTTGCATTATCTGAGGGTGAGGAATGAAACCCCAGCCAGATGGGCCACTGTTCCCCATAAATGGCAGTTTGCTGCATGACTGATCTCCGGATCTTTCCCCTTCTTGAACCTGGCTAAGCAGTGTCATTTCTTATGTCCTTATGTTATACTAGTGTTCGTGCCACTGGCCTCGTGCAAGAAGCCAGCGCATCACTCCATACACTGGGGTAATGGGCATCTATGGGCATGCATTTCCTCACTTTTGCTTGTTTTTTGGCCACACGTTTTAATAGAATAAAGATACATTGGCGCCTCACGTAACCAATTTAATTCGTTCCGGAGGCATGTTTGTTACGTGAAACATTCTTTATGTGAAGCGGATTTTCCCTTAGCAAATAATGGTAACTCAGACAATTGGTTCCTGAACCCAAAAAATACTCATGTAAGAATATTAACTGGATGTAAAAATGATGACAAAACACTAGAATTGAATTCAAAACATGCATTCAATGTACTTGATCCTATGAAGTCTAGTTAGGCTGCAATCCTAAAGACACTTTCCTGGGAGTAGGACCTATTAGACACAATGGGGCTTCCATCTGAGTAGTCATGGTTAAGATTGTGCTCTTTCACCATCACTAATGGAGTCACTGCTATCCATTGGCTCAAAGGAATCTTTGTCTTTTTGTGCAACTTTAACATTCCCAAGCTGCTGATGGAGAGCAGCACTAGAACATTGATAAGGCACACCTTCCACGCTGCCACACACAGATCCCACATACAAACCTGGCTCAGGCTGCTCCCCCATGGACCCCACATGCGTTCCCTGGCCATGGAAGCCTATTCAAAACTTTGCCCAGGGCCCCACTGTAGCTCAAACTAGTCCCCTTGTTCCCCCCCTTGTCCCTTCGTCCCCCCGTGGGTTCCCTTGCCATGGAAGCCTGTTCCAAACATCCTCAGAAGTGTTCTTTACCCAAGATAGTGTTCTTTACACAAGTCAAAATTTCTAAGAAAATTTTGTTCTTTACCAAAACGCCCTTTACCCAAGTTGTTCTTTACCCAAAGAACCACTGTATTTCAAAATGGTTTCTTTCATTGCATTCTGCTGTAAATACAACGGCATATAACGTGATGGTATATTTCCTAAAAAGCATTATTTTGACCTTTTCAGTTCAAAAGGTGCCACCTTTTGAACATCTTAGTGCAGGGATTCCCAAACTTTAGCTTGAGACCCCCTTTTTAGAGAGACATTTTGGCAAGGACCCATCAGAAGTGATGCAATGGCTGGAAGTCACATCATCTAGAAAATTAAAATAAATAATTGTAAATATATTTAAGTAAATATATTTAAGTAAACCGTAAGCCTAACCCCTCCCCCCCCCAAAAAAATCAGTAAGTGTGCAATCCGGAGTTAGGGCAGTGAGAATGACCCAGCAAGGCTGCCCCAAGTAGGCTGTATCCAGAGCAGAAAGTTGGGCTGAATCCAGAGAGTCAGGAAGCCTGGGCTGCCCTAGCAGCTCTAGAGCACACTCAGTGGCACCTGGGCAGGAGTTGCTCCCTCTGGTGTTCCCCTGTAATTTGTACCAGGGATGGAAGGAGTGATGCCATGTCCCTGTCACATCCACTGGAAGGGACTGTGGTGAGTGTCTAGCAAGCCCAAAGATGAAAGCCCTCCACCCAGCGTGCAGTTAGCCTGTTGAACCCCCTGACACAGGTGGTGGTGCTGGCATCCAGCCTCACTGTCTTTAAGAGGGAAGTGGGCATGAACCCAGAGAGAAGGAAGGGCCATCACAGGTGACAGGCCATGAGGGGTGTATACATAGATGGATGTAGATGTGGGCACCCTTACGATGCAATTGCTGCACCATTACTGCATCCATAATAGAATAATAGACCAGCACCCTAACTGTACCATTACTGCATTATTCTTTATGGTGGAGCCCTGTTGTGGCACTGGCTTGGCACCATGTGATTGTAGTTGGGTTTCACATTGGGGCATGGGAGCTCCTCCACTGCTGGACTCAATGTGTTTGTGTATGTGTGGGGGATTTTCCAAGATGTGGGTTCGGGGGGGGGGTGTGCTGGGGCCTGAGTTATCATATGTCTCCAGCATTATTCAAGTGCATCAGATTATGGACAGTGTGAGGGGGGTGCTTGTGCAACTTGGGCTGTGAAGCCTCCTTACTAGTGGGACAGCAGCCTGCAAATAGAGAAGGGGTTGGTTACATAGCATCAGAGGCAACAGTAGCACTCTACTCCTTTGCAAGTTCTGGCAAAACTCTGACTGCATAGGGCTTACTCGAGAGTAAGTGTGTAAAGGCATGGCTGAGTTGGGCCACCCTGATGGCGAATGGGGAACACCTGCTCAGAGGCAGGAGTTGCTGGCTGGGTTTGGCAGGCAGGTGGGCTGGGGGGGGGCAGGATGGAGGGGCAGGCTTGCCTGTTGTGCAGTGGGGGGCTGCAGCAACAGGGTGTGGGCACACCCCGTCCCCATATTGTTGCTGGGTGCAAAAGGGTTGTTCAGGGGGGAACAACCTGGCTGGAGCAGATAAGGGACTGTACCTGCAAGGAGAGAGTAGAGACAACACACCTGCAAGGAGTGAATGCCTTTGAGGTCCCTGGAGGATCTTGGTGTTGGTTCTTTATGTGTGCAGCCTGTTACCTCGCACCCCATTCCCTCCCTGACCTTGGATACCTTTTGGTAGGGAAGAAAGACCTGCATAGAGAACTCATAATAGTTTCCTGTAAGTGTGCAAGACCCTTCCCTGGTGGGGTGTTTGTGGGTGCAAATAGTGCTCAACCCCATGGCCAGAGACCCCCACCTTACCTGGTTGGAATACCTGTGGAGAGACAAACAACTTGCACAGACATACAAGTTGTACTGCTATCATCGTCATCATTGCATGTGAGCCCTCTCCCTCTCCCTGGTGAAGTGTTGGTGAATGAAAACAGTGAATGCCCCCCACCAACGAACCCCCAGCCTGGTCGGAGCACCTATGGAGAGTCAAACAAGTTGCAAAGTCAACTCTATCATCGCTATAGGAGTTTGGACTATCTTTTGGATTTATGTTTATATTCACCTTATCCCTGCTGAAGCCAGTGGGAGAGATTGGATTGTGGAGCATACACTGAGCTCCAAGTACATAGGATCAGGACAATTCTGGAAGTATTGCATTCCCTTGGACTGACCTTCCACAACAGGCAAGACGTGCTTGCTTTCTCATGAGTAAAAGCATATGTGCATTTTCACTTACAAAGGGTTTAATGCAGAGTGAGTGTGAGGGACTCCTTGAGGGGCTGCATTCATTGCATCAGGACCAGATTCCTCTCAACCTACCCTTTCCAATGATCCAAGGCAACTTTGCCTGTTTGTGAGTAAAGGCATGATATGCCTCAGTTTCACTTCCCATAGAGATCAAAGAAATTCCCAGCAACTTTCTTCTGGGGTGATTTGGGGGGCTCAGTTCATCGGACTCTGTTCATTTTGGTGTCTTTGGATTCCTTTCAGCCTGCTCTTTCTGGTGGACGATGGCATGTTCACCTACTTGCGACTAAAGGTGCAATAAGGGGCAATTTCATTTTCCCCATATAGAGCTCAATGCATATTTTTTATTTTGAGTTCTCTCCCCTTAATTTTTGATAGGAAGGAGCTATTTCAAAACCAACTTTTTACATTGGATTCTGCTCTTCAATATGAATCCAATGACATGACACCATCATAAAGTTTTTATTTTGGGGTACTATAGCTCCCCCACTGTGTGTTACCCCCTGTGTGCATCACCTAGTGCAAAATGCACCCCTAGCAATGTTCCTGCCCTGGCCAGTCATTCTCCCTGAGGAGGTCCCAAGGGGGCTCCAGGGCATCAGAGGAGACAGGAGGCCTCCACATGGTTCCACTCATAGGTTCCACTCCTGCCCTTCTTGTAGCTGTTATTCTTTCCCAAGTACAACTTTTTCTGGTCTGAGAGGAAACACTGATGAAGTTTCTGGTGTTGCTGGGAGTGCGATTTTCACAGTATTCTTTGTGAGGCTCCTTCCACGTTCCCCCTCTTTTCTCCTCAAAAAGCCCTGTGAGGTACGAGATATGAGCATCTTGTAGAAAACTCCTCTTTCAGTGGGAATCCTTCACAGCATGGTCTTCATCACATCTGGCTTCAGGGAATGCCTGAATACCTGAATTCAGGGAATACATTTGAGGAACCTTCTTCCTCTTCCCCTCACAGCTACCTGAGGTGATCTGATTTACCCTCCAAGGGAGCCAAAAGGGGGACAGTAATGACAGGAGTCCCCTCATCTGAGGGAATTTCTTCCTTCTCCCCACAGCCCCCTGAGGTGATCTGATTTACCCTCCAAGGGAGCCAAAAGGGGGACAGTAATGACAGGAGTCCCCTCATCTGAGGGAGTTTCTTCCTTCTCCCCACAGCCCCCTGAGGTGAAAACCCCTATAAATATCAGGAGTGTGGAAAGGCATTCAATTCAAGCTGTCACCTTAAGTATCAACAGAGAATCCACAGAAGAGAGAAACCCTATGAGTACCTGGAGTGTGGAATGACATTCAGTCAGAGTGGCAATATTAAGTGTCACCAAAGAACCCCCACAGGGGAGTAACCCTATAAGTGCCAGGAGTGTGACATGGCAATCATTTTGAATGCTCGCCTTAAGTACCACCAGAGAAGTCACATAGGAGAGAAACCCTATAAGTGCGAGGAGAGTGGAATGTCATTCACTCAGAGTGGGAATCTTAAGAGACACCAGAGAACCCACATTGGGGAGAAACACTATAAGTTCCAGGAGTGCAGAAAGGCATTCAGTTCAAGCGCTCCCCTTAAGTACCATCAGAGAACTCACACAGAGAAACCCTATAAATGCCAGGAGTTAGGAATGGCATTCAGTTTGAGTGCTCATTTTATATACCACCAGAGAACCCCCACAGAAGAAACCCTATATGTGCCTGGAGTGTGGAAGGACCTACACTCATTAACCACCAAACAATCCACTCGGGAGAGAAATCTCATGCAGCCGAGAAGTTTTAATATTTTCTTTGCTTGATATTTATAAATAATTGATATTTGAACAATGCCTGTTATTTCTACACTTGAAATACATTACTTGTTGGTTGTTAAAAAAATAAAATTTATCAAATTTCCCCATTCCTATTTCCTCGAGTCTTTGGACTTGGCTCTGGTTCCATTAAGGTCTATGGATGAGGGAGTGGATTTGGAACTAGTTTAGCCAGGAGATTCTGTGGCCCTGTTCGTGCCCAGGAAGGCCAACATTACGACAAAGCAGACAAATGTACCCTGTACACCAACAGGACGAATCAGACTTGGAGAAGTAAACATATAAACACTCTGATAGCTGCCTGGTCCCCTATGGGATTCCTCAGAAGCCCCGCGGAAGGGAGAAACCCTATAAGTGCCAGGAATGTGGAAAAAATCTTGACTCAAAACGTCCATCTTATCAACTATCATCAAACCCATATAGGGGGAAAACCCTCACATTGAATAAATGCTAGTTAGGAAGTTGTCCAATAATCAAGTTAGGAGTATCAGTCCTAAACTGGGATCAAACACTTCCCCACCACCAATGCCTGATTCTGCCAGTCCTTTTGATGTTCTTCAGAAAGCCCCATGGAAGACACTGACCCCAAAGTGGGCGCAGGGAGTGGCTGCCCCATGTCTAGGGCAGTTTGGAATCAGCAGATTTGGGTCGCTAGTTCAATAACAGTCTTTGGATGAAGGAGAGGGTTTGGAACAAATTGAGTTGGGAGATTCTTTTGGCCCCCAATAGTGCCCACGAGTGCTGATGGAGAAGCCGCTTGGATCCTGTGCACTTGCAAAGGATCCGTCAGGCTTGGAGACAAAAGGAAATTCTGGCGGCTGTGTGGTCCACTATGGCAATATTAGTGAGAGGTCTGCCCCCCCAAGTTGGTATGCATTAGTTTTTTTTAACTGAATTTGTATTCTACCTTTCTCCCCAGTAGGGCAGTCCCTTTAAGAGGAAGGGGGAAAGTAATAGTGCATTCCCCAGGATCGTGATCAAACTGTTTTTAGCATTTCCTTATGACTTTCTTCAGTAAATAACTGAAGTTATTTAAGTAAATAACTTAAGTAACTGTTAAGTTACTTTAAGTTACTAACTTATAAGTAAGAAGTTAAGTAACTGAAGTTACTTCAGTAAATAACTGAAGTAAATTGAAATACATAAGATATTCATTGTCCATACATGCATTTGTTCATTTTACTGTAATTTGTCATGTATTTTGGCTGTGTTTAAGTATGTGTGTTATTTAGGCCTTGCAAATGATATTTATGTCTTTGGGTGGCCATTTTCTATTTGCAAACTGAAAAAAACTAGGACTGCAATCCTAACCACTGGGAGTAAATCCTACTGAACAAAATGGGATTTCTGAGTAGACATGCTTAGGATTGCACTGTAGGTTCCACTTCTCCACTATTTTCACTTTTGGATGGTGCGCCAGTTCCTAACCCATCCTGTAAGTGGGCGATGCCTATATTGGGAAACCTTGCAGCAGGTCTGATAAACTCTGCCTTGTAGTTGTAGCAAGTTGCCCTTGTTCTTGTTTCTTGGCCAATTTGTTTCATTTTCATTCCCCAACTTGAGCCAAGTATGGGAATTTTAAGCAAACATGGTATTCCTGCGGAAACTAAAGCCAGCTGTCTCTGGATTATCTAACAGCTTGCCGGACAACCTCACGGCCACAGTTTTCCTCTGGGTAAAACAAAAGTGTACTCTGCCTATGAATTGGCTCAACTGAGTAATTGCTCGACCCGCACATTTGCCATTAATTTTTTCATTTTCTTTGTAAACCACTTTGTGAACTTTTTAATTGAAAAGCTGTACAGTGGTGTCTCACATAAAGAGCTTCATTCGTTCCAGAGGCATGCTCTTTAAATGAAACGCTCTAAGTGAAGCAGATTTTTCCATAGGAAATAATGGAAACTCAGACTATTGGTTCCACAACCCCCAAAATATTCATATAAAAATATCAACTGGATGTAAAAATGAGGACAAAACACTGTAATTGAATTCAAAACATGCGTTCAATGTGCATGATCCTATGAAGTCTACTTAGGCTGCAATCCAAAAGACACTCTCCTGGGAGTAAGCCCCATTTAATAAAATGGGGCTTACCTCTGGCTAGACATGGTTAAGAGGCTGCAATCAAAAACACTTTCCTGGGAGACTTAGGGCACAATCCAGAGCAAGTTCAGCCTGCTCTGCCCTAACTGCTCTCTCCTAACTATTCTGTATCCAGAGCAGAAAGTTATGCTGCATCCAGAGAGTCAGGAAGCCTAGGCTGCCCTAACTGCTCCAGAGCATGCTAAGTAATTGACATATGGGGAGGACTTGCTCCTGAGGAAACACTCCTCGGATCACACTGAACAAGGAACAGCTGTGGTGCCTACAGTGCTGACACGACTCTGCGCATCACCCGGTGTGGTAGTCTGTGCATCACCCCTGGGATGCGCGCAACCCCCCACCTGGACTGCGCAGTTGTCAAAGTTGGCACCTGCGCAGTTGTTTTTGAAGCCAACTGGCTTTAGAAAGAGTACTGCGCAGGAACCATCTTTGATGCCTGTGCAGTACTTTTCTGAAGTCTTTCGGCTTCAGAGGAGACTGAGCAGGCGTCAGAGTTGGTACCTGTGCTGTACTCTTTCTGAAGCCATTTGGCTGCCGTCCGCCTCCTGAGTGAGGCCGAATGGCTGTGCAGAGGCGCGGACTTTCTCTGCTCTAAGGAAGTCTCCTCTGAAGCTGTTCGGCATGCTCAGTGTGTTTCTGCGCAGTGCACCTCAGCTGGCCGTTCATGCCAGCTCTGAGGACAAGTGGCAGCTTCTGGTTGCTGCTCCGCCTTGGAGCAGGCCTGAATGGGTGAGCTGACACCTGGGGCCTGCCAAAGGACAGTAAAACTCCTCTGGTGCATCACCCCATACGGAGCACATCACCCAATGCATCCCACACCAGCCACTGGGTGCCTGCCTTATAAGGAGTCCCTGATGAGATGCCAGTACATTCTACAGTGAATACAAGGGGCTTCTTGGAGTGGCCTGCTGTATCCTGAGGTTTGTGGGCAGCCGTAGTTTGTTCCATATCCTGAGGTTGAGAGGCAGGGGTTGCAGCGAGGATGGCCAAGAACTCAGATTTTTGGTCAACACTGCCATTCTTACTGGGGCCTTATCATGGACCCCTATGGGTCTACTCATTACTATACCTGCTCTTGAGGTGGTATAACTCTGAGGGCTGGAAGAGGGCATTTCTGCCCTGGAAAAAGGTTCTGGATACAGAGTAACTGCTCTGCCCTAGGCAATGCTAAACATGCCCTTAACAGGCCTCTCCTGAGCTGCCTAGGGCAGAGCAGTTAGGGCAGAGCAGGTCCACCTCTCTTAGGGCACCCTATGTTGTCTTGCTCTGCCCTAAGCCTTTTCCAGAGTAACTGGGGTGGAGCATCTTGCCGTAGCTCCAACCTAGTGATGGATAGGGCAACCCAAGGGCTCTTATGTGGACAGATTAGTTGCTCTGGATTGTGCTGAATGTCTCTTACGTGCTCCCATAGTTACTCTGGATTGTAGGGTTAAACTGCTTGTGTATTCCGCTTCCTCTGCCTGTTGCTCACTCTGCCTACTTGCTTATTCTACACTGCCCTTTTCAGCCGTGCTGTGCTGAATCCTGAGAGATCATATCGATAACACAGCAGTAGCAGAGCGATAGGATCATAGCAACAGCACACTGATAGGATCAAACACTTGGACCATCCCTGTCATATTTTGTGTAAAAAGGCTGTATCTGTAATACTGTGTATAACCTGCTAATTACCTTTGCCTCACACTGACTGGGGATCCTAAAGTCTTGCAGATAAATGAGGACTTGAGGATTTTTCCACCCCTCCTGACAGTTTGCAACAGTGTGTTTCAAAGCGCACAGGTCTGCTGGCTGGAATTCACATTGTACTGCCCGTTTGCCATGTGGCATTGCGCCAACGCCATACAGAAAGCAGCATGAATTGGGGCTTTGCCTCGACATCTGAGAAACACACATGTGCTGAACTTACAAGTTTCTTTTCCATAGGGTATTTTTCACATCCATGTTAAATGAAAATCAAATGCAAATCGGGCTCAAAAGACTAACCACTTCCGACAGCTTGTTGGCAGAATGAACTCCTATCAGCCTTGAGGGAAGCTAATGAGCAGGTTGCCATGAAGGTATTAGTAGAAGAACTTGTATCCAAACAGAGCTCTTCTCTGCCTTTTGTAATTTCCCCCTTGATAGTAATGACATTTTTTTCTCCTAAGGACATCATGAACTATACGTCGATGAAAAGAAGCAATGGTTTCTCCAAGGAAGACCATCAATAGCTATTTCTGCTTTGTTGCTGTTATCTGAACATCTCCTTCTTCTCCAAGGTAAAGCTCCAGGTTCTGTGTTCACTGGACCACGATACCATCCTCATTTCCAATACCAGGAAATCCAAAAGCTTTGGTGATCCAAAATACCCAATTCCATCAGTAAGATGACCTGGCTTTCCAAACATGCACAATCTCACCTCATTCCATGTTGGTTCTATATCTGATATCCTCAGTGGTGGGATTCAAATAAATTCACAACAGGTTCTATATCCTAATAACCTAAATTAACAACATGTTCTATGTCCTATTAGTAACCGGTTCTCAGAACCAGGCACTCATTAACAAAGGGTTCTATAGAACCTGTGAGAACCCCCTGAAGCCCACCGCTGGATCATATCCTTGGGAGTCTGCCAGAACTTTGACCTGGTGGGAATGAGGAACAGCTCAGGATCATACTAAACAAGAACCATCAATCAAAATGGGATAGCGTTGTATTGTGCAGCATCTGAGTCTCACCTTCTTCATATTTGGAACATTTTGCTTTATTTTTCTAAACAAAATCAAAACTATCATTTCAAATGTCACTACAAATAGTATTGTGATTATTTATTTTCAAAGGTAATCTACACATTTTGTGTTTCCTTGTAGGCTTACATGCATTTTTTTTAAATTAACGTGTCCTTGGATCTTTTTGATCCATTAACCCAGAAGCACTTTTTAAGCATACATTTTGATTGCTTTCCATTCCACCAATAAAGTTTACAATAAATGTTTTAAGATTCTATAGACTTTGACAGTGAACCTGGGGCCTCACCAAAATATGTCTCCAATTGGACTCATTCTTATATGTGTTCTTTCACCCACAACCAGAAAAAAATCTATACAAATGATCTTAGGGTGCAATCCAGAGTAACTACGGGGAGTCCTTGCTCCGGTGTAAGAACAATTTGATCTGGATTGCAATATGAATTTCCCATAGGTTTTCACTAGGTGGTGCAGTAACTACGGGTGCACGTAAAGTCTCTTACGTGTACCCGTAGTTATTCTGGATTGTAGGGTTAATCTTTTTTCTTGCGTATCACTATCCCCCAAATCCAGAGTTACTACAGGAGCACGTAAGAGACTTTATGTGCACCCGTAGTTACTGCACCATCTAGTGGGAAATTCATATGGGAAATTCATATTGCAATCCAGAGTAAGTTGTTCTTATACCGGAGCAAGGACTCCCCGTAGTTACTCTGGATTTTGCTGTATCTCTTAATAACATTCTTTTGGAAATTTTGTCACATGGTTTCCAAAAACCTATACAAATGTATTTTGAGCCTGCTCATTCCACTATTTATTGGCATTGCTAGAGGATGCAGGCCACACACAGTAATGGTGGGTTGGGGTGACACCATTACTGGTTAAAACTATTAAAATATTGATATTTTTAAATAATACAATCGTGTATCATTTGATGCAGAAGCTCATGCAGAATGCAATGAAACCCATGGAAATATATCTATTCTATCAAAAATTATAGACTTTTTATAGACTTTTGGGTTTGTTTGCCCCGCAAACTCAAGGGGCAGAGCATTGGGTTGGATGTCAGATTTGGGAATTTTGTTGGTGTGGGACAGAGGCATTTTCATAATGGCCTCTTTCTATGTAGATATGATAGGAGTAGATGGTGGCAGGTACTAATTAATTCCCAGTCTACCCAGTAAGAAAGAAAGCAGCAAGAAGGTACTGACTTGCCCATTTTTCCTCCCATCGAGCCCATTGCTGAATCCAAGGATCTCTGGACAAGGAAATGCCTGTTTTTTTTACCAAAGGACAGCTTTCGAAAGGACTGGATGTCAAATTCATTTAAAGTCAACTTCAGGTTAGGCAGACATTTCCTAGAATTGTAAACAGGCCTGCAACTACCATAGTAAATCACAGAATCCCTTAGCAGCCCTAAATCCCATCTTTGTCAAAGGCATTTATTTGCATTTATTTTGGTGAGTCTCGAGTGAGCTGTTTTGAGAAACATGTCCAAAATTTATATATTGATGAAGCATCAGAGAGAACATCTGAAAACTCTCCAGTTTTACCTTGAACTGTTATTAAGGCAATATAAAATGGTAATCAAAATGAAAGCAATTTCTCCTCTACAGGATGACATTGGTATGGCAAAAAGAGGGAGACTAGGACAGACCACTATTTTTCACCAGTGGTTTCAAATGGAAATGTAATGCTTTTGTGCAGAAGTCAGTCAACAAAAATGCAATTTAAATTCAGGCAGGAAAATGGAAGGCATACATCCTAAAGCCCCTATTGAAACTATACACATCAAAGTCTAATATAATATATAAATATCTTCCAGAAAGTTTCATGAGGGAGGGATTGCTCAACAGGAGGTCTCTTCAGAAGGCACATCACAGGGTTATAAAGATCCAAGTGAAAACTTTCTTGAACAGAGGAAAATGTATTACGACAAAAATCCCCTGCAATGCTGTTTCGTCAGAACATATAGAATTCTACTTTGGCAGTGGTCCAGGGAAGCAACTTGGTCCAGGCAGTGGTCCAGGGAGTGGCAGTGATCCAGGGAGCCAGAGATGGCCAAGAAAGGGCAGCAACCAAATAGTCTTGAAGAGGATGGACAAGATGATCAGGGGGTAGAGCACGTTCCTGATGATGAAAAGCTGCAGTGCTGAAAACAGATGATTAAGGGACATGTACAGGCAACACAAATCACCCTAACCAATTTGGGCCAGTATCTCCCCGTTTCTTTGGTGGTGTACGGAGACTGGCGCATGTCTGTGCATTGGTCTAACTCCTCTCCAAGTGCAGCACAAGATCCATACGGCACTTTTGCATCACCTCCAGGACAGCTCAGGACTTTGCCAGGTCTTATGCCAGCCTCACTGGGGATTAGGACTGCAGCCATTAACACACACCCAGTGAGAATAATTTTTCTTCTTGCACATGGAATCAGTAACATTACATGGTATGAAATATAAGATTGTTTTAATGCAAGTTTCCCCCACTAAAAACAAAAGCCAAGGGCCACCTTTTACATGACCAAAGCAATTGGTTGACTATTTCTTTGGTTCCTTCACCTGCCACTCCAGTGATGAACGAGGAAAGGCGGGATACAAATTAAGTAAAATAAATAAATCATGTATATAAATGTCATACAAATCAAACAGTGTCTTCTCAAACCAGCTCTGTGTGTCCTCCTGGTTCTGGTGTACTGGTACCATTATTCTCCAAAGGATTTCCAGATTACTTCAGAATTATTCTACATATCAGTAGCATAAGGGGAATGTTTTTACAGGGAAGCAGCAGCAAGATACAGTACATCCCATATAGTATACCCCTCTCATAATGTGTGAATTAACCCTGAATAGAATTAAATGTGCCCAGAGTTTTTTTTTAACCATCTGTTCAGTTGTGCAACACAATATAAATAAATATTTATGTTTGAAAACTAATATTATTCTGATGAAAGGCTCTGATGAAAGGCTCACCTTATGAAGTTGAAAAGCCATCTTATGAAAGACTTCCAACAGCAGAATCCTAACTTGCATTTGAATGGGGAGGCTGGCTAGCCTGCCCCACATCCAGTGTAAATTTGGAACGGAAATCAGTGCAAATCAGTGCAAGGAGAATTGCTTTCTCTTTCTCAGGGGAGAGCTGCTGCAACAGCAACAGGTCTACTCAGATCTATGATACCTAAAGAGGTATTGTATATTCAAGCTGCCAGAAATGAAATCAGGATCTGGCAGAAGCACCAGATCTTGGCCCTGTACCTGCTACCTTGGCCACCCAGCCATGTCGGTAGTATGATTCCCCCCCCCCCCCACTCCTTGAAAATGCCCTACATAGTTTAGGGCAAAACATTGGGTTTCAATTCTAGAATTGATGAATGTAACCTTAAAACCCTAAAGTGAATATTTCTTTAAAGATATTTATTTCAATTTTCTTTTTTTAACCTTGATTGTTATCATTATTGCGTCTTTAAGTTTGTCATCTTAGAAATGTCTGTCCAAAACCAGAATTAACATCTTTTAATAAAATAGAATAAAATAAAGGCTTGTTGATGCAATTTGTTCAAAGGAGATGAATTTTTGTCTGCAGCAGAAGGAAAATCAGTTTAAAGACTTGAGCAACAGTTCATTTAAACAAAATGTGGGTGGCATTAAATCAGCGACACCTTGTTCTGTTCCTTTTCTTATCACTTTTTATAAATTGAAGGGAAAGGGGAATAAAACATGATCGCTAATAGCTTTTTTCCATTAACTCCACTCCCTTATAAATTCCCAGAGGTTTTTATCCTGTAATATTTGAACTTTAAGCAAACTCCTGTTGATCAGAACATCTGTCGCGTTCACTTAAACATGAAACCAAATTAAATAAGTAAGATTATCCTCTGTACTCCAATTGACACCCAGTCCACGTCATCAGATATCAGGTACTGGGGCATGTTCTTGGGCTTCCCGGTGACATCTCAAGTTTTCTAGATCATGTTCAGACCAAACTGATTAATTTACCATTAGTAATGTAAATGGTCATCATATAGCTAAAGCTGTTTAGTGTGATCTGAGCCACCATGTAATTTGAATAAGACTTTTGTTAAGACTTCAGATTTTTCTAACAGCAGAGGAAATAAAGGCTGCCTTCTCAGCAAATGCTGCAAGTGACAGAGGACCTTGTATTTAGATTATCACCCAGACTGCTTGCATAAAAAACTCACAGTACCCCGGTCGAGAGAGGGAGGTCTGTCTCCAGAAGCAAACCTCTGCAACATCTCTGTCCATCACAACAAATGTCAATCGGACCTGCAGCTGAATGTACATCCAAATGCAATAAACTGTTTATTTGTACTGCAATACATAAGTTGCTTGATTTGCATTTTAATTTGCAGCCCTGCTTGCATCTAAGCCATTTATACAGTGGTTCCCAAACTGTGTCACCATAAATTTCAGAATCACTGACTGATGGGAATGTGCATTCAGTTGCACACCCCATTGAAAGTAATGAAGTGCAATCAGCAGATTGTTCCATTCAGATATCTACCCAGTTTATACTCTCATATTTCCTAATTTAAAATGAAAATTAACCATCTCCAACCAGAATCCAGAGAAGGATAAATGCTTTTCTGTTATAGCACCGCACCACTGGATCAGTGGTTTTTCAGGCATTTCAGCCCAGGACCCCTTTCTGAGAATGACAGAAACAGACAGAGAATGAGTCTGTCCGGGACACCCGAGAAGTGATGCCATCAAACAGGAAGCAACTGAACAGTGATGCCAGAGGTCCTCCATGTCTACTTAGAAGTAAACCCACAGTGTTCAATGAGATTATCCCTACAATCCAGAATAACTACGGGAAGACGTAAGAGGCACTTACTCTGGATTGCTCTATGCATTTCCCATTGGTTTCCCAGAGGTGGCACCGTAATTATGTTGGTGTAAAAGGTCCTGTAGTTACTCTGGATTGTAGCCTTAGGCTGCATTCCTAAACTCCAGTTAGGCCAGCCTTATCTACAGTATTCTATCTACAGTATTCTATCTACAGCCTTAGCCCCAGCATAAGTCCTGTGCTTTCCTGGGGGTGTCACAAATGTGCTGTATCACACTTCTGCGCCACTCCTGGAGGAGGTTTAAACCAGTGCACAGACATGCACGTGCCTCCCTACATCACCAGTGGAATGGGAAGACCAATTAGTTGCACAAGCCTAGGTTAGGATTGCACTGTAACTTCCAAGAAAGTATGGATTGCAGTTTGAGTGCCCCATTCCAAGATGGCAGCACCCACCGGAAAGAAGTTGGGACCTCCCCAAGAGGGTCTCAAATCCCATTTGAATACTACTGCTGTAGATGATGCAAGAAGAGGATTGGCAAGCATCTTCCTCCATGGCGTAGTTCTGAGGAGGCTTTGAAACATTTCTATTTCAACTAACATTTGGGGGGAAGAGGGTACGTAACTACTATTTTATAATTTCTGAACTGTTCTCTTGCCATTACTCCTGGTTTTTAGCAGGGAATGTTTTATTGTATTGTTGATATATTTTGGGATTTATTGTAAGCCACCCTGTAATCAATCAATCAGTGTAATGATGCTTTCCTGAGAAAACTGGATTTGGGTATTTACATCCGTTGATTTATTGGGGTGGATTCTGTGTTTTGGGGAAGGGCAGGTTGAGAGAATTGCAGTGGGCAAGTCTCCCAGATTGCTTCCTTGGAGCAACCTCCCACCGTGGTGGCCCAGTTCCTTACAACTTCGGCCTCTAGGTCAGGAGCCATGTCCTTCTGGCCACATGGCACACCCAAGATCTTGTGAGACCTTAAACCAGCCAGAGCGTCAGCTGGGCACAATCTTGCCACTGACATATGCACCACCAGTAGGCATTCCTAGTGCATTACTTCACTCCCATCCCAGTGGATGACCTTCCACGCATGATGTGATGCACCCATACCCTCACTTCGGATCTGGCCCTGCTAATTTATAATGACACACAGTATGTGAGTTCCTCACAGTACAAACCTATGTGCATCTACTCAGAAATGAATTCCATTGTGTTCAATGGGGCTAACTCTCAAGAAAGTATGCATAGGATTACAGGCTTAGGGCTGGTGCAATGCAGTGCAATCCCCAAGATAAGGGAAGAAAGAGGCATCAATGCATTGCAGATTTTCCCCCGCTTTGCAGGATGTTGGCAGACCTTCACAGTTGTAGAAAGTTGGACAGGATTACAGCTCTGCTTTTTCAAGATTCAACATACCCTACAATCCAGAGTAACTACAGGAGCACATAAGAGACATTACATGTACCCGTAGTTACTATACCACCTAGTGAAAACCTATGGGAAATTCATATTGCAATCCAGAGCAAATTGTTCTTACACCGGAGCAAGGACTCCCCGTAGTTACTCTGGATTGTGCCCATAATCATTCTATATTATTATTATTATTATATATAATATTATTAAGCTATAATAAAATACATATCTAAATATTCTTGATTAATATTTTTGGGACAGTATTGGCTACAGATCTTAACATCTCAAGAACATGAAAAGTAACTGAAAAGTTGACACTGGGCCTGAAACATTAATTTAGTTTAGGGAGTGTATACCTTCCTCCACCAACTAACTTGGTAAATGCTTTGTTTCAGCCATTACACATTGGCATGATAATGTATTTTAACCACACAGTAATACTACAAAATCACAATTTTCTGTTTCACTACCATAGTTGCAATTTTCTGCAATTATGCCCTGGTTCAATTCCTTACTATGTGCAATGACTCTTTTTCTCTGCAAAGCAAAGAGGCATCAGGGAAACAAAGTACAAATGCATATCCTTCAGATGCGCTTCTCAATTTGCTGATTTGTTGAACAGTATATAGTTGAGTATTTAATTTTTTGGAATTAGACTTGGCAAGTGAGGGAATGAAGATCTTGGAGGAGAAGCAACCAGACATAGTTTAATGTATTATAAATGAAATAGCTCCATCAAGTTTAAGAGAATATAGGCAAAATCCAGAGTAACTACGTGGAGTCCTTGCCCTGGTGTAAGAACAACTTACTCTGGATTGCAATATGAATTTCCCATAGGTTTTCACTAGCTGGTGCAGTAACTACGGGTGCACGTAAAGTCTCTTGTGTGCTCCCATAATTACTCTGGATTTGGGGGTATATGTAGCATATCTTAGAAGGATGTAAATCACACTATTCCATGCCTGAGAGTGTGATCTACCATGCAAAGAATGTGCTGTATAAGTGACACTAAGGGCGCAATCCAGAGTAACTACGGGGAGTCCTTGCTCCAGTGTAAGAACAAGTTACTCTGGATTGCAACATAAATTTCCCATAGGTTTTCACTAGCTGGTGCAGTAACTATGGGTGCACGTAAAGTCTCTTATGTGCTCCCATACTTACTCTGGATTATAGGGTTAGAGCACAATCCAGAGTAACTATGGGAGCACATAAGAGATATTACGTGCACCCATAGTTACTGTACTACCTAGTGAAAACCTATGGGAAATTTATATTGCAACCCAGAGTAACTTGTTCTTACTCTGGAGCAAGGACTCCCTGTAGTTACTCTGGATTTCACTCTAATTAAGGCTGCACTCCTATCAATGCTTACCCAGAGGTGTATCTGGGTTGTGGCAAATGGGGCATCTGCCCCAGGCACTAAATGATGTGGGGACACCCAATGTGGATTTACACAATTCTGCCAAAGGTGCCAACAGTTCATGTTGCCAACAGTGTGTGTTGGTGGGATGGACAGAGCTGGCTTTCCATCCCATGACCTCCCTTCTCTGTTTGCCATGGACACCATTTTCCCTATTCACTCCACTGTGCTTACCTGGAAGTAAACATCACTGAATACAATGAGAATACTTCTAAAAAATGGGTTGTGTGCTAAAACGTTTGTGAACCACTAGATAGGATTGCGTTACTGGCTACATGAGATGGTGCTGCTAATCTTTTTCTGGGTTAGGAACAACTTATACGATTAGGGAACATTTCTGAATTGCTACAGAAAAAAAAAATTATTTCTTATTTTGAAAAAAAGAAACCTCAAAAGCAACCCAATCCTGGTGCGCCTTGAAGGAAGACATTACAAACAAGATGTCAGTTATAGTAAAGCAGAGCTAGGCTTGGTGTCGAAGGAGCAGCTGTCATGCACAAAATAAAGGGGTTATTTTTAGGCGAGGCAGCACAAGCGATGATCCCAAGGTTCTTTATGATCTTCAGGTTGATTGTTTGATGAATTCCACAGTATGTTTCCTGCCTATATATACCAAAGCCATTTTAAAGACTGCTATGCTTTAAGAGTGGTTTATGTGGATATTACACACAGGCTAGAGAGGCTTGTTTTTCTCGAAGGAATAAAAGAAGGGAAGAAAGCTTCTCCGCTATGCCTTTGGAAGGCTGCCTGGATATATGCGTGAACACTTTTAAAGGAAAGTTTCTGCCTTTGGTGAAGGTGAAAGTGACAGTGTCGATGGGTCATACGCTACCATTAATACAGATGTGTGATGATTAAGTATGGGACTGCCACAATGATTTGGCCTCAAGTGTTGCCTGAATGGAGGCTGGAGCTTTTATGTACCTTTAATGGCTGTGAATGTTTCCCAACTGGGAATTAGTAGCATTGTGGCTAAAGAGACTGAACTGTGAATTAGAAGTTCCCTGGTTTGGATTTATTGTGTGCTGTGAACTCACTTGCCTTACCCCCAAATCCAGAGACTTTACGTGTACCCGTAGTTACTGCAGCACCTAGTGAAAACCTATGGGAAATTCGTATTGGAATCCGGAGTAAATTGTTCTTACGTCGGAGCAAGGACTCCCCTGGATTTTGCCCTTAGGCAAGCTACACTTTCTTAGGGCGGAATCCAGAGTAACTGCGGGGACTCCTTGCTCCGACGTAAGAACAATTTACTCTGGATTGCAATATGAATTTCCCATAGGTTTTCAATAGGTGGTGCAATATGTCGACGTAAATGTCTCTTACGTGCTCCCGTAGTTACTCTGGATTGTACAGTTAGTTTCCCAGCTGCAATAAGGGGCTAGTATAATGCTTGTGTTGAAAGGGTTACAAAACAATATATGCATTGTGTAGTATTGCTCTGAATACTCAAAAGACATATGTGAGTCTAGGGTCACTGTTCCCCAGTGACTTGACTTGAAAATGAGTCATAATGGGAGCACTTTCCAAGTTCTCATCATCTTTTCACAACTCAATAGGACTTAAGTCAAACCACTTCTCTTGAAAAACACCATAGAGAAATACAGCTTGAATACAAGACTTGGGTTGGTGAGGCCCTGACTTGAGTATTTTTCAGACGCTTCCACATGTGCTACTCATGAGTCAGCAAAAATTAGCATTATTCAAGTCATCTGAGTCACGTTCCCAACATTGATTGTGTGTGTGTGTGTGTGTGTGTGTGTGTGTGTGTGTGTGTGAGAGAGAGAGAGAGAGAGAGAGAGAGAGAGAGAGAGAGATTGTTGACCATATAAGCTTGGAGTACACCCTTGAGGTGTACAAATTATGGTAGCAGTTCTCAAACTTTATTTCGCTGGTACCTATCCAAATTGATAAAATTGTGTACACTCAGAATGGCCTTGAAAAATCCCTGACATTGGAAAAATACAACTGTCTCTTTAAAAATAACAATACGTAGGATAGACGCTATTGAACTGCCGGCATTCCCAGATCTCCGACTCTCTCCAGGTCAAGTATGTAGTAAGTAGAATGATGGGCAGAATCATCTGAACTATTTAAATTGCTGGGTTGTTAGTTTTTGGTTTGCTGACCATGTGAAGTTGAAGTCATATGAATCTACCCCACACAAGATGCAGGCTGACTGTACAAAGTATTAATATGTAAAAAGAGAAATTTCCAAAATTTCATAAATTTTCCATTTATGCTTAGGACGGGGACATACATCCTTCTGACATACACATTGGTGGTGTGCACTTTGAGAGCTTTGTGCTCTGTATGTGTACATTGGAGGGATGCGTATTGACTTAGAGAATCAGCAAGCCTTGGAAATTGATCTGGCAGTGTCCATCACAAACTGCCCTTTGGCTGACACAATTTTGTGTATCAGATTTAACACTATTTTATATTCCTCTGGGAATATAAAATCTAAGGGAATATAAAAATTAAGGACTTGGAGATTGTACATCTCCTTAAATCAGTGAGGTGACGGTGCAGTCCCTAAATCTAAGGTGCAGCCCCTCCTACTGAACAGTCTCATCTGAGTAGTGTGGCGATGGCCAGGATGCAGTGGCGAGCTGTTCGGAGAGGAAAAGAAATCCAATTCAGCAGAGCTAAACAGAATTTTAAATAGATTTCTTCAATCTTGTTTTTCACTTACCTTCCCTGATAACTCCACTGGGATATGTAAAAGACGTGGCTCCCCCAACATAATCATTATTAAGCTTTTTATTGACAGCTGACAGGAACATCACACTGGAAAAGTGCTAGCAGGCGAACCACCTTTCCTTTTTCACGCTGTCCTGGTCCTTGATCTTGACACATGCAGCAGATTAAGGCAAGACTATTACTGTTGGGTACAGACAAGCCCTACAATCCAGAGTAACTGTGGGAGCACGTTAAGAGATATTACATGTACCTGTAGTTACTGCACCACCTAGTGAAAACCTATGGGAAATTCGTATTGCAATCCAGAGTAAATTGTTCTTACACCGGAGCAAGGACTCCCCGTAGTTACTCTGGATTGTCCCCATTATCTTGAATCCACTGAAGCCAAACCCACAGCTGGGGTGGGGGTGAGACTGTATTTAGTTTGTAAAGACTGCAAAAAAAAAGTATTTTGACTGGTTGAAAGTGCCTCCCTGAAGGTCTTTTGTGCTATTTCATGCCACTTGACAGGGCTTCCAGGTCTCTCTTCCCTCCGTATAACTTATTATTTATTATATGGTTGCTCTGACTTTGTTTGAGCTGAAACAGCAAGCAAGAAACTCATGCAGTAATAGAATTTTATTTTTTCCCTGTACAGTGTTCATATTAGTCTGGCAAACTTCCCTTTGCAAAATGTCAGGGATAACCAGGACGCACACTCAAATACAGCATATATAGTTTCCGCAGCATCAAACCCTCAGGAACCTAGAAAATAGCACTTCTCTGTCTAACCCAGTTATAGGGCCAAATCTATGATTATTTGGAGAGACGATGAAATTGTAGGCATCCGTTCATTGCCTGCTTGACATTGTGCCTGCCATTTTTAAATGGTTAAAATTCCATTTTAGGTGTCAGCAAAGCCAGGTTCACTTTCATGAGATTTGTATTCACTTGGGGGGTCACCAAGGTAAACAAACCCTAGCACACCCCTTTCCACTGATGTCCATACACTTTTACTCACTTGTGTTCATCATTCCTGGTCTGTCTCACCTAGGACGCAAATCCAGAGTAACCACGGGGAGTTCTTGCTCCGACGTAAGAACAATTTACTCTGGATTGCAATATGAATTTCCCAGTGGTTTTCACTAGGTGGTGCCATAACTTCATCAACGTAAATGTCTCTTACATGCTCCCGTAGTTACTCTGGATTGTAGGGCTAGGAACAAAGACCTGGGAATTAGATCTTTTCTCTGTAATCACAAATTTGAATAAGCATAATTCCACCATTTCATTAGTGAGTTGCTTTTACTGCCTGTTACTCTTTTTTTAAAAAAGCTCTCTTGCTAAGTCTACAATTTCCATGATATTTATAACTGGTCTATATCCCAAGGGATTAGTGGTCACCTGTGCCCTATCTAACGGGTATTTGTGATGCCCCCAGACTAGCATGGGACTTGTGCTGGAACCTGTGACAAGGGATTAGGATTGCATTGATAGTAATAGACAAATAAAACCCATATATATTTTAAAGAACTATGATGTGCATCAGGTTGCCATATGTACCCCAAAACAGGAACAATCCCAATTTTGGGGGATCGTGTTCACATACTGGCAAGTGGGACAAACGTGTCAGGATGTTGACTGATTTATGTCCTGTGACTGACTACCCCCCAAATCCAGAGTAACTACAGGAGCACATAAGAGACTTTATGCACACCCATAATTACTGCACCACCTAATGAAAATCTATGGGAAATTCATACTGGAATCCAGAGTAGGTTTTTCTTACACTGGAGCAAGGACTCCCCATAGTTACTCTGGATTTTGCCCTACATGACGCAAGAGTGAAGACATACAGGAGCAGAGTAGTTTTCTATTAACTGTATTTACAGATCAGAGTAATTCAAGACAAACTGGGTCATTCACGTAAAATCAAGTCCAACAGTCTGAAAACACCAGAGAGCTTATCAGTATCTCAGAGCTTCACAGCTCTCCTCTGCTCTGTCCGACATCTGAGATCCAACTGACAAACAGAGGTCCAACTGCCAATTCCAACTGACAGTTCCAACTGACAAAACCAATTGTCAGTCCAAATAATGAAAGTTATAATAAGTTCACAACCCACCCAGAACCCACCCAGAACCTTCAGGGGGTTCTCACAGGTTCTATAGAATCCTTTGCTAATGAGTGCCTGGTTCTGAGAACTGGTTACTAATGGGACATAGAACCTGTTGTTAATTTAGGTTATTAGGACCTGTTGTTAATTTATTTGAATCCCACCACTGCCCAGAACCAATAGTTAGATTCAGAAATCTAACAAAAGGGTACTGTCTCAATTTTGTGGAAGAGAATTATGGCAACCCTAGATACTCATCATTTGAGAATTAAGCAGGAATTTGTATGTAAATAGAATTGCAGGGGGGGGGGACAATAAAGGCAGAAATGGCAGAATCTTCTCACTGGTGACTCTCATGTAGGTGAATGGCATTTGAGTAAAATACATCTGCTTCTCTGTGGAACATGCCTGGTGGTAAGGAGCACACACCCTTTCAAGCAACAACAAGGGAAGGTGACCTTAAGCTTGTTAGCACAGAGAGCCATTTAAAAATGTATAAAAGAACTCTACCCTGCAGGTTGTTCCTTGCTGGTTTGCCGCTTTTATGTCGGCACTAACAAAGAAACCATTACGAATAACTTACTTTTACAGTTCACCATACCTACATTTGGTAACTTTTGGAAGTCCGCACAAGAATGTTAGTCCAGAACAAACATCCACAATGAATTTCAGCAATTTCAGTCACCATTACAGGATGTCGAAGCGATAAGCATTATCTTTTTTTATTTCTTTGTGTTTACTTTGTTAGTTTTTCCTGCTATTGGCTGCTACAAAGGTACTAATTTAAGAAGGAGCCAACCTGGCAGTAATGAAGGGGCACGGGTGTGTGGTCGGAATAGGGTTTTGTAGACAATATCGAAATGGCGAGACATGGAAAATAGAAAATCTCCTCCTTTTGTGAACTGGATAATAACACATTCAGGGTAGTTAATATCTTGTTTCCAAAGAGCATTCTGGTTCAATCCTGAAAAGAAAAGAAAAATAGATCTTCTCAGTTCTTAAAAAACTGTATCAACAATGACAAAGATTAGATGTGACGTGCAAACTGTGAAGAAAATACTCGGAAGGGGAAAAGAAACATACCCATTTAAAATATAACCGGATCTTAACTGCATTGCTCCTAAAATAGCTGCATAGAGATTTCAGGATTGCAATATAAACAGGGTGACCATATGATCGTATTTTTCCGGATTTGTCCTCTTTTTTAGCCTCCTGTCCGTATGTCCTCCAAAAGGGCTTCATTGTCCTCCATTTTGGCTTCATTTTGGAACTTTGCAATGGTCATATCATATGTCGTTGGATTTGTATTGAAGAGGAAAATCCAGTGCAAAAATTGGTTTTGAAATATCTCCTTCCTATCAAAAGTTATGGCCAAAAAACTAAAAATATGCCTTGGAGCTCTATGGGAGAGTGAAAATGCACAATATCACGACTTTACTCATGAGTAGACAAACATGCCATTGTCTGCCAGAAAGGCAAGGCTGAGATAATTCTGTGGGTCAGGACCACGGCCACGTACCACCTGGGGCTTTAAGTTCCCTTCCTAGCATGTGTACCTTAAGTTTGACACCACTGGCTTAGTATAATAGGTCATAATTGTTCTTTTTATATCATCTTGATTTGTACAGATTTTTTTTTCCTTCCTGCAGTTAATAGATTACCCTTATACAGATACCCAAAATCCAGACATTTTTGTTCGAGACTTTTTTTAAAGAAAAAAAAAACTTTCACTAGTTTTACTTTTGTGCCCACATGCAGTACAGGCACAAGCTGTACATTCTAATGCCCAATCCTAGGCTTGTTTACACAGAAGTAAGTTCCATTGTAATCAATGGAGCTTACGCCCAGGAAAATAAAGATGGGATTGCAGCCCTAGAGCAGCATCCTAACCATGTCTACCCAAAAGTAAGTCCCATTGTGTTTAATGGGTCTTACTCCCAGGAAAGTGTCTTTAGGATTGCAGCCCTAATCTGTCTGGTGTGTGCTTGTATAGACATCACTGACAAATGTCAAAGAGATCAGCAGATACCCACATGGGAAAGAAATAAAAGAGCAAGAGGACACATTTTGCACCTTGCCGTCCACAAGATTTGGTTCCAGGAACCTCCGTGATTACCTATTTTTGCATTATACAAAAATAATTGTTTATCATAGTAATGAGGCAGGCAACAAATTAATATGAATCAAGTTCTCCATGAGTTTCAGCTCACAGGCACATATGAACAATTTATAATTGATTATCAGCTGAAATAGAAACCAAACAACCCTTTGTGAACTTTTCTCAGGCAAGTTTAATTGCCCGTGACATTACCATGGTAAGCAGGCTGCTTTTAAGACATTAACTGCTACTTAAGGGATGTTTATCTTTTAATTTAAAGAGCCAAACTCATTTGTGCTGAGACAAAATAGCTGATAAATAAAATGCTAATAATTAGATTATACCTGTATATTTACTCATTCCAAAATCCAGAAAAGTCCCAAATCTAGGCAGCTTCCCATCCCAAGCAGTCCAGATAAGAGACACTAACCCTACAATCCAGAGTAACTACGTGAGCACGTAAGAGACATTACGTGCATCCGTAGTTACTGCACCACCTAGTGAAAACCTATGGAAAATTCATATTGCAATCCAGAGTAAGTTGTTCTTACACCGGAGCAAGAACTCTCCATAGTTACTCTGGATTTTGCCCTAAATCTGTATTCTGCTGTGGCAAAAATGGAACTAGAATAACAATAATATCTGCTAGAATAATATTCAGAAATGCTTGTGTTTGCCTGTTGGCATAAAGGAAACAGGATTGTAGTCTGACAAATAGTCATCTGGTCTCGAGGTATAAGCAAACATCAGATGGCAAACAGGACTTATTGCTTTCCATCCTTCATATAAGCGAAGGTAATACTGTAAATAACAGAAGCAATAGATTCCGCTTCTCCCTCTTCAACCCTCCACTCCCATTATTCCTCTGGACCTTTATACATAGCCTGCAAGCAAAGGACTGTCAGGTTATGAAATTACCTTTTGAAATGTGCTTCTCAATGACCCATTTGCCACACTCGATGTTAAAAGGTTATGGCCTTTGCAAGGTTTGGGGACTCACAAAACTGACAGAACTCTTTTTTCCCCAAAAAGCACCTAAAGTGGCACCGAACATTACAGCCAATGCCTGACCTCTGGAAAAATGGAAGTGGAAGTTCAATAATAAGGGCAATTAAAATGAATGCAGTGGTCAAATCTACTCCCTGGCACACTTCAGCACATCCTAATAAAACCTACACTGCACACTGTTCTTTAGAAGCAGACACTGTAGCTGTCGGGGCCAGACGCACATTTGCAGACTCTGGAGACTCTTGAGTTTCTGAGTACTCAGGCCAAGCCGATCATTTTTTACGCTTGTAATGAATACAATCCAATTTGTTTCACAGAACAACTACAATGCAAAAATTAGTGATGGCAATAAGCATTCAAGTCAAGTCTTGGGTGCAATGCTATTTTTTTTTTAAAGTATTCTAATGTTTATAGTAATAATATTTTACTTTTCTGATTGCATTCCAGGGATTCAGAGTGCTTGACCTCAGAACCCGTCTATTTCTAAAGTCTCTGCTTCTGAACCTGTAGCAATGTAGTCAAGGCAGGTCCAGCTGCTGTAAAACAAAGAAAATCCATGTTTCTGGAAACATACCGAACTCCAGAGACTAGAAGTATTCCAGGTAGCTAAGTCTGTGTGTGTGTGTGTGTGTGTGTGTGTGTGTGTGTGTGTGAGAGAGAGAGAGAGAGAGAGAGAGAGAGAGAGAGAGAGATCCTGTCTTTGGTTACAATCCAGAGTAACTACGGAACCTTTAACACCAACATAGTTACAGTGTCATCTATGAAAAACCTATGGGAAATGCATAGAGCAATCCAGAGTAAGGGCCTTTTACATCTTCCCATAGTTACTCTGGATTGTAGGATCTATCTCTCTATCTCTCTATCTATCTATCTGCATCCCACTTTTTGGAAGCACCGCCCAAAAGTGAAAACAGTTGAAAAGTGGAACCCTGTCTGCTTGCAAATGCAAAATGGTCTCCAAGAAGACATAAACATCACTTTTAAACCTAAATAACACATGTTTATTAACACATGGCAAAAAAAAAATTACAGTAAAATGAATATAGGTGCAATGAATATCATGTATTTGAATGATGGTTATTTACTGAAGAAAGTCATAAAGAAATGCCAAAAACAGTTTGATCACCATGTCACATCCGAACCAACATTAGGGAATACAATTTTAGCTTTTAGAGCGCCAAGAAGAGGTTGAAAGAGTGGCGCATATGTGGAATGAATGAGTCCTGGATATAATTGAAAGGTGTTGAAAGAGCAGAACTGTCAGAAAATGAACCATCAGAAAGTGGGGGATTATCTATCTATCTATCTATCTATCTATCTATCTATCTATCTATCTATCTATCTATCTATCTGTCTGTCTGTCTGTCTGTCTGTCTGCCTGCCTGCCTGCCTGCCTCTGTCTGTCTGTCTGTCTTACATAGAGCCAGTGCAGGAAAGAGTAGTCCCATTACAGGGCTGCACTTTAATGCAGGGGAAGAAGATGAATGGCCCCTTCCTCCAAGTAAACACAATGCAACCACAATGGCTAGCTATAGCATGCAGAGATCTGATGGCAGCTGCTCTGGCACCAATGTAGCAGTGTTACTAAAGGCAGCATAGGATTGAGCTACTAGTCAACTGCTGTATTACAGCCACATCACTATTAATGTGAAAAAAATGAATTTATGTTACTCATGCACACCATACCAAGATCCCTCATATACATACTTCTAGCACAAGAGTCAAAAAAGAAACAAGTACATCTCACATTTGCAGGGCCCCACTTGTGTGAATAGCTGTCTGGTTGTCCTGTTAAGTGCGCAAGACTATTTCTCAGTCTTCTCCTGTACGGTCTGTTGCTGTGCACGCTGCCGTTTGACAGAAAATCATAACTTGACAGCTCTGCCTGCATCAAGATCATTGTGTTCATGAGCACCTCTATACCCTATGCATTTCAATGGTCTCTGTGATTAAATATTAATTTAACACGTGGTCAGTTTGTGATTAGAGAATTGGCCGGATCTAGAAAGTTGTGTGATTGAAATATTTCACATCCAATAACATGGGGTGAAAAAAGAGAAACCAGATATTGACCTGCCATTAACATCATGTCTGTTTTGACCCTTGCACGCTACACTGTACCAGGAGTGAATTCCTTTCCTGCTTGTGCTAATGACCACATGCAACAATCTGATTTTTTTCTTTATATTTTTATGTGTGCAACTTGGACACATAGATGGCCCACTTTATTTGTTGTTTTGTATTCTGGATTGGTTCTTCTACCCCATGCTTTGTCGCTAAGGATTCAAGCAAACAGAATCGACTGCTCAATCCAGACATAGGGTGCAATCCAGAGTAACTACGTGGAGTCCTTGCTCCGGTGTAAGAACAATTTGCTCTGGATTGCAATATGAATTTCCCATAGGTTTTCACTAGATGGTGCAGTAACTACGGGTACACGTAATGTCTCTTATGTGCTCCCGTAGTTACTCTGGATTGTAGGGATAGTCAAACATCAACAACAAGGACTCCCGAGGATTTTTTCCAGGAACAAAATGTTGCCGAGATTGTAGGACTACTGGTGCGACTAATTATCCATCTGCCTAATCGAGAAGGCATCGAAACCTTGCCATTTTTGGGCAGGATACACATTTTTTTTTCCTACAACCAACTTCCATTTCCCAGCGAACGTCATTCCTTAGCAGGGTTTGCTCCTCCCTAACCCTCGGATCTGTTCCATTGCAGCAAAATGAAACTGGAATGCATCAAATCATTTAATCCCTCTCCTCAATGGTGTTTTAGCACAAAAATAAATAAAGCTCAGAGGAGAGGGAGCATTTTTCTAAATAAAAAAAAGCAACATACAGGTCTTGAAAGCTTCCTCTGAGGGAGCAATCATTCTTTCACACAGCAGAAAACATCTTTGAAGGATTAGAGACACTTGCTAATGAAATTTTCCAGTTCAATGTCTTTGTCCCATACATAAAATAGACAGCTAATGCGATTACGTGCATTGCACATTCCAGAAATCAAGCATAGCTAACAGGAACCACTTTTATAAAGCTGCAACTGGAGGAGAAAAATATTCTTTTTGAGGAAAGCTATAATATGAATGTGTTGAGATTATGATTCACCATTATGGAGAGATGTTTTCATTCATTGTTCAAACTCACAGGCAACAAATCATTATGAAATCAAAGCAGCTGTTGGGGAGGGAATAAAATTGAACTTTACCATACTCAAAAAAGAAACATATTTGAGCCGTTCAGGTCTTCCTCTCCCTCCCCCACCACGTCAATTGGGGTTTTCCTCTTTGAGAAATCATATGGACCATTGTTCCATATAAGAAACCATAAGGACCATTGTTCCTTATATTCTTCATTTCAAATCCTCTTCCCGATCCTCAGTGAAATGAGAAGATGGAAAGTTAAAGGATTTCTATCCCTCCTTTCCAAGGCCAACACAAATGCCCAGCACAGCTTGCAAAGCTTTAGTTCTTCCCCTCCTGCTTTCTTCACAACAACCCTGTAGGGGAGGCTGAGAGTGACTGGCCAAAGCTCACTCAAGATGTTTCATGGCCATGGTTGACTTAGGATCCAGAGTAACTACGGGAGTGCGTAAGAAACGTTACGTGCACCTGTAGTTACTGCACCACCTAGTGAAAATCTATGGGAATTCATTTTGCAATCCAGAGTAACTTGTTCTTACTCCAGAGCAAGGACTCCCCATAGTTACACTGTATTTCACCCTTAGAATCTGGATTTTCCAGGTCTCTGTCCAACTCCCTAACTAAACAAAATAAAACCTTTCTATAATAATGTTATTGTGGTATGTAGATTAAAATAAATACATAAAATTACATAGAATATAATGATTTTGGACTTTTTGTTTGTTTAGGATTCCCTAGCTCTATATGGGTACAAAGGTTTATCTTGGCTATGGGCGCAATCCAGAGTAACTATGGGGAGTCCTTGCTCTGGTGTAAGAACAATTTGCTCTGGATTGCAATATGAATTTCCCATAGGTTTTCACTAGGTGGTGCAGTAACTACGGGTACATGTAATGTCTCTTATGTGCTCCCGTAGTTACTCTGGATTGTAGGGTACGACAGATATATGGCTGGATTATATTTGTATTATATTCAAACACTTTTCATACTTTTTTTTTAAAAAGCTCTTAGAGGTGTTGCTAAATTTCCAGATTTGCCTTGACATTTCCTTGTAGGCAAAGCCCAGGGGCAATTTAGGTTTGGTGAACCCGTGAAAAATTAATAGGAAATGTCACAAATGTTCTTGACATGATTGTCAGGTCCCTTTAGGTTCCTCAGATGACTGATCCAAGCAAAGGTTTTTCAAGTGCACCTTGATTATGTCAAAAATATTTTCCCCTTACCTCTGTGTAAACCCCATGCTGGCCAAAATGCCTTTTTGGATCAGCACCAACTAAATAACTGAATCTATTTTTGAACTGCTTTAAAAGTGACTTGACATCAGCCCCAGGTCTTCTTCCTAGAAAAATGTTCCACAACTTGGACTACAATCCTTTATACATTTTCCTGGGAATAAGCTCCACTGAACACAATAGGACTTACTTCTGAGTAAACATGCTTAGGATTGGGCTGTTTGTCTCTCGTCAAGCAGCTGCCAAGGCATGTTTCTCCATTGGGGGACAGACTAGAATCCCAGTCATAAGGACTTATAGGACCAGCACTGATCTCAAGTGCCAGCACCAAGTGTTGTAAACTTACCTTAAATCATGTTTATGGCATCCTCTGTTGAAGGACCACCAATGTTAGCCCAGCACTGAACAGATCCCTTCCAAGGCACAGTAATAGCTCTGGTCAGCAGTAAAGACTTTGGAAGTGGGGGAGGCTTTACATGCTGGTGGGAATGTGCGGGGGGGGGGGGGTGTTGGTGGGGCACATGGAGGGGAAGAACCAACTTGGGCCATATGTCGGACTAGCAGAGCCCAACACAGGTTCTTTCATATGTGTAAACTTGAGAAGCCCCATTGCAAGGCCTGGTTTTACCCGAGGGAAGGGAACTTTGGTGACTTTACCATGATGACACAATGGGTGGCCTTGTCAATGCTGCTGGATGCAACAGTATTTATTTATTAATTATTTATTAAATTTATATCCCATCTTTCTTCCTAGGAAGGAAAACCAAGGCAGCTAACAACATATAAAACACCAGAATAAAATATAGTAGCCATTTTGGTGTTCTACCTTCTCCCAATTCCTCCCCCCAGCTTTCCCTTTTTCTCTTTCCTTCCCCAAACCTCAAACCCCCCAATTTTCAGGATGGCTTTCCCCTTTGTGCATGACATGTTTTTAAAACGCACCCAACAAACACTGGGTTTTCCCATCTCAACCTGGACCCCATTAATACTCTTATGCTTTCCTAATGAGTTTTGATGATTCTAATCACTTTCAGTTTAATCCATAGTTTCCATGTAAAAGGGTTGAAAAGCAGGTGTTTTTTTTAGTCTATAAGCATTTACAAATTATCTTTTGTCTGTATGCCTAATAAAGGTTTGTGCTCTGCTCTGCTAGTATCTTTTGTAATTCTTTTCTAGATCCAAATTATGTCACCTCTACAACAGCTTCCTCTAAAAAAATTCCCACAGAGATCCCTTCCCGTCACCGGTATTTCTGGAACCAAGCTCTCACCAAAACCATTCCTCCAAAGCTTCCTGATTCTGAAAGACCCTTGAAAGCCAACTCTTCAAACCTGATCACTGATTTGGACAATTCTTGTTTACCTTTGCTTGTTTATTTTCGCTCCTCTCTCTAATTTTAATACTCCCCCTCCGATCCCTCTTTCCCCCAGCTGTATCGCTCAAAAACTTCCCCCACCTGTACCCTCCCAGCCAGTGATGGGATTCAAAGAAATTAACAACCGGTTCTTTGCCCATCTGGCAGCCACTTTTAAATGGCTATTTTTAAACTTTATATATCCTATCTCTCATTAACAACCGGTTCTACAGAGTAGGTGCGAACCTGCTGGAGCCCATCACTGCTCCCAGCTAGACCTCCCATCTCTTCCCAACCCATTCCCCTATTACATCTGGTTTTATCGGGCTAGGTGAGATTCCAAAAAACTACTACTCAGTTACACTCTGCAAATCTCACAGTTTGTACTGACCACTTTGGCTTTACCCCCTATTGATTGCCCCCTCAATCCCCCTTTCCCCCATTTCCTTGATAGCCTGGAATATTTGGCCTGCTGTAACACTTTTCCCTCCCGGGAACTTGAATCCAAACTTCACCATCAATCTCCCTCCTTTGCAAGTTGATCATGCCTGCTAGGGTCTACCGAGTCACTTACCCATAGTTTACTATATTGTCCTCTTCATAATGACATCAGATCCAGTTTTTTATCTCCTCTTTTACCTGATCTTCACCTCAACCAAGACATTAACATACTCAGACGGCTACTTTGATAACGTCACCAATCTCTGCCTTGTTAGCAGTCTTCTTTTAGAAGCATCTAAGAGACACATGAATCTGAACTAAATTTGCTAGTGATATTTTACATTATTTTTATTCTCCTTTATTTTGATGTATATTAATTTATTATGCTATGCCAATTGGATACCCTTGTACGTCTGATTGTTACTGTATTCTCCTGTATGCCTAATATAGGTCTAGGTATGTATGTATGTATTTTGTGCAAAATAATACCTGATAGCTGTCAAATTTGGTGCTGTAACGAGTCTTTAACTGTTTAGCTGGTGTTAAGGATTGTGTATTGCATTTTGTTAGGTGGGTACAAAGACAATCCACAACACCTTTAGAAAATGTCAATCATTTTTGACAGCAAAAATAAACAGAAGACAATTTATTGTAGTTCTGTACAGGAGTTACAAATAGTAGTATTTAGGATTTAGCGAGTTCTTCTATTATGTTCCTTGCCAGATACAGCAAGAAGAGATCAGGGAACATCTCCACAACTACATACAACAGAACCGGTCAGAGGTGAGCTGGGGGTTGGCTCTTTACAGCCAATCTTTTCTATTGCAGTTTTCTCCTGGCATGTCACTCAAATTTTAGGGTTGTCGTGTCAGATACAACCAAAAGCCTGAGATTTTAAAAGTGATGATGACAAAAGTTGGAGGCTGGTGATGTTAACAAGACTTCCAATCCTTGACAAATGGATAAAATTGATGCCCAGTTGGATGGAACCCAGCTAGGTACAGTTTGGGTGATGAGCCAGCTCCTAATGTGCCAATGGATGAACCTAAGGACATATGAAAAGCCCTGTATCTTATAGAGGCCAACCATATGCCTTAGGGAGAGGGTGACCATATAGAATGGAGGACAGAGTGCCTGTACCTTTAATCATTGCCCAGAAGAGAGAATTTAGGTAGGTGTAGCTCAACATAGAAGGGTTTATAAAGCAGCATCTGCCTAGATTTCCTCTTCTATACAACGGTTAAAGGTACAGCACTCTGTCCTCCATTCTATATGATCAACCTGCTTGGGGAGCAAATCATAGTGCCACTTGGGTCCCTTCCCTCCATCTGGCATTGTGAGTTAAATGGACACATAAAAACAGATGGGATGAGTATGATTGGGAGGATTTGTGAATCACAGATCCTAAAACCACAGAAACCAAATCTGAGGATATAGGAGTAACAGCACATGAATGTCATTTATATGTCAGTACTTCCTTTATAATAATCTCCCACCTCTTCCCTCCCCTAAATTTATGTTTCTTTCAAACGCCATGCATCCTGAGCACATTTTCATTTATCAATTACCTTTCAAAGCTCCGTGGACATATTTTGTAGGTTATCTTTTGTTTTAATCCCCGAAAATGAGCTCAGCCACACAATGGTGTTGAAAACAATCCTCACCTCTCCTCCATTGTACGTCGGTACGTTTCTCCTTATCACGCTGTCATATTATTGAATCTATGCCGCATGGCGTAGTAATAGCGTGTGTTGTTATAATGTGAAAAGGAACTCTATTTAAAAATCTTGCTGCATCAAACATTAATATCAAGATAATATTGAATGAAGCTTCAAAAGATGTCAGCATTCCTTTATATCAGACCTGGGGAAATGGGAAGGCAATAGACCATCTTCTGTTCTTTCATTTCTTTTGAATTCTCCCTGTTAGGACTCAAATTTAAATTCACTCTGATAGTCTAGTAAATAAATGCCTGAGCAAGACCAGACTTCTAATAATAGATCAGCTATCAAGTCATTGTTGTAACAAACAAAAAAAGATCCTACAATACAAATGTGTTCTCCAATCCAGTGCTTGACCTCAATTTTGGATTTTGACACGGCCACTTCAGTCAAGTCACGGACTCGCTCGCGGCAAGTCTCAGTTGGATAGACTCCTAGACAAGGCGGCATAGAGGAGTGGAAATTATAAAGAGACAGAGAAATGTCAGGGGCATAAAGAAGACTGAAAGGGAGATGAAGAAGAAATTAGGGAGTCAATAGAATACACATTTGTGGCACAAATTGTCTGTCGGTGGCTTCGTTCTCCAGGGTTTACAAACTTAGGAATCTAACTGATCTTGAGTGCATACAAGATAAAAGACCCTTTCCAGTTTATTAAAAAAAAGTGAGATAAGGACAATGCAAATAAATGAAAGGTATATGCCAACACATTCAGGGGCAATCCAATCCAATGCTCCCCGAGCACCGGTGGGGAGATTTGTGTCAGCCTTTTGATGTTATAGTCAGAGGTTATAGCCCCAACTGCTGGCAGAGTGGAGATTAGCATTGAATGGTTGCAAGAGGGCACTTGGGAGGTATACTTGGGTTTGGATAGGGCTGAATGGAGCATGGGTTAGGCCTAGGAGGGGGCCTTCTGTCAAGCTGAGTCCTGAAAAACATCCAGTGTACATTGAAATAGTTACCATCAAACTTATCAAAGGCAGTTTCATGAATTCATTCAGAACATGATATAGACACAATGGAATACAAAGAGGGTGCTGGAGGAGTGTTTTTGGGTGTCAAGCTGAAAGGGGGTGTACAAAAGAGCAATCAAAGAGGGCAACAGCAAAGGTGACCCTGGCTGCAGCTGCAGCTCGATTCGTATTGGTTGCAACTTACTGCAAGAGAAACATTTTCAATGGTACAATTATATAAAAAAGTTATTATATATTACATAAAACATTACATAAGGTAAAGGTGTCCCCCATAGGTTGCCCTGCTAGTAGTGATAGCTCTAGGGAGCCGAGGTAATCCCCATTTCTAGAGCAATATTCTATTCTATTTCTACAGTATTTATATACCACTTTTCAACTGAAAAGTTCACAAAGCGGTTTACAAGAAAATGAAAAAAATTAATAGCTAATTAATAGCTAATGGGTCCCTGTCCCAAAAGGGCTCACAGTATAAAATGCAAAAAGAACACCAGCAGAAGCCACTAGACCAGACATTGCTGGGGTGTGTAGGGCCAGTTACTCTTCCCCTGCTAAATATAAGAGGAACACCCACTTAAAAGAGTGTCTCTTGCCCAGTTAGCAGGGTTAATAGTTTAGGGGTAATAGTTTAGGGGTAATAGAGCCAGCATTGTCCAAATATGTCTCCATGGATATGTGGCCACAGGCACATGGAATACTGTTACCTTCTCACCGAGGTGGTACCTATTTATCTACTTGCACCTGCATCCTTTTGAACTGCTAGGTTAGCAGGATCTGGACAAGGTACGGGAGCGCCACTGTGGAGTACTTGGGTCTCAAACTGCTGACCCTTTGATCTTCAGATTGGCAGGCACAGTGCCTTTAACCACTGAGCCACTGTAGCCCAAGATACATCACTAAAGTTATATACTAATAGCTGTAATTAATATTAATTACTATGTTATATACATATATATATACACACACACACTACATATATATAACAACTATTGCTTTTTCTAGAAATAAAGGTGAGCGTACTCACTTTCGCACCCTCAAACATTATTTGTAATAATAGGCATGTCTACTCGTGCTAGTACATGTGCTAGTACTCACCAGAGGTGCCAGTACTCAGAACCAGTGAGTTTCCCATCAGAAGAACCCTGATAATAGCTAAGTTATTAATATATACAACATGCTAACCATATTATATATTACAAAGTTATATATTAATATAGAAATACAAATATAAAAACTTAGTGTATGCACACACACACAAAGTTCAAGAAAATTAAATGTTAATTGCTTTTCTCTCAGCATCATCATTCATGCCATGATTATTACAGTTTCTGTATTACTGAAACTATTACTCAGCTGCCACATGACCTGGATATGCTATCACATGAACAAAAATGTTTAAGAGGGAAATTATTGGAGTTGCCACTTTTTTCTCTTGCACTTGCACTTTAGCAGGTGCACGACAGGCCGAAATAGCACGAAATTCAGTCAGTGCTATTTTCCACAGCGATGCAAGGAAAAATGTTTTGCTGACTGACTGTCCGCCTCTCAGCCATTGATGCAGAAGAGTATCGATATCTAGAAACTGGAAATAGCTCCAAGTCAATGCTTTGAATAAATGTTCAGAACTACGGACAAAAGTAACTAAAACCATTATTGGTTAATGGATTTTTCTACCTCTAACACCTACACGCATGCACCGACATGTGCATTTATGAAAAGTACCGTTAAAAAATGTTGGAAAGAAAGATTATGAATGACATTTGGATAGCCTTTGAAATACTGGTAAGTCCAGAATTAATTCCTGACTAGGTTGTTTTCACAAAAAATTTCCAAAGTTATATTTGTCACGGGTTAACCTTTTGAGAAATAAGTTTAAATAACACTAGTTAAATAAATTTAGACTTTTAATATGACTGTTTCTGTATTGTGTTCTCTCTTCTTATGCCTTGCTAGTGTCTCTAACCACAAGATTTCTGCACTCAGGCTTGTTGAAGGGTTCCTGTCCTTCAAGTCCAGCCATACAATTCAGTCATGAATTAAGTCCTCCATCGGATCATTAAGCCCTGATGCACTTGAACTTTAAGCCCTATCGCATATAAGGCAGTGTTTCTCAAACTGTGGATCAGGACCCACTAGGTGGGTTGTGAGCCAATTTCAAATGGGTCCCCATTAATTGAAATTGGTTCACAACCCACCTAGTTTTATTGAATGTGTGTGTGTGTGTGTGTGTGTGTGTGTGTGTGTGTGTGTGTGTGTGTGTAAACTAAGAATTTTCCCATTGATGTTGGTGATTGTTGGGAGGCCTGCAAGGACAGGGGAGGACAGGGAGGAAGTTGAAAAGGACAAGTATAGGTGATACTGATCTGATCTGCAGAATGCTACCCCCCCATTTCCTCTTCCTTCTGACTGCTACACTCTTCTCTCTTCCTGATTAATACCCTAAATTTATTAATATTAATTAATTAGTAACCTCTTAGTCCTAGCAATTATCCCATGTGGGAGCATGATTAATTAACTTATCAATTATTAATAAATCAATTAATGTCCTTCAAGAGGTCCCATGCTGAAGTTGTATTAATCTATTGACCAATTTACATCATTTTAGGGAAAAGCAGAGGCTCAACGAGCACCTGTTGGGGATGTTCTAGGAGGATTTCCTGCTGCAAGCAGTGGGTTGAACTAAATGACCTCTGTGGTCCCTTCCAACTCTAGGATTCTATGATTCTATGAAAGTACTGTAGAAATCAGCGTTGACCAGTTGCCCCTTGATGGCCACAGGACCTCAGCTAATACCTGATCGGGCTGATCCCTGAATGTGCACCACCCCTTGTAAATTCTTAACAGAAATTAAATGGCCTTGTATTAATACCTTGTATTAAGGCCTTTCATAAGGACCTTATGAAAGCAGACTCTGTCAGGAGCTGGAATAATGCCAAGAAAATGAAAAAAGACATTTCTGCTCAATATAGCTGCCCTTCTACCAGTTGTTTCACTAGGATTGGTGTCACCTGGTGCATTAATGTCATCACCACAGACCGTCTCCTGTACCAGCCTATTTTGGCCTTGACTTGCTGTGCGTAGAGTCCTTTGAGTAGAGTTGGGCTGCTCCTCTAACCTTTAGCACATAGTGTGCAATAAGCCATTTACCTACACACTGTGCTTGGCCTTCATAGTGTCACCTCCCCAGTGGTGCCAACCAGTGCCGTCTGCTCCCCTACACACTGTGCTTGGCCTTCACAGTGTCACCTCCCCAGTGGTGCCAAGCAGTGCCATCTGCTCCCCTACACACTGTGCTTGGCCTTCATAGTGTCACCTCCCCAGTGGTGCCAAGCAGTGCCATCTGCTCCCCTACACACTGTGCTTGGCCTTCACAGTGTCACCTCCCCAGTGGTGCCAACCAGTGCCGTCTGCTCCCCTTGCACTGCCTAGTGATGCCAGTGCCTTCTCCTGCACTCTGCTGTCACAGAGTAAAGAAATCTTTCTATTTTCTACAAGTGGAAAAATAAGTCGTCATTTGCCAGTTGAAAGCATACCTCTTCACCCTCTTTTCTTGCACTTTCTGCATAAGAAATCTTTCCCTGGACAAATGTGTGCATTTTTCTCTCTTGTGTCACTCTGTTGATTTCCCGGCAGTGTATCTCGTATTCTAATGGCCTGCTGTGACATACACTGGAAGGTACTAAATCATATTCACTTTTCATGTGTGTTTGTGTCAATCATCAGCAAGGGTGATACATATTACCTACCTACCCTCCGCCAACTAAGCGAGGTGCCTTCTTGCCTGTCATGATGTTTCAAGATAAAAAGAAATCTTCCTTTGCCGTTGCTGAATTGTTGGCCTATTTATAATGCAGGTATTAATGTTTGCCTTTATCACCTTTTCCTTGTCTACAGTTAGCCTCAGTTTTTCATTATTATTTTGATTATGTGTCCACTGCCATCCAATTTTTCCCCCTAGTTGGTGGTATAGCTAGAGGGGGCAGAGCAATCGGTTTGGAGGGAGCTTCATCTTACTGTGCAAGGGGCCTTTGCCCATTGGAGACATTCCAGGCAAGGAGAGTTTCCCCCAAATCCAGAGTAACTACAGGAGCATGTAAAAGACTTTACGTGCACCCGTAGTTACTGCACCACCTAGTGAAAACCTACGGGAAATTCATATTGGAATCCAGAGTAAGTTGTTCTTACACTGGAGCAAGGACTCCCCGTCGTTACTTTGGATTTTGCCCTAAAACGATGCCACAACCATGAAGTGTATGGACAAGCGCACTCTTCAAAGGGGATGACCAAACATTTCTGACATTTCTTTAAAAATAGTGCTTCATAGATTTTATTGATTGCATTGATGGTTTGAACTGTACCAATTTGCATTTGATGCAGAAAAAAGTCCTGTTAAACATTATCCTCACCATATGATATAAATTTATAACAAAGTAAAGTAAAAATAAAGTAAATTTAATAAAGTAAAGTAAAGTAAAGTAAATTTAACAAAGTAAAGTAAAAATAAAGTCAACAAAGTAATGCTATATTTACATAGGGCAAGGAAAGAAAAGATGTCCCCAAAAAGGGTAGAAAAGGAGACACCAGCAACCAGAACCCGGCAGAGACAAGAGCGCGATCCTAACCATGTGTACTCAAAAGTAACCCTACAATCCAGAGCAACTACGGGAGCACGTAAGAGACATTATGTGTGCCCGTAGTTACTGTACCACCTAATGAAAACCTATGGGAAATTCATATTGCAATCCAGAGCAAATTGTTCTTACACCGGAGCAAGGACTCCCCGTAGTTGCTCTGGATTGTGCCCTAAATCCCATTGTGTTCAATGGGTTTTACTCCCAGGAAAGTGTCTTTAGGATTACAGTCTATGATAAGATAAATAGGGAAAGTTGAATCCTCCTTGATATATATAAGAGGACCATTAATTTTAATTGGAAAAATTAATTCAATTAAAATTAACCATCAGAAGAAACTTTGTTCATAAGAAAATGCCTGGATAGCCAAATTCTTAAATAATTTCAGAAATTTCTGAGTAAATGAGGTCAATGAGAGTGAAAACACTCTCCTAAAGACACTTTCCTGGAAGTGAGATCCATTAAACATAAGGGGCTTACTTTTGAGTAGACATGGTTAGGGTTGTGCTCTTCTGGCAGTCCAATCCAGAGCAACTAATCTGTCCACATAAGAGCCCTTGGGTTGCCCTAACTATCACTAGGGTGGAGCAACTGCAAGATGCTCCAGCCCAGTTACTCTGAAGGAGGCTTAGGGCAGAGCAAGGCAAGATAGGGTGCCCTAAGAGAGGAGGACATGCTCTGCCCTAACTGGGGCAGCCTAAGCAGCTCAGGAGAGGCAAGTTGAGGGCAAGTTTAGCATTGCCTTCAGGGCAGAGCAGTTACTCTGTATCCAGAGCCTTTTTCCAAGGCAGAAATGCCCTCTTCCAGCTCCTCAAAGATATACCACCTCAGGAGCAGGTATAGTAAAGAGTAGACCCATAGGGGTCCATGATAAGGCCCGAGTAAGAATGGCAGTGTTGACCAAAAATCTGAGTTCTTGGCCAGCCTAGCTGCAACCCCTGTCTCTCAACCTCAGGATATGGAACCAACTACGGCTGCCCACAAACCTCAGGCCACTCCAAGAAGCCCCTTGTATTCACCATAGAATGTACTGGCATCTCATCAGGGACTCCTTATAAGGCAGGCACCCAGTGGCATCACCAGACTGGTGCGGCTGGTGCGGGCCGCATTGGGTGACACACTCTGTATGGGGTAATGTGCTGGAGGATTTTCACTGTCCTTTGGCAGGCCCCGGGCATCAGCGCGCCCATTCAGGCCTGCTCCAAGGTGGAGCAGCAGCCAGAAGCTGCCACTCATCCTCAGAGCTGGTCCAAATGGCCAGGGTCACTGCACAGAAACACACTGAGCATGCCGAACAGCTTCAGAGGAGACTTCCTCAGAGCGGAGAAAGTCCGCGCCTTTGCATGGCCATTCAACCTCACTCAGGAGGCAGAGCGGCAGCCGAATGGCTTCAGAAGAGTACTGCACAGGCACCAACTCTGACACCTGCACAGTCTCCTCTGAAGCCGAAAGACTTCAGAAAAGTACTGTACAGGCATCAGAGATGGTGCCTGCGCAGTACTCTTTCTGAAGCCAGTTGACTTCAGAAAAAACTGCGCAAGCGCCAACTTTGGTGACTGTGCGCACATCCAACTTAGGGGTGTGTGCACATCCCAGGGGTAACACACCGACTTCTGCACCAGGTGATGCACAGAGTCATGTCACCACTGTAGGCACCACAGCTGTTCCTTGTTCAGTGTGATCTGAGGGGTGTCTCCTCAGGAGCAGGTCCTCCCCATGTGTCAATTACTTAGCATGCTCTGGAGCAGTTAGGGCAGCCCAGGCTTCCTGACTCTCTGGATGCAGCATAACTTTCTGCTCTGGATACAGAATAGTTAGGAGAGAACAGTTGGGGCAGAGCAGGCTGAACTTGCTCTGGATTGTGCCCTTAGTGGTGGTGTTTCTTGAGAGGTAGAGGTCAGAAAATTCTTTCCATGGTTCTCCGAATATCTTTACCAGTAAGCATCAACAGTCCCTCTGTTTCTGGCATATACTCCATTCACCCTTCTAAGACCTGAATTTTCTCTGGACCCTACAATTTACCACTGCATCTGTGTAGTATAATTGGGGGGAGGGCTACATTTATTCCCTGCATTCCTGTTCAGATTTTATGCGTGCTTCTTGATGGAAAGTTGTAAAAAGTCTCTTCAATCTTTATCAGCCCAATATTCAGAAATCATTCTTCCAATTGACCTTCGGATGCGATGCCTATAAGCACTTTGGTTTCCGGCCAGTTTGGTACTTTTCTGAAGTGCTCAGTCCCTCATTACAGCATTTCTGACTGCTGAATTGCACATATTCTAGCTGAGTTCATCAATGATGCTCCGCGTTGCACAACTTTTCCTTCTCATTAGATTTTTGGCTTTTATAATGCAATGGTGAAAATCCTGGGGCTGTGAATCCAGATTTCCCCCATTCAGAAACTGAACGAAATTTGGAAGAGAAGCCTCATCTCTGCAGACAGTGATGAACGAGGTGTCCCACTCAGTGTGAGCAAATGTCCCATTTTTCCAGGACGTGTCCTCCTTATTAACCTTGCGTCCTGGAAAAAAAACTTTGTTGTCCTCCTTTGTGAGTTGCCAGCAAATAGCATTCTTCTAAATAATAAATTATATGTAATAGTTTTAAATTTAATACTAAAAAATATGGTGTTTAAATTAACCACATGAAAGCAATATACCAACACACACACACACACACACACTATTTATTTATTTATTTATTTATTTATTTATTTATTTATTTATTTATTTATTTACAGGTTATGATTTTTTAAATTATGAATTTTTAAAGGTTATTTTTGACATGTCCTATATTTACGTTTTCAGTGGGCCTTGCCCTCTTTTTTGGTTATTTATGACATATGGGCTGCAATCCTAATTTGCAGTTAGGCCAGCCTAAACCTCAACATAAGCCCTGTGCTGACCCGGGGGTGTCAGAAAAGTGCCGTTAGACACTTGTGCGCCACTCCTAGGGAAGGGTTAGGCCAGTGCACAGTCATGCGCTTGCCTATGCACATCATCACAGGAATAGGAAGATGGATTAGTAGTGCCAACCCTAAATTGGGATTGCACCTATAGTCACCCTGGGCCACAGACAGGACCAGGCAACTTTCTGTGCTCATATTGGTTCATTTGCCTCTGAAAACAAAGCCATGTCATCTTGCCAGGCATTTGATGTTCTGACAGCACAACAGGATGTTTGCCCTGCTGTGACTCTAGCAGTGGGACAGGATGAAGATATGATACTACTGGTGCAAGTGGTTGCTTGTGTCTTTTTTGCTAATAAATCTACACTAACCTTTTTAAAAAGTCTTTTTAAGTATTTCAGGTAATAAAATATAGCCTTAAGTGACTCACGATGTTCTGGTGTGGACAGACTGAGAAGGAAAACATAATGATATTCTCATTAGGAGTGTTATTAGTGAAAATCTATTTTTCCAACAAGTCAGACATTCTTTATTGCACTCCTTTTATTCCATTATGTTCCAGAATTATAGCACTCTACACAAAGCAGAAAAGTACATAGAACATTCAATCCTGTTTACGATTAGAATTTAAATTTGGACTTACAGCCTTCTTTATAAATTACACATTATTCCTTCTCTGTCCCAAACCCTCTCTCTGCAATTTTGCAGGCTATCGCTTGTTATTCTTTGATTCCAACATAAATTGCCTCTAACAGATCAGCAATCATGTACTTATGCATGTCTCTTGGCTCAAAACACACATTTTTGGACTTCCAGGAAGGCTTCAGAATAGGATTGAATTTGAGACCTATTTAAATATTTAAATTTTATCTGTAATTTCACCTAGTGAGCTAGTTTGGGAATAGAATTTGTGGGATTTTAATTGCATAAAATTTTATTTTGTAACTCTGTTGATTTTATTGTTTTTGAATGATGTTCACCACCTTGGATCAGTGGCACCACTAGGATTTGTGCCACCTGTTAATGGGAGGCGGAGGCAAGTGTCACACACACACACACACAGACACACAAACACACACACACACACCACTCTGGGCAGCGGGCCATATACCATTTCCCAACCCCGCTGATGATCTGGCTCTAATTTTTGATAGAATTGAGATATTTCAATGCACTTTATTTCACTGAATTCTGCATTACCTTATGCACTGAATGATACATAACATGATGGTATTATTTGAAAATGCCAGGATTTAAAATTTTTTGGCAAGTAGTGGGGACACCCCCTTGAGCATCACCCAGTGTGACCCACAACCTCCTAGCCGTGCCACTGCTGTGGATATTCACCATACGGAAGAAAGATGGAATAAACAGTAAATGAGTGACAGATGGCTTACAACTTCTAAAGATTAACACTACCTGAATGCATGTTCTACTGGTACATGATGTTGCAATGCAGCTGTAAAGTGCATTGTGGCAATGCAATTAGAGGGCCCTCCAGCGGAAAGGCCAGAGCATTATCCCATGTGTTAGCGGACTTTGAGAGGCCCATCAAGGCAGGTCCACCATGATCAGTGCTGATGGATGGGGATGTCCTCAAGGTAAACAGGAGGTAAGTAATTTTACTTACTTCTGCATAAGACCTGAGGCTGCCAATGGGTCTCCTCCGATATAATCCACCAGATCCATCCGCTCCCCATTGTTTGCTCCCCTCCCTGCCCAGATGATCCATTCCTCTTACTTCCATCCACATCCCTCCCCTTGGCCTCCCTCTCCGTTGTCTTACATGCTTGGAGCAGACAGAAACTTGTGGATGTGTGGATAGCCACAACTTTACATGTGGCCTCTTTCAGAGTCATAACATTCTGCAATGTGCTCCAGATCCAAGTGCTTCCAAGTTTTTACTTGCAAGCGTTCTGCGAAGTGGAAAGAATCAGTTTCCAACAATACTGTATAAAATGATTGGACAATATTGGGTATTTTTTTTTTCCTTGAGACAGTTTGCTTTAATCTTTTGTCCCCAAAGCAGTAGAAAAATACCATAGATAATACAGCTTTTGATACAATATCTTATCCAAAGTACACAAAAAAATTGGATTGCAAAACCTAATTTAAATGGGCCTTGAAGAGGAACATTTCCCTCTCTATGAGATAAAGCAATCGATGCTTTGATATATTTTTGGAGCTGAGCTGCAAAGTTTGAGAGCAAAAGGCCTTGTCACTTTGGAAGGAAAGCCACACCAAAGCAGTATTAAATAAATAGGTAGCTGCAGAGGAATGAATCAAAGTCACAATTCATAAAGAAAGGAAATCCAAGGGGCTTTAAGTGTAAAATGAAATTTTATATTGCTCCTGACACAGTGGAAAAGCTGACAGGATCACAGTTTAACTGGAAAATAATGTGCATAATTAACTTAGTGTGAGGTCGGGGCCTCCACTGTTCAGGTTTTCTCCGGCTAAAGAGTGAACATAGCCATTCAAAGGCTAAGCACACCCTTGAATCTTCTAATACAGGGGTATCAAAACTTATACAGTCCTCCAAATAGCGTTCATAAAAGTGACATTATTAAGTAGAAAGTGATGTCATTAAACAGTTTTATTCTTATATAGAAACTCATTAGGTGTAAATGGCCAAAGGAAATAAATGTGCACATCGTAGATCATATTTTCAAGATACAGAAGAGTCTAATTGCTGTTGGCTCAGTGGTTAAAGGGGCTTTAAGACCAGAGTACTACAAAACGGAGTAAACTCCTGTCCTTAGCCCAGCTCCTGCCAACCTAGCAGTTCAAAAGCAAGTAAATAAATAGGTACCACCTGGGAAGGTAACAGCGTTCCGAGCGCATGCAGGCTACATGTTCACAGAGGCATCGTTGGACAACACTGGCTCTAGAAACGGGATGAGCATCGCACCCTAGAGTTGGTCAGCAGGGCAACTTGCAGGGGACACCTTTACTTTTTAATTATCTTCTAAGACATGTTTAGGAATAGGCTGTTATATTCTGAAACATAGAACAATGTAACAGCGGAAAATGAATTTAAAATTCATTGAAGTACAAATTAAAATTAAATGAAGTACAAATACAGATATAAATAATTACAAGTATAACCTAATTATCCGAGTTTTTAATCAGCGATTTTGACTCAACACTAATCAAGTTGGCCTGTTATGGTAAATTAAAAGATTTAATTTAATGTAATGATGTTTAATTTAACATCATTTTAGCAGTAGTTAATGGCTTAATAAACAGCCTGCTTATCATGGGAATGCAGTAGGAATTACCCTTGCCAGAGAAAGCCTTCAAAGAAGCTTCAGATTCATTTTGGGTTTCAGCTGGGAGGCAAACCCCCCTTTTGATGATCACAAGGCAAACCCCCCAAGTGATGATCACTTGCCTATTGCTTCCCACTCATTTAAAAGTGTCTGCCTCCCAGTTGAAGCTGTTTTAATCCTGAGAAAGAGAAATTGTTGTGTTGGTTATAATCAGAGGTGGGCTGGCCCTGTCCCAAGATCCGGTTCGCCGGAAGTGGGAGGGGCCAGGCCAGGGTCAGGGGGCAGGGTGGGTCAGGGGGCTGGGCTGGGCGAGGGGCGGGCACATGTTGGCACCTGCGCAGTGCCAGTACTGAAGCTGGCAGGCCAGCTTCAGTACAGGCACTGCGCTTGCGCCAACATTGGCGCCTGCACAGTGCCTGCCCTGGAGTGGGCAAGCACGCCTGCTTCAAAGCAGGCACAGCGCAAGCGCCGAGAATGACGCTTGCGCTGTGCCTGCCCTGGAGCAGGCAAGCCCGCGGTGGGCTCAAAAACATGGTGGACCGTACCGGTCCGCTATGTTTTTGAGTTTCCCTATTGCTGGTGGTTCGCCAGCGGCAGGGAAACAGGAAGACCCGGTACGGGTGAGTAGGCCCGAACCGGGAAGTGCCCACCACTGGTTATAATGGTAAACAATTGCTTTTGTATAATGCAAAAATTGGTACACACAAAAGTTCCTGGAACAAACCACACAAATAGTAAGGTTCAAATTGTAAGTGAAAACATCTGACATGCATTCAACAAATAATAATTAGTATGTTATATTAATTAATAACACTAATACATTTCATTTATATAAGTGAAACAATTTATTTTACCTTATCTTTGAGGGTATCTGATCTTCTGATAGAAATAGTCATTGAAATGAAATTACTTTCAAGTATGTGTGAGTGCATGCATTTTTGTGTGTGTGCTGTGCACACTAAGAGAGCCTCTTGTGATTTAGAGCACACACCTATCCATGACTACTCAGAAGTTAGCCCCATTATATTTAATAGGTCTTACTCCCAGGTAAGTGTTCTAGCCATACAATCCAGAGTAACTACAGGAGCATGTAAGAGACATTACATGCACCCATAGTTACTGCACCACCTAGTGAAAATCTATGGGAAATTTATATTGCAATCCAGAGTAAATTGTTCTTACTCTGGAGCAAGGGCTCCCCGTAGTTACTCTGGATTGCGCCCTAAGTATTGCATTATCCGTACTTTTGTTGCTTTTATATTTTACCAACTCAGAACCAAATGTGAGCATTGAGATCTTCAGATAAGAAGCATACTATAAATAAGATATATGGTGTATAAATTTCATCTTCTAGAGTGACTCTTAAAACACCAGTTGTTTTAAGTGCACTTAAGGGCACAATGGACATATCTATGGACATCTATGGACATAGATCACAATCTAGAGTAACTACGGGAGCACGTAAGAGACATTACATGCACCCATAGTTACTGCACCACCTATTGAAAACTTATGGGAAATTCATATTGCAATCAAGAGTAAGTTGTTCTTACTCTGGAGCAAGGACTCCCCATAGTTACTCTGGATTTCACCCTATACAGTGGTGCCTCACATAACAAATTTAATTCGTTCAGGAGGCATGTTCTTTACGTGAAACATTCTTTACGTGAAGCAGATTTTCCCTGAGGAAATAATGGAATCTCAGATGATTGGTTCCACAACCCCAAAAATATTCATATAAAAATATTAACTGGATGTAAAAATGATGACAGAACACTGGGATTGAATTCAAAACATGCATTCAATGTGCATGATCTTATGAAGTCTACTTAGGCTGCAGTCCTAAAGACACTTTCCTGGGAGTAAGATCCATTTAACACAATGGGGCTTACTTCCGGGTAGACATGATTAGGAGGCTGCAATCTAAGACACCTTCAAAGTGTCTCCCCACTTTCTCTTTCTCTCCATCCTGAGCATCTCTCCCCCCTGCTCCCTTCTGGCTAGCCCTGAGCTGCTTCCCTCTTCTCCACTGCTCTTCTCTCCCTCTGCCCAGCAGACACCCGGACACAGGAGGAACAGCATGGAAGTGTTGCTTTCACTATGGGCAGGTGCACTAGGCAGCCCTGATGCTTTGTAAACAGACTGCCGGCCATTGCATCTGCCCCAACTGCCAACAAATGTGTTCTTTATGTGAAGCACTTTCTTTACGTGAAGCAGAATCCTAGAGAAATTTTTGTTTGTTACGTGAAACATACTTTACGTGAGGCGTTCTTTACATGAGGCGCCACTGTATTAGCTTTTGTCAATTTGCACAGGATTATACCAACAAACTGCTACTGTACAGGGTTTTGAACTGTACAGTAGGATGTTCAGGATTAAAGAGCATTAATGACAAACTAAAGGTGCTGCTAAATTTTAGTGAAGTTTCCTTCTGATAAATGTCTCTTACAGGACAATCAAGAGCAACTAATCTGTCCACATAAGAGCCCTTGGGTTGCCCTATCTAACACTAGGTTGGAGCAACTGCAAGATGCTCCAGCCCAGTTACTCTGAAGGAGGCTTAGGGCAGAGCAAGGCAAGATAGGGTGCCCTAAGAGAGGTGGACCTGCTCTGCCCTAACTGGGGCAGCCTAAGCAGCTCAGGAGAGGCAAGTTGAGGGCATGTTTAGCATTGCCTAGGGCAGAGCAGTTACTCTGTATCCAGAGCCTGTTTCCAAGGCAGAAATGCCCTCTTCCAGCCCTCAGAGTTATACCACCTCAGGAGCAGGTATAGTAATGAGTAGACCCATAGGGGTCCATGATAAGGCCCGAGTAAGAATGGCAGTGCTGACCAAAAATCTGAGTTCTTGGCCATCCTAGCTGCAACCCCTTCCTCTCAATCTCAGGATATGGAACAAACTACGGCTGCCCACAAACCTCAGGATACAGCAGGCCACTCCAAGAAGCCCCTTCTATTCACTGTAGAATGTACTGGCATCTCATCAGGGACTCCTCATAAGGCAGGCACCCAGTGGTGTCACCAGACTGGAGCGGCTGGTGTGGGCTGCATTGGGTGATGCGCTCCGTATGGGGTGATGTGCCGGAGGAGTTTGACTGTCCTTTGGCAGGCCCCGGGCGTCAGCACCCCCATTCAGGCCTGCTCCAAGGCGGAGAATCAGCCAGAAGCTGCCACTTGTCTGAGGAGCTGGCCTGAACGGCCATCTGAGGTGCACTGCGCAGAAACACACTGAGCATGCCGAACAGCTTCAGAGGAGACTTCCTTAGAGCAGAGAAAGTCCGCGCCTCTGCACAGCCATTCGGCCTCACTCAGGAGGCGGAGCGGCAGCCGAATGGCTTCAGAAAGAGTACTGCACAGGCACCAACTCTGACGCCTGCACAGTCTCCCCCAAAGCCAAAAGGCTTCAGAAAAGTACTGCGCAGGTGTCAGAGATGGTGCCTGCACAGTACTCTTTCTGAAGCCAGTTGGCTTCAGAAACAACTGCGCAGGCGCCAACTTTGGTGACTGCGCAGTCCAGGTAGGGGGGGCGCACATCCCAGGGATGACGCACAGACTTCCGCACCAGGTGATGTGCAGAGTCATGTCACCACTGTAGGCACCACAGCTGTTCCTTGTTCAGTGTGATCTGAGGGGTGTCTCCTCAGGAGCAAGTCTTCTCCTTGTGTCAATTACTTAGCATGCTCTGGAGCAGTTAGGGCAGCCCAGGCTTCCTGACTCTCTGGATTCAGCATAACTTTCTGCTCTGGATACAGAATAGTTAGGAGAGTGCAGTTAGGTCAGAGCAGGCTGAATTTGCTCTGGATTGTGTCCTGAGTGTTAGTTAATAAAACGAATAGTTGGAACATTAAAGAACATTCACTTGTGTTGGTGACATGGAAGCATAAAACCTAAATTAGAGATAGTACAGCTAAAATTAAACTAACTATAATATATGATTGTAGCATGGAACGTTCCTAATCAATACCTTCTTTTTATCTACTTCAAAATCATAGAATATCTAGGCAAGTTAATTTTGTATATTCATATAGCAGAATTTCATTCATTGATTTTACATAATTATACACTTAAATAAGTGTTATAGAGATCATTATGATCTGATTTTAATCAGTTTTTCATTACCAAATTCTAAGCTGTCTGATTAAAGGTTAACCTGAATTTTGTCTTTTCAGAAAATAATGAAAATATTCAATTTTGTATGAATGAATGGACAGTCATTCAAATATGAACGATCAATGTATGAACGCATGAACCATCATTCAGACAATATGAACGCTGTGGTGTCTTGGTTTATGAGCATAATTCATTCAAGAAACATGTTTGTAATCCAAAATGCTTATATATATCAAAGCAAATTTTCCCATAAGAAATAATGGGAACATGGGCTGCAATCCTAAGAGCACTTTCCTGGGAGAAGGCCTCATTGAACTCAATGGAACATACTTCTGAGAAGACACAAATAGGATTGCACTGTCAGATGATTTGTCCACAACTCAAAAATATTTGTATAAAATGATTACAGCACAATACAAAATAATACAAAATACAAAATAAATCCTAAAGACACTTTCCTGGGAGTAAGACCCACTGAACACACATTGAACAGAATGGGGCTTACTTTTAAGTAGACATGGTTGGTTCTGTGCTCCACATCTCTTAGGCTGAAATCTGCCCCTCTTACACAGGACTTCAGAGTAGACATGCATAAGCTGCTCTCTCAGGAGAGGCTGAGGAGGTGTTGATGGAGTGCCAAAACAGGCCGTTTCCTGGCTGGGACTAATTTTTTTGCTTGTATTGCAAGAAAAATTTATTAGAAAAGCTTGTGTTGCAAAACACTTTCAATCCAAAATGCTCTCAATACAAAGTTTTACTGTATTAGAATATCAGCCAGACTTCCACCAATTTTCTTTTTCTCACCCATACACTCAATCAACTTCCTACACTCATCATTGCCTATTAATAAATCAAGAGTTGTGACAAGTCCAGCCATAAAGGGATAAGCCACACTAGTAACCTTCAAATGGCATGATTAACCTTTGTTTATTAACCTTGTTGCCGGAGATTAACCTTAGTTGCCGGTCTGCCTGAGAAAAAAAAGTATGCTGAAGAAAGGATAGTTTAGGGACAAACTAGCAATGATAGGCTTAGTGGGTAGCTCTGGAGATAATAAAAAATTCTCATTTATCTCACCATAATAAATATATGTGCTGGTTCCCTACTTGCAAATATATTCATTATGAATGGTTTGTTAGGGAGTGTTGAAAATGTAATCTTTAGCAGTGAGTCCAGGCTTTGTTAGAGGGCATGCAGATCTCTGATGTGAGTGCTGTGGACGTCAGTGCCGTGGGAGGTCATCAACATCAAATATTCAGGACTTCACTCCACTGTACTACTGGGTCAGTTCCTGCATTGTTTGCCAGTCTCGTTAGTGATCTGCAAGCGATGGTAAACAGTAGTGCATTAATTAATTAATAATATGTAGAACTTGACTGGGTCTGTTGGAATTACGCAGCATGACAGTCGCAATGCAGAACATTTTTTTTCCCTTCAAGTAGATCCCCAGAGTTTCCTTCTTTATTCCTGAATAGGTAACTAAAGTAGTTCTTAGAAGAAATAGTTTAGTAGAAATAGTTCTTCATGATTCTGACCCCTTCCAAATACTGTCAATTCTTTCTGTACAGTGGCGCCTCACATAAAGAACGCCTCACGTGAAGTATGTTTCACATAACAAACAAAAATTTCTCTAGGATTCTGCTTCACGTAACAAACTGTGCTTCACATAAAGAACACATTTGTTGGCAGTTGGGGCAGACGCACTTGCCGGCAGCCTGTTTAAAAAGTGTCAGGACTGCCTAGCGCACCTGCCCATAGTGAAAGCAACACTTCCATGCTGTTCCTCCTGTGGCCGGACGTCCACTGGGCAGAGGGAGAGAAGAGCAGTGGAGAAGAGGGAAGCAGCTCAGGGCCAGCCAGAAGGGAGCAGGGGAGAGAGAGGCTGAGAATGGAGAGAAGGAGAAAGTGGGGAGACAATTTGAAGGTGTCTTGGATTGCAGCCTTCTAACCATGTCTACCCAGAAGTAAGCCCCATTGTGTTAAATGGGTCTTACTCCCAGGAAAGTGTCTTTAGGACTGCAGCCTAAGTAGATTTCATAAGACCATGCACACTGAATGAATGTTTTGAATTCAGTCCCAGTGTTCTGTGAACATTTTTACATCCAGTTAATATTTTTATATGAATATTTTTGGGGTTGTGGAACCAATCGTCTGAGTTTCCATTATTTCCTATGGGAAAATCCGCTTCATGTAAAGAACGTTTCATGTAACAAACATGCCTCCAGAACGAATTAAATTTGTTACGTGAGGCATCACTGTACATGAATTTGCTTATTTACAAGAACAGAATTGCCCCCTATGAGCTCTCACTATCTGCAACTATGTTATTGTTATCTGCAGATATTGTTATGATGCAATTGAGATGGGGGGACCCTTGACACAGGGTTATCATACGTCCAGAAAACTGGGACAATCCCAATTTTCGGGGATTGTGTTCATATACTGGCAAGTTTGACACAGTCAAAGTTGTCCCAGTTTTGTGGAAGAGAATTATGGCAGCCCTACACAGCTACAATATGGCCAGTGGGGAGAAGTGGTGGTAATTGCATCAGCCTATTATAATTTGATTTTTTTTTTAAATGAAAATTGTTTGGATTAGATCAATTTTTTTGCACCAAATGAGAGGCTGCGGAGTCACATGAAGGAGTAACCTACCCTCCCACTGTTGAACTCTGAAGCCTTGTTGTTGGGCCAGCATCATTCAGTGTGTCAAGGGATGGCAAATACAAAGGGATGAGTCAAGTGAGTCAAGGGATGGCAAACATCAGATGTTGGAGATGCTGAAAAGCCCTATCATCCAGATTCATAAGATTCATGATACAATCCTAACCACAAGTTGCCCCCAAATCCAGAGTAACTACGGGAGCAAGTAAGAGACTTTACGTGCACCCGTAGTTACTGCACCACCTAGAGAAAACCTATGGGAGATTCATATTGGAATCCAGAGTAAGTTTTTCTTACACCTGAGCAAGGACTCCCGATAGTTACTCTGGATTTTGCCCTTAGACTGTCACAAGTCTTGGCACAAGTCCCATTCTGGCCTGGGGATGTTGCAGGACCATTCTGAACATGCACTGGCCTTCTCATGGCACTGTGGAAATAGGGAGATGGGTAAGTTGCAGTGGCCGAAATTGGTTAGGATTATATCCTCAGGTTCTCAAAGTTCATATAGCATACGTTGAAAAGGGTCTCATGGAACCTAATCCCATTTTCCCCATAAGTTCAATGATTTAACATCCACTAATTTGGTATCCTTGTTTTTCCAGGCACACCTTTTAATGGTTGGGATCTGACTCTCTGTGTTTCCATATTGTAGACCCAAACCTATCCATCTTCCCAAAACCAATGTTACCGCAATGCAGCCCCGAGGTAAGAAAAAAAATGTGTCCTTATCTAGTGAGGGTTACTAGAAACTGTGGGGAAACCCATCCTCCACATTTCTTGGCACTTGTCCAGAGGGTTCTGATGCTAACCTGGCCAGGTGACTTTTTTGATGGGAATTGCCTCTACCATCATTCCTGCCACTGGAGGTTTCCTTCAACTCTGTGGACTTCAGGAGCAAATGTCCTGCTTCCTCCAACCTGAACTACCAATCCTGTTCCTTCAGGCAAAGTCTGTAGGGACTCGGCCCTAATAACAAAGTCCATGGAAAAGTCACCCTCAGTAAAACTAAAATATATCAGATATATACAAAAATGTATTCTAACTATACTACAATATAGAGAGAGTGGGAAAGAAACATCGATCACTCAGATAAAAACTACAAGTCAGCTTAAAACTCTCATTTTGGGAGCAAAAGGTATAAAACATAATATTCTCCTGTGTACATTGTTCATAACTGATTTTACGAAGCATAAATAAAGTCACAAACTGGCTCTACAAAACAGTAAGGAGTAAAAGAGTCAGTTTAGCCAAACATCTTTCAACTGATGACTGCCTTTGTTGGCTAAAATATACAGAGTAATAGCATACCTTTCCAATTTGAGATTTGCATATATTCAAATGAATCCTTTCTGTTAGAACAGGGAGATATTTTAATATACATAAAATGCAGCAATGTCTGGAAAAGATGGGCGACCTGATCACATCTAGGACCAAAGCAGTGGCCCTAGTTACACATTGTATAGGAAATTATTGATAGGAAATAGTCTGGATGTTTCTTTGAATTACAAGGACATTAGTCTCTCTACCCAAGTAAAACTCCAACCTGCACAATGGGGCTACTTGGATATGCACCTGACAATAGCCAAGGCGTCCGAGAAGCCCTATGTCAAGCTTTCAAGGCCAGGAGGTGGAATAGCACTAAGCATGTGCAATGCTGGTGATCCTTCCCCTTCTTCAACCCAAACTATAGCTGTCCTCCCCCACCCCATTAATCCCATATCTGCCCTTCTCCACCAGTCGGCTGCAATGACAGTCTGGGTTGAGTAGCTCCTATTAGTGTCACCATGAAGCAAATGTCTGATTACCTCATTCTGGAGTCACAGCCAGATTTCTCAGCCCATGCCGATATTTTACCATGTTGCAAAGGCTTTTGACAGTGGGTTAGTAGTGAAGGAGTAAAATGTGAAAGTAGAGCAACAAATCAGGTTTGGGGCACATAATGGAGCTATTCTTCATCATAAGTTCATGCTCAGTTGGGGGAAACGTTTCTAACTTCATGGTGAAGTTAGAACTGAACAGGTGGAAAAAAATTCCAAATAAGATAAAAATTTGAGTAAAATGTCAAGGAAAATAATTCAGTTTCTGTGCAAGCTCTCGAGGGGTTTCCATTCATTCCCAACATGAATGATCACTGATCTTACAACTATAAAATCTGATTAGTATTTATGTCCATCCCATGCACAACCCAATCCTAACCAACTTCCCAACACCAATGTGGAGACTTGCTGTAATTGTCTCTACTAGTGATTCCCAATCTGTGGGAACAATGGGTCGTGACTGGATATCTAATGGGTCATCAAAGGGTGATGGAAAGATCAAATAACCAACTGCCTTATGCCCTGGAAATCAGAAATCATATATTGTAACTACTAAAGACCACAGTGTGCAAACATGTTTAAATATAGATATACCGTATATACTCGTGCATAAGCCGACCCGCGTATAAGCCGAGACACCTAATTTTACCACAAACACCTGGAAAATTTATTGACTCGAGTATAAGCCGAGGGTGGGGAAATGCAGCAACAGCAGGAAAGTGTGGCTGGCCTTTAGCCTCAGGGTCCAATCCTGGGCATGTCTACTCAGAAGTAAGGCCCACAAAAAGTACCTGAGTCTAAGGAGGGGCTTGGCTGCAGTGGGCTTCATGTCTTGCCGCTGTGCACCTCCTCCGCAGCCTGGAGAGCTAGCGCCAGCAGCTGGAGATGCTGCAGAGCCTCTGAGGTCACATGCTGGAGGTTGAGCCCACCATTTTTCTTAATTTTTTTACTGACCCTCATATAAGGCAAGGTGGGTTTTTGGGCTCATTTTTTGGGCCCAAAAAACTAGGCTTATACGCAAGTATTTATGTAAATTTTGAGTGTCTTTTTCCTTGTTGTTATAAATCAATCAATTCTAGTTTTTTTAAAATCTGATAAATCCAGGAATCTCATAGAGTGTCATTTTAGAGTGGTAAGAAGTTTGGGAACCTATGCATATAGCCATATCACACATACATTTGTAGATAAGGTTGCACATAAATTTTCATGCTTGCACAACACACCTACAGATATATATGTTAGATAAGAATATGAATAGGACAGAAAAGAAGGCACGGATACTAGACAAAAAGCCTATGATCTGTATTAATTCGGGCAAATGAAATCTCTGAAAAAGCAGGCTCTTGTCACCATTTTAGCCATGCAAAATACTTCAGTATCAGATGGCAAAAAACTAGTTGTCTGGACTATTTTTACTAGATTATTTTGCTTATCCGAGACAACTGCAGTTTTATTATCTTTCAGGATATCTCAAGTGGAAATTCTGTTGTGAAAGAAACACAAATTCTCCCAGAAAGTACAAAATACAGAAACTGCTACTGTAAGATTAGATCTAAATAGATATTTAAGGAAAGATAAAATAGAGGTATGAGCATGCGACTCTAGGATATTGGGCTCAATCCAGAGTAACTATGGGGAGTCCCTGCTCCTTCATAAGAACAATTTACTCTGGATTGCAATATGAATTTCCCATAGGTTTTCACTAGGTGGTGCAGTAACTATGGGTGCACGTAATGTCTCTTACCTGTTCCCGTAGTTATTCTGGATTGTAGGGATATTTAAGTTCCTAGGACAGAATGTCAGCTACAACTTAACAGAAGGCAGCCCTTTGTCGCTGTTAATAATTTTGCAAAGCATGAATCTTGGTGAATTATGATTGATGATGGTGGTGGAGGAAGACGATGGTGGATTATAAAAAGAATCCAATCTTTCAAAAGCCATTCAAAAACCAACTGAAATTGTTCTACCACACAGTTCCATTCATGCCTACTCAGAAGTAAGCCCCACTGTGATTTAATTGGGCTTAATTCCAGGAAAATGGATACAGCATTGCAATGAGTTTTATAGATATTGGGCAATATTGTTAATTCATATGATCCATATACTTATAGATGGTAAACATATTGTTATTTATCAAAATGGGATAGGAAAGGAAACTGGGATTTTCCCAGGAAAGCCCAGTGCCAGATTCCAAGATGGTGGATCCCACCCTCTCACGACCCCCTGATCCAAGGTAGCGACCCCCACTTTGAAGGCAACTGCTATAGGGTGATTAGTTTTGCACTGCTATCACAGGCATTACAAAAATCAAAACTAAACTTTTAAATGTTCCAGACAGCTAAATTTTTTGAACAAATTTAGGATATTTCTGGAGTGCTGAATATAAAAATGGCATTTTTTCCCCAACTGCCTCTCGTTTTGGGGTGGGAACATCATAGCTCTGTTGGGGTTATATATAAACTGGGGTCATAAGAGATTTATATAGCCCTTATTTTTAGACCTCATACTTGCTTGAATTGAGACAGGGGAAAAAAATTCCTCCTTGTCTCTGTCCTTTAGGGTATTTTTTTAGCCTCCTCTTCTTCCTTTCTCTGTGCGTCTCTTTAATTGTCTATTAAATTCTCTAACTGGGAAGTTTATAGTTTCTTCAAGTGTGTCATTTAACTTCTTTTGACGGTATTTTTCAGCTTCTCTGACATCTCTCGCTGCTCCGTGTCATAGCTCAGTGTCAGTTCCCAAGGTTACACTCATTGCCAGCCATGTTTTCTAACTGACTGTGCATTCAGTGGCACTTCTGTCGTACGTCTCTCCTTTCCCAAATGACAGGTCCACCTCCCAATTTTTTCCCCATGTTCTTAAACAGCTACGTTCTTACTGACGCCGAAAAAGTCTGATTCCTCAAACATACATCTTGTGCTGTGGCATGTTACAGATGGACATCTGGCCTGGGTACCCATTGAATAGGGACAAGCTTTGAAGGGGAACACTATTGAGAAAAAGGGACATCTTCAAGGGATGTCACTTCAGGCTAAATCCAGAGCAGTTATGGGTCCACACAGTTACGACACCCTGTTGTGTTATCTTATGGAAAGTCATCTTAACTGCTCCAGAGCAGTTAAGTTAATCATAATTTCACTTTATGATATAGGCCTTAGGCTACAATCCAGACCTTTTACACCGATGTAGTTACAGTGCCACCTATGGGAAACCTATGGGAAATGCATAGAGCAATCCAGAGTAAGTGCCTTTTACGTCTTCCTGTAGTTACTCTGGATTGCAGAGTAAATTCCACCATCACTGAGATCCTATAGAACTGGGCTGTGGTTCACAAGATTAGGGTTGCCACATGTCTGAGTCTGAATCTGTAATTCAGATTAGGGTTGAATTACAACCACATGTTCCCCCCCCCCCCCAAAAAAAACAGGGACAGTCCCAATTTGGGGGGATTCTGTTCACATACTGGCAAGTGTGAATAGGGTCCTGTTCCGATTTTTTGGAAGAGAATTATGGCAACCCTATTTCAGAAATTTAAAATGAAATTATTTACATGATGTTGGCAAAAAATATATATTAGCAGTAATGATAGGGTTGTGAATTTCCCAATTTCTCCATCTTCTTGCTTTTTCCGCAATAGACAGGCAACAAATTTCAGTTTATGAAACTAAACTTCAGTTCATACGCACCACTACAATCCACCATCGTAGTGGGTCCCTACCTTTAATGCTGGGCTCTGCCCAGTTCCTAGATTTTTCATCTCCATCTTTCAGGCATTGGCAGTCCTGATACCACATCAGAAAAATAAAGTGTATGAATGCATCCAGCCTTGCAACAGCAACAGCGACAGAGGAGAATATAAACATTGTCGGATTAGGTGTTGCTAGAACAAATTCTCAAATACTTTTCGTCAGCTTAAGCCTCCCGATAAATACGTCTCCCACCTGTCTCCTTCACTGAACTTGCGAAAGATTAAGACATCTCATCTTAAGGCAGGTGCAAATAAACATTAAGTACTTCTTTGAAATGGAATAGAATTATTTTTATCATTACACACTTAAAGGCAAAGATAGAGGCAAAGAGGCAGAGCGAGTGCATTTGTGTTTGTCTTGTGTGAGTGGTTAAAAATACAAACTAAACACTGGTGGCCATTGGTGCCCATCATCCACTGATGTCTGATAGTGTCCAGTGCTGCCTGCTGTCCACTGGTGCCCAGTAGGAATGCACAATTGCTTGTTGCGCCCAGTGCCTGGTGGTGCCAGCTGCCCACTGTGTGAATGTGCCCAGTAGGGATGCCCTGTGGAGCCCGCTGTCCACTGGTGCTCAGTGGTACCTGCTTCCCACTAGTGCCAGGTGGTGTCCTCTGCCCAGTGATGATGCCTGGTAGGGATGTCTGGTGCCCAGTGGCGGCCAGTGCCTGATAATGCCTTGTGGTGCCTGCTGATTCCTGCTGGGGTCTGGGAGGGATGCCTGGTGCCTGGTAGGAATGTCCAGTGGTGCCATCTGAATACTAGTTCCAACTGCCTACTGGTGCCCGCTGTGTGGTGTTGCCTACTGATGTTTGCCACCTGCTGGTTCCTGCTTTATTAATTTCTTGAGCTTCACTTTGGGACTGCCCTAGTGGACTGCCTCTGCCTGACCTGAACACAAGACAAGACACCTTTGCTTGCTCACGAATAAACGTGGCTGTGTAGGTCAGGTCTGCTTTCCATAGGGTTGAATGCAATTGTCAGGGACTTCCTTTTGCATTGATTTGTGGGGGCTGCATTCCTTGAATCAGGACCATTCTGGGGTTATTGGATTCTTCTCAGTCTACCCTTTCCAATGGACTAAGGCACATTTGTCTACTCACAAGGAAAGGCATGATACAGCTCAAGTTCAGGGTGACCATATGACCAGAAAAACCTGGATTTGTCCGGATTTTTAGCCTCCTGTCCAGGATTTTTAGCCTCCTTCATTTTGGCTTCATTGTCCTACATTTTGGCTTCATTTTGAAACTTTGCAATAGTGCACAGTACCCCATTATGCCATATGTTGTTGGATTCGTATTGAAGAGCAGAATCCAATGCAAATATAAGTTTGGAGATATCTCCTTCTTATCAAACGTTATGGTCAAAAAACCAAAAAACAAAAACAAAAAAATACACTTTTGGCAATTTTTTTAAGCGGGTAGGAATTTTGGCCTGGGATTAGGAATTTTGGCCCTGGGGTTCAGGAAAAATCTGGTCACCCTGCTCAAGTTTAACTTTCTATAGGGCTTCTATGCATTTTTGCTTTTGAGTTTTTTGGCCATAATATTAGTTTTTTTGGCCATAATTTTTGATAAGAAGGAAATATTTCAAAGCTGTTTATTGCACTGTATTCTGCTGAAAAATACACATCCAATGGTATATGATGTGATGGGGTTATTCCAAAAGATTTTAGTGCTTTTAGCACTTTTGTGGTTGTTATCCCCCCTAAGGGTGGTACCTGGTGGACAGGATCCTCCCAGCCCTTACTATGGACACCACTGCCACTGCCTGCCACTACCCTCTGGCGCCTGTTGGTCTGTTGGTATCCAGTGCCAGCTGATGACAGCTGCCTGGTGCCAGTGCCCAATGATGCCCAGCAGTGCATGCCAGTGCCTAGTCTATTCTTGAAAATTGACACCCAAATCCAGAGTAACTATGGGAGAACGAAAGAGACTTTACGTGCACCCATAGCTACTGCACCACCTAGTGAAAACCTATGTGAAATTCATATTGCAATCCAGAGTAAGTTGTTCTTACACCGGAGCAAGGACTCCCCATAGTTACTCTGGATTTTGCCCTTACTCCTGCAACAGCAAAATTCAGCAAAATTCAGCTAGGTTATAATAATGACTAAATATGATTTATTTATTTAATATTACTTAATATGTCATTATTCGAAGTCAAGAACCTTTGGGCCATTCTCCCCAAACACACTGCCAAAATATAAAGAGAAGAATCCAGTTATTGCATGATGGTGCAGAAAGGCACACTCACAGTTGCAAGGTATAAAAATTCAACACCGCAGTTCAACACAACACAATTCTCTTGCAATTGTCTTTTCCTTCCCTTCCCTGCTGCTGACAGAGAAGCCCAACCAGATGCTCGCTTAAATCTCTTCCAGATCCTACTATACAAAGAGTGATGAAGAGCCGAGATACCAGCGCACTTTATAAACCCGGAAAAGGCGACTCTTTGTCACAGTTTGCTTTATCAAGCATACCTTTGCTGTGCATTTGCAGACCTGAAGTCACGGAAAAATACTCCTTGCTTGCTGCTTCTTTCCTCATTAAGCCCCCCAAGGCTTTCTCTGTTCCCAAGAGATAAACACCCCTGATTTAAAGATGATCTTGCAGAAAACAGTTTGCGCCATTTATTTCCTTTTCCAGACAAGCTTCTTCTTTTGACAAACTAGCTATCATGATTTTTCCTCCATAACTGCAGTAAGGGTGAAATCCAGAGTAACTACGGGGAGTCCTTGCTCTGGAGTAAGAACAAGCTACTCTGGATTGCAATATGAATTTCCCATAGGTTTTCACTAGGTGGTGCAGTAACTACGGATGTACGTAATGTCTCTTACGTGCTCCTGTAGTTACTCTAGATTGTGACCTATGTCCATAACTGTCTCTTGGATTTATTAATAGAATTAGCTAATTAAACCAATTGTTGTTACTGGGTTAATGGCAGCTCACCTAGTTGTGGCTGGAGTTTTCTAAATATCAAGTCCTTTTCAAAGAATATAGGACCCTTTTAAGGACCAACAGTGTTTCTCAGGCTGCAATCCTAACACCCAATTAGGCCAGACTAAGCCCAGGCAGAAGTCCTGTGCTGTCCTGGGGGTGTCACGAAAGTGTCATAACACACTTCTATGCCACTCCTGGGGGAGGGTTAGGCCAATGCACAGACATGTGCTTGACTCCCTACAATACTACGGGAATGGGAAGACCAATGAGTTGTGCCAGCCTAGGTTAGGACTGCACCCTTAAACTATAAGTTGGAACCCACTAGATGGGTTATGAGCCATGTGAGTCCCCCTTAAATTTAATGTGTATTTTATTTTTCAGTTGACTTGGTTCTACCATGGTATGCTACTGCTTTTGGTGAAACGTTACAGAAGTATTTTTAAGGTCTGCAGGTCTGCAGGTTTGAGACCCAAGCACTGCAAGCCAGCATGAGCTCCCATCCCTTGCCCAGCTCCTGCCAACCTAACAGTTGAAAAGCATGAAAATGCAAGTCGATAAATAGGAGGGAAGCTAACTATGTTCTGTGCACTTTGGCATTTGGTCATGCTGGCCACATGACTGCAGAGGCGACTTTGGATTGCACTGGCCATAGAAAAGAGGATGAGTGCCGCTCCCTACAGCTGTGGCAGGTGGCACCCTATAGGTGGCAGGGCAACCTGCAGACAGTCACTGCCAAAGACTCAACCTTTTTTGCTGAGTATATATTTTAAACAATGATAGTCCATGGGGTTTACTCCAGGGTAAATGTGGACAGAATTGTAGCCTTTGGGAAGTTTGAAAATTTTTTTTAAGATCAACAACTGCATGGGAGAGTTGGGAAGGATCTTTATTTTAAATAAATGTTAACACTGATTCTAAACTTTTTATTTACTTACCTAAAGCGGTGTACAATCCTTACTCCCTCCTGTGGAAAAGGAGAGTCATGGAACGCTGTTGGCTGAGAATCCCATGACGTCTGGAGCCAGCTGTGGAAATAGCTATAGAAACACTATAGTGCATTCAAGTAGCGTAAGAAAAGTCTCACTGGATCAGGCCAGGGTCTATCCAGTCCAGCGTTCTTTACAGTGGTCCATCAGATGCCTCAGATCAGGTGGCATACAAAACAACAAGAGACATCTTATTGCCACTACTTTGCTCCTGGCATTCTGAGCTAGCCTATTTTTAAATCCCGAAGCTTGCACATACCCATCATGGCTTGTATAATGTGATGGACATTTGTTCCAGAAATCTGTCCAGTTTAAAGTCTTCTAGACTAGACACTATCATAGCATCCCATGGCAAGGAGTTCCACAGATTAACAACATGCTGAATTAATAATCTGCTCTTAAATGATACTCCCTGGTTGTGGTGTTGTGTGTGAGAGAAAACAGCACCCCTCTATCCATTATATTAATCCCCTGCATAATTTTGTATGGCCTCCCGCCCCAAATGCCTTTTTTTAGTTCTTTCTTATCTAATATTTTCTTTTAGTTCTAACAAGGCCTAATGCCTGAAGTGAAGACGGGAAAAACTAAGCTCTTAAATGGGAACTAAGTAGAGCCACAAGCAGAGCACCAGTATAAAACCTATAAAAGAAATAAACTGAATTTATTTAATACTGAAATAACTTGTAGGAATAAAATATGTTCATGTCTTCTCTATCATTGTTCCTCAGAAAATAAAAATCAATAACTCTACAGCATTACCCCAAATCTCTCGGAACTTAGCAAAGCCATAATTCCCTATGGGAAATATTTCAGTTTTCAGTTAATATTCCATCCTACTTTCCAACTTTGACAGTTTTTGAAGTTTCTTGATTTTTATAAATTGAGACGTGTGGATTCTGCCCCTCCTGGTTCTTTCTTACCTCAATAATAATTGACTGCAATGCCTTCAAATTTTATAAACTGCTGCCTTTTGGATAAAGACCAAAATTCAGACAGCTATACTTCTGCAAGAGAGTTTTGACAGTATAGTTTCAAGATGTGAATGTATACTACATTGTATATAATTTGTATGCATAAATGCCTGTGCATGCATTTATTTTTCATTTTTATTCCTTTTTTAAAAACTAATCGCTGAAGCTTTTCTTTTGGAATAAAGAACATAAAAAAGGGGGAGGGAGACGGGTCCTTATAATCTTCTCTTTGTTTTCAGAATTACAACATTCAGATCTTCAGAACGTTGGTTTTCCACTTTATTTCAAATACAGTTTTTAAAAAATAATGTTATTTCAACATGATGATGAACAGGTTATTAATACTGAAAATCCAACATTTCCCCCCTGCTACATAATGCATGCCTGCGTAATGAATTTAATAGTAGGGGGTGATTACTATCTGAGTCTATTCTTGCAACTTCGCATCTTTCAGAGAATATCATCAATAAAATTTAGCTCGAGGCAAGATTGGGTAAGCACCAGCTGATAGCAAGAATTGTTCAGGGGCAAAACAAGGGTTCCCCCCTCCTTTCCACAGCTCTTCTTGCATTTCTTCTTCTTGGAAATGATCTAGTCTACTGAATTATTGGCACCATTTTATGGAAAGTGTAGAAATCACAATACTGTTAAATTCTTTTTTAAAAAATCCTATCCGTCAAAAGCCCGTAGGCAAAATTATGTCACGGTCCTATAAAAGTTACTAACAGAACGATGGTATTGCACCTCACAAGACAATATATAAAGCTCCCAAATCCAGGCTTCTTCGCTCGGAGCGATATATTTCTTCTCTTGGTTTCAACATTAATGATAATAAATATTTTAAACCATTGGAAGTTATTGTTGTTTTACTATCCCGTCGGTAAGAGTACATCAGCCAGCTATTTCACGCACACCGTACGATGAGGAACGGGGTACCACAATCTGTCTGTTGCCATGGAAACTGTTGTAGGAAGCCCACTGTTTTTACTACAACATAATTTGGAGTATTATGGGGTCTAGACCCTGCCTCCCTTGGAAGCAGTCAAAGTCTCACAAGAAAAGAGTCCAGGTGGACGTTCAGTCTCTTGCCTTGCTGTCCAACTGAATTTCTATAATTAACTTTTCTCTAAGGCTTTCCAAGTTTGGATTGCTGGATGCCTGTCTAGATGGATGTCTGAGACATTAGGGGCGCAATCCAGAGTAACTACGGGGAGTCCTTGCTCTGGTGTAAGAAAAATTTGCTCTGAATTGCAATATGAATTTCCCATAGGTTTTCACTAGGTGGTGCAGTAACTACGGGTGCACATAATGTCTCTTACATACTCCCACAGTTACTCTGGATTGTAGGGTAAAGCTGCAATCCTAAAGACTGGGAGTAAGACCCATTGAACCCATTACTCCCATTTCCTGGGAGTAAGACCCATTGAACAGAATGGGACTTACTTTTGAGTAGACATGGTTAGGATTCTGCTCTAAGGCATTCAATCTGTGTGGTGTGGAGTACGCTCTTGTTTTAACTGACAGGTCCTGTCCAGCACACACACACAAAAAGCTGTTGCTGCTGTGTTCTTATCCTGCAGCCTGGTCTTAAAAAATTATTAGGAAAAAAATTAATGATATTACTGAAAGATGAAACTTGAGAAAAATTAAGTATCTCCTTAAATGTATCCCCGATAGAAAACAAACAAGTCACAGAAGTAGCACATGACACATCAAGGGATGTGTAAGTAGTTGCAGGATCTAACTGGTGCTTATTCAGTGGTTACAGTGGTGGTGGTGGAGCAGATTACTTGATGATGTGCTACTTGGGGCTTCAGGCTACTGATGCTTGATGATGTGGTACTAGGGGCTACATGGCTGCTCTGCATGGGTGACTTACTTCATAGAGGGGGCTTTGCAAACACAAGTCCAGGGCAGTACAATCAGTAAGTTTTTTTTGTTTCAGTCACAAAAATGGAGAGTCCTGGAAATATTGGCCACTGTGTGTGTGTGTGTGTGTGTGTGTGTGTGTGTGTGTGTGAGAGAGAGAGAGAGAGAGAGAGTGTGTTATGGATATATTTAGTTATAGTATTAACATTCTCCTTTGAGACTAAAAGCAAATCTACTTCCTTCTATTGTCTTCTCTTAAGGCATTCAATTGCAAGTTATAATTTAAATTTTTTTCCCTGCACATAGTGCAACATCAATTTGGTGCGCCATAAAAGCAAGAAAATGAGGGTTCGGTCTTACCAGCTGATTTTACTTGCCTTTATTTGAGTGAAATGAATGGTTAATAGCATTGATATTTCAAATAAAGTGGACAAGCAATGCTGATGTCAAATAAACCAGTGGCATTTATCCAGGCTCTTTCTTTGCTTTCATTAAATATAACATTATTGTAGAATTCCAAATACAATTACTTCAGTCCTCTTTGTTCACCTCCTTGCTAAGTGCTTGCACTTTATGCAGCTAGATTGTATTTTTCTATTATAGGAGGCTGGACTAAAATGAAATTTACATGAGGATTTTCCATGCAGGCACATAAGCAACACGTTTTGGTTTGAGGACTGCATATAGCATGCATTACAAGTCTTTATCTATATACATAAAAGAGAAAAGTCACTCACAGACTCACTGACTGACTCATCACCGCCCTGCAAAAACCGCTGGCCCTAGAAGCGTGAAATTTGGGGTGGGTGTTCCTTCCGCGACGGAGGGGTGCACTAAGAACTGGTTTTCGGAAATTCCAACCGGAAGGGGGTGAAAGGAAAACGCAACGCGTTTTCCTCCCTATACTTTGCATTGAGAATTGCTGACTCATCAACATTCCGCCTCAACTGCTGGGCCTGGAAGCAGGGAATTCTGGGAGGGATCCTTCTGTCACCCACCAAGAACCCATATGGAATGTTGTGCATGGGGGAATGTTGCCCCACCGGCCACCTTGAATCTTCAGCAGCATCCCAGGTAAGCCTTCCAGGAAAGTGTCTTTGATTGCAGCCTCCTCACCATGTCTACTCAGAAGTAAGCCCCATTGGTCTTACTCCCTGGAAAGTGTCTTAGATTGCAGCCTCCTAACCATGTCTACCCAGAAGTAAGCCCCATTGTGTTAAATGGGGATTACTCCCAGGAAAGTGTCTTTAGGATTGAAGCCTAAGTAGACTTCATAGGATCATACACAATGAATATGTGTTTTGAATTCAATTCCAGTGTTTTGTCATCGTTTTTACATAGTTAATATTTTTATATGAATATTTTTTGGGTTCTGGAACCAATCGTCTGAGTTTCCATTATTTCCTATGGGGAAATCCGCTTCTCTTAAAGAGTGTTTCACTTAAAGAGCATGCCTCTGGAACGAATTAAGCTCTTTATGTGGGGCACCACTGTATAAGTCTGTACTTTTTATTTTTCAAATGCAAAGATAGCATTAGGGTTATTGTTAGGGCTGGAGTAAAAGGCATAGGTTATATGACATAAGTTATATAAGTTATAGTGAGATGCAAACAATCTGGATTGTGAATGAGTGAATTAACAAATCAGACATGAATTTCCAAGGATGCCAATGACCATAATGTGTTGGACCGGAACATAATTGTCCAGACTGCAAATGTCTTAGTACCAACTTAACTCTAGGTTCTGCTGGGGCACGTCCCCACACAGTATTTGTTTGTATATGTGACTTCTCTGTAGGCTATTAAAATGCACCTGAAGGCTATGTGTATGCTTGTATGGACTAAATTGGAGTTGAAGCAACAGGGATACGCCACAGTTGTGGTTTGGGCTGTTTTTACTCCCAGTTATATGTATTGGTGAAGGGCTGTGGGTGGCACAAGCGGTTAAGACGCTGTGCCTGTTAACCAGCAGGCCAGGGTTCGAGACCCAGGTCGGCCTCACAAGACAGGGTGAGCTCCTGTCCTTAGCCCAGCTCTGCGACGCAGCTGGATCCAATCGTATTGGCCTTGCCTTTCCATTGGACTAATTCAGTGGCATGGAGAGGGGGGATTTGCTGCTTGGGCAACAGCCTTTCCTCCATAACAATCCAACCCAGGCTTTCGTGCTTCACATGCAGCGTATGCAGCACCAAGCACGATACCACAGTCTTTCAAGACTGACGAAGGCCTGCTTTTATATGTATTGGTAGTTCGGACTAATCTGAAAATTATTCAGTCTAGCTGCTACTGAGTAATAGTGTGGAGGTTCGTTCAGCTGGCATAAAACTTAGTTTTAGTGAAACTTGGATATAAATCCTTCCCTCTTCTTCAGAATTTTTTCTGCCTCATTTCCTGCTTTTCATGCACTATTGATGTTGATCGAATAAGAAAATTGTGGAGATGAAGGCCTGGGAGCAATCAGTGCTCAATTGAGGTGGATGTTAAACAGCTGCTGTTAAAAGAAATGGGCACTGGCACCGAGTTCAATCCACAGGATGGTAGGCATGTATGAATCCCAATGAACCAGTTGGCCTTCTCAAGTAGAGACTGAAGCTTTCAAATCCCATTGATTTCAATTAAGTTTAGGTCAATCTGTTCTGAAAGTGTCTTTCTTCAGTGCTATGCACAATGTGGATTTTTTCATCCTTCATTGTCATCTAGCTAGTTACCCTGCCCAATTGCCAGTTGGCACAGAGGCTGGAGTCCTCATTAAAATGGGATCCAAGGAAGTTACCCTACAATCCAGAGTAACTACGGGAGCAAGTCAGAGACATTACGTGCACCCGTAGTTATGGCACCACAGAGTGAAAACCTATGGGAAATTCACATTGCAATCCAGAGCAAATTGTTCTTACACCAGCACAAGGACTCCCCGTCGTTACTCAGGATTGCGCCTTGTCTACCAATGGCTGTTATATCATAATGACTATATGCAATCTCCAGCTTTGGAAGCAATGGGTGACTAACTCACCCCCAAATCCAGAGTAACTACAGGAGCACATAAGAGACTTTATGTGCACCCATAGTTACTGCACCACCTAGTGAAAACCTAAGGGAAATTCATATTGGAATCCAGAGTAAGTTGTTCTTACACCGGATCTAGGACTCCCCATAGTTACTCTGGATTTTGCCCTCAGTGGCATGCCTAGGAGGGAGCAGGGTGTGCAGACTTCACTAGATGATGTGCTTTTTGGGAGGTGGGTTTAAACTCACCAAATCATGAAAATCTTGGTATTTTTAAACAATACCATAACGATATATCATTCAATAGGTAATCCAATGCAGAATTCAGTTCAATGCAGAATATTATATTAATTTTAGCCATATAACTGAAAAAGGAAACACAACTGCCTTAGGGAATAAAAAGTGGATTTTTAAAAACTCAAATCTGACCAATGGAAGTTATTGTTCCAAAAGTAAATGAGATATTGTTATGACACAGCAGGGAACCAATAAAGTGTTAGTATGTGTCAGCTCTCATTTCCATTTATCAGAGCTAATGCTAGAACATTTATCCAGTGAGAGAGTGTCAACACGTTTGTTACTGTTTTGGGATTTTGTTTTGTTTTTGTTTGTGACTGATTTGTTGGGTGACCTGATCTGTTATGTTTTAAAACAAATAAATAAAGTTATTGGAGGTTACACCAACCCTAGTGATGCCACTGCATTTTAGGTTCTGTATGGATTTGTAATTTCTTCTGTGTAGTCTGGTACAGGAGGTGGTCTATCATGGGGGTATCACAGTGAGCTCTCACACCAAACAACACAAATGCTAGTGTTTCCTCTGGTCTGAATATCTGTTCTTAGAGCACAATCGGAACCATGTCTACTCAAAAGTAAGCCACATGGGTTTTTCTTCCAAGAAAGTGTCTTTAGGATTGCAGCCTTAGGGAGTCAAAGTGGGAGATACCTGTATGGATACTGCCCAGAGGACTCTGATGGGCACATATAGGCATGGGGGGGGGGGGTCACCAAACTAACCTTTGGTCACAATCCATGATTTTACTTGTGTGTTCTAACAATGCTATTTGCAGGCAAAAGAAAGCCGTACGCACAGCCTGACTTTCACTCCGACTGTCGGTCACAAGAATTCAACAGGAAACAAAACTCTATGTGTTGCTCTGTTTTGCTTAGTTGCCACAATCCTGGAGTGGAATAGCGATGATTCTTGTGAACACCATTGATCCACATATAGGCCTGATCCAGTAACTGAAAATAATGTACGCTTAATTAAAGTTCACAATTCCATTCCAAAACAGAAATTCATTATTGCTTTTCTAAATGAACGCACAAACTATTTGTGCTGAATATTTCATGCCTCATTGCTAGCAGGGTTGTGGACTTGACTCCTCCTAGACATGTTCTTAGCAGTCCAGTCTACAAAGTACAGCAAGTCAATGGGAATAAATATACAGTGGTGCCTCACATAAGTTTAATTCGTTCCAGAAGCATACTTGTTATGTGAAATGCTCTTTATGTGAAGCGGATTTTCCCATAGGAAATAATGGAAACTCAGATGATTGGTTCCACAACCCAAAAATATTCATATGCAAAAAATTTAATGTATGTAAAAATAATGACAAAACACTGGAATTGAATTCAAAACATGCATTCAATGTGCATGATCCTATGATGTCTACTTAGACTGCAATCCTAAAGATACTTTCCTGGGAGTAAGACCTATTTAACACAATGGGGCTTACTTCTGGGTAGAGATGGTTAGGAGGCTGCAATCAAACACACTTTCCTGGGAGTAAGACCTATTTAACACAATGGGGCTTACTTCTGGGTAGACATGGTTAGGAGCACAGGTGGGCCCAGGCCAGTTCGCACCGGTTCCGTAGAACCAGTTGTTAAATTGGGCCCAACGCTAGCGAACCGGTTGTTAGCATCGGGCCCAATTCCCGGCGCCCACCAATTCTGGCTAGCTAGAATGGCGCTATGTGCAAAGATGCACTGCGCATGTCCAAGACTTTGGACATGCGCAGTGTGTCTCTGCACACTCATTGGGCCTTGCTCCGGAGGCAGAGCCAGCTGCTCCACCTCTGGAGCAAGGCCCAATGGCTGTGCAGATGCACTGCACATGTCCGAAGTCTCGGACAAGCGCAGTGTGTCCCTCTGCGGGGCCATTTGGCCTCGCTAGGAAGGCGAATCGGCAAGTGCTGCTCCGCCTCTCTAGCGAGGCCAAATGGCCCCACAGAGGCGCAGACCTCCTCCTTGGAGAGGAGGGAGTATAAGACTGCACAGGCGCCAAGGCTGGCGCTTGCGCAGTGCATCTTCTGATGCCAACTGGTGCCAGAAGACGCACTGCGCATGCGACAACCCTGGCACATGCGCAGTGTGTCTTGTGGCGCCAGTTGGCGTCAGAAGATGCACTGCGCATGCGCCAAGGTTGGGGCATGCGCAGTCAGTGGTGGGCTGCGAACCGGTTGTTAACCGTTTTGCAGCCCACCACTGATTAGGAGGCTGCAATCAAACACACTTTCCTGGGAGTAAGACCTATTTAACACAATGCGGCTTTCTTCTGGGTAGACTTAGTTAGGAGGCTGCAATCAAAGATACTTTCCAAGTGTCTCCCCACTTTCCCCTTCTCTTCATTCTCTTCCTTCTCTCTCCCCTGCTCCCTTCTGGCTAGCCCTGAGCTGCTTCCCTCTTCTCTCTGCTCTTCTCTCCCTCTGCCCAGCGGACGCCCGGCCACAGGAGGAACAGCGCAGAAGTGTTGCTTTCGCTATGGGCAGGAGCGCTAGTCATCCCTGACGCTTTTTCAAAGGGCTGCCGGCCAGCTGCCTGCCCCAACTGCCAATGAGTGTGCTTGTTAAGTGAAGCAACACTTGTTATGTGAGGCAAATCCTAGAGAAAGTTTTGCTTGTTATGTGGATCACTTGTTAAGAGAGGCACATGTTAAGCAAGGTACCACTGTACATTAATCTTATTAACTGGTGAACTGTATACATCAGGATGATCATTGCAAACATTAACAGATGTCCACTGAGGTCAGCTCTGTTCCTACAAGTCACATATGCTTACTAACAATACTGTACATGACATTATTACATGATCTGCCTAGGGATATTATGGCTGCCAAATGAGATTTTTGCTATTTGTTAAACTGGATGAGGATTGAAGACTTGAAGTGAAAGATCCTGGAACAGATACTTAAGCATAATGTCTCTGTGTGCTTAGAAAATAATGGGGTGTTTCTTGGAGCCAGCATGAATATTTCAAGAGAAGGTTCAACCAATTGAACCTCATCTTCTTTTTTGAATGGAGTTGATTTAGTAAAATTGAAATTCTACAAGAAATTAGATTTAGACTAGACATGTGGACAACTCACCTAATTATAAGAGATGTCCTGTAAGATGTCCATATTCTCCCTGGTGCAGAAATGGCTTTCCTCTTGTTGGAGGTTACTGTGGTCCCAACACAGGGTGGGAGAATGTCCCAGTTTCCCAGGACATGTCCTGGATTTAAACCACGTGTCCTGGAAAAAAGTCAATATCCTGGTTACTTGTAATCAGGCAGCATATGACATTCTTACAATTATGGCAGCAATCCTAACCTCTACATAGGCCAGCCTAAGTCCTGGCATAAGTCCTGTGCTGACCTGGGGGTATCACAAAAGTTCAATAAGACACTTCTGCCCTTTCCTAGGTGGGTTAGGCCAATGCACAGGCATACACTGACCTCCCCATACCATCATGGAAACATAGGCCAGGTGAGTTAGGCCAGCCTAAATTTCTTAGACTTGTGCCCTATATGTAATAGTTTCAATTTAATAATTAATAATGCAGTGTTTAAGCACTGTGATGCTGGGCCTGGGCAATGAAGAGGTGGGGGAAGCATTCTGGGGCAAGGGAGGCAGGAAGGAGGTATGGTGGGAAATGGAGCAGGTTGAGAGGGAGATCAACCAGTAGATAAACCAGATTTAGAACCCTGTGTCAGGCCTTACAGCTTGACACGAGGCATGGTGATTCCGCACCGACTCCAGAACTGCCACAGAATCAAGAACCTGTTAATGTGGTGCTACTTCTTTTTCTGGGAAGAAGAGGACAAATGTCCCCTTCTTCTGAGAATCCACTACAGGCTGCCCAGTATGCTGTGCGGCACACATTTTGGCACATTGTGGCAGCTGTTTTGAAGCTGTGGTAGCCCTGTGCACCAGGTTGCTCTGGATTGGGCTTCCTGCCACCTGTTTGGTTTGGGTCCTGCCCTGTCCTATGAACACTTCCCATGTTTGCTCAGATCCCCTTCCCTGAAAAAGCGAACCCTTTTCGCAGCAGGGCAGTGAATAGAAGCAGCACTTTCATGGGTGTGCTGTAGGAATGTGGGGAGAGACATTTATTTTTAGGACCATTACTAATTATCAAAACCTATGTGGTACCTTGACAGTTTTAGTGCCTTGTTAGTGTGCCATGAGATAAAAAAGACTGAAAATTGCTGGATTGGGTGTGTGTTTTCTGTATTAGAAAGCCCCATCGAATACTGATAATGTGTGGGAAACATAGAGGTGCATAGGAAACAGGTCTAAACCATTTATTGTGCAATCCTAAGCATGTCTACTCAGTTGTAAGTCCCATTGTGTTCAATAGGACTTACTCCTGGGAAAATGTGGTTAGGATTGCAGCCTTCAGGTTTGTTTTTTAAATCTCTGTGGTGCAGTCATTGAGCCCCACCTTGATCTAGTAACCATCACAAAGGGCTCTTAGGTTCTCCAATGAACTAAGTTTTTCCAAATATATATTTCTCCAATGAAATATATATTTGTTCTTAAATAATTTAAACAATAACATCTGTTAATGTGAATATAACTAAGCTCACAGAAGATAAAGGAAAGTCACTTAAGAAGGTTGAATAAGTCATATGTTAAAAGCTACCAAAATTGCGTATGGTAGCTTTTGTACTCTGTGGAAGTTATAATAAAGTCACAATAAATTAAGAATTATTAATCATTAATCAATCATCCTGAAATGGCAATCAGACGTTTGTGGCCTGAATGACAGCCCTGTACTTTACTCGGTGTTTTTTACTCTACTAATAAAACCTGGAACGCCATAAAATATGTCAGTCTAGTATGCTACAACAGTACAATAAATATGCAAATACTCCACGCTTCAATACTTTGTGATATATGATAAAACAAATGCTAATCTATCAGACTTTGTAATTACAACATCCAACCTATTAAGGAATACATCAGAACACGGCTAATATAAAAATAATTGCCTCGGTGGAGCAAATTTCATATCGCTGATATGCTGTTTGTTTGTTTTCCCTTTTTAATGAAAATTATGGTCAAAACAGTGCAGGATGTGATTGCGATGCGGAGGTGTCTAGGCTGAAGAATAATCTCGGCAATTAAGTACAATTTTGTAAACTTCTGAAGAGAAATTACCCTTCAGATGATTGCATTTTAAGGGAAGCGGGCGGCTTATTACACCTTCCGAGTAGTATTTTCAAACAATTAAACGGTAAGAAATTAATAGCTTTACAGTCAGTTGGCAATTGTTGGCTAACAAATCAAAACATTGTGCTGGTTTCTAAAGAACCACCGAACGAACGCTCAGACGGAAGCTGATCAGAGTTCAGAATGTAATATAAAGTTTTCTCCAGTTTTGACGTGGGATTAAAAAGAGTCCCAAATTAAAAGTATGCTACGCGGCACACTTCAAAGGATTCTGCCTATCTTAATTTAAGACACCCAAATGAAAACGAGCCTGCAATTTTGTTTTGACATTTCATCCGTCTCGAATAAAAATGTGTTATCATGACCCCAGGTTGTACTTGGCTCACTCCAATTATTCAGAATGGCAATTTTAGTTTTTTTTTTAATCGTCTCATTCCCTCTCTATCTCTCATGTATTCTTTCTTTGGCATCCCATTCCAGCATTAGCCTAAAAATGGTTTATTTAGGAAATGATGGTACTTGATGATCGTCCTGTCTCTCAGGACAGATTATGGCTTAACTCTGACGGTGCAGATGACGTGTATTTAACAATCCTGAAAGTATGGGTTTTTTTTTTTTTAAAAACACTCTTAATGCTTTAGGAATTTGAACAGCTGTTTAGGTTTCTAAAGAAACCTGCTTAGGCATTTTCAAGGTTTTTGGAGGTTGATGTGCTCTCTAAGAAAACTTTATTACATATAGTACTTGGTATTTCTGAGTGTTTGTGTATACTACTGCATATATGGCTGCAATCCTAAACACATTTTCCTGAGAGTAAGTCCCATAGAATAGAATGGGAGTTACTTCTGAGTAGACATGCTTAGGATTGCACTCTGTGTTACTGTATATCTGTATCCCCTGCTTTCCAAAGGTTCACTTTCTGACAATCGACTCTTTCAACAACTTTCAATTATACCCCAAACCAGTGCTTTTTCTAGAAATAAAGATGTGGATATTCACCAGGAAGATGTTACTTGTAATCATAGGCATGTCTACTTGGGGGGGGGGGGCACAGAGGTGCTGGTTCTCACCACAGAGGTGCCTGGTACTCAGTACCAGTGAGTACCCCCAGAACTCATTCACTCAATGCATGTTCCGTTCTTTCAATCTATCTGGTGCTCTATAGGCCAAACTTGCCCTCTCCCATGTTGTAGCTGCTGGTCTAATCCCATTCCCAAAGGAATTAATGAGAATCCATTTGTAGAAAATTTTTGGGTTGCAGCAGGAATCTCTAAGATAAAAGATGCATTTGCAATTTGCTACCTAAAAAAGCATCAGAAGCAACATTTATAAACAAAAAAAATTGGGTTCCACTTTTTGGATCGTGCTCTGGTCCCTAACCCATCCAATAAGTGGTGGATGCCTGTATTCATACTACTTTTACATGTCAACCTATACCTGAGATGTTTGCTTGTTTGTTTATGGGACATATACCCCCTTTCCCTTGCCAACACATATGTCCAAGGCAGCTTACAAAGCTTTAGTTCCTTCCCTCCTGCTATACTCACAACAAACCTGTGAGGTAGATGGGACTCACTGAAGGTCACTCAGGAAGCTTCATGGCCAACGAGGGATTCAAACCTGGATCTTCTAGGTCTCAGTCCAACTCCCCAACCACCACACTATCCTTGCTCTCGAATAATGGAAATATAGAATTGTATAGAAATATTCTGTAATAACAGTAGGAAGAATAACCACAATGGGGGAAAATGTTTGCCTGAAAAATGGGACCTCAAACTGTGCTTAATCTCTGTATCACTCTCTGCTGTCATAAGTCCATGTTCAAGGATGGTGATAACAAAAAAGCTCGGAGTCTTCTGTCATGCGCATCTATTGCAGGGATACAGGGATAAAAATGTAGTTGCCACATCCAAGACAATAACAGTAATTCCCTATGCTCATCACAGAGACACACAGAGCTCATTATCTTTTGTATATTATTGCCAAAACAAGTGCTCGGTTATTTACTGCACTTGTGCAATGCAGATTATTTACCTGTAAGAAATCATTTGAAAACAGTTTTGCAAACCAGAGAGAAAATAGCTTTGCTTCTCTATAAAATGCACTCCTTTGCACCATACATCTCATCTTATTTGTTGTCATTTTATAAAAGACAAATGCAAAGATACCTTAAGCTCCCTTGTGTATTGTATTTCCAAAAATCTAGTCCTTTTAAAGGAACTACAGTATGCATTATAACTATAACTGACTATAACTATAGTTATAACTGACTAATCAATAGTTTATAACTGACTAATCAATAGTTATTTCTTGCATTTTTATATGACAGCACAAGAAATATAAGGTAATTCACCAGTCAGTGCCTAGTCACCTTAATCAGAGTGTACAACACTACATAAGGTGGTTATCATGTCCTTCCTTGAGTTGAATCATGTTAATAGGTCCTAAAGTGTATGAATAGGTCAGTATATGATACAGTGGTACATATATGCCTTTAATTTCCCAACATAATTTTGCTTAACTGCCGTGCTCCATACTTTCCTATTGCTCCACTGTATGATTCTATATAATTTCTCAGTGTTTTACCATCTCTTTGGTCATGAGTTTAATATCTGCTACATAGGGGACCCAGTGTGATCCGGCAGACAATAAGTTGGACCTAGGACACAATCCAAACCAGCGCTTAAGGCTGCAATCCTGAACACACTTTCCTGGGAGTAGGAATGGGGCTTACTTCTGAGTACACATGGTTAGGATTGTGCTCTCTGCCTGCTTAAGGCACTTGTACCATCTTCCAGAAGTTGCAAACTTGCCATAAAGCATACTTGGATCTGTACCAGTGATTTCATTGTCACAGATCTGAGTAGGCTCATTGCAGTGGCTGCTATGTGACATAACTAAGGGGAAATGGAACTCCTGACTCCAAGTTGTGCATGATCCATCTCTAACCCAGTTGGCCTGCCTATTTCAGTGCAGGTTGCCCATCGTGATAAAAGTCCCACCTTCAGCCCCACTTCACTGTCACTCACTTGGGATTGTATTGAAGATGAAAGCCATCATTGGGGAAAAATACAATTTGTTGTAGTAACTCAATAATGTTAACAGATAGTAAAACTGGAGTAGTAAATATGATGTACAATTCCAGTGATCACATAGATGAAGTGTATCATAAAGTTAATGCTGTTCTAGCTGCCATAAACTAAAAGCAGCCCCATGGTTTTTGAAGAAGATTTTCCGACATGACATTTGGAGGTGGTTAGAGATGGCTCAGGTATTAATGTTATGGCTCCCAGGTGGGTTGTTGTAAATATCTGCTAATATGGCATGTGCATGCTACATATTGGTATACATCAGATCATTAAGCCTCAGGCTTGATCCATGTAACATACACCTTGAATTGGTTTGTAATATTATTGACAATGCACTCTTAGAATGTACAAGACCTCAGCCTCACAAACCTCATACCAGCATCTCCAGGTGACTGAGTAACCCTATACAAGGAGCTCCTTGTACTTTAGTTCCCCTGATGTGCTTATCACATGCAGAGCATGAGGCTTGATGTATGTATGCCACACAATGCGCAGAGCATTTTTGAAGTGGCAGAATGGACTGCATCACTGTAGAGTTTCAGGAAGGGTTCAGAGTTCATGTGCTAATTTTGAACCTCCTCCAGGTATTAAAAACTCTGCAAATGAAAAGAAAAAGAAAGCTTAAGGAAAGTTCTACAGGAAAATCACAGATAATTTCAGACCAGCATCTCATGATAGTACTTTTCTAGCCGTAAATAAGTGTTCTCATAGAGGCTCATTCAACGGTGTGATCTTCCAGTTAATTCTGATGTAGTACAGATGATTATACCACCTTTAATACTGCCTTCCTTCTTTTATTCTGCTGTATACTGTAGTCAAGGCCTACATTAATGGGAGCATTCCGTTTTCCCAAGGATCATCCCGTGTGCTTGTCCTCCTTTCATGTGAGACTGTGAAGCACCTATAGGACATCTAACCCTACAATCCAGAGTAACTACAGGAAGACGTAAGAGGCACTTACTCTGGATTGCTCTATGCATTTCCCATAAGTTTCCCATAGGTGGCACCCAGAGGCATAATGAGGGTGTAGTGCTGGATGCAGTCTGCCATGGGTGACAGTGCGACAGGGGCACCACTGACACTTCTCTTGTGCCCCCCCCCCAGTTGCCCCCTCATATATATTCATTCATGAATATTCATTTACACACACATATATGTGTGTGTATAAATATATTAGTGCAAAAGTCTAGTCCTTTGCAGAGATCTCTCTTGCCACAAGCAGGGGGTTGGACTAGATGACCTCCTAGGACACCTTCTAACTGTTTTGATAGATGTGAAATTTCAGTCCTTGTCATGGGTGAAATTTTGCCTAGGTACGCCTCTGTTGGCACTGTAACTACATCTGTGTAAAAGGTCCCATCGTTACTCTGGTTTGTAGCCACGCACACCTTCCTTCCTCTTTACAGCACTGTTTATTATTTTGTGATTGACAGCCATTCTATCTAAGTGTGCACTGCATTTTGAGCCTGCTTCTTGTCTATTAAATTTATCTGTATCCTATAGTGCAGAACTCGACTTTCAAGGACTGTATCCCCTGCACTGTTGTTGATATTTGGCAAAATCCAGAGTATCTACAGGGAGTCCTTGCTCCGGTGTAAGAACAACTTACTCTGGATTCCAAAATGAATTTCCCATAGGTTTTCACTGGGTGGTGCAGTAATTACGGGTGCACATAAAGTCTCTTACGTGCACCCATAGTTACTCTGGATTTGGGGGATTTTCTTATATGAGATGATGGAGACATTCATGTTTCAGTTTCTGTCACCTCCTAGCACATAACACAAGAGTTCCTTTAATAAAACAGTGGCCATAGATTTTTTTTGGCTCTACTGTTTGCACATTGCATATTATATTGTGGTATTAACCAATATTATTAACCTCTAAAGAAGTTCATTTTGAAGAATTATGATCTCCCATATTGGAGGTATTTAACTGCCTCTTAAAACTGGTATTAAGGTAAAGAAAATTAATGATACAATGTTAAAATGAGATACCATCATATCTACTATTGAAGATCAGCAAAATGTTATCCTAATTTCTTGCATGGATGGATGCCAAAACCAATTAGGGGCTCTCCTGTATGTTCTCTGAGATAACAATATTATACAATAAAGGTCACACAGGATTGTATGTGTTGGTTTATGTTATAGGTGGCTAATTACAATGAGCTAATAAGGTAGGAAATGCTTTCTGGAAACAGAGCCCTTAGGCCAGGGGTATTTCAACTGAAAAACAGACAAACCTTCACACTGTCGATTCAGATAAAAACAGGTTTCAGTTGAATAGATCTGCTGGATTAGGGTTGCCATAATTCTTTTGGGACAGGATCCTCTGTCTCATTTGCCAGTATGTAGACACAACCCCCCAAAATCAGGGGGACTATCCCTGTTTTTGGTACATATGGCAAAAACAGGGACTATCCCTGTTTTTGGTACATATGGCAACCCTATGCTGGATAGATTAAGCAATGTTGTTCTACTATCATTGGTGAAAGGAGGCATTCGGGTAGCCAGAGTAACCTCATTGGGGCTACTATAGCCCTTCTACGGAGGAAATGAGTCTCTCCTTCCCTGTGGTAGAGCAGTAGCAGCCCTAAAACTTGTGCTGGATCCAGGACAGACATGCCAGCCTGTCTGTCCCAGCACAAGTTAAGATTGCGCTGTCAAATCTGATAAAAAACTAGAACATAATCAGTGGTGGGCTCCAGGGGATTCTCACAGGTTCTGCAGAACCCTTTGCTAATGAGCGCCTGGTTCTGAGAACCAGTTACTAATGGGACATAGAACCTGTTGTTAATTTAGGTTATTAGACATAGAACCTGTTGTTAATTTATTTGAATCCCATCACTGAACATTATCAAACTGCACTGGTGCATTTGTTATTATGGGCACAATCCAGAGTAACTATGGAGAGTCCTTGCTCCGGTGTAAGAACAATTTGCTCTGGATTGCAATATGAATTTCCCATAGGTTTTCACCAGGTGGTGCAGTAACTATGGGTGCACGTAATGTCTCTTGCGTGCTCACATTGTTACTCTGGATTGTAGGGTATGTCTTTTATTGCGCGCAGGAATAGCTTTCACGCTGTGGATCTCCTCAACTAGTCTCTTCTCCAACAATCTTTCTGTACAAAGAGCAACAGACCACATAAGTCAACCCAGTTTTCCATTTCCAACCAGCTGTCCTAGACCTGAATGCTATACAGACTGTGCACAAGCCTGTGGAGAATGCATCATGTGTCCATGCACTCAGCAACTTGCACACAGACTTCAGGGACTCTCAAAGTTCTTGGGAATGTGAGGCATCCCTGTTTACTGTAATTGAAATTTGACTCTGACATTGAAGGGTGACTTGCCTTCTACCATGTGAGAAACTAGTTAATTAAAGGATGAGGGATAGTTTACAAATAACTCCTGATGTGTGTTTTAATGGCCCTCTCAAAGTGCTTCTGGCATTAATATTTATAGACCTAAGACTATCTTTTTCCATGTGTACCCAAATGGCTGTGGTCCCGATCTATGGATATCTGAGGTGAGACAGGTGGACAATTGGGATAGGTACATTTGACTAGTGAGCCAAGATCGTGTAGTGGGTAGGAAGCTGGACTGAGATCTAGGTTCAAAACCTCCCTTACCCTGCAATCCAGAGTAACTACGGGAGCACATAAGAAACATTACGTGTACCCATAGTTACTGCACCACCTAGTGAAAACCTATGGGAAATTCATATTGCAATCCAGAGTACGTTGTTCTTACACCAGAGCAAGGACTCCCCGTAGTTACTTTGGATTTTGCCCTTACCAGAGTAAGGTCCAGAGTAACCACGGGAGCACGTAAGAGATATTATGTATACCCATAGTTACCTCACCACCTAGTGAAAACCTATGGGAGATTCATTTTGCAATCCAGAGCAAATTGTTCTTACACCAGAGCATTTCCCCGTAGTTATTCTGGATTGCACCCTTTGTTATGAATCTTCCTCAGTAACCTGGGGCCAGTCACTCACTCTTTTATATTGCAGGCTTCATCATCATCATCCTCACGAACATCAAAAATAATATTTATGTATCACTTCTCAACAAAATGTTCACAAAGCAGTTTACAGACACAAACAATTAAATACTTCCTTGTCTTCACAGGGCTGAAAGCTGAAAAAAGGTGCAGGAATCAAGTAAGTTTTGGAAGCTCTAAGAAACACTATTTCCTCTCAGTATTGAGTATTATACATAACATCTCCTGAAACAGATGATTTTGTTTTTCTGAACAAAAGACTCTTTGTGTATTGGTTTTACAATAATTCAGATTCTACATCCATAGAAAATTGAATTTAAATATCATTGAATTTCAAACTGTCAGAAATGCCTTTCATGTTGCTTCCTGAGAGCATTATCAGAGCAGCATAAAAGTGTGGAAAGTATCTGGGATAAGACCTCTTTCACCAGTGGAATATATTTATCTCAGATCCTGGTTGGTTATAGGGTTAGCGGATGACACGTCCTTCATTTTCTTTTTTTATTGTAATTAGGTTCTGATTTGAAGATAATATGTTCAAAAATGTTATTGATACCTGTGGCATTGTATAAATATCTTTAATCTGAAGAAAATCACCTTGCAAATCTAAGTTCTGTTTACCACAACAAGAAATGTGAGCAGATAAGTGTCTGAGCATTTCTACCTGAGTTGCAATTCTTTAATTGCTTTTATAATAAAGAAAAAAAGGTTTTCATAGAGTAGACCTAATAACAGAGAGGCAATTTTTAAACACATACTTATAGCTAAATAAAAATGTTCTTCCGACTCATTGTGTTCATTCAAATCTATCTGTGGGAATATGGCTGCAATCCTAACCGCACCTTCCTGGGAGCAAGACCCAATGAACACAATGGGGCTTACTTCTGAGTAGACATGGTAAGGATTGTGCTCCTTTCATTCATGGGAGTTCTGTTCTCAGACTCTCCCCCGCCCTCTCCGGATAATGAAATCCATGGTTTAGGGCCAGCTGTGGCTCCAACCATGATAGGAGCCAGTTAGAGCCTCAGAGAGTCTGCATGCCTCTGAAAAAACAAGAAGTCACTGGAAAAAAGGCTGTGGGAGGCATTCTGAGCATCATAGAGGCCATGCGTAGTGGTGTGCTGCCTCTCCAAAGCTCAGAAAACCTATCAGATACAATCCACATGACCTTTTGGTTGCATCTAGGAGAACTTCACCAGGGCAATCCGTGGATTTGGAACCCATGGCGAGTCAAATCCATGGATGGCAAATCCACGGATCCCCCACCTCTATATGTATGGCAGCACAATTCTATGCATGTGTACTTAGTAGTAAGTAAGTAGCGTACAGTAGTAAGTACTGTGTGTACTTAGGGCGCAATCCAGAGTAACTATGGAGAGTCCTTGCTCCGATGTAGGAGCAATTTACTCTGGATTGCAATACGAATTTCCCATAGGTTTTCACTACATGGTGCCTTAACTACATCAACATAAATGTCTCTTATGTTCTCCAGTAGTTACTCTGGATTGTAGGGTTAGTAAGTATAAGTAGTATGTAGTAGTAGTATGTAAGTATTATAAGTAGTAAGTAAGTAGTAAGTACTTACTAAGTATTAAGTAAGTATAGTATCTCAGTATGATTTACTCCCATGTGAGTGTTTTAGGTTACAGCCAGGGTAACCATATACAGTGGAGGACAGAATATCTGTACATTTAACTACTACATGGGAGGAATTTAGGGAGGTTCAGCTCAACATGGAAGAGTTTAAAAAGCTACACCTGCCACTCTGTCCTCCTTTCTATAGTGTCATCCCAGATACTTACCTTCCTATAGCACAAATGTTGTTGTAAATTTTCAAGTTTCTTTCACTTGTATGATGACATGAACATCAACGCACAAGAGGTTTTGCTAGTTTTATCAACACAATAACACAACAAGTGGAGGCCCCGCTGAAGTCATCCAAAGAGTTTCACTGCTGAACAGAGGTTAGAATCAAGGGCTTCTTAGTCCAGAGTTCATATAGGAATTTCCAGTATACCAGCAGGAGGAACCAGTAAGACAAGGGTGCAAACTCATATTAATGGGGTGGTATCAAGTTGATCAGAGTCACTACAATCAGTGGGAGCCAATGTGGCTGATCAGATTTACAGGTCTAGGAACACATACAAATAAACAGGTTAGTTTTCTGGTCTTCAGCATGCATGATGAACTGATACTTGATCTTATGCGCAGGAAGCAGTGTGTCAAGGGCATCTGACACTTGTGTATAATTAACAGACGTACATGCCCTGCCCTGCTCCCATGCCCAGGTATAGCAAATCGGGCAGTCTTAAACAAGGGAAGGGAAGGGAGCTGACACACATCAGTCAAAAGGTATCTTGGGATCCCACATCACAAGAAGGTACATGGCCTAACATTAGGGTTAGGGGCATGCTGCCTCATAGGGGCAGACCAGCAACTTTAAAAAAGGGTATAAAACTCTGGGTCAGCCTCCATTCTCAGTTTGTGGGGCCTCTGCAGGCCTCAGAATACCCTCTGGACCCAACCAGAGCTCAGCTCGGCTGCTATTGCATTTGGGGAGTTCAGGGGCATCCTGGAGAGTATCAGCATCTGCAGATTTCAAAATCCACAGATGTCAAAACCATGGATAATGTGGTTTTGACATCCACATTATTTGTGGTTTTGATTAATGTGATTTTGATTATCCACATTAACCATGGATAATGTGGATAATCCATCTATAGTTGATTCCATTTTCTAAACTACTGTATTTACTCAAATCTAATGCTCACCTTTTCCAGCCAAATTTAGGGCGCAATCCAGAGTAACTACGGGGAGTCCTTGCTCCGGTGCAAGAACAATTTGCTCTGGATTGCAATATAAATTTCCCATAGGTTTTCACTAAGTGGTGCAGTAACTACGGGTACACGTAATGTCTCTTACGTGCTCCTGTAGTTACTCTGGATTGTAGGGTTAGTCTTCAAAATCAGGGTGCGCGTTAGATTTGATGATTAGATTCGAGTTGATGTAGTATTTGGATTATAAGTATAGGCTGCACATTAGATTCGATGGCCCATTAGATTCAAGTAACTGTAGTATCTGGTTAAGGTTAGCCTCTTTTGCCTCTATGTTTCATCCTACCCACCTCCCATTATCCAGGCCCTTCAACCACATCCTAATAAGTACCTATGGCATCTGGTAAACCTCAATGCATGTTGTCCTAACCAACTTCCCAGCACTGAAGTAAAGGCAAGGCAACTCCCTGTTAAGGGAACAAACATTATATTACCTTGAGGTAGTCTCTGCAACTTTTCCCCCAACCATTGACACATGCTCCATTGACACAGCTGTGATAGTGTGGGAAAGTTGATTCGGATGTGGGCCTAAACGTTGTTTAGTGTTCTTCCCTATGAAGAGTTAACAGTGCAAGGGAAAAGCACATTGAAATAAAAGCAGCAGACTTGAGCTTGTGATTGGCTTTCCTCTAATAAAATAATAATTCAGCAAGACATTTTACAATGACATTTTGCTTTATGGATAGCATTGCCTTGGGAAAATCCCTTTTAACTGATCAACAATAGTACAATCTGTCTATGAAGAGACTCTGACTTTATTAAACATTTACTACTTTTAACTCCAATTGCATTGTTTTTCTTCTGAGCTATGGGCGATCCTATAAAAAAATGAAAAAAGCTGGAGGCTAATTTGCTCCCTAAGTAATTTATTGTTCCTCGAAAATATTTCAACTAGGATGTTAACTTAGTGACAAGGCACAACAATGAAATTTAATTCTTTCCTTTGATCTTTGTATCACAAACATGTAAGACACAAGAGTCACACAGTTTTGAAGGGGGTTGCATTATAATTGCCTTGTTTTCTATTATTGCTAACATGCATGAGTGGCATAGTTAGAGGGGATGCAAAGCAGAAAGTATGGCAGGGAGTCTTGTTGTGGTGTGCAAGTGGCCCCTCTCCATTGGAAACATTCCTGGTGGTGGGAGCAAAATGGGGCAAATGCCACTGCCGGGTATGGGTCTCAGGGAGAGGCCACTTGCACACCGCAGCCAGGCTCCCTGCAAAACTTAGTGCTTTGCACCCCTTCTAGCTATGCCACTGACACGGACTGCCAAATTATTCCACCTAATGATGATATTGATTCTTGTACAGAAAAAAAATACTGGGTAGAAAATGGGCAGAGAAACTAGAAAGCCACTCTGTCTATCTTAATACCAGCACTTTTAGCTAAACCCATAATCCACAGCACTGCCATACAGGATCTCCATGAAAACATTCTTCAGCCCTACCAGGTATTCATCAAATAACACTGTAAAGCTTTTCCATTCAAAAAAGGTTCAGATGCATACCCCAGTGGTGCAAGTGGTTAAGATACTGTGCCTGTTAACCAGTAGGCCAGGGTTCGAGACCCTGGTCCCCACAAGACAGGGTGAGCTCCTGTCCTTAGCCCAGCTCTGTGTTGCAGCTGGAACCAATCATATTGGCCCTGCCATTCCATTGGACTACTTCAGTGGCATGGAGGGGGGATTTGCTGCTTGGATAACAGTCCATGTTAATCTACTAATCTATTAATCTATTAATCTACTATTAATCTATTAATACTCCATATTAATCTACCCAGGTTCATGCTTCACATACAATGTCGAGCACGATACCATAGCCTTTCGAGACTGATGGATGCCAATACTAATACTTACAAACCCTACTTACGAACATTCAACCTACAAACTTTCATAGGTAAAAACAAACCTTTGGGACTTTGTAAGTCTGGAATTTCCTGTATATAGACTAAGAATTAGAGCAATAGATCCCAAACTTTGGAGCATGATCAACCAGAGGCCCATGACCCCATTTTTTGATGGATTACGAAACTGAAAAGCTGATAAAGAAAATGTATTGAGCCTAATTAAAACCAAAATGGAGCCATACAGGTGTTCACTAATGAGTAGGCAAATGTGTTTCAATCCACTTCTAAAGGCAGGCCAAACGGAATGCAGTGCCATCAGAATGGTCCCAATTCAAGAAGGCCCCAACAAACTCTCAAGAAGGCAGTCCTCTCACTGTCTGAACCCTATTGAACCCTATGGAAATCGAAAGTGAGGCTGCAGTCCTAAAGACACTTTCTTGGGGTTAAGACCCACTAAACACAATAGGGCTTACTTTTGAGTAGACATGGTTAGGATTGTGCTGTATGTCACCTATATGTGTATGTGTGTTTATTTGCTGGTAACTATTTTTTACATATTCGCTTATTTTAAAAATTAATCCCACTCACATGTATATAAAGAAACATGCTCCAATAATTACAAAAATGAAATACGAGAAAAGCAAATTCATTGTCAGGTAAAGTAAAAAAGTATGCGGTGAAAAGCACTGTAGACAGACAGACAGACAGACAGACAGACAGCTCAGACGGATGGACGGACGGACGGACGGATAATTGGAATCTCATAAGTTTTTTTCTGTCGTATCCTGTTTTTCTCAGGTTTTGTAGCCACAAAGGTACAGAGGTACAGCCTCATCACTGGGAAAGTCTTCCAAAAGTCTCCCTACCGTTTCATAAATGACTTTGTACTGTGAGGTTTTCTGTCTCTCTGTAGGGTCTGTTAAAGGAAATCTCTCCAATTTGCTCTGAGTATGTCCAATTCTCAGAATTAATGGCTTCAAAAAAAGACTTTAATTTACCCAGCGCTGAGAGCTCTCCACATACAAATCTCCAATTTTCCACAGGGTCTCGGGAAATGCCACCTCTCTGACACCATTAATCTTCTATTAAAAATAAGACCTGCTATGATTTCGGTGCCTGTTCAAATTGCCATATAATTTTCATTCTTCCTAAGATGCTACACGAATTACCCGTTTGTGTTACCCGGTCGTATTTTTAGGCCTGTTTTTATTGGTGCATTGAAATCTGCTTCGCTAAATCACCAGTAGATCATGGAATAGTCTTGTACGACACTTTTTTTAAAAATGTGGAAAACAGGGATGGCTCTGAATAGCTGATAGACCTTTTGAGGCAAATAGTGAGATTCTAGAAGATGTGGATTCTGCCAGAACTGCTGTGTGAACTACAAGAATGAGCAAAAGTGACACTTTCTCACTCACTGAGTACTATGATCTACACATTAAAACACTGTCAATGATTGCATTCTTCTACATCTGAGCAGCAGGATGATCATATGACCAAATTTTTCTGGTTTTGTCCTCTTTTTCGTGTACTGTCCGGGTGTCCTCCAAAAGGGCTTCATTGTCGTCCTTTTTGGCTTCATTTTGGAACTTTGCAACAGTGTGCAGTACCCCATCGTGTCATATGTCATTGGATTCACATTGAAAAGCAGAATCCAATGCAAAAACCAGTTTTGAAATATCTCCTTCCTATCAAATGTTAAGGCCAAAAAACTAAATCTAAAAAATATGCATCGAGCCCTATGGGAAAATGAACGTGCCCAATATTGTGGCTTTACTCATAAGTAGACAAACGTGCCATTGTCTGCCAGAAAGGCCAGGCTGAGAGGGATCTAAGACCTTGTCCTCCTTTTGAAGTTCGGGCATCTGGTCACCCTGCTGAGCAAGGATTAATACAGGACATTCACAAATACCAGGAAGTGTGTAATATTGTTGGAATAAGTGTCCATAAACTCAAGGGTCATAAGATTTATTGACAAAGAACAAACACAAAAAATTAGATGCTTGCTCATGATTCAAGAAAAATGCAGTAAATCTTAACTGGTGTGGCTGTGTGTTCAGATAATGTGCTGTGAGCATTTTGTGCTGGTATTTGTTACACTGATACAAAAAAGGGAACGATTTGGAGAGGAGGGTGGGTTGGGAGTGCGCTATGCTTCGTTGCTTCCCCAAGAGTCACTATGAGCACAATCATAACCATGTCCACTCAGAAGCAAGCCCCATTGTGTTCAATGGGCCTTACTCCCAGGAAAGTATGTTTAGGATTGCAGGATATTCCAGAATGCGTTGCTATACTGGCAAAATGAGGCAGATCTGTCAAGAATGGTGCCATTTGAAATAGGGGCATATAGAGTTTATGATTAAAGCTAATAATAATAAAATAATTCACCAAACCTATCATGCAAAGAAAAATTGGGATGTGTCAACACTTGCTTTCTCCTCCAATTTAGGATACTGCACTAACTGGGATCGCAGGTTACACAGCCCTTGACCAAATTTGTGTGCAGAACCCACAATACCTTGTCTGGTGTACTGGTCATCTGCTCTTTTGATCAGGGTGACCAGATGCCAAACGCAAAATCCCCGAACAGCAAGGCCAAAATTCCTGATCGAAGGCCAGAATTCCTACTCCCTACCCGGAAAATGTAGGACAAAATGTAGGACATGTTAAAATAAGCTAAAAACACTGGTATTGCTTTCCTGTACATAACATATAACACTATATTACTTATTTTAAATTGAAAAATGATGAACTCTCCACTCAACCTGTCCCAGTCTGGTTTTGGGGGTTGTGGAACCAATTTTGGGGGTTCCCAAAGTTTTCCAAACAACTTTGCCAAATGAGACATTCATCTTCATGTAGGTTCTGTTCAGGTTTGAATGAATTGGGGAAAAATTGGCACTTGTGTTTTGGCATTATGGAAAATAAAAGCAGATATTTATTTTTATGCCCAGACACTAAGTTTTTTGCACAGGGTGATCAAATGACAAATGCTAAATCCCTTAACCCCTAAAATCCCTAAAATTCCTATGTGCTTAAAAAATTGATGGACACTGCAAAAATGTAGGACACATGTAGGACATGTTAAAATAAAGCAGAAATACTCATATTGTTTTCTTGTACTTAATTTCAACCCTTTAAAATTGAGAACCTTGTAAAATGCATGATTCAGACCCAGATATTAAAGCAACTGTTCGTAGTAGCATAACACAAGCCAGTGACTCCAACATATGTGGTTCAGACCCAAACACACACGTGCGCACACACAAGCAAGATATCAAGCAGGGAGGGGGATAGAAAGAAGGACATCTCTGCATCAGGGAGGTGGGATCTGGAACCACCAAGAGAAATCTGCAGTGCCCCTGAGGGTGTGCGGAGTGCAAAAGCAGACTGTGGTGAGCCAGAAGGACCAGGATGTAAAGGACTGGGAAGGAGGGATTAGAGTATCCCCAGGCAGGAGTTACCTTGCAAGTCTAAAAGTGCAGCACAGCCTGAATTGTTGGCTGAGGCAGGGTTAAGAGGCACTGAAAGGCTTAAGAGCTGGAGGTTTAAGGCTAGGAAAATCTGAGCTGTGTGCATGGCTTGTAAATTCCGGAGGCAGTCTTGCGTTTCCCTACTCCCCCGGACAAGGTAATAAATACCAGAGGTGTCCGGGGAAAGCCAGACGTCTGGACAGCCTGCTTTTGATTATTTGGTAAATTGGTATTTTGGACACTGGTTTATCCTTGTGATGTCAGCATTTAGAACAACTAAGTGGAGGAGAAAGTCAGAACATGTTTTAAAATAATCATACAAGGAACACTGATGAACCTCAGAGTCTGCTAGGATATCCTGCAGACACCATTGTAAACACCCTTGGCACCCATTCTGTGTGGCTGCTCCCACTGTAAGATCCTCTGATTCTCATTAGTGACACACTGCACTGTGGCGATCAATGGTATCAGCGAGCAAAAGGAGTGGATCAAGGAAGAGGGTGAATCTGAGTTATAAACCAGTTTATAAATTGATCTCTCCAAGCCAATGCACAGGATACAAGTGGGTTCCCCATCGGCACTCCTGGGCAAGAGCAGCAGCCACAAGAATCACCCAACGACACTTGATCCAAATCCTCTCTCATCCACAGACCACTACTGAACAAGCAACCACCCAATTCTGCTGATTCCAAAGTGACCAGGATGTGGGGTGGCTACCCCTGCACCCCATCAATGCTATGGGGTCAGTGTCTCCAGTTGTGCTTTCTGAGGACACAAATAGGAAAGGTATAATCTGGCTTGGGGGGGGATGACTGTGTTTGCACCAGTTTAGGAATCACTTCTTTTGGAATTTAGCTTTTATTTGGATTGTGAAAACCAAGCAAAATTGTAGGCAAAACATTCATAAGGGAAGTATTAGGATGGTAAAACATACAACAAGGAGCATGGAAAACCAACTGGATAGTGTAACTTATTTTCTATGACTGCTTAAAATGCCACATACTGAGCAACATGCGCCGGTCATGCGCCGGCTTCCCACACCACCACAGAACAGGGAGCAGGAAGTTGTGATGACCTAAATGGCTTACGATTGCACCCTGAGACTACAATCCAGAGTAAGTACAGGATCTTTTACACCAACGTAATTACAGTGCCACCTATGGGAAAACTATGGGAAATGCGTATAGCATTCCAGAGTAAGTGCCTCTTTACGCTTTACTTACATAGTTTATCTGGATTATAGGGTAAGTCCATTAATTGTCTGTGTTGATCTGAGGAATCCCATAGAGAACAAGGCAGCCCACGAGAGTTTGCTCAAAGTTTTCTTATCTCTCCAAACCTGATTGGTCCTCACTCAGTGCCACAATATAAATGGCTTCTCCATTGGCACTCCTGGGCACCCGGAGGGACCACAAGAATCTCCTGACTCCATCTCTCCCAAATCCTCCCTCATCCACAGTTCTTTCTTGAACAAGCAAGTATCCAACTTGGTGCCATTTTGGAACCCAATTAGGACAATGACTGACCAGAGTCCAGTCCAAAGACTCCTAGAATACAAACTAGGCTTAATGGGATAAATTTTATTTTTGCAATAAGTAATAAGGAAAGAACTTCATCTCCACACTGTGAAGAGATAACAGGCATTTCTCAAACATCCATTATTTGATGCCAACCAATGCAAAGAGTACTCAGCTGTATAAGGTTTCTCTCCTGAGTGGATATTCTGATGGAGACTGAAACCATCACTATGAAAGACAGCTCTACCACACCTTACACTTACAGAGCCACGTGGGTTCTCTGGTGGCTCCTATGGCTAGTACTACAATTAAAGCTAATTCCACACGCCAGACACTTTTAGGATTTCTTCCCTGTGTGACCTCTCTGGTGGCTTGTAAGATGCCCACTCTGAGTGAATGCCTTTCTACACTCCTGGCACTTATAGGGTTTCTGCCCTGTGTGGGCTCTCTGGTGGCTTGTAAGATGCCCACTCTGAGTGAATGGCTTTCCACACTCCTGGCACTTATAGGGTTTCTGCCCTGTGTGGATTCTCAGGTGGTTCTTAAGGGGAGTGCTTGAACTGAATGCCTTTCCACACTCCTGACACTTATAGGGTTTCTCCCTTGTGTGGTTTCTCTGGTGGCTTGTAAGATTCCCACTCTGAGTGAATGCCATTCCACACTCCTGGCACTTAAAGGATTTCTCCCCTGTGTGGATTCTCAGGTGGTACTTAAGGGAAGTGCTTGAACTGAATGCCATTCCACACTCCTGGCACTTAAAGGGTTTCTCTCCTGTGTGGGTTCTGTGGTGGTATTTAAGGTGAGCACTCCAACGGAACACAATTCCACACTTCGAACACTTATAGGGTTTCTCCCCTGTGTGGATTCTCAGGTGGTTCTTAAGAGGAGTGCTTGAACTGAATGCCTTTCCACACTCCTGACACTTATAGGGTTTCTCCCCTGTGTGGGTTCTCTGGTGGCTTGTAAGATTCCCACTCTGAGTGAATGCCATTCCACACTCCTGGCACTTATAGGGTTTCTCCCCTGTGTGGGCTCTCTGGTGGCTTGTAAGATTCACACTCTGAATGAATGCCATTCCACATTCCTGGCAATTATAGGGTTTCGCCCATGTGTGGGTTCTCTGGTGTGTGTTAAGATTCCCACTCTGAGTGAATGCCATTCCACACTCCTGGCACTCATAGGGTTTCTCCCCTGTGTGGGTTCTCTGGTAGCTTTTAATACTCCCACTCTGAGTGAACATCACTCCACATTCCTTCCATTTATAGGGTTTTGTGCCAGTGTGATCTCTGTGGCGGCACTTAAGATTCCCACTTTTATTCAAGGTCTCAGTATATTCTTGGCACTTATAGGGTTTGTCCCTCTTGTGGGTTCTTTCATGAAATAGAATGCTTTTCCTGGCACTGAAGCACTTTCCACACCGTTGGCATTTATAATGTTTCCCCTTTCTGTGGTTTCTCTGAGGGGTCTGAAGTGCAGTTCTCCGAATGAAGGTCTTTCCACACTCTTGGCCTGTAAGCACCCTCGACACTGTGTTTGTTATTTGCTGTGGAAAATCCCAAGCCTTTCTTTCCATCTGGTCCCAAATGGATTCTGCAGAAATCAAAAATGAAATGCTGTCAGGAACCAAGGTAGAAATTGCAACCAATTGGGAAACTGTGATGTCCATGACCCACATGCCTCTGAATCATTAAGAGAGCAGAGCATCTCATGGGGATCTGTGGATCATGGCTTTGGTTCTCCTGACTTCCCTCTTCCTGCTTATCATTAAAAGGATCTAGACCAGGCAGTTATCTAGACCAGGCATGTTACCTTTGGAAATCCACTAAGGTCCTGCCATTTCATTCTCCACCAATCTCTTCACATGGATGTTTTAAGACATGTGTATAGCACATGTACACATTCCCAAAGCATACACGCATTGGGCACCTTCCTATCTTTGATTGTGATGCACACTCACCTGCAAACTGTCATCATAAGAAAATGAGATGGGTCTTTAATCAGAGCCTATCCAGCTCCAACAAACTAGGTTTTGTTTTTTTTTCACTGGGCATGCAATCCTAAACAATTCAGGCCAGCGCAAGTCACCAATCTCCCAGTTCTTGCAGTGGCATGCAGAGGCTGGTGCTTGTCTGTCACTGGCATAGACCCTAAGAGTGGCACAGCAGTGTCTTAGGGCACTTTTGTGAAACCCCGCAACACTTGTTCCAGCCTAACCAAGGGTTAGGATTGTGCTGTGATAGTTCTGGCACAAGACCCTGTTGGGGGCTACTCTCTCCTACCAGAGATGCAGATCTGGGCAGGCCAAAAGGAGAGGATGTGCGGATATCAGGGTATTAGAAGCTATGCTCAGGTCATACAGCCTGACCACCAGCTCCCCTTAGAAATATTGTTCGTATTCAGGGCATGGATCCATAAAGGGCCAGAGGTGCCACTTACCTACAAACATCATGTTTTCATGATTTTCTATTGTGACGTCCTCATAAAGATGCCTCTGGCTTGGACTCAGCAGCACCCACTCTTCACTGCTGAAATGTAGGGCGATCTCTGCAAACAAAACTGGGATCTGAAAGAAGGAAATGCCCTCTTACCAAGTCAGTCGAGGTCATGCCTGCAGGACAAGGGGAGAACTAGGAAGTTCTGAATTTTTCCTTCCTTTAAGAAAGAGGTGGGCAACATCACCCTTAAACTATACAGGGGGACTCCAACCCCCCAACATCCACAAACAACGGAGTCCTAAGGAAAATGGTAGAAGGAGATGCAAAGGAGAGAAGTATTCTGCAGAACGGAGATGGAGGGAATGCAAGGATAGGAAGTAGATTAGTTGGGCTTTGCAGAGGAACCATAGAGAAGGAAGGAAGTTGAATTACAAGAAAAAGAGAAAGTCCAGGAATTTTCTACAGTGGGAAGGGAACCAGTATAGTCCAGTCCAGACTTGGCTGGCATGTTACAGGATGTTAGCCCCATTCATATAGCAAATGATGCCTGCCACCAACTAGAGACACAGGAAAGACATCTCTCCACCATCTGGGATTGAAGAAGATCCAAGAAGATTTCGTAGCCCCCCCTCCACCAAAACAAACTTATATTTTAATTAGTTAATCAATTAATACTTTCCCCCCTTATTGGTTAGAGACATTGTGATGGGCCAAAGAGGGACCGGTTCTCTTTAACATTTTCATTAATGACTTGGAGGAAGGGATATGGGGGAGCCTGATCAAATTTGCAGATGACACCAAGCTGGGAGGAGTGGCAAACACAACAGAAGACAGGAGAAACCTCCAGGAGGATCTGGATAAACTAGAATACTGGGCTGTAACAAATAGAATGAATTTCAACAGGGAGAAGTGCAGGTTCTGCACTTAGGAAATAAAAACCAAAAATACAGGTATAAAATGGGGGATACTTGGCTTGGCAGCACAACATGTGAGCGGGATCTTGGAGTCGCCGTGGATCACAAGCTGAACATGAGTCAGCAGGGTGGTGTGTCTGCAAAGAAGGCAAATTCCATTTTAGGCTGCATGAAGAGGACTGGAGCGTCCAAGTCGCGAGAAGTTCTAGTTCCTCTTTATTCTGCATTGGTGAGACCTCACCTTGAGTACTGAGTTCAGTTCTGGGCACCTCACTTTAAGAAAGATGCAGCCAAGCTGGAGCAAGTCCAGAGGAGAGCAACAAGAATGATCAGTGGGATGGAAGGGAAGCCCTACCAGGAAAGGTTGGGGGAACTTGGGATGTTCAGCCTGGAGAAGAGGAGGCTGAGGGGAGACACGATTGCTCTCTTCAGATACCTGAAGGGCTGTCATATGGAGGAAGGGGCTCATTTGTTCATAGCTGCTTCTGAAAGCAGAACTAGAACCAATGCGTACAAACTGCAAGAGAGGAGATTCCGGTTGGATATCCGGAAAAAATTCCTGACTGTGAGGGCGGTTCGGCATTGGAACAGATTGCCAAGGGAGGTGGTGGACTCTCCCTCACTGGGGATCTTCAAGCAGAGGCTCGACGAGCACCTGTCGGGGATGCTCTAGGGGGATTTCCTGCTGCAGGGAGGGGCTTGGACAAGATGACCTACTAGGTCCCTTCCAACTCTATGGTTCTATGATTCTGTCTCTGCTAAATGTAAAAAGAGCACCAATTAAAAGTGCCTTTTTACCCAGCTAGGTAAATGATATCTGATACAGTATAGTATATGGAAATGGGAGATGACTTCTATTAACACTTTATTAGTTCCCTACTCTATTATTTGTTACATACAGTATCGTTAATACATCTCATTGGGCCTCACAGCAATGAGTCTCATAGGTCAGTTTTGAGTTTAAAAATGTTCTGGACGCAATTGATGTTTTTATTTTCTGGTTAGTTGTCCTTATCTTTTGATTGAATACAGATAATACAGTTTGTGTTATCATTCTGCATTAAATTTATTTTCCAGTGATATATGACATGATTTCCCATTTGTACATAAGATTTTTTCATAATTTTGACCACTAGTGTCAAGCTCAGATTGTTACAACCCCAAAGCTTGTTGTCCGGTGCAACTGCTACCCACAGGATCCCCTTAGCTACACCAATGGTAAGCTCAAGGTGTCCCCGTCAAATATCCTTTACCTGGTCTGGATGAGCTGCAGCCATGACTGTCCATGTACAGGGTTTGGATTCCTTTTATCCTGTTTCTCTGTCAGGGAGAGAAAGGAGACTGCATGAGGTTCTTCACCTTTGCACACTTGCTTCATGTACATGCAAGTGTTGCATTCCTATCCATCATTTGGGGGATAGTTGCAGAGGACATGGACACGGTATACTCGGAAGGTAAGAACAGGTCATACCCCTTGGCCCTTTATTCCTGGGTGCTTTTGAATGGAGAGGCCTTCTTGGCTGGGAAGAGCATTGCAAAAGGAGCTCTGCTCATCTGGATCCCTACCTTTGCATCACCACCTGGTACATTTGGAAAGCGATTATAATTTATCATCTATTAAAATGAACCTTTGTAAAAAGATATTAATAACTGTACAATTGTTATTTTAATCAAGAAATTTGAATAACCCATAAAGCTTCTCCCAGGCCTTCCCTCTCTCTCTGGGCTCAGACCTTTCCGTTCCCACCTTGCTCCAGCCCCCCAGCAAGTCCTCCTCCTTCCCTTGCAGGTCACAGTGAGAAATGTCATTCCCAGGCCCTGCAGCCCCTTTGCACTTCATTCCAGGTGGGGATTTTTTAGTGCTACTGAAATAAAAACATACAACTTTGTTGGAAGGGAGTCAGTTAAGGGGGTTAAGTGAAGCAGACCGTAAGCAAAGCCCTTTCAAAAGCAAGTCAGGAAAACCTGGAGGGTGCAAATCGTGCCCCTTCCTCCCTCCAGACCTTCCCTCCCCAGTCTGTTTTCTCAGCCCTGAGGCCAGGCAGGCGTCACTTACAGGGCAAACCCAGCACCAGCTGCAGCCAATGGTGGGCCTGACCCTTCTCTGGGGGGAAGAAGGAAGCCTGTTGGAGGCAGACCCCGATCAGCTCCCAGAGCTCCCACTGAAGAACGGGGTGCTGTGCAGAGCCTCCTTCTGCAGCCGTCTTTGCGCACAGACTGCAATCTTGTGTCAGACACTCCAGCCTCTCCTGCTGCTTTCCTTGGGGGAGCAGTTGAAAGGGAAAGGAAGGCTAGTTTGCACTCAACTTGTAAGTCTTCAACTAGTCAGAGGCCAGATTAATACATGCCTGGTAAGTGACACAGAACAAGGGTGAAATTCTCTTTTGACACAAACCACTCCCAAATCTGCAGTCAATCAGTCAATCAATGGACTCTCTTACAGCTTTACATATTTGAAAACTTGAATTTAAAGCGGGTAACACCACTTTCTGCACTTTCCATTTTGGCACAGAAACAAAACTCAAATCCCCAAATCTATAAATATTAAACATATTCTTTACACCACCTATTTTAACTTTAGAGGCAAGGCCTGTTGTCACTACACCTGCCTAGTGGACCCTTAAAGCAATGATAATATAGTTTTTCCATGGCTCTACCCACGTAGATATGTGGCTTGAGTGCATGGGGGAAGAAAGAACATGTTGAACAGAGGGGACAAGAGCCCCCCACCACCAGGGCACACCAGGCACCAGGGACCACAGGAAATGGTACTGGGAGCAGATGGTGTCCCACCCCACACCCTTGTCCCATGCAGCAGCACCAGTGACACCCCTGTCAAAGCCCCAGATGTATCATCCCAAGCCAGCTGCCATGCCTTGGATGTGCGAGGAAGACTGGGGAGGGAAGCAGTTGCTCCCCTGGAGAGCAACTCAGATCACCTCAAGTGGCTGTCGGGGGAGAAAGAACGTCCCTCGGATGAGGGGATTCCTGCCACCAATTCCCCCTCTTGGTCCCCTTGGAGAGCAACTCAATTCACCTCAGGTGGCTGTGGGGGGAGAAAGAACATCCCTCAGATGAGGGGATTCCTGCCACCAATGCCCCTCTTGGTCCCCTCAGAGAGCAACTCAAATCACCTCAGGTGGCTGGAGGGGGGGGGGGAGAAAGAACGTCCCTCAGACGAGGGGATTCCTGTCACCAATTCCCCTTCTTGGTCCCCTTGGAGAACAACTCAATTCACCTCAGGTGGCTGTGGGGGGAGAAAGAACATCCCTCAGATTGGTGGATTCCTGCCACCAATGCCCCTCTTGGTCCCCTCAGAGAGCAACTCAAATCACCTCAGGTGGCTGGGGGTGGGGGGGAGAAAGAACGTCCCTCAGACGAGGGGATTCCTGTCACCAATTCCCCTTCTTGGTCCCCTTGGAGAACAACTCAATTCACCTCAGGTGGCTGTGGGGGGAGAAAGAACATCCCTCAGATGAGGGGATTCCTGCCACCAATGCCCCTCTTGGTCCCCTCAGAGAGCAACTCAAATCACCTCAGGTGGCTGGGGGTGGGGGGGAGAAAGAACGTCCCTCAGACGAGGGGATTCCTGTCACCAATTCCCCTTCTTGGTCCCCTTGGAGAACAACTCAATTCACCTCAGGTGGCTGTGGGGGGAGAAAGAACATCCCTCAGATGAGGGGATTCCTGCCACCAATGCCCCTCTTGGTCCCCTCAGAGAGCAACTCAAATCACCTCAGGTGGCTGGAGGGGGGGGGAGAAAGAACGTCCCTCAGACGAGGGGATTTCTGCCACAAATTCCCCCTCTTGGTCCCCTAGATGAGAAAGTAGTCGGGGGTAGTCAAGAGGGATTGGGGTTCTGTGGGAGCCAGGCAGTATTTTCCTCAGGATCAAGCAACAAAACGGCCACCCTTAGACGATGTTGAAACAGACCATGGCATGCTTTGGGGCTTCCTCCTGCACTGCTGAGTACAGACATGGATCCTCAGCCTGCTTCTCCTTTCACTCCCAATTTCCACCCCATCTGCCCCCAACTGCTCTCACTGTCCCCCAACTGCCTCTTCTGACTGGCCCAGCCACAGTTATGAACCACACCAGTCCAAACCAGGGTGATCAGATGGCCTCTTTTCCCAGGACTTGTACTCTTTTTTAGTCTTGTGTCCATGAAAAAAAAATGTTCGTTGTTCTCCTCCTCATTGGGAGCAGGCAGCTTAAAATTAATAAATTATAGTTAACAAATTATATGTATTTGTTTTAAATTTTATAATAAATAATAGAGTGTTTAAGGGCACAATCTAAACCCCAGTCAGGCTGGTATAAATCCTGGCGGGGTTAGTCCAGTGAACAGGCATGCGCCAGCCTCCCCACAATACCATGGGAGGTTATGGCAGGTGTGTTATGCTGGCCTAAATTGTTTAGGATTGCGCCCTCAGTCAACCACATGAAAGCAATATATATGAGGGTTTATGATGGTTTTAAATTTTATTTTGTCCTGTCCTGCATTTTGTTTGGTGTCCTGCATTTCAGGGGGCCCTTCCTCTTTTCCAGTTATGACATATGGTCACTGTGGTCCAAGTAAACAATCAAATAAGCAAAACACACAAAAAAATTGGATATATAATTTCAGTTTTATATATTTTTTTAATTTTTTTATTTTAAAAATTTATATCCTGCCTTTCTCGGGCTATTTAGCCCAACTCAAGGCGGCAGACATAAAACATAATTAAAAACATAAATAGTTCAATACAATAAAAACAATTAAAACATATAGGCTAAAAGAATATATGTTAAAAACAATAAAATAGCAGCCCCCTAACCTCTGCCCCATTAAAAAGCCCTTTTGAAACAAAAGGTTTTAAGGCTCCGCCTGAAGCTCTGCAATGAGGGAGCTTTCCTTAGTTCTAAGGGGAGGGAGTTCCAAAGCTGGGGTGCCACCACCGAGAAGGCCCTATTTCCGGCCGCCACACCTCTCACATCTCTTAGTGGCGGCACAGTCAGTAGGGCCCCCTCAGATGACCTTAGGTGATGGGTCGGATTGTACAAAACAAGGCGGTCCCTCAGATACCCTGGACCCGAGCTTTTTAGGGCTTTAAAGGTCAGGACCAGCACTTTCAATTCAGCCTGGAAACGAATGGGCAGCCAGTGTAGTTGCTGAAGCAGTGGCCCAACAGAGTCGAACCGACAAGCCCCAGCAACCACACGGGCCGCTGCATTCTGGACTAATTGAAGCTTCCAGACCATCTTCAGAGGCAGCCCCACGTAGAACGCGTTACAATAATCCAGTCTTGATGTCATAGGGCATGGGTCACCGTGGCCAGATCCAAGCGACACAGGTATGGTTGCAGCTGGTGAATCAGCCAAAGCTGAGCAAAGGCTCCCCTGGCTACAGCCGCCACCTGGGACTCCAAGAGCAGCTGTGAATCCAGAAGAACCCCCAAGCTATGAACCTGCCACTTCATAGGGAGTGCAACCAGTGGTGGGCTCCAGCAGGTTCGCACCTACTCTATAGAACCGGTTGTTAACGAGAAATAGGCAATATAAAGTTTAAAAATATCCATTTAAAAGTGGCTGCCAGATGGGCAGAGAACCGGTTGTTAATTTATTTGAAGCCCATCACTGAGTGCAACCCCATCCAGAACAGGATGATATTTCATACTGTTTATATACTGGTATATAAACAGGCACCCATGAAATGAAAGATGACCATCTAAAATGATGACCATCTAAAATGATGACCATCTAAATGATGTCCATTAGATGACCATCTAAAAATAGCCTAGGGTCTATATCCTAAAGTGAAATTAAGCCCCTTGCTCCGGAGCAGTTAAGATGACTTTCCATAAGATAACACTAGAGGGTGATATAACTGCATGGACCCATAACTGCTATGAATTTTGCCCTAATTTGCATAAATTATCCGGTTGGTCATTTACACCGTTTTCTGCACTTCTAGCTTTAGAAAATCCCAAAATCTGCAGAAAAATGAAACTGGTTTTATCCCCCAGTATTCTTATTAACAGATCAAGATTGGTTGATCTTCCCTTCTTCCTTCCTCTGTTTCTTCTTAACCAACTGTTTCTCCTTTGCTCAGTACTGGTCATGCTCCTGACTGGTAAAGATCCATGCTGGTGTGTGGCTCCACTTTGAGGATGGTGTCTCCTCTCTCTGATCGATCAATCAATCAATCAATCAATCAATCAATAAATCAACACTCTAACACAGCCATTTTTGACCATGATGTCATGGCACATTAGTGTACCACAAATTTGATGTGGTAGTGTGCCTAGGTTTGGCATGGAAATTTGGTAGAATTTCTTATTTACAGGGGTTCTGGGGAAACCCTAGGTTTGGAAATTAGTGTGCCTAGGTTTGGCATGGAAATTTGGTAGAATTTCTTATTTACAGGGGTTCTGGGGATACAAGTCCCATGTCAGCAGCACAGTGTGGCCTGCTGACTGTCAAAGGAACGGATATGGGGCTTTCTGACTGAGGTGCACAGTGAGAACTGTACAGATTATGTAGGTAATGCATGGGTGTCCCACAGTGAGAACTTTCATAAAAGGGCTACTTTAGATCCCTCACCTGAAAGGAAGGAGGGCAGGGTGAGCTGTGATCTGGCCATCTCCATTCTGCATAGTCCTTCTGTACTTTGCATCAGGGTTGCCATACCTCCTGTATTTTCCGGAGGTCTCCTCCAAAACGCCGCTTTGTCCGGGAGGAATGAGAGCCCCTCCGGACTCCGGTATTTGGGCAGCTTGTGCTGGCCCTTTAAATTTTTTTAAACTGTGGGCAGCTCAGAGACTTCTGGCTGGCTCGCACCGCCCACCCACAACCCAGAGGGGCTTTCCCGGCACTCGCACCACTCTGAGGGCGCAGGGGGGCTTCCCCCAGGCCAATCCTATGCATGCCTACTCAAAAGTAAGCCCCATTAGAGGCAAAGGGGCTTACTCCCAGGTAAACTGAGGGGTCTATCCTATGCATGCCTACTCAAAAGTAAGCCCCATTAGAGAGAAAGGGGCTTACTTCCAAGTAAACTGAGGGGCCAATCCTATGCATGCCTACTCAAAAGTAAGCCAATTAGAGACAAAGGAACTTACACCCAGGTAAACTGTGGTAGGATTGCCATCTGAGGGGCCAATCCTATGCATGCTACACCTCTGCAGAACAGGTGAGCTTGTGTTTGTGTGTGTCTGTGTGCAACAATGCATGGGGTGTTTGTGTGTGAGAGAGAGAGTGCATGGTGTGTGTCAGTGCATGTCACTGACATGCCTTGTATTGCTGCAAATTGCTCTGGGGGAGGGGGCTTTAGGATTTCTCTGGGGGAAATGGGCTTTAGGATTGGCCTCACTTAGTTACAGGAATTTTCTCAGGAATTTTGGCTTGGACTGGGAGGAAATTTGGCCTTAAATCAGGAATTTTGGGGTTGCTGTGCAGGAATTTCCAGTTTGGCATCTGGTAACCCTGCTTTGCATCTCCTTCTACCATTTAATGCCCATTTGTGCATGTTTCATAGGGATAAGGTAGTTCTGCAAACAGACCCTTCCCTCATTCCTAAAATCAACTCGTGGTATCATAGGGCCCAAGAACTGGTCATCCCCTCATTTTCTCTGAATCCTGCTTATCCAACAGAGGCCTTCTGGCATACACTAGATGCTAGAAGAGCTTTGAGGTACTATGTGGAGAGAACCAGAGATGTCTGTAAGTCAGACTGTCTCTTCGTCATATTTAAGGGAACCAAAATTGGAAAGCGTGCTTCCCTGTCTACTCTGGCAAACTGGCTCAAGGGGACCATAGCTTTAGCGTATACGTCCTCAGGAAGGACCCCTCCTGCCGGCATTACTGCCCACTCAATTCGTAGTTAATTCGTAGTGCCTTCGAGGGGGTGGCTTCTCTGGAATCCATCTGCAGAGCAGCTGTGTGGTCTACCCCCTCAACATTCACAAAACACTACAGGATTGATCAGGCTGCCTCGGCTGATGCAGCTTTTGGTAGGAGGGTGTTAACAAAAGGTGGTGGCACCATAGGTTCCTCGGATCTTCCCACTCTTCCTCCAGACAGATACTGCTTGGATATATCCCAGATGGATACTAACTTGGTTAGGAGTGCTCTCCCTTTCTCCTATTGAGAAAAGTGGAGTTTCATACCTGTGAGACTCCTGTTCTTGGAGGAGGAAGGGAGAGCGCTCCACCTGCCGCTAACTTCAATCCTCACCACCAGGTTTGATCCTGACTACATTGGTGGGGGTTCTGACGGTGGAAGAGGGGTGTATTCTTTCTCTGCTCTGTGTGTTTTTCTTCTCTAATCTTTGCTTTTTGAGTCTAGCGATAAAGAGACAATGGCTGCAAAGGTGGAGGATTTTCTGGGTCTACTCGGCTTTTACAGACTGGGAACTCCTGGATGCCCTCCCAGGAAGGAGAAATTGGACTACATCCGGCCTGCAGGGAGGATAACACCCATTGGTTAGCAGCACTTTCCCTTCCTCCTCCAAGAACAGGAGTCTCACAGGTAAGAAACTCCACTTTTTAGTAAATCAAACGAGCAGATGACCAAAACAGCAGCTTCAAATCCACTTAGAACAGTCCTAGTGTGAAAATCCGAATAAGGCCAATAGTTTCCCTCTACACCCCCAAAAGTGCACCAGACAAGGCATTGTGGGATTATGCACACAAATCTGATTGAGGGCTGTGTAACCTGGAACCCCAGTGAGTGCAGACTCCTAAACTGGAGGAGAAAGCGACTGTTGTCCCAACCCATTTTTTTCCTTCCAGGGATGATTGGTGACTTATTTTTTATTATCACCTTTAATCATCAGAGACTATATGTGCCTATTTCAAGTGGCACCAGTCATGACAGACCTGCCTCCTTTTGCCAGTGTAGCACTGCTTTCTGAAATATTTGTGAGATGTTTGGTACTGAGGTGCCGTTTGGTCTGTAAGACCATTCTTTTCAGATATGTTGATTTCAGAGACATAAATTGACAGAGATGTCTTCAAAGATTTTCAGGTATGGGAACCTGAACACATCAAGAACATCCTTCCTGCATCCCAAAATGCAAAAAAAAAACAAAACTAATCCCCAAAACGCATCTGGTTAGCATCTGCCAGTCTGCCATGTACTAATCAATATCTAAGCATTGATATAAAAAGACTCTTGACTCTTGGGGAAGCAACTCAGCATGGATCATTCCTAACCCTCTTTCCTCCCCAATTCGTTCCCTTTTTTCTATCATTGCAACAAATACAAGCACATACGCGCTCTCAGCACAATATCAGAACACACAGCCACACAATTAAGAGTAAGAGTACAATCCTAACAATGTCTACTCAAAAGTAAGCCCCATTGTGTTCAATGGGTCTTACTCCCAGAAAGTGTCTTTAGGAAAGTGTCTTTAGGATTGCACCCGTACTGCATTTAGGCTGGCCTAAATTGGTTAGGATTGCACCCATAATGACACAGTTGAAGAATCAATATGGTATGAATTGCCTCTAATTTCTATGGATCAGACCTTACATTAGAAGACCTAGTTGTGTTTCATCTGGTTGACCACTGATTTTTCAGTTTGTTGGTTGCTGATTTGTTAGGTTACCTGGAGCACAATCCTAACCATGTCTACTCAAAAGTAAGTCCCATTATGTTCATGGGACTTAGGGCGCAATCCAGAGTAACTATGGGAAGTCTTTGCTCCGGTGTAAGAACAATTTGCTCTGGATTGCAATATGAATTTCCCATAGGTTTTAACCAGGTGGTGCAGTAACTATGGGTACACATTTCTCTTACATGCTTCCGTAGTTACTCTGGATTGTAGGGTTACTCTCAAGAAAATTTGTTTATGATTGCAGCCCTGTAGTGTTAAGAAAATGGGGTGGCACCAATCCTAGTGATACCACTGCATTTAGGCTGTGCGCATGATACTGTGAGTTTTTTTTTTTTTGGCCTGGACACTACAACCAGATGCACCACTTATTCTTCCTCAGTTGGAATTTGCTGCATGATTGAGGCTTCCAGGGTCCAGTTCCAGCACCGCATGCAGTCAGATGCCTGCTGTCTGACCGATCCCTTGGAATGGCTGGAGATGGCATCATTACGTGGAGCCACAGCTCACTATACCCTTTTGCCATTCAGGTGAGGGATCTAAAGTAGCTTTTTTTGGAACGTTCTCACTGTGGGACATCCATGCATTACCTGCATAATCCGTACAGCTCTCACTGTGCGCCTTACTCAGAAGGCCCCGCATCCGTTCCTTTGACAGTCAACAGGGCACACTGTGCTGCCGACATGGGACTCGTATCCCCAGAATCTCTGTAAATAAAAAATCCTACCAAATTCCCATGCCAAACCTGGGGAGCATTTGTGGCACACCAATGTGCCATGACATCGTGGTTGAAAATGGCTACATTAGTAATGATTGATTGTTTGATCAGAGAGAGCAGAGCCTGTCCTCAAAGCAGAGCCACACACATAGATCTTTACAAAAAGAGCAGAGTCTTAAAGTGTTATGCAATCAGTAACTCAACCAGGCCAGGTTGTACCAGTCATGTGGATCTCCTTCAGGAAACACAGCACAAGACATTGACCCCAAAGCAGCGAGGGGTGCAGAGAATGGCTGCCCCACTTTGATATCAGTTTGGAATCAGCAGAGTTTGTTATTTTTAAGTGTTGCATAGACCAGGGAATTGAGGCAGGTTAAGCTCAACACAGAAGGGTTTAAAAAGCAGCCCCTGCCTCAATTACCTCATCTATGCAGTGGTTAAAACCTCCATCAGTCTAACTTCTGACTTGATTTCTCCATCAAATATAATGCACACTAAATTTAGTGGACTAGAGAAGAAAGAGATAAACTCTTGATTATGCTGATCTATTTTCTTCTTTATGTTAAATCCTGGTGGTTTGTACCAGTCTGCAGTCAGTAGTGTACCATGGGGGAATGCATGGTAAGTTTTGCACAATGTGCCTTGTGAGTGGTTCCTTCTACTCATTGTTGGAGCCATTCTGGGCAAGGATGGCAATACACAAGAGATGGAGTTTGGTTTGGCAAATGTCTGCAGTTGCCATCTCTGTCAATAATGGCTCTGACAGTGAGTGATGGAAGAGGCCACTTATACAGTACATTGCAGCACCTGCAATACTTACCATTTTGCCCTCCTCCCTTTATGGTACTGTGCATATTTTCTGGTTAAAATGTTTACAGTATACTGATAATTTTCTATTTTTTGTAATTTAACATGGTAGTTTTCAAAGACATTTCTGATGTCCCAATCCATTTTGGGCATCATGTCAATTGTGTATGGACACCAGGGTGACATTTAAGATATTCTACCATACCAACAGTGCACCAATGCCACCAATGCCAATGCACCAATGCCATACCAACAGTGTACCAATGCCAACAGTGCACCAATGCCTGGCAATGCCATACCAACAGTGCATACCAATGCACAATGCTCAAATGCCACGCCTGTCCTGACAAAGGAACACTGGCATATTTCTCTCCATTAACACCCCCAGTGTCCTTGGAAGCACCCCATACTATTAACTATTAACATACTGATTTGGATATCTGACAGCACTTCATTGGCATGATGTCATCTCATCAGTGGTACATTGATACTATGATATCTCAGTCTTTTTATGACATCATCACAAAACTAGAGCTCCTCCCTCTTTTGACCTCTGCTGGCAGAAATGCACTAGTGTTCAAATGATGTCTGAGCAATATCATCATGATGAATCTCTTGATAGTCTTTTAATAAACTGGTGGGAATGCCATCATACTGGTTTACATGGAGATACATTCGTGTATCTCGAAACTGGGCTGCTAAACATTTAGATATCTTGCTTTTTTCCTGTTCCATTGCAACGTTTTGTTCCCTTATAAGAAAGCATCTAGAGAACTATTGAAACGAACTGCGAGGTATCACAAAAGCTCAATTTGTGAAGTGAGCAAAAAGGCCTTAAATTTGCTGCACTGCCAATATAAAAGAAAGAAAAAGCAGAAAAAAGAAAGATCTTAAATCCTGAGCATTTAGTGGAATAGAAGAGAGAATTTCAGCAAGCACAGCTTCTCTTACTGAATGATAAGCTACCCCTGTCCAAATTCTAACACTGTAGACCTGTCCTTTTTTCCAGCATACAAGAGGCAAGTGGCCGTGATCTACGGAAAACAGAGGTGGAGAGAGTCTCTTAGATATCAAGAGTCCAAGTTGCTGAAGGGTTTGTATGTCTTTTTGAACACCTTGAGTTAAGCCCAAAATAACTCTTGAGTTGCCTGGCTCAACATGTTCAAGGCAAAAAAACTTTCCTCTTAGCTACATCACCAGAGGACAAGGAAAAGGTGTGCCCGTCATGCTTGATTAGCACTCCACACCCCCTCACCCAATGCAGGAGGCATTTATAGGAGGCATGTCAAATATGCAGCCTCTGGGCCCCATGCGGCCCTTTGCAAGCACACCTGCGGCCTGCAAATGATCTCCCCACCTCCAGAAGCATGGCTCTCACCTTGCAGGCGGAAGACCCTGGACGGCTGGAGATGCTCCTCTGCCACTGGAGTCGGGGCTCACTGGGGCTGGCCTGCAAGGCTGTGGGGAGGGCACAGAGAGCTCTGTGGGGGCTGTGGAGTCCCCTGAGAAGCTGCTGAGAAGCTGAGAATCTTGGGCTTTCTCCTGTGCTCTTTCTTCTGCTCTGGGAAGCTCAGATCAAAATGAAGTGCACAACACTTGGTGCACCTCCTCCCCCTGCATTCTCTCCATCTCTGTTCTGCAGAGTCCTTCTCTCCTTTGCATCTCCTTCTACCATTTTCCTTAGGACTCCGTTGTTTGTGGATGTTGGGGGGTTGGAGTCCCCCTGTGTAGTTTAAGGGTGATGTTGCCCACCTCTTTCTCAGAGTAAGGAAAAATTCAGAACTTCCTACTTCTCCCCTTGTCCTGCGGGCATGACCTCAACTGACTTGGTAAGAGGGCATTTCTTTCTTTCAGAACCCACATTCATTTGCAGAGATAGCCCTGCATTTCAGCAGTGAAGAGTGGGTGCTGCTGAGTCCAAGCCAGAGGCATCTTTATGAGGAAGTCGCGATTGAAAATCATGAAAACGTGATGTTTGTAGGTAAGAACGAACCTCTGGCCCTTAATGGATTGATGCCCTGAGTAGGATCCTCTGCTCAAGCAATATTTCCAAGGGGAGCTGGTGGTCAGGCTGCATGACCTGAGCATAGATTATAATACCCTGATATCCCCACATCCTCTCCTATTGGTTGCCCAGATCGGGATCTCTGTTAGAGAGTAGTCCCCCAACTGGGTCTTGTGCCGGAACTGTCACAGCACAATCCTAACCCTTGCATTGGCTAGAGCAAGTGCTGTGGGGTTTCACAAATGTACTCTAAGACACTGCTGTGCCATTCCTACGGTCTGTGCCAGCACACAGATAAGCACCCTAAGACACTGCTGTGCCACTCCTAGGGTCAGTGCCAGCACACAGATAAGCACCCTAAGACACTGCTGTGCCACTCCTAGGGTCAGTGCCAGCACACAGATAAGCACCCTAAGACACTGCTGTGCCACTCCTGGGGTCAGTGCCAGCACACAGATAAGCACCCTAAGACACTGCTGTGCCACTCCTAGGGTCAGTGCCAGTGCACAGATAAGCACCCTAAGACACTGCTGTGCCACTCCTAGGGTCAGTGCCAGCACACAGATAAGCACCCTAAGACACTGCTGTGCCACTCCTAGGGTCAGTGCCAGCACACAGATAAGCACCCTAAGACACTGCTGTGCCACTCCTGGGGTCAGTGCCAGCACACAGATAAGCACCCTAAGACACTGCTATGCCACTCCTAGGGTCAGTGCCAGCACACAGATAAGCACCCTAAGACACTGCTGTGCCACTCCTAGGGTCAGTGCCAGCACACAGATAAGCACCCTAAGACACTGCTGTGCCACTCCTGGGGTCAGTGCCAGCACACAGATAAGCACCCTAAGACACTGCTGTGCCTAGGGTCAGTGCCAGCGCACAGATAAGCACCAGCCTCTGCATGCCACTGCAGGAATAGGGAGATTGGTGAGTTGTGCTGGCCAAAATTGTTTAGGATTGCACAACCAGTTAAAAAAAAGCCTAGTTTGTTGGAGCTGGAGCTCTGATTAAAGACCCATCTCATTTTCTTATAGTGACAGTTTGCAGGTGAGTGTGCATCACAATCTAAGATTGGAGGGTGCCCAATGCATGTATGTTTTGGGAATGTGTACATGTGCTATGCACATGTCTTAAAACATCCATGAGAGGAGATTGGTGGAGAATTAAATGGCAGGACCTTAGTGGATTCTCAAAGGTAACCATTTGTAAGTGTGACCAAAGAACTGGTATCAATCAACTCTTCTATTCATTTTTGTAATCACTATATATGTGTCACCAGAGTATGTGTGTGGATGATGTGCATGCATGTGTGCATATGTTTTTGTATGGTTTTGTGTTTGCATATGTGATAGGAGAAAAGATATAAAAACCTAAGCTTCTGACCCTTGTCTAAAGAAGCAACACTTAATATTGAGGAAACTTCTTACACTTAAAGGTTTCAGTTGCCATCCCAGTGCTATCTGGTGAGTCAAAGACTGATGACTCCCCATAACTTGGCCATGGGCTGGAACTTTCACCATGCCAAAGCAGCCTTATTGGCCCTGATGTTCAGGGTGTGCCACAACCCGCAGGCCAGTTGGGGGCTCTGCCATTGGCAGATGGGCCACAATGGATCACAAAGTACCTGAAAGTGGAGGATTCCAATGTCTGGCCAAAAGAGTTATCCCAGTTGTTGGAGAGTATGGGGCATCCTACATTGCACTGGTGAGACCTGAAGATGTTAGGTCGGCCGCTGCACCTGCTGCTTGGAAATGGGGCGGAGAGACCACAGTGGCTGGTCACTCTGCAGACATACGGTAAGTCCCTTGGTGGTGTAGGGGTGTCCCAAGATAAGCCAGGTGAGTTAGGCCAACCAAAATTGATTAGGTTTGTGCCCTGTCAAGATTAAACCACTTTGGAGCATCTGCTGCCTGGTCTAGATTCTTCTAATGAAAACCAGGAAGAGGGAAGTCAGGAGAGCCACAGCCATAATCCACAGACCCGCCATGAGATGACTCAGAGGCATGTGGGTAATGGACATCAGTTTCCCAATTGATTGCAGTTTCTTCCTTGGTTCCTTACAGCATTTCATTTTTTATTTCTGCAGAATCCATTTGGGATCAGATTGAAAGAAATGCATGGGATTTCACACAGCAAAGAACAAACACAGTGTCGAGGGTGTTTACAGGCCAAGGATGTGGAAAGACCTTCACTCGGAGAACTGCACTTCAGACCCCTCAGAGAAACCATAGAAAGGGGAGACATTATAAATGCCAATGGTGTGGAAAGTGCTTCAGTGCCAGGAAAAGCATTCTATTTCATCAAAGAACCCACAAGGGGGAGAAACCCTATAAGTGCCAGGAATATACAAAGACCTTCAGTAAGTGTGGAAATCTTAAGTGCCACCACAGAGACCACACTGGCACAAAACCCTATAAATGCAAGGAATGTGGAGTGATGTTCACTCAGAGTGGGAGTGTTAAAAGCTACCAGAGAACCCACACAGGGGAGAAACCCTATAAGTGCCAGGAATGTGGAAAGGCATTCAGTTCAAGCACTCCCCTTAAGTACCACCTGAGAATCCACACAGGGGTGAAACCTTATAAGTGCCAGGAGTGTGGAATGGCATTCACTCACAGATGGAATCTTAAGACACACCAGAGAACCCACACTGGGGAGAAACCCTATAAGTGCCAGGAGTGTGGAAAGGCATTCTGTTCAAGCACACCCCTTAAGTACCACCTGAGAATCCACACAGGGGAGAAACCCTATATGTGCCACTTTTGTGGAATAGCATTCTGTCAGAGTGCTAACTTTAAATACCACCAGAGAGCCCACACAGGGGAGAAACCCTATAAGTGCCAGGAGTGTGGAATGGCATTCACTCAGAGTGGGACTCTTACAAGCCACCAGAGGACCTACACAGGTGAGAAACCCTATAAGTGCCAGGAGTGTGGAATGGCTTTTAGTCAGAGAGCTCACCTTAAATATCACCAGAGAACCCACACAGGGGAGAAAACTTTTAAGTACCAGGAGTGTCGAATGGCATTCACTCAGACTGCTCACCTTAGGTACCACCCAAGAACCCACACAAGGGAGAAACCCTATAAGTGTCAGAAGCGTGGAATGGTTTTCAGTTGGAGTACTCACCTTAAATACCACCAGAGAACCCACACGGGAGAAACCCTATAAGTGCCAAGAGTGCGGAAAGGCATTCACTCAGAGTGGGAATCTTACAAGCCACCAGAGGACCCACACAGGTGAGAAACCATATAAGTGCCAGGAGTGTGGAATGGCATTCACTCAGAGTGGGACTCTTACAAGCCACCAGAGGACCCACACAGGTGAGAAACCCTATAAGTGCCAGGAGTGTGGAATAGCTTTTCGTCAGAGAGCTCACCTTAAATATCACCAGAGAACCTACACGGGAGAAAACCTTTAAGTGCCATGAGTGTCGAATGGGATTCACTCAGACTGCTCAACTTAAGTACCACCAGAGAACCCACACGGGAGAAACCATATAAGTGCCAAGAGTGGAAAGGCATTCACTCAGAGTGGGAATCTTAACAGACACCAGAGAGCCCACACAGGGGAGAAACCTTAAAATTGTCTGGAGTGTGGAATTAGCTTTAATTGTAGTACTAGCCATAGGAGGCACCAGAGAACCCACATGGCTCTGTATGTGTCAGGAGTGTGGCAGGGCTGTCTTTCATAGTGATGGTTTTAGTCGCTATCAGCCTATCCACTCAGGAGAGAAACCTTATACAGCTGAGTACTCATTACATTGGTTTTGTGGTTGGCATTAAATAATGGATTTTGGAAAAATGCCTGTTATCTCTTCACTGTTTGTGTGGAGATGAAGTTATTTCCTTCTTCCTTTTTTTAAAAAATAAAATTTATCCAATTAACCCTATTTTGTATTTCTGGGAGTCTTTGGACTGGACTCTTGTCATTGTCCAAACTCGGTTCCAAATTGGCATCAAGTTCAAGAAAGAACTGTGGATGAGGGAGGATTTGGGACAGATTGAGTGGGGAGATTCTTGTGGCCCCTCCGGGTGCCCAGGAGTGCCAATGGAGAAGCCACTTATATCGTGGCACTGAGTGAGGACCAATCAGGCTTGGAGAGATAAGAAAACTTTTAGCAAACTCTCATGGGCTGCCTTGTCCTCTCTGGGATTCCTCAGATCAACATGGACAATATAACGGACTGACCCTACAATCCAGAGTAACTAAAGGAAGGCAGAAGAGGCACTCTTGAATGCTCTATGCATTTTCCATAGTTTTCCCATAGGTGGCACCATAACTACGTTGGTGTAAAACGTCCTGTAGTTACTCTGGATTGTAGCCTCAGGGTGCAATCCTAAGCCATTTAGGTCATCACATCTTCCTGCTCCCTGTTATGTGGTGGTGTGGGAGGCCGGCGCATGATCGCTGAAGTATTCTGTTACTCAATATGTGGCATTTTAAGCAGTCATAGAAAATAAGTTACACTATCCAGTTGAGGAATGTTATACCATCCTAATACTTCCTTTATTAATGTTTTGCCAACAATTTTGCTTGGTTTTCACAATCCAAATAAAATCTAAATTCTAAAAGAAGTGGAGTCCTAAACTGTGGTGTAAACACAGTCATCCCCCCAAGCCAGATTGTACCTGTCCTATTTGTGTCCTCAGAAAGCAAAACTGGAAACACTGGCCCCAAAGCATTGATGGGGTGCAGGGGTAGCCGCCCTACATCCCGGTCACTTTGGAATCAGCAGAATTGGGTGGTTGCTTGTTCAGTAGTGGCCTGTGGATGAGAGAGGATTTGGATCAAGTGTAATTGGGTGATTCTTGTGGCTGCTGTGCTTGCCCAGGATTGCCGGTGGAGAAGCCTCTTGTATCCTGTGCATTGGCTTGGAGAGATCAATTTATAAACTGGTTTATAACTCAGATTCACCCTCTTCCTTGATCCACTCCTGTTGCTCGCTGATACCATTGATAGCCACAGTGCAGTGTGTCGCTAATGAGAATCAGAGGGTCTAACCCTCCCCCAAGAGTGGCGCAGAAGTGTCTGATGGCACTTTTGTGAGATCCCCCGGTCAGCGCAGGACTTATGCCAGGGCTTAGGCCAGCCTAATTGGAGGTAAGGATTGCAGCCATAGAAGCTTTTACTTCAAAGAAGAGATAATTTATCTGCAATAGCTGTACAGCAAGCTAATGTATGGCAGGGAAATCTGTTGACACAGCAATAGCAGTAGATTGGGCTGAATGTTCACTTAATGACCTAATCACATAACAACAGAGTTTGGAAAATGTATCCCTGTCATTAAGTGTCAACACACGTGTATATACACAAAGTTTAATAAAGAAAAAGTTCATTGTCTGTGCTTCTTCTCTGACCGTTATTATTATTCATTATTACTGAAAATAATTTTGTCAAGGGGGTTCTGAAAATTTATAGGTGCCAAATAACCTTGATGTTCCCTTGCATATATGAAATCTTAGATTCAGGAGTATGGGGATGAAATATAGTATCAAACACCTTGTAGGAAAATCAGAAATAAAAAATATAATGGTATTGCAGCACTAAAGTCCGTTCCAAAGCATTTTTCAGTGACTAAAGGGACTTAAATATATCCTCTCTCTTTTATACTTTTTTTCCAGATGCTCCAGCAGCTAATGATGTGCTTTCACTGTTTAGGATGCCGGAAGCAATGTCGGAGGCAGTATTTGCATTACCTCAGCAGGTGGGATCTCAGCCGCTTCTTCTCCTGTGGTCTTGTTTAGCATTAAAGCACAGCTGGGTGTGGCCCATCTGTCACTATAGCAAAATCTACCATTGCATTTAAAATATATATGTTGTTACATTTTCTGTAGAGGATGTCATAATTTCGGCATCTAAAACCACAACGAAACATAGAGATGAACCGCAATGCCACAGGGCAGAGGGTCATGACTCCAGTGAACACGTGCAGAGTTCTTTTTTTATTTTTCACATTTTTATACAAACCTTTTTTCCATGCAGCTTAGGACAATTTACGTAATTCCTCATCTTCTTTTTTCCTCACAACAACCCTGTGAGGTAGGCGAGGCTGAGAGTCTGAGAGAGTGTGCTTGGCTGAAGGCCATCCAGTAACCCCCAAATCCAGAGTAACTATGGGAGCACATAAGAGACATTATGTGCACCTGTAGTTACTGCACCTGCTAGTGAAAACCTATGGGAAATTCATATTGCAATCCAGAGTAAATTGTTCTTACACCGGAGCAAGGACTCCCCGTAGTTACTCTGGCTTTTGCCCTAAATTTCACAGATTAAATCTGGATTTTCCAGGTTAAGTCCAACTCCCAAAGTTATCTGAGGTTACATCTGGCGTTACAAGAAATACCTTTCTCATAGTTCTGGGAAAGTGCTGTGGTTGACTAGTGCGCAGATTGCATTGCTTGCATCTCTTATTCCAAGTGTGCCTATACTGTCGTATTTGAGAAAATTGATAGTATTCAGCAAGGCAAACACATCCGATGAAAAATGTATGCCAGCTTTATTTTTTTCATAGCTGTAATGTAAATTCCCTTAAGGAGTTTGGGTAGCTGTGCGCTTGCTGTGTTTTGGGTTTTTGTTTTTCTGTACTCATCTTTGAAGGCACCATCTTTTTTCAAAATAAAAGCAGCATTTCATTTAAGCACTACTTTTGATGTCAACTACTTTGATTAGTGGTCAACCTTTTTGGCCCCAGGGACTGGTTTGGTGGAAAAGAAATTTTCCAGGGACCAGCACAGGGGTGGGAAGTCCTGACTCTGGTGACCTGGAGGGGGGCTTCCCCACCTCGAGCACAGCACAGCTGCCTCCAGCTGTAAATCCCATTATAATAAATAGAACTCTTGCTAGGTTACTGTGGATAGGATTGCAAGTGAGAGCCAATGTCTCAATGCAGGTCTACTCAGAGCAGGGATTTTCAACCTTTTGCAGTGCAGGGCGCATTGAAAATGCACAAAGCCGTCCTACCCACTCTTATTGGAGATACGCCTCGTTGACTATAATGGGGCTTATTTCTGAGTAACAGGCATTGGATCGGACTCTGAGGCTGCAATCTTATCTGCGCTTTCCTGGGACTAAGCTCCACTGACTACAATGGGACTTGCTACTGAGTAGACAGGCATGGGCTTGGGCTCTGAGGCCACAATCTTCTGACAGAGCCCTCCTGCTGTGAGGAGGGGAAGAGGCACTTAGAGAAGTCCTCTCATGGACCGGTCAGGTAGCTGCCAAGGACTGCCAATCATCCCTGGACCAGGGGCTGAGGAACCCTGACTTATAGATTTGGGACAGAGTGGCAGTAGAGGTTGGTTAGGCATAGTCAGGGTCTGCAATCCTAACCCCAGTTAAGCTGGCACAAGTCCCAGCATAAATCCAGTGCTGGCCTGGGATGTTACAAAAGAGCCATTAAGGCACCTCTGCAGCACTCTTTGGGGCGGGGGGGGGGGGGTTTAGGGCAGTGCACAGACCTGCACTGTTCTCCCCACAGCTCAACATGGAGATAAGTGAATTATACTGGTCTAAATTGGTTAGTTTTGCATCCTGAGGCTGCAATCCTATCCACACTTACTTGTAAGTAAGCACTATTGATTATAATGGTATTTACTTCTGGGTAGACATTTATTTATTAGATTTGTAGGCATGTATAGTAGATTCAGTAGACATTCATAGAATTGGACTCTGAGGGCCCACACTGGTGCCAGATTTACAAATTTTTCAGGTACAAAGTATTCCAAAAACACCAAGAATATTGCAGATATCTTCAAAAGTTATGTTGATATTGTTGAAGTCTCTTCTGCTGATCCCAGCCCTTTCCAAACTCAACCCCCATTCTGCCCTCCCTTATCCAGAATAATAATGCTCATTCATGCTTATGGGGGGAGTCCTGTGCATGGGGGGGTCTTGTGCATAGGGGGGGGGGTGTTGTGCAGGGGGGGGGGTGTTACGCAATGGGGGATAGCATAAGGGGGTATGCAACACAGGTACATTTTGCTAGTAATATATTGATGATGATGATGATGTTAATAATAATAATAATAATAATAATAATAATAATAATAATAATAATAATAATAATAATAATAATAATAATAATACTTGGATTGGTTTTCCTTTGTGAATGGAAACCCAGATGACCAGGAAGCCAGAGAAAACAGAATGTGTCTCACAACAGTACACCCACATTTTTCTTCTACCACTTCTCCCCAAACAATTGCAGTGATTATTAACTTTCCATTTAAGGCCTATAGAGAATCATGGTTTTTTTCCACTCTTGACTACATTTCTAGCCTGGATCATTTTCGATAGAATGGAGAAACAGCACTCTGTATTCAAAATTATCCTCCAGAGAACAGAAATGTAATGCAAACAGGCATGGCTTGTTCAGAAATTCCTATCACGTCACTGGAAAGCTCAAGTAAGATGTGTGACAGTTCAGGACTAATTCATAAGTGAGGCTATCCAAGGCTGCATTAGACTTAAATATTTCAAGAACAACTCTAATTGTTTATTGCTCCATGGAAGCACTGGAAGTCTGATTCCTTCAAAATAATGGACTCTGATTATGTTTGGGGTGTTGAACACCTCAAGCTGGATGCTATCCCCCATGGCAATTTCACCAGTCCCCATTGTAACTGGGCTCACCCAGTGTGATGATTGGACTGTCTCATATCTTGAATTTCTGAACAAGATTTGTTCATTTTGTCTTCTGTTCTTTGCAGTGGATAAGTTTATATATAGGAACTAAGTGCATGTTTCTGGACCTCCTTTGTCATTTCCTGCTTATGTCCAGGTGCCATTAATGCTATTAGGTCCAGCAAATGAAATTGGTTTGACACCCTGGCCTACGTGGTTTTATTTTTCACAAATGGTTTGGGAATATGATAGCAGGGGCACATCTAGAATTCAGGGCCCATACGTTTTTAAATCCCCATGTCTCCACCAGTCCCCAAAGGGAAAGCACCATATAAAAAATAGCTTTAGAGGCTTGGGACACCACATGTAGCTTTCTCTTGACCTCCCCTCAAGGCATGGTACTTAGGGCAAAGGACCCCCAACTCCCCTTATTTACATCACATTTGACATTTATTCATTATTTATTCAATAATGCATAACATGGAGTGGGTGGATCACAATGCATCAGTCGACCTACCTCCATTTTCAAATACTGTATGCTTCTGAATGCCAAAAGCAGGGAAGAGCAATGTGTCTGTTCCACTTCTGAGAGTCACGTGGTTGGCTGTGGGATGCTAGATTTGATGGACCATTGCCTGACAAAGTAAGGTTCTTATTTTTCTTTTAATAACATGGCAGTTTGCTTATACAGTAGGACTTCAATATCTACAAGAGATATGTTCCTGGAACACAGAGCCAACCCAGTACACTGGTACAGAGCTTTCTAATAATGTCACGGTCCTGAGCACATGCATGGGGTATTCATATTCCTATTGAATAATACCATCCTATATAAGATGAAGAGGTTGGGCAGCTAGATCAGTGAGCATGGATTAATCTCACTGAATTTTGGGACAGAGCATCTCTCTTAAAAAAAAAATACACAATGATTGAACCATTTGTGAAGGAGACCTACGCCACAAAGAAAACCATTTAAAGGTTCCATTTAGCAAAGCTCAGAGGCATCAGAAGCCATGGTTTAAGCAGGGTGATCATATGACCAGAAATTTCTGGATTTGTCCTGTCCGTTTGTCCGCCAAAAGGGTTTCATTGTCCTCCATTTTGGCACTTTGCAATAGTATGCAGTATCCCATCACGTTATATGTCAGTGGATTCGTATCGAAGAGCAGAATCTAGTGCAGAAATCGGTTTTGAATTATCTCCTTCCTATCAAAGGTTATGGCCAAAAAAACTAAAAATAAAAATATGCATTGAGCTCTATGGGAAAGTGAAAGTGCAGAATAATGCGGTTTTACTTGTGAGTAGGCAAAAAGTGAGTAAGCAAAAATAGTCCACCGGAAAGGTCAGGCTGAGAGGACTCCAAGGTCCTCCTTTTGAGGTTTGGGCATATGGTCACCCTGGGTTAAAGTCAAGCACATGATGTATGAAGCCAGTGGAATGAATCCAAACCAGCAAAGGAGAAAATTAGCTGATTGGAATATTGTGTCAGAGGATAAAGTTGGAGCCAAAAGTCTGACCTCTCCTATAAGAGATCAGATATATGCAGAAGTGAAGCAGACATACCCCAGGGTATGAAAGATATGACAGTGATAAGCATTGAAGCATGGGAAGCAATGTCAACTTCTTGGAGCCCAGAATAAAATAGATCATCCTATTAGTGGTTTGAGCTCACCTTTTTCCTGTTTGCAGTATATAGCTCAACAGTAAACCAGGCTATTAAGTTATTACGAGCATATAGTGTTCATCCCTGCATGACAGTCTAGCAGACGTGGCTTGGCCATAGAATTGTGGAGATCAGATTGAAAATCTGTTTAGTTAAACTCATGTGCGTGCAACACACCCATCTTTCACCAGTAAAACCATTGGTGTGCACTGCCATTTGGGCAACCCCAGCATGGTTGTAAAATGTGAGCACTAATGTCTTAAGTTACAGAGAGGACAAAAAAGGTGATCCAAGGTGATCCGAATAAAGTCAATATTCCACCTCAATTTTTTTTCATTACTATAAGAATATATAAGAGCCCTGCTGTATATGTATGGCTGCAATACTAAAGACACTTTCCTGGGAGTAAGAACATTGAACACAATGGGGCTTACTTTTGAGTAGACATGGTTAGGATTGCATTCTGTGGGCACAATCCAGAGTAACTACGGGGAGTCCATGCTCCGGTGTAAGAACAATTTGCTGTGGATTGCAGTATGAATTTCCCATAGGTTTTCATTAGATGGTGCAGTAACTATGGGTACACGTAATGTCTCTTATGTGCTCCCGTAGTTACTCTGGATTGTAGGGCCAATCTCCAATCTCTTTTTAAAGGTATCTAGGCTGGGTGACATCATCACATCATGGAGCAAGGAGTTCCACAGATTTTTTTATCATTGTGTAAAGAAATATTTATTAAAATTTTCTAATCAGTACTGCCTACAGTTAGTACTTTTCTTCCCTGGCTTCTCCCAAATCCTGCTGATCAAAGAATGTGAACAACAGGGTCTCCCAATCAATGTAGTATGACTCCAGCATTAAAACACTAACATGCAATGCAATTGCCAGCCATTTTGCCATCATGACAACTGTGAATGAATGGGGATTTTACATAGTGTTTCTAATGTGTTTATAATCTTTAAACCCATCAGGGCCAAGCCAAGTGCCTTGTGGCAGACACATATTGGACCGAGTTCTGTACATTCCCTTATATCTCCAGTTCAAAGAATTTCATGCCACTGAAAAGACCTCTGATTTTGATTGGAGGGTGGCACCAGCAGGAGTAGAAAATATAGGGCAAGAAATAACAGAACTACAGTAATTGCCTTAGGGCGCAATCCACAGTAACTATGGGAAGCCCTTGCTCCAGTGTAAGAACAATTTACAGTACTTACATATTGTAAGATTGCAATACAAATTTCTCATAGGTTTTCACTAGGTCGACGTAAATGTCTCTTACGTGCTCCTGTAGTTACTCTGGATTGTAGGGTTATTCTGAGTCTTACATTGATGGTTAGTACTTAACTGCACACAGCTTGATCGCTTTCTATGTGAACCAAATTCTTGTATTTCTGAGGACTTTCCTTTAAAAAGAGCCTTGTTGACATCAAATCATTAAACAAAATGAAATAATTGTTTAAAAATATGCATTATTATATAAAGAACATATACTGTTCTGCTAATTAGGCAGTCTTGTTGCTGTACAACAGGATGTCCTCCAGCCATATGTTTGACAGTCGTGCAGTGCATTCACTTGGAAAGTGCAATCCTCATTATTTACCCACTGTGTGTCGTAGATCTCCCTTATACTGAAAGAGATAAATTCAAGGCTTTCAATGGGCAATGCTCTTGGGCTTCTTGGTTGTGGCCAATTAATGGTGCAACTACCATTTCCTCGTTGCACAGAATGGGGAGACATTTTATATCTTGATGCCATTAAGGAAATTGGCCAGCTAAATCTTTGTTTAAGAAGGAGGATTTCAAACCCCTATTTGAAATCCAGCTGCCTCTTCCGTTGTAGGAACAGCCTATTCTGCTTGTTCAGTTTGTTTCAGCAAAATATTGATCTTTTCATTAGGCATCTGAAATTATTATCTCTTTTAGTGATGTAATCTTTTACAGTAAATCCTTGAGCTAGTATATCAGACTAGGATCAGCGGCATTCATGCCTCTCTCCATACAATGCATCAACGTAAATTGATGGGTGCTCCCGTCAGCTTGCAGAAAAAAAACTCTGAAATAAAAATGCTTGCAACGATAGCATCATTACCCTCATTGCAACTTGCCCCCATGTCTAATGACAACTGCATAATGGCCGCTGTCAGAATAAATAATTGAAATTTGTTTCAGAATATTGAATACATAAGGAATAACTGCATAGTAGGAAAGAGGGTAATTATGCCTGGTTTATTTGCACTGTGAAACATACCTGGTGTTTAGCCATAATATTAAGCCAACTAGCCGTCTACCAAGTCCAAACAGTTACGCTAAACAACAAACAAGTCACAAACTGCAATGGATGGAACAGTTCCATCCGTTGCAGATTGTGACTTGTTTGTTGTTTAGCGTAACAAAACATAGATAGTGGCATATCTTAAATGGCTGGGTGGGGTATATCCACAGGTGGGCAGATGCCAGTTCGGGCCTACTTGCCCGAACTGGATCTTCTTAATTGGCGAGCCGGTGTGGCGGCGGGTGCCGAGAACCGTGGGGACCGGTTTGCAGCGCTTGCGGCTGCCTTCTCCTGCCTTCCCCGCGGGGGGGGGGGGGGGCTCAAAGGCCCCAGCGCGGCTCCTCTGCACCTTCTCCTGCCTCAGAGGACTGCCGCCTCAGAGCCCCATCCTAAGCAGGTCTACTCAGAAGTAACTCCCAGTATAGTCAATGGGACTTACTCCCAGGAAAGTGTGGAGAGGACTGCAGCCTCAGAGCGCCATGCTATGCAGGTCTACTCAGAAGTGAGTCCCAGTATAGTCAATGGGACTTACTCCCAGGAACGTGTGGAGAGGACTGCAGCCTCAGAGCGCTATGCTATGCCAGTCTACTCTGAAGTAAGTAATTTTATTTTTTAAGATTTTTTTTATTTTTAAATTGAAAACCTCCCCGGCCCCTCCCCTTGACCCTGGCCCCGCCCACTTCCAGAGAACCCGATCTTGGGGCTGGCTGGGCCCATCCCTGGGTATATCGCCATCTGTACCATGACTTGAGGGGGTGCCAAGCAGTTTGCAGTTTGTGACATCATTAGGAACTCAATTAAAGCATGTAGCACAAATTTCAAATTTGGTCATTAATGATCTGGCAGAGGAGATAATGAAGAGGTATAGTAGAACAAGTACATTCATTAGCCCACTCCAATAAAAACAAAAACAAACAAACAAAACACCAACAAAAAATCCCCAGGTTATTAAACCATTCAGTTGGTATTTTTACTCACAGCGAATGAGGGTTCACTTCATAATCTGTAGGATGTCCTGATTCAGATGGCAAGACATTCCTATACTATTTCCTTACAGTCCAGCCAGGTTGATCAAAAATCCACCCTTACTCCAAGGAGCACGCAGTGGCACCCATTCATCCATTCATTTCTATTTCCCCTCAATTTTTGTCTCACAACAACCCTGTGAAGTAGGTTGTAGAGACACTGAGCTTTGTGGTCATCCAGTGAGCTTTCTAGCAGTATGGTAATAGAAACTGAGTCTTCCCAATACTATGAGCTTCCCAATACTATGATCCTGCGGGCCAGTGTTCTTCACTGGTCAGGACCCCAACCTCAGTTGTGGCATCATAGCAAATTATGGGAATGAAAAAGATTGGCGTACAGGATGACAGCGCCACCAGATAAACGGGAGGCATCAAGGCATCAAGTGCCAGGCTTCAAGGAAACTTTTCTGCTCTAATAAAAATATTTGGCTACAGTGAGCAGTGCCGGGAAGACATTATGGGATTGGGAAATACATGGTGATGGGTGGCTAGATAGATAAGATAAGATGAATAGACAGTCAAGCCAGAAGTTTCTTTATCACAACCTACACAAGGAGCCACATGGACTTCTTGAACATAGATAGATATTTGAGGTTATGACCACTGCTCTAACTGCTACATCATACTATCTCTAACTCCACTTTGGTGCTGATTGAATTCTGCACCCCGTATTATTTGAGCAGGAATACTTGAGTAAACCTTCATGTCATCCCTAACCATGATCTCTGAGGTGCCAGGTGAAGTCCATCTTGAACTCTGGTGCTTCTAGAAGCTTTGAATGTACTTGAGGTCCTTGTGTTGAAAAGCCATATAACTGAGTCACAAGGCACCAGCTTTCCCTGCGGAAGGTCCCAAGTCTATTTCCTAGCCATTTTAAGTAGGGCTGGGAAAAACCCATGTCCAAAACCCTGGAGATCCAATACCAGCAGTCAGTGTCAACAAGACTCAGCTGGATGAGCCAACAGGCTGACTCAGAAAGACGTAGATTGCGTCAGGTTTTACTTTTTAAAAAAGCTCTGATGCCTTGGAATGGAATGCATTTCATTTTATTTTTATTTTTTTTTGGCAGGTAACAGTTTGCAATTGCCAGATATAAACTGCTTCACTGCAGTGCATGATGCCCTTACTTGAAAGATCAACATATGTTCTTGGTAAACACCCAAATATTTAGGCAGGCATCTGCTCTGTATAGTCATATGTTTGTCCTGTTGAAAAATATATCTTCAGAACAGGGTGTAATTCCCCAGAATAATCATCACATATATTTAACATTCTAGGCAGTGAAATACTCATTTAGTAGCAGCACTGAAGATTCAACATTAAGGTGAGCACTACAATTAAAACTTGTTTCCACATTCCAGACACTTACAGGGTTTCAACCCTTTGGGTTCTTTGGTGGCACCTAAGATGCCCACTCTGATAGAATACCATTCCACACTCCTGGCACTTATAGATTTTCTCCCGTTCTCTGGTGGTACTTAAAGGGACTGCTTGAACGGAATGCCTTTCCACAGTGCTGGCACTTATAGGGTTTCTCCCCTGTGTGGGTTCTCTGGTGGATCTGAAGTGCAGTACTGTTATGGGGGGTTAGTCTACCCTCCTGGCTTGTGCAGAGTCTTACCACGGTGTGGGTTCTTTGCTGTGAAAATGGAACACACTCTCTCCTTCTTCCAACCTGGTCCCAAGTGGATGCTGTTGAAATAGGAAAAGAAATGCTCTAAGGCACTGAAGGAGAAAATGGCAGCTAACTGAGGAGCTGTGATGTCTATGATGCCAGACACCCCTGATTCAGGAGGGAGTAGGGCATCTAGCTGAGATCTCTGAAGTGGAGCTTGGGCCTCTTGAGGTCCTCCACCCTCACTGCTAGGAGAATGATCCAGAGATGGCAGCACATGCTCAAAAGTGGGTTAATCTTGTCTGTAGTTTTACTTCCTTCCTAGTGACCAGATCTCTGAATGGTCACAGAGATGGCAGTAAATCTGAACAGGAATTAGTTTACTTTGTTTTCAACAAACAGAAGTCTTGATATGGAGAGTGAAGCAAGAGCAAGTTGAGCTCCAGATATTGACCCTGGATTGAGTTGTGCTGCAGAGGTTCTATTTCAGTCCTGGTTCTTCTCCACATCTATTGGGGATTTGTTTGTTCCTAGATTGGGGCCAGCATGGGACTTGTGCCGGCCTCACCAGGGGTTAGGATTGTATTATGACAGTCCAGTCTCAAGCCCCTTTGGGGATCAACCCACCTCTTCAAGGGGTCCAGTTCTGAGCTGGCCAAAAGGATGTGGGGATAGCTATGCTCAGCTCATGCAAACTGACAATGTACTCAGCAATATCCACTGGAGCAGAGGTTGCTACTCAGGCATCCACTCATTTAGGGCCAAACGTTCCTCCTTACCTACAAAGGTCGTGTTTTCATGATTTTCCACCATGATGCTCTCATACAGGAGCCTCTGGCTTGGAGTCAGCAGCATCCACTCTTCATTGCTGAAATGCAGGGCAATCTCCGCAAATGATATTGGACTCTGAAGGAAAAAGGGAAATGGCCTCTGAGGAAGTCATCCAAGGTCATGCACACCAGCCAATGGGAGGAGGAGGAAGAAGCACTTTGACTTCTGAGAAAGTGGTGGGCATCTTACCCTTAAACGACAAAGAGGGGCTCACACCCCCAACATTCAGATACAATGGTGTTCTAAGGAAAGCTGGTTAGAGATGAGAAGGAGAAGGAAGAGGAACTCCTCAGAAGGAGAAGGGCAAATAAAAGGGGGAGGAGGGAGGGAGGAGGTGGATTAGCTGGACTTTCCAATAGATTCCCGAGGAAGGAGAGGAAGATGGTGGGGTACAGGGGAAGGAGAATGTCAGGGGAAGGAGGGAATCCAGTCTAGTCCAGACTGCAGCTGAAATCTTGCAAGAGGAGAAGCCCAAGGTATCCCCTGCAAATATCCCTTACCTGACCTGAATTATTGGCAGCCATGTCTTTCAGTGTACAGGGTTTGGTTTCCTTCAGTTCTGTTTCTCTTCTCTCTGTCAGGAAGGAAAAGGACAGTGTATGAGGTTTTTAAGCTTTGAATATTTGCTTCACGTATAGACTGAATTCCTGTCCTCTCATTTTGGGGATGGTTGGAGAGGAAATGGGCACAGGCAGGAAGGAAATGCCAGGGCTGGCTTAGCTGGGAAGAGCTTCAGGGAACAGTATTTCCTCCCCACACCAACAAGCAATTAACCTGACTATTCGTCTGGGGATAACTGTTCATCAGAACTTTGGACTATGAAGAAAGAGTACAAACACTTGCTTGCCCAGAAAAAAAGACCAATCTAAGGACCAACTGTGAAAGATTGATACAAGCCTCCAAACTCAAGGACACCTCCCTATATTGGCGCCTCATTCGTTTTTTTCCTTCAAAGGTGAGCTTCCAATATCGGACTGTCACATCACCCCCCAACTTTGGGAAGGCTTTTCTATACGACTTTTATATATGGCTTTTATATGACCTTTGCACTTTTATATTGATAATTCCTATGTTTTTTATTGTGCTCTTTTCCTTTTGGATATACTTTAATTAAGCTGTTTTTTACTGTTTTGTGCTGTCTAAGACCGTAATAAAGATTTATTATTATCATCAGAAACACAAAACATCTTTTGGGCTTTAAAATCTATATGCTGTATATAAAGAGTCACTGACTGACTGATTCACTCACTCATCAATGCCCACCAAAAGTGTCGGACTTAAAAGTGTGACATTTGGGGATGGTATTCCTTTTGTGATGTAAGCACCCATTACATGTGATGTAAGCACCCACTACAAGAACCGATTTCTAGAAATTACACCCCTATGCAGGTGAAAAGGGGTGCAATATGTTTTCATCCTTATGCTTTATCTTGAAGACTTACTGATCAACACCCAACCCCAACACTGGATCTTAAAGCATTAAATTTGGGAACCATATTCCTTCTGTGATGGAAGGACCCACTAAGATGGTGTGGATGCGTAGTGCCCGATGGTTCCTGGCACCAGTGCCCTCTAGGGATGCCCAGTGCTGCCCTCTGCTGGTCATGTCTGGGTTGCCCAGTGGTGCCCACTGCCTGATGGTGCGCAGTAAGGATGCTCAGAGTCTGTTCTGGCCTGGTGGTGCCCACTGCCCACTGGTCCTGCTGTCCATTTGTGCCTGTTGTGCCTGCTGGTGCCTGCCACCCAATATCAGGGTGCCCACCAGAGCCTGGTACCCAGTTCCCTGCAGTGCCCAGAACCCTCAAATATTTTTGAAATTTTACTCCCACAGTGACAGGTACTTCCAGCTAGTATCAAAGTAAAAAGTATAAAATCAGATCACCTCAGGTGTCTGGGTAGAAAAAGAAAGTCTCTCAGATGAGGGGATTCCTACCAACAATGTCTCTCTCTGGGTCCCTTGGAGGACAAATCAGATAACAGCAGGGGCTCTGAGGCTGAGGATGAAAGTCCCTCAGATGAGGGGACTCCTGCCACTGCTGTCCCCCTTTTGGCTTCCATGGAGGGTAAATCGGATCACATCATATTACTGTGGTGACTGGTGAGGAAGAAAATCCCTTAGATGAGAGGTTTTCTTCCACCGCTGTTCCTCTCATGGCTCTCTTGGAGAAGAAAATCAGATCACCTCAGGTGTCTGTCCAGATGGAGAAAGAAAGTCTCTCAGATGAGGGGATTCCTACCAACAATGACCCTCTCTGGGTCCCTTGGAGGACAAATCAGATAACAGCTCTGGTCTCTGGGACTGAGGATGAAAGTCACTCAGATGAGGGGACTCTTGTCATTATTGTCCCCCTTTTGGCTGTCTTGGAGGGTAAATCAGATCACCTCAGGTAGCTGTGGGGGGAAGGAGGAAAGTCCCTCAGATGAGGGGATTCCTGCCACCACTGTCCCTCTCTTTCACCTTGGAGGGTAAATCAGATCACCTCAGGGGGCTGCGAGGGTGAGAGGAAGAAGGTCCCTCAAAAGTATTCCCCGAATTCAGGTCTTCAGGCATTCCCAGAAGCCAGATGTGATGAAGACCATGCTGTGAAGGATTCCCATTGAAAGAGAAGATTTCTACAAGATGCTCATATCTTCTACCGCACAGGGTATTTTGAAGAGAAAAAAGGAGGAACATGGAAGGAGCCTCACAAAGGCTACTGTGAAAATAGCAGCACAGTTTTCATTCACTAACACTTCACCAGGCACTGGCAGAGGGATCACACGCAATGATGACGATAATAGCAATACAACTTGTATGTCTTTGCAAGTTGTTTGTCTCCAACGGTATTCCAGCCAGGTAAGGTGGGGGTCTCTGGCCACGGGGTTGAGCACCATTTGCACCCACAAAAACCCCACCAGGGAAAAGGCTTGCACACTTATAGGAAAATGTTGTGTGTGCTCTATGCAGGTTTTTCTTCACTCCCAACAGGTATCCAAAGAAATGGGAATGGGGTGTTAGGTAATAGGGTGCACACACTAAGAACCAACACAAAGATCTTCCAGGGAACCTAACGGGCATTCACTCCTTGCAGGTGTGTTGTCTCCACTCTCTCCTTGCAGGTACAGTCCCTTAAGTGCTCCAGCCAGGTAAGGAGGACATAACCCTTTTGCACCTAGCAATAATATGGGGTGTGCCCACGCCCTGTTGCTGCCTCCCATGCACAACAGGCAAGCCTGCCTCTCCATCCTGCCCCCCGGCCCCACCTGCCTGCCAAACCCAGCCAGCAACTCCTGCCTCTGAGCAGGTGTTCCCCATTCACCATCAGGGCTTACCAAATCTGCCATGCCTTTGCACACCTACTCTCGAGTGAGCCCTATGCAGTCTGAGTCTTGCCGGGGCTTGCAAAGGAGTAGAGTGCTATTGTTGCCGCTGATGCTATGTAACCAACCCCTTCTCTGCTTGCAGGCTGCTGTCCCACCAATAAGGAGTCTTCCAGGCAGAAGGTGCCCAGGTCCAGCAGCAGCTGGAGTGCAGCTGACTGCAGGCCACTTTGCACATGCTGTCTCTCCCTTTTTCACACTGCAGGCTGCCATTCCGCTGGGAAGGAGAAACCATTCACATGGGCCAGAGCTGATGGGGAGGCTTCCAGAGCCTGTGTGGCTATCATGGAGCATGTGGATCATCCTGCCCCAGGCACAAGCACCCACCAGGAGCACAATCCTTACCATGTCTACTCAGACGTAAGCCCCAGTGTGTTCAAATTGTATTACTCTCAGGAAAGTGTCTTCAGGATCACAGCCCAAGTTGCACAAGCACCTCCCCCCTACACTGTCCACAATCAGATGCACCTTGAATAAAGCTGGAGACATGATCACTCAGCCCCAAGCCACCCCCAGTACCCACAACTTAAAAAATTCCACCCACCACACAATATGAGTCCAGCAGTAGAAGATCATGCCCCAATGTGAAGCCCCCCTGCAGCCTTTCCATGTCAAGCCAGTGCCATACAGAATAATGCAGTAATGGTGCAGTTAGGGTGCTAGTCTATGATTCTATTAACTATGCCATAATGGTGCAGTTAGGGTGTTGGTCTATTATTCTATTATTGATGCAGTAATGGTACAATCTTCTGTACAATCCGACCCATCACCTTCTTCTGTACAATCCGACCTGTCACCTAAGGTCATCTGAGGGGGCCCTACTAACTGTGCCGCCACTAAGAGGTGTGAGAGGTGTGGCAGCCAAAGATAGGGCCTTCTCGGTGGTGGCACCCCAGCTTTGGAACTCCCTCCCCTTAGAACTAAGGAAAGCTCCCTCTATACAGAGCTTCCGGCAGAGCCTTTTATTTTAAAAAAAGCTTTTTAATGGTGCAGAGGTTGGAGGGCAGTTGTTTTATTGTTTTAAACATATATGTTTTTGGCCTGTATGTTTTAATTGTTTTTATTGAATTGTACTATTTATGTTTTTAATTATGTTTTACGTCAGCGCCTTGAGTTGGGCTAATGGCCCGAGACAGGCGTGATATAAATTTTTAAAGTAATTAATTAATTAATTAATTAATTAATTAATTAATTAATTAATTAATTAATTAATTAAATGGTGCAGCAAGTGCATTGTAAGGGTGCCCACATCTACATCCATCTATGCATACACCCCTCATGGCCTGTCACCTGTGATGGCCCTTCCTTCTCTCTGGGTTCATGCCCACTCCCCTCTTAAAGGCAGTGAGGCTGGATGCCAGCACCACCAACTGTGGCAGGGGCTTCAACAGGTCAACTGCATGCTGGGTGGAGGTCCTGTCATCTTTGGGCTCACCTAACCCTCCCCACAATCCCTTCCAGTGGATGTCCCCTGCCTCTTGTGTTCTGTGACAGGGACATGAGTATAAATCCATCCATCTCCTTCCATCCCTGGTATAAATTACAGGGGCACACCAGAGGGAGCAACTCCTGCCCAAGTGCCTCTGACTGGATGCCTACTGAATATGCTATGGAGCTGCTAGGGCAGCTCAGGCTTCCTGACTCTCTGGATTCAGCCCAACATTCTGCTGTGGATACAGCGTACTTGGGGCAGCCCAGCTGGGTCATTCTTTCTGATTTTTTTGGGGGGAGGGAGGGGTTAGGTTGGCATCCAGCAGTCTTGAAAGACTATTGTATCGTGCAAAGCACGAAGGCCTGGGTAGATTGATATGGAGGATAGGCTGTTACCCAAGCAGCAAATCCCCCCTCTCCACGCCACTGAATTAGTCCAATGGAAACGGCAGAGCCAATACAATTGGTTCCAGCTGTGTCACAGAGCTGGGCTAATGACGTGAATCTCCTGTCAGAGAGATTTAATCCATAAGGCCAGACTAGATTGGGGTGAGATGGTGCCCTCCTTGCCAGAAAGAGAATTATTTTAATCCAGCCTGTCTATTACAGAGGACAGCTCCACCCACTCAGTCATTTGAGCGTCCTTCCTGCCCTCTGAGAACATCCATATCTCAGATCCAATGGAGTCCACTGACTCACAAATAGTCCAGGATGTGTTGCAACATTGGCAGAAGCAAGCATTGGTAGAAGCAGGCAGGCATGAGTTGAAAGGTGTTGGTTAACAGTATCTGGATGTAATCCTAACCAATTTAGGCCAACCTAACTGACCTGACATACCTTCCTGTGGTGGTGGGAGAAGTTGGCATATGCCTGTGCAATGGCCTAACCCCCAAGAGTGGGGCAGAAGTGCCTTATGGCACTTTGTGACATCCCCAGGTCAGCAGAGGGCTTATGCTGAGGCTTAGGCCAACCTAAATGGAGGTTACGATTGCAGCCTATGATGACTAAACACAATTATAGAAAAAAAAAATCAAAAAAATCAGCACCAGTATGAAAAATACTGGTAGTTTGTCCCTCCATTTTAGAGTATGCATTTACTGGGGTTCCAGATTACCCTGCCCTACCTCAGTTTGAGCACAAAACCCACAGTGCCTACACTTGTGCAGTTTTGGGGGTGTACCAACAAAGGAATTAATTTCTCCCCATCTGGTTTAGGTTAGGGACTGGAGCACCGTCCAAAAGTGAAAATGATTGAGAAGTAGAATCTAGTCTTTTTCATCTGGCAAATACAAAACGGCCACCCAAAAAGACATAAATATCACTTTCAAAAGCCTAAATAACACACATATATAAACATAGCCAAAATACATAACAAATTACAGTAAAATGAACACATGCGTATTGTGGGCAATGAATATCTTATGTATTTGAAAGATGGTTATTTAAGTCGTAGGGAAATGCTAAAAACAGTTTGATCACGATCCTGGAGAATGCACTACTGCTTACTGCTTTCCCCCTTCCTCTTAAAAGGACTACCCTACTGGGGAGAAAGGTAGAATACAAATTCAATTAAAAAATTAATGTATACCAACTTGGGGGGGGGTGCGCAACCTCTCACTTTTAGTAATACTGCTATAGTGATCCATGCAGCCACCAGAATTTACTGACATCTCCAAACCTGACTGATCTTCTGCAAGTGCACAGGATCCAAGCGGCTTCTCCATCAGCACTCATGGGCACACTCGGGGCCCAGAAGAATCTCCCAACTCAATTTGTTCCAAATCCTCTCCTTCATCCATAGACTGTTATTGAACAAGCAACAACCCAACTCTGCTGATTCAACTGACCTGGACGTGGGGCAACCACTCCCTGTGCCCATCAGTGCTTTGGGGTCGGTGTCTTCCGTGGGGCTTTCTGGAGGACATCAAAGGGACGGGTACAAACTGTCGTTGGTGGTGGGGAAGTGTTTGATCCCAGTTTAGGACTGTTACTCCTCAATTCTGATTTTTTGACAACCTCCTAACTAGCATTTTTTGATGGTGAAAACCAAACCAAATTGTAGGCAAATCATTATTAAAGGAAATGTTAGGATGATCTAATATTCCCTAATAAGGAGGGAAAACCAAGCGAATAGAGCGTCTAACTGAGGTCTATTCAATGGAGGGTTAACTATTCGTGAATGGAAACCCATTGGGGCTAGATTTAGGATTTCTGCCACTTTAGAACCCAATTTGGACAATGACTGCCCAGAGCCCAATCCATAGATTCAGGGAAAGAGTAACAGGGAAAATAGGATCACATTTTATTTTTATAAAAGAATCAACAGAAGTACGCCATCTTTACACAAACAGTGAAGTGTGAACATTGGTTTTGTGCTTTGCCTCAATTAATAGACAAACCATTTTTATTTGAAAAATACCTACTATTTCAACACTCCTCAGCTGTATAAAGTGGACTGTCTGGTGACTAATAAGACCACTACTGTGAACGAAGGCCCTGCCACACTCCCAGCACTCCCAGATTTCTCCCTTTTGTGGGTTCTCTGGTGGTGCTTAAGGTGAGCACTACAATCAAAGCTATTTTGCACACTCCTGGCACTTATAGGTTTTCTCCCGTACGGGTTCTCTTGTGATATATAAGGTGGTGCTCAAAATAAATGCTACTCCACACTCCTGGCACTTATAGGTTTTCTCCTGTATGGGTTCTCTTGTGATATATAAGGTGAGTGATTGAAATAAATACCATTCCACACTCCTGGCATTTATAGGATTTCTCCTGTGTGGGTTCTCTGGTGGCACTGAAGGTGAGCACTCTGAGTGAATGCCATTTCACACTCCGGGCACTTATAGGGTTTCTCCCCTGCATGTTTTCTTTGACAGTACTTAAGGTGAGTCCTTGAACTGAATGCCATTCCACACGCCTGGCATTTATGGGGTTTCCCCTGTGTGAGTTATTTCATGGAACTTAACATTGCCACTTGAGGAAACTGGAATAGGGAAAATTTGATAAATTTTATTTTTTAACAACCAATAAGCAATGTATTTCAAGTTTAAAAATAACAGGCATTGTTCAATTATACATTATTTATAAACATCAAACAAAAACAATATTTAAAGTCCTCAGCTGTATAAGGTTGCTCTCCAGAGTGGTTTGTTCGGTAGTTACTGACTAGAGGCCCTTCCACACTCCTGGCACTTACAGTTTCACCCCTGGAGGCGCTTAACTACAAGTGGGGGTCTTTCCACTCTCCTGGCATATATAGGGTTTCGAAAGTGTGGGTTCTCTGGTGATATATAAAGTGAATACTCGAAATGAATACCATTCCAAACTCCTGGCACTTACAGGGTTTTTCCCGTATGGGTTCTCTGGTGGTACTTAAGGGGAGCACTTGAACTGAATGCCATTCCACACTCCTGATGTTAATAGGGTTTCTCCCCTGCGTGGGTTCTCTGGTGGTACTTAAGGTGAGTGCTCGAAATGAATGCCATTCCACACTCCTGGCACTTATAGGGTTTCTCCCCGGTGTGGGTTCTCTGGTGGTACTTAAGATTCCCACTCTGAATAAATGCCATTCCACATTCCTGGCACTTATAGGGTTTCTCCCCTGTGTGGGTTCTCTGGTGTCTCTTAAGAGTCCCACTCTCAGTGAATTCAATTCCACACTCCTGGCACTTATAGGGTTTCTCCCTTGTGTGGTTTCTCTGGTGATACTTAAGAACACCACTCTGAGTGAATGCCATTCCACACTCCTGGCACTTATAGGGTTTCTCCCCTGTGTGGGTTCTCTGGTGTCTCTTAAAATTCCCACTCTCTGTGAAAGCAATTCCACACTCCTGGCACTTATAGGGTTTCTCCCCTGTGTGGGTTCTCTGGTGTCTCTTAAAATTCCCACTCTCTGTGAAAGCAATTCCACACTCCTGGCACTTATAGGGTTTCTCCCCTGTGTGGGTTCTCTGGTGGCATATAAAGTGAGCCCTCGAAATGAATGCCATTCCACACTCCTGGCACTTATAGGGTTTCTCCCCTGTGTGGGTTCTTTGGTGGTACTTAAGTTTCCTGTTCTGAATAAATGCCATTCCACACTCCTGGCACTCATAGGGTTTCTCCCCTGTGTGGGTTCTTTGGTGGTACTTAAGATTCCCACTCTGAATAAATGCCATTCCACATTTCTGGCACTTATAGGGTTTCTCCCCAGTGTGGGTTCTCTGGTGGTACTTAAGATTCCTACTCTGAATAAATGCCATTCCACATTCCTGGCACTTATAGGGTTTCTCCCCTGTGTGGGTTCTCTGGTGTCTCTTAAGAGTCCCACTCTCAGTGAATGCCATTCCACACTCCTGGCACTTATAGGATTTCTCGCTTGTGTGGGTTCTCTGGAGATATTTAAGAACACCACTCTGAGTGAATGCCATTCCACACTCCTGGTACTTAAAGGGTTTCTCCCCTGTGTGGGTTCTCTGGTGTCTCTTAAGATTCCCACTCTCTGTGAAAGCAATTCCACACTCTTGGCACTTATAGGGTTTCTCCCCTGTGTGGGTTCTTTGGTGGTACTTAAGTTTCCTGCTGTGAATAAATGCCATTCCACATTCCTGGTACTTATAGGGTTTCTCCCCTGTGTGGGTTCTCTGGTGTCTCTTAAGAGTCCCACTCTCAGTGAATGCCATTCCATACTCCTGGCACCTATAGGATTTCTCTCCTGTGTGAGTTCTCTGGTGGATCTGAAGTGCAGTACTGTGACAGCGGGTTATTCCACCCTCCTGGCTTGTGAAGACTCTCACCACTGTGCGGCTTCTTTGCTGTGAAGACGGAGCGCAGTCTCTCCTTCTTCCAACCTGGTCCCAAGTGGATGCTGTTGAAATAGGAAAAGAAATGCTCTAAGGCACTGAAGGATAAAATGGCAGCTAACTGGGGAGCTGTGATGTCCATGACGCCAGATGCCCCTGAATCAGGCTGAGATCTGTGAAATCTAGCTTGGGCCTCTTGAGTGCTTCCACCTTCACTGCTAGGAGAAGGATCCAGACATGGCAGCAGATGCTCAAAAGTGGGTTAATCTTGTCTGTTTCAACTTCCGTCCTGGTGACCAGATCTCTGAATGGTCACAGAACAGTCCTAACCATATCTACTCATATGTAAGCCCCATTGTGTTCAATAGGTCTTACTCTCAGGAAACTGTTTTTCGGATTGCAGCCAGAGATGGCAGTAAATCTGAACAGGAATTAGTTCACTTTGTTTTCCACAAACAGAAGTCTTGATCTGGGGAGTGAAGCAAGTGCTAGTTGAGCTCCAGATATTGGCCCTGGATTGAGTTGTGCTGCAGAGGTTCTATTTCAGTCCTGGTTCTCCACATCTATTGGGGATTTGTTTGTTCCTAGATTGGGGCTAGCATGGGTCCTGTGCAGGCCTCACCAGGGGTTAGGATTGCATTATGACAGTCCAATCACAAGCCCCATTGGGGATCAACCCTCCACTTCATGGGGTCCAGTTCTGAGCTGGCCAAAAGGAGAGGATGTGGGGATAGCTATGCTCAGCTCATCCAAACTGAAAATGAACTCAGCAGTATCCACTGCAGCAGGGGTTGCTACTCAGGGCATCTACTCATTTAGGGCCAAATGTTCCTCCTTACCTAGAAAGGTCATGTTTTCATGATTTTCCACCATGATGCTCTCATACAGGAGCCTCTGGCCTGGAGTCAGCAGTGTCCACTCTTCATTGCTGAAATGCAGGGCAATCTCCGCAAATGATATTGGACTCTGAAGGAAAAAGGGAAATGGACTCTGAGGAATTCATCCAAGGTCATGCCCACCAGCCAAAGGGAGGAGGAGGAGGGAGATCCGTGAACTTCCCACTTCTGAGAAAGAGGAGGGCAATCTTATCCTTAAACTACAGACCGGCTCCGACCCCCAACAATCACATACACTGGTGTCCTAAGAAAAGTTGGTAGGAGATGAAAAGGAGAAGGAAGAGGAACTTCTCTGAAGGAGAAGGGCAAATAAATAGGGGGATGCAAGGGGGAAGGAGGTAGATTAGTTGGACTTTTCAATGGATCCCTGAAGGAGAGGAAAATGGTGGGGTACAGGGGAAGGGGAACGTCAGGGGAAGGAGGGAATTCAGTCTAGTCCAGACTGCAGCTGAAATCTTACAAGAGGAGAAGCCCAAGCTATCCCCTGCAAATATCACTTACCTGGCCTGGATTATTAGCAGCCATGACTTTCGGTGTACAGGGTTTGGTTTCCTTCAGTTCTGTTTCTCTGCTCTCTGTCAGGGAGGAAAAGGACAGTGTATGAGGTTTTGAAGCTTTGCATATTTGCTTCACGTATAGCTTGAATTCCTGTCCTCTCATTTTGGGGATGGTTGGAGAGGAGACGGGCACAGGCAGGAAGGAAATGCTGAGACTGGCTTAGCTGGGAAGAGCTTCCGGAGAGGAATATTTCCTTCCCACAGGAAAAAGCAATTCACCTAACTAAGGGTACAGGGTTAACAATTCATCAGAAACTCAAAACATCTTTTGGGTTTTAAAATCTATATACTGTATATAAAGAGTCAATGACTGATTTACTCAATCAACAATGCCCAACCAAAACTGTCGGACTTTAATGTGAGACATTTGGGGATGGTATTCCTTCCATGATGTAAGCACCCATTACACGTGATGTAAGCACCCACTTCAAGAATAAATTTCTAGAAATTAAACCCCTATGGAGATGAAAAGGGGTGCAATACGTTTTCATGCCTATGCTTTATCTTGAAGACTGATCAACATCCAACACCCAACCCCAATTTGATCTAAAAGCATCAAATTTGGGAAGCATATTACTTCTGTGATGGAAGGACCCATGAATAGAACCTATGAATTTTGGGCCTGGTGCCTGTTGGTGCCTGGTGCCTTGTGCCGAGTAGTGAAGCCCAGTGGTGTCAGCTGCACACTGTCCTGTACAATGGTGGGCCCAGCCTGCCCCAACAACCGGTTCTCCGGAAGTGGGCAAGGCCAGGCTGGGCCAGGGGTCAGGGCCAGGGTCAGGGGGCAGGGCGGGGGAGGGCATGCCACCTTAACCCTTAGTTTACAAAAAAATTGTATCACTTGTGACGGCATCAATCAGTATTAAGCCCCTGAGTTCAGTGTAATTTATTGCTATGCATTACACTTTGTTATGCTCTCAGGGGGAATGTGTGCCACAAATAAGAACATAAAAGCATAAGAAAAGCCTCCACTGGATCACACCAAAGACCCATCTAGTCCAGCTCCTGAATCACACAGCAGCCCACCAGCTGCCTCAGGGAGCACATATGACACTTGCATCCAGGTGCCTAAGTACCAGCAGGCACACCACAAGTTCCACTGGTGGTACTCATACCACTGGTTGAGAAACACTGATCTATAGTTTAGGACCAGAGTCTGTGGTGTCCCCTCTGCAGGCTGAGGTTTGCTTCTAAGCCACTACTTAAGGCTACAATCCTGTCCACACTTTCCTGTAAATAAGCTTCATTGAATATAATAGGACTTCTGCGTAGTCAAGCAAAGGACTGAGCTCTTAGTAACCAGCCTCTGGCTGCAATCCTATTCACTTTCCTGAGAATAAGCTCCACACACTCTAATGGGACTTACTTCTGAGTAGCCAAGAATAGGATTGGGCTCTAATGCTGCACTCCTCTGCACACTTTCCTGGGAGTAAGCTTCATAGATTGAAATGGGATTAACTTTTGAGTAGTCAGGCTTAGGATTACAAGCTCTTAGAAACCAGCTTCTTTCCAGGGAGTAAGCTTTACTATTATAATGGAACTTACTTCTGAATAGACAATGATTGGACTTTGAAGCTACACGCCTATCCTCACTGGGGAGTAAAACCTACTGACTTTAATAGGATTTACTTCAGAGTAGGCAGTGGACTGGGCTCTGGGGGAGCAGGGTGGGAACTGGGGCTATTTCTTCAGGTGCTCCCCATACTGCCTCCCCACAATTTCAGGTGGAGAGATTTCTCAGAGGGGCAGGATGAGGTGGGGAGATCTGGGGGGGGGGGCGGGCAAAAGGACTACAGTGTGGATAGGATTGCAGCCTGAGCCAAATCCTAACCGTGTCTACTCAGACGTAAGTCCCATTCAAGTCAGTGGGGCTTACTCCCAGGAAAGTGTGGTCAGGATTTTAGCCTTACAGTCCAATCCTATGCAGGCTTACTTAGAAGTAAGTCTCATTCTAGTCAGTGGGGCTTACTCCCAGATAAGTGTGGATAGGATTGCCGCCTCAGAGCCCAGGCCTAACCATGTCTACTCAGAAGAAAGTCCCATTATAGACAGTGAGCTTACTCTCACGAAAGTAGACATGGCTGGAGGAACAGGGCTGGAAGGAGAGATCCAAGCAAGCCTCTGCCAATTTCCTCAGAAGTAAGTCCCATTATAGTCAGTGGGCTTACTCTCAGGAATATGTGGATGGGAAAGTACCCTCAAATTCTAAGCTACTCAGAAGGAAATCCCATGATAGTCAATGGGAATTGCTCCCAGGAAAGTGTGCTAGGATTGTGGCCACAGGCTGCAGTCCTCTACTATACAGTGTGGCATACTCCTGAGTAGTACTGGGTAGTACTGAGTAGTTCTCCATGCCTAGTACTGGTCTGCAAAGGCACCCGGGGAGGCAGGCAGGCAGGCATGGCCCCCACCAAAAGCCCTGGAGGATCTCATTCTCACAACTCTCAGATGCTCAGCTACACTCTTACTCACCTACAGACCTTTCTCAATAGCTCTGGCTTTTGTATAGCTCTGGCTGCTGTGGGATGATGGCAATGCCCTGTCTGAATCATGGTAAAGGGAACAGATTGTTTGTAATAAAAATACCCTTAGGGAGGGAAAGGGGTAGAGAGAGAGAGAGAGAGAGCCCCCCTCAGAAGGGGAGGAAGGCTCAGAAGGGGAGGAAGGAGAAGGGAGTAGAGCTTCTCCTCTGGGAAGACAGACCTAGAGGCCCTTTAAGAGAAATTCAAACACACTTGCATGCAATTCAAAGGCCCCCTCTTAACAACCGGTTCACTAGTCCCTAATTAACAACCAGATCCGGTGAGAGCTGGCTTCAGCCCACCTGTGGTCCTGTAGTGCCTGCTTCTGTAGGTACCCAGAGAGGCTTGGTGTGGATGCGTGGTGTGCGATGGTTCCTAGCGCCCAGTGCCTACTAGTGATACCCCGTGCCAGGTGCTACACTGTGCTGGTTGTGTCTGGGTTGCCTGGTGGTGCCCACTGCCTGATGGTGCCCAGTAAGATACCCAGTGTCTGGTGTGGTCTAGCACCCACCGGTGCTCAGTGGTTTCTGCTGTCATTTGGTGCCTGTTGCGCAGTGGTGCCTGCTAGTGCCCACCCCCCAATGTCAGTTCCACGTACCTGCCAGTGCCTGGCACACAGTGGTACCTACCAGTTCTCTGCAGTGCCCAGAATCCTCAAATATTCTTGAAATTTTACTCCCATACTGACAGGTACTTCCAGCTAGTATCAAAATAAAACTACAAAGTACCACATTTTTGCTGTCTAAAGTATTTTCCAGAACTTAAAACAGATTTCTTTTCCATTCAGAAATAATACTGTAGCTGCATTTGCTGACACTACCTCACCTACTTCTATCACTACCTGCAACAATTTGAAAGTGATTAAAACTTATATGTGCCTTTGGAATAAAAAAGCATACAGTAACACCAGTACAGTAATGCTTCCCTCCCAGGTCGGAGCCACTTCCTCACCTCAGAGGCTAGGTGGGTGTCATTTAGGGGTAAATTCAGCCAGCTGCAGCCAATGGTGGGCCTAACCCTTCTCTGATGGGGAGGAGGGAGCCTGGAGCTCTGGTCAGCAGCTGGAGGCAGACCCAGAGCAGCTCCCATAGCCCTGACTGAAGAATGGAGCACTGTGCAGAGCCTCCTTTTATAGCCACCTTTGAATATGGCCCTCTCTGCACGCAGCACGCGAGGACTTGTATCATTAGCTTGCAAGTATTTAACCAGTCAGAGGTCAGATTAACACAAACTCAGGCAAATGATATAGAACAAGGGAAAATCTCTCTTCTGAAACAAACCACCTTTAAAACAATTATAATTTATAATTATAATTTCCTAGTACTTTACACATGGCTTTGCCTGCATGGATCTGTGACTTGAGTGCAAAGGGAAGAAAAGAACACATGGAACACCGGGGACCAGGCACAATGGTACCAGAGGAAGCTGGCAGTGAGGGAAGCGGGCATGGGACCACACCAGTATGAGATCCTCCAGGTGGCAGCCTGCCCCCTCCCCCAGTTCTAGGCAGCAGCAGTGGTGACCCGAGCCTCAGCTGCATTGACCCAAACCAGCTGCCTAACACCAGAGTTGCACCAGTTGAAGCCAAGGAGAAAGCATATAACGGGGACATAGAACTAGGACCCCCTACCAAAAAAGGGCTCCGGAAGGGCCTTCTCCAGGTTCCTGTGGCTGCAAGTCCAACCCAGGCTTAACTCCACTGGTGCAGCAGGAGAGTCCAGCAGGCCCTTCTTCTTCTGGGCTTCCCTGGTGCAGCCTCTGCAAGGACAGCAGAGCCACAGCTCCAGTTCCGTCTCTCTTTCTCTGCAGGATCCTAAACCAGCCCCTTCTGTGCCTGGCTGGGCCTTCCGGCACACCTTCTCCTAGACGTTCTCTCTGGGCTCAGACCTTCCCATTCCCTCCCTTGCCAGCCCTCTGGCAAGCCCTCCTCCTCCACTTGCTGGGCCATAGCAGGGCCTCTTGGGAAATGTCATTCCCAGGCACAGCAGACCCATTGCACTTCATTAGAGGGGATGTTTTCCCCACTGATCATGAAATAAAAACATACAGTATTGTTTAAACATACATACATACAAATGAATAAATAAAGCTATTCTTTAATGCCTCAGCATGCACGTGACCACTTAAAAAAATCATATTTGCACTTTTACACTTCTCACTTTACTCTTTACTTGATATGTATTGGTGCCCCTTACTGCCTGCTGGTGCCCCTTACCCATTAGTACCAAGTGCCCATTAGTACCAAGTGCCTGGTGCTGCCCCCTGCCTACTGCAGGTTTGTATCCAGTGCTGCCCAATGGTGCCAGGTATGGAAGCAAAGTGCCCAGTAGGGATCTCTGACAGTGCTTCCTGCTGCCCATCACTGTTCCCTGGTACCTTCTAGTGCCCTGTTCTTGGTGGTGCCCAAAGGTGCCCCGTGCCCACTTGTGCCTGCACCCAGTGCCAGTACCTGGTGCCCACCAGTGCCCGGGCCCCACAGATATTCATGAAATTTTACTTCTGCAACAATGAGTTATTTCTGCTAGTAATGAAATAAAATCACAAAACACCATTCTATGCATTATTCATTTTTGTACAGAAAACAAAACACAAATCTACAAAGATTTAAACAAAACTCTATACCTTCTCTTTTACCACTGGATGCAAGATCTGCTGTCACTATACCACCTATGTTACCTTCCTAGTGTACGTTTAAAGTAATTTTAATTTATAATTATAAGTTACTAGTAGTTTACTTGCAGCATTTGGTTCTGTGGCTTGAGTTTAAGGGGAAGAAGAGGACACATGGAAGACTGGGGTACCAGCCACCAGGCACCTGGCTCTGAGAAGCATGGCTCGCTGGCCACTGGGAACCACAGATACTGGGGACCGGTGGCTGCAGGCAATGAGGGCACTGGGCAGTAGATCACACCAGCAACTGGTCTACCAGACAGCAGTAAACCCACACCCCTGACCCAGGCAGCAGCCACAGTCACAGCTCTAGCCCTTAATCCATCCCCCCAATCCAGTTGCCATGCCCTAGAGCAGGGGTCTCCAAACCTTTTGAAAGGAGGGACACATCATCGCTCTGTTATTATGTCAGGGGCCAGAAAACTAATTTACATTTCAAATTTAACATTTACAAAATTTACATATAAGAATGTATAGAAGTGGATTACAAGGCTTGCTGAAGGGCTGGATAGACGGTTCTTGCCAGACAGTTCTTGCATTTAGACTTGCCAAGGACCACATCTGGCCCCCAGGATGGGGTTTTGAGACCCCTACCCTAGAGATACACCAGTCTAATCCATGGAGTGTCCCTCGCAACCCTTTATAATGTCAGTCCTGCGTCCTGCTTCTGCCCCTCCATATTTCACAAGAGGAAAGCCTCTCCTAGTGAGATTCCACCTCAAAGCCCAATTAGGTGGGGGCCAGTCAGCCATCTCAGGAGCACCTCAGACCATGTCAGAGGACTTTGGGGGGGGGGGGGAGAGAAAATGTCTCGTAGACGAAGGAAAACCTGCCATCACCTTCTGCCACTTGGATGCCTTGGAGGGCAAATAAGATCACCTCAGGGCACTGTGGGACAAAAGTCCCTCAGATGAGGGGATTCCTGTCACCTCTGTCCCCCTTTGGACTCACTTGGAGGGTGAATCAGATCACGTCAGATAGCTGTGGGGGGAAGGACAAAAGACTCTCAGATGAGGAGATTCCTGTCATCATTGTCCAGCTTTCAGCTCTCTTGGAGGGTGAATCAGATCACCTCAGGTAGCTGTGGGGGGAAGGAAGTCCCACAGATGAGGGGATTCCTGTCACCACTCTCCCCCTTTGGACTCACTTGGAGGGTGAATCAGATCATGTCAGATAGCTGTGGGGGGAAGGACCAGAGTCCCTCAGATGAGGAGATTCCTATCATCACTGTCCAGCTTTCAGCTCACTTGGAGGGTGAATCAGATCACCTCAGGTAGCTGTGGGGGGAGGAAGTCCCACAGATGAGGGGATTCCTGTCACCACTTTCCCCCTTTTGGCTCCTTTGGAGGGTAAGTCAGATCACCTCAGGGGGTTGTGAGGGGAAGAGGAAGAAGATCCCTCAAAGGTATTCCCTGAATTCAGGTCTTCAGGCATTCCCTGAAGCCAGATGTACTTGGAGCTCAATGTATGCTCCACAATCCAGTCTCCCACCGGCTTCAGCAGGGATAATATAAGCATATTTTTTGTACTTGTAAATCCAGACGACAATCCAAACTCTTATAGTAATGATAAAGTTGACTTTGCAACTTGTTTGTCTCTCCATAGGTGCTCCAACCAGGTAAGAGGGGTCATTGGTGAGGGGGCAGCACTGTTTTCATCCACCAACACTTCACCAGGCATTGGCAGAGGGATCACATGTAATGATGATGATGATAGCAATACAACTTGTATGTCTGTGCAAGTTGTTTGTCTCTCCACAGGTATTCCAACCCTCTGGCCATGGGGTTAAGCACTATTTGTATCCACAAGCACCCCACCAGGGAAGGGGTTTGCACACTTATACAAAAATTTTATGATTTCTCTATGCAGATTTTTCTTCCCTTCTGATGGGTATTCTAGATAAGGGAGGGAATGGGGTGCCAGGTAAGAGGGTACACACTCAAAGAACCAACACAAAGATCCTCCAGGGAACACAAAGGGCATTCACTCCTTGCAGGTGTGTTGTCTCCACTCTCTCCTTGCAGGTACAGTCCCTTATCTGTTCCAGCCAGATATGAATGAATTACAAGTAGCGGAAATGGCAATTGCATTGATTTTAATGTGACTCTCAACTAAAATTTTGCAACACTTTGTTATAGTAGATTGGACAATATTACACTAGTGTGCATTTGGTGATATACATATCATCCTATATTTGGTATGTTGTGAATTTACAGTCCTTAGCAATGTTTATTTTATGTATTGTAGAGTGAGGCTATAACCAAGGGTTAATCATTTCTCCCTTCTTGTGCAAACTAATACCAAAGTGAGGATTTTTTTTTTATTATCCAGACTTGCATCATCATAATACAAAAGAGAAAAAAATGCTTCATTTTCCATTTATTTCATTCAGTCCAAAGAAACTGCACAGGGAGATTCTTGCTCTCTGCTTTGGGTCAATTCATAGATTTATGTCTCTGCAAACAGATGAAGATTCAGATTTAAATTCAAGGCTGCAATCTGTTTTCGACTGTTCTCTCCTCCATGGAGTATGTCCTAAGTGCTTTGGCAGCCAGGCTTGGCACTTGATATGAACAACTTTCTTTTTGCCTGGAGTGCACCAAACTTATGGATAGATAAAGTTTCACGGAGGTGACAAACTAGCAGCTGACTGCCAAAGCAATGGTGAGCCAAAAATCTGGTGGACCAGACCCCACTTTAGTCTCTGCCATGGAGGAACAGCAGAAAAATTCATTGACTGGATAGTAAAGATAGTGCATTATATTAAATGCCAACCAAGGAAATGGGACTTATAAAAAGGTGGGACATTCTGGAAATTAAAGAGCTGGGCAGTCCAATCCTTCCAGTGGGATAGGCACATGTGTTGTCACAAATGTGCTATAAAACATGTTGTGGCCAGACAGAAGACACAATTGCTGGTGGAGAGGACTGCACCAGAACACGGGCATGGTGAGTGGAAGAGCCCCCTTGAAACTTCAAGCCAGACCTAGAAGCCCTACACATGACTACTCAGTTCTGTGCCAGCGATTGAGTTAGTGAAGCTCTATATAGACCTATAAAAATGTTGTGGCATGCAGATGGCTCATTTAGCATTGGACTGTAAGGGTGCAATCCTAACCAATTTAGGCCAGCAGAACTCACCCTTCTCCTCATTCCCATGGTGGAGTGAGGAGACCAACGTATGACTGTGCACTGGCTTAACCAACCCAGTGGTGGCACAGAAGTGACATGTGACACCCCCAGGCCAGCACAGGATTTGAGCCAGCCTAACGAGGGGTGAGGATTGCAGGCTAAGAGCCCAATCCTGAGCTTTGATGTTGGCCCTACACTGGTGTTGCTGCTACACTGGCCCTGCATTCAATTCTAGTGACAGTGCCAATGGAAGACCCACCACACACCTTCTGGAGCAGGGTAATAGCTCCAGCAGAGCTATGGACAGTGGAGAGATTGTCAGGGCAGAGGCAGACCAAAGGGACTAGGGCTACCAGCAGAGGTCTGCTCCGCCATATCTGAACACTGAGTTTGACCTTCTGGGCCAACACAGGGACTTTCAACACTGCTGGCAAAATATCCACCAGACATAAGTAACCCTATTGTGGAACTGCACCCTTACCTGGAGAAGAAGATAAATGTCCTTTTCCCACAAAGACTCTCTGGCAGCTCCTTAACACACACATAGGATGCAGAGGCATGCATTTTTGTGCTGCTACTCCCTCTTAATGCTGGGTCGTTCAGAACTGGGTTGAAAATCCCTAGATTTTGATCGCACTAAATGCGAAGGATCAAACTGGATGTCTATGAATGTAGAGTGACTCTACCAGATTCCTGTGGTTATCGTTTAACAATAATCCATTGTACCAACCTTTCTCGGACGTAACCTGGTATTATTTGCAAAGCATTCATTTATAAAGAGTAATGAGAATCCATAAATAGGTAATTTACATTTATATAGTGTTTGTTGTCCGGATGGACTTTAAAGTGGGTAGAAAAGCTTAAATGCTGTTTTTAAAAGATAATCTTGGTATGTAAAGGGACAGCTGCATAGTTACATTCAATTATTGCTGCACTCCAAGACATTCTTTGATGGGCTTTTCTCCTGGTGGAAATAAGATGCTATTTTCTCTGGCATTTAACATATGCAAAAATAGTAATCAATATTTCACACTTCACATGCCATGTCCACTCTCTATATAGCTTTCAAATAAGCAAGAGTGTACATTTTTCACATTAACACTCCCCCCCCCCGACATAAACACAGCATCCAAAAATAAAATATCGTGGATTCAAGCTTCACCATAAAGGGATCATTATATTTAAAGGCAAGCACTGGGCACACTGATGGTGCTGCTGGAATGAAAAATAAGCTTGCATGCTTTAGTGATTTAACTCCTCTAAAGGCCCATTTCAAGTGAATCGATGATGGTATGAAAGAAATTAGCACAGAATTTCCGTACGCATGTTTTAATATTCACAATATTAAATTGTATTTATTATATTAGTATTACTAATTTTTTAATTTTATTAAAAAATAAAATTATATTTATTATATTAATGTTATATGAATCTGTAGGTATATTTGACTTCCAATGTCTGTGCCTCTTTTTAGGGAAAGATCCTTGTCCCTTAAACTGATGCAAATCGAACTGCATCTGATGCAAATCCAGGTGCAGTAGGTATAATGGCAGGTGGGCAGGGTAGTGGGAGGTGGGGGTTAGACCTGCAGTTATGCCAGATCCAGGCTTCTGTCTGATGGCAGACTAATGCTGCAATCCTAAAGACAATTTCCTGGGATTAAGACCCATTGAACACAACAGGGCTTACTTTTGAGTAGACATGGTTAGGATTGTGGTTTTAGGCAACCTCTTCAACAGCAGTCCCAAAATGTGTGTTGGATTCAGTGCAGGCAAATCAGCCTGGTCCAGTACAAGTTGGGATTGTGCTCTGAATTGCATGCACCTAATGACATCATGATGTTGCGTGGTGTCATGACATCATGTCACTAAGAGCACTAAAAGTCCTCGGTATACCTTTACCATATGTTCTTCTGACTTCTTGAATCATGTGGGGGATTCTCCTTCAGCAATATGCTGGTACACTTTTTCTTCCCTTAGGACGAATATGTTTATCAATCTAATGGTCAATGTGATAGGGAAACTCATCAATTGTAGCCTCCATTCCTGCAGTTATTCATCCCAACTCTTTCTTTCCAATGACAGCCGGCAGCTGGTTACCAATAATTATCATTGTGTTGCCAGATGGTAATTTGGAACATTTGAACATCCCAATGTTCTGATGCCAATATTCTGGCCTTAACCTATGTTGATATTCCTCTTTATGTGCACGTGGTTGAAACTTATGTGTGTATTTTTAATGCTCCTTTAGTGCTACTGTGTGTATTTTTAATGCTCCTTACTGGCCCTTTTAAAGCAGGATTTTCATACAAGGTGGTCACAGTAAACTAAAAAGGCCAACAAAAGTGAAATTCATTACACATAAAATCAACATAATATATTTCATGAACTCAACACCTTTCTGTTCTATCATCCTTTTTACTGTTTATAGGATCTACTCCCTTAGAGGCAAGGCTTTTTCTAGGGGTACTCACCAGTACCCAGTACTGGCACCTTTTCTCTCTGGGTTCCCCAGCTAATTAATAATTATTCATATGTGGGTGACTAGCTGTGTCACTGTGGGGAGTACTGGCATCTTTTTTCCCAGAAAAAAAGCACTACAACAAATATTTACTTAACAACTGATATATTACAAAGTCCTAGGGCGCAATCCAGAGTAACTATTGGGAGTCCTTGCTCCAGTGTAAGAACAATTTGCTCTGGATTGCAATATGAATTTCCCATAGGTTTTCACTTGGAGGTGCAGTAACTATGGGTGCATGTAATGTCTCTTACGTGCTCCCGTAGTTACTCTGGATTGTGTGAAATAGTTTTCTTTAGCTGGCTGACTCTACAATGAAACTAATACATTATTTGTTTACAAGAGTGACGGCTCTATTAATACAACATAATAATTTTAAACCTCATAGTAACAGATAATTTAACCCAAGCCATCTTTATTTTATCTTTAGTATTCAATTCCTGATAACTTATAAACCTTTAAACAAACTTTTGAAACAAAGCTAACTAAAGAACTCTTCTCATCCAACAATTTTTTTTACTTAAACAAAAATGTATGAGATCAAGGATTACTTATGACTTTCATATAGAACTATGAAATGGTGTTTCACATGTCCCTGGAAAGTCTGCCCATAAATAATACTATAAACAGAAACCCAAATGCATTTTTGTCAATTTAAACAAGCAAATAATATACATATTCTCCCCACCCCAACATGATAGCACTTCCTAAAATAAGTCTCAATTAACTCTAGGCCCTACATTAAGATCAAGGTCATTATGACTTCTACTTCTTGAAAAAAATTTTCCCTTTTCCATAATGTCACACAGTGATATAGCAAAACAAAATAAAATTGTAAGAAATTAAAAAAAAATCCACTACTTTTGTTCTCTAGCTTAATTCAAAAGATAATTGAGTAATAAGCCTATATATAGATAATTCTGCTGATTCACAAGGCTTTTTTTAGACTGGAACAATGGTGTTAGTGTCCTCTTCGATGCGACAACTTTCAGGAAGAGAGGGATTTGGTTTAGATAATAGAAATGTAAAAAAGGAGATAAAGTGAAGAATAATTGCTTCTAGTATATATCTAAGAGGAAATCTTTATTAAGAAAATTAATGATTTTAAAAGATTGTTTTCTTTTTTGCGTGAAGCCATTCTATCCAGATGGCTAAAATTCATATAGTTTGATGTCAGAAATGGAAGCTCTCATTATCATTATGCCATTATTTCTACATTGTTATCACTAACAATAGGCCTGGTGAGAGAGAGAGAGAGAGAGAGAGAGAGAGAGAGAGAGAGAGAGAGAGAATAAGGTCTAGTGATTTAGGCAAACGTACTTGTCACTGTTGACTTTCAGTCTTATGGACCCAATCCAACTACAGTTTTTCATTATTTAGTCCTTCCAAAACTAACGGAGGGGGAGTAGGGTGGGCCAAATCTACTTAACAACTCTCATGGCTATGCAGCTGTATTATGTGGCACCCACTAAGGGCAAAATCCAGAGTAACCATGGGAAGTCCTTGCTCTGGTGTAAGAACAATTTGATCTGGATTCCAATATGAATTTCCCATACGTTTTCACTAGGAGGTGCAGTAACTATGGGTGCACATAATGTCTCTTACGTGCTCCAGTAGTTACTCTGGATTTGGGGGTATGTCACAGAGGGAGTTTTGAAGGCTGCAATCCTAAAGACACTTTCCTGGGAGTAAGACCCATTCAACACAATGGGGCTTACTTTTGAGCAGACATGCTTAGGATTGTGCTTTTGGTCTTTGGAGGCTACTTCCAGGTCAGAGAACATTTGTTCCCATGTCCTGGGATTAACACTGCAATCCTATTTGTGTTTACTCAGAAGTAAGTTCTGCTGAGTTCTTAGGATTGCAGCCTAAGCCAATGCCAGCCCACCATGTCTGCTCAGATGTGCATCAGCTCTGTAGCAGACACAAGTCTGTGTGGACTCAGGTCATTGATTAACAACCTTTTATGGAAACACATTTCTGTGCTAATTGGGTATGTTTACCCAATTAAACTCCAAGGATTCATTTATTATTTTTGGGATTTTTATCCTGCCTTTACTTAGCAAGCCAACCCAATGAGGGGGGTATGATGACATGGACTAATTGAAAAGATAGCCATGGCCTGTGGCTCTGTTAAGTCCGGCAAATACACTATGCCACCCTAGCGCATGTCTCCTGCAAGCTTTGGAATAATCAGAACTAAAATATTGATCATGAAATATGGGAAGGGGTGGTCCCATACCCCAGCCAGCTGTGCCTTGATGGAAGCAGAGGCAAGACTAGCTGAGAAGAGCAATGAGACTACCAGTAAATGGTCAGCAGAGCCATTTGTGAACATGGGCTGATGTGATTGTTCTGGCTATGGATGATGCCATGTCTGCACTGCTAGGCAAAGATAGCTGCTAAAGTCGATAGACCAAGTGTTCTAAATTTACTCTCATCCTGTCACTCGCAGCATGCTAAATTTCCTATTTTTGTCAAAGGTGGAAACTCCTTAAGGCTTTATCGCTCTTAGGAAGCATGGCCACAATCACTTCAGGAAAATTTGAAATATCTTTTATAGAAAATGTCATTCAGAAGTGCAATAGGACAAATATGTTAGCAAAGGCAGAGGGAACATAAACCCACGGTAGAAATGCCAGGTTTGATTTCCAAAGCGGATATTGCAGCTCTGCCGACGTGGGCAAGCATCCCAGACCCTCCTCATATTTCCGACTTTCAGATTTGATTTCTATTTAGGCAGGTTTAGCTCATCATAGAAGGGTTTAGAAAGCAGCACCTGCCTCAATTCCCTCTTCTATGCAATGGTTAAAGGTATAGGCACTCTGTCCTCCATTCTATAGGGTCACCCTGTCAATGCTATATCTAGACATGGGGGAAGGGAAGGAGGTGGCATTTAGGGCTACAGTGCTGCATGGAACAGGTGAGATGGAATTCATCCTTCCCATTTTCTCTGTTCAAATCACATTTCCTCCCAGGGAAAACATCTATCTGCACCTGTCCTCCATTAGGAATCTTCCAGGAGTCGAAAAACAATTTGAATTGTATTGAAAAGGATGGAGGCAGGAGAACCTTGTCAGCATATTTATCTCACAACAATTTAAAAGCAAGCATATAAGACATATCTTGGGGGAGCAAATGAAAGCCAGGGGCCATATTGAGCGAGAAGGCATCGTGGAACCATGATCTCCAGCCTTGGGCCTCCCAGAAAAATACAATGGTTTATGAACCACATAGCTCGCATTTCTCTGCTCGACTACAGAATGTCGGCTTATGCTTCGATTCACAAACAAGCACAATGGAAACTCTAACAGTGCCCTTTCTGCTTGCAGCTGGTGTGAAAGGAATACTAATGCCACCATACAATCAGCAAGGTGGAATACCTTGCCGGAAATCCTCTGAAAATATGGGCCGGGGTTAGCATGCCGGTGTCATAGATCTGTCCCCGTATTCATCAGGTTGCACCTTTTCCTAAATTGAATGTCTCCTTGTGAAAAAAGAAAAGGGAGAGAACTGATAGTAATAGCAATAATAATAATAAAATCCTTCACATGCCGGATTTATTTTTTTTTAGGGGAAAAATCAGTTTGCTCTTTTCATGCTGTGCATCATTTTGGAGGTTCAGAAATCAACTTGAGCTTTTTTTTTTGCTTGCAAGTGCTTTTTTTCCTTGATTAAAAAAAGTTATAATCTCTTCGGCTCACAGCGAGGATCTTATATGGCAGTTTAGTAAGTCAGACGAGGCAGCGCTCTGAAATTTATTGGGCACCCAACGGTCATTTCCTGAGGGAAAGAAGTTGTTGCAGTCTAATTTGTATCAATATGTCGAGATGTTTTCTGTATTTTGTAGAAAATGGCTTTGCAGATGCAGTAATAGATTGACTGCAAAGGTCAAATTTGTCCAATTATATACAGAAAGCACAGGTCTCTCTATATGAATGTGTATTTGGTTTACATAATGATTGAAAATGTCATACAGAAGGCTTCTTTGTTTGAAAGTTCCATCAAGGAGCCTTTTTCTCCTCTTTTCAACACGTGGAAACAGTACTTATTATTTACTTTTCAATTACCGTACTTATTTTCTGCCTTTTCTCCTCTGAGTACTCTGGATATTGCTCTAGGGCTGCAATCCTAACCCCCCAGTTAGGCCAGCCTAAGGACCAGTGCTGGCCTGGAGGTGTTGCAATAAGGCACTTCTCTGCAGGGTGACCATATGACCAGATTTGTCCATATTTTTAGCCTCCTGTCTGGGTGTCCTACATTTTGGCTTCATTTTTGAACTTCGCGATGGTGCGCAGTACACAATCATGTCATATGTTTTTGGATTCATATTGAAGAGCAGAATCCAATGCAAAAATCAGTTTTGAGATATCTCCTTCTTATAAAAAGTTATGGCCAAATAAACCCCGAAAAACAAAAAAAAACCACAAAAAATACATTTCTTGGCAATTTTTTTAAGCGGGTAGGAATTTTGGGTTCGGGGGGTAGGAATTTTGGGTTTATTATCTGGTCACCCTGACTTCTCTGCCGTTTGTGGGGAGGTTAGGCCAGAGCACAGACATGAACCAGCCTTCCCACATCACAACAGATACTGGAAGTGGATGAGTTGTTCTGACCTAAGTTGGTTAAGATTGTGCCCTAGGTCAGTAATTTTCCATTATTTCATCTCATGGCACATCTTTAGTTGTTTTTACCACTGAGAAAGCACACCATGCTGTTCAAATCCCCAAGTTTTCCTATTAATAAATGTCTCTCCCCAAATTCCTGTGGCACACCTGAGGTCTATCTGCGGCACACCAGTGTGCTACGGCACACTGGTTGAAAATCACTGCTCTAGGTGCTTTACATAGGCAGGCTTCCTTGACCTCACAAGGGTCTTTACAATGTTGTTCAATCTTTCTACAGAAAAGCCTTAACCTGTGTGTTAGAGAGTCTGAGTCTTCTGTCCAACATTCCATGTCAATAAAGCAAGCTGAGGAGAGGCAACTGTCAACATTCCATTCCCAGATGAGATGGCTTAGAAGCCCATCTAAAAATAGCCCAATTTGCATAAATTTGCATTTCTGGAAAATAAATCCGGTTAGTCATCTAGGGGTTACGATGAGATGACTCTTCTTAGGAGAGAAGAGAGGTGGTAAAAGGTCAATTGAGATGATGGAGAATGGGATAGCTTTTTACTGATGAATGTCATTATATTGTACCTCTGCAAATGGGTACTGTAATTTGTATGTATGTATGTACATACGTACATATGTACGTACGTACGTATGTATGTATGTATAGTTGTATAGTTGTATAGTTGTAACTAGTACTTACAGAGGGGTGTAACTAGTATATATAGAACCCTTCAATTCCATGGTAGTGACTAGGATACCAAGCTGCAAATCAAGATGTCCCAGCTTGAAATCTTATATTATTGTAGCATTATTTCTGTGTATGATACATTCCCTTACATTAGCAGTTACTCAGGCCAGCCATCTCTGATAAGCTTAATTCTGTGTTTCACTGTGCAGTAGCAGAAGGTCAGCAGGCCAGGTGATCCGTACTCCAGGTCTGGTGCTGTAGCCCTTCCTTCTAGGCTGGCACAGAGGCAACCCATTGATGTTACAGGCACCCCCGACTTATTGGACAGGTTAGGGACTGGTGCATCATCCAAAAGTGAAAACCATTAAAAAGTGGAACACTGTCTTTTTCAGTTTGCAAATGCAAACTGGTCACCAAAAAAGACATAAATATCACTTACAAAAGCCTAGAAAAAACATATTTATTAACACATAGCCAATATACATTACAAATTACAGTAAAATGAAGAAAGGCATGAATAGTGTGTATTTGAATGGTGGTTATTTACTAAAGAAAGTCATACGGAAATGCCAGAAACAGTTGGATTACCATGTCACATGCAAATCAACACCAGGGAATACAATTTTAGCCTTTAAACCAGCAGATAAAGATTGAAAGAGTGAAGCAAATGTTAAATGAATGAGTCCTGGGTATAACTGAAAAGTGTTGAAAGAGTGTGGGTTGCAAGTCCAAGTGTATTGGGTGGTGTGCTCAGGGTGAATATATGGAATGGAAGACAGTGTGCCTGTATCTTTAACCATTGCATAGAAGAGGGAATTGAGGCAGGTGCTGCTTTTTAAACCCTTCTGTGTTGCGCTAAACCTGACTCAATTCCCTCTTCTATGCAATGGTTAAAGGTACAGACACTCTGTCCTCCATTCTACATGGTCACCCAGGGTTGATGCAGTAGAGGGCTCCAAGCCTTCCCAATAAGGCATGGCTGTACCAAATGGAGCATAGTTGTCACAGCAAGGGATGGAGAGAGTGAATAGAGAGATGATGCTCTTTTATTTCTCACACAATGTGCATTGCTTGCTCTGCAAAAAGTGCTACTTCAAATTCATGTACCGGTATATAGATTCATGTATATATCTGGTACCCTTTGTTATACGGAAACTTTTCTCCCAAGTGAGTGTGAACCTCCTAGAGCGAAATACTTGGAATTTATTCTTTCATTGTTTGCTTTATTCCTAAAGCTATAGACACCATTTGTGTAATTAAAAAAATCTTTTTTATATGATCCTACAATAGGAACAATACAAAAAAATAAAAAACCCATTGATATGATTTTAGTATGAATGTGGAAAAAGCATGGTTTCAAAATATTTAAAATGTTCAGTTATATTTTGGAAACTTTTTAAACCTTCAGAGGCTCTGAGGACACTCATCGAATCTATTTTTGTCCTCCATAAGCCTGAAATATTTGGAAATTGGAATTTTATCCCATTTACTAGTGATGGGCTTCACAAAGAACCAGAACAGCGCTGGAGATAATGTGAACTCAATTGGCAGGCTGTGGTACTCTCCTAAATCAGATATTGTACTTTTATCTGAGAATGGAACTTCACCTAATATGATGCTCCAGGCTTATGGAGGATCAAAAACAGGAGACAGAAATTTCTTGTGTTTCCATTTAAATCAGAACTACTACATGTAAATGTGTCATTGACTAATTATGAATATTATTTTCTGAATAGTTCTGAATAAAATTGTATCATTTTGACTCCCGCATCTGAAGCAGTCCTCACATTTCTTTTGATTCCCTTCTCTCTGACATACCCCGCCCCAATCCAGAGTAACTATGGGAGCACGTAAGAGACTTTATGTGTACCCGTAGTTACTGCACCACCTAGTGAAAACCTATGGGAAATTCATATTGCAATCCAGAGTAAATTGTTCTTACACCGGAGCAAGGACTCCCCATAGTTACTCTGGATTTTGCCCTTAATCTCCATCATCATCCCATATGATTATTGGATTGTAATTTCTACAAATTACAATAAATAAAATATATGAAATATATAAAATATATGTAATATATAAAACTATGCAGGCCCACAGAAAATGTAAATGCCAGTCTTCACACAAAATAATCCCCCCTTGTTGGCAACCAGGTACCCTTTTTACCCTGGGTTCAAGTACATTGTATCTCCCTAAACTCCCACTCATGGGCTCTGATGAGATATAAAAATGTAACATCCAAGAAATTCTGGGCCCTCTCCTTTGGCTCCAAACAGTAGTGTCACTAGGGTTTATGTCACCCAGCATGGGAGGCCAGTGCATTACTGCTGTGATGAATCTCCTCCCATGCTGTGCATGGGGCAATGTCCTAGACAGTGGGCATGATGATGTATCATAACTCTCTGCCCCTTTAGTTTTATGGCTATCCCCCAAATCCAGAGGAACTACAGGAGCACATAAGAGACTTTACGTGCACCCGTAGTTACTGCACCACCTAGTGAAAAACCTATGGGAAATTCGTATTGGAATCCAGAATAAGTTGTTCTTACACCGGAGCAAGGACGCCCCATAGTTACTCTGGATTTTGTCCTATGTCTTTTGCTAGCGTAGAGATATTTTAGTTTAGTCTGTTTCATTACATTTTGCATGAAATTACACATCATTTGATATACAACATGATTGTATAATTCAAAGATACCATGATTTCAAAAATTTTGGTGAATAGTGGTGTCACCCCCCTGGGAGTGTCACCTGATGTGGCCGCCACCCCCCCCCCATAATATCTTTGCTCCCTGGCCCATTTTTTGACCCTGGGCCTGGGTACAATTTACCTTCTGTACTCCTCTCCTATGGGTCCAGGATTACAATGAAAATTAAAGTTGAGATTCTGTAATAAGAGCTAACTTCTCCCTTCTCTGCTGTTTTAGTGATTTTTAAGTGCTTTTTTCAACCTTGCTTCCAAAAATGTTTATTTATCTTGCCCTCCCATTTCAATTGACCTCACTTACCCTAAGTAATGTAATCATTTGACTCAAAGGCTGCAATCCTAAAGATGCTTTCCTGGGAGTAAGATCTACTGAAAACAATTGGGCTTACTTTTGAGTAGACATGGTTAGGATTGTGCTCTCAATCTTATTAGCTATGCAGTGCTGTGGTGTCATGGTCTCAGATAAGATCATCCATTCGAGGAGAGCTAGCAGTATTATAGTATCAGATGAATATTTGCACAATGTAAGCCTTTATAGGAACTTCTATCCCCTAACTTGGGATGGAAAGTTACTCCTCCACAACATCCTAAAACCATAATTTAATGATATTCGTACAACTTGGCCTGAAGCCTCTGCATTCAATTTCTCACTTGTATAGGCTTGCAAGTTAAAGTGAGAAAGGATCCCAAAATACTAGCTGCAATATATATATTTGTAAAATGAATATTTCTGGTCCATACTACAGCAAGGTGCTGTAGCTGGCCGTAGGTGGTTGGAAGACTTATGGTGATGACCATATCCATGTCAAATAAGATTAATTTCTAATCTCTGGAATTCATTTCAACTAATTTGTTTAAAAGTTTAATTAGTATTATATCTCCACATTAAATTGAATAATAATCTATTTTTTAAGAAACTTCATTTCTTTGCTGCCTTGTTTGAAAACCGCATTAATGAGTTTTAAAAAGTCTCTTCTGAAGTTGAAGTCAAGCCAGTGTTAACCCTCTCACTCAGCTAACATAGCACTGAATATTAAAAAATGTTGCTATGTTGGAATATCTCACTTTGTACTAATATAGTTCACTTACAAAAGTTGTTTTGAAAAATTTTTTTACTACATAACTACGTGACCAACACATATGTGTCTAGTTTACAACTAGGGTGTAAAAATTTTCCATTACTGCTTACAGGAAAATAAATCCATGCAGGGGACAGCAGGGAGCTGTCCAGCAATTGCCCAGGACTTCAACTGCCCCAGCCGATTGCTCTGTTGCCCTTGGTTCGGCTTCTACACACTTGTGTAAGGAGGTTCTCAGCCAGATACTAAGGCCCTGGAGCTCAATAGCTGCAAACTGCTGCCTCAGGCTTCATCCAGAGGACATGGCCTTATTTGGGAAAAATCCCCAGGTTTGCTGGAGCCAGATAAATTGCAGGAAGTTCATGTGAAGGTGACTGCATGAATTTTTTTTACAGAGGGGCCTATTTGAGCCATTCAAACTGTGTTCACAAAACAGCCAAGGCAATCCTGCCATCTGCTGGCTCTTCTGAGGAAGCACATGGGCCTTTTTAATACCAGGAACTTTAAAGTGAATGGAAATTTTGTTCCTAGCTTTTTATATGAATTTTTATACCTTCTTATACAAACGTGTCTTCGCAGGCTGAGAGGGGAAATACTCTTTCATAGTGATCATATAATTAAACTTAATAGCAGGTGAACAATGGACACCTGTTGAGATTTGAAACTTGTGAAGTGTGGTAGGAAATTAACCATTCACTACAAATAGAAGTAAATGATGAAGTTAGAACCTTGATTTTTCTCTTCCTTCTTGTATAGAACTCACCAGGAGCAGTTTGACATGGAGAGAATACAGGGATGCCCATTGAACCAGTCGAAGGGTGACAGTCACCTCCCATTGCAACAGGGGGAAAGACAGATGTGGTTCGCCTAGCATCCATTCCTTGTTGGAAAATTCATCTGCTGCTATGGGGTGATCATAATGGACTGGGAATCACTACTGTTACATGTTGCCCTGATTGGATCTACAAATAGCATCATTCAAGTGAGTTGTTTTTGAGTGAGTGGATAGCCCAAGTTGGGCACAGGCTGCTGATGTCAGAAGGGGCACCTGTTCTCTCAACAAGTGCACACACTGGTATGCTGCACTCGGATGGCAGGAGGTCAGGGGCTCATCAGAACTCATTCTTTGGAACCAGCATATAAATTCTTTACCCAGCATGTAATCAGTAATTAGTCTGTGGAAATTCTTGCCACAGATGGTGGCATCTGGCCTGATGCCTTTAAAAACCAATTGAATAATCTCCTGGAGGAAAAGTCCATCACAAGCTGTGATGTGTATGTGCAGGGTGACCATATATATAAATAGTTTTTATGTGGTTAATTTAAACACTGTATTACTTAGGGCAAAATCCAGAGTAACTATGAGGAGTCCTTGCTCCGGTGTAAGAACAATTTACTCTGGATTGCAATATGAATTTCCCATAGGTCTTCACTAGGAGGTGCAGTAACTACGGGTGCACGTAATGTCTCTTATGTGCTCCCGTAGTTACTCTGGATTTGGGGGTTATTGTTAAATTTAAAACAATTACATATAATTTATTGCATGTAAATTAATGTACATGTACATTAATAATTACAAGATAGATCCATGCTGTCTGCTCATGGCCTTCTTAGCAATTCCACTTGCTGCAATCAGCAATTCCACTTGCTGCAATAAACCATTATTGGGTAAGAATATCCAACATATTCAGACTTAGGGTAAGCATCTGAAATGGTATAGTGTTGAAACAGATCTCTTATTTTTTTAAAAACCACACAATCAGAAAAAGGAACCAGAAAGCAAGAGAAAAATAAAAAAAGAGGATTTAAAATATAGCAATCTAAAAATATATTTGGGTGACAGAATGAGGAGCAAACCCAGACAGTTAACGGCTGCTGGGGGAGACATCAGTCCCAGCTGATCCAGCAGGAGAGACATTGATAATGCCTGATTTCCCCATTGTAGTCTTGATCTCAAGGCAGAAATTGTTACCACCTGCAGACCGAACACAATGAATTAACTACATGAAAAGCATAACAAAGATGGTTTGCCTTTCACTTTGATGCTGGGGACATACAATACCCATTATTTCCCCCTATTTATAGATTTCCTCTGAAATTCTCAGCGTCTCTAGCTGGCCACTGACACAGAAAGAAAGATGCGCTCGATGAATGATTGGTGTATCCCAGCATGGCCAGGCTGTCCTTATGACTATAAGAATTTAGAAGAAATATATTCCTTTTTGTATTGCTTACCATACGCACATTTCACTCATCAATCTCTTCCCATAAACATTTCATCAGGTTTTCTCCTGTGTACTTTATCATCCTCTATATGAGCGAGGTGGATGCACCACACACATATTAGTAGAGAGCAAAAACAGTTGGAAGGACAGGGCAGTTGTGGGTCTCTACTGATATTGGAGACCCCTTATATATTCAGAGAACAATCTCCTCTTCCACCCTAAGCCTCCAAATCCATGGGGTGGGGTGGAAAGAGAAATACAGGCATTCCTATACTGTAGGGGACCCATTCTTGCAGACTGTTTTATGTGCACAAGGATCCCCCCATATCTATAGATCCACAGGTTCAGTGGGGAGTCATGGTGGATCCGTATCCTCCTCCTCCCCCCCATGCACCCATTAATGTTGTTTCACTCCTTACTGTTGCAAAAATGTCAATCCTTTAAAAGGTCACTATAAGCATACAAACTTAATGGGACTGAACACAATGGGACTTACATTTGAGTAGACATGGTTAGGCTTGTACTCTTACTATAAGCCCATTTCCTTTTTACCTTTGCACATTGCACAACCTTTGCACATTAAGGGTGGCTGATCTTCAATAGTACATGTTCTGTTAAGTCACTTCCCTCTTCAGTGATAAAATGTCCATTGGATCTTATTTGTGAACTTTAAATACTGTATTTACTCAAATCTAACACTCACCTTTTCCAGCCAAATTCAGTCTCCAAAATCTGGGTGCACATTAGATTCAATGGTTCATTAGATTTGAGTCGATGTGGTATTTCGGTTACAATTATAAGGTGAGCATTAGATTTGAGTAAATATAGTATTTCATCCCATGGGGAAATTATGCAGTATCCTGTAAGCTGCTGTGATGAGATCAAAAACTCATTATAAGAAGGAATTGTAATGATTGGCTAATTCTGTGCATAGAGATCTGGTCATACATAAGGGTTGGGCAGGTGCCACCCGACAAATGACTTTCTTCCCATTCCACAGCATTGCAACAAACTGCTATAATCAGTGGTGGGATTCAAATAAATTAACAACAGGTTCTATGTCCTAATAACCTAAATTAACCTAAACAGGTTCTAAGTCCCATTAGTAACCGGTTCTCAGAACCAGGCGCTCATTACCAAATTGTTCCATAGAATCTGTGAGAACCCCCTGAAGCCCACCACTGGCTATAACCCCCTCCCATGTAGTGTAAAGCAGTGATTTTCAACCTTCTTCATCTCATGGCACATTAACAAGGCTTTGAAATTGTCAAGGCACACCATCAGTTGTTTTTACCATTGACAAGGAACACCAGGCTGTTCAAATCCTATAATTTTCCTGTTAATAAATGACTTTCCCCAAACTTCTGTGACATACCTGAGGACTATCCATGGCACGCTGGTTGAAAATCATTGGTGTAAAGCGTTTACTTGGTTCTTAAATGCCAACATTGGATACCAGTCCAAATGTTGGAGTAACCACAAGAAGAAGAGACAGTGATGGTGACAGTCCACATCTCTGGCTGAATGATCTTGTTTCATTTCTAGTAGCCAGCATCAAAAGAAGAGAAGCTTCACTGAAGAAGCAGAAGATGGTGGAGATGATGGCACTGACAGTTCACTGCTTCTTCGCACATACTGATGGATGAACACAGAAACTCTGAATATTAGATCTGCAACACCAACACTGCAAACCAAAATCTTTATTTTGTAATATTATGATAAAGAGCACCCTCTATATGTCACAGAAAAAGCAGCTTTTTAGCAGTTGCAAAAAAAGTTTTTATTTATTTTATTTTAAAGATTTATTCCCTGCCTTTCTCCTGTGAAGTAGGACTCAAAGAGGCTAACGACAATATCAATACAATGAACGTTAAAAAATACATCAGAATTAATACAGCAGTTGAAGAGTTAAAAGACATTAATACTTATGCAAAAATACATTAAAAATGTATTCATCCATGATTACTCTGGAATAGCTATTAGACATGGGATGATTCAATCCTAAAAAGAGAACAAGGATAAGATCCTGCACATCTAATGGTGCCAGGAACTACTCCCCCTTTCTCCCGATCTGCCCACAACCCTCATTTTGCCCATAACCTGCCCCCTTCATTGCTGAACTTGTTCTGTCCAAAAACCCATCACCCACTTCTGTGCTTGCTTCCCTGCACAGGGTGAACATATGCCATCTTTTTGCCCCAGAACATGTCCTCTTTTTTAGTCTTGAGTCCTGGGAAAAAATTGTCATTGTCCTCTTCCTTGTCAGCAGCTGCATGGAGTCCTCTTGCAATTAATAAATTATATGTAATAAATTAATAAATTATATGCAATAGTTTTAAATGTAATAAGTAACATTAGCTGCAATCCTAACCTTCAGTTAGGATGGCAATACGCCCCAGCAAAATCCTGTGCTGACCAGGGGCGGGTGTCACAGGGGCGGGTGTCACAAAAGTCACATTCCTGTGGAGGTTAGGCTAATATACAGGCATGTGCCTGCATCCCCACACCATCACAGGAAGATATGCCAGATGCGTTAGCTCGGTCTAAATTGATTAGGACTGCACCCATAGTGTTTAAATTAATTGCAAGAAAGCAATATACACGAGTGCTTTTAGCTTTTATTTTGACATGTCCTACATTTTTCTTGGGTGTCCTACATTTTGGGGGGCATTGTCCTATTTTATTATTATGATGACATACGGTCACCCAGTCTCCGCATCAGTGCCGGTTGCCAACTCCAGCAGTTACAAATGGTAGTTCTAAAATGTCATAGATTTGGTGGCATGCACTCTTGGGGTTTTGGCCATAGGATTGGGTCTTGAGTACATGTTACAAACAACCAAAATATGCATGTCTGGATTGTGGATGGCTGAGTAGGCACTTCCATACAGGCACAGGAGATTCCGTTGTGTTTTTGCACAGATGTGATAGTGCCTACCCTGCAACAACTGGCGGTTTCAACTTCCATATGTTTCAACTTCCGGACAATCCTCCAAAACAGTACTAGTATGTAACTTGCATTACAATCCTACTCAGAAGTAAGTTCCACTGTGTTCAATGGGGTTTCCTATCCATTGAACACAGTGGAACTTACTTCTGTGATAGGTGCTGAACATCTCCACCTGGTGAACATCTTGATTTTCTGTGTGTGAATTGGATCCTTGGAGACTTAGGGCAAAATCCACAGTAACTATGGGGAGTCCTTGCTCCGGTGTAAGAACAACTTTAATCTGGATTCCAATATGAATTTCCCATAAGTTTCTGCCAGAGGTGGTGCAGTAACGTGGGTGCATGCAAACTCTCTTACGTGGTCCCGTAGTTACTCTGAATTTGGGGGATAGAGTGCAATCCTAAACACGCTTTCCTGGGAGTCAAGCCACACAATGGGGCTTACTTTTGAGTAGACATAGGACTGTGCTCTCTGTGTGCAAACCCTAAGACGCCATCTGCCGGCACAAGTCCTGAACTGTACCCAACCCCAACCTCATGTTGGATGCAGGATATGCCAGTCGATCTCCCCATTCCACTGGGCAGCCAGTTACCATTTAGACTGTGCCCATTTATAGCATCATGTAACATCCCTGGCATTGTACTGCAGAGATGCTGTAGTTCTCCATTGCCGTGAAGGTGGATTAACTCCACCTTGCTGTTGCTGTTTACTTCAATTGCCAAAAGCAGGTGTGTATTAAACACTTCACTGAAAGTGCCTTAGGGCTATCTTAATAACATGCTTAAGCCCATCTTAATGTCAGGGCTCCCATTCTCGCTTTGATTCTTTTTCTTCTGCTGGGTTTTAAAAATCACATTTATCTCCACTTGCTATTTTCTATTTCTTTTATTCTTTTTTATGCACTAACTAAGGTCAATAGAATAAGTCATCAATATAATAACATGAGTCAAAAAAACAACCTGAGTTCACACTGTGTGTGATAATCTCCTATTTTTCCCTGCTATTTCATGAAAAGCCCTTTGTGTTGAGTAAGCCGATTCTTAACTCAATGCAAAATGCTATTTAGCGTTAACTATTATATGACTCGGTACAGGAAATTATTTTTTTTCTGTGTTGATTACAGCAAGGGTTCAAAGTACAGGGAGTGTCAATAATCATGAGAGAATGGCCAAAAATATGAATTAAGAGCACAATCTAGAAGAAGTGTTCAGTGCACGTTCCTTGGGCCATCCCAGGAGTGTCACAAAAGTGACATAAAGCACATTTGTGACTACTCTGGAGGAGGCTTGGCCAGCCCAAGTTCACACATGGGCCTTCACGTGTCAAATCCAGACTGGTGGAGGGTGAATTTGGGCAGAAAGTGATAAGTCTTGAGTCGGGCTAGACAGCCTGAGAAAGGCGGGATACAAATTTTTAAAATAAAAATAAAATAAAATAAGGTTGGATGGGTGGTGGGAGGATGGAATCAGGGTGTTTGGGGATAAGGGAGGGTGAACTTGTGGATGGACTCATTTGAGAGTAACCCTCAAATCCAGAGTAACTACGGGAGCACATAAATGACTTTATGTGCACCCGTAGTTACTGCACCACCTAGTGAAAACCTATTTGAAATTCATATTGGAATCCAAAGTAAGTTGTTCTTACACCGGAGCAAGGACTCCCCATAGTTACTCTGGATTTTGCCCTAAGAGAGGGTGGGTTTATGGATAGACTTGGCCTGGGAGGGCATGGGACTGGCGTTGGTAATTTAGGCCAGATCATAATTCATTCCCAGCCTATTGGGCTTAGATATACATCAGCAATTTCAGTGGCACAGTTCTGAGTAGCTCCAAAGGAGTTGCCTGTATGTGACTCAGAGTAGGGGGATATTATCCCTTTAGTTTGAGTTATGCCAGTCACCTTTTAACTTAAACTGAATATGGTGCATGCAAGTTGTTCCAGCCCAGATTAGGATTGAACCATCATTCTGTTTATTGAATTACAGTGGTACGTTGCTTTATGAGCATAATCCATTCCGGGAACATGCTTGTAATCCAAAATGCTTGTCCAGCAAAGCGAACATTCCCATAAGTAATGGAAACCCAGATGATTCATTCTGCAACTGTTCAGGCCACACTAAAGGGATGCAGAATGTTAGCTCTGTATGCAATCCCTAAGACGCCATCCACCAGCAAGTCCTGAACTGTACCCCCCCAACCTCATGTTGAATGCAGGATAAGCCAGTCAATCTCCCCATTCCACTGGGCAGCCAGTTACCATTTAGACTGTGCTCATTTATAGGATCATATAACATCCACGGCATTGTACTGCAGAGATGCTGTGGGTTGGGGGAACAGACCTGCATCAGTGCCTTGGAGATCATGAGCCTGAATGTATTGCTCATTATGCAAAACATCGCTCTCAAACCAAGCAAAGTTGTCTTAAAAATTCTTAGAAATCTTAGCTCGTCTTGCACAATACTTGCAATTCAAGGCACTTGTAAAGCAAGGTACTACTATGCCTACTATGTCTCAAAGTGGGTCAGGGAAGGATCCGATTGACACTCCTTTTGATCTTCTCAACCACCCCATGAGTTTGCTTTAGCAGAGATAGTGGCTGGTCACTTGGAGAGTTTCATTGTTTCACAAGAAATTAAACTATCTACAGTATTTATATACTGCTTTTCAACTGAAAAATTCACCAAGCGGTTTACAAGAAAATGAAAAATTAATAGCTAATTAATAATTAAACTTAATTTAAATAGCTATTAATTAATAATTAAACTTGGGTCTCCTCAGTCTATGGGCAAAATCCAGAGTAACTACAGGGAGTCATTGCTCTGGTGTAAGAACAACTTACTCTGGATTCCAATATGAATTCCACATAGGTTTTCACTAGGTGGTGCAGTAACAACGCTAAAAAGTAAAAAGTCTCTTACGTGCTCCTGTAGTTACTCTGAATTTGGGGACCAGCCTAAAACTATATCAATACACCATCTATATCATACTCTGGCAGTTCATTTAAATCTATTTCTAATGGTTTCTGGGTGCAATCCGGAGTAACTACGGGGAGTCCTTGCTCTGACGTAAGAACAATTTCCTCTGGATTGCAATATAAATTTCCCATAGGTTTTCACTAGGTGGGGCCATAACTACATCAACGTAAATGTCTCTTACGTGCTCCCGTAGTTACTCTGGATTGTAGGGTAAGTCTCCATTTTAGAAATCAATTATAAAGTTATCCCCCAAGACACACACTTTGGGAACCACCGCCATAGTGGGATGTTGTATAGATAAGAACACAATTCGGATCTGAGCAAGCTTATCAAAAGTATGCCCACAAAACTATGTATTTTACCATGATCCCTAAAGTCTACCGCAATTATCTTTGTTTGAGCTGATTCCATCACAAATGAACCATCGCTCCGGAGAGAGCCTTGTAATGACAGTTCACTGCAAAAACTAATCCTTACAACACAATATTTTTTTAAAAAAAATTCATTTGTCAATTTTGCAATACCTGTCGTGCCAAGAAAGTACCTCGCTTTAAAAAACAATCATGATCAATTTTATATTTCTTCTTCAGTGTGTCAATAAGTCTGGAATCATTTTCAGATTTTGTCTAGGAAGAATGCAAATTTGAACTTTGAGTAGATAGCTCTTAGATTTGATAGCAAGAGACTCTGGGCCTTACATAGGAGAAATTCATCCCAAGCTTTCAGAATAAAATAAAGATCTATGTAAATAAAAAATATCTGCTGTTAGCTTTAAAAACTGATGCTAAAGAAGTTTGTTGAAACTCTTTTAAAAACACACTGCAAAAATCTTACTAATATAAATGGCAAATATACTAGGCAAGTTCTTTCTAAATCTGTAACCCTGACAATTCCCTTAAATTTACATTAAAATTGTATTTTTTTGTTCACATTTTATTTGTGAGACATTCCTGGGAGTAACACCCATTGAAAAAATAAAAATAATGGGGCTTAGTTCTGAGTAGACTATGGGCAAAATCCAGAGTAACTACAGGGAGTCCTTGCTCTGATGGAAGAACAACTTACCCCCAAATCCAGAGTAACTACGGGAGCACATAAGAGATTTTACATGCACCCGTAGTTACTGCACCACCTAGTGATAACCTATGAGAAATTCATATTGGAATCCAGAGTAAGTTGTTCTTACACCGGAGCAAGGACTCCCCGTAGTTACTCTGGATTTTGCCCCAACTCTGGATTCCAATATAAATTTCCCATAGGTTTTCACTAGGTGGTGCAGTAACAATGCATGCATGTTAAGTCTCTTACGTGCACCCGTAGTTATTCTGGATTTGGGGGATGGTTAGGATTGTGGTGTCTGACTGCAATCCTAATCACACTTTCCTGGGAGTAAATACTATTGAACACTATGGGACAAACTTCTGAGTAGACATGCTTAGGATTGCAACAATAATTTAATTTTTTAAAACTGCAATAAAACCAGGAAAAGGAACTAACCCTACAATCCAGAGTAACTTAAGAGATATTATGCATTTCCCATGCAGAGGTCACCATTGAATCCAAATTCCCTTCCTAGACCTGAACCCATGCCAAAGTGCACCCATAGTTACGGCACCACTAAGTGAAAACCTATGGGAAATGCATATTGCAATCCAGAGTAAATTGTTTTACACAGGAGCAAGGACTCCCCATAGTTACTCTGGATTGGACCCTTATTGAAAGCTATTGGCTTCAAATTTGGTAAATAACCCTACAATCCAGAGTAACTATGGGAGCACGTAAGAGACATTACGTGTACCCGTAGTTACTGCACCATCTAATGAAAACCTATGGGAAATTCATACTGCAATCCACAGCAAATTGTTCTTACACCGGAGCAAGGACTCCCCGTAGGTACTCTGGATTGTGCCCTAAGTCTCTGAATACACTGTGGACCTGGAGTATCAATTATTTGTTATTAAATTAATAAATTATTATTCAGGAATTATATATTTATAGTAATAAATTATTATTTATAATAATATTCCTATCAATCTACCCAGGCCTTTGTGCTTCGCATGTAGCATCAAGCACGATACCATAGCCTTTCAAGACTGATGGATGCCATGAAACTATTAGAAATATTTAGAATATTCAAAATAGTATTAGTATGCCACTTTTTTTAAAAAAAAGTTTTCAAAAGTGGCTTATATTGCAGAATGAATGAGAAGATGGTTCACAATCTAAAGAGAAAATTAGATGACACCAAAAGCCACTTGTTGAATAGGGACTGTTCCTCCAAGCCTGAGGACAAGTGAGTACAAGTGAGCTACCACTTTAAAAGTACCTCTTTCACAGTAGAAGGGTATGGCATATTGATGCAGATTAGCCATAAAAAGTATATTACAATATGTGGTTAATAACTCCAAACTATAGGGCCAATCCTATAGGGTCAGTCATCGCCAAAGGAGACCTTGATGGAAACCACAAACTGCATTTCAGCAGTGATTGAAGCCATCTACACACTGCTCGAGTGACGGCAAGGAGGCCACAATGGACTTGTGAGTACAATCAACCTAGGACCAGCCTGTTGACCCAAGTAAGTTGACAGGGCAGAGGATGTAAAGCAGAGTGAGGAACGGCAGAGCAGAGGGCAACATTGGGGATGAGAAGGATGTTGGACTGCATCTGAGAAGGGGGAAGCTTCAGTGGCAGAGGTCACCATTGAATCCAAATTCCCTTCCTAGACCTGAACCCATGCCAAAGTCCATAGGTAGACCCCTCACTCCTTTGATACTTACCTCCAGGTAAGGGAACAAATAGTTCCTTGGCCTGTGGAGACCCATGGGACTCCTGCCTCCGACAGATGCAGCACAATACTTTTTGGCATGGTGAGCAGTGGGGGGAAGTATAGTATTGGGATGTAAGTGATGGCTGAATTAGCATTATTCTTGTATAGGCTCATACTAATCTTCTTCACACATCTTCTAATGCTCCCCTTCAAGTGCTCCTGCTTTATGATCTGAAGTGGGTCTTGTTCAAGGAAACAACTTTTTCACTACAGAGTAGGACTCCATGAGTAACCCAATTCTGACCTGAAATTGGATCCCAATGTCTCACCCAGACACCAGGAGGATGTCCAAGTCATCCAACCATTGGTCCAATGGTCCAACCATTGCACACCATTAATTTGATCTCTTGCATAGGCCTGGCTGGATCACAAAAGGCCAAATTGGGGTGACCACTGACTGATTACAAAGTGTTGGATGAGAAAGGGGTCACTTGGGGAGGGAAGACATTGGTGTTCTTCTGGATGGGGGAGGTAATTCTAGGTGGGGGGGGGGATGAAGAGAGAAGCCGGAAAGAGGATGGGTCTGAAAAAGGTCTCCTCCATTGAATTGTATGTCTTCAAAGGATGCTTTTCAAGTCTGTGCCAGCAATGTACCTGAATTGAAATGCCCATTGTGAAGACTGGGGTTTTATTTGGGGTAAGGAGTAAATGTCCTTCTTTTCTCCCTCCAAGTAGGCTTCCAGCAGCTTCAGAACCTGCAGGATTCAGTGGTGCCCATTGCTGCTGAACTCTTTGAATATATTGGCTTCTACAGCTGCGTGTATGGTATTTGATGCCAATTAGACCAAGTACAAGTTGAACATCCCTTAACTAAACTGCTTGGGACAGGAAGGTGTGTGGATTGCAGATTTGTCTGGAATTAGGAATAATTGCACAAATGTAATGAAAAATATTTCTTCTCTCTCTTTCCATTATTATTTATTGGGATGCCTGTTGACTTCTTTGACATTATTAATAATGTCTCGACAGGTATGCAGAGTGGACAATACAACTTATAGCCTGTACCTGCACTTGGGAATGCCCAAAGACTTTCTAGTGTTCACACTACAGAAAACAAATGGTCATAAATGACATTTTATTGATCAAAAATGTCCATAGTTTGAAATAGTCTGGATTTCAGATGTCTGGGTAAGAGGTAATCTACCGATACTTTCAAATTCTACTTATTACCAATACTATCTACTAAGGCTGCAATCCTAAAGACACCTTCCTGTGAGCAAGACCCATTTAACACAATGGGGCTTACTTTTAAGTAAACATAGTTAGGATTGTGCTCTAATATTATCTACATATTACTAATACTAATTTACCTATACTAATACAAATACTACTTATTACTACTTATTTCCTTCAACAATGCAGCCAATTTCACCGGACCTCTTGTTAACACTAGAATAGATTCAAGTTTGATCACTTTTTCTGAATCCATGTTTTACTACTACTTTATTGCTAAGAAACAATACAACTTCAATTTTTTTCATTAAAAAATTTCATTATATTGCCTCCCACGTCAGAGATTCAATGTGGGTGGTATTGTTCTGGTAAAGAATGTTATCTCAAGTGTTCCTTTAAATAACTCATGAAGGCACCCACAAAGTAAGCGAGGCATGGAGGAATCAGTATGGTACATTGCACGCAGTTAAAACGAGTTTGATAAATACTTGGCATCGGAGACTGTATATGTGGTATATAATGGGAAGCCGTTTCCTTGTTGGAAAGCAACACACACGTACACCCAGAATACCAAAAAAGAAATCTAAACAACTCCAAAGGACGTAAAATGCCTCATTGGTGTTGAAAGGCAGTGAGTAACTTACACCGGGCTTTGCTTTGTTACTGTTTTGTTCTTACTTTCTAAAGCACTTATTGTGAAGCCGTCTGCTTGGCATTCGTATTGTGTATGATTGATAAGTGCTGGAGGGAAAATGCTCATAAATATATCATTGAAACAGGTGTGTGTATGCACTATTCTTTGGTATAATCAAAATGCATGAAAGGGGGAGAATCAGTCAGACAAGGAGAAGATGGATGCTCAAATTAATATTGGCATGTTGTTTTTAAGACGGGCGTGCTTAGTCTAGGAAACCACAGGAGTTCTGGCTGCCAGTTCATTATCTATTTAAAAGGGTCAAGAGAAAAAAAGAGAGGAGTTTTGGGTTACTCCAATAGACAACAAACTCATGTGTTGTCAAAAATACATGATCATTGTGTTCTCAAGCACTAGTGATAGATGACTGTTCCTTTACTATTCTTTATTGCTATTGACATAGAACTCAGTCTCTCTTTAAATCACTGAGATGTGTTTTATATCATACATATTTAGAACACTTCCAAAAGTACTAGAGTCCTTAAAAAAGAAGTGGCTCTATATGTTCCAGGTCCTCTATAGATATGGAAACAGATATGAGGGAATCCTCATATCCATGCGCCATGTGCCTTCTGCACATCCATATCTCCCATACCCTCACACCCCATATCCATTACCTTTCATTTTCTATACCTTCTTTTTTACTAATAAGCATATTTTTTTTGCTTTTACAGACATAAGAGAAACGCAACAAATTGGCAGGTAGAGATTAAGGGCAAAAACCAGAGTACGGGGAGTCCTTGCTCCGGTGTAAGAACAGCTTACTCTGGATTCAAATATGAATTTCCCATAGGTTTTCACTAGGTGGTGCAGTAACTACGGGTGCACATAAAGTCTCTTATGTGCTCCTGTAGTTACTCTGGATTGGGGGTATGCTAGAATCTCAGCTTTTGTTAACATTCTGTGTTCTCTCTAGCATTTATGCTGCACACCTGTTGGTTGTGTTCCTTTTATAAAAGCAAGAAACATACCTGGTTAATGAAAAAAATGGAAGATAGTGAGGTAGGGGTTGTGCAGGGGGGACAGAGAACCGCAATACCAGACAGAATCACAAAATATTGTAGTCCCTCCTTGCATCAATGCCAGTGCCTTTCTCCTCAAACATTCTCATGCTGCTCACTTTCCTGGGAGTAAGACCCATTGAACACGGTGGGGCTAACTTTTGAGCAGACATGGTTAGGATTGTGCTCTAAGTAATATAAGATCTAAAATTTTTCTGGCCAACTATAATCCACTGTTGTGTATTTATTCTTGGATTTTCTAGCCAATAGCTAGTAAACCCAGGAATAAATATACAACTGGATTCATAGAATCATCAAGTTGGAAGGGACTCAGTGGATCATCTAGTCCAACCCCCTGCTTGTAGCAGGAAATCCTCATAGTAATCATTGAGGTTTTAACTCTTAAAAACCCGGGTTTTTTTTTTCACGCCTAAGACTGCATGGGTGAATTTTGACCCATACGATCCTGTACTATAGTTAGGTACATATAATGTACATATGATGTACATATAATGAATAAATGTTGTGTCAAGTTTTAGTATAATTATTTTTATTGTGAAATAATGATTTTTTAGTACAATTTTTATCACCTAAGATTGCACGGGCCAATTTTGACCCATGCGACCCTGTACTATAGTTAGGTACATACAATGTTCATATAATGTGCACATAATGTACATATAATGAATAATAATTATGATTATAATTAGTATAATGATTTTAGTACAATTTTAGCTAGCAAAATATTGAATAACCAATAAAAGGCAACATGGGTCCAATATGACCCATTAACTACAATTTGTATAAATGGGATTTTACAGAAAAACTGGAAATTCAAAATCTTCATGCTTTTGGTATTGTGACTGTCTAATTAGCAGGAAAAAAGTCAGAAAGTCTTGTCAGGTAATAATAATAAATTCCAGTAAAAACACAACACAAACTTCTTGGCAGGTGATGTTTGACCCGGTTGGGTTTTTAGGAGTTAAGCCCTTCCAAACTGGAAACTTTCCCCTCTTACACAGAAGCTGGATTGAAAGCAGTCCCATTTTCCAAGCAACTGAACATTTCAAGCTGCAATACCTGCTCACCCGTTAGCCATTAATTTCTTCATTTTCTTTGTAAACAGCTTTAGGAACATTTTAGTTGAAAAACAGTATGTAAATACTTGATAGATAGATAGACAGACAGACAGACATAAAATTTCTTTATCACAAGCCACACAAGGAGCCACATGGACTTCTTGAAGGCAGACAGACACACAGACAGACAGATAGATAGTCAAGCCAGAAATTTCTTTATCACAAGCCACACATGGAGCCATATGGACTTCTTGAACATAGATAGATAGATAGATAGATAGATAGATAGATAGATAGATAGATAGATAGATAGATAGATAGATAGATAGATAGATAGATTGACTGATTGACTGATTGACTGATTGATTGATTGTCAGTCAAGCCAGAAATTTCTTTATCACAAGCCACACAAGGAGCCACATGGACTTCTTGAAGGTAGACAGACAGACAGACAGACAGACAGACAGACAGACAGACAGACAGACAGACAGATAGATAGATAGATAGATAGATAGATAGATAGATAGATAGATAGATAGATAGATAGATAGACAGTCAAGCCAGAAATTTCTTTATCACAAGCCACACATGGAGCCATATGGACTTCTTGAACATAGATAGATAGATAGATAGATAGATAGATAGATAGATAGATAGATAGATAGATAGATAGATAGATAGATAGATAGATTGATTGATTGATTGATTGATTGATTGATTGTCAGTCAAGCCAGAAATTTCTTTATCACAAGCCACACAAGGAGCCACATGGACTTCTTGAAAATAGATAGATAGATAGATAGATAGATAGATAGATAGATAGATAGATAGATAGATAGATAGATAGATAGATAGTCAAGCCAGAAGTTTCTTTATCACAAGCCACACAAGGAACCACATGGACTTCTTGAACACTGTTTCTTGGGAAGGAGCACTACTTCATTATGGGGAAACCATATCCATTCTGAAACACCTCATTGGATTAGGCCTTTATCTTTCCACTGGTATTTACCCTCAAGCTGCACTTTCTGTATGTGTGCCCTTACACTCTCTTTTACTTCTAGCTTAGTTTCTCAAGTTCATGACCCGAGGCATAATTAGTAGTAGTAGTAGTGACAACTCACTGGATCTCTTATGGCCTGTTTCATGATCGGTCCTGGATGTCTTTGTTAAAAGCAATATCACTGAGGCAGACAGCTATTGACTTTCTCCGACGTTTCCAAAGCGAGCCACGACGCTTTCGGCTGCAGATCTGCACTTCAGCCTCTTACAGAACCTTGTAGCCTATGGCTTTGCTGAATCAATAGTTGTCGGTGAATGCATTCTCCTCACCTGGCCTACAGGCTCCTTTAAGTTAAGTCAGGCTGCAATGAAGTATGAGAACAGATAGCGGTGTGAATAATTCACAGTTGTTTGGTGTTTGTTGAATAGATTTTTCCTGACATCTTTATTTTGTTAGAGAGAGAGAGAGAGACGCTGACCATGGTTGCCACCCAGAAGAAATCAGGCAGGCCTAAATTCAACAGAAACTAACACTTACTGAACTTATTAACAATACACTTTAATTTTATTTATTAGGTAGCATTGTCAGGGTAGGAAATAAGGTTGGATTGCAAATCCCATTGAGTTAATTGAATATACTGGATATACTCAAATCTAATGCTCACCTTTTTCAGCTGAATTCAGTCTCCAAAATCAGGGTTGCATTAGATTTGAGGATTAATTAGAATTGAGTAAATAAGGTATTTTGATTATAAGTATAGGGTGTGCATTAGATTCGAAGGTACATTAGATTCAAGTAAATACGGTAATCAGTAGATTTCTTATGGCCTATATCGTAAAGTGAAATTAAGCTCCTTGCTCCGGAGCAGTTAAGGTGACTTTCCATAAGATAACACTAGAGGATGACGTAACTGCGCGGACCCATAACTGCTATGGATTTTGCCCTATGTGTTTGGTGTGCTTCTTCTGATAACCCACACAACATTTTGTTGTAAACAAATGTGTTATCCACAATCAGATGTAGATACTTATTTGCACGACGGCTCAAATGGTTGTGTACATGCATATATTATTTATTTTTAGGTTTCATATAAGCTTTTTTTGATCTACTTAACAGTAAAAGGTGTCTGTGAAGATGAAATAAACACACAAAACCATTGCATTTCAATAAGGAATATTAAGAAAAAGAATGAGCCGACACTGTACTTTCTCTCCTTCCCAATAACTAATTGAAATGATTATGGATCATTTTTTTCCACTCCTCTTCAATGGGTAGCACATGAAGAGCCTGGAAAGCTGAAACAAATAAGCAAAACAGAAAATGTCTGGACTGACATATTGAAAATTTGCGGAGGTGATATAATTAAGAAAGAAACCCTTATCAAAATGATTGTGTTATTGCTGCTGGAGCCTCCTTGAGATCAGGGAAAATTGCTTTCCTTACTATATATCACTGATTTTCAATTCATATCATTTCACACAAACAAGGCACTGAAATTGTCAAGGCACACCATCTGTTGTTTGCACCATTGACAAGACACACCAGGCTGTTCAAATCCTCTAATTTTCCTATTAATAAATGAGTTTTCTCAAAATCCCATGGCACACCTGCGGGCTATCCATGGCATGCTGGTTGAAAAACACTGCTGTATATAGTGCTCCAGAGGCCCTGATCCTTGAAGCTGCACCAAACCCAGGGAGGACCAGGATATAGTTACAGTCTTTATGCCCTCTTGATCCCATTTCAGGCTGACCAGATGCCAAACACAATATTCCTGAACCCCAAGGCCAGAATTCCTACCCCTCCATGCAAAATTTCCTACCCCAAAGTCAAAAATGTAGGACAAAATGTAGGACATGTTAAAATTAGCTAAAAACACTCATGGGGGTTTTCTGGGGGGTATTGAGAACAGACAGTGCTGGTGGGGATTTCTGGGGGTTGGTGGGTAATGACAGGGCTGGTGGGGGGGTTTCTGTGGGGTGAGAATAAAGAAGGGGGATGCCTGGGAGGGGATTAGGGGTTTCTGTGGGATGGGGGGAAAGGGGGATGCCAGGCACGCCAGGGAGGGCATTAGGGGTGTCTGGGGGCGAGAATAAAGAGGGGGGATGCCAGGCATGCCAGGGAGGGTATTAAGGGGTTTCTGTGGGTTGGGGGGAAAGAGGGATGCCAGGGAGGGTATTAGGGTTTCTGTGGGGTGAGAACAAAGAGGGAGGATGCCAGGCATGCCAGGGAGGGTATTAAGGGGTTTCTGTGGGGGGGGGGGAGAGGGATGCCAGGAATGCCAGGGAGGGCATTAGGGGTGTCTGGGGGTGAGAATAAAGAAGGGGGATGCCAGGCACGCCAGGGAGGGTATTACGGGGTTTCTGTGGGGGGGGAAGAGGGATGCCAGGGAGGGTATTAGGGGTTTCTGTGGGGTGAGAATAAAGAGGGAGGATGCCAGGCATGCCAGGGAGGGTATTAAGGGGTTTCTGTGGGGTGGGGGAAAGAGGGGGATGCCAGGCATGCCAGGGAGGGTATTAAGGGTTTCTGTGGGATAGAAGGAAAGAGGGGGATGCCAGGCAGGCCAGGGAGGGTATTAGGGGTTTCTGTGGGGTGGGGGAAAGAGGGGGATGCCAGGCATGCCAGGGAGGGTATTAAGAGTTTCTGTGGGATGGAGGGAAAGAGGGGGATGCCAGGCAGGCCAGGGACAGGCAGTGCTGGTGGGGATTTCTGGGGGTTGGTGGGTAATGACAGGGCTGGTGGGGAGGGGGTTCTGTGGGGTGAGAATAAAGAGGGGGGATGCCAGGGAGGGGGTTAGGGGTTTCTGTGGGATGGGGGGAAAGAGGGGGAAGCCAGGGAGGGCATTAGGGGTTTCTGGGGGATGAGAATAAAGAGGGAGGATGCCAGGCATGCCAGGGAGGTTATTAGGGGTTTCTGTGGGATGGGGGAAAGAGGGGGATGCCAGGCATGCCAGGGAGGGTATTAAGGGGTTTCTGTGGGGGGGGGGGAAGAGGGATGCCAGGGAGGGTATTAGGGGTTTCTGTGGGGTGAGAATAAAGAGGGAGGATGCCAGGCATGCCAGGGAGGGTATTAGGGGTTTCTGTGGGATGGGGGAAAGAGGGGGATGCAAGGCATGACAGGGAGGGTATTAGGGGTTTCTGTGGGGTGGGGGAAAGAGGGGGATGCCAGGCATGCCAGGGAGGGTATTAAGGGTTACTGTGGGGTGGGGGAAAGAGGGGGATGCCAGGCATGCCAGGGAAAGTATTAAGGGTTTCTGTGGGGTGGGGGAAAGAGGGGGATGCCAGGCAGGCCAGGAAGGGTATTAGGGGTTACTCACTGAGTAGGCAGGGCTCCCCCAACACCACTGGGGCTGGAGGAGGAGGGAGAGGAGTCCAGCCACCTGCCCCCCTGAAAGCACTGAGGAGGAGAAGCAGGAGGTTCGTCCAGGGGCATAGCCAGAGGGGGAGCCCTGCCTGGAAAGAAAGATGAGGCTCCTAAGCCTGCCTGTGCTCCCCCCTCTGGCTGTGCCCCTGGAAGAACGTCCTGCTTCTCCTCCTCAGTGCTTTCAGGGGGGCAGGTGGCTGGGCTCCTCTCTCCCCTCCTTCAGCCCCAGTGGAGTTGGGGGCTCCTTCCCTGAGCAGGGTGAGAGGAGGTGCAGTTCCAGTGCCCACTTTCCTGTGAGTTAGCCCCATTGAGTGCAATGGGACTTGTGTCTGAGCAGACCTGCTTAGGGTTGGACTGTCTGAGCCAGCCAGGCTCAGAAAGAGGTAGGAGAGGAAAAGGGGCTACAAAGAGTGGGGGCTGCAGGAGGGGAAGGAGAAGCCTGGAGGAGAGTCAGTCCAAGCTGAGCAGAGTCCCCGCTCTCCCTCCCTGCATCGTCCTCTCCCCTCAGGGGATCACTTGCAAGGAACTCAGGGAAGCTCCAGGCACTCCTTCCAGGGAGGAGGCTCTTCTGCAGGGCTCCCTGCTCTGCAAGCAGATCCCTGGGCTGGCTGGAGGAGGCTCAATGGGGCTTACTCACAGGAAAGTGTGAAAGCAACCTCTTCTGGCCAGGAGGGGAGGCAGGGAGGAGCTTGGCGGGGGAGGAACTTCCAGTCTCCAACTGTGCTCCAACTGAAGCACAGAAGTGTGAATGCAGCTGGGCTCTGCTTTCCTGGACACAGCAGGGGGGATTCCTAATGGGCCGGACCACCTGCTGTTTGGAGGACGCATCCGGGGGATTCCGGACGTCTGGACGCCCTGTCCCATTTCCTCTGTCCCACTTTTCCCACCAGATCAGCCCCCCTCACCTTCCTCTATTCTCCCTCATCCTGAAAAGCCACATGGTTGGTAGGCAATAACATTTAGAGCTGGCTGATCCTGTGGTACATCCTAGCAATGCTGAAGCCCTCACCAGTTGGCACTGGCACAGATCTCAGCACTGGTGCTGTGTGTTGAGCATTGACTGTAAAGTGCCTTTTGGCACTTGTACAACACCTGATTCCTTCAGTGGGCTCCATAGGATCAAGCCTACAGATTATTTGGCTGTATTTGCATTTACAGTGGTGCCTCACATAAAGAGCTTAATGCGTTCCATGCTCTTTAAGTGAAACGCTCTTTAAGTGAAGTGGATTTTCCCATAGGAAATAATGGAAAGTCAGACGATTGGTTCCACAACCCCAGAAATATTCCTATAAAAATATTAACTGGATGTAAAAATGATGACAAAACACTGGAATTGAATTCAAAACATGTATTCAATGTGCATGATCCTATGAAGTCTAGTTAGGCTGCAATCCTAAAGACACTTTCCTAGGAGTAGGCCCCATTTAACACAATGGGGCTTACTTCTGGGTAGACATGGTTAGGAGGCTGCAATCAAAGACACTTTCCTGGGAGGCTTACCTGGGCTGCTGCTGGAGGTTCAAGTTGGCCGGTGGGGGTACTTGGGGCAGTTAGGGACAGCTGTCTCTGGCACCTCCGGGCAACTGCCCCCAAGTTGGGGGCAGTTAGAGGCAGCAGAGCAGGCCGGCAGCCCTTTTAAAGAGCCTCTGCGCGCAGTGTCAGGGCTGCATAGCATGAGTGCCCATAGCATGCTTGCTTGTTAAGTGAAGCGGAACTTGTTGTGTGAAGCAAGATTTCTTGGAAATTTATACTTGCTATGTGAAACACTTGTTATGTGAAGTGCTTGTTATGAGAGGTACCACTGTACTTATTTGCAGCAGGGAAAACAGCATATGTTATAGCACTGGCTTGTCAGAGCATAGTAGAGGGGGAAACTCAGATACAGGTTCTCACAATAAACTCTGTTGAAATAAATTAAATGGACCGCCAAATACCAGTAAACGTCCTTAGATTTCAAATATGGGTTTGTGTTTTTATTTTTTTAAAAAACTCATTTATAGATGAAAGGAATCATATAACACCAGGTGTTTTTCTTTGGCTGGTTTAAGCCATTGTTTTGGCCCAATGAATACAAGGAATATTTAATCATGTTAGGTGTTGAATGACACTCCAGACAAGTGTCACTGAAACTCATCACCTCCGAATACTTAGTTAGCAGGTTTGCAGCTAGGAACCCAGTAATGAAAAGTGCCCTGGCATCAAAACAGTAAAGTTTGCCATGTTCTGGGCAAGCAAACAATGCTTTGAAGTGTCATTGGCGAGTTCCCTGAATTTACTGCTTGAGTTTGGATCTTCCCCAATGACAAGGTTTTGATGAAGTGTCACAGATGTGTGATATAGTTGCCTTTCCGCTGAAGTTCTCCCAGCGTTCATTTGCCGGGCAGGTTTCATTACAGAGTCGGGCATCAGTTTGCCACATCAGAGCCAGATCCCAAACATTTCGGCCCCGGGTGAATTACGCAAACGTTTCCAAGCTTGGAAAAACTCACAAAGGGATACGGCTGGCAGAGCCATAATTCTTTGGATGGGTGACAGTTTAGTCTGGTTCAGGTGACAACACTGTGTGATGCCTCAGTGCCTTTGGAAAAGGTGGGGTGAGTTATAAGAGCACAACAGAGAAAATAATGTGCTTATGTTATTAAGCGCAAGGTTGACTTCAAGCCATAGAGGTTTAAATCACCAGCTTGTTGGGTTTTGCAGACAGTTTTAATGCTGATATGAAGTGGTGCATCTGGCTGTCCTACCAGTCCAGTTAGATGTTTCCAGCAGGATGCAAAACTCAACTGGGGATTAGTTGTCTTGAGAACTTAACTTGAAGAGTTAATAGGAGGCAAAAGCCAGAACAGGTGAGCCTCACTTCATAATTAGCTTGTTTTTTCCAGGGTTTCTTGGTGACTCCTAGAGAAAGTTCATACTTTGTCCAAGAGTTCTCCAAGACAGCTCAGAAACATCAAGATAAAGTAGGAGAAACTTTCTTCTAACCCTTTGTATAGCAGGTTTCTTCTAACTCTTTTAAAGTCCCAGCTCAAGTCCAATATGGGCACAATCCAGAGTAACTACGGGGAGTCCTTGCTCTGACATAAGAACAATTTACTCTGGATTGCAATATGAATTTCCCATAGGTTTTCATTGACGTACCGTAACTACGTCAATATAAATGTCTCTTATGTGCTCCTGTAGTTACTCTGGATTGTAGGGTATGTCCAATGTCAGCTATAAGGCACTTCTGCAAACACCCCCGTAGGTGGGGGGGGGGGTTTGGCCAGTGCACAGACAACCACTATGGGAATGGGGAGACAGGTGGGTTGTGAGGTGAGTCTCCTACAGAAGTTCTTCTCAAAACTGGCCTGCACAGGGGTGGCTAAAAAGAAGCCCTTAGCTTTAGATTCTGTTGCTGATTTTCTTTTACCCCTTTGTAAGTGTGACATGGTGGGGGGCTTAATGGAGATTGTGGAGGAGGATGAGCTTGAATCATCATTAGTAGTGGTGAGGGGCCAGCTGGTTCCTGGGCCAAAGTGATGTGGTGATGTGCTCACATTACTCAAGTCACACACACCCATTTCCAGAATCTCAAAACCACTTGCAACCAACATGAGCACAGAGGACATAATCTCTCTCATAGGAAGTCATACAGTGGTGGGCTTCAGGGGGTTCTCACAGGTCCTATAGAATCAGTGGTGGGCTCTAGCAGGTTCGCACCTACTCTATAGAACCGGTTCTTAACAAGAGATAGGACATATAAAGTTTAAAAATAGCCATTTAAAAGTGGCTGCCAGATGGGCAGAGAACCGGTTCTTAAATTTTTTGAAGCCCATCACTGTATGGAATCCTTTGCTAATGAGTGCCTGGTTCTGAGAATTTGTTACTAAGGGACATAGAACCTGTTGTTAATTTATGTTATTAGGACATAGAACCTGTTGTTAATTTAGTTGAATCCCGCCACTGGTCCTATCCCATAAAGAGTTGCTTAGATGCTTATTCATAACAACATGACATTGCGTTATAATCTGTTGCAGGGATGGTGAGTAGAAGTAACATGAGGCATGCCAACAAACCCAAAACCCCGTGGGTGATCCGTTTTGTCACACAGAGCCGCATTTTCCATTGGCTGCCATTATTGTGAAAGTCTCTTTGCTCCCCTGAATGTAAATGTGACGAAAGACGTTATGTACGGCCGGCAAAGCTACTACAATGCAGTCAGGTGAAAGAGGGATCACCTCTGTTTACTCTCGCATTTCTACAGTCTAGACAGGACAAGTACATTTTAACAATGCTCGTATTAAACATTCATGGCCTCTGGTGAGCTGCCACTGAGTTTTATTGGATTGTAACCTTTTCAACCCAGGTATCTATGGGATAAGCTGTAAAGAAAGAAATCCTGTGGTGCTGAGTCAGCGGGCATAAATGCATATCCACACACACTCACAGACATACAAATACAGGCCTTGTGAGTAAACTGAACATCACCACCTGAAGGTCACTGTGCTTCATGTCCTTCTGGAATTCATGTGCTTCATGTCCTTCTGGAATAAAGTGTACAAGAATGCGCGGTACGGCAGTTATCAATCAAATAGACTCTTTTTTGGAATTCAGTGAATGTTAGACAATGTTAGAAAAATATATACCACACCTCAGGGTCAACCCAGGCTGTTTAGGTTTGCTTGCCGCTTTTTTATGTCCTGGAAAAAAAATGTCTCGGTCTGTCAGGACTTTTGATCTGTGTTTGTCAGGTCTGTTGGGAACACAGCAGCACATCGCACATTCGGATGCTGGGTGGCCCTCCTGAGTTACGGAGAGCAGACAAAAGAAAATGTTTCTTTATCCAGTGTGTAATTAATCTGTGGAACTGCTTGTCACAGGATGTGGTGATGGAGTCTGGCCTAGATGCCTTTCAAAGGAGACTGGAAAGGTTTCTAAAAGAAAATTTATCATAGGTTACAAGCTGTGATGGGTATGTGATGGGTTTTAGAAGTAGGCTACCTCCAAATGCCAGGTGCAAGGGAGTGGCAGGATGCGGTCTGGGGGTCCACTGTGAAGATGGTGGTCTGGTGGTCGGAGGTCCAGGATGGTGGTCTTATACTCTGGTGGTCAACCGTGAGGATGGTAGTGGTAGTCTGGTGGTCCAGGATGGTGGTCTGGTGGACTGGTGGTCCACACTGAGATACGGAATGAAAGATAGTCCCCCACATGTTGCCCTACTAGCTGTACCAACTGGACGATGCAGTGCCAGGCTGACCACATAGAATGGAGGTCAGAGTGCCTGTACCTTTAACCATTGCAGAGAAAAGGGAATTGAGGCTGAATTTAGCTCAGTATAGAAGGGTTTCAAAAGCAGCACCTGCCTCAGTTGCCTCTTCTCTGCAATACAGAGTACAGGCACTCTGTCCTCCATTCTATATGGTCATCATGTATGGTGCTCTGAAATGAGGCCAAAGAGCAAGCATTATCCGAAGATGCTTCTGTGGTCATGTGGCCTGTATACACCTAGGCCCATGGAACACTTTTATTTTCCCACCACCAAGATGGTACTTAATTCACGGGACTAAAATGGGCCTCTAGCCTGATCCAGAAAGACACTCCTCATGCCTTATATTTTTACTTAAATTAAGATATTTTACTGCTATTTTTTTCCTGTAATCTAAACAGAAATTAAAATGTGAATGTGAAAATTCTGCTTTCCAAGCCACTGCTCTCTCTCTCTCTCTCTCTCTCTCTCTCTCTCTCTCTCTCAATAAAAACAGATGAATGGCCAAGACGGTAGGTGAAGTATTGATGAGTCTATAATGACTACCACATGCTTGTATTCAAAATCGTTGTGCTGTCACTTCCTAAATCATGTGTGATGTGTTTCTCTGTGAGTGTATTATGTTGTCTACTTTACTCCACTGGTCTACTGCGAGTTGTGCTTATGGGACTTTTCGGAAGACGAATTTATTATTTTTGCTCAAGGTTTCATTTCCCAGAAGTTTAATTTACTCATTCTGTATTAAACAGATTGCCTCATTTGCTAGACCAGGTAATGAAAGAATTTTACATGTTGCATATAGTCTACTCAGGAATATGGCATTGTCCTGTGCATTGCCTTTCCTGCAGACAGAACTGGCCCCAAATCTCTGGGTGCCAAAGGTAGCTCATCAAATACTGGTAACCCCTTAGCGGTCTCATGTTACCAGTCTTGCTCAGTGACATGTGCATATCCACCTATATGTTCATTCAAAAACGAATGCTTTTTAACAGTTTCTGGGTTGTTGACTCATGATGTATCCTAGAGGAGACAGGCGTTTGTAAGAGATAAATGTAGTTTTAGTATGGTGCAGTAGTGGGATTGAAATTAACAACTGGAAATTAACAACAGCTGGATTGGGCAAAATCCAGAGTAACTATGGGGAGTCCTTGCTCTGGTGTAAGAACAACTTACTCTGGATTCCAATATGAATTTCCCATAGGTGGTGGAATTTTCCATAGTGGAATTTCCATAGTGGAATTTTCACCAGGTGGTGCAGTAACTACAGGTGCATGTAAAGTCTCTTATGTGCTCCCGTAGTTACTCTAGATTTGTGCGTATGTCCTAATAAACTAAATTAACAACAAGTTCTGTGTTCCATTAGTAATCGGTTCTCAGAACCAGGCGCTCATTAGCAAACGGTTCTATAGTAGCTGTGACAACCCACTGAAGCTCACCACTGGTATGGGGGCACACTTATAGTTAAAACAGTGGTTGTTAAACTTTTTCAACTTATGTCTCCCTTATTCGATTGGGTAGTTGGCCATGGCTTCTCATTAAAGCTGTAATCCTATATAATCCTCATTATATAGGGCAACAGGTTTTTTGCAAGGATTCTACAGCTCCCCTGGCTGGTCTTCAAGTCTCTCCGGGGAGTCACAGCTCACAGTTTGGGAACCATTGAGTCAGAAGGCAGAAAAAACAGAGGGAATATTTGCTGCAAGGAAATATTTGCTTCTTATTAACAAGGAAGTTAATAAGAAGGTAGGCAGCCTGCAGGCTATGAGTAATTGTTAGCAGGAAAGTAAAATTCTCTAATTTCCTGATTACTGCTAATGATAACTTTAGTTTCTACTCTAGCCTGCAGGACACCTGCTGTTGGTTAAAAAGCAAAACCTGTTATTGCTTTGTTTGAACATAATAAAGATAAATGAGGGTGATGCACTATCACTGTGAATATCCAGATCTGCAGATCCTGGATTCAGGGATTTGCATTCAGAAAAACAAGAAGTCAAGCAAACAGGGAATTCTGTCTCATTCCTAAAATCTGAATTGACTTTCTATACCTTGTGCTGCTGGAGTTTTGCCTCTGTCTATCCCCCAAATCCAGAGTAACTACAGGAGCACTTAAGAGACTTTACGTGCACCTGTAGTTACTGCACCACCTAGTGAAAACCTATGGGAAATTCATACTGGAATCCAGAGTAAGTTGTTCTTACACCGGAGCAAGGACTCCCCATAGTTACTCTGGATTGTGCCTTATCTTACACTCTGTTCAGACTTGCATCGGCATCTCTATAGGCAACTCTATAGGTATTGACATCATGAACTCTATAGGCACTGCACACAGCACAGAAAAAGCTGCTACTATGCAAAGGGAGTGAAGGATTTATGATGCCAGAGCCTGGCCAACCCCAAATCTCCCCTATGCAGTCAGACCACTTCTTCGATATAATCTCTTCTGGTGATTCAATATCTCTTCTGATAACAGCTTCCATTTTTATGCTGATGAATGGAAGTTTAGGGCAGATAACCTCAAACGTTCCTTCGATGGGATAACCACAACACAGGTCACTGGGGTGATAGTAAATATTTGGAAAAATTGCTTTTCAAATTACAGCATCCCACAAATGAATCCTGGGACTTGGTGTTCTTATTGGGAAAGAATGGCGAAGGACTAGCCAACTGATTGTCAGGAGCTGAAGAGTGATGCTTGCGCTGGCCTCCATTAGTGTATTTAAAGCTCTCGGATCACTGATTAGTATAGTCTACCTCCCAGTTCTCTCAATATCATGTACATCTTGGCTCTCTCGAGTCCCATTAAAAATCTTTCCTTTCGTGTAGTCTCCTCGGTGGTTTTGAGAGCGTAGCAGAGCCTTCACAGCTACCCTTACAGTCTGATAAAGTGGGTAATTTCCCAATACCTGCTCTGCCTTTATAGTCCACAAGTATGGCTAAAACATTTAATTAACAGGGATTTTTTCCCCCAATCTTTGTCAACCTTAGGAATCAATTCACATGAGTGTTGAAGACAATTCTAATTACAACATTCAAAGCTCTTTCAAAATAACGAGGCAATCATTCCTTGATTTTCCCTTCTTCTCTGCCAGTCTCAGCTCACAAAAAGCATTCTGTTCTTCCAGTTCCTTCAGTTGGTGCATACTCAACAACACCTTAAATGTTTTGTTCCTATATTCTCTATATGTTTTGTTCCTACCTTCTCCAGTAGAAGGCATTTCATACGAGCAATCTGGATCCTACGGGCCAATTCAACCTATAAATCTGCGATTTTCAACCAGTATGCCATAGCAGACTGGTGTGGTGTGAATGGTCTGCAAGGGTGCTGTGGGAATTTATTATGGCCATTGGATGGCATTAGGCTCCCATCTGTTGGTGTGCCTTGACAATAAAAAAGCTGATGATGTGCCCTGATAATATTAGCTCCTTATCAGTGTGTCCTGAGATGGACAATGTTGAAAATAGCGGCTATAAGTGGTGGTGGTAGCAGCAAAACATGGAAGAGACATTTTCATGGCATGTATGGGTTTCCAGTCAAGTTGCTGTTCTTCTTAAAGAAGCTTGTAAACTAAAACTGAATGTGCGTAGCTCTCCTGGGCGGTAATGACCCACAAGTTGGGAAACACTGCTTCAACGTCTCTGACACACTTGGTACTGTGGTTCAAAAACGATGGCTGCAATCCTAAAGACACTTTCCTGGAAGTTAGACCCATTGAACACAATGGGGATTACTTTTGAGTAGACATGGTTAGGATTGTGCTCCAAGCCCACATATTTTCCAAGTTCAGCTTTAAGGGCACAATCCAGAGTGAGGGCAGTGAGGAGTGCCGTAGGTGGGCTGCCTCAACTTTTCTGTATCCAGAGCAAAAGGATATGCTGCATCCAGAAAGTCAGGAAGCCTGGGTTGCCCTACCTGCTCCAGAGCATGCTCAGTAGGCAGCAAGTCAGTGACACCTGGGGAGGGCTTTCTCCCAAGGAGACCCCTCACAAATCACACTGAACAAGCAACTGCTGTGGTGCATCTCTTAGAAGGAGTCCCTCATGACATGCCAGTATAGTCTACAGTGAATACAGGGGGCTTCTTGGAATGGCCTGCTGTATCCACAGGTTAGTGCAGTGGTCAGGGAACAGGGGTAAATTACCCCAAATGGGGTAAAAATGAAATTCCTGGGGGTAATGGATGGTTGTGCTTCTGAGACACAGTTGCAGCCTGAGCCTCTCCAGCAGGCTCCCCAGCAAGGTAAGCACACGTTCCCAGGTATCTACTCAGGAGTAAGTATGTTGATTCAGTGGCGCTTACTCCTGATTTTTAAAAAATGTAGGAGAAAATGTAGGACATCCTACATTTTGTCCTACATTTTTTAAAAGTCCAGATTTTTAAAAAATAGATTCAATAAAAGTTTGAATTTAAATAGTTAATAATATATGATTTCCTGCCTTTCAAGGGGAAGGAGGAATCAAGGGGGTAACATCGTTGTATCTAAATATATTTTGGGGTAAAAGGTAAAAAAAGTTTCCTGACCCCTGGGTTAGTGGTTGCTGTAGTTGTGCCATATCCTGCGGTTGAGAGGCAGTGGTTGCAGCTAGCCTGGCCAAGAACTCAGATTTTTGGTCAACAATGCCATTTTTATTCTGCCTTATCATGGTCCCCTATGGGTCTACTCATTACTATACCTGCTCCTGAGGTGGTATAACTGAGGAGCTGGAAGAGGGCGTTTCTGCCCTAGAAACAGGCTCTGGATACAGCGTAACTGCTTTGCCCTAGGCGATGCTCAACATGCCCTCAACGTGCCTCTCCTGAACTGCCTAGGCTGGCCCAGTTTGGGCAACCCAGGTCCACCAAGACTTTTCCAGAATAAGTAGGGTGGCCCATGTTGCAGTTGGGACAGCCCAATGATAGACAAGGTAATCCAAGTGCACTTCTGGATTGTGCCCTAAGATTCAAAACTACAAACGTTGTTGAACTGTGAGTACATATGAATGATTTTTTCCCCAAGGAGAGGATATAGGGTCAAGCTTCCATCGTTTGGAGACTCTCTGTGGCCAGCAGGTATATGAATTTATATAACATAAGTAAAAACATGAAAGCCTTTCAAAAACATTCATTCTGGAGCTAATGGAAAATGAACCCAGTGGATCTTTGTGATCTACTTCTCAATCTTTGCAGTGGTTTTGCATCAATCCATTGTGGTGTCAACAAAGAGTTTGAAAATACATTTCTGTTCTGATATTAGAAGCTCCTGAAAATTACATGAGGAATTAGCCAAGACAGGATTGCTGACTTTCAAACTGATTTTTAGTAGGATGCTCTTATTTTTAAATAAATGCTTTTATAAAGTATAGGCTTTCCTGTAACCCATAATAAATATTCATTGGTATTATGTGCAATTATTAAAAAATGAGTGTAATCTCAAATTAAAGTTTCAACCAGAAAAAGATTACATTTTTTATCTTATATGACTTTCTTGCTTAAGGCCAATATGAACAGATGCTTTTGCAATTTGATCCTACAGGAATGTTTTTTTAAAAAAAATATTTTGCACTTCCTATTTCAGTCCTTTAAAGGAATAACAGTCATCCCCCTAACCCTTACCATTTTCACAGATTACTTTATGTTCTCCCCGAAGCACTGTTGGTGGGTCACCATGAGATACAAGAAGCTGGAATAGATGGATCTTTGGCCTGATCCGGTGAGGCTCTTCTTCTAACCTGCAAAGTATAAATGATGCTGCTTCTCTCTTATACAATAAATATCACAGAAGTGAGTACACCCCTCACATTTTTGTAAATATTTTATTATATTTTTTCTTGCGACAACCCTGAAGAAATGACACTTTGCTACAATGTAAAGTAGTGAGTATACAGCTTGTATAATTGTGTAAATTATACCACTTCATATAGGGCAAAATCCAGAGTAACTAAGGGGAGTCCTTGCGCCAGTGTAAGAACAACTTACTGTGGATTCCAATATGAATTTCCCATAGGTTTTTACTAGGTGGTGCAGTTACTGTGGGTGCACGTAAAGTCTCTTATGTGCTCCTGTATTTACTCTGGATTTGGGGGATACTCCACTTATTCAAGTAATTGGTGATGACATCATTCCCTATTGCTATTGGGTTTGGAGGCCAGAAGTGATGCTACAAACACCAGTAACAGGCTCATGGTAAACAGGCTCATGGTAAACAGGAGGCTTTTTCAAGCTTGAAAGCACTGAGCTAAGCTTCCTACTGTTGTTGGTTTTGTTTCTGATCTCAGTCAGGCGCAATTGTCCAGGGGTCCAATGAGTACCACTGGTAGTATCCATACCACTGGTTTAGAAACATAGTTGATTCATCCCATAGTACAGAGGTCTCAAAACCCTGGCCCAGGGGCCAGATGCAGCCTTCGGCAATCCTGAAAAGATTGCCACCAGCAAGACCCATGGCCACCAGCAAGACCCGTCTATCCAGCCCTTGGGCAAGCCTTGTAAGCCACTCCAGTACATTCTTATATGTAAATGTATGTTAATGTATTCAAATTTGAAATGTTAATTAGTTTTCAGGTCCCCATCCAAAAACTTTGGAATCCCCTGCCCTAGCAGATGAAGCTGTCACATGCAAATAATGTGATTATCATATTTGCAAATAATGTGATTATTTGCAAATAATATATGCAAATATATTGCAAATAATATATGCAATATGCAATATAATGTGATTAGCATATTAAAACTTCTTTTAAATCTCAACTATATCTGTCACTTAGTGCTGTGGGTGGCGCAAGTGGCTAAGACACTGTGCCTGTTAACCAGCAGGCCAGGGTTTGAGACCCGGGTTGGCCCCACAAGTCAGGGTGAGCTCCTGTCCTTAGGCCAGCACTGCAACGCCAGCTGGATCCAATCGTATTGGCTCTGCCTTTCCATTGGACTAATTCAGTGGCGTGGAGAGGGGGGATTTGCTGCTTGGGTAACAGCCTATCCTCCATAACAATCCAACCCAGGCTTTCGTGCTTCGCATGCAGCATATGCAGCGCCGAACATGATACCATAGTCTTCCAAGACTGACGGAGGCCTGCTTTATTAAAATATTAAACTTTATGGTGTTTTTAGATCCTTAGACCTAAGTTCAGATCTGAAATGCCTAATGTGTTTTCAGATCCAATTCCTCTTGGGAAGTGAGAATTAGTTTCTCCACCAAAGTTTTCCTCATAATACGAAGGGCGTCAGTCACTGTGAGTGCTTTTAATTGCTGCATTTCATGGCTCTTCCTTCAGATGTCTGGAAGTGAAGAAAAGTAGTTGATGAAAAGGCCTCTTCATCACAATTAAGAAGACTGAGCAAAACTGAGGTCAGCTTTCTACCTGCAAGAGATTAAATGCAATCACTGGAACCAGAACCGTGCAACCTTGACACTTAACCATGGAAAGTAATAAATTGCCATTGCAAGAAAGAGGAACCATTAAGTTGTCTAACGGGATTGCAAAGGGGCATTAATTCATTCAATTAGTAATGGGAAAAACAATCAGCAAAGGAAAAGTGATAGACATATGGCTTTAGGAAAATGCTGGCCTTTAATTAATCACCAAAGTATCTATAGAATAAATTATTCTAACTGTTGGCCATGAGCATCCCCTCTTCTTAGTGATCTTTTCAATTAAATGGCATATGGACAAATGAAAAAGAGACATCACACATTGACCAGGAAAAAAACCTCACTGGCATTTACATTATATTATATGTCATTGTCCGTACTTTGCACTCTGCTCAAATGACTTGGACCTGAGTTGTGAAAATTCACATTTTTTTGCTGACTTTTTAAGTCACAAGTGTAAAAAAGTGAACCCAATAAATGCTTTTAAAGTAATTTGCTATAATCTGTCGAAGATGTTCACTCAGAATGAAACGTGTCTGTGCTTCTCCTGGTGAACTCAATGTTTCACAGGGGTTTTGTGAAGTGGTGATAGGCACCTACAATAGGGCAGCCTTTTCCCTCTACATTGCATCAAAAATATATTATTAAAAAATAGTGGGCCCTGCTATAGCATATGCAAAGAAGAAGAATGCGAAAAAGAACAATTCGAAGAAGAAGGAGGAAGAAGAGGAAGGTGATGATGATTCTGGCTGGAAGTAATTGCAGAGACAACATCAAATCTGGAAATCTGAGAGAGGGGGCTGGCACTGGCATTTCTGGCTCATGGGTAACAAGAGCCAGGACCAGCAGTGGCAACAAATGTCCGCTTACTCTGAGGAGACCTTCTGCCCGTTAAACTCTCTTCAAGGTGCACTAGCTTCACTGCTTCGGCATGTGAGAACATAAGTAGGATTGGGTTGTTACCCAGGTGTAAATGTGTATATGAGCCCATACTCACCATGTCTACTCAAAAGTTAGCCCCATTGTGTTCAATCGGGCTTACTTCCAGGAAAGTGGTCTTAGGATTTCAGCCTTCCTCTTTCATACTGTAAAAGCCACATATACTGTAGATAAAAACCATATAGAGAGAAGAGCTATATTTTTACTGTCTGCATCATATATACATGTATAAAAATTGTCAGATATGAAGCGTGGAGGTGCTTGCACACGTCTCAGGTGTACTCCTATAGTCCTCTATAAAGAGAATACTCAACTATCCACCTGAAACTCTGCAGCTTCCCCACAGCAACATTCTGCCCGTTCAGCCACGTTTTCTCAATGTTAAAATTATCTATTTCTTTGGACAGTGTGTTCTTCCCTCTGGTGCTACAGCGAGCATTTCCATTCGTAGAAGGAGTCGGTCGGGTCTTCCCCTTGCAGCACAGCTTGCCTTCCCCTTCATTACATTTATATAGGCAGTCAAGTTGCTGAAGCAAGGCTGGGACTGCAGCCAGCACAGCAGAGGAGCCAGTTCATTTCAAAAGCATCACTTATACACAGCCTAAGGCTGCATCCAGTGTGAATGTTTTGAGAAGGAAGAGCTTCAACAGTGGCGTTGTAGGGGTGCAGGACGATACCAGCGGCCACAATTTTGGAAAATTTGTATTTATGAATAATACCATCATGTTCTGTATTAAGGTGCTAAAACACTAGTTTTGAGATCAGATCACACCCGTGGTGAGCCTCTCTATGGCCTGGGAAGCTACACTTACCTCCTCTCCCTGTGTGAAAGTGCTTATGAACTGGTTACAAGATCACTCCACTATGGGCACAATCCACAAACCCTAACTATCACTGGGCTGACCCAATTGCAGGATGGGCCACCCTAGTTACTCTGGAAAAGGCTGGGGGAAGCCTAAGGCAACATAGGCTGCCCCAAGAAAGGTGGACCTGGGCTGCCCTACCTGGTCCAGCTTACACAGTTCAGGAGAGGCATGTTGAGCATTGCCTAGAGCTGAGCTGAGCCTGTATCCAGAGCTTGTTTCCAGGGCAGAAATGCCCTCTTCCAGCTCCTCAGAGTTATACTTCCTCAGGAGCAGGTATAGTAATGAGTAGACCCATTGGGGTCAATGATAAGGCAGAGTAAGAATGGCAGTGTTGACCAATAATCTGAATTCTTGGCCAACCTAGCTGCAACTCCTGCCTCTCAACTTCAGGGTATGGCACAACTACAACAGCCAATGACCTGGGGATACAGCAGACCACTCCAACAAGCCCCTTGTATTCACTGTAGACTGTACTGGCATCTCATCAGGGACTCCTTCTAAGGCAAGCACCACAGCTGTTCCTTGTTCAGTGTGATCTGAGGGGGGTCTCCTCGGGAGCAAATCCTTCCCAGGTGTGACTGACTTGGTGCCTACTGAACATGCTCTGGAGCAGGTAGGGCAGCCCAGGCTTCCTGAGTCTCTGGATGCAGCATAACTTTCTGCTCTGGATTCAGAATAGTTGGGGCAGCCCAGCTAAGGCACTCCTCACTGCCCTCAATCTGGATTGTGCCCTATGTGTGTTAGAAAGTATTTATGAACTGATTTGAATTCATTCATTCATATAAGTTCCATCTGAAATATATTCATTTATGTAAATTTATTCAAATTTGAAAAATGAATTGATTTTTTTTTCTTGGCCCTCAACAGGGGAGATATGAACCTCCTGTCAAAATGTTTATGCACCCACCATGGAAGTGATGCCATTAATTTGGAAGGGATGTCATGGCTGGAAGTGACATAATCAAGTGGGAACATTTTTTTTTAAACAAACCCATATGTCAAGAGCAAATCAATTACGTAAATTAGAAGTTTGCCATTCCTATAAGTTAAAAAATTATTTAAAATATAGAAGAACCCCCTGATTCTCTCAAGAAGTTGCTGATGTGTTTAAAAACATACAAAAGGTTGCAATCCTGTCCACACTCACCCCGGAATAAGCACCATTGAGTGTCATTGCTATAAACATATACAGAGTAGTCTGTTAAAACCATGTATGTGATATTCCTCCAAACATAGTCACATGTCATGGTAGCAACAAGTCTAATATATCAAGAATAAAATATATATTGAAATGAATGGGCTGAAATTGGCACATGACCCACAGATTGGTTCCTGACCCACAGATTGAGGAAAACCATGCTATGATTTTCCATGAAGCAATTTTATATTGCCTTGTTTTCGGTAAGAAGGCCAAGTGAGTGTGTAATCTCTACGATTGAAATCAATGGGGCATCAGAGTGCAAGACTTTGGGTTGTGTCCAGGTCATTGCAATAGGGAGAAAACAAGAGAAAAAAACACGTATTAGCAGAAGCAGAGTAAGGAATAATCAGAGGAATTATGCAAATCCTTAAAAAGTAAAAACAAGGGAAAGAAACAAGTCTGAAGAAAGGCTGGAGGTGCACACTGCATGCTTAATGATATTTTTGAGGCACCCAGAATTGTCGGCAGTCGGTATTTTCCATTCCTAATACATAAAGATGTTCCTCAGTCTCTCTGCAAAAGTAAAGGGAATTGAAGAAATTCAGGAAGCTGGCAAACGACTGTAGCTGCTGGCGGGACTGGAAGAAAAACTGTTCGCAACGAGTGCATTTCCTCAACGCTTGGAGAGTATCGAATGGAGAGAAGTTTCAGATTTTATTTTGGTGCCACAATCATTACATTTGAGAGTTCAAGATGCATCCAAGAAGCAAGGATTCTTGCGCTGCTGATTGGACTACTCGCGCGGAACGCAGACGTTTGCTCTTCCCCTTCGCACGCCAATTGTCTGCAGCTTGCCATGTGGACACAAGTACAGGAACACACAACAGTTCGTTTCATAACATAGTTAGCTCAGGTGGAACCTCTTTTCAATCCTTGGGGTCAGTTTCTGTTCACTTAGCAGTTCTGTCATAGGTCAAGTCAGTGCACCAAGTAGACCTTTAATGCAGTAGTGTTATGATGTTATGACATTCATAAAATGATTGCTTCAAGAAGGACTTAAAAAATCACTAACCCCCAAATCCAGAGTAACTACGGGGGCATGTAAGGCACATTATGTGCACCCACAGTTACTGCACCTCCTAGTGAAAACCTATGGGAAATTCATAATGGAATCCAGAGTAAATTCTTCTTACACCAGAGCAAGGACTCCCATAGTTATTCTGGATTTTGCCCGAAGACTAGAAGCATAGCTAGAGGGAGAACTGTCAGCTGCACCATGAATTAGGTGTCAAATTAGGTGTTAATTAACTGTCAAGTGATGCCATTAATTAGGAAGTGATGTCATAGCTAGAAGTGCCTCTCATAGGAAGTGATGTCATGGACAGAAGTGGTATCATCAAGCAGGAAAATTGGAATATGACCAAATCAATTCAAAACAATAAAGTAAATTAATAGTTTATGAAAGTTTTAAAAATTATTTAAAATTTGGAACAAGGAAAACTTTAACATATGACCAAATCAGTTCAAATCAATGAAGTAAATTAAAAGTTTATGAAAGTCTTAAAAATTATTAAAAATATAGATAAATCTTTCTAACCAACACAAGCAGTTGTTGATCTTTTCCCCAACCAGCCCAAAAACGGCAATCCTATCCACATTTACCTAGGAGTAAGCCCCATTCACTACCATTATTAAAAACTTATACTTTATATAGTAGCCTGTTAAAAGTACAGGTGCTACCTAATTATCTGCTGATTTTTTTCACCTGTGGTTGTGTCTCGGCATGAATGGGGTTGGCCCTATATGTTTCTTTAGGTTAATGTCTTAAAAATAGCCTACTTTCCAAGCTAATGCGAGCAGACAGTCTAATCAAACTCTCTCTCCAGGACTTAGAAGAGCTTCATTTCAGCTGGAAGGCAGACCCCTCCTTTTAATAATCTTTTAAAAAAATATAATATAATTATAAAAAACAATATAAACTAATAAAAACCTGCAAAATAATGCAAGTAATGATAACTTCCAAATTGCTTTGAATTCTTTTGCTGCTTCAGGAGAAAAGTGGGGTCTTACTTCCAGCTGAAACAAATCTTTTAACTGTTTTTAATTGCTTTTAATTGTTTTTTGTTTAATACTTGTATTGGCATCCATGGAGGTTCCTGGAACAGAACCCCCAGGCCTGAGGAGAATAAACCTATATGGATCCCATTTCCCAAAATTCAGTCACATACCATAAAGACAAGAAAAAATAAAATACACATTGAAATGTATGGGGGCATATATGATACTGACACGTAACCTTTCGAGAGGGCCCCGACCCAGTTCGAGAAACACTGTACTACCAGGACACCTTATCATATATCAAGTCATTTAGATTTCACAAGATACATAAAGTGCATGTGTTTTCTTTTTCACAGCAACATTAGGTGGATGAAAAGAATGCATCTTGGCAGGATCTCTTAATGCTGCCCTTCAAAAGCACCCTGGGACATAACGTGCAATGAGATGCTGTTTGATAATACATATGATGGACTGTTAAGATGTGACCATAAAAGCTGCCAAAAGCTAATTGAACATGTGTTTCTGCCTGCTGCTTTCTTGCGACATTTTCATCAGGAATGCTGTACTTAGTCAATATTTGCATCCAACCTTGATCTTTTCCGCACTTGACCTTTTCAGCACAAAACCGGTTTCGTTTCTTGTAAGCTACAGTGTGGAATGTCTCTCCGTGTCTGATATTTGCTGTGTTTTCTGATGCCCTTGGTGGACCGAGACGTACATGCTGCCCTGAACAACACCATTATGAGGCCCATAGTGAGATCAAATAGCTGTTTCTTTATGGAAAAATAAAGAATAACAATTAGAGAAGGTTGCCTAATCTGTGTGGTATAGTAATGCTTACTGCTTTGACCTACCCACCCAGACTAGTTGATTTATGAATATTTATGTCTAGAAGGCAGATGCGTCCATGCAGATTTAGCAGGAGATCTTTATAGAGGAGATCTTTAAGTTTGCAGGAGATCTCATATAGAGGAGATCTTTAAGTTTGCAATTCACAAATTTGACTTAGAGTGTATTGAAGCCCATATTGGAGGCCCTCAATGCAATGCAATCTCCTGGATGTGTTCTCCAGGTCTTCTGGGGAGGTGGACAGTGTTGCTGTGAGGCCTGACCACTGATTTCATTATCCATGCATTATAATATCCATGTGCAATTCAGGAACAGATCAACCATATATAGGATCAACTCTATGGCCTATATCCTAACGTGAAATTAAGCCCCTTGCTTCGGAGCAGTTAAGATGACTTTCCATAAGATAACACTAAAGGGTGACATAACTGCGTGGATTCATAATTGGTATCGATTTTGCCCCAAGGCGTCCTATGAGGTGAGCACAACCTGGGCCAAGACCCCGATTTTGGAACTGGACTGATAGCAAGAGACAGATCTAAAAAGGATACCACTTAGAGGTCCTTCCTAGTCTCACCTTGAGAGTCCAAGGATTGAACCTAGTTCTTCAGAGTTTTGCAATCTCCATCCGTACTGCTCATAACCCACTCAGGGAGGATCTAGACATACATTTTGAGAAACCCTGCTGTATATGGTCTTCTTTCACCAACTGGATCACTTAAGTACTAAAATAAAACCAAAGAGAACTCTATAAATTCAGACTGGATGCATTAAAACTATGGGTCTTCTATAAATATTTTGACTGCACCCTTTTTATGGCCACCTGTGACTCTAATCTCTCTATCCATTCTTTATTACTAGGCAAGCAGAGGCAGATATGTTTTCTAAAGACTGAAGAATGCCAGATTTTTCAAGAATGCCCCATAAGAGAAATTCATCCATCGAGAAAGGTGCTTTACATTTCAAAGATACTACAGCCTTTCACTTTTGTGTGCTATAGAGAATATCTAATGGTTTCCAGTGGGATACAGTATTCATTCCACTTAAAATGAAAAGCGCCTTTGGTATTTGAACATATTTATGAAACCGTGAATGCGGAGATGTGCTTACAGACCCACAGTAATCCACAAAAGGATTATTTTGAGGCACAAGATAAGTACAAGTGCCTGAAGTAATACTCGGATGTAAAATAAGAAACATCCAGAAGAACATTAACAGTTTTAATAAGCCGCTACTTTCTGCATTTCCATTTTGGACTAAAAGTTACTGTGGATTCTAAGAAATCTTCATTCCGTTTTATTTCAAGTCAATCACGGGGCAGGAAACTCGTACAAATGCCCTTGTGTGTGCTTAAGGTCTGTGGACCTTATAAATTAGTGTGTATATTTCTGATAATGATAGAAAATTCTCAGAACGGATGTTATCCTTTTTGCATTATATAATTGCATTACAGCCCAATTCTAAAGAGGCCAGATGTTGTCATAATACCTCTTTTGCTGGCATTGTGTGCCTTAAAGATCATGTTATTTTTATAGGTTTTTTAAAGCATTTATAGCTTTCTTGGGATTCAACAAAGGCAAATTACAGCCCAATCCTAACAAACCCTACAATTCAGAGTAACTACGAGAGCGCATAAAAAACATTAGGTGCAGCCATAGTTACTGCACCACCTAGTGAAAACCTATGGGAAATTCATATTGCAATCCAGAGTAAGTTGTTCTTACACCAGAGCAAGGACTCCCTGTAGTTACTCTGGATTGCGCCCTTATTCCCATGTGGAAATATGGTGGAGCTGGAGCAGACTACACTGCAGCTATGGGGGAATGTGCTGTCAGAGGTCTCCTTGGGATAAGAGTATATTTGTTCCCTCACCCTTCAGTAAGCCTCAGTAACTGCCATGGGTTATCATGGACCAGCGCCAGTGATGTTGCTAGTGCAAGTCCAAGTAGATCCATGCAGAAAGATTGCACCTAGAAGAGAGATGGCATTCGGCATATACCCACCCCAGATGTAATCCACTCTCCATTGCCCCATCAGTAACCTTATCACAGATCAAAAATATTAAATTAGACAACACAAAGATTTTCCAAAAGTGTGTTGGGAATTGATAGGCTTTTCTGTAGAAGATTTTCCAAGTGCCTGGAGTTGTGAATATTCTGTTCCTATCAGGTATACACTGAATATTAGCAAACATGGGCAACTGGATCAGAGAGTCAAATGCTGAATGGGACACTTCAAAGGGCTTACGTGCGAGCAAGTGGTCCCTCAAGCAACCAGATCTCAAGCAGTTTGGAGGCTGAAATAGGAACTGAAACCTTAAATTTATTTACAGGCTTTTGTGCCCTACATGACATACGTGTGTCATGCATGCCATTGAATCAATATGAAAATTGATTCACATGTTAGAAGATTCACGTGTGAATTGATTCACATGTTAGAAGATTCAGATATGAATTTATTCACATGTTAGACTCTGTGAACTGGGTAAGTTCAGAGGACAGAAACGAATGTACAGTTCTATGACCTTCAGTTGTACTGATGTGTTGGAACATTGCTCCTGATAATTCCTGGGGCAGTAAAATAAGGTATAAAAGTTTATGTTTCTGGAAATTAAATGGTTCTAGTACAAACAACACAGAGCAGGTGCCAAAGTGCATAGATGAAAAAAATGCTGTTCCATGTCCGTTGTTTGTTCCATGTCAATTTTGTTTGTTATGCACTTAAAACTCCCAGTTAAAATGATCTGTATTGTGTACCTCTCAAGGCTAATTATCAGGTTAACACACATATTCTTCAGTATGGGAAATATATGGAATGCTGTCTGGAATTTAATGCTTAAGGACCCGATCCTGTCCAACTTGGCAGCACCAATGCATCTTCAACATAAGGGGAGAGATTACCCCTTACTGCAAGATGTGGCACACACAATATTGGATCAACAGACTTGCTCAGAGGAGGAGGATAAAATATAGGTCCATATCTTAACTCCTTTCCCAACACATAGATGTGTACTAATGATGGGGGAAGCTAACTGGCCCAGAGACAGACCTATAGACCTATTTCTTTAGCATATAGACCTATAGACAGATCTATTTCTATAGTATTTTATAGAAAAAGAACCAGGACGGTAGTGCAAGGTTCTCTCATTTTTTCACCATTGGGTCACATCAAATACCTGGCACAGTATCGAGGGATAGAAATAACATATTAAACACAAAATTTAAATAAACAGATTAGAGATATAATATAGATTAATGAAGAAATTGCCTCACATTTTCAGGATTTCTGCAAGCACCAAGACACAGCATAGAAATAAGCACAAACTTAATTAAATGGACCCCCATTTCTTCTACTCCACCATCACAGCTTCAGTCATGGTTGGGCAACTGGGTTAGAGACTCTTAGGGTGCCAGAGGTTGACCATAGACTGATCAGAGGCTTGCCATGGACCACATCTGGTCCCCAGGTTGCTTAGAGGCTTGCCACTGGCCACATCTGGTCCTCAGGCTGGGGTTTGGAGACCTCTGATATAGTTGCTCTGGAAATGGTTCTAGACCTGAAAGTTCTGGTTTCATGAAGCTTCTTGGATGACTTTGGGCCAGTTACCCAGTTTGGGCCAGGTAGTTTCATCTACCTCAAAGGGTTGTTAGGAGGACAATGGAGGGAAAGAACACCCTACACTCCTTGGATGAAAGGTGGTATAAAAATTACCAGTAAGTAAATAAATATTTATCATCGGATGTCACCCCGTTCTAGTCCTGATAGCCTTACACTGGGCTTCTCAAGGCTACTCCACAGGCGAATGTTTCAGTGCTTCATAAAATGTCTATGGATCGATTGTTATGGTTGATCTTGATAAAATTTTCACAGTGTACAAAATGTTTTGTTTTCTTTATCTTTACAACAGCTGTGAGAAGGAGATGAGACCAAGACAACCTTCATCCAACTTTAAAGTTCACTGGATAGTCCTGGGGAGATTTGAAGGCACATTTTCGACAACCACACGTGATCTTTCAACCAACAGATTTCACAGATTTTTTTTTCTTTCCCGCAGCATACCAGGTCTATAAAGTGCTTGAAATATTCTCAATGTTAAGTGCTATAATACAAGTCCTCCTGGGTAAGCTTATTGTCAATATCCACAGATGGTGGGCACTAAAACAGCTGGTACTGAAAAATACTGACAACCTGTGCTGCAATACCACTGCGGTACAGGGACAGGAATATATTAAACCTCAAAGCAAAAAACATTGCTCCCTTATTCCTTCCACCCCATGATAAAACTTCATCCTAATCCTAATCATCCGTCAGAAGAGGGCCACTCCCTTTAAGGTGGAAGGTCCTTCCAGTTCCCCTGGTATGTCATGACCTGGTTTGGGAACCATTGGTTAAAAATCTTTGATGGAAAAATATAGGTCCTCAAATTTTATTTGTGATATTTGTAGACTTTAAAGAAAATTATTGTGTATTGGACACACACAAAATTAAAAGAAAAAGAACTATAAGAATTCAGAAGAACTTTTTCAAGGCATGTGATACCTTTCTTACCATGTGGCATAAGGAATTCTCTGGTTTGCAAATTTCTTCATTTAAAACTGGTTTCGGATCCATATAGGCAAAATCCAGATTAACTATGGGGAGTCCTTGCTCTGGTGTAAGAACAATTTGCTCTGGATTCCAATATGAATTTCCCATAGGTTTTCACTAGGAGGTGCAGTAACTATGGGTGCATGTAATGTCTCTTACGTGCTCCTGTAGTTACTCTGGATTTGGGGGATTATCTAATGTTCCAATGGATAAATTACATATTGCATTAAACCTATTACATGTTTGCTTTTGAACTTAAGTAAAAACTTTGTAAAATGGTCAAAACTGAGACCGTGGAGCTTGGGAAGAAGATATTAAATTATTTCCTTTATGCTGAACTTCTAAAACTACCATTAGTTCCAGCAGAAAAGGTCTTATTGGCTGAAAAAAAACCAGCATCCAAAAATCAGGCACCCCTGAAAACTTTTTCTCCGTGTTCCTTGTATAGCACTGTAGGGATGAGCTTCAGCATTTCCCGTGAAAAATAGTATTGAAGTGTAATGATAAAGAATAGTGTTGCCTCTTCAGACCCCATTTTAGTTTGAGTCTGTTGCTTTAAAAATAGGATTAAGGGACAGCTCGTTTTCATATTTTGGAGATAGCATTTTTCAGTTTTTTTTTAAAAAAGGCCCAGATACATCTGTGCACATGGACAGTCACCCCATAGGGAGAGGCGAGATATATGTATTCCTTTCAAAGCGCTCCTCCTATTACTTGCTCCTATTCGAGATTCTTGGCATGAATGAAAGGGTGGAAAAGAGGTATATGAATGCGTGCAAAGTGCCTGATTGTGAAGTCGACGGAGTTCATTTCCCAGATTGCGGAGACTCAATTATTTTAACACATTAGTCATGTATTGCAAGCTGACGTGGAACACTTTGTGTTGGGTGTAAAGTGAATTAGAAACACTCGCTGCATTTATTATCAAAGGGTGCCTGAGCTTACAGGGATGCCGGAAAGGATGGTGAGAAAGCCGGATTTGAAAAGCCATGAAAGACCTGCCTGAACAGGTGCTAGGAATAAATGGCTAGAAATATCAGAAAATGTGTAAACTAGCAAATACAACAGGATGTGGGTGTTCCATTTTCTCCTTGGGATAATGGAACATTTTTTTCCTTCTAAAGTGTAGATCAGTGGTACCTAGGCATTTCAGCCCAGGACCCCCTTTCAAACTTAAAAATCTGTCCAAGATCCCCTATCAAACTTACCGGGATGTGACATCACTGTGATGCCAGAGCTCCTCTACATCAACTCAGAAGTAAGTCCCATTATGTACATGAAATTCCCAGGAAAGCCCAGTGCCAGTGTCCCGACCCTCACTGTCTCCCACCAAGGATACCTCTATTTCTGACTCACTGCATCTGTCATCTGCCACAGTTCTCTGGTTCCTGAGCCTCGCAAAGAAGGAATATCCGCACAGGTGAGTATAATCAGTAATGCTTATATTCTTAATATTCAGGTAGACAAGAACACAGGTAGCACGGGCTTAGTTACAGAAGAACATGGGTAGGATGGAGGAGGGGGGCTTCTCAACACTTCACATCAACAACACACTTCCAGAGTCACTTAATCATAGATTCACTCTAGTCCAGGTAGGTTCCCTCACCCCCTTTGACGTTTGACTGCTTTAACTAACCCCTCTCCTTTTCTTTCTCTCCACAGGTAACCCTTACTCCAGGGTCTTCTGCAGGTGAGTGTCCACGACCAGCTCAACAGGAGCTCAACAAGTAAGTATAGTCCAGAGTTCTTGCATCACTCACACCCCTTGACTCTCTGTTTTCTTTTCCCTTCTAGGAGGTAGACGGCAACTGGACAGCGACCGGCGCTGGATGTTCCTCTTTCATCTCCTGTCCTCCTCCAACTGCCCTTACTTCCCATCGTCCCTCCTTATATACATCTCCCGCTCCCCCTCCCTTTCCACTCCTGCTGCCCGCCTCGGAGCGATCCTGGTGCGCGGGAGACTCCCGGATTGGCTCTGGCTGAAATCAGACATCCGGGATACACTCTGGTCCACCCGTCACAATAAAGTCGTAGAAGATCCCAATAAGAGTCAGACCAGTGAACCCTGTCGTTCTTGGTCGACTCCAGCACTTGGTCCCATGGAGGCCTGGGTCTCACCTCCTGGGCCCACATGCCGTCCCCGTTATCTCCAGCTCCATCACAGCCAGATTCCAAGATTGTGGATTCCACCTTCTTGCAACCCTCCCTCACCTAGGTTCGCAACCCCCAAGAGGGTCCTGACTCCCACTTTGATTACCACTTGTTTAGAGCCCCCACCTGTTTCATGGGGCTACTTGTATCTGCACCAGCTAAATCACTAGCGCATGAGAAGAAGGCTCAAAACGGGGAAAAAAATATGATATAAGCCAGCCCTGCCTATCTTGCCCCCTCCTGGGCCTGATCCACTCCCTCTCTGCCTTCCCCATATCCTAATATACCACTTCCCTTCTCCTGTTCCACCCTTCCAATGTCCCTGCACCAACTTGGAGAAGCGCCATTTGGTGCAACTTGACACTTTCCTGGGAGTAAGGCCCACTGAACATAATGGGGCTTACTTTTGAGTAGAAACAATCCAGAGTAACTACGGGAAGACATAAGAGACACTAACTCTGGATTGCTTTATGCATTTCCCATAGGAGGCACTGTAACTACGTCGGTGTAAAAGGTCCCGTAGTTACTCTGAATTGCAGCCATAGTTAGGATGGTGCTCTTTGTTGAAGCATTAATGTACAGTGCATAGTGTACACTTGGTAAAATATGTTTGGCTATGCTAAGAACGCAGGACGGCTGATTTGGATGCACAGTACAAAAACTACAACACAGCAAATTTTGTTGCAAGAGGGAAAAGAGTATGCAGCTCCTGACATATAGAGCTCTTTGAATGCCATACACTGTGAACGCCAGCAATTTTGTGCCCTCACTAATCATCTGCATTGCAGGTTGCAGTGCCCTGTTTTGTATAAGTCATAATTTAGACAATTGGACTTTTTCTTCCTTTTTTCTGAGATGTGGGAGGATTAATCTCGCTTGTGAATGTTGGAGCATGAAGTGCAATTTTCTTGGAGAGCATGCTAATTTTCCACCTAAAATACAAGGATCTGTGCTAATAACAAGTTAAAAATTAGTCCTGGAGCCTGGATGGTATGTTTTAGTATTAAATATTTTCCCGTAGAACATTATTGCTCTTATAAACAGTTTTTATTTCAGTGGAATCACCTATATGGTATAGAGTGGATAGAAGGATATGCTTTTCCTTTTTACTTAACACTAGAAGCAAGAAACATTAACAAAATTGAAATGGGAAAGTTAGGACAGATAAAAGAAAATACCTGTATTTACTCGAATCTAATGCGCTATTGAATATAATGCGCACCTCTATTTTAAACGACATGAGATTTTTTAAAAAGGTTTAGTGGCAATTTTAATGCACAGCTGCAAACCAGGAGCAAAATTTAATTTTACTGCATACAACATTAATCTGATAATATAACAAAGGGGTTATGTTATGATTTTTACCTAATTGTACTACTTTATACAACAATGGGTTATGTCACATTTTTATCACAATATAGCAAGCTGTAAAATTAAATGTTAAATTAAAAACTAAACTTATAATCAAAATATTATATTTACTAAAATCCGATGTGCCATCGTGTCTAATGTGATTTTGGAGACTATGGGTGAAATCCAGAGTAACTACGGGGAGTTCTTGCTCCAGAGCAAGAACAAGTTACTCTGGATTGTGATATTAATTTCCGCAGTGCAGTAATTACGGGGGTGGCAAAGACACTGTGCCTGTTAACCAGCAGGCCAGGGTTCGAGACCCGGGTTGGCCCCACAAGACAGGGTGAGGTCCTGTCCTTAGCCCAGCTCTGCAACGCCAGCTGGATCCAATCGTATCTGCTCTGCCTTTCCATTGGACTAATTCAGTGGCATGGCGGGGGGGATTTGCTGCTTGGGTAACAGCCTATCCTCCATAACAATCCAACCCAGGCTTTCGTGCTTCGCATGCAGCGTATGCAGTGCCGAGCATGATACCATAGTCTTCCAAGACTGACAGAGGCCTGCTTTTTTTTTAATGTCTCTATGTGGTCCTGTAGTTACTCTGGATTGTGCCCTTAGAGAACAATCCTAACCATGTCTACTCAAAAGTAAGCCTCATTGTGTTCAGTGGGTGTTCTTACTCCCAGGAAAATGTCTTTAGGATTGCAGCCTAAATTTGACTGAAAAGGTTGTGTTAGATTTGAGTAAATACGGTTACCTTTACCCAGCATGTAATTAGTTTGTGCAACTCCTTGCCACAGGATGTGGTGATGATGGCATCTGAACTAGATGCCTTTAAAAAGGAATTGGACATGTTTCTGAAGAACATGTCCATCATGGGTTACAAGACATGATGGTTATGTGCAACCTCCTTATTTTAGATATGGGATACTTCAGAATACCAAATGCCAGGGAGTGCACAAGGATGCAAGTATCTTATTGTCTTGAGTGCTCCCTGGACATTTGGTGGGTCACTGTGAGCTCCAGGAAGGTGGACTAGATGGACCTTTGGCCTGATCCAACATGGCTCTTACGTTCTTAAGTAACCGTGAATTTCTTTTAAAGCTGTCTGTAGGAAAAGAACTGGCCCTAACCCAGCTGTCAGACTTTGATTCAGGGTAGAAGGCTTGCCAAGGCAGGAGCTATCTATCAAAAATGCAGCTGGAGGTGGAGGGAAATATATCTGATCTAAAGCTGATAGTGTGTGAAATCAAAGGTTGAAAATGACTACTCAAGGGAGACCAAATACATTTCTATGGTGTTGCAGTACAAATAGTGTTTGTAATGGATTGTGGCAGGGTAAAGGGTTTTAAGGATTGAACACCCAGCCTCAGCACATTTGCAGCATTGGATGATTTTGAAGATGGTGTGCCCGGTAAGCACAAATAGGGCCTTACAATTCTGCTCTGAGTCACTGATGCACACTTTTTTGTGTGCTCATCAAGTCATTTGATAGGAGACTGAATCCAATGGAATTGGCTTAATGATCTTTGTTGATTCCTTTCATCAGCCGAAATTGTTTTGGAAGGCTATTTTCTTGGACAGACCTTTGCTGAGGTCTCACAAGACCTCCTAGTACTGGGAGATCTTCCAGAACCACATGGAACATACTGGAGGTTCTGGCCACTTCTTTATGAAATTGGCAGATGTTCCTTGTGGGAAGAAATCCACCTTTGGTGGAAGTTGCCAACACCGCCTGTTCAAGAAAGGTGGTTAATGGGGTCTGAGTGCAAGAAATTCAATCTCAGTGGAATCCCCATAACAAATTGATCTGATTCTGATTGAAATCCAAGATAGTTTAACCCTTGAATCCTCACTTCCATTGCCAATCAGAAGTGCACCACATTTGTATCTTGCTACACTTCTCTTCTTCTTCTTCTCTTCTGTCTTCGCTGTTATCAAATTTAGCATCTTGAATAAGCTTATTTTTTTGTTTATGGGCAAAATCCAGAGTAACTACGGGGAGTCCTTGCTCCGGTGTAAGAACAACTTCTCAAGATTCCAGTATGAATTTACTCTAGATTCCAGTATGAATTTCCCATAGGTTTTCACTAGGTGGTGCAGTAACTACAGGTGCACGTAAAGTCTCTTACATGCTCCTGTAGTTACTCTGGATTTGGGGGTAAGATGCAGTACTTTATAAAATGTCATTTGCATCGATATTTTATCACTAATGTAAGTGGATGTCTTGATTTCTGTGAATGCTTAGCATTGGGATATATCAATTTATGACTTTCCCTACAATCCAGAGTAACTACAGGAGCACGTAAGAGACATTTACATCGATGCAGTTACGGCACCTCTTAGTGAAAACCTATGGGAAATACATATTGCAATCCAGAGTAAATGATTATTATGTCAGAGCAAGGACTCCCTGTAGATGCTCTGGATTGCATCCTAAGGCCGCTATCCTAAAGACACTCGTGGGAATAAGACCCATTGAACACAATGGGGCTTACTTTTGAGTAGACATGGTTAGGATTGTGCTGTAAGAACAGAATTAACAAAATAGTGTGAATGTCTCAGAATAATGATGGTGGTTTTATCTTCAAGTTCTTTGATCTGTCCACCCACAGCAACACTGGATACAACTTTTGGGTGCAGCAATACCAGCTTATGGGGGAAAGGATAGGAATGGGATGTAAGCACTGTAGTATTACCCCAGGAAAACTGCATACATCATGATGATGATGTCAGGAACAGTAATGTGCTGTTTATTGACAAGGAAGCATGTGACTGCCTTACTCCAAAGAGAAGATTCAGCCTCTTGGTTCCTGATTACCTGTGGTATGTTCCTGTTGAGCTATTATGGAATATACAATGGGTGATTTTAAGATTGGGGCTACATATACGTATATGTATAACATATATGTATATAGGGCACGGATAGGGCAGAGATAGCAACATGAAGCAAACAAATATAGGGCACATGAACGGTACATATATAGAGTACAGATAGCAACACGAAGCCAACACAACGTAAATTTTATTAACTCATCCATTTCAGATAAAGGTTATAGAATAACATTTGGATCAGTGGTATTGTTTTTAATACGAGTGCAACTAAAACAATAAAATTATCTTCATTAGTTTGTTCAGCATCAGCATTATTAAAAAAACTGTGCCAGGTAGTCAGACATTTTTATCTTCAGGATGGAAGGAATATTTCCCCCCAAACTTTTAATTAATGCAAATTAAAGGCTTTAATATGATTCTTCTTTTGCATTCACAGTATCATGGTAGACCTTCAGCATCCAATGTTTTAATTCAAAGTTTTATTTTGTTTTCTTCCTAAGATACTGCATTCAGAATTAAATTTGAATAAAACCACGGGAGCCGATGAACATCTTGTAATGTTTTCATATGTTAAAGTGCCTGGAGGCCTCAAAGGGACTCTCTCATCTTCCTTGGCCACCATAGGAGTATAATTGCTTGGCCACTAAACATATTTGATGTGCAATTGATCCAAAAATTTCATTCCCCAGTGGTAAGGATGCAAATATCAGTGGGTTAGTACATCTTTTCTAGGTTCCAAACTGCTGGGCAAATTGCAAAGGCACTGAACCAATCCTTTACTCTTATAAAATAAATTATAGCACCGTCCGTTGCATTTCTGCTACTGCCAGTTAAATACGCATTGGATCACAACGTCTGTGGGGGTAAGCCCCAGTCAACACAAAGGGAACTACTCCTAGTATTTGATACTTTCAGAGGTGGAAAATTGAACCACATGGATAATTCAACATGATAATTCAAGAGATTTAACATAGTGGGATACACATGCCATAGGACTTACCCTGACCCTGCCTCCTGCATGATCCCCAATCCAACCAAGTGGTTATTGGGTCAGGCTTGGGGGAAGGAACCAACATGCTAGCTGGGAATCCTAATCTGGTTCCTCAATTGTATGACATCCATCTAACCACCTGCCCGCCCTTTATGCTGCCTGAATCTAGCTGGTTGTGAGTGCATGTGGGTTAAGGTTAGCACTACAATTAAATTCCAGACACTCCAGACACTCTCCTCTATGGGTTCCAGACACTCCCCTCTATGGGTTCTTTGGTGGCACTTAAAGATGCTCACTCTGAATGCCATTCCACACAGCTGGCACTTATAGGTTTTCTCCCGTGTGGGTACTCTGGTGATATATAAGGTGAGTGCTCAAAATAAATGACATTCCACACTCCTGGCACTTATTGATTTTGTCCCTTTTGGGCTGTCTGGTAGTATATAAGGTGAGTGTTTGAAATAAATGCCATTCCACACTCCTGGCACTTATAGGGTTTCTCCTCTGTGCATGTTCTGTAATGCTTGATAGGACTGCCACTAAGAAGGAAGTCCTTTCCCTACTCCAGGCACTGAAGTTTTTCCCCAAATGTGGGTTTGGTGATGTTTGATAAGATGGACTTTTTGAGTGAAGATCTTTCCATATTGCTGGCACTTATAGGGGATTCTCCCTTCTGTGGGGCTTCTAAGGAACCCCATAGGGGACCAGGCAGCTATCAGAGAGTTTATATGTTTACTACTCCAAGCCTGATTGGTCCCGTTGGTGCACAGGGTACACTTGTCTGCTTTGTCGTAATGTCGGCATTCCTGGGCATCAACAGCGGCCACAGAATCTACCTGCTAAACTAGTTCCAAATCCATTCCCTCACCCATAGACCTTAATGGAACCAGAGCCCAGTCCATGGACTCCAGGAAACAGGAACAGGGGAAATTAGATAAATTTTATTTTTTAACAACCAACAAGAAATGTATTTCAAGTGTAGAAACAACAAGGATTGTTCAAATATCCATTATTTATAAATATGAAACAAAAACAATATTTAAACTTCTCTCCAGAGTGGATCGTTTGGATATTACTGACTGTAGGCCCTTCCACACTCCTGGCACTTAGTTTCACCCCAGTGGCAGTTAACTAGGAGTGAGGGTCTTTCTACACTCCTGGCACATATAAGGTTTCTACCGTGTGGGTTCTCTGGTGGTATATGAAGTGAGCGCTCGAAATGAATGCCATTCCACACTACTGACACTTATAGGGTTTCTCTCCTTTGAGGGTTCTCTGGTGGTACTTAAGGGGAGTGCTTGAAATGAATGCCATTCCACACTCCTGGCACTTACAGCTTTTCTCCCATGTGGGTTCTCTGGTGTCTTTTAAGATTCCCACTCTGAGGGAATGTTATTCTATACTCATGGCACTTATAGGATTTGTCTCCTGTGTGGGTTGTCCGGTGGTAGTTATGGTGAGCGCTCAAAATGAATGCCATTCCACACTCATGGCACTTACAGGGTTTCTCCCTTGTGTGGGTTCTCTGGTGGCACTTAAGGGGAGCAATTGAACTGAATTCTTTTCCACACTCCTGCCACTTATAGGGTTTCTCCCATGTGGGTTCTCTGGTGGTGTTTAAGGTGAGTGCTCAAAATGAATGCCATTCCACACTCCTGGCACTTATAGGGTTTCTCCCCTGTATGGGTTCTATGGTGGTACTTAAGGGAAGTGCTTGAACTGAATGCTTTTCCACACTCCTGGCACTTATAGGGTTTCTCCCTTGTGTGGGTTCTCTGGTGGCGCTTAAAGTGAGTGCTCAAAATGAATGCCATTCCACACTCCTGGCACTTATAGGGTTTGTCTCCTGTGTGGGTTCTCCAGTGGTAGTTAAAGTGAGCTCTTGAAATAATTACTTTTCCACACTCCTGGCACTTATAGGGTTTTTCCCCTGTATGGGTTCTATGGTGGTACTTAAAGGAAGTCCTTGAACGGAATGCTTTTCCACACTCATGGCACTTATAGGGTTTCTCCCCTGTGTGGGTTCTCTGGTGGTGCTTAAGGGGAGCACTTGAACTGAATGCCTTTCCACACTCCTGGCAGTTATATGGTTTTTCCCCAATGTGGGTTCTCTGGTGGTGCTTAAAGAGAGTGCTCAAACTGAATGCCATTCCACACTCCTGGCATTTATAGGGTTTCTCCCCTGTGTGGGTTCTCTGGTGGCATATAAAGTGAGCCCTTGAAATGAATGCCATTCCACACTCCTGGCACTTATAGGGTTTCTCCCCTGTGTGGGTTCTCTGGTACCTTTTAAGATTCCAACTCTCAGTGAATGCCATTCCACACTCCTGGCACTTATAGGGTTTCTCCCCTGTGTGGGTTCTCTGGTGTCTTTTAAGATTCCAACTCTCAGTGAATGCCATTCCACACTCCTGGCACTTATAGGGTTTCTCCCCTGTGTGGGTTCTCTGGTGTCTCTTAAGAGTCCCACTCTCAGTGAATGCCATTCCACACTCCTGGCACCTATAGGGTTTCTCTCCTGTATGAGTTCTCTGGTGGATCTGAAGTGCAGTACTGTGACAGGGGGTTATTCCACCCTCCTGGCTTGTGAAGAGTCTCACCACTGTGCGGCTTCTTTGTTGTGAGGATGGAGTGCACTCTCTCGTTCTTCCAACCTGGTCCCAAGTGGATGCTGCTGAAATAGGAAAAGAAATGCTGTAAGGAACTGAAGGAGAAAATGGCAGCTAACTGGGGAGCTGTGATGTCCATGATGCCAGAAGCCCCTGAATCAGGGGGGAGCAGGGCATCTAGCCGAGATCTCTGAAGTGGAGCTTGGACCTCCTGAGGGCCTCCACCCTCACTGCTAGGAGAAGGATCCAGAGATGCTCAAAAGTGGGTTAATCTTGTCTGTAGTTTTACTTCTGTCCTGGTGACCAGATCCCTGTATGGTCACAGAGATGGCAGTAAATCTGAACAGGAATTAGTTCACTTTGTTTTCCACAAACAGAAGTCTTGATATGGAGAGTGAAGCAAGGGCTAGTTGAGCTCCAGATATTGGCCCTGGATTGAGTTGTGCTGCAGAGGTTCTATTTCAGTCCTGGTTCTCCTTCACATCTCTTTGGGATTTGTTTGTTCCTAGATTAGGACCAGCATATGACTTGTGCCGGCCGCACCAGGGGTTAGGATTTCACTGTGACAGTCCAGTCACAAGCCCTATTTGGGATCAACCCTCCAATTCAAGGGGTCCACTTCTGAGCTGGCCAAAAGGAGAGGATGTGGGGATAGCTATGCTCAGCTCATCCAAATTGAAAATGAACTCAGCAGTATCCACTGGAGCAGGGGGTGCTACTCAGGGCATCTACTCATTTAGGGCGAAACATTCCTCCTTACCTACAAAGGTCGTGTTTTCATGATTTTCCACCATGATGCTCTCATACAGGAGCCTCTGGCTTGTAGTCAGCAGCATCCACTCTTCATTGCTGAAATGCAGGGCAATCTCCGCAAATGATATTGGACTCTGAAGGAAAAAGGGAAATGGCCTCTGAGGAAGTCATCCAAGGTCATGCACACCAGCCAATGGGAGGAGGAGGAAGAAGCACTTTGACTTCTGAGAAAGTGGTGGGCATCTTACCCTTAAACGACAAAGAGGGGCTCACACCCCCAACATTCAGATACAATGGTGTTCTAAGGAAAGCTGGTTAGAGATGAGAAGGAGAAGGAAGAGGAACTCCTCAGAAGGAGAAGGGCAAATAAAAGGGGGAGGAGGGAGGGAGGAGGTAGATTAGCTGGACTTTCCAATAGATCCCAGAGGAAGGAGAGGAAGATGGTGGGTACAGGGAAAGGGGAATGTCAGGGGAAGGAGGAAATCCAGTCTAGGCCACATATTTCAGACTGCAGCTGAAATCTTACAAGAGGAGAAGCCCAAGCTATCCCCTGCAAATATCCCTTACCTGGCCTGGACTACTGGCATCCATGTCTTTCGGTGTCCGGGTTTGGTTTCCTTCACTTCTGTTTCCCTGCTCTCTGTCAGGGAGGAAAAGGACACTTTATGAGGTCTTTTAAGCTTGAATTCCTGTCCTCTTATTTTGGGGATGGTTGGAGAGGAGACAAGCACAGGCAGGAAGGAAATGCTAAGGCTGACTTAGCTGGGTAGAGCTTAGGGTGAGGAGTATTTCCTCCCCACACCAACAAGCAGTTCACCTAACTAAGGGTATGGGGTTAACAATTCATCAGAAACAGAAAACATCTTTTGGGCTTTAAAATCTATATATTGTAAATAAAGAGTCACTGACTGACTGATTCACTCACTCAACCATGCCCAACCAAAATTGTTGGACTTGAAAGTGACATTTGGGGATGGTATTCCTTCCATGATATAAGCACCCTTTACACGATGTAAGCACCCACTACAAGAACCAAGTTCTAGAAATTAAACCCCTATGGAGGTGAAAAGGGGTGCAATACGTTTTCATCCCTAGGCTTTATATTGAAGAAGACTGTCTGATAAACACCTAACCCCAACATTGGATCTAAAAGCATCAAATTTGGGAAGGATATTCCTTTTGGGATGGAAGGACCCACTAAGAACGTATTTTGCACCTGGTGCCTGGTGCCTGGTGTGCCCAGTAGGGATGCCCAGTGCTGTCAGCTGCCTACTGCCCTGTGGTGCCCATTTCTGCCCAGTACCTGGAAAGGATTGGTGTGGATGTGTGGTGCCTGATGGTTCCTGGCGCCCAGTGCCCACTAGGGATGTCCAGTGCCCAGTTCTGTCCTGTGTTGCTTGTGTCTGTGATGCCCAGTGGTGCCTACTGCCTGATGGTGCCCAGTAAGGATGCCCAGTGTCTGGTGTGGCCTAGTGGTGCCTGCTGCCCAATGGTGCTCAGTGATTTCTGCTGTCTGTTGGTGCCACTTGCACAGTGGTGCCTGCTGGTGCCCACCACCCAATGTCAGTTCCAGGTGCCCACCAGTGCCAGGTACCCAGTGGTAACTACCAGTTCCCTGCAGTGCCCAGAGCCCTCAAATATTCTTGAAATTTTACTCCCACAATGAAATACACTTCAAGCTAGTATCAAAGTAAAACTACAAAACACCACATTTTTGCTGTCTAAGGTATTTTCCAGAACTTAAAACAGATTTCATTTGCAGTTAGAAATAATACTGTCACTGCATCTGCTGACACTATCTCACCTACCACTATCACTACCTGGAACATTATGAAAGTGATTAAAACTTATAATTTATAAATATGTGCCTTTGGAATTAAAAAAGCATACATTAACACCACAAATCAGGAAACACCCCTCAGAACACCAAAACATACCCTGCTTCTGAAAAGAGATGGTTAATATATCAGAGAAGTTTGGTGGCATTGTGGTGGCCAGTCTGGTGGCCAGTCTTGCATTTACAGCAAGCAAGCAAGCAAACAAACAAACAAATAAGGTTATTCTTTACTGCCTCAACATGCATGCGACAACTTAATAAAGCACAGCTGCAGTTTTACACTTCTCACTTTGCAAACAAAGAAACAAATGTTGTCAAAATGCTCCAGTCCCAGATGCATACGCCTTTTATGCATACGCCTTTGCATACGGCCCCCTCTGCACGCAGCACATGAGGACTTGCACCAGGCATTAGTTTGCAAGTATTTAACCAGTCAGAGGTCAGATTAACACAAAGCCAGGCAAATAACATAGAACAAGGGGAAATTTCTCTTCTGAAACAAACCACCCCAAATCTGCAATCAAATCAACCCATCAATCAAACCACTCTCTTAACACCTTTACAGACTGTACATTAAATAAAAACACATTTTCTGCACTTTTCATTTTTGTACAGAAACAAAAAAGAAATCCCCAAATCTATAAATATTTAAATCATTCTCTGCACTTTCTCTTTTACCTCTTGGTGCAGACCTGCTGTCAGTACACCTCCTATATTACCTACCTTGAATTTATAAATAATATAATATAAATATAATATATATAATATAAAGCAATTAATTTATAATTTACTAGTATTTTACACATGGCTTTGCCCACGTGTATCTGTGACTTGAGTGCAAAGGGAAGAAAAGAGCACATGGAACACCGGGGACCGGGCACACTAGGGCCAGAGGAAGCTGGCAGTGAGGGCAGCGGGCATGGGACCACACCAGTATGAGATCCTCCAGGTGGCAGCCTGCCCCCTCCCCCAGTTCTAGGCAGCAGCAGTGGTGAACCCAGCCTCTGCTGTGTCACCCCGAACCAGCTGTCTAACACTGGAGTTGCACCACTTTAAGGCATGGAGAAAGCATATAGCAGGGGGACATAGAACTAAGACCCTTTACCAAGAGGGGGCTCCAAAAGGGCCTTCTCCATGTTCCTGTGGTTGCAGGTTCAACCCAGGCTTAACTCCACTGGTGCAGCAGGAGAGTCCAGCAGGCCCTTCTTCTCCTGGGCTTCTCTGGTGCAGCCTCTGCAAGGACCGCAGAGCCACAGCTCCAGTTCCATCTCTCTCTTTCTCTGCAGGATCCTAAACCAGCCCCTTCTGTGCCTGGCTGGGCCTTCCTGGCACACCTTCTCCTAGACCTTCTCTCTGGGCTTAGACCTTCCCATTCCCTCCCTTGCCAGCCCTCTGGCAAGCCCTCCTCCCCTCCCCTGGGTCAGGGGAGAAATGTCATTCCCAGGCACAGCAGACCCATTGCTTTCATTAGAGGGGATGTTTTCCCCACTGATCATGAAATAAAAACACAGTGTTGTTTTAACATACATACAAATAAATAAAGCTATTCTTTAATGCTCAGCATGCGACAACTTAAAGAAGCACAGTTGCACCTTTCTGCTTCTCACTTAACCAACAAAGAAACAAATGTTGTGCAAGTACCCCAGTCCCAGATGCAATTCTGACCAGTCTCTTTGTGAGTTGAGGATAAGGACATTCAATACAAACTGGAAGTGGGTGAAAAGGGGCACAATTAGAGGTGGGATTCAGCAGGTTCTCACATACTCTATACAACCTGTTGTTAATCCCACTGGTTCCATTGAGTTCAATGGGGAACAAAATCCTCACCTACTCTATAGAATCTGTTGTTAATTTATTTGAATCCCACCACTGGGTGCAATGCATTTTCTTCCCTACACATTGAAGAACTGATCACTGATCCATGCCATGCTCAAGGCGAGAAGCATGATATTCAGGGAGTGTGTCCCTTCCATGATGTGAGCACCCTATAGGTATCCATTTTGTTTGGTGCCCGGTAGGGGTACTCGATATCCAGTGGTGCCTACTACTGCCTGCTGGTGCCCTCTACCCACTAGTACCAAGTGCGTGATGGTGCCCTCTACCCACTAGTACCAAGTGCCTGGTGGTGCCCTCTACCCACTAGTACCAAGTGCCTGGTGGTGCCCTGTCAGGCAGCATAGAAATTGGCACTTGGAATTTTTGCAGCACGAACTATATGCATGCAACATTTTAGTGCAACTTGGCTTTTGCAATTTTAGAGGGAAAATGAGATGATGCCATCTCTGCAATTATTGGTTAAAAGTGAGGAACAGAATAAAAGGGCTAGGAAATTTTGTAACAGTTCTGTGCAGGCTCTGTGAGCAGTCTGGCTTAGTCTGATGTTTGAAAAATACCTGCCATGTCAACACGCCTCAGCTGTATAAAGTGGATTGTCTGGTCGCTAAGGACCCCCAATGTGAACGAAGGCCCTGCCACCCTCCCAGCACTTCCAGTTTTCTCCCTTGTGTGGGTACTCTGGTGGTGCTTAATGGATTAAGATTAATGTGAAAATGCATACAAGAGTAGATTAGACTAGTGTTTGGTAGACCTTAGGCATGGGTCCCAATTTCCTTGAAACCAACCCTGTTTCTTGGTGCCATAAGGGCTGTGGGTGGCACAAGCGGTAAAGACGCTGTGCCTGTTAACCAGCAGGACAGGGTTTGAGATCCGGGTCAGCCACACAAGACAGGGTGAGCTCCTGTCCTTAGCCCAGCTCTGTGACACCAGCTGGATCCAATCGTACTGGCTCTGCCTTTCCATTGGACTAATTCAGTGGCGTGGAGAGGGGGGATTTGCTGCTTGGGTAACAGCCTATCCTCCATAACAATTCAACCCAGGCTTTCGTGCTTCGCATGCAGCGTATGCAGCGCACAGCACGATACCATAGTCTTCCAAGACTGTTGGAGGCCTGCTTATTGCCATGAGACTTCTTAACCGCAGTGAAGCCTGAAGTCAGGGGCTAATGTTCCATTTTTGCATCTCAGCCTGAGCAAAGCATGCTCCTTGAGTAATATTGTATTATCATTCAAGGACATATGGTTTCTGGAATGAGATACTATAATATTTGAAATTAGATTTGAGCTATCAAGAGGCTGATTTGCACTGCCCTGAATGATGTTTCCAGGAACCATCACCTTCCAGATACAGAAGTTCTGGGAATTAAGTTACAAAGCAATAGGTCAAGCAGGTAAATGTGAAAGGCAGGAGATTAAGTGCTCAAGGACAGCAGAAAGTCTTTACTGATGTTATACTTTATTCTCAGGGCATCTTGGGCCAAACTGCTCCGGTGTGCAAATGAGCACAGCCACTGTTTCGTCAAAGCTTGTCACAATGCGGGAATGAGTGATAGTATAAGCTATGCTTCTTTGGGATTCAAGGAGAGAAAACACAGCATTTGTACAGATGTCCTGTAATCATGCCTGTGAAATCCTCATAAATAGAGATGATTGAAAATTGTATTATTTTGCTCAGAAGTAAGCCCACTGTGTTCAGTAAGACTTAGGGTCCAACAGCTTTCGAACCTTTGCTAAGCTTCAGCATGAGAGCTCAGGATGATCGTATGTCATAACCCCAAAAAAGGACTAGGTTTAATCACACCCCAGAAATTTAGCACACCCCAGAAAATTTAATCACACCCTTCATTTAGCACACCCCCGAAAAATATAGGACACGACAATATAAAAGCTAAAAACACTCATATATATTGTTTTCATGTGCTTAATTTAAACTCTATATTTATTATTAAATATTAAACTATTATATATAATTTATTACATATAATTTATGAATTATATTAAACTATTATATATAATTTATTACATATAATTTATGAATTACATCAAAGCTACATGCTTCCTGTTCAACAGGAAAAGGAAGACAATGAAGATTTCTTTTCAGGATAGAAGGGTAAAAAAGAGGACATGTCTGGGAAAAACAGGACATATGGACACCCTGCCAGATCAGGGTGTTAGAAACATGCCATAAGATATGTCCATGGCACCTGCGAAGAAGGGATCACCAATGTTGGGTCAGCATCAGTCAGCACTGGACCTCAGTGCTATATGACTGGCCAGCTGGCACTCCTTTAGTACCAGCCGGTGGTAAGATTTCTCAGGGTGGGTGGTGGTCCCTTATGCCAAAGAGATCCTATGATGTTGCAGTTGCCAATTTGACACCTCTGCAGCCCTGAATATGCTGGCATTCAGGATTCAGCTGCTGGGCTATAATCCTATTTTATTCACCTGAGATGAACACCTCTATTCCTATGTCACTGGCACAAAAACAGGAAAGAGATATGGATAGCTCAGTACCTATCTAACTGCCTGTCTGCGGTATTTATATACCGCTTTTCAACTGTGCTGTATAGGAACAAGATGGGGTTTTTCAAGAGGCAAGTGGACGTTCATTCCCTTTCCCCATGTAAAACCCCAGCCTGCCCAATGGTGCTCCTTGGATCTGCACTGGCAAAATAGCACAAATCCAGTGAGCCTGTTTTGGCAGAAAAGGCTCAAGAAGGGGGAATAGGATATAGCTCGTAAGCCTGCTTTGGTGGTTCCATCCCCTATTTGACTTGATCCAGTCTTCCTTCTACATGGGAGTGACTCCCCTATTCACCATGATTTGTAATCCTATGGAGAATACATCACTGATCATCACAGACCTAACCTACTCTAGCGGCCACAGGTCTAGATTTGGTGCAAGAGAGATGCCGCAGACCTTCCCACCTGTTCAGCTTGAGCCCAAGTTATTGCAAACATGCTTTATTATATCACATTTGCCAGCACACTGGCCACCGAACTGATGGAGAGGAAAATGAGGACTGCACTCTGAAGATCTGTTTCTGCCCACTAATGTGGTTAGCCATTTGCGTACAAACCATTGCATTTTAAATCCAACAAGCACCATAAATGTGGAAAAAACTCTGGAGTTTAGCAGTTGTTAGCCAAAGCAATGTGCTGAAGGAAAAGAGTTTCCATTTTTCAAAGTTATTCCCTGTGTTTGTTTCATTTTTCCCTATTCTATAGGATTAATAATTCTCCTTTCCCAATTTCTAACAAATGGATTCTATTTTTCGGTCCTTCTGTGCAATCATATCCAATACTGGTGTTTTGCATAATATTCTCTCTTTACACTGTATTCGGCTTCCTTCAAATCATTGTTCTCTCTGGGTTGCTATAACATCATGCTGTGGCATTCCTATATTTTTTCCCTCTTTTTCATTACCACTATAAAGTCTTTGATAATGGGATACACTACATGGACCTTCAACAACATTTTTAGCCAACAAAACAGCAGAGAGAAAGAGAGAAAAAGAGATTTTTCATTCTCTCCACAAGACTGTTTGATACTCTGTCTTTGAAATGTGTATCAATTCTTTAACATCACATGCATATTTGGCTGAGTTTCACATAAACAAAAAATGTGCTATAAGCATTAGCTAAAAAAACACATTGGCGATGCTGAAGAAATTCGTGTATTAGTTCAAGCATTACCTTTCGAGAGTAATGGGAGAAGTATGGGAGAAGAAGGACAATGGGGACATTTTGCTGCAGTGATATCTCTCATGGGTTGAATGGGCCATACTGGGTGACATGGATGTGGGGTGATACCAGTACTCACCAATATTTTTTAAAAAACTTGATATTTTTGAATTAAAAAAAAGCAGGCCTCCGTCAGTCTTGAAGGACTATGGTATTGTGCTCGGTGCTGCATACGCTGCATGCAAAGCATGAAAACCTGGGTTGGATTGTTATGAAGGATAGGCTGGTACCCAAGCAGCAAATCCCCCCTCTCCACGCCACTGATTTAGTCCAATGGAAAGGCAGAGTGGATACGATTGGATCCAGCTGGCGTCGCAGAGCTGGGCTAAGGACAGGAGCTCACCCTGTCTTGTGGGGCCGACCCAGGTCTTGAACCCTGGCCTGCTGGTTAACAGACACAGTGTCTTAGCCACTTGCACCACCCACAGTCCTTTTTGAATAATGCAATCATGTTACATATCAGGGGTGTCCAAACCGAAGGCTCTACACACACAAAACAAGAGTCTCAACTTCAAGCACACACAAATGTGAGTCTTGAATCAAGTCTATTTGCATCACGACTCTTTTCTGAGTCACTGCCACAAGTCATGAGTCAGCTTTGAGTCATGAGTTTCCTACTACTTATGAAAAGCCTGATACTTGAGTCCAAGTCTCAAACTTGAGTTCCCCTCCCTGGTTCTTTCCAGTTGAGCAATTTGAAAAATAAATGATAATTTGAAGAGCAATTTGAAGAGCCAAGATTCTGGGAAGCACATAAATATTGTCATGGGATGCCCAGCAATGTATATTAATATTGTTATATTGAAATCAATAATATGGTATATCAATAATGTTGAGACATTATTTCAGATTTCTAGGTATTGGTCCAAGGGCTCCAAAGACAACTAGCATATTGTCTTGGAGACACCCAAGATATATGTGACCTTCTTATATTTTTTATCTTCACTTCTACTGTCAACTGCAATTGCATTATCAATGTCAGAACTATATTTTTGTCAACTACTGTTGTATCTGATCTATTGTGTATTGTGTTCTAGATGTTTTGTCTATAATCTGAAGGCCCACCTTTGCTTGATTGCTCTGAGTTATTTTATCAGGTATATGATGCTATGAATTTTGGTGCGGAGGTGAATTATACTGATTGCAGATATTCCAGTGAACCTTTGCTACAATCCTGTTATGACATTTTTCATGGACAATGTGAGCAATCTTACAATAGGCAGTCGCCATGTGGTCAACTGTTTTATCTTTCATCTTACAAAATCAATGTTTGCTTTGTTATGAGGCTTCCGAATCATTCCTTTGATATGTTTTTTTTCCTTATATGTCTTACAACCTACGCTGGACTGATTATATGTAGTCTTCAATTTGGGGTCTATCCAAGATCCAGGATTATGATGGCGATGATAATGATGAAGAAGCAACCATATAACCATGTCTTTTGGCCAAGTGTTGTTTGGTTCTCTGCCATACACATTTCCTTTTAAGGATTTCTATGAGCTGCTTCACATTCAAGAAGGAAATAACAGTCGTAATTATAATCCACACAGCAATGAAAGCGCACAAAACTTTCAAGTGTGAAGATAAGCAGATGTCCAACCTAACAGTAGTACATTTTAGGTCTGTAACCAATCCTAATTAAACAGAACCTCTTAGAAGCCTAATTTAATTGACAGCACAAGCACAAACCATAATGAAAAACAGCAGGTTTTCATGTCATTTAACTGAGAAACATCCTGGCTGGGGATGTAATTTTAGCCTGTAGTATGGAATCATAGAGTTGGAAGGGACCTAATAGGACTTCTAGTCCAATCCACTGCCTGTAGCAGGAATTCTCCTATAACATCCCCAACAGATGCGTGTTGAGCCTCCAAACATCTCCAGTGAGGGACAGTCTACCACCTGTTGGCAATCTGCCCCACTGCTGAACCACCCTTGCCCTCAAAAATTTGGCCTGATATCCAAATTGGAATAACTTGCTGTTTGTATATGTTTCATCTTGTTCTACTTTAATAGTCAACTGAAAACACATTTTTACAGTATCATAGGACCTGTCAATCATTTATAATGTTGCGCATACAGGACCCAATTTACAGCCATACAAAATATACAGTAGGTGAAAGAAGCTGTCATCACCCAAATCACTTTCAGATGGATGTATTTTTGTGCGAGAGAGTGGCCACCATAACAGTGACCCCAAAACAATGGGTCTGTCACTGTCCCACTATGGCTGCAATCCTAAAGACACTTTTGTGGGAGTAAGACCCATTGAACACAATGGGGCTTACTTTTGAGTAGACATGGTTAGGATTGTGCTCTATGTCATGTTTCTGTTCTTTTATTTATTTCTAAGTGATAGTTGGTGGGGCGGAATCTACCATTCACATTTCCATAACTATGAACAAAATATTCAGATAATTACTGTATGTTTTATTATATGGATAATATGAATTCCTATTAATTCAAGTGCATTCATGTGTGCTAATACACTAGGCCATATTAATCACAACAGTTGCAGAAATGCATTCAGTTCTTAAATACTTGATTATCTAATTGGTTAGCTGACTGCTGGGATACTGTTCTCCTTATGGTAACAGGACAGATATGGTCAACCTCCTCCTTTGGCATTTTCTCTCATTTCAGCCAATTAACAGTGTGAAGTTGCAATTAGTCCTTTGATAGGTGGAAAGTGCACATTTGCATAAGAAGATGGAAGAAGAAAAGGATCAACCAGTTTTCAGGTTATCAGATTTGTCTGGGAGAGATGGTAGAAAAAGACTGACCCCAAATCCAGAGTAACTACGGGAGCATGTAAGAGACTTAACGTGCACCCGTAGTTATTGCACCACCTAGTGAAAACCTATGGAAAATTCATACTGGAAACTACAGTAAGTTGTTCTTACACCGGAGCAAGGACTCCCCGTAGTTACTCTGGATTTTGCCCTCAGATTGGGAGAGAGAGAGAGAGAGAGAGAGTTCCATTGATTATCCCAGTGATTATCCTATTGATTACTGAGAGATTATCCCATTGATAATCCCCCCATTTGTTCCCTCCAGGTACTACTGTCTTTGACAAGATCTCGCACCACCATCTCGCATTTCATGAGATTTTGCAAGAAAGTCCAAGAAGATCCAAGAAGGACCAGGAAGGTCCAAGAAGGTGGCACTTAGCTAAGCCAAGAAAAAGAGGCTGTAAGGGCATCATGACCTTATATGATTTACATGATGTAAATTTGGAAACAATTAGGCTGTGTCCACCTATATACTGACTTTCATATGGTGGAAGGAGGTAGGATATAAATGTGCAAAATTCAGAGATAGTTATGTATAGACTCAGAGTTAGATTTGTGCTTCCACTCAGGACATGGGCAATGGATGTTATCTGCTAGGCAGACACAGAAGCAATGACATTTTTTGATATTTCTTTTATGTTGAGAGTGACAAAATTAATTTTCGATTTTAGTGACTTGCAATAGATGCTGCAGCTGGCAAAGAAGGTGCTAATATATTAAATGTCACGATGGTAATGAACTGTCAAAATTTTGTTACAGACAACTGAGGCTTGCAGCATGAGTCAACAACAAAAATATCATACAATTTTGAAAAGAATGTCAAGCTTCCCTTTTCTTTAGGCAAAATTATAATTGATTTTTTAAAGGTTTGGGTTATAAACAAAAATAAGCCCCATTGCTTTCATACAGCTTGTTTAAAAGGAATACTCTTGGAAATAGGACTGTCTTGCTTATTCATTCAGCTTGCACCAAGAGTATTTGTCATGCTTCAGTAAAATCTACATGTTTGATACTAATTATTTCCCTTGTAATACATCCAATTCACTTTGGGATCTTAATGACATGTTCTTGGGATATTGTTTTTTTAATCTTGGAGTTTGAAATTGTTCTGAAGTACAAGCAGGGGGTATCACGAGGGTATGTGTCACCCGGTGCAGGAGGCCAGTGCATCACCCCCATATATTGGGCAGGGCAGCAATATGAATGGTGGGCGTAATTATGTGCCATTGCCCCGCTTCCACTTGTTGTTTTTTAGCCATACATTTTAATAAAGTGGTTTGTTTCACTGCATTCTGCTGTAAATTGAACATTCAAAGGTGTATAACATGATGGGATTAATGTCTACAAACTATGATTTTAGCCATTTAGTTCATGCGCTGGTGCCCCCTTTCGAATGCCCTAGTAACATCCCTGATCGGGACCATTTTGGAAGTCTTGTACTTTCCTGAATTGACTTATGCCAGCCTGACTGATTGCAACTTAGGTCACATAACTAAGTCCTTGGGCCTTGAGGTTATTAATTGGGACTGCCTCATTGTGGAAAATGGATCAGGTTTTTTGAAAATAAATAAAACATTGCTTGTAAGTAAACGAATGAAAGAATATATCCTTCTAGTTCACTTTTTAAACATCTTGTAAATCTATGGGGGTCCTGGTGCAAAATGGTTTAGGGACCAGTGCGGTAGGCTTTATGGTATCAACAGTACCCACACGATAAGGATTGCCACCACCTTTATCTGTTACTAAAAATATTACTTAATAGTTGTATAGAACTCAGCTAGCTGTTAATTCAGCCTGCTACTAGGTTCAGCACTTGAAGAAAAATCATGGTGACATGGTGTCTATTTCTATTTTTCCCTGCAGAGATTGTGTGCCAATATCTGGAGTCAGGTGAAACATGGAGGAAGAGAACTTTGCAGACATTTGGTTGAACTTATAATTGAATTGTATTTTGAGGTTTCCATGAACTTACAGGAAAAATAATATGATAAAAGGTTGAAGGGTCTCACAGTGTTTCCATAGAGATTAGCCATACTTTACACTTTCTCATTAGTGGGATCTGATCAGTGGTGGGGTCCTAATAAATTAACAACAGGTTCTATGTCCTAATAACCTAAATTAACAATAGGTTCTATGACCTAATAACCTAATAAACTAAATTAACAACAGGTTCTAAGTCCTATTAGTAACCAGTTCTCAGAACTAGGCACTCATTAGCAAAGGGCTCTATAGAACCTGTGATAACCCCTTGAAGCCCACCACTGGATCTGATCCAATAACATTCTATAGAGAAACTGTTAGACGTTTAGAAAACCCTCAGTCAACTTGACTTATCAGAAAGAGGATCTTTATTCAACACGTGTTGGACAAACTCCTTGGACTCATGTCCCAAAGTGAGGAGCCGGCCAAGATGTGCCGGCCTTAATCTTTTATAGTGGCAAAGCAGGTTACAGAAGCAAGAAAGCATTATTCTATTCTATAGGCTGCATCATACAACATGATCATAACAAACAATTCTAATTGGTTTACAGGCAAGCATTCTTGGTTTACTGGCAAGCATGCTCAGTAATGTTTGAGCATTTCTTTAGCGTGATCTTAGAATCATAGAATTATAGAATCATATAGTTGGAAGGGACCTAGTAGGTCATCTAGTCCAACCCCCTGCCTGCAGCAGGAAATCCCCCTAGAGAATCCCCGACAGGTGCTCTGCTTGAAGATCCAGTGAGGGAGAGTCCACCACCTCCCTTGGCAATCTGGCAATTACTTCTTTAGGTCACATTGCACCAGACTGGGTAGTGTCTTATACTTAGTAACTATGAATTGTGTTTTAGGCCTGGGAGCAAAGCTCTTTGTAGTTACTTACAGAGCGGCCAGTGTTCACTTATCAAGTTTGGCACCAGAGTTTGGCCATGAAGAAGACCTGACTGTCTCTGTTTAGCAGACATGGTTCAGGCTATAGCAACATTATGCGGACAGGGAGAATTATGCTGCGTTGTGCTTTCAGCTAGAGGTTTAGGCCCAAGATACATTGATCAACTTTGTGATGCTCAAGGGGTGCTGCGATTAGCCTGGTCAGATTCAGGGGGCTGGCAGCGTTCCACAAAACCCCTCCACCTGATAGTGGTCCCAGAAAAAAGATGGTTTGATTCACTTCTCCCATCTCTTTTTTTACCTTTAGCAGGATCCATAAAATGATTCTCCAATATATTTCCCAGGAAATGTTCTGGAGAGAATCCTATGCAATTTCAGTTATACTCACAGAGATGCAAACATGCAACTGAACACACACAGATGAAAGGGCCTCTCTGATTCTGCTCCCTCTGAATGTATATTTACTTCTCCTATATACATATGCTAGCGAAAGGTGTACCCGCGTTGCGGGAGTAAAATTCCCCCGTATGCCATCCGCCCATATGCATCAACCCCCATGGATAACTTTCCCCCAGGCATAACAACCCCCCATGTGCAACTTCCCCCATACACATCAACCCACCATGCACAACTTCACCCATGCGCATCAACCCAGCATGCACAAGTTATCCCATGCGCAACTTCCCCCCATGCACATCAACCCCCCATGCACAACTTCCCCCATGCGCATCAACCCCCCATGCGCAACTTCCCCCATATGCATCAAACCCCATGCGCAACTTACTCCATGCGCAACTTTCTCCATGCACAACTTTCTCCATGCGCAACTTTCCCCATGCGCAACTTTCCCCATACACAATTTTCCCCATGCGCAACTTCCCCCATGCACAACTTTCCTCCATGCACATCAACCCCCCATGCACAACTTCCCCCATGCGCATCAACCCCCCATGCGCATCATCCCCCATGTGCATCATCCCCCATGCGCAACTTCCCCATGCGCAACTTTCCTCCCATGCGCAACTTCCCCCATGAGCAGCTTCCCCCATGCACAACTTCCCTCCATGCGCAACTTTCCCCGTGCGCAACTTTCCTCCATGTGCATCATCCCCCCATGTGCAACTTCCCCATGCGCAACTTCCCCAATGCGCAACTTTCCATATGCGCAACTTCCCATATGTGCAACTTTCCTCCCATTCGAAACTTTCCCCCATGCACAACTTTGCCCCATGCGCAACTTTCCCCCGTGCGCATCATCCCCCATGCGCTACTTCCTCCCACGCGCAACTTCCTCCCATGCGCAACTTTCCCCCATGTGCAATTTCTCCCATGCGCAACTTCCCCATGCGCAACTTTCCCCCATGCGCAACTTTCCTCCATGTGCAAATTCCTCCTATGCGCAACTTCTTCCTATGCGCAACTTCCTCCCATGTGCAATTTTCCCCATGTGCAATTTTCCCCATGTGCAGTTTTCCCCATGCGCAACTTTCCCCCGTGCGCAACTTCCCCCATGCGCAACTTCCCCATGTGCTACTTCCCCCATGCGCAACTTCCCCCCATGCGCAACTTCCTCCCATGCGCAACTCTCCTCCATGCGCAACTTCCTCCCATGTGCAATTTTCCTGCCATATGCAACTTTCCTACATGTGCAATTTCCCCTCATGCGCAATTTCCCCTCATGTGCAACTTCCCCTCATGCGCAGCATCCTCGCCAGCGCAACCTCTTCCTCCAAACAACATCCCCCAGTGCACTAGGGTCTGAGCACCAAATTGGCTGGATGTTGGTCAGTCTCCCATGTTAAGGATAGGACAGAAACACGTTGCCCCCTTTTCAGCCCCTGAAGGGTTAATTTCTCCAGATGGTTCTTGGTGGGAGTTCAGGTGACAGAAGGAACTCCCAGAATTCCATGCTTCAGGCCCAGCAGTTGGGGCGGAATGTTGATGAGTCAGCAATTCTCCAATGCAAACTATAGGGAGGAAAACACGTTGTGCCCCTTTTCACCCCCTTCCGGTTGGAATTTCCGAAAACCGGTTCTTAGTGCACCCCTCAGTCACGGAAGGAACACCCTCCCCAGTTTTCACGCTTCTAGGCCCACCGGTTTTGGCAGGGCGGTGATGAGTGAGTGAGTGAGTCAGTTAGTCAGTGAGTGAGTCAGTCAGTGAGTCAGTGAGTGACTTTTCTTTTTTATATATATAGATGATGAGAACTGTGTTTTGCAACACCCCCTGTGATCTGACTTTTCTCAACAGAAAATAATAGGTTTATTCAAGGTGAAACCTGAGGTTACTTAAGAAGCCTAGGAGGAAAGCAAATGATTTATACAATGAGTTCTCTGCAAAATTGCCGTCTAAACTATATCTTTTCCTGAAGCCATTCTGCTCTTTCCACAGCTTTTTGTTCATGCATTATTTTAAATATCTCTGCATTTACATTTGCATCCTCAATTGCAATCCTCAGCAGGGATTAGTTTACTCTTAACATTTCTTACAATGCTTGTTTTCCAGTTATCCACATATTGGTCAATCACACTGGAGCCTGGGCTAAGTAAATAGAAATGGGCTCTCCCTCCAAAGAATTTTGCATTTTTGTACCTAAAGGGTACTACGTAATTACATTCTGAAAGAAGAGGAATAGTAAGTGGTTAATGTTTTCACATTTATTCTCTTTGCCTCTCTTTCTTGTCAATCTACTTTGTGTTCAGTAGTCCTTAAAAATACATTTATTTATTTTTTGACTTTCTTCTAATTTTTAAAGAAATTGCCCTCAACCATTGCTTAGGGCTTTGTTGAAACCTGGTATAACCAAGATGGATGGCTGTTCTCCATGAGTTAAAGCAACTGCCTTTATTAGGGCTTTGTTCCACTATGGCATTGGTTCCCAAACTTATTTGATTGGCGGTTCCCTTGACCTTTGGTCACGGCTCCCTATTAGGGCTGCAATCCTATACATTATACAGGGTAGTGGTTTTATAATGGGGATTCTATGGATCCCCCAAGCTATGTTCCACAGCTTCCCAGGGACCCATGTCTCACCACTATATGAACTGCTCCAGTAGAGTTTTGGGCTGCAATCCCAACCACACTTTCCTGGGAGTAAGTCCTATTGAACACAATGGGACTTACATCTGAGAAGACATGCTGAGGATTGCACTGTTATTCATGAAATTAGGTGACATCATAGCTGGTTTATCATAACTCCAGGAATTTCAGTTCCCAAAACATACATCTCCCTCAGTTAGGGGTGCACATTCATTTAGACCAATTTGGGTCAATATTCATTTGTGAATAAAAATGAATACATGTAGGACTTAGGGCACAATCCAGAGTAACTACGGGAGCACGTAAGAGACATTACATGCACCTGAAGTTACTGCACCACCTAGTGAAAACCTGTGGGAAATTCACATTGCAATCCAGAGTAACTTGTTCTTACTCCAGAGTTAATAGTTACTAACTCCCCATAGTTACTCCCCGTAGTTACTCTGTATTTCACCCTTTGACACACTGAATGCAAACAGATAATTTGATTCATTTGGGCCTAGGAAATAAAATTTGTTTTATTCTAATGAATAGATAGACAGGGATTTTCAATGTCAGTGGGAGAGATTCTGGGGATATCTATGATGAAGCTAAAATAGTTTTGAAAGGCAAATAGCCATATAAAAAGGGTCATAAATAATGAACCCCAAGACATTGATTTCACACTTCTTCCCTCTATAGTACCTAATCCTGGTACTATAGTATATGGTACCTAATTCTAACTCAAACCGACTGCAGTCAGCTTGAACAATTAAATAGTGAGGAATAGTGGGGAAAGAGAGGACATAAGTGGCATTCTTTGAATTTTCCACTTCCAGATAAAAATATCATTAGGTTTCGTCACTCTTGTCCTAATTTTGATGGAAGATCCTTGACTGGTTTGATCTAGCAGTCAATGTGCATTCTCCACAGTACATTCCATCACTTGACAACACAAGAGTCAACAACAGAAGTGAACAAGATGTGAGGCCTTCACATGTATGATGTGGTGCCTTCAGTAATGGGAAACATACTGTTTTACAGAGCTGGTTAATACAGGTTTTGCCATAGGTAGGCCCTAAAAACCCAGAGAACTGTCACTAAGGCTGCAATCCAGAGCAAATTCAGCCTGCTCTGACCTAACTGCTCTCTCCTAACTATTCTGTATCCAGAGCAGAAAGTTATGCTGAATCCAGAGAGTCAGGAAGCCTGGACTGCCCTAACTGCTCCAGAACATGCTAAGTAATTGACACAAGGGGAAGACTTGCTCCTGAGGAGACACCCCTCAGATCACACTGAACAAGGAACAGCTGTGGTGCCTACAGTGGTGACATGACTCTGCACGTCACCTGCTGCGGAAGTCTGTGCGTCATCCCTGGGATGCGTGCCCCCCCCCCCACCTGGACTGCACAGTCACCAAAGTTGGCGCCTGCGCAGTTGTTTCTGAAGCCAATTGGCTTCAGAAAGAGTACTGCGCGGGCACCATCTCTGACACCTGCACAGTACTTTTCTGAAGCCTTTTGGCTTCGGGGGAGACTGTGCAGGCGTCAGAGTTGGTGCCTGTGCAGTACTCTTTCTGAAGCCATTCGGCTGCCACTCCGCCTCCTGAGTGAGGCCGAATGGCTGTGCAGAGGCGCGGACTTTCTCTGCTCTAAGGAAGTCTCCTCTGAAGCTGTTCGGCATGCTCAGTGTGTTTCTGCGCAGTGCACCTCAGATGGCCGTTCAGGCCAGCTCCTCAAACAAGTGGCAGCTTCTGGCTGATTCTCAACCTTGGAGCAGGCCTGAATGGGTGTGCTGACGCCCAGGGCCTGCCAAAGGACAGTCAAACTCCTCCGGCACATCACCCCATACGGAGCACATCCCCAATGCAGCCCACACCAGCTGCACCAGTCTGGTGACGCCACTGGGTGCCTGCCTTATGAGGAGTCCCTGATGAGATGCCAGTACATTCTACAGTGAATACAAGGGGCTTCTTGGAGTGGCCTGCTGTATCCTGAGCTTTGTGGGCAGCCGTAGTTTGTTCCATATCCTGAGGTTGAGAGGAAGGGGTTGCAGCTAGGCTGGCCAAGAACTCAGATTTTTGGTCAGCACTGCCATTCTTACTCGGGCCTTATCATGGACCCCTATGGGTCTACTCATTACTATACCTGCTCCTGAGGTGGTATAACTCTGAGGGCTGGAAGAGGGCATTTCTGCCTTGGAAACAGGCTTTGGATACAGAGTAACTGCTCTGCCCTAGGCAATGCTGAACATGCCCTCAACTTGCCTCTCCTGAGCTGCTTAGGCTGCCCCAGTTAGGGCAGAGCAGGTCCACCTCTCTTAGGGCACCCTATCTTGCCTTGCTCTGCCCTAAGCCTCCTTCAGAGTAACTGGGCTGGAGCATCTTGCAGTTGCTCCAACCTAGTGTTAGATAGGGCAACCTAAGGGCTCTTATGTGGACAGATTAGTTGCTCTGGATTGGGCTGTAACTCAGAGGACTATTCCTAGTTTTGAAGTTTAAATGTTGTACATCAAATAACAACCAATTTGCCTTGAGTCAGTCATTGGACTTCTCACTAATACATTTGTGACAGACGATTACCACAGGTTGCTGGAACTACCGTTGGGTAGTGGCCCAATCTCAGTAGACATTGCACATGACCAGTGGTAAATTAGGTGTTAAATTGCTTCTGGAGTCTCAACAGTTTCCACTGGGATGCCTCAAAAGGTGCTGCAGATATGTGATGAGGTACAGATCCTTCTGTGATGGCTTATGAAACCTTCTTACAAATTCAGCTTTCATTCAATCATTGGTCATTTAAAGCAGTGTTCTTCAAAAGACTGAGGGACCACCATCTTGTCCTGGAGACCCCAAAAAATCAACTTCACAATGGTGCACACTAACCCATCATGTCATATGTCATTGGATTTGTTTTGAAGAGCTGAATCCAATGCAATAATCTATTTCAAAATAGCTCCTTCCTATCAAAAGATATGGCCAAAAAACTGAAAAGCAAAAATATGCATAGAAAATGCATGGGAAATGAAAGTGATTTATTTCGCAGCTTTACTCATGAGTAGGCAAACATGCCTGATCCAATGAGCACAGTCCCCAAAATCTCTCCAGAAGAAAGTTCTCTCCTCATGAGTAAGCAAACACTTTGGCTGGTGTGGAAGGTTAGTCCAGGGGGGTGGAAGGCTTCCAGCATGGCCCTGATCCCAGGCACCTGGAGCTTAAAAGTGCTCCAGAAGGCAGCCCCCCGCAACATTTAAAACGATAGAAACTGGGTCTACAGGTAAAGTGAATTAAAATTAATTAAATTTAAATTTAAATTAATTAAAATTAATACAGGTAAAGTAAATTAAAATTAAATTATTTGTAAAAATAGTTGAAACTCCTCTTTCCCTTCAAGCCTAATTTCCTGTCCTTATCCCTCTGGGGTTTTAATGCTTTGGAGGGGGGCGGTGGTGTTTAAGGCTGTTTTTATTTATTTATTAATCAGATATCATCTTTCTCCTAGACGTGTCCTCTTTTTATCCAGGTATCCTGGGAAAAAATTTTCATTGTCCTCCTTTTTCTTATGAGCAGGTAGCCTATAGCCTGCTTGGAATTAATAAGTTTTATGTAACAAATTGTATACGTAATAATTTTAAATGTAAGATTCAGAAATATAGTGTTTATATTAAGCACATAAAAGCAATATACACAAGGGTTTTGAGCTTTTATGTTCTACATTTTTCTTGGGTGTCCTATATTTTGAGGAGGGAGCTGTTGGGGGAAAGAGAGAACCTGTGGGGTTGGGGACAGTGGGGTGGGAGAGAGAATGGGGAGTTGGGGGGCACCGTGAGCATGTCCTCTTTTCCAGGACAGGTCCTCTTTTTTAGTGATGGGGGATAGCAAGTTGACGGGGAGTCCTGGACAGATTCCCAAGATTGAAAGGGGGTCCTGGGCTGAAATGGCAGAAAACCACTGATTTACAAGAACTATTCATTATGTTTTTATCCTGCTTTTTAGCCAATAAGGCTCCATAGTGACTTTCACACAATCAATCATATAGCTATAAGATTGCGATGTGGTAAGTACTGCAGGCATCTCAACAAGGGTTACCATAATTTTCAGGCAGTGATGGAAACAAATAGTGAATTGAATAAGTGGATTTGGGGGCCCTTAAATCCAACCACTGCACTCTCTGGGGGGCTGGACTTTCTGAGGCCCCCAGAAAGTGGCAATTTCTGGCAATTTCTAGCACAGCTAGAGGATTTACCTCTGGAGGATACAGGCTGAACCCACCATGGGTTCAGAGCCCACAGATTTTCAAATCTAAAGGTTCCAAATCCATGGGTAATGTGGACTGCCTATATTTTTATTTTTTCAACCCAACCTATCCTTTGCAGCTACTGCAGTGTTAGAAATATTGGAGTTGTTTTCTTCTGCAGTCAGTGGCATCAATGCTATTTTTTTCTGGGAATGATGCTACATCATGGCATCGCCTCGTTCTGAGGAGACTTCCAAGAATAAATGGTGGTGGTATGAAGCCAACTGCTAGAACGGGCTCCAGCATGTCTGCTAACTGGATAAAAAGGCACTTTTTGAATTGCTGCTTCTGGTTTTTTTATATAGCTGGGAGCAATCAAATGTCCTTCTTGACCCCATGTCCTGTTTCTGCATAGTGACTCTGCTGGCATTTCTTCTGCGTGGTTTATTAATTCTGAGCTGTTTTGGGAAGGGGAAGCATTCATTTATGTCTTGTACATGCATACCCCACATGCTGACAATTTGCTTTCTGACAGCTCTGCTCTTTCAGCACTTTTTAATTATACCCAGGACTCATTCATTCAAAGCATGCTTCACTCTTTCAACCTCTCTCTGCTGGTCTAAAGGTGAAAATTTTCTTCCTTGATGCTGATTGATTTGCATGTGACATGGTGATCAAACTGTTTTTGGCATTCCTTTATGATTTCTTCAGTAAATTACTATCATCCAAATACATAAGATAATCAGAGGAGAGTGAGCCCTTCCATGCTGTGAGGAGGATCCTTTAAAACTTAGTGCTTGGCATCCCCTCTAGTTATGCCTCTGGACTTTATCATGATAAAAATTCACAGAATTATCCCGTGAAACATTCTTATCTATATTTCTTTATATACCATTGTTTTACCACATGGTGCTTTGCTCCAAACGACTAAACTAAACTAAAACTAGCCCCCTAAACAAAATTAAGTTTGTAGTTTTGCCATCTGGTAATTTCCACAGAATTCCTCCTCTAAGCAAGAATCCTCTTAAGTAAGTATTTCAGTGCCAACTCTACAGAGCATTCAACATGAGGTCTTTCTTGTTGCATTAGACTCATGGTAGATAGTAGTAGTAGTAGTAACCTTTATTGGCATTATAAAACATCCATAAATAAACACAAAAAAAGTCAAAGCTCTACAAACTTAAGAAACAACAGGTCCATAAAGAGCGAGATAAGTTAGCTTTGATAATAGTATCTATGTAACGGGCCAGCTGTTTAATGAAGCTAACCTTGCATTTTGAAAAGCAGTTTGATGTTCCACTTGTCAGCAAGGTGGGGATTCGAATTCAACAAAGGGGGTTAGTATGATATTGACTAACAGATCCAACCTGAGATTCCTCATGGTAGATATTTAATCATGGTTTTCTGGAGAGCAACATGGCGATTTCCTTGGCATTGCATGCAGAGGCGTCTGTCATAGCACAAAGTAAAACAAATGACTTAATCCCCTTTTGCGCTTGTCGTGATTGTAGCCATTCATCGCATAGGAAAAACACCAATTTCTATAATGTGCTAACATGGTAGGTTTGCAGTCAGCAATGTTTTCTGTGAATAAAAAGCAAACAGCTGAGTGTTTGTTAATTATTCTTTGGCTACATAAGTCAATAACGTTTCTAATGCGAGTGCTCTCAAGAGGCACCATGCGGAGCGCTTGAGACACGTTGAGTTAAATAATATGAAATGCTGCTTGTTTGCCGACTCGCGTGCTTGAAATATGGTCTCAAAGCCTGAAAGGGAATGTATTGGTGAAGTAATTAGTCATAACAGACCATGTGTTCCCGGCTGATTCATGTACACACCTTCAGTGTTGGCATCAGACATCGGAAAATAAAAGTCCTGTTCTGATGATCTGCAATCAGTGCCTCCATCAAGAATGCTTTATTTCTTTTAGCACTCAATCCATATTTTTAATGACAGTCTCTAAGCACCCATCACAAGTGATGTCATTAATCTGGAAGTGATGTCAGAGCTGGAAGTGACATCATCAATTGACATCATCAATTTCTCTCTTCCACCAGAAGCCTGCCTTGCCCAATAGCACTGTACAGTTTGGGAAGCAACGCTTAATAACCATGACACATGTGCTAGTCAGTCACCTGCCAGTCACCATTATAAGGTTTGTTTGTTTGTTTGTTTGTTTGTTTGTTCTTTCTTTCTTTCTTTCTTTCTTTCTTTCTTTCTTTCTTTCTTTCTATCTATCTATCTATCTATCTATCTATCTATCTATCTATCTATCTATCTATCTATCTATCTATCTATCTATCTATCTACAGTATTTATATACCAGTTTTCAATTAAAAAGTTCACCAAGCAGTTTACAAAGAAAATTAAAAAATAGCTAATGAATAGCTAATGGGTCCCTGTCCCAAAAGGGCTCACAATCTAAAATGCAAAAAGAACACCAGCAGAAGCCACTTCAAGAGATATTGCTGGGGTGTTACTTTTTGTATTATTGTAGGGCCAGTTACTTTCCCCCTGCTAAATAAAGGAGGAACACACACTAAAAGGAAGGAAAGGAAGAACACCCCTTCTGTTAAAGTGCTTCACAACCGTGGAGTCTACCAGTCCATCTCAGTGTGTCGGGAGTCAGGCTGACCATATATTATTACAAAAAAGAGGACAATGCACCCAAAAATGAACCAAGAGAAATGTAGGTCATATCAAATAAAAGCAAAAAAAAAAAAACCCTCATATAGGCCTATCTATATATCTATATTTATATTTCTTGTGGTTAATTTAAACTTTACTCATTATTAAACTTAAGGCCATTACGTATAATTTGTTACATATAATTTATTAATTACAAAAGGCTAGATACTGCCTGCTCACAAAGAAAAAGAGGACAATAAAGTTTTTTTCCAGGACACTAGGCTAAAAAAGAGGACATGTTAAGGAAAAAGAGGATATATGGTCTTCCTGGTCCCCCCCCCCCAGATTTAAGAACCACATGATAAACTTCCACAGTAGTCAAGTATCAATTACACAGTCCTAGAAATTATTAGGATATCACAAGTATGTCTGAGTTCTTGGAGTTAAGAATCATATTATTGAGGTTACAGATCTTTGTCCCAAAGTTTCACCGTGAACAACATACAATTCACTTTTGAGCTAGTGTGTAGCCAATTGCCAAACCTAGTTAAGAACTGTCACCTAATATAATAGAAAAGATATGTGTTGAGGATGACTTAACATAACCCCTTTTTTCCCTCTTGTTCATCCTAGTGATTTTTCTGACAGCCAAATGAAACTTGGTGAGCTCTGTCTATGCTGCAGAAAATTCAAAATGGTTGTACTGTTCTCCAAGGAGGAGAGCCACTCAAAGCAATGGCCTGTCACTAATTGCATCCAAAGAACATTTTGATCAATACGTTATAATTCACAGACTCTGCCGAGGCAAGGAAGACATGGTAATGTAATATTCAATTTTCATTTATTGTCATAGATCCATTTTGCATGATGGGCTTGTTTATTAATGTCTACGCTGTCTTTTGAAGGAACTGCTCCAAGTTGTCGACAGGGTTTCTGAAGCAAGGCTTGGAATCAATTTAAATAAAAAAGAAGTAAACTGGAATGAAGTATAAAATACAAATCAAGCAAGAGAGGCAGAAAATTGGATGCCATTTCAATGCCTGCAAAATTATCAAAGCTCCAAAGCTTTTTTAGCCTTAATTCTATACTGTTAGCCCACATCTTAGTCTATATTGTTGCAGGTAATGAAGACACAAGATGCTAGTCACAGAATGTGCATCTTAACCCACACTGATGAATTTGCATCCCTTTGCATCCCATTGATGAATTTGCATCCCTTGCACACAATTTAAACTTCACAGTGCAAAAATAGGACCACAGCAGTGGCCTCAGATCAAGATACACACGTTTGGTTTCCAATCCTGCAAATAATTATTGGGAAAGGCCTGGGAATTCAGAAGCATGTGAGGCACAGTTTGGGAAGCAATGCTTAATAGCCATGACACATGTGCTAGTCAGTCACCAGCCAGTCACCATTATAAGGTTCTATCTATAAGGTTCTATGGGTGGCCATATTGAATGGACAACAGAGTGCTTGTACCCTTAACCATTGAATACAAGAGGGAATTTAGGTAGGTTTAGCTCAACAAGAAATATTTAAAAAGCAGCGCCTGCCCTAATTCTCTCTTCTATGCAATGGATAAGGGTTTAGGCACTCTGTTCTCTATTCTATATGGTCACCCTGGAAGCACTGAAACTACCAATTTGGTCTTGTTACGAGACCAATATTACTGGGTGTATATATATACTGGATATATTATAATACGGTATATTACTGGGTGACTGTTTGTACTTCCCATGTGCTTTGTCACATACTCCACAGGTCCTTCGAATAAATGGCACACCTGAGGACCACTCATGGCACACCAATGCGTCAAGGCACAGTGACTGAAAATGGCTGCTCTATTCAATGTGTCCTAATGCTGTATTATGTTAATTTTCTTAATAAACATTTTAAAACATTGTTTTTAAGGCATAAGGATACAGATTGAATTTGCAGAGAGAGATAATAAAGAAATACAAATAGGGAAGTAACTGATAAAAAAAATAAATGGTGGTGACAGAATGAAGATTATTCTGGTCTTTCAGAGGAGAAAACCACAGATATATGTAGCTTTATTCCTCTTTGCAATTCCAAGAAATCTATATTGCAACGTATCTTCTAAATGTCATGATTCCAGCATCTGTAAAGCATAGATTTTCCCAGCTGAACCTGATACGAGCCTCCTTCTATTCATCCATGTCAGATGAACATCTGTCAGCATTAGCTTTCCCTAGTTCAAGAGTAATGGGGCCAGTTTATCGGAGTATGTCTGCTTTATTGATGACTCAATTTCAGAAAGTCACACATGTGTTTATATTCCTATTTTGAACAGAGAAGCACCATCTTGCAGTTCAATGATGTCCACGTTTATGGAACAACCAAACCCAATCATGTTGCTTTCATTTAACAAGAGATGTGAAATTGCTATAATCTGATTCAATCTATAATCTGCTAGCATTTGTTATGGAGGGTGTGCAAAAAAAAACCCCAGGATTTTAATTTGCATCAAGGGTCTGGACATAATTTTATTTTCTTGTTTCCAAGCTGAGTAACAAGCCATAGTAATGAAAAAAGGTTTGTGCAATCCATGACCAGACAATTCCCTTATATACCGGAAAATCAGGAAACGAAGTATTGCAATACCATTAAAATACAATACAATCACATTCATTGAACATCTAACAGCCTCTAGCAGCATTTTAGAAGCTATGTCATCATCAGAATTAGCATTCTAATATCAGGACATACTTCATGGTGTATGAACACATATCACATATACCTGGGCAATAAGCAGGGAAGAGAATGATCCACCATCTTTAGTAAATTGTCAGGATAGTCACAACAGGACAGGGGTGGGCAGATCAATGTGGATTGGGGGAAAGCTGGGGATGTGGATTGGGGGAAAGGTAACTTGTGCCAGAAGCAATCCCCTCTAGGAGTGAGTTTCATGTCCTCTTTGTTTCTTCAGACTTGTGATATCTATAGAGATGGAACAGGTCCAAGGAGACCCTCGGGTGATCAAACTGCTTATGGAAGAGTGTGAGAAAATATTTTCTGTTTTTCCTCTTAAACCCCCCATTAGCCTCCCATCTTTAGGCTGCAGTGCTGACTATTTTTATGTGACTGCATGTGATGGAGGGAAAAGGCCTAGAACTGGACCATTAAGAATGATAGATTTCTCTATAGATTATTCTTACATTTATTTTTTTCTGTTCTCCATTTCAGCTCCACTTGTGAAAACCTAGACAACCATATTTCTGAATGGTACTTACCTTAAGGACAAAAAGTAGTGTGTATCTAAGTATTCAAAATGTTGAAAATATATATATATATATATGAAAGAAAAAGGGAAAAATTAAGAACTCACATCTTGGTCTAAAATTTTCATTCCTAACAGATATTATCAACACATTTCTATGTAGAGGAGGGCAATAAGGAAGAAGCAGACATTACCTTCTATCAGCCCTGAGGAGCGGCTTAACATATTCAAAACACGGATCCTTGGAAATCACATATTTCACTCTTCTTGAGTTCTGAAAATTTAAATTCACGCTCTAGGAGGTAGAATTTATCTTCGCTTTGTGAAGAACTCATCAACTGATCAAGTAATTGTAGCAACCAGCATAAATCATAAGAAAAGCCTTGCTGGATCAAACCAAAATCCTGAATAGTTGATCAGCCTGTTTCCCCACGGTAGTCCCCCCAAGTGTTCCTGGGGACCCCCAAAGAAGGAGATGAAGACAGCAGCCCTCTCCTCTGTTCTGGTATTCAGAAGAATGCTCTCTCTAAACCTGGAGACCGCATCATGGCTAATAGACATCGATCATCAAGTGTCACATATGTGGAACCTGTGGGACAACAATCCACAGAACACCAATATCAGAATTATAAACATCAATGGTTCCTAAACTTTTAAGTAAAACAACCACCATTATGGGTCATCACACAATGCTCCCCCTATCAAAGCAATGCCGCTTCTAGGTTACGCTGGGTCAGCAATGCGCTCTGTTCCCACAGAAGCCATTGGAAGTGATGGAAGCTGCACTAGAGGAGTCTTTGGCCTGATCCAGCAGGAATCTTTCTTATGGAATCTCTGGCAGAGGTCTGAGGAGACCCACTATGCAGCACAATGCTTACGGAGGGGTAAGGGAACTGAAATCTCCTATTCCCTCTGAACCTTCTCAATCTGTGGTTGAACCAGCAGAATTGAGTGGGTAAAATTGGGCTGCAATCCTATGCACATTTAGAGCACAATCCTAATCATGTCTACTCAGAACTAAGCCCCACTTTGTTCAATGGGTCTTACTCCCAATAAAGTGTCTTTAGGATTGCAGCCTTACTTGCAAGTGAGTCCCATTGAACTCAGTGGGACAAACTTCTGAGGAACCATGCATAGGATCGCACTCCAAATTAAGGGCGCAATCCAGAGTAACTACGTGGAGTCCTTGCTCCGGTGTAAGAACAATTTACTCAGGATTGCAATATGAATTTCCCATAGGTGGTCCAGTAACTATGGGTGCACGTAATGTCTCTTACGTGCACCCGTAGTTACTCTGGATTGTAGGGTAAGAAATACTTAAATGCATTACTGTAGGCTAGAGCACATTTGAATACTTATTATTATAAACATATTGTTGCACATTTTAATCATTTTGTATATCAGATTGCAAGCTTTTTGACACATAAAATTAGACTATTTTGAGGTGTCTTTCCCCCTGAAGTTAATAAGTTTAATCTCCTTTCATCGTAGAAGGTAATTCACCTAGAGCTAAAAAATATTGTGATGAGACTCAATTTTAGTCATTATGAAGCATCAATATTTAATTAAAGTTTACTAGTTTAGGCTCTTTTATTTAATCATTATAAAATGAGAACTTTCCATACAAGTTCTCACAATAACAATACATGGGGGGTTTAACTGTGAAATCTTGGAGCCCTGTTGAATCCTTTCTTGGTTATCTTGGGAAACTGTCACACTTGGTTTGTTGGTTTGTTTTTCTTTTCATTATTTTTATTCCATTCCCAATGGGATTATTTGTCTACAAAATAATTCATCTTGGCTCTGGAACCCGAATCAGCATGTAGTAACCCCATGAAAAAAAATAAGCTACATGCATAGTTCTGTCTATTTAGATTCTTGAAGTTTTCTGCTATATTTTACCCCTTGTTTTCCCCAAGGTATAAATTATATTGAGATTAAAACTATCCACCTGTCAATTCTGATGTTTATTTCCAGTATGCTTGAAAATGTCTTTCTCCTACTACAGAAACATGCACATAATTTTGAATTTTATTTCACAGCATAGAGTTGTCAAATTTACAATATCAATATCAATATCACAGAAAGCAACACAAGAAGACCTTTACAGATCAAACCTACATCTAAATATGCTTGTCTTGGGAATCCTCGGATCAGAGGTCTTTGCTGTAATGTTTCTGTAAAAATCTCTATATCATTATTTCTATCTATCTATATTCTGGCACTTTTTCAAAGTGTTTCTGGAGAATTATTTTGGTTAAGTAGTTGGAAACAGCTTAAAGGTAAAGGTGGGTTGGAAACAGCTTATATACATGATATTGTAAGGCTGATACACTTGTTATCTGCACATTTCAAGACATGAAACGAAGGGCGCAATCCAGAGTAACTACGGGGAGTCCTTGCTCCGATGTAAGAACAATTTGCTCTGGATTGCAGTATGAATTTCCCATAGGTTTTCACTAGGTGGTGCAGTAACTACGGGTGCACGTAATGTGCTCCCGTAGTTACTCTGGATTGTAGGGCAAATTCAGATGCTGTTATAGCCATAGATAATGAGTTATAGTCCAATTTTGTGTTTGATTTTTAAAAGAGGACATAATTTGTCAACTTTTATGAAATCTAGTAATTGCCTGTCTGCCTAGCTGAGGTGAAATGGAGGGAGATGCTTTGAGTAGCTATGAGTAGCTATGAGGGGTCTTTCATTTCTGAGGTGAATTTTACCTCAGAAGATGTTTCGCCTCAGGGCGAGTTAGAATCACCTCATGAAAGGGTATGAGTTTAGAGTCTCCTCAGGAAAGGAGTTGAGACCTCACCAGAGCTCTATATTATTATTACACACTCTGAGTAGTGATTTGTATGGATTCGATGAACGGACTGGATATATGACTATGCTATACTGTCTTCTGATTTAGTATTGGCTGCTATATGTAAATAGAGTTCTGTTCCTAAAAGGAATCTGTTCAGTGCCCCCTCTTTTTTCTCTTTCAAACACTGCCACAGCCAGGAGAGGAAGCTCTGACAGGCTTCTTCTACAACATAATTATGCAGTGTAGAAGTGCTTACTCTTACATAATTCCTACGAGTGATTAAGGCTGCAATCCTAAAGACACTTTCCTGGGAGGAAGACCCACTGAATACAATGGGCTTACTTTTGAGTAGATATGGTTAGGATTGTGCTCTTAGGCTACAATCCAGAGTAACTACGGGACCTTTAACACCGACCTAGTTATGGTGCCACCAGTGGCGTCACTAGACTGGTGTGGCTGGTGCAGGTTGCACCGGGTGACACACCACTGGGGGGTGATGCGACGGAGAAGTCTGACACTCCTCTGGTTGGCACCGGGTGTCAGTGTGCCCATTTGGGCTGCCTCAGAGGCGGAGCGCCAGCCAGAAGCTGCCACTCCTCAGAGCCAGCCAGAGTGCATGCCTCTGCTTGGCCATTTGGCCTGGCTAGGGAGGCCAAATGGCTACACAGAAGCAAGGACTTCCTCCACTCTAAAGAGGAGCCTGCTGCTCCTCCTTAGAGAGGAGACTGCGCAGGTGTCAAAGTTGGCCCCTGTGCAGTACTCTTATGAAGCCGAAAGGCTTCAGAAGTGACTGCGCAGATGCCAACTTTGGTGCCTGTGCAGTCCCGGAAGGGGATGTGCACACATCCCAGGGGTGATGAGCTGTGCCCCCACACTGGGTGATGTGTGCGGTCAGGTCACGCCTAGGTGCCACCTATGGGAAACCTATGGGAAATGCATAGCTCAATCCAGAGTAAGTGCCTCTTATGCCTTCCTGTAGTTACTCTGGATTGTAGGGTTAGAGGATCTTATGCGGACAGCCCAATTCTAACGTGCACTTTAACAGGAAGGCCAAGTGTAAATACGGCTGGATGATATTTCCACCCTTATCCATCTCACAAAGCAGCCACCCCTATGGGGGGGTACTCAGATATGCACCAGTGAATTTGCTGACACAAATCAAAATGGCACATGTAAGACTGATTGGTCCACAGGTAGGGAGTGAATGGTTTATTCTAATTTCCTTGCCTAATAAGTACAAGTCAAATTAAATGCTATCACCATTCGTAAATGTGCTCTATGGTCTTCCAGATAGCAGTGGCTTGTTCAATGGTCTAATTAATATAAAGGAAAAATGGCAGTGGAGCATCATTTCCCAAGTCCCTAATTAGAAACTAATATTTCAGCATATCTAAGAGTTATTAATAAGAAAAATTCATTAGTGATTAAAAAAATTATTCTTCCTGCTATAAATTTAGAAATAGAAGAGCTGCATGTTCATAATTATTCTCAAGGCCAGGTGCCTCAAAGGAACTTAAAAAAGATGACGGCAATGAGCAGGTTAGTCTTAATACGCGAGAGACCAAAAAAGAATTGAATAGGAAAAGGCAAAATCCTAACCATGTCTAGTCAGAAGTAAGTCCCATTGTGTTCAATGGATTTTACTCCCAGGGAAGTGTGGTTAGGATTGCAACCATACTCTAACAGCTGTCCAAAGACAGGACTGGAATCATTGGTGTTTCTCTAGGTGTGTCTGAACTGATCACCAAAAGTTTATGACTCCCAATAATAAAAATTTGTGCCTTACTAATGACAACAAGGAGAAAGGTAATTTTTTAAAATGGACTGAATGCACTCAGAAGCATTCTTTCCTGAATTAAAGGTATATATTTATATCTTGCAGGGTGAAATCCTGAGGTTATCTTAGGTCATTCAATTCTCTTGTGTTGGCCCAAAAAATGTTTTGAGAGTGCCATCCTGTGCCACTGCTAAAGGAGTTCAAACTTTTTGGACTGGCAGCTTCCTTAATCTACTGGACCATTGGTCATAGCTTCCCATTAGGGCTACAATCCTATACATTGTATAGGGAAGAAGGTTTTTCTGCAAGGATTCTACAGTTACCCAGCCCAATTTTGCCAGCTCCCTGAGAAGCCACAACTCACAGTTTGGGAACCCCTAGATATGGTATTTTCTGAAATATCAGCAAGTTAAGTGTTTTTTAAAAAGAAAGTGAACCAACCAAAAAAACTTATATCTTCTTAAAGGAAATTTGGCCTATTTTTGTTGACTATCCCGCTGCTGTTCAGAACAGTTCTATTCCTTTTCCTTTAGCCTTTAAACATCAAAGTCCAGGGTGAGCGACACCTAGTTATTAAAAAGATGTGGTCAAGTGTGACTGAGTGGCTGGAGGTGATAATGTCCTTCTCTGGCCATCCCAAATGAGCCGGGAGTCCTGGGAGCTACAGCCTATCTGAGCGTGCTAAAATAGTTTATAGCTTAAAGGTTCATTACTGGATTTTGGATTGGTATGAAGGAGAAGGCTTTAAGCTCTCGGAGGGAAAGTCCAGCTTCCATTATCACTTCTTCTCTGTCCGGCAGCGTTGCCTTGATAAGCTGTTTCTTTTTTAAAACTTTTTTTAATAAAAGGCTATTTCAGTGTTTTAAATGTAAACAGCCAGCAAAACAGAATGTTTATCATTGGCTTCTAAAGGAAGTGCCGGTGTACAGTGTAATAGGAGATGGAAAAACCCGTATTAATAGGAAAAAAACACAGGGGACATGCTACTGTCCAGAAGGTAAAACTTCTTGACCACATTACTCAGACACACTTGACCACATTACTGAGCAAGGGTCAAGACTCTTCAGAGGGAAATGGATCTTCAACAGTTTGTCCATATTAATATTTAGCATGCTCATATATATTGCTGGGTAATGTAGTGGTAAAAACACTATATCTGGTGTGGAAGCCAGAGTGCAGGAAGTTCAGGGTTCAAATCCCCATATCCCCACTTGGGTTCAACTCTGGTCTAGAAACCTTCTATTCCAGTAAGGGGTCCTTGGGCAATACTCCTACTGCCTTAACTGCCTACCTCGAAAGAATATGAGAGTAACACGAACCAAGAGAGTCATGCCAGCTCAGATGTTGCCCGGATTAACAAGATCCGCGCTAGATGTTGAGGGACCAGAACAATTTGATGACAAGTGGGTACTGGAACAAGAAATGGACGAGAAAAGAAAACCTGGAATTAATGAAATGCTACTACAACAGCAGACCTAATGAAGGAAGATACATGGAAAGTATGAGAAGATGATGGGTAGAGAAAAAACTTACATCCACACTGACCAAGAAACAGCTAGTTGCTCAGAACGCTCTATCCAGAAAAGCGCATGCTAGGAATCACTAAGATACTGCGCAGACCCCTCAAACTCCCAGGCTTCTGGTTGAGGACCTGAGATTGAGGATCTCTCTCTCTCTCTCTCTCTCTCTCTCTCTCTCTCTCTCACACACACACACACACACACACACACACCCACCCATGGGAGATGAGAAAACAATTTTATATATAAATGGAAATCAACTTTGAAGTTAAGTTGAATAGTTGAATAGTCCAGTGGTTTGCTCAAAATAACACCCCAGAATTGATTTCACAACTAAAAATTAGGGGGGAAAATTCACTTTTTTAGAAGCCTGGGAATGATGTTGCTTTTGGTGGTGACCCCAGCCAGTGATATAGCTAAGGCATCTATTTTCTACCTGCAATCAGAGAAGATTTTTTAGTACATCCTCCACAATAAAATAAAATCTGTCAGGACCCACCGGAAGTGATGTCATAACTGGAAGTGACATCATCCTCAGCTACAATCATACCCACGCTTAACCTGGAATAAGTCTCATTTACTATCATTGTTAACCCTTAAGGGGATGAAAAGTGGTGCAACACATTTATGGCCTATGCTTAACACTGAAGACTGATCAATGCCGAGCCCCAAATCCTGCACCTTCTTGGTAGGGGTACCCACAGTTGTGGGGGAGGGTGTGATGAATTGGGGGGTTTGATGTGCATGAGGTGATATCAGTTAATTTGGGTGTTGCACATTTTGGGTTGATGCACATGGGGGATGTTGCACATTTGAGGTTGTGTATGGGTGGATGATGTGCATGGAAGGTTGTTTCACAAAGGGGGGATAGGACACAGGGTGGATGGCGCACACGGGAGGTTACTCCTGCAACATGGGTATGGTACATTTTGCTAGTAGCATATTTGACTATAGTAGCCTGTTAAAAGTACAGATTTATAACATTTTCCCAAATCCAGCCACATGCCAATTAGCATCAAATCTAACATATTAAAAATAAAACATTGAAATGAATTGGGACCCTCCTGAAATTAGTTCATGACCCCTATAGTGGATCCTGCCCCACAGTTTGAGAAACACTACTCTTTCCACTTCTGAACAGTCAGGAATACTACACGGTCAAAAATAAGCCTCAAAGCAGTACACAAGTTCACAAAGCCAGCCTAGTCCAAAGGAAAGATGTGCTGATTGGGCCTGAGACATCTATGCCATGACAGTCTCTCTACAGAGACTGTGCACATTATGAAATTATGTCACTATGAGAGATATCCTATGTCACTCTCAATGGTGGAGAGTGTTTCATATTATGTTTTGTTTGATTTGTCATAGTGCGTATGTTTCTAATTTAATAACATAGCTGTAGACGTTAATTTTAACCAAGGACGCCACCAGGTATATGTAAAAAAAGAAGAATGCTAGTACCCCCCAATGTGCTGTGAGAAATAATGAGCTTGTGTCCCTGGGGTTTCATTATGTTAATAGTTTGAAATATTTGGAGATCCAATTTCAGTTCTAAGCAATAGATCATGTACTGTAATTAAAGAGAGGAAGTAATAGATAAAATAGAACAGAGGGGAAAGAAGCTTTCTGGATTTATACGTTGAAATCAATGTCTCAGCTGGAATGTGGAGGAAGAAATGGATTTATATGCTTATTTGGGAAAGACATCAAAAGAGCAATACATCTCCAAGCCAGAAGGTATGGGAGCAGAACAGCAGAACCATTCGATATTTGCTAGTTGCAATGAGTTTATGTTTTGCAAATCACAAATATACACTTATATACACAGATGCACAAGATAATTTATCAGGAGGATTTAATATTATTTGTCAACATTTTACTGAACCTTGAAATATTCTCAGGCTCAGCATGTCCCTCAAAGCTGAAGATTCACAACCACTTCCGAAGCTTGAGAACTTCAGCAGTATTTTTCAAATGTAAATGCAATTATTTGCAGGAGAGAATCATCCCCCCCCAAATAAAATATGTTCCAGATCTAATGCAAGGTTAATACAAGTGTCTCAGAAGTTGTGAAAGATGTAGGAGAGGGAGGGAGAATTACACATAATACTCTGCCAACTGGGCAAAATGTCCACATTTGTGTATTTAATGTGTATTTATTGTGTGTTTATTTTTTACTTACTTTTCCTGAGCCATCTGGTCCTTCTCATACGTGTTCTGAGGAAAGAACTTGGTTCAAAGATGTTTGAAGAAAGAGGGAGTAACATTGTGGTATTATTTATTGACGGGTGGGGTTTGCCAGCACACCCATCCCTCATATGAAAGTATATGACAAGCTTTTATATGATTCACATGATATTGAAATGATACAGTAAGGGCCATGCCAAGGTCTCCCTTGATGATGTAGACAGCACATGTTGAATCCAAAGGGTGAATAGGAACAGGGACACTCCTGATGTCTCAATATGGGAAAGGATCTTTTCTTCCCTTGCTTTGGGATAAGCTTTCATTACTCCAATGGGTCTCATAGGAACTGCACCATCTATTTCACTGGTGCAGAGCAAAGGTGGATAAGAAATTGGGAAAGGGTAAGGAAGGAGCACAAGACATGACGCATGTGAGTGCTGCCAGGAGCCCCCTTCTTTCCCCTATTTCTGCCTGTCCCCTCGTCGCCCAAAAATGTATCCTTCCCTCCTCTCCATTTTCTCCCATGTCCCACCATCACTGCCAGTTATTTCAGCTACAATTCTAAACACACTTTCCTGGGAGTAAGCCCCACTGAATATAAAGGGACTTATTTCTGAGTAGACAAGGTTAGAATTGCACCCTTAGTTTGCAGTCCACAGCTAATGGCACCAGCCATCTCTGCAGGCAGCCTCATCATGCACACTCATCATGCATCATTTCTGTAAGCTGGCCAGTTCATTAGGATTGGGCTGTCATGGCACAATCCTAACAAACGTTCCTGCTCCAATGTAAGGGCAATGCAATGCAAAGGTAAAGGAACACACACTGCCTTACCTTGATGAGTCCTCAGTGACAACCCACCAATTACTAGATGTATTGCATGTCCCACTGGCACAGCTATGAAGTCAAAATTGATGCCACTGCTGGTTCTGTACCTGCAGGAATGACCAGACAATGCCAGCATGGAAGTACGAATATAGACATCCATGATTTGGGACATATGTAAATCAGATATCAGAACATAGCAGGTTGCTGATATAACTGATATAGGGCGCAATCCAGAGTAATTAAGGGGAGTCCTTGCTCTGGTGTAAGAACAATTTCTTCTGGATTGCAATATGAATTTCCCATAGATTTTCACTAGGTGGTGCAGTAACTACGGGTGCACGTAATGTCTCTTATGTGCTCCCATAGTTACTCTGGATTGTAGGGCTAGCCAAACTCTTCTGGTCTCTTGGCACTCTGTGGCATGCCAATGAAATAGCAACATGTCCCATACAACCACATTGATTCGGAAATATTGTCATTTATGAGAACTGCTGACACAGTGGCTGGGTGGTTATTGGTCTTGGAAACCCAAATTTTGAGATGCCCTACCCATCACTAGTTCTCAGCCTAACCAACCTTGAGCACAATCATAACCAAGGCTGCAACCCTAAACATGCTTTCCTGGGAGTAAGACGCTGTGCCTGTTAACCAGCAGGCCAAGGTTCGAGACCCGGGTCGGCCCCCACATGACAGGGTAAGCTCCTGTCCTTAGCTCAGCTCTGCGACGCCAGCTGGATCCAATCATATTGGCTCTGCCTTTCCATTGGACTAATTCAGTGGCGTGGAGAGGGGGGATTTGCTGCTTGGGTAACAGCACATCCTCGATAACAATCCAACCCAGGCTTTCGTGTTTCGCATGCAGCGTATGCAGCGCCAAGCACGATACCATAGTCTTTCAAGACTGACGGAGGCCTGCTTATTCTGAATAGACATGGATAGGATTGTGCTCCATGTCAATTCAAAAGTAAGCCCCATTGTGCTCAATGGGTTATACTTCCAGGAAAGTATTTTTAGGATTGCAGTCCTCATTGCTTTGTAAAGTTCAAACTCAGTTCTGAGTTGCTTGGAGGAAGTGAAAACAAATTAGTAAATTAATCATCACTAGTTTGGTTCTTCCACCATATGAGGAAGAAACCGTTTTTTTCCTCTCTTTTTTGTGTGTGTGCATTAAACCTGTTATTTTACTGTCATTGCTATTCTTTAACAACTAATTATAGCTATACCTCCCAACACCGTTTCATTATAATCTTTCCTTTTTTAGGATGGATTTTTAATGACTCAGTGATTTTAATTCCAATTGGGGAGGAATTCAGCTTTCATGATGTCAGCCAGGATAGAATTTCCTTGAAAACGGAAGATAAAAGTCTGTCTTAAATTGAACTAAGTGCATTGGCAAATAGAAACACACACAAGACTATGTTTTCCCATGATGGAAATTTTGTTTGTAGTTCTTTTTTCCAGTTCTCCAAAGCTGTTTACTTCTTAAAAGTCTGTGATTTTGAGAAAATTATCTATAATAACTTTGGCTGCAAAGTTTTACTTTCTATTTTTAAGCACTTAAGCGACTGACTTCTGCACCTTGGAGAAAACAAATGGGCAAAAATGCCATTTGAATTGCATTTTAAATACAGAACTAATGTCTGAGCCAGATGGTATTAAGTTCCAAGGCTCTTAAACAGAGATTAATATTTTAGTAATAGAATAAAAAAGCACAAAATCTCACTTTAGTGAGGAATGTTATTATCATATTTAAGTTCCAGGACTCACTACTGATGTTCAGGAAATATTAAGTGAACCCAGACTTTTTTTTCTTTTGCTGACCGTTTTGCCCTTAAAAAAACTTTACAAAAACCTTTCCTAATAGGAAAATATGTTTGCTTCACATTTATGACCTACAGCAGACTTTCTCTGACTGTGTGTCGGGGCCCTCGAATGAGTCATGAGCCCATTTCAGGTAGGTCAATTCAATGTGTATTTTATTTTTAATATATTAGACTTAATGCTACCATGATACGTGACTGCATTTGGGAAAATGTAACAGATCTGTACTTTTAACAAGCTACTTTGTGCCTTTAACAATGACAGTCAACGGAGCTCATTCCTGGGTAAATGTGGGTAGGATTGTAGCCCAGAATGATGTCACTTCCAGTCATGACATCCCCTACAATCCAGAGTAACTACGGGAGCACGTAAGAGACTTTACGTGCACCCGTAGTTACTGCACCACCTAGTGAAAACCTATGGAAAATTCATATTGCAATCCAGAGCAAATTGTTCTTACACCAGAGCAAGGACTCCCCGTAGTTACTCGGGATTGCGCCCATCGCTTCTTATAGTGTTGTTCGAAATTTATGCATCACCAGTGAATCACAGCTGCTACCCCAGGTTACATCATAAAGGCACCTCTCCGAGCGGCTGATGTTCATGACTCTTTGAGTGCAATCCAGAGTAAGTATGGGGAGCCCTTGCTCTGACATAAGAACAGTTTACTCTGGATTGCAATATGAATTTCCCATAGGTTTTCACTAGATGGTGCCATAACTATGTCGACGTAAATGTCTCTTACGTGCCCCCATAGTTACTCTGGATTGTAGGGTTTGTCTTTTGACACTGTGAATCCTTTGGAAATAGGATCTTCTTACTTGTGCTCTGTTTCCAGAAGTTTTCCACAGATTTCTTTAACAAGCACTCTCCCCAGTATTTATTTTATTTTTCTTGTCATTATTATTCTATACTGAATATTATACATGACCATCGATGGCAATGCTTAACATGATATCCATTCTTTGATGATATTCAGTATCTATTTCTTTTAGGTGTATGCAATATCCATTCGTTTTAAATGTAACCTTGATTTTTTTAGGGGGAAATGAACTGCAAAATGTTAATTTTTGTAGGCTTACTCGTCTCTTTTTATTTCCATATTCTATCAATTTCCCTCACTGTCCTATTTCTTTTTTTGGGTAAAGAAAGGGGGGAAAAACCCTATTATTTTCAGCATTGATCTTGGTCATGCAGTGTTAATTAGCTCCTCTAACCCCAGCCATTTCAACAGTGAGTTAAGAGTCTCCTCAGCATGTCATAAAGGAGATACGAAGGTCATAAAGAAGGCTTCTGTTCTTAGTGCCTACAGATACAATGGTACTGACCTTCAAGACCTATTGGAGAAGCTCCTACGCTGTGGATTGAATGGAGCGACCTTGAGCCTGGAGCAAACTCTGACTTTTGACGTTTGCCTTGCAGAAATAGCTGCCTTTCATCAGTGGAATTCTATTATGTGTAACCAGGTGAGAGCTTCACAAAGCACACTAGCCCTATTCAAGAGTATACTCTGAATGCATGAAAAATACCTGTGAAAATGTTTCGCTTCTATGATAAAAAATGCAAAGTTATGCATTCCAGGGGCTCACATTGCAAAGAATAGATGGGGGGCAAGGGCAGAAGGGTCCCTCTTGAGGGTACCAGCAGACTGGCTCTGGAAATGGCATAGCTGACAACTGAAAATGAGGCACATTTTAGTTAAATAGAATACAGTTTGTATCTCCCTATCTGTAGATTCAGGACCTGAAGTTATAACTAAACATAGGTTCTGAGCCAGATTTGGCCACACTTGACTTGATTCTCCTCCAGTGGGTCCAGAGGTCTGGGAGTGCCCTTTATTTTGTCCAGTGACATAGGTAGGGAGTGCAGGGGCTAGAATTCCACTGGGCCACAAGCGTTAGAGGGCAATAAGCAAAGCTTGACATTAGGGGCTAAAATTGTGAAAAACAGGGTATGTACTGTATAAATGATAATACCATCATGTTATATATCGAAGGAAAGGTAATTTAATGCAGAGTGCAATGAAACAAACAGCATTAGAATATTTGTCTTCTATCATAACTTATGACCAATTAACCCGAAAATGAAAACACAAAAACCTATGAAATAAAAAGTGGATTTTTTTAAAGGCAAAATTTTTCCATGATACTGATTGTTCTGAGAGCCAGTATACAAGCACATGTAGGTGGTGCTCCTCTTATATTTGGCTGGAAAAGAATAACCATTACTCTTTACTCTCAGTTTCCCTAGCCAATAAGGGACACAATTTTCATTTTTTTACTTAATTAAATTTGATTTTTGGGGACACACACACACACACACGAGGAGGAGGAGGAGACAGGTTTTCCCCCAATTTTCTTTCAAAAAATACATTGTGATGACATCACTTCCAGTTGTTACATCTCTGCCTTCTGGGGCAACATTTTGAGCTTTGCACTGGGCTACATTATCATTAGCTACACCACCAACTGTGCCCTTCTAAGGTCTGGGGAGGCTGCACATGCGTTCTCTTTTGGCCGCACATGCCAAAAATGTCATCCCAAATGAGAAGTGATTATTTTTGGGCTACCAAAGGCATTCAGAGAGCCAGAAAGACCATGCATAGATTTCATGGCCCTCAGAGGGCCTTCTGTATACAACCAGAGCACAGATGGGGTCAAGACCCTCAGATTTATTATCCATTTTGGCATCAGTACAGCAGTTCCTGGAACAGAATGTCATGATCTTATAGGCTTCTCTAAGCCAAGGACAAAACAGAAGGGCCTATTAGGGCATTGGTTTCCAAATTGTGTGTCAATATTGGTCGTGACCCAATTTTAGGTTGGTCACTAACTAACTAACTAACTAACTAACAAACTAACAAACTAACAGGGAAGATTAGGCTATGTGCATCATGGGTTAAACAGGCTGATGTCCAAACAGCATTATAGTCACATCCCTTGGCAGCATCTAGGGTATCTAAAAAGTTTGGGGATCACTAGAGAAAGGAATCCCTGGAGTAAGGAATCTTAAAAATTGGGCAGCACCAATGCAAGTCTACTCAGAAGAAACCTCTTTGAATTTACTGGGATTTACTCTGAGGTAAATGTGGATCAGATTCTAATCCCCATCACAAACGCCTTGGAGCAAGGCAGGCAGCTCTGAGTTTCCTTGACTCCTTATGGGGTTGGTGATGATAAACTCAAATTACAAGAAGGTGAGGTTGACTGCAAAGGGAGTAAATTCAGTATAGTCAGTATAGTCATGCCCAATGTTAATCCAAATCACTTTGTTTCTTTTCTGATTAGTGTATCAGGCAATTGGTATGCAGAGTAAATAATGCTACTCCTCAGAGTAAAGAAAAAAATTAAGACCAGGTACTTTAAAGGGAGAGAGCCTCATTTAAGTGGTAATTATGACATCATTTGGCCACAAAAGACCTTCTTTCCTAACCCAATTTGTTAACGGACTTTATGCTCCAGGGGACATCTAATGTAGCAGTGGATGTTCTCATTATTCATTTAAAAGTCGACCCTAATGGGCTAGATTCTCACGAAATTCCTTGGACCTAATAGCGCTCGCTGGTAATGACTTCTATGAGTTAATTAAGGGTTAATTAGTAATTTGTAATTAATAATTCAAGGCTGCCAAAAATTGAGCTTCATCTTCGAGTTTCCAAGTGGTTCTACAGAGGGAAAGAAAGGTGTACCGGAGGTTCATTTATACTGTATCGTTTGGTTCTTGGGTGACATCTATTTCCTTTTAATTTGGAATAGACTCCTGAAATGAGTTGGCTTTTGAAGAGCGTTCATGATGTTAATGACCAATATTGCAACCTGTAATTACTACATTTCAGAATGTCATATGCCTTATCAGAGGAGAAGTTTTGTGTGAAGAGAACTGGAGTGTGGCAGATGGAGTGTGGCAATGAGAGAGCCAGGAGGTCCCGATATTAAAGGTCACCTCAGCCACGAACTCATCATGGCTTTTGAAAGGCCAGTTTCTTCTCACCTCACTTCCTCAGACCCTGATGCCCACTTTCAAGGTTGTGGCAAGGATTACTGAGGGAATGTATGCACTCCGCTTTCAACATTATACATGCTTCATATTATTGCACACTGTTACAATAAGCCTCCCTAAGGGCACCTCCATGCATTGTAATGTTCCTACATAGTGATAATCTCAATAAGATTCAAACAAATGATTATCTCCCTTGTTGGAGGCAGCATTGTCTGACACTTTGCTAAATAGAGGAGGGAGGAAGAATTCCCGTCTCCCCAAAGGTGGACACACTTCCTTTCAAGGAACTACATTTAAATCCTCCCAAATCCATGGAGGTTCTGCCAACAAATATACCCTCAGACTGGAACAACGGATGAACGCCCAGGTGAATTTATTGAGGGATATGCGATAATTCGAGATCCAAATACAATAGGATTAATCTGTGTGGCCGTCTGAGAGCCTTGGAGCACATTCTCCTCTAATTCAGTTCTTTCATGTGCACTCTTGCAGGACTTGACAGCACCAGAATGTAGGTAAGTCTTACTGAACATATATATTCCCCATGACTGCATTGAGGACAGTGCCAGGACATTTGTGACATGTGACCTTTCCAGACATGTAGCTTATTTTGACATTGATAAAAAGTACATTAATGGAAATCTTGTGAGACTTGTAGAGCCTTGAGTTTTGTGCAGAAGGCAAGATATACAGTAATTAAAGTTATAATAATATAATAATGAGATATGTTGATATGATGTCACAGCTTTCATTCTTCCTAGATTCAAGAGATGTGTATATAGGGGGTTGAAGTGGTGTCACTAGAGTTTGCATCTATAAGATCGCATTGCGTCATGAGATGGATGAACTTCCTTTTCGACCAGATTATACAGAAACCATTACAATACCATATACACAGCAGTGGCATCAAGTGCAGTGGCATCAAGAGGGTTGGGGTAGCTCCCATTAAATTTATTTATTTTAATATGTCCACAATACAGGACACCCAGCAAATGAATAACCAACAAAATACCCATGACCAACTTGATAACATTCATCCTAGTATGAGCTCTGATACATGGAGATGGGAGCTGATTCAAGGGCATCATGAGAGTCTGTGTCACCTGGTGTGGGATCTCGGCACATCACTTCCCTCGGGTGTCTCATCCCAACAGTTGCACGTGCCGGGGATGCTTCTGAAGTGTCCCGTGTATGCACAGAGGTTGCACATATGCAATAAACCTCCAAAGCCACTTGCCTTTATTAGTACTCACTTCATTAGGGAGCAGGCAACCCTTAGTTGGGAGTGCTCCTGCTGAGGAAAGGACTGCTCCCTCCTCAGTTGGAGGGATCCAAAGCATATTGCGCACTCAAAAACATCATCATTGTCCTTCAGTAGGGGGTACTTCCACTGAGGAGAGTATTGCCCCATCCTCAGCGTGAGTGTTCCCTACTGAAGGATGCATGTGTGCATGTGTCCTTCAGTAGGGAGCGCTCTGGCAGAGGAAAGGGGGAGTCCTCAACTCACCAGGAGAGGATGATGTGCTGGAGGGCACTCTGGCCACTGCGGGGACTCTGGCCAGTGTCAAACTAATCCAGCACGTCACCCCCTTTTGGTGTGTCACCATCCACATCTTTCTGACAACACCCCTGAGCTGATTCATATTAACACATAAGGCAAGGCACAGTCCTGAGGTAAGAGGCACAGCCCTGATGTGCCTCAAGAAATGGCACGGGGCTAGGATCTTGCATAACTGCCAGACCTGGTCCCACTTGTCCTCCTGGCCAACCCTGGGTACACCATCCATCTACGTTCCCTCTGCCCTGGTAACCCCACCTCCAGCCTCCTTCCGCCCCTTCCCACATCCCTTCCCACGACCTCTGCGTCAGGTGTTAGCTCAGCTGGTGCAGACATACCCGCCAGGGAGTAGATCTGGCACAAAGAGGCTGGTATAACTCCTTGTGCCAGCCTCCCAAATTGGTGCAAATATGCCTTACAGCATGTAAGAGATTTTCACCAGCCCAAGGGCAAGTTTGGATTGTGCCTATACTCCCCTAACCAATTTTGCAGATTAATAAAGGTTTTCTTTACCTTGTAACCACAACGTTGGCAGTGATCTTAACAAAGGACTCCCATGTAAATCGGCAGTGCCAACATTGCCAGGATCATGTTTAGTGAGTGCCATCCAAGGTTTGGGGAGGGTCACAGATATTTTTGGATCTGATGTAAAGGTCATCCCTTTTTGTGCAAATGTTGATGGTGAAATGTCAGCTTTAACCCCACTCTTGGCAAGCTGAATTTGCTCTTGACAACCTTCTGCACAGCTGCCGGTTCCTGCCAAGCTGTCAAGTTAGGAAAGTGTTCAGTTTGGATGTGTGATATCTGGGTCAAATGTATTGTCTGAAAGGCTCATCTAAATAGCGGCAAGTGTCAACTTGAAATTGGTCTTGGTTGGCAGACTTTTTTCAAAATCACTGTTCAGTAAAGGAGTAGATTTCAAATAGGATTGTGTAACCCAATCCTACTGAGACCTTGCATCGAGGTTCTTTATCGTGGAACTAAAGATGGGGCCTCTGTCATGTGCTTCCAGGCCACTGCCACAACATTGAAATTTTGGCACATGTTGCAGCAGCTCTGGAAAGCTCTGCAGGCACTTGTAAGTTGGCATTTGGATCACACCATTGGTGAGGATGAGGAATAATGGAATGTACTGGGGAAAAAACAGGGGGATGCCTATGGAGTTGTGACAATGGAGGTGGATCTGATAGCAGTTGCACATGTTGGATCATATACCAGCTAAACGGTTGTGTAGATTCATAATGGATATTTTAACTTCTTGCTTCATCAAAATATCATATTCCAGCCTCTGTTGGTATGGCTGCATGCTATAATGTGGCAGGTGAGCAGATTGGAAAGTAAATTAGCCACAAGTCAGGGCGCAATCCTAAATATGTCTACTCAAAAGTAAGTCCCATTGTGTTCTGTGGGACTTACTCTCAGGAAAGCATGTATAGGATTGCAGCTGAAATATCTGTCCTCAATACGTGGTACCAATAAATGAACTTCTTCCAAAATACAGTCTAACTGACCATATAGATTTATAGCTACTAATTTCCTTGGGTTTTGGAAATGATAGTCCAGGTGACTGTTTGGTGCACTTTGAGGAAAGCAGTAACTTTTCAAGGACTAGCATGTATAGGATGATATGTTGCCATATTGGGGGATGATGTATTGCCATCGAGCAAATTCAAACTTTGTACAGATTTTGTGCTACTATTTTGTCACTACTCACAGTAGTTGTGCATACTATTTATTCAGTGATGCTTGCTTTCCAAACACTTTTTAAAAAATTATTTTTGGATAATTTCTGTACAATTTCATGTTTATAATTCAATAATTTATTTTAGCGAGATGGTAAGGTCATTTTCGAATCAACACGGCACCTGGAAAATCACGCTCTGAGCTGGTGATGCTACTTCGTCATACAGTATTCTGTTGTGTGAAATTTACGTTCTGTGCAGATTTCAACAAACTTAATTCTAGTCCAGCCATCAAGATAAATTTAGCACCATGACCAGCTTTTTGCACCGGCAGACAATAATCTTTCATAGTGCAAGCGGAGAGAATATTTAGAATGAATACTGAGATGTGGAACAATCTTAAAAAAAAAATAGAAAATAACTAGTCTGTATAGAAAATACAAAGAAGTTGACCCTGATGTCACTGTTTGGATGACAGTGAAAAATGTTGAATTGACAAAGGTATTTGTGTTGCATTTTTGTTCCTGAGTGAGAAAAGTTGTAATAGAGTTGAGGAACACGCAAGTTCTCCCTCAACGGTTATCAGATGGTGTCGTAGTGGCAGCTGGTGTAGTTTATCATCTCAGATGCCTGACAAAATTCCACAGACGTGCCAACTGCGGGAAAAAAAGGAACACAGTGATCGTGCATGACATGGTATTGCTTTTGATCAAATCATAAAAAGAACATGACAGGAAAGATGCGGGTATAATGCAACTATTTTCACATTGGTTGATCTTGGTAAAATGTGTGCTGCTCATCTCAAAGAAGTCATTGAGATGCTGGCATGGCACAGCAGTGAAAAAACCAAAGAACCTCAAAGGGACTCTGGATATGAGGATTCCTGGTCCGTGGGCTCAGTCTCAAGGATAGGATGTGTTATTTGGCAACAGTGTTGGAGAAGCAATTAGGAATGGCTTTTACATTGAAACCCTGCCTCTTCCAGAAACTGATATAGACATAAAAAATGTTCTTTTTTAATGGCTCATTTCACTAAGCTATGGATTGTTGTTTTATGTATGTTGAAGATGGAATCCTGTGCTCTGCTCTCTAATTTAGTTTACTGAGTTGTTAATTTTTGTAATTTTGTAACTACATTATTTTTAATAGTTTCTTTTTGTGATTATATAGGTTTATGATCTGATTGAAAACCCATTCATTTTCTGGGCATGGTTGATTTGCATCCCTGAAATAACTAGGATTCTCAACAAATAACTAGGATTCTCAACATCCACAATATTTCCATTTTTTGAAGACTCCAAGCACCACTATCATACCATAGTCATGCATGTCACCGTAACATGAACCCAATGTTGACTTCATTCAAAGAGCTGGGCAAACTGTTTTGAAAGAAATTAACTATGGCTGCACGCCTAAAGACAGTTTCCTGGGAGTAAGACCCATTGAACACAATGGGGCTTACATTTGAGTAGACATAGGTTTGTGCTCAAAGATCGTTTGTGATAGTCTCCAAATAGATAACACCACAGCATAGGCAGATGTTGTAACAACCATCACAATATGTACTGCATATATGGTATGGAAGAACTGGACAATTTTCTGTCCTAATCTAGATGCATCCAACATGGTGTTGGACTGTTTGTGGCTCAGTCGGAACAAGGGGAATTTCTTCTCCTTACATAAAGAAGCAATACCTCTACGGATAACATGGTAGTCACTTTTGTGACCTCCAAACTGGTTTAAGGGATTTGTGCTAGCCAAAGGGCAAGTGTGGATTATGCCTTGAATTATATTTCAAAATACAGTGATATTTTTTCCTGGTATTTTGAAGATAGAAAAAAGTTCTGCTTCCAAACAAAAGGCAATAAGAGCTCCTGTGAAGTCACCTGTACACATTCTTGAGATTGCTCACTGCTTGCTGGTCACAAAAAAATATCTTCAGCTATGAAAACCATTCCTATCTATTATCTATTCCGGCACTTGAAGAACAAGGCTGATATATATTTTGATGTAATGAACAGTCTCTCTTGTTTTGTAGAAACACATAATATATTTCTTGACTTCCATGGGTTTGTTAATGATGTTTTTGTCTCAATGAATATGCTGAACCGTGGAACGGCTCAAACATTCCTGGAGGTTACCAAATTTTCTTTCTGGCTGAGTCAATCCCCACAGGACAAAAGAATGGAAGTTGTATAGGATGCACACCACACTTATAGCCTGAAGAGAAATATAAGTGAAGCTGAAACCTCAGCATGGGTACTCATAAAGTGGCAGAACTTCTTAAGAGCCGATTTTCAAGGCTGAACTTCTCCGCTCTCTTATCCATCAATTATTCTGACACAAGCAGTGTTTTTTTCATACAGCTATGAAGAAGCCGATCTGGGAAGAATGATCAGCGCATGAGTCTCTGCTGCCACTGATAGCTTGACAATTGTGCAATAAGGTAGGAATGAAGGGTCAACAGCAGCTTCCCATTGGGCCATGACTTCTGATTGGAGCCACCAACAAGATACTGGTTGTTTGGTCAACAAGAACTAAGTTGTACTTGTGAAATACAATTTTCAAACTTGACATACTGGTCGTGAGTGACTGGCTCATGTGGCGACAGATACTGGAAGCCTATTGCCTCTGGTGGTATTGCGCAAGGAATGGGAGGGAAGGATTGGGTGGAACCTGGTTAGAAGTGGATGGAATGGAGAAAAGAGGGTGGAGGAAGGCAATTTTGGCCCAGGAGGGGATTGAGTTCAGTGGCAGCAACTTTCTTCTTTCTCTGTCTGATCTAGCTCCATAGGTCCTCTTGAGATATTACTAGTTCAGGAACAGGTTGACCCTCTAGGCCAACAGGAGCTTCCCATGATGAGAAATCCAGAGCCTCAAGCTCCCCCATGTGATTCAGTAGATGCCACATTAGCACCGCTGCATCATCGCACAGGGAATTGGTTGGGATTGGGCTGTCACTCGACTCACTTTCTGTTTTGAAAAGCAGTGTTTAAGCAGTATCTTGGCGAGACTGAACAGTGTGTAGTGTGGTGACATACAACTGGAATAAGTGAATGTCAGTAAGAGAAGATAAGGAAATGCCATATTCATAGGATTGATCAATTGGGTGCATTTGAGCAACAGCAGATGTCTTGCGACAACACAGTATGTACCATCTGCTATGCTGCTCTTTTGCGGGGGCACTCATTGAGGGAAAAAAGTTATATTTCCATCTTCATCAACTGGGGGCTGGACATAGGGAATCAAGATTGAAATCACGTGGGATTACTTTGCCACATGCTCAGGATTCTCACTATGAACTTATTCACTGATATATAATGCAACTCATATCATAGGACACAATCCAGAGCAAATTCAGCCTGCTCTGACCTAACTGCACTCTCCTAACTATTCTGTATCCAGAGCAGAAAGTTATGCTGAATCCAGAGAGTCAGGAAGCCTGGGCTGCCCTAACTGCTCCAGAGCATGCTAAGTAATTGACACAAGGGGAAGACTTGCTCCTGAGGAGACACCCCTCAGATCACACTGAACAAGGAACAGCTGTGGTGCCTACAGTGGTGACATGACTCTGCACATCACCTGGTGCGGAAGTCTGTGCGTCATCCCTGGGATGTGCGCCCCCCCACCTGGACTGCGCAGTCACCAAAGTTGGCGCCTGCGCAGTTGTTTCTGAAGCCAACTGGCTTCAGAAAGAGTACTGCGCAGGCACCATCTCTGACACCTGCGCAGTACTTTTCTGAAGCCTTTTGGCTTCAGGGGAGACTGTGCAGGCATCAGAGTTGGTGCCTGTGCAGTACTCTTTCTGAAGCCATTCGGCTGCCGCTCCGCCTCCTGAGTGAGGCCGAATGGCTGTGCAGAGGCGCGGACTTTCTCTGCTCTAAGGAAGTCTCCTCTGAAGCTGTTCGGCATGCTCAGTGTGTTTCTGCGCAGTGCACCTCAGATGGCCGTTCAGGCCAGCTCCTCAGACAAGTGGCAGCTTCTGGCTGCTGCTCCGCCTTGGAGCAGGCCTGAATGGGGGTGCTGATACTTGGGGCGTGCCAAAGGACAGTCAAACTCCTCCGGCACATCACCCCATACGGAGCGCATCCCCAATGCAGCCCACACCAGCCGCACCAGTCTGGTGACGCCACTGGGTGCCTGCCTTATAAGGAGTCCCTGATGAGATGCCAGTATATTCTACAGTGAATACAAGGGGCTTCTTGGAGTGGCCTGCTGTATCCTGAGCTTTGTGGGCAGCCGTAGTTTGTTCCATATCCTGAGGTTGAGAGGCAGGGGTTGCACCTAGGCTGGCCAAGAACTCAGATTTTTGGTCAACACTGCCATTCTTACTCGGGCCTTATCATGGACCCCTATGGGTCTACTCATTACTATACCTGCTCCTGAGGTGGTATAACTCTGAGGGCTGGAAGAGGGCATTTCTGCCTTGGAAACAGGCTCTGGATACAGAGTAACTGCTCTGCCCTAGGCAATGCTGAACATGCCCTCAACTTGCCTCTCCTGAGCTGCTTAGGCTGCCCCAGCTAGGGCAGAGCAGGTCCACCTCTCTTAGGGCACCCTATCTTGCCTTGCTCTGCCCTAAGCCTCCTTCAGAGTAACTGGGCTGGAGCATCTTGCAGTTGCTCCAACCTAGTGTTAGATAGGGCAACCTAAGGGCTCTTATGTGGACAGATTAGTTGCTCTGGATTGTGCTGTTAATCATATGCCAACAGAAGATTGGACTGGCTGTGTTCATGTGTATAGGATTATCCCAGTGATTCCCAAACCATTGTGGCTAATGGTTCCCAACAATTTTGACCCACTGGGCTATTGGTCACAGATCCCCATTGGGGCCACAGTCCTATGCATTGTATAGGGCAGCAATTTTTCACAAAGAATCACACCTCCTTGGCTGGTTTCCTCAGCTCTCCAGGGAGCCAAGGCTCATCATTTGGGAACCACTGAATTATTGTTTAGGGGAAAAGTACCTTGGAAGCAAAGTACTTCTAAAGATTGCACTGCAGGTTGGCCCTTATCTGTGGGTTCAGGACCAGTAGTTTTGACACAATGTGGGTCAGGAGGTCCTCACTGTATCTCCCAGGTGTAACCACAGAAGGCCTCCCAGCCGTGACTATAAGACCATTCCAGTCTCCTCCTTTATGTCCAGTGAGTGCTGCCCCGCAGATTTCATTATCCCTGAGTTTTGGAATCTACATGGGGTCTGGGAATGATTCCCCCATGGATATGGGATCCAGCTGTAGTGTAACTGTGTCCAAATCACCCACAAGTCTGTAGAGGTAACATATGAACTTGGGGAGAATTTGGGGAATGTCAGAATTTGGGGAATGTTCTACTTTACATATGCACTGGACAGATACATGGGTGCTTTCATCATGTCTAGTTTGGTATTTAAGGTCAATAGTTTATTTACCCTACAATCCTGAGTAACTACAGGTGCACGTAAGAGACTTTACGTGCACCCGTAGTTACTGCACCACCTAGTGAAAACCTATGGGAAATTCATATTGCAATCCAGAGGAAATTGTTCTTACACCGGAGCAAGGACTCCCCGTAGTTACTCAGGATTGCACCCTTAGGCTGCAATCCTAAAGTCACTTTCCTGGGAGTAAGACCCATTGAACACAATGGGGCTTATGTTTGAGTAGACATGGATAGGATTGTGCTATGTAGGATTAATCAATGGTTTAATAATTAAACACAGTTTCTGATTGTTTTTTCTTAATTAGTTCATTTATATTTTGGCAGATTTGGTTAATGTTATTGTTTTACAAAGATCCTATGAACTTCTGCCCCCAAATGGAATGCTTTTTGACCCCTTATAGATTCATACCAATGGGTTGTGAGTAGCTAAGCATGTATTAAGTTAAAAATAACATTACACTCATTTAGAATTCTATATTATAGTTCATTAGAGCTTGTGAAGGACCAAAAACAGAATCTTAAATTGGTCTCGATGGCATTGTGGAGCAAGGAGAATGGCTATGAATTCTTGGACCAGCTTAGACTCCTCCAGGGCAGAATGTGTACAAAATCCCATAAGAACAACACTGGAGAGGATAAACCCAGAGAACCCTAACTAATTAAACCTCGAGCCTGCATTTTTCAACTAAACTTAATCTCTACTCAAAGTCTCACATCAGCCCACTATATTAAAAACCTATGTTTTGTTGCCTTGCGATATTTGATTTCTTTTATTTGATTTGATTTCTGATATTTGATGAGTGGTTCCTAAATTAAAGTTAACCATTAAGTTGTCACAGTGTCCATAATTTGGGATGATGACTTGGTGGTGACATCACCTCCAGGTTCTTGCTACCACCAAGGTTTAAAGGCTGCAATCCGAAAGACACTTTCCTGGTTGTAAGACCCATTGAATACAATGGGGCTTACGTTTGAGTAGACATGTTTAGTATTGTGCTCAATGTTTAAAAAGGATGTTCAAACTAATCTGTGTGTGGTGGTAACAAAAACTGGGTGTTTCCAGCCCTCCTCCTCCTCCAACTTCTTTCTTTTTTCCTTTTATTCCTTTTTTTGGCCTGCATCAGCAGCAGCACAAACCTAACCCCCATACTGCTGGGTCGTCATTCCTATTAAGGGAGAATATGTTGTTTCCCACTGCTCTGGGGTGGTCTTGAAAGAGATCTAGATGGGCCCTTGCTCTCGTTTGACAAGGCTATTTTTATTTTTTGTAATATGAATGCTTGATACAGTTCTGACCACAAAATAGAATACAATTCTTCAGTTCATTAACTGTGATTGCACAGCGTGTACAGCCATACACATAATTACCAAACTCAATGGGAGGTCAGTCTAATACGATTCCATCCCAAAAACATAGATTGTGAGTGTCCAATTTCAAATGAAAACATCTGATAACTTACAGTAATAATCACATGTGACAAAATATCCACTACGTAGTGAATTTTCAGTGTGCCACACCTGTAAATGTATTGACTATTGAGTGTGTAAAAGAAAAAAATGGCTGGTGAACCAAGATATTGAAAAAATTTATTCGATAATTTTCATATTCAGCAAATGTGTATATCTGTGAATATTGTATTGAGCTTCTTTCCAAAGGGGCTGAACCAGTGCTGCCCCCATCTATATGGCCGACTGACAGACTGATCCTAAGGGCTTACTGCTAGTGCTCCACTACCACTGGGTGTAGCAAACATTTGCGGTCCTCTGTGCTGGAGCTGTGTCAGTGCCAACCAGTGGTGTGCAATGCTCTGACACACAGCAGTAAATGGGGAGATGCACTGAATGGGGTATTGGGGGAGGCAGGGAGAAAGTGTTCTGGGGTGGATAGAGGCAAGGAGAGGGCAGAAGTGAGGTTTGGTAGGGGAGGAAGTGTGGCAGGAGAGGGATGTCACTGCCATATCCTGAATATCCATATCCTGAATATCCTGCCATATCCTGTGGTGCCTTCTGGTGGTGCATGGATATCCTTGATTCTTAGGGGTTCAGTGAGCAGTAGCTGGCACATTGCCCGGAAAGGGGAGCAGCATTTGGCTTACCATCTCAGCTGCCAGCTGTCATATATTCAGCATCTATGGGCACTTACTATGGGGACTTACTATGACCTTGTGGTGGTGGCATAGCTCAAGGGGGTGCAGCAGTCCTTCTTGGCCAAAGCAATATGGGCCCGTATGGCCAGAATGGCTCTGAATGCTGAGGCTTCCTCCAAAACTGACTGCTGTGCCCCATCTGACTATGCCACTGTCCTGCATCACATCAGTTCCATGAAACCAGGATCCAGCCCAACTGATGTGTTGTTGGGAAATATGAATTCCTTTCATATGAGATCAACAGTTTGAGCCTACCTGGGCCATGGGAAGCAGAATGAGTGGTTCCATGGCTGGTGACTGCTGAAATAGTTTCATCAAACATTTCTTGTCATTAACATGTAAGTGATGCCTCACCAGACATCATCCCTAAAAATTTTACATCTCCCCACAACAAAATCAGATCTAATTAGTTAATGAAGTACATAAAAAGTTTACAATAAGTATAAGTTTTAACATTTATTTAAAATTAAATAGAACCCTCTTAACACTTCCAAGAACCTCTTTGCTTTAAAAAGATTTCTGTATAAAAAAAATTATCCAAACGTCCCCAAAGGTCACAATCCCATTGAAACATACTCGTGAGTAGGACCTATTGACTATCATTGTTAAAAGTGTTTACACAATAGCTTGTTCAAAGTGCAGATCTTTATCATTTCACCAAATACAGGCACATAAAATAAAATACAGATTAAAAAAATAAAAAAACTCATTGAAATTAATGGGGACTCACCTGAAATTAGCTTGCAGCCCACATAGTGTTTCTTGACCCACAGTTTGAGAAGCGCTGCAATGAAGATTTTAAACACTTGCAAAGAATTTATGGAGACACTTAACCAAAAACAAAAACACTTCAACGACTCTGGAATACACTTGAACATGTAAAAAAAATTACAGTGTCAGTCAAAACGTACCTTGCAGCCATAAGCACACACTTTGAAGCCAGAAGAGGCTCTGATGTGTTGTATATTTTATTTTGAGATCAAAACACAAGAGAGCCTGCCATACTTCTTGCCTACCATTCATATTCCTAAGCATTGCCAATAAACCCCTAAGATAAGCAACTTGCTTGTAATGTACCAATTTCTATGCTTCTGGAGCACGAACTGTTTCTTGGTGATAACATTTTATTTAATTATGTCTGCGAGCATCATAACTTATATTGATGAACATGGATTGGTGTAGTTGTTTAAGCCCATAATGAACTAAATGTTACACAGAATACAATTTTCCTCTTCATTTACTTTAATTTATTCTGGTTGTAAATGCTGTCGCTTCCATGATTATGGAATAAATCTCACTGTAGGATCAATTACTACAGTTTAAAAATTAGACTTAAGAGTTGTATGGTAATTATGGACAGGTTTTGTGCCATTAGATCTCAGCATAATTCTTCATAAACTATTTTTCAGCCATAATGACACACATCATTAAAGTTAACACCTTGAGCCCTTTAATGTGATCTCTTGTCAGAATTTGACTAGTGACTACATTTGTTACTTTTAAAATATGTTGCTTTATAAATATTTGGCACAATCCAGGAAAAGGGAAGTTCAATTGAAGCCATTGCATAGTTCAACATATATTATTTGACACACTGCCAAATCCAGAGTAACTATGTGAGCATGTAAGAGACTGGCCCTACAATCCAGAGTAACTACGGGAGCATGTAAGAGACATTACGTGTACCTGTAGTTACTGCACCATCTAATGAAAACCTATGGGAAATTCATACTGCAATCCACAGCAAATTGTTCTTACACCGGAGCAAGGACTCCCCGTAGTTACTCTGGATTGTTCCCATCATGTGCACCAATAGTTACTGCACCACCTAGTGAAAACCTATGGGAAATTAATATTGCAATCCAGAGTAAATTGTTCTTACACTGGAGCAAGAACTCCACATAGATACTCTGGATTTTGCCCATGATCTAGTGCATTTTAAGAACATTTAAGGTCCATTAATTTGATCTGAAGGAGTACCATCAAAATTACTGGAACTTGAACCCTTAATTTTTACTTAACTGTACCATTTTCTGGATTACGGGAGTGTTAGAAGACAAACAGTCCAATCCTATTTCTTTATGAGAGAAGAACAGGGTCTACATGTCATAAAAGGCCAAGTGATGACACAAAGATCACACCACCATTAGACCAGTCTAAGCCGCTACCACAAAATGGCAACAGTATCTGAAATGTGCCTCTGTGGCCACTGGACCAAACAGGTGCTGGTAAGTTGGCATGGGAGGAATTTTGTTGCAAGGGAATTGCTGGTAGATCAGAAAGACAGGTGTAGGGGATCAGGACCCAAGTGGTGAATCTGGTGGTGGATCATTGTGGCAACCAAGAATGTAAGATCCTATCCCTCCAGTTTTCTCCTCGGACTTCTGGCCTCCTTACACACCTTGGACTTTTACCATCTATATAGCTGGCGTAAGTTTGTGGAGAGTCATACCCCCAAATCCAGAGTTACTACAGGAGCACATAAGAGACATTACATGCACACATAGTTACTGCACCACCCAGTGAAAACCTATGGGAAATTCATATTGCAATCCAGAGCAAATTTTTCTAACACAGGAGCAAGGACTCCCCATAGTTACCCTGGATTTTGCCCATAGGCCATCAGAGACCCTACACAAAGGCAATAGAATAAAAGTGTCCTTTCTATGAGGACACCTACTGATTGCTTCCCTCTAACCATCCCCTGTAGCACATGCTTCCATGTCATGGCTTCTTTTACACCAATTATTGGTGTGCCTGAGAGCACAGTCCTATGCATATTGACTCAAAAGCAAGTCTTCAATGGTTCTTACTCTCAAGAAAGAGTGCATTCTATATAAAATTACCCAAAAATGTCCTGTTGAACTATCTGAGGCTTATGTTAACTCTGAATAAGATTGTGTTGAGATTCTACTTTGATTTACCCTACAATCCAGAGTAACTACGGGAGCACGTAAGAGACTTTACGTGTACCCGTAGTTACTGCACCACCTAATGAAAACCTATGGGAAATTCACATTGCAATCCAGAGTAAATTGTTCTTACACCAGAGCAAGGACTCCCTATAGTTACTCTGGATTGTGCCCTTACTCGTAGTGTCAACTTTGTCAAGGTTACAAAGTAAAAATATGCCAAACTGAAATTTTTCATGGCAATTTTTCAGAATTTACAAGTATGGAAACCTACATATAGGGAATAAAAAGACAGATAAATTCATCAGATAGAGGTTTGGACCTTTTATTTTAAAGCTAATATTAGCTTTAAAAAAGGTTTTTATTAGTTCTGCAATATGTTTTTGAAATCAACTTACATGAAACTCACAGGTAATACAGATACATCCATTAGACACATTACTTGCTATTTTTCAGAACTATAGGTTCTGAAAATAATCAAAATAATCAAAAATAATTTTCAATCAAAAATAATCCACAAAAACAGGTTTGCGCTCATAATCTCACAGCATTTGTGGCTGTATCGGTTCTGATAAGGTGGATAAGAGTGGACCCTAAGTTAACACAAAGTTGGGGACTGGTCTGGGATGGTTCAGTAGAAAAAGCAACTGGAAGGATAGGTTTGGGCCTAATCCTTCCAGTAAGGTCCTTCATAGGAATGTGTTCTTATGGGTCTTCCATCCAAGTACATTCTTCCATCCAAGTGTGTTCTTATGGGTCTTCCATCCAGTGAATGGGTCCATTCATTCAATAAATGTAATATTTGATTGTGAGAAAAGAGAACATGTTTACGGACATATATGGTTACAATTAGAGAGTTTTATATATCTTTGTAAGGACTTTTTTAAAAAAACACATTAAAATAATATGTATTAAAATAAGTTAGAATTAAAAGTGTTTGGTTAAACTGGTCCTTTCCTGAAAGTTTTACAATTGCCTTTATGCATTTCATGAATACTACATGGTTTCATTCAGTTGAGCGGTTTCATTTTCAGAAAAGAGTGTCATCATCATAGCTGTCATAAACTGTCACAATACACACTGCAATTGAAGGAAAAACACTTGTATTTTGATCTGCGGCTGATTTTGTTTTTCTTTACCTTGCAGTGATTCCTTTCTCCAGCCAGTGTTAAAATTGACGAGGAAATGAGTTATGATTCCCGTCTTCGGCAGTCATTGCAAAAACTGCACAAGGAACAGTACGAAAAATGAAAGAGAGAGATCAGGGATAGGCACAGCTAAGCGGAACAAGAGCGAATTCTTCAACAGGCCAAACTCACAACAGGGCACAGCAAAACACCTGGAAAAAGGCAAGTCTGCAAAATCAGGTCTCTGAACAGGTCTGACTCCTACACAGTAAAGCAGAACCAAACAAGGCAAAATCTGTATCAGATCAGCCCTTACAGAATCATCAATGTGCCGTATTTACTTAATGTGCACCTGTTTCAGCCAAATTTTGATCCCAATATCGGGGTGCACATTAGATTCGATGGTGTATTAGATTGGAGTAAATACAGTATTTTGATTATAAGCATAGGTCAGTATTTAGTTTAACAATTTACTATATTGTAATACATTGGCATCCATCAGTCTCGAAAGGCAATGGTATCGTGCTCAACGCTGCATGCGAAGCATGATGGCCTGGGTAGATTGGTATGGAGGATAGGCTGTTACCCAAGCAGCAAATCCCCCCTCTCCACGCCACTGAAACAGTCCAATGGAATGGCAGGGCCAATACGATTGGTTCCAGCTGCGTCACAGAGCTGGGCTAAGGCCAGGAGCTCACCCTGTCTTGTGGGGACCGACCTGGGTCTCGAACCCTGGCCTTCTGGTTAACAGGCATAGTGTCTTAACCACTTGCACCACCCACAGCAATAAAAATGTAACATAAACCTATTGTTGTATAAAATAGACCAATTAGGTAAAAATCATAACAGAATCCCATTATCATATTATTATCATATAACTCATTGTTGTATACAGTAAAATTAAATTTTGCACCTGCTTTGCAGCTGTGTGTTACAATCGCCTATAAACTTTTTTATCTCAAGCCTTTTAAAATAGGGGTGTGCATTAGATTTGATGGCACATGGATCAGAATAAATATGGGTACAGTGGTACCTTAGTTTTCAAGCATAATCCATTCCAGAAGCATTCTCGTAATCCAAAATGCTCGAATATCAAAATGAGCAGGCCTCTGTCAGTCTTGAAAGACGTATGGTATCATGCTTGGCACTGCATACACTGCATGTGAAGCACGAAAGCCTGAGTTGGATTGTTATGGAGGATAGGCTGTTACCCAAGCAGCAAATCCCCCCTCTCCACGCCACTGAAATAGTCCAATGAAAAGGCAGAGCCAATACAATTGGATCCAGCTGGCGTCGCAGAACTGGGCTTAAGGACAGGAGCTCCTCCTGTCTTGTGGGGCCTACCTGGGTCTTGAACCCTGGTCTGCTGGTTAAGAGGCACAGCGTCTTAACACTTGCGGCACCCACAGCTTACCTATCAAAATGAGCATTCCCATAAGAAATAATGGAACCTCAGATGATTTGTTCCAGCCCCCTTCACCTGCCCCTTTGAATGCAGGTGAAGCTGCTGGGGAAGGTCTGGAGAGAGAACAAGAAATCAGAAAAAAAAATCAGATTCCTCCAATTTTTGTGTGAGTGTTATTTGGAAACATTTCATATTCTTTATTGCAGTTGTAACCTGAACATTAATCTATATTTGAACATTAATATATATATATATATGAATAAAACTGCTGTTTTCAATGACATAAATAAGTCTGCCATCTTGGTATTTCATGGCTCTAAAGAAGAAATAAAATAAAATAATGTCCTATATATTAAATTTATAGCACCCAACCTTTCAAAATTCAAAATTCCAAGAAAATGATTGAGTTCTTGGAAACCAGCTGACAAAAGCAAATCTTTAATTCCTGCTGATGTCTACTCAATTTTTTGAGTAAATCTCTCTGACTTTAAAAGTGATGGCCTGCTTGTCTATTAGAGTAAGATTAGATGGACTTCCCAAACTCATGTGTACTGCATTTTACAAATACATTCAGTGGCATGAAAGTATCATGTTCTTCATGGAGAACTGGTTTTTTATGGTTCTATCTTGTTAAACATACTGAAAACAAAATGTCTTCGCTTCGATTTTGGGGGGTCAAATGAATCTGCATTATAGCCTGATTAATCCACAATAGCAACTTGAGGGGCTGAAAATCTAGCACAGCAATTTTCATTTATCTTCTCATGGCGCACTATGCTCATCTTTATGTTCTTTGCCTCTTGAGATGTGACTTCCAGCTTCTGGGAAACTCTTCCAGTTTCTGTGACTCTGTTTCTAGGAAAACTGTAGTGTACTGTCAACTCTTTCCTGTAGTTAGTTGCCCTAAAACAAAGCCAAAGAACCCATAAAAGTATTTCACTGATTTTTCAATGATGTGCTCCAAACTCCCACAACACATCTGAGCATGAGGACTTTTCACCGCATATCAGGTTGACCAGACGCCCAAACCTCAAAAGGAGGACAAAGTTTTGGATTCCTATCAGCCTGGCCTTTCTGGCAGACATGTTTGCCTATTCACAACTCCTGACAAGAAGTTGCTTTTAAGTTGCTTGATTTCATTTTCTTTTTACACAATCTAAGCATCTACGGTGGCAAAGCTTGTTAGTAAAGTTAAAGAACTATTTTCTTCTTTCAGATGGAAAATGATTCCACAATTGGTTTATAAATTATTCCTTTTAATTGCTTTCTTTATATTTAGCTTTTTGCCTAATGGTTTTTAAATATATTCAGGGCAGCAAATAACAAAATTTTGGACGGCAAATACATTTTGGTTACTTGCCATAGAGATTCACGGCAGTAGAAAGAAATTTGCCCACATACCCACATTCTACACACAGCACTAAGTTTGGCGTTTAAATGGGCCATTGTTGGTAGAAATAAATCTGCAAAAGAAACTCCTTATCCCTATTCCACCCTATATAATGTGGGTTCATACGGTGAGATAGACAAGAGCTTCTGTAATTAACCACTGTGGGCTGGTTCAAAGCAATAGATTATAATGGATTGTATACTGACTCAAAGCAATATATTGCAAAGGGTAACCATAGCTTCTCACTATCTACACCCAGGTACTATAGTGGCCTTGGAGTCAAGAAAGTTATGAATTATGGATCCAGCCCCAACTGCAAAACTTAGGCTTTCCTGGAAGTAAGACTCATTGAACACAGTGGGGCTTACTTTTGAGTAGACAGGGTTAGGATTGTGCTCTTTGTGTTTTGCCCACCCCACTCCCTCTAGTCACAGCCCTGCCACCTAGCCTTTGGATCTAGTTATAAATGTAATAAATTGTGGAACATCCAAAGATATTTTTGTTTCTGATTTGCAACAAAAAGGACCAAGACCTGTATAAACAGGGAAAATTCACATGGAGTTATGGTTAATTAAAGGTTAATATACACTAAGTCATTCCACACATTCTCTGTGAGCTATATTACACCTATACTCTGACATAACATTTGTAAATGCTTATCCAGAATATTTTCATTTATTATTATTTTTGGTTCCACTTCTACAGTTTCAAGGGACAAGCAGTTCCCACTTCCGCATAACCATGCCATTGTTAGCGCATTGTGAACACTACAATGATGCAGGCTGTGAAGCTTAATTCCTCCTGGGAATTATAAAGTGAGTAACCTCTAATGATGTGTTTCAAATTGTAAGGGAAGAGGATTGTAATTGAGGCAACAAGCGTCGGCATGTACCTCCCTTGTGCCTCTTTGTCTTCCAGGCCGCTGATGAATTTTGGAGGAGGAAGAAGCTCAGAAGAACCGGATTGTTTGTTGGAACCAAAGAACAGATGTGCATGATGAGCATCTGGGGTGAAATTGAAATGCGCGGGGCTATATATTACATAAGATATTCTCCCCCCTATCATTCTCAATTAGCTTTGGAAAGCACTGACTACAATATCACCAGCTGCTCTCCCAAGCAACTCTGTTCTTTGCAAAGGGAAATACTGTAGACCACACATAATGGCTACTGCCTGGCATTTTATTGTAGCATCTTTGGATAAGTGCCATTAAGCCTACCATCCCTTGAGAGCCACAGTGATGGACACACAGTACCTTCTTCTAGGTCACAGTCCCCTAATTCACAATGAACAGAAAAATACAACATCTGGATTCACCTGTTGCATCATCAGTTGATACAGTCACATTTTTCTTCCTTGGGATAAAACATTCATTCATTCATTCATTCATTCATTCATTCATTCATTCATTCATTCATTCATTCATTCATTCATTAACAAACAAATAAGCAGGGTAAATGGATTCCAAAAATGAAGACATCCAATTTCCTGTGCCGAAAAGTACAAAAGGGGGGAAATTCACGAGGTGGCAGAGAAGAGCAGAACCACTTCCTTCCTTCCTTCCTTCCTTCCTTCCTTCCTTCCTTCCATCCATCCATCTATCTATCTATCTATCTATCTATCTATCTATCTATCTATCTATCTATCTATCTATCTATCTATCTATCTATCTATCTACCGGTTTTCAACTGAAAAGTTCACAAAGCTGTTTATAAAGAAATGAAAGAAATTAATGGCTAATGAGTCCCTGTCCCAAAAGGGCTCACAATCCAAACTGCAACAAGAACACTAGCACTATAACAGACATTACTGGGATGAGAAGGACCAGTTACTTTTCCCCTGCTACATTCCTTTTTTCCATCTGTGTTACTGATGCACAAGCATGGACATAGGTAAAATTATGCTAAAGGCAATGTTGATGTGATTGTACACATGGTTGCATCAAGATCATTGTGTATAGGGTTTAAGAGAGGCTTACATGCACACCTGAACATTTGCTATTGTACTAGGATGCACGCACATATCTATTGAACATTGCACAAAAGTAATACTGATGCAAGCATACACAAAATAAGATTGCTTTATAGCAGTGCTTTATCCAAGCGTGCATGAATTTTGGTAATACGGGGAAGGGAACAAACACATGAATTCAAAGAACTGGAAGCGGCAGCAAACTGTGCATTCAGAAACTGAAAAAGCACAATAAAGCACAATAAAGAATTCAATAATGAAACAGCACAAGAAAGAATTCCTAATGCATAGATCCCCCTTTAGAAATAATACCAGATAATTCAGAACTTCAAAATGAGACCCTTCAAAATGGTAGATGTAAGTTCCTTAAGAAAGAACTGGGGGTGTTTGAATAGGAAACAGAGATTCTGAGACATTTTATATGCTATTTCTGGGTCTCAGCAAGTGTATATCCATCTCTGCAAGGGACCTAGATTTCATCCGCTCTGGAGGCAATACCTAAATTTTAAATGATGCAGAAGCCATCTAAATGAATAAGACTGGGACACAGATATCAATTCTCCTGCTTCTTAAAGACATCGTTAAAGCACTTATGCAAAGTTAATGTGGACTAATGATGGCCCCAAAGTTCATAATTACCTGGTTCAGTATATGAATTTGTCTAGTTTGTAATGTTCTTCTCTGGTTTGGAATGTTAAGTGAGATTCTGAGCATACGTGGTTTTGTTCCCAGCAGATTGAACACATAAACCACCCGCTGCATAGAGAGATTTTTTACCTTGAAATTCATTGATTGTTGTGCGTTGTGTGACCAAATAACCCAAACAAACAACATTCTGTCTTATGAGCATCTACTATGTTTTGATCAATTTTCTTAATCTTAATCAAGCTTTTTCCAGATCAAATCCAGTCTTATGCCCAGAGGTGGTTGTTGGGGGAGAATCTAAATTTCTAAATCATTCTCCACCATGACAAGTGCTTTGAGGTGGGCACAGGACATATCAAGGTCCTAAGATAAAGCTCTGTGCCAGACCCCCACTGACCGGCTGGACTTTCACATTGCTGACAGCTATAGCAATTCACAACACTTTGCTATTGTTTAAAAAATAATGCAGTGTTTTTGAGCTTCATCTCATATATGCTAAAGCCATGTAACAATGGGATAAAACTGAAGCATCTTGCATTGTGGCTTAAAAATAAAAAAGATGACCCCCCCCCCCCCAAAAAAAAACAGCCAGCATGGGACCTTAGATCTGGCCTCAGGGCCTTCAGATGTCTCGGTCTCCCTGTCCAGCATTTGATCTGAGGAACCTCTGATCACTATTTGGTTCACTATTTGGTGATCACTATTTGGATCACTATTTGGTTCACTATTTGGAGCGTTCTGCTCCAAGTGGGGTTCTCCAAATGGTGGCACCATTGCTGCCCAAGTCTTCAGTCCTCGTCACATCATCAGTGACAAGGCATAGAGAGGCAGAGCTCTCCCATCCATGCATCCAATTGGTCCCAATTCAGGGCCACTGAAAGCAACTGGTGTATACACAACATTATCAGAAAACTGCAAGCCCACTTCCAGGATGCTACGCTTGCGCTTATGCACCAGGTGCCATGACCTCAAACAGCACCCATTGTTCATCTTCCTGTTTGTCATCATGAGTGTGGGGGAGAGTATATCATGTAGCAGAAAGATGACACCTATCCCTGGTGTAAACTGCATATTCAATTCCTCTGCCCTTGTTACCCCTCCTGGGATAAGTAAAAGCAAACTGTTGTTGTACCCATCTCTCCAACTTATTTATTGTAATCTGTAAAAGCATGTTTTTTCTCCAACCACACGGACTTATAAATCTCCACTTCCAATATGTATCAAATCACTTGTGTTTCTGCTTCTTCTGCTTGTTATGCACATCTGAATAACTTCTGACAGTATATTTCATTTTTCATTTCCTTTTAAAGACCAAAGTGCCAAATTCTTTGATAGGGCCAGCTTTTATGACAGCACATTAATAGTCAATTATGTGCCACTTTTAGAAGTGTCTTCTCTGATGCCATCAATAGATATTCTTTCCCCCTTTCCTGGCCCTGCATTGTAGGTACCATCTGTGTGATGGAAATCCACCTTTGATATGGACGTGATTTGCTCATAGGTCGTCCAGTATAATGAGTGTTTTTCATTAAATTAGCATACATTTTTCATTCCAAGCTCATTGAATATACAGGTCAGCAAAAGCAAGTCACAGCTAAGAGTTTGTGGTTGCTGGACCCACAGCTAAAACTTTAATTCTGTCGAAGACATGGTTGGATAAGTTCCTACATCCCATTATTGCTATATTTAATCTATGCATTATTAAAGTTTAATTCTTCTAAATATTATGGATTGTTGGACTCTCCAGGATTGGAAAGAATTACTAGTTGATGGCTCAATTCAGGTGGATCTGAAAAATAACAGAATAAAAAATTATATATTTCAGATGGACAATAAAATATCAGATCACAGGTATACAGAGCAGGAACAGTACCCGCAATTTCATTACGGGCCGTGGGTTCTGAGTGTTTCCATAGTAAATTATTCATTCTGAACTACAGCCCATTTTCTGCTTCAACCAAAATGTAATGAAACTTAGCAGCTCCAACGCCTCCGTTAAGGTAAAATGAATGGCTTTGTTTCACATTACCGTGTTCAGGAAACCTTGTAAGTAGGCTTAAGAAACTGTTCTCATTAATACTGCAATGTTTCCATTTAATACAGGACTAACACTCTTAAATTAGTGCGCCCAAGAATTCAGCTGGCAGTTGTACCCAGGGGACTTGGTTAGGGAAACCAAGATACATTTGGAGGCACTGAAAAATCAGAACTATTATTCTTTTCTCCTAGGTGGGGGGGGGGGGTGCAATGAATTCAGTGTCACCACCAAAAAAATATTGCCAAATTGTTATGGACTCTTGTTGATTTTTCTAGGAAGGCCTGAATAGAAGCTTCAAAGGTTCTTTCACCATGTCCTTTGCCTACAGCATTGTCCATCCACTACATAGGAGGAGGTCCATCATGGAGGTGATGCACTTGTGTCCTGCACCGGATGATGCAAACCCTAGTGACACTATTGAAGAAGAAATCAGGAAAATGCAAAACAGGTAGACTTAATACACAAAATAGCATTAAGGTACTGCAGTTTACTACATATTAACATGTACAGGCATAGTGTGGACTGACCACTGCTGCTAGTGTAATAAGGGTGGGACAGAGCAGCTCATATTCCTCCAAAACAGTGTTCTTTTCCCAAAGCTGAAAAGCCATTTTCTGACCATTACATCCCTATTGCTCATTACCCTTCATATCTATATGATTTTTCTATACCTTGTTAAGTACAGGTCTATTGAAAATCTGCAGAGGATTCAAGATGTAGGTACAGGCATCTCCCACTTCTTGGATGGGTTAGGGAGTGAAGTACCTTCCAAAAATGAACTGAAAAGGGGACTGAAATGCAGAGCCCAGTCTTTTTCAGCTTGCAAATGCAAAATGTTAGCTAAGAAAGTCAAATATCACTTGAAAAATGATAAAAAAAAAACAGGATTCCATCAGTCTTGAAAGACTATGGTATCGTGTTCGGCATTGCATACGCTGCATGTGAAGCACAAAAGCCTGGGTTGGATTGTTATGGAGGCCAGGCTGTTACCCAAGCAGTAAATCCCCCCTCTCCACGCCACTGAGTTAGTCCAATGGAAAGGCAGAGCCAATATGATTGGATCCAGCTGGCGTCGCAGAGCTGGGCTAAGGACAGGAGCTCACCCTGTCTTGTGGGGCCGACCCGGGTCTCGAACCCTGGCCTGCTAGTTAGCAGGCACAGTGTCTTAGCCACTTGCGCCACCCACAAGTTATCATTGAAAAATGATAACACATATAAATAACACATCTTTATTAATACACAGTTAATATACATAATACGTAAATTACAGTAAAATGAACAAAGGCATGTGTGGGCAACAAATAACCATACATACTTGAATGATGGTTCAACAATAACCATCAACAAATAACCATACATACTTGAATGATGGTTATTTACTGAAGAAAGTCATGAAGAAGTGCCAAAAACAGTTTTATCACCATTTCACATGCAAATCAACATCAGGGAAGCCTTTAGACCAGAAGTGAGAGGATGAAAGAGTGAAGCATGTGTTGAATGAACGAGTCCTGGGTATAACTGAAAGGTGTTGAAAGAGCAAAACCATCAGAAAACAAATTGTCAGAAAGTGAGGATGCCTGTAAATGCAATCTGAACTCTGTCCTCCAGCAGGAGTGTTTATATTTTTCGAGATGAACTGTACAATATAACAAGCAGGATTAATTTTGTTGTGTTCAGTCTCTACTATTCCGTTCCAAAGTTCAGTTCTGATTGGGTTTGCTTGTTTCCTCGCCCTCTGTTTCTATTGCCCCAGGCCACAGCCACAGGCAGGGGGAACATGGATGGTATAAAATCTTTAACTCACAACTGGTTTCTGCACATGACATGGGAAGCTTTGAGGAAAGAGTGCAGAGGGGAACCAAAAACATCAGGTCTCCAGTCATAACCTCAGACACGTTCTTGCCAAAATGTCTAAGAATCTGCTATGACTTCTTGACAGAAACACCAATTAGAGTGAGAAAGTGACAAGAGGGAGGAATAGTTTGTTTTATGGTGTGAACTAGGCTGTACATGAATTTATTTTTGCCTTCATATGGGCAGTGTATTTTATATGCTGTGATTTTCAACCATTTTATTTTCATGGCTAACTGGCACAGCACTTAACAGTTATGGCACACAATCAGTTTCATCCCCTGTCACATCCCATAATTGTCCTACTAATACCCTCCCTAAAAACCTGTGGCAAACCTGCAGACCATCTGCAGCACACCAACATGCCATGGCTCAGAGGTTGAAAACTGCTGTTTCAGAATCCTAACCATGTTTACTCAAAAGTAAGCCCCATTGTGTTCAATGGGTCTTATGCCCAGGAAAGTGTCGATGTAATAAATTACAAATATTAGTTTTAAACTTAATAATAAGCAATATAGATTAATCACATGCAAATTATGCAATTAATCACATGCAAACATTAATCACATGCAAACAACATATAAAAGTTTTTCGCTTTTATATTTTCATGTTCTACGTTTTTTTGGATGTCCTACATTTTGGAGGAAACTTGTCCTCTTTTTCTTTTTATGACGTATGGTCACACTGGCAGGGGGGAGTTAGAGGAAAGGGGTAGGAAAATTAACAATGACAATATTGGTTAGCAGAAAGCTCTCTCTCTCTCTCTCTCTCTCTCTCTCTCTCTCTCTCTCTCTCTTAAAACCTACTGTATTAAAACCTACTGTGTTTGACCCAGTGCTTGCTTAATTTCAACTTTTCATGGATCCCTAAACATAATTGAACTTGAAAAGATTGTCTTTGGTCACCATAAAAACATTAGCACTGAGCAGCTGTACTTTCATTGCAGGCAGATGATGATCAAAAAGAAGGTAAGGCATACGTCAATGTCACACGGTTCCCCAAAAGCTTCTTTAGAAATCTTTTTACTTAACTACTCCTGCACTATGTATTTTTAATTTTTGCCTCACAATATATGAAGCTGTGGGTTTGAATGTCTTTACCAAATGGGATATTGAAAAGAGCGTTGTAGAGGCACTAGAACCTCCACAACCTGTTGGAAGAAGTTCCATCTTTATTCTGGGGAAAGAACTTGAATTATTTTTATGATAAATCGTACATTTGATGGTTTCAAAAGTCCTGTCATTAATGTTTCCCATGAAGGCCAACCACTCTCAATTCCCATTTTTAAAGAAAGTACATGTTGGCCGCTTAATTACTATGAATCTATTTGACTTTACTCAAAGCAGAGCTTCTGCCTATTGAGATTCACCTCGGCGCACACTTCACATTCCTTACACGACGTTAACGACCAGCAATTTTTTAAATTAAAATTTAAACACCTAATCTCATAAGTCCCCTCCACGGGGACAAATATTACTACAGGAAATTGGCAGCCTTTTCAAGAGGCGCAAATTAAGAGGCACTGTTTATTTGTCATGAGAAGCCCTGCATCTTCCAGACAGCCTTTGATCCTGTGCCTTGTAAACATACATGCTATTTTGGATACACTGTGCAACCAATCTGTGCCGCTTAACGAGGATGTTCTCTGAACCGAGAGTTTTGATGTGCAAATCTCACCCCAGTTAGGTGGGTCTTGTCCATCCATTTTTTATTTCACCCTCAGCAATCTCAGATGTAATAGGGGGATAATTAATCTAAGCTGAATCCTGAAGGGCACTTAGGCCAGCCTATCTGGCACTTGGGCTGGCCTAATGCCAGGTAGTCCAGCCCAGCTGTACCAGAAAAGGTTTAGGTTGGCGTAAGTTCACTTAGGCTGACCCAAGAAAGATCTGCATTGGACTAGCAATGCAAAGTATGCCAGGGTGACCAGATCCAAAAATTAAAATGTTGGACAAGGTCCCCGAAAAGTCCAGATTTTCAACTGAAAATCCAGCCTTTTTAAATCAAAAAGCAGGACAAAATGTAGGACGTGTTTAAATAATTTCAACATGTCCTACATGTTTTAAAAAATTTTTAAAATCGCAACAGACTCAAGAGTAAGCTCCATTGAGTTAATGGGAGGGCTTACCTTGTCTGGGGTCCGGGGAGGCTCAGATTAGATCACTTAGGTTCGGTCAGGTCACTTGGGGACAAGGGGTCTGGGCAGCCGTGTGGGCAGCCATTTTCAAAACTATTGCTGAGCGCTTACGAGTGCAGCAGAGTTGGGCCCAGCCTGGACCAACAACAGGTTCCCCAGAAGTGGGCGGGGCCAGGCTGGGTCAGGGGGTGGGGGCCAGGGTCAGGGGGCATGGCCAGGGTCAGGGGGCGGGGAGAATTTAAAGGGGAATTTTTTTAAAAAAATTTAAAAATTAAAAAAAATAATTTTTTTTAATCTAAGTTTTTGTTAGTGCCCCCCAGCAACTCTAACCACACTTTCTAGGGAGTAAGGCCCATTGACTGTCATGGGACTTACTTCTGAGTAGCCATGCATAGGATTGGGCTCTCAGGCTGCAGTCCAAGCCACACTGTCCTGGGAGTAAGCCCCATTGACTGTCATGGGACTTACTTCTGAGTAGCCATGCTTAGAATTGGGCTCTTAGTCTAGGCTATGATCCTATACACTGTCCTGGGAGTAAGCCTCATTGGCTATAGTGGGATTTACTTCTGAGTAGACAGGCATAGGATGGGGAGGCTAGGCTGCCATCCTCTGCACACTTTCCTGGGAGTAAAATCCCTCGATAGGCATAGAATTGTAGTGCAGTCCTCAGCAGGCAGGTCTACTCAGAAGTCAGTGCCACTGTGTTCAATAGTATTGACTCTCAAACAAAGTGTTGTTTGGTTGGCACCTTAGTCTGAGCTGAATCCCATCCACACGTTCCTGGGAGTAGAGCCCACTGAAGAGCCTGGGCTTACTTCTGAGTAGAGAGGCAGAGGAGTGGAGGAGGGAGAGGAGAAAGGCTCTGCCTGTTCAAGTCTGCTGGACCCCCACCTGCCCTGATCCCCCCTGCCTGCCCCAGTTACCTTTGCTGGGCGTAGTGGAGTCCGGTGTGAGTTCAGCTGCCCCTCGCCCAGCCCTGGAGGAGCCAGAGTCAGAGAGAGGGTCTCCACCCCCCCCCAGTCCGGGGCTCCATCGGGGACTCCTGCGGAGGAAGGGGCTCAAGGGAGCCTCATGGAGGGAATAGGGCCGCAGAGGGGAGCAGAGGAGGAGCAGAGGCAGAGGAGGCACCACTAAGCCCTCGCAGTCCAGACGCAGCGCAGAGGGGCAGGAGTCGCCCCACAACGGGAAAGGACGCTCCAGCGCTGGGGCTTATCGGGCGCGTCGCCGGGCTGAGCAACAAATTTAAAAGTGCCCGGCCGGCTGTCCCTGCTGCTCCAGAGACCGAACCGGTCCCCTCGGTTATCGCGCCCCCCCCCCCCGCCGCTACTGGATCACTAGTGGCGGGGGGATTAGAGGATCCAGCCCTCAAGAACCGCCCTGAACCAGTCTGGGCCCACCTCTGGAGTGCAGCCTATCTGCTGTAATAGAAGGCTTCTGATGAAGCTAGAACAGTGCATTTAGGGCATATCTCTGGCCTAAGTCAAGATTACACACCTAGACTAGAATTATTGTAAGAATGAATAAGATATTAGATTAACTGAAGAATATTTAAAGCACTTTGAACTGTTGGGAACATGGGATTTTGATTCCAAGAGATGTGCCATTTCTAAAGGTGTTCTTAAACATTTTTATTTTTTGCATGTTTCATTTTCTCCTGGGGGGGGGGGGAATACAGAAAATAGTATTATGTATTTTTATTCAAATGACATATTTTTATAAATTATCATTACAAATTATGAATGCTTTAAAAGTGTAATAAGTAGGTCATATAGGTGGCATAATGTCAGCAGATGCAGCCACAATTATCCATGCACCTCTAGTCCGACCTTCTTACCGACTGATCTATCTATTCTATCTGTCTGTCTGTGTCTGTCTGTCCGTCCGTCCTTCCCTCCCTCCCTCCCTCCTTCCCTCCCTCCTTTCCTTTCTTCCTTACCTTCATTTGATCTCAGTGTATCCATAAGAGATGAGTATATCTGCCAGGTGATCACATACTAATCATCCTTCTTCTGTCCAGTTTGTCCCTTCCACTTCCAACTTACCCCAGCTTGACAGCACTTCTCTAACAGCATATAAAATATCTCCAGAGGGTCTCCCTCTTTCCCTTCCATACATTCCCACAAGGTACAGATTGTTCCCGCTGTACCTGCCATCCAATTATTCCCATTTTGGGGAGCTTTTAATGGAATTTGGATTTAATCTTGTTTTACTCCTGCTGGCCTTTTTGTTTTAATCTTTTTTACTGAATTTTCTTGGTTTTGTTGTTATATTGTCCCAGATCTACTTTTGAATTGTAAGACTCTGTACTAGCAGTTAAGATAAAAACAAAATATCCTCACCCACTTGAACAGTTTTCTTTATGCTCGGGTTCATATCCTGGGTGAGGAACTTTCTGCTACAGGGAGTAACAAACTTTTAAAGTTAATAGCTGAGCAATATCTTCTTTCAAAAGGCTTTAGAAGGCAGGCATATAGTATATTTCCATATTAATCTTCCAGCACAAGTCTTGCTATACTTGATGGATATTTGTTCAGAACAACATTGACAAGGCTGATCAAATGATTATGCTCTTGAGCAGAGGATGGGAAAAATATGCTACTTTACTATTTGTTAGGACTGTTGAAAAAGATTTTTCTATATAGGCCTTCAAATGGTGTTAAAAGGTGTCACCATCCTAATAATTATGTTTTCAAATAAATTTCACAAACTAATTTCCTTGGGGATGGTATTAGCCAATTTGTCATTCAGAAAAATGCTTGGAAGCAATATGTTTGTGAAGTCTGAAAAAATTATAGCTCTAATGTCCCTGCAGCACAGTGACATAGCTAGAGGGGTGCAAAGCATTAAATTTTTCAGGTGTCTTAATGCACCATGCAGGCACCCCCTCTCCATAGAACCATTCCTGGCAGTGGGAGCAAAATGGAGGGGTTCTGCATAAACAACATATGCATGAGTTCTCGCTTTCATTCTCCTCTATGAGTGTGCAGATAGATAGATAGATAGATAGATAGATAGATAGATAGATAGATAGATAGATAGATAGATAGGTAGGTAGGTAGGTAGGTAGGTAGGTTGGTTGGTTGGTTGGTTGGTTGGTTGGTTGGTTGACTTTGAAAAGTCCTCTGCTTTCCAATTCCTGTTAGTATTTCTCACAATCACTTCTTCTAGCATCTTTTAGCAGTATGAATCTTGATTCTCATTATTTGCTCTCTCCTTCATGAACCAAAGCAAAATCTGTCTGTCTACAGTATTTATATACTGCTTTTCAACTTTTCAAAGTGTTTTACAGAAAATGAAAAAGAATAATGGCTAATGAAGAATAAACTGTCTTTTACCAAGCTTTTGCATGGAGAGGTGGATCATAAATGTGAAAGGAAGGAATTTGAGAACTTGGGACAAATTCAGATATGGAACAGCAGATATGGGAACCATAGGTACAGGGGACACCTGTATTATGTACTTTACCCTACAATCCAGAGTAACTACGGGAGCTTATGAGATATTACATGCACCTGTAGTTACTGCACTACCTAGTGAAAACCAATGGGAAATTCATATTGCAATCCAGAGTAAATTCTTCTTACACTGGAGCAAGTTCTCCCCATAGTTACTCTGGATTGGGCCCGTAGTCTTCTGTCTCCCCCATATTCCAAAACTGTTGGATTTTGGTTTCTTATGTACAATCTGTCAAATACTGATCAAAAACCTTAAACTTGACAGGTGAACTGCTTTTGGGGGAGCATTCACAGAAAAGTTTGTTCTAATCGTTCTTCCATTATACAAGAACAGTGGTGGGCACCAGCAGGTTCGCACCTACTCTATAGAACCGGTTCTTAACAAGAGATACGACATATAAAGTTTAAAAATAGCCATTTAAAAGTGGCTGCCAGATGGGCAGAGAACCGGTTCTTAATTTCTTTGAAGCCTATCACTGTACAAGAAGCTATTATAACCCCCACACACCTCCATTTGGTGACCACTTTCCTAAATTTTTCTAACTTCATAAAAGACAAAACAGAAAGAAGGAAGAGAAACTGAGAATGAATACATTCAAGGATAAATAAATTCTTTCTCAAAATAGGACAAAGAAGGAAAATGAAGGTGACTTATAAAGAGAATTATCTTCCTCTCCTAAACTATAGTTGAAGACAGACTCTTTTCTTACAAGAAGTTTGAGCAGGTTATACCCACGCTCCTTGATTGTAGCTGTCGTGACTGACACACTGGTTGTCACCCTACAAAGTATGTTGAAGGTTCTGCATGATCTATTAGAAATAATAGGTTCCAAGGTTGTCAAATAATAGAGGCTCTTCACAAAATGTCTACTCAGAAACTGAATAGCTGAGGCCCTTAATCAGTTTTATCTGCAAATATGCTGTGCTAGGCTAGGAGCAATCAATGCACCAGATCTACAGTAATGTACACGTTACCGGGTGAAAAATTTCAGAATAAATCCACTAAGTTGGTGGCAAATGTTTTATAAGCCAAGCACTTTACCATAAGGCAATGATGGATTTAAACCTTGCCACATCCAGGGCAAAGGTGTTACATTTCCTCTTGCAATGCTCATAAGCAATCTGGATTCCTGGTAGTACTCAGAACATCTGCTCATTCTGCATCTCAGTTCATTCTGAGTAGGTGATTTGCCCTTGTATGTTCCATACGTGATAAATCTACATAGCTTCCCCCTGGCTTTCAGATTAAATGTGCTTTGCTTAATGCTGATTCTGTTCAGCGTTTATTATCTGCTCCCTTTCTTCAGTCCTCTGAATCATCGCAATGGGAAGTAATATTAAGTAGGTCTTACTGAATGTTAATGGATTTAGGAGCTCAGTAAAATGCAAAATGGAGTGAAGATTTTTAGTTTCTTTGAAAAAAACCTGGATTCTGGTGTGACCTACATATGCTAAAAGAGCTTATTAACATAAAATATTAAGGGACAGAACTTAGTTCCAGCTTGCTGGGCATATTAAGAAAGTTATTAAAGGGGGAAACATAGAGGTACTTTGGCTTCAAACTATGGGGATGACTCTCCAATCACTTTTTCACATAAGCCAGTTGTTTCCAAACTTTTTGGACTGGACGCTCCCTTAGGGTTGCCATATGTCCCCCAAAACAGGGACAATCCCAATTTTGGGGGATTGTGTTTACATACTGGGAAATGGTACAGCGGGTCCTGTCCTGAGTTTGTGGAAGAGAATTATGGCAACTCTAAGCTCTCTTGACCTGCTGAGCCATTGTCCACTTGCCCTCTTTCTTTCTTTCTTTCTTTCTTTCTTTCTTTCTTTCTTTCTTTCTTTCTTTCCTGCCTTTCTTCCTAAAAGAAAGCTACCCAAGGATGCTCCTATTTCAGAAGCCTCCAAGCCCTTCTCCTCTATGGTAATGATCTGCCTCCTCCATCACCTTGTCTGGCATAGCATAGATGGGCTGTTAGCACATGTTGGGAACTGCCAGCCATTTCCCACTGACAGATCCTTCATACGTGGCAGTGGTGCACCGTTTAAGGAGGCATGTTACATGCATGACAGCTGAACTAGAGTTCTACTGTCACAACAGTGACGGTATACTAACCTATCTCTCCCAATTTAAATCACTTTTTTCATGACCTAAAAATCTCCAAATATTGTTGTCTTCATTTGTAAGGAAGGAACTCCAGCCTCCGATGACCATGGCTGCCCTTCCTGCAATCTTTCTAGGTCTACAGTATCATAAGTGAAAGGGCTTAAGGCAGTTGGAGCAAACTTAAATCACTTCATGTTTTCATGAATACAAAATCTACACTGTAAATAGTGAATATTTGGTGAATATTTCCTATTAATTGCATCCCTATAGATGACCCAGGAGAAACTCAGTACAATACCATAACCAAGTGATCAGATATTTTTATGACCTTTTCATTAAAAAGGAACACCATAGGGTTTTTTTTAAAGACTCAAACTGTTTCTCTAAAAAGCTGCTTTTTATGCCACTTTAAAGCTTTTTATGCCACTTTGTTATGAAAATTGTTGTGTTAAGCAATAAGGTCACATTTTCTAGAAGTTTGAAGTCGATAAATTTCATTTTTTTCCTTCTAAGGCTTTTCTGAGCTCACTGTTATCTAGCAATAGCACATGTTGCATTAGGAGTTATAGTTTTCAGATGAAGAAACTAAGAAAAAAACCCTTAAAACAACAACAAAATAGCACTGCTGGAGGAATCTCTCCTTCTGTACAAATCACTCACTATACTGTAGGGTTTGGATGGGCTTGACTGGATGGGCTTGACTGGAACTATATTGTTTACCGCACCAGAATCATCTGCTGACAATCAAAGATATGAAGGACCTTGTAGTAGCCGCTTAATTATTTCTTTTTATGTGTCTGTAAATCTACACAGAAGAAGCAGTATAGCTTCAGAGTGTATGGTTAGATTTGTGGTACACAAATATGTTCAGATATATTCAATTAGCATCTCCCTTGACAGTTCGACATCACATTCATACTACTCACTGGATGCTGGAGAGTGTGGTAGATAACCTTAACTACATTATGCAATTTCTGCCAACAACTCGTATATTTTTAAACTGATGCTACGTGGATAGCAGTGATCTGGTTGTCCTCATAATTTTATGTGCCCATCCCATGAAACAGATAGTCAGGGTTATGGAGATTTGAACATATACTCACCAGCAAACCTCTTTGGACAAAGGGTGCTTTTTAATCCAGATGGGGTCTGTTCCTTGATCCGATGTGGATACCAAAAATGGCAGATAATGAAATCTGCAGTTTTCAGGGTCCATTGCTATTAATTAGCTATTTTTTCATTTTCTTGTAAACCACTTTGTGAACTTTTAAGTTGAAAAGCAGTATATACTGTAGATAGTTGATAGATAGATGTTGGAGCTCCAAGCGCAACCAGAGCATGGTTCCAGTTGTGTCTAGAGCTGTTCTGGTTCTTTCAGAGGCAGTATGTATTCTCTCTGATGCTCAGAAAGACATTGAGATCCTTTTTCTGGCAACTTCTGTTTTTCACCCCAAACCAGAAGTTGCTAGAAAAGACTATAGAAAGCATTCTCAGCCTAGAAGATGCCATGTGCAGTGCTGTGTGCCATCTCTGATGGTCAGAAAACTTTCCAGGCATGACTGGAAAAAGGTTCTGATCACATCTGGAAAGCCTTCCTTCCTTTCTTTTTTCATTCATTCATTCATTTCATAAATGTCTTCTTAGGTTGCCCTATGGCACACATCCAAAAACTAGGGCATGGCCTGATGAAGTGATAACTTTTGATTTTTTTTTAATTTTTTGGGGAGGGGGTGGTAGGAATCTGGTATCAGGGCAATGGCTCAGGTAAAGTTGTCAAACGTCAGCAGAAGCCTTAAAACAGCTGGATATTAACCTTTGCTGTCTGTCTACTTAAAAAAAATATAGCAGATAAGTATCTCAAGGTAAAGGTGCTCCAGATTAAAAAAATATGTCCCTGGTAGGATGTCCCTGGTAGACATCCTACTCAATTGGATGTCCCTGGTAGACATCCTACTCAATTCTGAAAGCATGGTTGCCCAAAGGAAAGTGCATGAATATAATTACAGAGCCAGTGCATGAATGAAGTGTGTGTAGGTTGATATCCATTCTGCCCAGAGCAAAGCACTCTGACTAAAGTCTGTGTCAGTCCCCAAGGACAGGACTTGTTGGATGAGTCAAACCAAATGCTTATTTCATACCTTCCTAACTACCGTACTTCTTTTTCTCCCAAACTGAGAAATCCATTGATACCATTTATTCTTCTTTCTTCTAATAAATTGCACTTTTCTTTCCAGATGTTTTGAATTTATAATACACTCATTTTCAGAAAACGTTCTCCAAAAAGAAAATTCAAGTTATTGTTTCATATGTTGACCAGATACACACTGTAGGAAAAGAATTACAAAAATGGTTGCCATATCACATTTTTTTGGCCCTTCATGTATTTCTGTTAATAGGAACCAAATATTATCAGAAATCTCCATTTAATATATGTTTAAGAAACCCGTTGAAGCTATCAAAACCATCATGACCTTACATTGGTTGATTCATTAGCTTGCTACTCAATATACACTTTATTCACTTCTGGTAATATTCCTGAATTTTTTTAGCATAGACATGTTCCTAGGTTATATTCTGGAAGGTTGACAAAGCTGAATAAAATATTTATGGTTTATCTAAAGTGGAATGTCAGCTGTTCAGTTTCTGTAATGATTGACATAAATGTTTATTACTTCTGACTGGCCACTATTTACATATGTATATGTTAATGAAGATACTGTTTTAGTCATTTGAAATCAGTAAGAAGATGAGACCCTAAGGGTCATTCAACAATAAATTCTTACATTATTTAAATGCACAAAGGAACATTTTCTTTGACATTCTGAAAATCTATACTGAAAAAAAGAAAAACCAAAAATATTTAGTATGACCTCCAGCAGGAAGTCTTCAAATAGAAGAGTGGCCAGCACAACTTACTGGGGCGTACGGGGTGGAGTGGTGCAGTTAAAAAGCAGGCCTCCGTCAGTCTTGAAAGGCTATGGTATTGTGCTCAGCGCTGCATACGCTGCATGCAAAGCACGAAAGCCTGGGTTAGATTGTTATGGAGGACAGGCTGTTATCCAAGCAGCAAATCGCCCCTCTCCACGCCACTGAATTAGTCCAATGGAAAGGCAGAGCTGGGCTAAGGACACTCACCCTGTCTTGTGGGGCCGACCCAGGTCTCGAACCCTGACCTGCTGGTTAACAGACACAGTGTATTAACCACATGCGCCACCCACAGCCCTAGTGGTGCAGTGAGGTTGGTACAATTCCCTGTGCCCACCTACCGACACCACTGGGTGTTGTGAACATACTTTATGATACATTTGTGACACCCCAGTCTGGTGAAAGTAACTTGTACCAGGCTAAGAGGTGAATAAGATTTGCTTTCTAAGTCATAATTTGTGGTTCACTCAATGTTCACCTCTGGTATGTTTATCTTGCTATGTACCATATTTACTCAAATCTAACGTGCACCTTTTCCAACTGAATTTAGTCTCCAAAATCAGAGTTGATGGTGCATTTGATTCAAGCAAATATAGTATTTTGATTATAAGTATAGATAAGTATTTAGTTCAACAGTTTACTTATCAAAAATGTAACATAAACCCATTGTTGTTTAAAGTAGTGCGATTAGGTAAAAATCCTAACATAAACCTATTGTCATGTTATTGTCATATAACTTGTTGTATGCAGTTAAATTAAATTTTACACCTGCTTTGCAGCTGTGCATTACAATCACCAGTAAACATTTTATCTCAAACCTTTTAAAATTGGAATGTGCGTTAGATTTGATAGTGCATTAGATTTGCATAAATACAGTATATCTGAACCACATGAACAGAATTTTATCTCCATACAAGACTGCAATTGCAATCCTACTTTAAGTGGAATTATGTTATAAATGAAGTCAATGGGACTACTTCTGAGTAGAGATACATAGTAGTGCATTGTGTCTTATGATGAAAATGAAAACATAGCTTAATATGGTTCTTTCTTCCCCTCATTGGCATATCCCCCTGGGTGCCCTGGAAGCAAGGTGGTCTTTTGCTTCCAGCTCGGAATCAGTTGAAGCGCATGGATTTTCAGAGTCGATGGGCGAAATAACCCAACCACATGCTGAGAGCATGTGGACCCCAAAAAATGTCATGATGTTGCATATTATCATGACATCACAGCATTGCTACCCCATGTTCCCTTGCAAGAAAATAACAGCAGAACAAGAGAGCAATTTAAAAAAAAGAAAAATATTGTGATGTACCAATATAGAAATTACAGTGAAATGTCCTTTTTCTTTGCAGAGGATAATATGGGGAAGAAAGTGATGGTGGAATGAGATGGAGATAGAGAAGGACTTCTGGGAAATCATAGGCAGAAGCTGGAAACGATTGGATACCCTAGAACTCAAAGCCGATATCAGTAGGCCTGATCAATAATAAAAGTATACAATTCTCCAAGCAGGACATACACAAACTAAAGATTGTGAAGAGGATGATGGCAAACCCAATGAAATGAAATGCACTTACAATTGTCTACAGCAACTGAATCACTGATTTTCACATATCAACAATGAGCGCAATCCAGGGCAACTTTTGCTCACTCTGCCCTAACTGTACCGCCCTAACTATGTTGTATCCTAAACAGAGAGTTATGTTTGCCCGTAACTCAGTTCTGCCCGTAACTGCCCCAGTGCAGTGATCATCCTGAGGTGATCTAAGTTGTTTTCTTAGGGGACATAGAGGGGCATTGGTGGCAGGAATCCCCTCATCTGAAAGACGTTCTTTCTCCCCCCCAAAACCACCTGAGGTGATTTGAGTTGCTCTCTGAGGGGACCAAGAGGGGCATTGGTGGCAGGAATCCTCTCATCTGAGGGATGTTCTTTCTCCCCCCAAAGCCACCTGAGGTGATTTGAGTTGCTCTCTGAGGGGATCAAGAGGGGCATTGGTGGCAGGAATCCCCTCATCTGAGGGACGTTCTTTCTCCCTCCAAAGCCACAAAAGATTTGGGGATTTTAGTTTTGTTTCTGGGCAGAAAGTGGTGGACCTGCTTTTAATTCATGATTTCAAATACGGAAAGCTGTAAGAGAGTCTGTTGACTGATTGATTAATTTACTGATTGATTGATTGGTTGATTGCACATTTGGGAGTGGTTTGTGTTAACAGAGAATTTTCCCCTGTTCTGTGTCACTTTCCAGGCATGTATTAATCTGGCCAATGACTGGTTAAAGACTTGCAAGATTTCCTGCAAACTAACCTTTCTTTCCCCTTCAACTGTTGCCCCACCCCACCCCCAGGAAAGCAGCAGGAGAAACAGGAGGGCCTGACTCAAGACGACAGCTGTGTGCAGAGAGGGCCTTTTGCAAAGGTGCATCCAAAAGGAGGCTCCACACAGCGCTCCCTTCTTCGGTCAGGACTCTGGGAGCTGATCTGGGTCTGCCTCCAGCTGCTGACTGGAGCTCCAGGCTCCCTCTTTCCCCAGTCAGGCCCACCATTGGCTGCAGCTGAGGCTGAGTTGGCCCCATAAGTGATGCCTGCCTGGCCTCTGGGGTGAGAAAACAGACTGGGAAGGGAAGGTCTGGAGGGAGGAAGGAGCATGACTTGCACTCTCCAGGAATCTGCAAAGGGAGGAGGAAACCCTGCTAGGGGGCTGGAGCTAGGAGGGAATGGGAAGGTCTAAGGGGCAGGACTTGCACCCTCCAGGTTTTCCTGACTTGCTTCGGAAAGGGGTTTACTTCTGGTCTCCTTCACTTAACCCTCTTCACTGACTCCCTTCCAGCAATGCTGGATATTTTAATTTCAGTATCAATAAAAACAACAACTTCAACTGAAGTGCAAAGGGGCTGCTGGGCCTGGGAATGACATTTCACGCTGTGACTCTGCAAAGGGAGGAGGAGGTCTGAACATAGAGAGAGAGGGAAGGCCTGGGAGATGCTGTGCCAAGAAGGCCCAGGGAGGCACGGAAAGGGCCAGTTCTTGATCCTGCAGAGAGAGACGGAGCCAGAGCTGTGGCTCTGTGGTTCTTGCAGAGGCTCCACCAGGGAAACCCAGGAAAAGAAGGACCTACCAGAGTCTCTTTCTGCACCTTCAAAGCCAAGCCCTGACGGAGCCCAATTTGGGATCGTTTTATGATTCCAGGTATGTCGAGCCGCCCCCTTCCCCCAACATCTCAGATCTATTAAACCGTTTGCAGACAGAGGATCTGTTTGGGGTCTGGTTCTCCTCTCCCAACCCCCTCCCCAATAAATTCTTGATTCAAATACCATTTATGCAGTATATATCTTTTTACAAGAGTTCGTTCTGAATCAATTATAATTTATCATCACTTTCAAAATGAACCAAGTGGTGATCCAGGAGAGTAGAGCTCCTTTTGCAATGCTGTTCCTAGCCAAGATGGACTCTACGTTTACAGATACTCAGCTTGTAAGCACCAGGAATGAAGAGCCATGGGGTGTGACCTGTCCTCACCATCCGAATATACTGTGTCCATCTCCTCTGCAACATCCCCCAAATGATGGGACAGGAATGCAACATTTGCATGTACATGAAGCAAGTATGCAAAGGTGAAAAACCTCATGCAGTCTCCTTTCTCTCCCTGACAGAGAGTAGAGAAACAGGATTGAAGGAATTCATGGACAGACATGGCTGTTCCTCATCCAGACCATGTAAGGGATATTTAAAAGGGACACCTTGGGCTCACCAGTGGTATAGCTAAGGAGATCCAGAGTGTAGCAGCTGCAGTGGACAACAAGCTTTAGGGGTGCAACAATCTGAGCTTTACTCTATGGTCAAAAATGTGAAAATCTCTTATATATAAATAATAATACTATCATGTCATATATCACTGAAAAGGTAAAATATCTTCCTCCTTTTTCTGTTGGCCTGTGGGCATGACCTTGGTTCATTTGCTCAGATGGTACTTCTCTTTTCTCCTTCAGATCCCCATTTCATTTGCAGAGTTAGCCCTGCATTTCAGCAGTGAAGAGTATGCGCTGCTGAGTCCAAGCCAAAGGCGTCTTTATGCGTCTTTATGAGAAAGTCATCTTGGAAAATCATGAAAACGTGACCTTTGTAGGTAAGGAGGAATTTTTGGTCTTGAATGTCTTGATGCTCTGAATAGGAAACTCTTCTCCAATGGTTATTGCCAAGGGGACTTGGTGATCAGGCTGGATGAAATTGGCATGGCTGCTTTTACCCTGATAGCCCCACATTCTCCCCTTTTGACTAGGCCAGATCTGAATCTCTTGAAGAGGAGGGTAGCCCCTCAACAGGTCCTGTGCTGAGACTGTCACGGGGCAATCCTATCCCCTGGTTAGTCCAGCATGAAACTCTGTAGGTAGAAAAGGGAACTTTCCCCTGGCCCATCATACTCCCAGAGAGGTTGCAAGGCTCCAGGGCATCAGTGGACAGTGGAGGCCATCACAGACTCCACATGCACATCCCTCCTGCCCACCATGTGGCTATGAGACCAAGTCCAGTAGCAGCAAATCTGTGGCCTCAGATTCTTTGCAGGAGAAATAGACCCTGCAGATCCCCCTTCAAACCAACTGGCTCACATTGATCCTTCCCAAAGCACGTCTTCTGTTGTGGAAAGTGAACCCATTCCTAATAAGACTGATTGTAAGCTCTGTGATCTAAGAGTGATCTGGGCACCTGGATGCTCATACAACTACTGGGGCTGCAATCCTAACATTCAGTTAGACTGGCCTAAGCCCCAGCATAAGTCCTTGTTGGAACTGGGGGTGTCACTAAATCAGACAGGTGAGTTAGGCCAGCATAGACTGGACTGAACTGCAACCTGTCAAAATTAAGCCACTTTTGAGCATCTTCTCCCTTGTGATCTACATCTTTATCCTTGGAACCGGGGGGTTCAGGAGGGCCATAGCCATGGTTCAGAAATCCCCATTCAATTCCCTGCCCCTTTCCTGATTCAGGGGCTCGTGAGTCATGGACATAACAGTTCCCAAATGGGCTGCAGTTTCTTCCTTTGGTCCTGACAGCATTTCTTGACTGATTCCATTCCATTTCTTGACAGAATCCATTTGGGACCAGATTGGAAGAAATCGGGAACAGGCTCAGTCTGTACAGCAAAGACTCCACACAGTGTTGAGGCTGTTTATAGGCCAGGAGTGTGGAAAGAATTTCACTCAGAGAACTGCACTTCAGACCCATCAGAGAACCCACATGAAGGAGAAAAATTATAATTGCCGACAGTGTGGAAAGAGCTTCAGAACCAGAAAGAGCTTTATTCTTCATCTAAGAACCCACGAAGGGGAGAAACCCTATATGTGCCAGGAATGTGGAAAGACCTTCAGTCAGGGTGGGCATCTTAAGTGCCACCAGAGAACCCACACAGGGGAGAAACCCTATAAGTGCCAGGAGTGTGGAATAACCTTCACTCAGAGTGGGAGTCTTAAGACATCAGAGAACCCACACAGGGGAGAAATCCTTTATGTGCCAGGAGTGTGGAATAACGTTCATTCAGAGGGGAGGTCTTAAGAACCACCGGAGAATCCACACTGGGGAGAAACCCTATAAGTGCCAGGAGTGTGGAATGACCTTCAGTCAGGGTGGGCATCTTAAGTGCCACCAGAGAACCCACACAGGGGAGAACACCTATAAGTGCCAGGAGTGTGGAATAACCTTCACTCAGAGTGGGCATCTTAAGTGCCACCAGAGAACCCACACAGGGGAGAACACCTATAAGTGCCAGGAGTGTGGAATAACCTTCACTCAGAGTGGGAGTCTTAAGATCCACCAGAGAACCCACACAGGGGAGAACACCTATAAGTGCCAGGAGTGTGGAATAATGTTCATTCAGAGGGGGAGCCTTAAGAAGCACCAGAGAACCCACACAGGGGAGAAACCCTTTAAGTGCCAGGAGTGTGGAAAGACCTTCACTCAGAGTGGGCATCTTAAGGGCCACCAGAGAACCCACACAGGGGAGAAACCCTATAAGTGCCAGGAGTAACCTTCACTCAGAGGGGGAGTCTTAAGACACACCAGAGAACCCACACAGGGGAGAAACCCTATAAGTGCCAGGAGTGTGGAAAGACCTTCACTGAGAGTGGGAAGCTTAAGATCCACCATAGAACCCACACGGGGGAGAAACCCTATAAGTGTCAGGATTGTGGAATAGCCTTCATTGAGAGTGGGCAGCTTAAGATCCACCAGAGAACTCACAAGGGAGAAACCCTTTAATTGTTGGGAGTATGGAAAGTCAGAGTGGTGGTCTTAGTAGCCATCAGACTATCCCCTCAGGAGCGAAACCTTATATAGTTGATGCCTGTAAATGTTGGTTTTGTGGTTTTCATGGATCTCTGAAAATTGCTGTTATCTCTTCACTCTTTGTGTGATATGAAGTTCTTTCTTTATTCCTTTAAAAATAAAACTAAATGAAATTTATCCTGTTTCCCTGATACTCTGTTCTTGTGTCTGCAAACTGTGCTCTGGTCAGTCATTGCCTAAATTTTGTCTGAAATTTGCACAAATCCTAAATCCAGCACAAATACTTACAAATCATGAACCATAAGTTGAACAGACCTAAGTTACACTGTCAAGTTGGTTTTCCAGCCTTATTAGGGAACTCGTGAAAAGCGTACCAGCGTTGCGGGTATAACATTTTCCCCTATGCCATCCCCTCATGGCACAGAAACACCCCATGTGCCACTTCCCCATGCACATCATCCCCCCATGCGCATCATCCCCCATGCGCATCATCCCCCATGCACATCATCCCTCCATGCACATCATCCACCCATGTGCAACATCCCCTCATGCACAACTTTCCCCATGTGCATCATCCGCCAATGTGCAACTTTACCCCATGTGCAACTTTCCCCCACGCGCAACTTTCCCTCATGTGCATCAACCCCCATGCGCATCAACCCCCATGCACAACTTTTCCCCATGTGCAACTTTCCCTCATGCGCAACTTTCCCCCATGCGCAACTTCCACCCATGTGCAACTTCCCCCATGCGCATCATCCCCTCATGCGCAACTTTCCCCATGCCATCCCCCCATGGCACAGAAACACCCCATGTGCCACTTCCCCCATGAGCATCATCCCCCCATGCGCATCATCCCCCATGCACATCATCCCTCCATGCACATCATCCACCCATGTGCAACATCCCCTCATGCACAACTTTCCCCATGCGCAACTTTCCCCCTGCGCAACTTTTCCCCATGCGCAACTTTTCCCCATGCACAACTTTCCCCCATGCGCAACTTTCCCCATGTGCATCATCCACCGATGCGCATCAACCCCCATGCGCAACTTCCCCCATGCTCAACTTTCCCCCATGCACATCATCCCCCATGTGCAACTTCCACCCATGCGCAACTTCCACCCATGCGCAACTTCCCCCATGAGCATCATCCCCTCATGCGCAACTTTCCCCATGCGCAACTTTCCTCCCATGCGCATCCTCCTCCCATGTGCAATTTTCCCCATGCACAACTTCCCTCCCATGCGCAACTTCCCCCATGTGCAACTTCCCCCCTGCGCAACTTTTCCCCATGTGCATCATCCACCAATGTGCAACTTTCCCCATGTGCAACTTCCCCCCTGCGCAACTTTCCCCCATGCGCATCATCCGCTGATGCGCAACTTTTCCCCATGTGGAACTTTCCCCCACGCGCAACTTTCCCTCATGCGCATCAACCCCATGCACAACTTTTCCCCATGCGCAACTTTTCCTCATGCACATCATCCACCATGTGCAACTTCCCCATGTGCAACTTTCCCCATGCGCAACTTTCCTCCCATGTGCAACTTCCCCCCTGCGCAACTTTTCCCCATGCACATCATCCGCCAATGCGCAACTTTCCCCATGTGCAACTTCCCCCTGCGCAACTTTTCCCCATGCGCAACTTTCCCCCATGCGCAACTTTCCCCATGCACATCATCCCCATGCGCATCATTCCCCCATGCGCAACTTCCACCCATGCGCAATTTCCCCCATGTGCAACTTTCCCCATGCGCATCATCCGCCAATGTGCAACTTCCCCCATGCGCAACTTCCCCCTGCGCAACTTTCCCCATGCGCATCATCCGCTGATGCGCAACTTTCCCCCATGCGCAACTTCCCTCCATGTGCAACTTCCTCCCATGCACAACTTTCCTCCCATGTTCAACTTTCCCCATGTACAACTTCCCCCCGTGCAACTTTTCCCCATGCACATCATCCGCCAATGCGCAACTTTCCCCATGTGCAACTTCCCCCTGCGCAACTTTCCCCCATGTGCAACTTTCCCCCATGCGCAACTTTCCCCCATGCACATCATCCCCATGCGCATCATTCCCCCATGCGCAACTTCCACCCATGCACAACTTCCCCATGTGCAACTTCCCCCATGCGCAACTTCCCCCATGCGCAACTTTCCCCATGCGCATCATCCGCCAATGCGCAACTTTCCCCATGTGCAACTCCCCCCTGCGCAACTTTCCCCCATGTGCAACTTTCCCCCATGCGCAGCTTTCCCCCATGCACATCATCCCCATGCGCATCATTCCCCCATGCGCAACTTCCACCCATGCACAACTTCCCCATGTGCAACTTCCCCCACGCGCAACTTCCCCCATGCGCAACTTTCCCCATGCACATCATCCGCCAATGCGCAACTTTCCCCATGTGCAACTTCCCCCTGCGCAACTTTCCCCCATGTGCAACTTTCCCCCATGCGCAACTTTCCCCCATGCACATCATCCCCATGCGCATCATTCCCCCATGCGCAACTTCCACCCATGCACAACTTCCCCCATGTGCAACTTCCCCCATGTGCAATTTTCCTCCCATGTGCATCATCCTCCCATGCACAACTTTCCCCATGTGCAACTTCCCCCATGCGAAACTTCCTCCATGCGCAACTTCCCCCCATGCACAGCATCCTCGCCAGTGCAACCTCTTTCTCTGAAAAACATCCCCCAGTTCACCAAGCACTGATTACCAGATTGGCTGGAGGTTGTTCAGTCTCCCATGTTAAGTATAGGACAGAAACACGTTGCCCCCTTTTCAGCCCCTGAAGGGTTAATGTCTCCAGATGGTTCTTGGTGGGAGTTCAGGTGACAGAAGGAACTCCCAGAATTCCATGCTTCAGGCCCAGCAGTTGGGGCGGAATGTTGATGAGTCAGCAATTCTCAATGCAAAGTATAGGGAGGAAAACGCGTTGCGCCCCTTTTCACCCCCTTCCGGTTGGAATTTCCGAAAACTGGTTCTTAGTGCACCCCTCCGTCACGGAAGGAACACCCACCCCAAATTTCACACTTCTAGGCCCAGTGGTTTTGGCAGGGCGGTGATGAGTGAGTGAGTGAGTCAGTGAGTCAGTGAGTGACTTTTCTCTTTTATATATATAGATGTTATACCATCCTAATACTTCCCTTAGAAATGCTTGTCTACACTTTTGCTCTGTTTTCACCATCAGAATCAGGCTCAACTTTCAAAAAGTTGAGTCCTAAACTGTGGTGCAAACACTCCCCCCCCCCCCCCAAGGGTAGATTGTACCAATCCTGTTCATGTCCTCAGAAAGCAAAATGGGAGACTCAGACCAGAAAGCACTGAGGGGTGTGCAGGGAATGGCTGCCCCACGTCCCGGTCAGTTTCTAATCAGCAGAGTAGGGTCATTGCATGTAAGTGTATGGATGAGGGAAAGGATTTGGATCCAGTGCAGTTGGGTGATTCTTGTGGCCGCTGCTGGTGCCCAGGAGTGCTGATAGAGAAGCCATTTCTATTCCGTGCTTTGGCAGAGGATAAATTTATAAACTCTTGTTCACTCTCTTCCTGATCCCATTAATAGCCAGAGTGCAATTTTTTGCTAGTGAGAATCAGGGTCATACCTGGGTGCAGCTCCACAGAATGGCAGAGCTGCTGAGGGGTTGCTACGATGGTGTCTGCAGGATATGCTGGCAGACCTTGAGCTTCATCAGTGTCCCCTATGGATACAATAGGATTGGGCCAAGGATTAGTTTCCTCTCCACTTAGTTGTTTAAAATGCTGACAACACAAGGATAAACCAGTGTCCAAAATACCAGTTTCCCAAATCGAAATGACCAAAACGGCAGCTTCAGCTTCACTGAGAACCTGAATAAATGTGAAAACCTGAAGAAGGCCAATAGTTTGCCTGGACACCCCCAAAAGTTCACCAGATAAGGTATTGTGGGATTATGCACACAAATCTGATCGAGGGTTGTGTAACCTGGAACCCCACTGAGTGTAGATGCCGAAACTGGAGGAGAAAGTAACTGTTGTCCCAACCCAATTGTTCCTTCCAGGGATGATTGGTGACTTATTTTTTTATTATCACCTTTAATCATCAGAGACTAGGCACAATCCAGATTTAGGGCAGTGAAGAGCACCGCAGCTGAGCTGCTCCAAATATTCTGTATCCAGAGCATAAAGTTATGCTGCATCCAGAGAGTCAGGAAGCCTGGGCTGCCCTAACTGCTCCAGAGCATGCTAAGTAAGTGACAGCTGGGGAGGGCTTGCTCCTGAGGAGACCCCCTCATATCACACTGAACAAGGAACAGCTGTGGTGCCTGCCTTATAAAAAGCCCAGCAGTTCCTGACAACCAGTTACATCTGCAGTTCCTCTAGTGGAGAGTGGATGGTTGGAGAGGTCTGCCATATCCCCAGGTTAGTCGGCTATCGTAGTTGTGCCCTATCCTGAGGTTGAGAGGCAGGGGTTACAGAAAGGCTGGCCAGGATCTCAGATTTTTGGTCAACACTGCCGTTGTTACTCTGCCTTATGGAACCCTATTGGTCTCCTCATTACTATACCTGCTCCTGGTATAGTAATGAGTAGACCAATGAGGTATAACTCTGTATAGTATAGTATACAGAGTTATAGTAATGAGGTATAACTCTGAGGAGCTGGAAGATGGCATTTCTGCCCTGGAAACAGGCTCCGGATACGTAGTAACTGCTCTGCCCTAGGTAATGCTGAACATGCCCTCAACATGCCTCCACTGAACTGCCTAGGCTACCCCAGTTAGGGTAGACCAGGCCCACCTCTCTTGGGGCACCCTTGGGCCTTGCTCTGCCCCAAGCCTTTTCCATTTGCTCCACTCCAGTGATAGATAGGGCAACCCAAGTGCTACTCTAGAGTGGGCTATCTATGTCCCTATTTCAAGTGGCACCAGTCATGACAGACCTGCCTCATTATACCAGTGTAGCAATGCATTCTAAAATATTTGTGAGACATTGGAGATTGAGGTGTCATTGGGTCTGTAAGACCATTCTTTTCAGATATGTTGATGTCAGAGACATTGATTGACAGAGATGTCTTCATTGCTGCCCTGGGTTCCCTTGCAAGAAAATAACGGCAGAACGAGAGCAATTTAAAAAAAGAAAAGAAAAATAAGGTATGATTTGTACTGCAAAACGAAAAGAGAGGTGGAGATTCATCTGCAGCCTAGTAAGTGTTATCTCTATTCATAGTTCTTATGATCTGCTTTTAATTTTTGAATATTAAATTTCACCTAATATAAAACTTCTGTGCCAATAATAGTACTAATGGTCAATTAGGTAAGGAAGAGAACTTCTAATATAACATTCAAAAGATCTCATTAAAATATAGAGATTAAAGTTGGAAAGAAGAAACTTTAAAAGTGAACTATTTTCTCAAGGTACTCTGATTACTTTCCACCCATAGTACAGTAAGGAAAATCCATCTAACATGGTGATTTTCAATCTTTTTCATCTCACAGCACACTGACATGGCACTGAAATTGTCAAGACACACCATCAGTTGTTTTTACCATTGACAAAGCACACCAGGCTTTTCAAATCCTCCAATTTTCCTATTAATTAATAACAATCCCCAAATTCCCATGGCACACCTGAAGACTATCCGCAGCACACCGTTGTGCCATGGCACACTGGTAGAAAATAACTGATCCAACAGATTTTCTTTCTTTCTTTCTTTCTTTCTTTCTTTCTTTCTTTCTTTCTTTCTTTCTTTCTTTCTTTCTTTCACACTTGGCAAATTTTTCCCTTGTTTAACAAACTATATATAGAGCAACTGCTTCAGTCATTTATAACCACAGAATTAATGAAGTCAATTGATATCATAAACTGCTAAAGTCTGCAATTTCAAAAAGCACCATCAATTCCTTTTTAAAAGGTGACCAGCAATGCCAACGTTATTGTTCACTGTGGTGCGCTCTGTATGTGATTCATGTGCACATAAAGAGTCACAAAACAATAATTCATATATTTGAGTTTCAAAAAGCAAACCACTTTGGAGATATGGATTGTTGGAGCAGTTTAATAACAGTAACCCATTAGTTAATTTAACAGTTCCCTCACCCCCAAGATTCACAAAAGGCACTCCAAATGGTTGTCCTATAATGTTGTAGAGGTGAAATGTCTTGATCTATTTTGTTTTTAGATTTGCTGCCATTACATATAATAAAAGCTGTATGTGGGCAAAGATACTAATTAACATTTATGGGTATTTGATTTATAGAATGCTTATAAAAGAGTCCTTTTAGCAAATTACGTAGTATACCTGAAAAGTCTCTGCTCTGCTGTGATTACAGTATATGCATTCTTAAGTGGATTTTTCCCCATCTTTTTCTTTTTTCTTTTCTTGTAAACAGCCATTGAGTCCTGAAAATATTTAGGTCAACATCAATAATGGAGCTATGCTAATGTCACCATTTTATTTTTTTAATTTCAAAACACAATCTAGTAGGGTTGCACACCATTCAAATCTGAATTGCAGTGTAGGAAATGTTAAATAAATCCCTCTTGAAATATCCATAAGTAGTAACTATAGGAATGTCAAAGTAAGGGATCAGAAATGTCAAGCCTGTTTATAGAATGTTACAAGAGGTGAATTGCATGATCTGCTGGCCAGGAAATTTTATTCCAGTTTTAAATACTCTGGTTAGAAATAAGACTTTAAGTTATAAAAGGTTAATAAAAATAGGGATGAGAGGAACTCTTCCTGTGGAGTGAAATTATTCCATTCTCTGCTCCTTGAAAGTGTCAGAATGGTGGTCAATGTAACACTATATCATAGAAAATTACAATTTCTCCCCATGTTATAACTTTATAATTCTTTATAATGTTTATAACTTTATAATGTTATTTATAATGACTTTATAATGTTATAACTTATAATCAACTTATACAGGTAATTCTATGTTAAAAAAAAAAGAGTACTACTAAAGACAGATATAGATTTGGAATAATCCATGAGGGCAAGGCAAGGACAACTAAGAGCACAATCCTAACCATGTCTACTCAAAAGTAAGCCCCATTGTGTTCAATGGGTCTTACTCCCAGTAAAGTGTCTTTAGGAGTGCAGCCAATTTATCTGAAATCCAAAATGCTCCAAAATCTGAAACTTTTAAATTTCAGCTGTTTCTGTTTTTAAAGTCAAATTTCTTTAGTTGTAGTTCAATGCAAAGTTTCCTGAGAGTAAAGCTGTACTGAACACAATGGAAATTATTTCTGTGCAAGTATGCATAGGTTTTGCAATGTTCCTTTAAACTGGAGTTATATCACAAATAAAATAAGTTAATTGCCTTTCCAAATCCTTAGTAAAGCAAATATGATCTGAGTGGGCCAGTGCATTATGCAGCCCCAAGGTACATGTTCATCCTACTTGTTTTCTTCCTCCAACATTCATCCGGGAAGTGAACCTTGTACATATTGTTTAAAAAAAACATCAGAAGCAGCCGCTAGCATTCTTTATTAGAAAAAGTGAATGTGTGACATTTCTGATTTATAACAAGGTATAAAAAACAAAATAAGGGTTTTTTAAGTATAAAAAGTACCCATTTTATGTTTCATGCTGTTATGAATAATGTAACTTTTACTCCTTGAAAATTGTCATGGAAATTTTCATAGGCAGCACTGAATTTAGTTAGCATTGCAGCAGAAATTAGCCCGGAAGTGCTGTGGATTCCTGCAGCCCAGATGACAGTCTGAATGTAAATGTAATGTACATTTTTTATTCCCCCAGCTGTTTTGCTTAACCACCTGGTATTATGTCAGGTAATGAGAATCAGATTTCGAATGAGAACGCTCATCATTGACACAGAAGTGTGATGAGAAACCTTGGCACTCGCATGCCAAAAAATGTTTAATTTAGGACTTTACTGCATATTGAATATACTTCTGTATTCTCCCTCTTCTATTTGAGTCATTCTTTTCTCCAGATCCATTTATTTTAAAATGTGCTACATTTTTTTTACATTTGCAACATAGGGCAGAAATAAAATCAAATCCCAAATCCAGAGTAACTACCCCCAAACCCAGAGTAACTATGGGAAATTCATATTGGAATCCAGAGCAAGTTGTTCTTACACCGGAGCAAGGACTCCCCGTAGTTACTCTGGATTTTGACCCTACTGTCTTCTAGTACTGACCTATCAACACAAATTTCAGGGAGGTGGTTGGCAACCCAACTATTCTGGTTATCATGTCTTCTATTACCCAACTCTGTGCCCTTCATTTATTTCATCCATATCTGCATATAAATGAGGCCACCATTATTCCAATTTTACATAGATAGAACTAGAGGAAGGATCAATGTTAAACACATAGAAATAAAACTAGATTATTAAATAAAGACTAATAATAATTCATTAAAAAACATTAAACATAGAGAAAGACTAGTCCTTCCTGAACTGTACTATTTTAAGTTGCAGGTGTGGGGCAGTTGTAGGTTTCAGTGTTATTCCATATGAAAATCTTCCTGAATATGGAAAGTTAGCATCAGAGAGAAAGTTAGGTGAAAGCCTTATTTTGTCCATGAAGTATTTCCACATGCAGAGACTGCTACATACGATGGGACCGCAACCAGTGCCGGATTTACGTATAAGCTAAACAAGCTATAGCTTAGGGCCCCATGCTCTGGTGGCCCTCTAAAAAATTTAAAGGAAAAAAAATTGATGTGCATTTCCAAACTATAAGAGAAAAAACAAATAAAATAAAACCTACATAGAGTAACAGTATTTTATGTTGTGTAGGTCCGTAAATTACCATATAGCATATATTCAACACAAAACACAGTGACAATTTATTGTTGACAAAGGACAGCTGGACATATAAAGGTCCCCATTACCATCAATACTTAGGGCCTCATCAAACCTAAATCCGGCCCTGACCGCAACACCTGTAATTCTATGAATGACACCTAAAGTGGTATAATCCTGGAAGGTCTGTGCTTTACACAATATCTTCTCTGTAATGTTTCAAATGGTGGGACATCTGCAGAGCCATCTCAGTGATTTGTAGCTGACTGAATGGGGCTAGCCCGATAATGGGCTGGCCCTTTTGCCTCCCCCGGCCGGGATGGTTTAGCCGGGGGAGATGCTTGCAGCCGATTGGCTGCTATGGCCAGGGGGCGGCGCTGGAGGGACGCTTTAGGCACACAGCCGGGGCGTCCCTCCAGTCTTTGCCGGAGAGTCGTCCGGAGCGGAGCTCTCTTTGCTTGCTCCCGACGACTCTCTTCTAGGGCCTTTAGCCCATGGCGGAGACTGGTGGTGGGGAGGGTCGTCCTCGGACGCCCCCACGACTTGTGGCAGCGGCCACTTGCTGGAGCCTTGGGCTCCAGCTCCACTCGGCGCCTCGTTGTTTTTGGGCGGCACGGACCTCACGGCCGCCATTTTGGCCGCTTGAGGGGACGCGGCCGCCATTTTGTTGAGCCTTGGGCTCCCGCTCACTCGGAGCCTCATGGTTTTGTGCAGCGCGGACCTCGCGGCCGCCATTTTGGCCGCTTGAGGGAACGCGGACGCCATTTTGTTAGCGCCAGCAGTTGTGGGCGCCATTTTGGAAGCGCCTCGTGTTAGGGTGCCATTTTGAGGCGAGGCGGCCATCTTGGAGGCCTTGGCCTTGCCTGGCTTAGTGTTGCTGTAGTGTTGCTGGTGCTGGTGTTGCTGTTGAAGCTATCTCCACTGCTGCTGCATCTGTTCCTGGCCTGGTCACTTGCTGCAACTCTGCATCCTGAGCTGTGCTGCCTGGCAGCCCATATCCTTTAGTGGTCAATAAAGCATTGCACTTGTTGTGACTTTGTGAGTTGGTAATATGGGTAAGAGGACACAAAAGCAGGGAGGAAGGGCCCCTCGTCCCCCCACTCTGCCCCCTCCTCCTCCTGATCCAACTTCCTCGGATGAGGAGTTGCAGGCAATGGACCATCGTACCTTAGTAGAGCGCTTTAAGGCGCTAGAGAGGGAGGTTAGGGAGAGGGCGGAGAACAGGGATGCAGGGCCCTCGGCTGCTGTGCCTACCCGCACCTTCACGAGGAAGGGTCGGGGGGCTTTAATGTTTTCAGCTCGCCCTTCTAGGTCGGGTGGCCGGAAGCCTCAGGCTCCTCCTTCGGACCAGGTACCGACGGGTGTTGCGGGGGTCCCAGCTTCCTCCTGGGGACATGTTGCCACAGGTGAGGAATCTGATAATGTGGAGCCTGAAGTAGTTGGTTGCTGGGAGGAGTGCCCGGTTGTTACACCTCCTCCTCCCAAACGGTCGGCCCAAATGATGCCTTGGTGGATGCCAGGCTGAGGGTGCCCCTACTATTCATGGCCCCCTATGGGCATGGGAGCATACGATTGCTCATGGATGGGCTTACCCCATCCTACACGTGCTAAGGGCACTGAGGGAGACAGATGGCATGGTATGCCCACATGGGAAGAGATTTACCGGCTGGCTAGGCATGCTGAGTTTGAGGATGGTCCCGAGGATCATCCTTATGGCAGCATTGTCCTGCCACTGGGCGGACATCTAGCCATGTCCGTAAAGGAGAAGATCTGGAGGGGCGACTATGTTGACCTCTTCAGTCTTCTCCATGTAGAGCCTGAAAGAGTACCGAAAGTTGGGGAGCCAGAGCGGGATCAAGAAGCGGCGAAGCGCCAAAAAATTGATCACAATTGGACCAATTGGCTATATGGATACTGCATCTATATGGCCCTTGTGGTCCAGCGGAGGCCCAAGAGGGCCCCAGCACTCATTAAATATTTGGACATAGTGCACAGGACCCTTTGGGATTTTGGAGGCAACGCATGGCTCCATTACGACCAAAATTTCAGGATGAGGGCGGCTAATGACCCTTCCCTGGACTGGTCGGTCCCGAAATTTGAGCTTTGGATGCAGGTTGTGGCTACTGCCAAACCCATCCAGGGTGACCGCTTGGATAGTGGTCACCTTATTGCTCGCAACCCTTCGTCAATACCCAAGGTGTCTTCGGGCGCCTTGGGGGTTCAAGGACAAAGGGCTTGCTTCGAGTTTAGCTCTACTGGAACCTGCTCCAAAACTAGTTGCCCCTTTAGCCACCTCTGTGCAGTGTGTGGTGGAAAACACCCCGCCAGCGCTTGTGCATGAGTGAAAGGATATAAGGGTGCCGGGCCCAGAGGGGGCAGAAAAGGAGGTGGTGGTCAAACACCTCAGCCACCCGCAGCTGCGGGAAAGGGGGCCGACCCCAGTTAAGCTGTCTGTGTTGACTGCTTTATTGGAGGCTTACCCTGATAGGGAAGCTGCTATGTATTTGTTGGATGGTTTTGTTGAGGGTTTTTGAATTCTGGCGCCTCGCCTGGACAGTGCCTTTTGGGCGGCAAACTTGAAGTCGGTAAAGGGTATGGAGGTGGTTGTGCGGAAAAAGTTGGCCAAAGAAGTTGCAGCAGGCAGAGTACTTGGTCCTTTTCTGTCCCCTCCCTTTCCGAATTTAAGCGTTTCTCCTTTGGGTGTCGTTCCAAGAAGGCCCCGGGTCAGTACCAGTTAATTCACCATTTATCGTTTCCCTGGGGATAGTCTGTTAATGATGGTATCCCTCCTCACTTGTGCTCGGTTCGGTATACTTCCTTGGATGACGCGGTTCGTCTTTTGAGAACCTGCGGGTCTGGGGCCTTGATGGCCAAGACTGATGTGGAGTCAGCCTTTCGACTGCTCCCCATTCATCCGAGTGATTTCTGCCTGCTGGGTATGTGGTTTGAGGGTGGGTATTATGTTGACAGGGCTCTTCCCATGGGGTGTTCTGTTTCCTCTTCAGCCTTCGAGGCTTTTAGTACTTTTTTAGAATGGTCTCTTTGGGCAAGGTCCCCTTTTGGGAGGGTTGTCCACTATTTGGATGACTTTCTCTTTATGGGGGCGGCGGGCACTGATCAGTGTGACAGGCTGCTTGCCTCTTTTAAGAGCCTTTGTTTGGAGTTGGGAGTTCCCTTAGCAGAAGAAAAGACCGAAGGGCCTGCCACCACCTTGACCTTTTTGGGAATAGAACTGGACAATTTAGCACAGTGTTCCAGGTTGCCAGGGGACAAATTGTTGACCTTGCGCAACCTTCTTATGCAATCCTTGGATGTGAAGAAGCTTACGCTTAAGGAGTTACAGGTCCTTGTTGGACATTTGAATTTTGCTTGTCGGGTGGTGGCTCCTGGTCGGGCTTTCCTTAGGCGTTTATGTGACATCATGGCGGGCTTGAAGGAGCCTTACCATAGGATTAGGGTCTCTGTGGCCATGAAGGAAGACATGAAGGTTTGGCTGACCTTCCTGTCTGACTTTAATGGCACTTCTTTTTGGAGGGAGATGCAGATCCTCCGGGCTGACCTGCAGGTCCATTCGGATGCTGCAGGTGGCCATGGTTTTGGGGTATATTTTAGAGGTAGATGGTGCGCTCATCCTTGGCCTTCTTCATGGATGGCTAGTGATGTGGTGCAAGATCTTATCTTTCTGGAACTCTTTCCAGTGGTGGTTGCTGTACACATCTGGGCGGACCAATTCCGGAACTCTACAGTTCGGTTTTGGTGTGATAACCAGGCTGTGGTTCACATTATTCGTAAGCAGACTTCTCGTTCTCCAAGGGTGATGCGTTTGGTACGTGCCTTTGTGTTGCAGTGCCTGCGCATTAACTTGGTAGTTTCGATTAGTCATGTACCGGGGCTTGAAAATGGGGTCGCCGACGCTCTGTCTCGTTTTCAGGAGGAGCGCTTCCAGCAACTCGCCCCAGCTGCTCTTCAGGATCCGGACCCCATGCCCGAGTGGCTGTAGAGCCTTGGACCGTGAGAGCGCAAAGGTTGATTATGGGGTTGTTGGCTCCTTCTACAAGGAGCAGTTATGAGAAAGGTGGGAGAGTTTGAGGCCTTTTGTCAGGCCAAGAGTGTGCCTATGGAGTGGCCTTTACCTGTAGAGATTCTGCTCAGGTTCATGCTTTTCCTCTTCGAATCTGGCCTTCACCCAAAATCTATCTCTGTGTACCTGTTGGCCTTAGCCTTTATGGCTGGCCTGAGAGGGGTGGTGGATAATACACAGGATTTTAAAGTACGACACATGCTCGAGGGCATGCGTAGGGACAGACCTTCAGTTCCGGACCAACGGAAGTCGGTAACTGTTAAGATTTTGGGGTACTTGTTGGAGGCCTTTGGCCGGTGTTGTAGCTCTGACTTCGAAAGAGACCTCTTTCGAGCAGTAACTTTGGTTATGTTTTTTGGAGCTTTTAGGATCAGCGAGGTTTTGGTGCAGTCTCGTTCGGCTGACCCTTCCTGGGTGTTGTGGTGGTCAGACGTGACCCTTGAAAGCTCTGTCTGTATCCTGCGATTACGCAGATCCAAGACTGACCAGAGGGCTCGGGGAATGGTCATCAGGTTGAGAGCTATTCCCGGTCACGCCCTGTGCCCAGTTCGGGCTTTGACTCGATATAGAGACAGGGTGGTTCATTTTGTGGGACCCTTATTCCAGCATGCGGATGGGGCCCCACTTACCTTCCTCCAGTATCGGGCTATTTTTGCTTGGGCAGTGACCACACTTGGTCTCTCCCCGCAGTTCTACAGTGTCCATTCCCTTCGGATTGGTGCTGCCATCTTAGCTTCTTCAATGGGACTCCCTGAGGAAGTCATCCGGCGCATCGGCCGGTGGCTCCGGGGAGCTCATTTGTCTGTTGTTTCCTAATTTAATGTTGTGGTTGTTACCTGCTGCTATGTTGCAGTTGTTTAGTGACTTTCTCTTTGTTTATGTTGCAGATTCCTCTTCATCAAGACCTCTTCGAGTCCTGGTGATTGGCCACTCCATCCTCTTCTGGGCCCGGAAGTGGGCTGAACACAGTGGCGCCGGCTCCTGTCTTGGCCTCAGTCCAGACATGTGTATTGCCTGGGCTGTCCAGAGGGGAATGGGGTGGGGTCAGCTGCTGCCCATGGTTAGCGAATTTTTGCGTGACAACCCACCCCCTGATGTTTTGCTGGTGCACCTGGGCGAAAATGATCTGACCCAGACGAGGACTGTGGACCTCAGGGTGCAGATCAAACAAGACCTATCACTTGTGAAGTGGTGGTGCCCAGCTATCCAGTTTGTCTGGTCTTCTTTCCTTCCCAGGCGGGTTTGGAAGGGGGCTAATGACATCCGGAAAGTAGATCTGGCCCGTAAGCGGGTCAACGCCTACGTGGCGCATTTTGTTGAAGGTTGGGGTGGGTTGGTGATTTATCACCATCATGTCATGTGGCAGCTGCCCCATGTTTTTAGATCAGATGGGGTCCACCTTAGTGATTTGGCCATAGAAGAATATGTTTGGAATTTAGTTAAGGGGCTGCTAACCTATCTTTAATGGGGCGGTGGAACCATGTTCTAGCCAGGTTCCCCGTGTGGCAGGTGTCGTGCTGGAGTAGGCAGGATAGGCCTTTGGTGACTGCCTGAGACAGTGCTACGCATCCCTTGCCTATTGATACCGGACCGGACGTAGGTCGGGATGGCTAGCCCTGCACCTGGGAAGTTAGGCTTGGTTCGGATGGGCATTCGGGAGTACCGAGTGCCTGGCTGCTTTGATTGACCAAGTGCCCAGCTGTCTCGACCTTTGGGTTGGTGTTGATGGGTACCCTCAGTGAGAGGGTGACACCTGAGCCAGGCTTTCACCATCCCTTATTTTTTAGCTGCCAGCACGACAAGTTAGCAGCCCCTTTTGTTGGGTTAAATATGTTATGAAGTTTTAATAAAGTGGCCATCAAATCCAGCATCTGTCTCCGGCTCCTTATTCTCGGCGTGGGGGGTAATAGTTCAGTCCATGATCAAATGTATTTTTTCTGACCCATGAACCATCTGATTTACACCCTAAGATATAATCATGTTCTGATATTGGTCTTATCATCTCTATCTTTGAATCAACCCCAAGCTAACCCCATCCTAATGTTGCCAGGGCCTGATACCTCAAAATATATTTTGCAACAAAACTTTTGCACAGAAAACGTACTCCTTCCTTATTAGCTATTTATTATACCTCTCGATCCTTTATAGTTAAAACCAAGCCGTGCTAGACGTTCGGGCCCTTGAGGTAGCAGAACACAGATATATGTGATTAATATTAAGGATGGCAGAAGTTCCATTGAAATCAATGACATTATTAATTTGCCTATTAGATGCTTTGAATGAAAAATAAAGTCCTCAAAGAGGCAGAGACTCGAGGCTATAAGAAAAGCCCAAAAGTCTGCTCTCAATCAGAACAATCAAAGATTATATTACTAGAAAATTCTGCACAAGGAACATTCTATTACTTGGCATATCATTAAACAAAGCACATATCATGTAGCTAAAAGGAAGAATCAATTATTTAGACATCTCTCATTTTACAAATAACACTGCAATTTCACTTCTGTACCAGAATGACATTAATACACAAGAAGTTTGCATTAAGAAGTTAATCTTGCTGGAATCTTTGCAAATTTCAGAACTATTTGGGGATTTTCATCATACAAGCTGCCCATTGCATGAAGATCATCAGTGCCAGAGCCAACGAGCATAGAATTTGTAATGTGTACGTTTTAAACATAATGTGTACGTTTATGTTTAAATCCATCTGGCGTATTTGCACCACTGACTTTCAAATAGCCTTACAGTTCATTTTAAAACCATACACAAAAGTAGACCATCTTAAAAGTTAACTAGTAAACTAGTAACTAGTAAACTAGAATCAAACTTATTTCAAAAATGGGTGCATGTGGGGTAGTGGGGATGGAAGGACATGGGGTTCTTCATCACGTCTTGTATGATGTGATCAGAGCATTTCAAAAGAAACACATCTATACCCATTTATTGCTCTCTCAGCGTTCTATCGGATTACTTTGGACTGTCATATAAAAGTTGTTGACAAATATCATAAGGAATAATGCCCATTTTTCTTACTTTGCTTCATCCCTCCTGTGGTTAAAGCATTGTGCCTACTTTTTCTCTCTTGAATAAAAGGCATTTATTCAGTCCTTGCATTAAGTGCCTAAGGGCTCTGTATTTATTTTGACTTTATACTAGTAGGTTCAGGAAGTTTCGCATATACTCCGTGGAATAAGATCACATTGCATTAGGTTTTTATGTTTCTTTATGTATTGAACTCATTTTTCTCTTTTGGTGTGTCTGGTATTTTCATATTTCTCTCCTAAAAGAGGAACTTTGTTTCTTGGGCGCTTCAGGTGAGTATCGATTAGATTTTGGGGTTATTTCAAGGACTATCTACAGTAACTAGCACTCTTGGTTTAAAAAAACTACCTTTTATTTCCGTGAGTTTGTCCAAGGAATGTGACATTGTTGATATGTGAAAATCAGTGATTCATTAGCTGTGGAAAAATGTAAGTGCATTTCATTTCACTGGGTTTGCCATCATCCTCTTCACAATCTTCAGTTTGTGTATTTCCTGCTTGGAGAATTGTGTACTTATATTATTGATCAGGCCTACTGATATCGGTTTTGAGTTCCAGTGTCTCCAGTCATTTCCAGCTTCTGCCTTTGATTTCCCAGAAGTTCTTCTCCATCTCCATCTTATTCCACATCACTTTTTTTCCCCATATTATCCTCTGAAAAGAAAAAGGACATTTCACTGTAGTTTCTATATTGGTACATCACACCTGTTTTGCACATAGTTTGCAAAGCAGAACATGCACTACCTTTTCCTGCTAAGCCATTTAATGGAAGAAAAAAAATATCAGCTTTAGTGTATGAATCCTACTCTGAAAATTATTCCATCACATCTCAAGGGCTTTGTTCCTGGCTCCATTCCTGTTGAACTGAGAACACAAACCATGTAGATTCCTAATTGCAAGAGAGGCTGTTTTGTAAATTGCTCCCCATGTGGATTATTTTAAACTATGCTGGAAACAGCACTCTCAAATAAGAGTTTGCTGCATAGTTAAAAGCATCCAGCACATGCTGGGACTTTCCTCAGATAGGCATTATAGTGCATGAGTGGTTCTTTTAAAGCACCTGTGCTGCCCTTAACAAAAGACTGACGATTATTCTACTGCCTCTACATACACACAAAGTACGATGCATTAATACAATGTTCTCAAACTCCTGGACCCACTTTTCAAAATGGAACCCAAACTCTTTTGGGACTCACCTACCTTTACAAGATCAATATTTCTGACTGAGAAAGAATATTTATTATTTATTTACAAGCAATACTTTATTAATAATATTACATCCATCCATCTATCTATCTGTTGGTCCAACCTTGTTATACACAGATTTTTTAAACACAGATTTGACTCAAATCACAGTTTAAAAATTTGTTTTTCTTCTGTTGTAGATAGGTAGTCATGTAAGCAATCATTCCATTTTTCAGAGTCAGAATCAAACCCCTGCAGATATTGAGGCAGTAACCAATTCCATTAGGCTCATTAGAGAAGAAAGAAATCTGAAAGCAGTGGGTGCTTAAACGTATTTTTCCATTGTTTTCTTTACACACTGATTTTTTTTATCCACGGGAAGTTCTGGAACAGAATCCTTGTGGATAAAGAGGGAATCAATCAATCTATTTATCCATCTATCCATCTATCTATCTATCTCTACCATTCCAGTTTTCTTTTCTTTTGCTTTTCAGCAAAAAAATTAATCTATTTTTCATAAAGAGCACTTATGAAAAGCCTCAAGGAGTTTATTTATGTACCCAGCCTTCACCTGCCCACCTCCAACCCCACTACCTGCTGTTGATGGACCCTGTAAAGTAGGCACACCAGGAAAAAAGCTCAAACATTTATCTCTCTATATTTATTATTATTTACACAAGTTTGCAAACTGTAGGAGCTCAGCTGTTTGCAATGGAATTAACAGGTGTGTTGCAAACTGCAGAAGATCAATTCTTTGCAGGGCACCTAGCATCTCTTTGTTTTTTAAATAGACTTTGATTTGAAATAAATCAGCATGAGGCTGATTTTTTTCATCATCTGTGTTTTCACTGGGGGTTCTGCAAGACCCACCAAAAGCCAGTCCTCCAAGTGGGTCCCAATCCACAGTTTCAGAAAGGCTGAAGTAGGAGGAAACACACTGATTGCAGCTACCCTTGAAAAATGTACTTCAGTGTAAATATGAATCAAGAAACTGGTAAAGTTCTCCCAAGCCAGACTCAGAAATGAACCTCAAGGACTCATTAACCCTACAATCCAGAGTAACTACAGGAGCACGTAAGAGACATTACGTGTACCCGTAGTTACTGCACCACCTAGTGAAAACCTATGGGAAATTCATATTGCAATCCAGAGCAAATTGTTCTTACACCGGAGCAACGACTCCCCGTAGTTACTCTGGACTGTGCCCTAAAAGGAAAAAGAAGCTTATGAGGTCCTCCAAATTCTCCTTTGGCTATGATTAAAATCTATATCTATATCTATATCTACAGTGTTTATATACCGCTTTTCAACTGAAAAGTTCACAAAGCGGTTTACAAGAAAATGAAAAAAATTAAAAAATTAATTAATAGCTAATGGGTGCCTGTCCCAAAAGGTCTCACAATCTAAAATGCAAAAAGAACACCAGCAGAAGCCACTAGAACAGACATTGCTGGGGTGTTCAATTCAATCTGAATTGAAATGGTGCCTTCCCTCACCTCCTATTGAATATTAGGGACTCGTGCTGTTCCATTACATTGACATTGTTGGGCAAATTTGGGATAACCTCAGATAGATGGCTCATAAAAAAGGAAGAACAACAAGAACTGCTCTGAGGAAAGATTAACAATAGATGGAAAATTTTACAAACTAGGGTAAAAAAACAATTTTAACAACTTAAGTATAGAAAAAAAGCATGAAGGGTGCAATCCTAAGAATGTCTACTCTTAAGTAAGTCCTATTGTATTCAATACAATACAACCACAGGAAAGTGTTGTTAGGATTGCAGACATAAGCAGTACAATATATCCCCTTCCAAGTTAACCATCTTCAAAAGATGGTCTCAGCTCTGTTATCTACATGAGCTGTATTTCCTTTTCTGCAGCAGCTGCCAAGTTTGAAGCTCAGTGATGGACCTGAAGTGGGGGAAGAGGGGCTAAAGGACCCCACTCATTACATAAACCTATAGTCCAATCCACCATGGAACAGGCAGGTATCTGGCAAGTTCTATATAAAGAGCTCCGTGTGGCACAGTTCAGAGCATGGGGAAATACTGTATTTACTCAAATCCAACGCTCACGTTTTCCAGCCAAATTTCATCTCCTAAATCAGGGTGCACATTAGATTCAGTGGTTAATTAGATAATAGTAAATGTGATATTTTGATCATAAGTATAGTGTGTGCATTAGATTTGATGGCACATTAGATTTGAGTAAATGTGGTAGTTCTCTCTCCCCAAGTTATGTCACAGGGGGTTAAATAGGGCTGGGCTACGTAGGAGGAGGGTTGGATTCTAAAGCATTCTAAATGCATTCTAAGAGCACAATCCTAACCATGTCTACTCAAAAGTCAGCCCCATTGTGTTCAGTGGGTCTTACTCTCAGGAAAGTCCTTAGGATTGCAGCCTAGGTATTGGATCCTGGCCCTCTCCATGCTTTGGCCAGCACTGGACTACATGATCATTAGCTATGCCACTGGGAAAAACATCCCATATTAATTCAATATGCGTGAGTGGCCCACCTCAGCAACTTGAGGTCTCAATTTGCTTCTGTGAATACATGCAGCTCCTCAATTCACATTGCACTGTAGCCACTCTTTTAATGAAAAATAGAGAGATATGCAGAAGAAATGTTGATTTTGATTTTAAATCATCAATGCATTCTCACGTTTGCATACATTAATTAAATCTACCACGCTATAAATTTTAACAGTCTTAAATGGCTTTCTCAGTTTTATGGATTTTACAATTACTGAAACAGTTGCTATTAGCAACAGATCCCATTTAAAGCCCTAAGTACCTTAGAAGCATTTAGAGGCTAAATTCAATTGAAATCCTAGCCAAAAACAAGATTTGGCTTTCCAGTCCTGCCTTGCAGAGTGGTACTTACTGAATCTCTTTTGCAATATACAAAGTTATAGTCATCATTTGATTTAGAAAAAAGAGTTGTGTTTGCAAAATAAATGGCATAAGTAGGCAAATGCATTCCTCATCAGTAAAGAGAAAAATAATATTTATAGTTTAGTCATCAATCAGGAAAATTCCCCATAATTTCAAGATTGGAATCCAAAAGGATATAGGCTTATTATACTCTATTAGAAGAGGATCACATAATCAAAATTTGTCTTGCCAATGTTTCAAATATGCAGATTGTAGCCCAAAATGCATTTGTTCAAGTCAGTTTTTTCCTCAGTATTTTACATCTCATTATTCCTGGACTCTTTCTTTCTGGAAACCCAATACGGGGCTGCCCAAATTTGTGCCACCCAAATTGCTGTGTAGATCCAACTATCCAAGTGGGCAGACTGGGGCGTTATTCAGGGTAAAATATTCCCTTATCCAGAAAAAACCTCCAGCTTGCTCCTAACAAGTGCTGGATACAGTGAAGGTCATGCAGCCCCACTGTGATGGCACTAATTAGGATTGGGCTGTTGCATTATTAAATAATTATAATGGAGAATTTTGTGTTTAAACAAATGAATAAAGGTTGGTGTCAATGTTGTGTCAATGTTGGTGTCACCAGAGGTTCTGAAAGTGGAGATTAGGACCCCCTTGGGGGGGAGTATGAATTTGTTTAGAAAGTTCGGTGCCTCCATCTCGGCACTCAAACGGCACCTGGCACTGCCACCTTGGAATGGGGCACTCATGCTGCTTTCCTGGGAGTAACCCTACAATCCAGAGTAACTACGGGAAGATGTAAGAGGCACTTACTCTGGATTGCTCTATGCATTTCCCATAGGTGGCACCATAACTATGTCGATGTAAAACGTCCCATAGTTACTCTGGATTGTAGCCACATGTGTCTCATTGAACACACTGGGAGTTACTTCCAAGTAGTCATGCCGGAGCTCTGGCTCCAAAACAGATTCACATTCTCAGAAGGTGGTCTGGACTGAAATGCTTGAGAACACCTGTTGTACTAAAGACTTTTAATAAGAAATATACTTAGGAAGAGGAAATGAACCCTTTGTATTTTTGTCACCTTGTGGTTCACTTTATCAGAAAAATAGTTCATTCTTATCTATCCAATTTTTTTTGTTACATGCATGAATTAACCCCCATACCCACACTAAAGGCAGATTGTTGCTTCATTGCCACTAAGAAGTTCAAGAGATATTTCACTAGTGTAATAAATGAATTATGCATGAAATGAAATTCCCATTTCTAAAATATTTATATAGGCTGCAATCCTAACCATACTTTCCTGGGAGTAAGTACTATTAAACACAATTTATTTATTTATTTATTTAAAAAATAATATCCTGCCTTTCTTGGGCAAACTAGCCCGACTCAAGGCGGCTGCCATAAAATATAATTAAAAACATAAATAGAACAATTGGATAAAAACAATTAAAACATACAGCTAAAAACAACATAGATTAAAAACAATAAAACAAGACCCCCCCAACCTCTGCCCCCTAAAAAGCTTTTTTAAAATAAAAGGTCTTACTTCTGAGTAGACATACAATGGGTCTTACTTCTGAGTAGACATGCTTAGGATTGCACCCAGTGTCATTCTGTGTCATTAAACCTTCTGAAAGGCCTTAAAATGCCTACAAATCATGCTGGTCATTGGGATAGTCACCTGGTAGATTTAGGGCAAAATCCAGAGTAACTACAGGGAGTCCTTGCTCCGGTGTAAGAACAACCTACTCTTGATTTCAATATGAATTTCCCATAGATTTTCACTAGGTGGTGCGGTTACTACGGGTGCATGTCAAATCTCTTATGTGCTCCTGTAGTTACTCTGGATTTGGGGGTTATGCCAGTGAATCAATCACATATCAGCTTTTTGAACAAAATATTACACAAAGATGGACCTCCATTTTAGATAGGAAATTTGTTTTTAGCTTGCTTCCATTTAATCTGCTTAAACTTCTGCATGGTTTCCCAACTCTATGTTGTTTGACTCTTCTCAAGAGACCACTGCAATCCTTTAAATGGCTGTTGCTACTCATTTACTGTTTGCATAATCATTAGGCTCAATTCTATAGCTAATATCCTATTACTACTAAGTGTCTGGCTGCCCAGTAATTCTAATTCTAGAGGTCAGTAATGACTCCTCATAGGAAAAATGCAGATTCATTGAATTAAATAATCAATTCCTAGAATAGGAGGGAAAGCCAAGGCATCATTTGTGATGACTTTGAAGAAATTGGGTCAGAAAGGTGATTTAGGGCACAATCCAGAGTAACTACGCAAGCCCGTAAGAGGCATTACATGCACCTATAGTTACTGCACCACCTAGTGAAAACCTATGGGAAATTCATATTGCAATCCAGAGTAACTTGTTGTTACTCCAGAGCAAGGACTCCCTGTAGTTACTCTGGATTTCACTTTTAGGTAGCCAAACATGATGTCTTGCTTTGACCCACACAGTTCCCACCTGTATGCCCCCAACAGTAATCAGACATTTCAATTTCTCATCATTCTGATCACCTGTGCTAACTCTCTCAGCTAACTAAATTAGTGGTGTGTGGTGAATCCTGAAGAATGTGGGGTTAGAAATCTGGGGCTTAAAGTTGCATCTTACGTTGGATAAATGGGATAAATGAAAAGGGTAAGTGATAAAGGAAAATATTTTCCCATACCCTTCCAAAGCCTCCTGATCAGCACCACACCAATATCATGCTTCAAACCTGTTTTGGTGAGGCTGAATGTCTTGATGGGAAACAGGATAAAATTGGACTGCTAATCACTCTGGGCACTGACAGGCACCAGGCACTGAAGGGTACCAGGGGTCAGTGGCTGGCAGCATTCATTCATTCATTCATTGGATTTATACTCTGCCTTACCCATGCCAGCAGCTTTCAAGGTAGCTTTCAAAGCATTCATTTCTCCCCTCCTGCTGTCTTCACAACAACCCTGTAAGGTAGGGGAGGCTGACAATGAGTGAATGGCCCATCATCTATAAGGATGCTTCATGGGCAAGGAGGGATTTAAACATGGACTTCCAGGACTCAACCCAACTCTAACTACTATATCATCCAATCATTTTAGTGGAAGGTCTTGGACGCTGCATCAGATAAAGCGCATACAGGGTGACTATATATAATGGAGGACAGACTGCCTGTACCTTTTAAGAGGCAATTTAGGCATGTTCAGCTTAATATAGAAAGGTTTAAAAAGCAGCACCTGCCAAAATTTCTTCTTCTATACAATTCTTAAAGGTAGAGGCACTCTGTCCTCCATTGCATATGGACATCCTCAGCACATGTAGGTTAACGTGGTGCAGCCTGTACCCCACTAAGGATGCTACAGCCCCACGCTCTTTCAACACCACTACTTCTGATGAGGTGTTAACTTCACAGAACATCTCTCAGGTTGCTGTGCTTCAAAGTAGTGCTGTGGCAGAAGAGGCACTGCTGAAAGGGGAGCCCATTGATAACTCCATGGGAGTCCATGTTTTGAAAATCGTTTGCACATTTTCTATGCTGTCACTTGCAACTGAAGAGTTTTTCTACGTGAGAGCATATTTCTGGCTATTGCCTGTTTTATGACAACACTTTCTGCGTAATGATGCCACTCTTGGCCCTCCAACATGTGCCATGAATGCAATTTGGCCCTCTATATGAAATTAGTTTGATACCTCTGGACTACCTAGTGACAGAACAGCACCCATGCAGACATACAGGTTAGCCCACCACATAGATAAAAATATTTGAATTGTGTCTAGCTGCTGGCAGGGAATCTGTATTTGGTTTGGTGGGTCAGAGCTGGGTTAGGCAATATAGCTATAGCAATATAGCTAACAGTCGTTAACCAATGTTCTGCACATTATGTAAGTGCATATATACTATGTGCATATATATATATGCACATAGTATATATGCACTCATATATATGCTGTGGGTGGTGCAAGTGGTTAAGGCGCTGTGCCTGTTAACCAGCAGGCCAGGGTTCGAGACCCGGGTTGGCCCCACAAGACAGGGTGAGCTCCTGTCCTTAAGCCCAGCTCTGTGACGCCAGCTGGATCCAATTGTATTGGCTCTGCCTTTCCATTGGACTAATTCAGTGGTGTGAAGAGGGGGGATTTGCTGCTTGGGTAACAGCATATCCTCCATATCAATCCAACCCAGGCTTTCGTGCTTCGTATGCAGCGTATGCAGCGCCGAGCACAATACCATAGTCTTCCAAGACTGACAGAAGCCTGCATATACTATGGAACTATCAATACATATGCCTGTTTTCAGCAAATCTTGACTATGGGAGTCCAAAAAGGGCAGAGAAAAATTCCAGAGGGCACAAAAAAAACCCCAAACAAGATCCAAACAGATGTCAGAAAATGCATTTTCAGGCAGATAATTAAAGTTGCCTCTGAGGCAAAACTACCGAGGCAAAAAACTCCAGGGTCATTAACGAAACAATTATGTGCCATTGTGGGAGAAATGGTATACTAAAGAAAATTAGCTTTAATAAGTCAATTGTTCTTGTTTTTTTAACTAATTTGCTGGAAGGCTTTCCCCCTCTTAAATCATATTTATTTGTTTAGGCTTGGGGTTATAGTGCCTCACTTCCACATAGAATACAAAGAGTGCTTGTGAAGATTCAGGAAATATGCTGAAATAACCTCTGATGAGGTAGACAGAATTGCAACATCCTATGCAAATGGTTTCTACACCACTGCCTTGTTTATCGGAAGTTTTGATTGTTCGGGATTTAAGTGTTATCCCTATTCTCCATGGCTGTATTTTGATTTGTTGTTATTGCCTTTGAAGCATCTGTTGCCAAACATTTAATCACCACTTGAGACAAGCCTACAAAAATCTATATATCATCAGTATGGTGGTTCTACATAATGTGTCCTCACTCAGCTATAAGGTTATAACCCTGTGAAGAACATGCTTATTCCATCTTACCTCAAGTAACTCAGAATAGTGTATGCTTCACCACCTCACAACATTCTTGTGAGGAAGGTGTTTATTCAACTTTTTCCTCAAATAAGTCAGGGTAACGTACAGATTTCCACCTTTGCATAAACAAACAAACTCATCCTAGTTCACACAGTAATTATGAAATGGTTACCTGTACATTACCTGAATTTTTTGGAGAAAAGGTGGAGTAAACAGGTTTCTCACAGGGTTATTATGAAATGGTTACCTGTACACTCTCTGAGTAGCTTAGAGAAATGGTGGAGTAAGTATGTTCCTCACAGGGTTATGGAAATGGTTACCTGTACACTCTCTGAGTTGCTTAGAGAAATGGTGGAGTAAGTATGTTCCTCACAGGGTTATGGAAATGGTTACCTGTACACTCTCTGAGTAGCTTAGAGAAATGGTGGAGTAAATATGTTCCTCACAGGGTTATGGAAATGGTTACCTGTACACTCTCTGAGTAGCTTAGAGAAATGGTGGAGTAAACATGTTCCTCACAGGGTTATGGAAATGGTTACCTGTGCACTATCTGAGCTGCTTAGAGAAAAGGTGGAATAAACATGTTTCTCTCAGGGTTATGGAAATGGTTACCTGCGCACTATCTGAGCTGCTTAGAGAAATGGTGGAGTAAATATGTTCCTCACAGGGTTATGGAAATGGTTACCTGTGCACTATCTGAGCTGCTTAGAGAAAAGGTGGAATAAACATGTTTCTCTCAGGGTTATGGAAATGGTTACCTGCGCACTATCTGAGCTGCTTAGAGAAATGGTGGAGTAAACAGGTTTCTCACAGGGTTATTATGAAATGGTTACCTGTACACTATCTGAGCTGCTTAGAGAAAAGGTGGAGTAAACATGTTCCTCACAGGGTTATGGAAATGGGTACCTGTGCACTATCTGAGCTGCTTAGAGAAATGGTGGAGTAAACATGTTCCTCACAGGGTTATGGAAATGGTTACCTGTGCACTATCTGAGCTGCTTAGAGAAAAGGTGGAATAAACATGTTTCTCTCAGGGTTATGGAAATGGTTACCTGTGCACTATCTGAGCTGCTTAGAGAAATGGTGGAGTAAACAGGTTTCTCACAGGGTTATTATGAAATGGTTACCTGTACACTATCTGAGCTGCTTAGGGAAATGGTGGAGTAAACAGGTTTCTCACAGGGTTATTATGAAATGGTTACCTGTACACTATCTGAGCTGCTTAGAGAAAAGGTGGAGTAAACATGTTCCTCACAGAGTTGTGGAAATGGTTACCTGTGCACTATCTGAGCTGCTCAGGGAAATGGTGGAGTAAACATGTTCCTCATAGGGATAAGTATTCTGAATAGAAGAGACTGTGAAGAGTTCCAGAAGGATCTATCTGTACTGGAAGAATGGGCAACAAAATGGCAGTTGCGTTTTTATATGAATAAATGTAAAATAATGAACATTGTGGCAAGGAATGCTAACTTTGCATTTAGGTTAATGGGCTCTGAGCTACCTGTGACAGAGCAGATCTAGGGGTGCTGGTGGATACCTCAATGAAGGTGTCGGCCCCATGTGCGGTGGCCATGAAGAAGGCAAATTCCAGGCGTGGGGTCATTAGAAAAGGGATTGAGAATAAAATGACAAAAATTATGATGCCATTTTTCAAATTGATGGGTGAGGCCACATTTGGAGTAATGTGTCCAGTTCTGGTCACCACATCTCAAAAAGAATATAGAGGGAATGGAGAAGGTTCAGAGGAAAGCGACTAAAATGACTGACGCTTTGGGACGTCTTCCATATAAGGAAAGGCTACAGCATTTGGGGCTCCTCATTCTAGAAAAGAGGCACATGATTGAGACATACAAAATTATGCGAGGGATGAATAGAGTGGATAGAGAGATACTTTTCTCTCTCTCACGTAACACCAGATCTAGGGGACAGTCACTAAAACTGAACGTTGGGAGGGTTAGGACAGACAAAAGGAAATATTTCTTTACCCAGCATTTAGGGTGCAATCCAGAGTAACTACAGGGAGTCCTTGCTCTGGTGTAAGAACAATTTGCTCTGGATTGCAATATGAATTTCCCATAGGTTTTCATTAGGTGGTACAGTAACTATGGGTGCCCGTAAAGTCTCTTACGTGCTCCCGTAGTTACTCTGGATTGTAGGGTTAGTTGGTTTGTGGATCTCCCTGCCACAGGATGTAGTGATGGCATCTAGCCTCAATGCTTTTAAGAAGGGATTGGACAAATTCCTAGAGGAAAGGAATGTCAAAGATTACAAGACACGAGGTTTGTGTGTGTGTGTGTGTGTGTGCGTGCACATAGGTAAATGTAGATGTGGGCACTACACCTCCAAATGCTAGAAGAGGGGTCATCTGGATGCAGGTTTCTTATGTGCTCTCTGCGGCATCTGGTGGGCTGCTGTGAGATACAGGAAGCTGGACTAGACAGGCCTTTGGTCTGATCCAGAGGAGACTATACTTATGTTCTTATGAAATGGTGACATGTTCACTACATTGAGTCACTTGGGAAAAAAATGGAATAAACATGTTACCTCACGCGGTTGTTCTGAGGTGTGGATGTATACACTACCCTGAACTACTTGGAGAAAATGTGGAATAATCATGTATGGAAATAAGATTAAAGACCTGATCTTTTTTCTGGACAACACCATTCCCCTGTATGCTGCCCTTGCAACAGCCATTGTAAATGCTCCCAAATTTTTACCAACAATTCATGAAGGGTGCTGTGGTCAATTGGTTCAAGTAAACCCCCTTCCATGCATGGGGCAAATGCACAAATCCAATGTAAGGTAGATAGCATAAGAACTTCCTTGTTTACTCTAGCCATCATATTGATGGATTAGTAGTCGATTAATAAAGGGCCACATCTCTCTGTGCCCAGCCATGTGATACTAATAAAGAACTGATCTTACTGGATCCATCACAAGGCAAAGCGTAGGATGTGCAGGCAAAAGGATGGCAATCAATAACCATTTTATCTCTTGTAACTGGAATTGTTTGGGAAAACATTTTGCCTTGATTCACACAATGCTAAGGGTAACAAGCGGCTGTAAGCCCTTAAATCATTGTGGCAGAACATGTCAGTCACACATCATCAATTGTGCATCTGCTACAAATGAAAAAGATTTAGGGGGGCAAAAAGCGGGAGTGTTCCAGCTGATCGTGCTCCATTCTCCTCTCTCCGTCCCTGAACAGGAAGCCAAATGTTTTCTGTACAATAATCCATTCACAATTGGAGTTTTGTTTGCTCACAAATTAACTGAATATGCAGAGATATGTTAGCCATTCAAAAGGGCTTGAAATGGGGTTTTCATGTATACCAGTTGCAAAACAGCAAGGTATTGTTTGCTTTCCAAAAAAAAGAGGGGCATAGAAAATCAGTCCAAGAGAAGCAGCAGGCTATCCCTGGCAGTCAAAATATCGTTCTTCGTTTGCCAAAGCCAAGCCCAGTTTGAACTTCTAAGCTATTGTTTTGAAGGAAACATCTCTCCATTAGCTACCTCGGGAACGGTTTTGACATCAGATATCCTTGGCCAGGTAATCTGGTTTACATTAATTCTAACTTTTTTTCCAGGTTCAAGCAGTGTGTGAACAAAATATACCTGTAGACATATAAAGTGAAACCCAAACATGTCTGTTCACATCTTCTACACTGATTTTTAACTGGACTTAATACATTTCCCTTGAATATTAATGCCTAGTTCACACTACACCAAATGCGTAGTCTCTGCCGTGTTTGTGTCAAGGCTGTACCACTCCTGATTTCCATCAGAGATTTTCCATGAATGAAAACTACTACTACTACTACTACTACTACTACTACTACTACTACTACAACACCACACAATTCAGCCACTGAACAAATGAAGCAACCTTTAGTTCCTCTAGTGTAGGTTGCCCTCAAAATTTCAGTAAGTTAAAATCTAAAGCCAATTACGGGGTTTCACTCAGTGCAATCCTAAGCATGTCTGCTCAAAAGTAAGTCACGTTGTGTGCAATAGTACTGAAGCAGGAATCCTAAAGATACTTTGGGAGTAAGGCCCATTGAACACAGTGGGACTTGGGGTGCAGTCCAGAGTAACAAAGGAGAGTCCTTGCTCTGATGTAAGAACAATTTACTCTGGATTGCAATATGAATTTTCTATAGGTTTTCACGAGGTGGTGCCATAACTACGTCAACATAAATGTCTCTTACGTGCTCCCGTAGTTACTCTGGATTGTAGGGCTACTTTAGAGAAGTCGTGATTAGGATTGTGTTGTTAGAATTATAGAATTATAGAGTTGGAAGGGACCAAGTAGGTCATCTAGTCCAACCACCTTCCTGAAGCAGGAAATCCTCCTTGAGAAGGAGTCTCCAAACATTTTGGTCAAAGGGCCACAGCAAATACCTAGCATGATGTTGAGGTTTGGGAAAAAACTTAAAAATAAAATTTAAATAAACAGATTAGAGATGGAAACATAATGAATAAATGGTCTAAAATTTCCTCTGAGAAGACATGCTTAGGATTGCACTTTATATTTCTCAGAAAGCTTCTGCATCACGTCTTATTCAAGGTAACATTGTCAAGTCAACTCTGAGAAGATTGTGGGTGAGTTACTCTCTCTTTTTTATTATATATTTAATAAATAAACAGCATTTAAGAAGCATAAATTTCTATCCCTTAAACCACAAATGGGAAACCCAGACTTTGACTGTCCAGCTTTGGCAATGGAAACTGATTGAACCTCATAAACCTGCCGAGATGTTTGAATTGGAATTAGTTTGTCCTGCACTCTAATTCATTAAATTCACAACGTAGGTGAAGAACAAAATGTTCTAGCAGACGTTAATAATTTAAATCTCTGCATTTATATAAACCATTACCTTCATTAATAATAAACATAGTTGTCAACTTAGAGTAAGCAGTTCTTCTGTAAATATAGAAACTTGGTAATTATCTCTTTGGACTGTTGTAAGCTCAACAATAAGTAATACATGGTGGAAAGCTGCAGTATAGATGAGAATCCTTTTTGCATTAAAGGGAACTGGGTTGTAGTGGAACATTTTCCAGGTTGTCATCAAATTGTAAATGTATGGAATGTGTTTAGAATATGCACTCTAAATCAATGATTTTCAGATTGTGTTCCAGGAGGCCATGGAAAACCTAGCAGGGGTTCCTCCATGAGAAGGTTAGCAATGAATGATAAGCTTCTATGGCAGGCAGTTGTTTTTACAGATATTGATCTGTTCATGCAGTGAGGAGTATGACAAATGAGGGTGTTGGGTATGGTCCAGGTCATGCCATTTGTTTCATGTTGGATGATGCACAGTGGTGCAACCTGGAACATCATTTTAATGCCACATCAAGTCCACCTGCACAATTAAAAAAAATCTAAAGCAACTGCTTCTGGTGTTATTTAAAGTGGTTATTCAAATTAATGAGCAATTTCAGTTGTACAGTCCGTGTAAATCAAACCAGAAGTCCAAAATGAAGAAACTGTGCCTGCAGCAAAACAAGAAGGTTGACGATCCACTTTCTGCTTGCTTTTAGTGGGCAGAAAGTGTGTGAATGCAGGTTGCATTTGTGGCAGACTGAAATGAAGTGATGACAACTGTGGACTCAGGGTGAAGGGTACCTCAAATCTATTACCTTCTCTCTACTCCCTTTAATCTACTCCTGATGCAACCTCATCACTTTCCATAAAAGGATGGGAAGCTCCTGCCCATAAGCTTTTCCAGCCATCCATGATAACTCTTTTTGGCTAAAATTCTTTTAGGGATCTTTAGTAGACAAGCCCCTGTGGAATATTCTTTGAAGCCAGAATGCTTGAAAACTTCTACCTAAGCCAGCAATTTTCAACCACTGTGCATGGCACACTGGGGTGCCGCAAAGGGTCTGAAGGTGTGCCACAGGATTTTGGGAGAGAGTCAAAAATTAGGAGTCCCATTGTGGGATGTGAGCCCCCAGCCAACAGTGTGGTTGGCCTGGACAATTGTAAAAAAAAAAGCTGGTCATGTGCCTGAACAATTCTAAGCCATTTTCTGTGTGCCATAAGATGAAAAAGGTTGAAAATCAATGTCCAAAGAACATTAGGCCCTTCTGATTTAGGGTGTGCGACAGACATTTTTAGAATTTGGCTACATCATGAAGAAGAATGTGATCGCAAATGTGAGTCTGGACTCTTTGTGGGGATGGGATTTTGGATGAGAGTGAGCTTCAGGAGGAAATTTCCCAGCTGGGAAACCCCTCCGTTCTCCACACCAAAACATACCTGTCCTTTGCAAGAGGAATTCATACTGTGTCTTCCCACTTCTTCTCTGCTATTTATTCAGACATTCCTATGAGTGCTTTGTGAAGCAGAAATTGCTTTCAGGCAAATCTTACACACATTTCCATTCTTATACTTAAGCCCCAATCCTGCCCCCTCCCCAGGTTACATGATGCATATCTTGGAGCATGTGCTACATCCTATGAAGAAGAGAAAGATTGCCCAGGAAATGTAATTTTTTTAAACTTACCTTACTTACTTAAATATTTTTACTTACCTTTCTTACTCCATAGGCTACCTGGCCACAACTTGATCTCCTTGGACATACAGAAGCCATTTAATTGGCATAAGGAGTTGTCATAAGGAGCCTCAAGGGACATGCCAGTCAGGAAAAGGGGGATCTGATCTTGGCTGCCATGTTCCACCCCTTCCTTCTCTTACATTGTCCCTTCCCAACCCATCCCAATCCGTCTCCAAACCTCCCATGAATCACCCATTAACCATCCCCATTACCACCTTTACATGCTCTGGCAGAGTTTCTGCACACTGCTGTCATGGATGTGGGTTCTCTGGCCATTTGTGCCACTGTTCCACAACACACACCTTCAGTTCTCCATTTCTAAGAATATACCAAACCTAAGCATGGATCAAAAGACTTTAGCTCTTTTGGAATTATACAAATGTTATGCATTGTTGTCACTAACCAGAAAAGCAATCTATAATTTCTTCATCTTGTCCACCACCACTGGGAATAGATTAAAAAGTACTGGCTCAGGTTTCTTTATTAATTCTGGTAGTTAATTGAATATATGATGCTGAGTTAAGACTTATACTGAGTCAGACCTATGGACCACCTACTGTATCACAATACTGTCTATACTGTCCAGCAGTGACTCTCCAGGGTTTCAGATGGATAAGACTTTTGTGCAGCCCAACTGCAGATTGAATCCAAAACTTGTTCAGCTATTGAGCCACAGCCCCAAATTACTTCTACCCTATATCAAGTGTTTATATGCTGACCAAGCAAGTTTTAGTTCTTGGATTTAAATCGTTTCTGTACTGCTTGGTTGCACAAGATTGTCACAGGCAGATAATTGTCCTGGGGATACTCCCTGACAGGTATTAAAACGAGACTAGCTATTTTGGTATCTCCTTTTTACAGTCCTATTTCCCCGTCTATGGAAAAATTCCTGCAAAAATGTGAATAATCTCATTTATATTTGCATCAGACAGTTATGCCAAGCTAAGTAATGAATTCCAAATTGAACTTGCTCCTATGGCTGGAATTCTATTGAGGATGACAGTCCCATATCAAAATAGCTACCGCTGTATCCAGAGAAGCAGCTGGAGGTCTACTCGGAGTAAGAGAACATCAGTATTGTGTTGGGCCATGACAGACTTTATGTGTCTATTTGTATCTGCATCAGCTATTTAGCTGGGACAAAACCAAGGAAACCTATGTAGGGTTTTCAAGGCTTGGCAGGTGGGATTAGATGTGGAAGAACCCTTTGCTGTCATCTTTCCTGGACCTGAACCACCCCAGTCCTTCCTGATCTGCTCAGGCACACACACATCCTTTGCAGAAATGTCCCTTCTCAGCTCTCTCCACGTCTCAAACTGCCTCCCTGCTGCATGATGGGGAACGTACCATTGACAGATTCTGACCAGTGTGGCAACCCAGTGGCAACTGGTTCTGGCCTTCCTGCCAACACTCCCTCCAGTTGCTTCAATCTACCTTATGGTACATTTGTGATAGCTGTTGCAAAGGCCACACATAAAAAAACTATGCTGCCCAGCAATAGGATTGGGGTGTGAGTCATGCTCTCTGGGCAGGCACCCATCACAATGGTACCTCTCATAACAAGTGCCTCCCATAACAAGCGTTTCACATAACAAGTATAAGTTTCCAAGAAATCTTGCTTCACATAACAAGTTCCACTTCACTTAACAAGCAAACGCAGTATGGGCACGTGTGCTATGCAGCCCTGACGCTCTGCACGGAGGCTCTTTAAAAGGTCTGTTGGCCAGCACTGCTGCCTCTAACTGCCCCCAACTTGGCGGCAGTTGCCTGGGGGTGCCAGAGGCAGCTGCCCCTAACTGCCCCCAAGTGCTCCCACTAGCCACCTTGAACCTCCAGCAAGTAGCCCACGTAAGCCTCCCAGGAAAGTGTCTTTGATTGCAGCCTCCTAACCATGTATACTCAGAAGTAAGCCCCATTGTGTTAAATAGGGCTTACTCCCAGGAAAGTGTCTTTAGGATTTCATCCTAAATAGACTTCATAGGATCATGCACATTGAATGCACGTTTTGAATTCAATTCCAGTGTTTTGTCATCATTTTTACATTCAGTTAATATTTTTATATGAATATTTTTTGGGTTGTGGAACCAATTGTCTGAGTTTTCAATGGGAAAATCCACTTTACTTAAAGAGCATTTCACTTAAAGATCATGCCTCCGGAATGAATTAAACTCTTTATGTGAAGCACCACTTACTCATGTATATACATGTATCTCTCTGCATGCCGTAAATAAAAGACCGGTCTCCAGAGGAGTTCAGGTTCTCCATCATAGGGAAAGAACTGACCTCTGATGGTGGCAAAGAGTCAAGCTTTATGGCAAGGAGCTTTATCATTTTCATGACCGGTAGGCTTAAATGTGGCCTCATCTGTCCTAACGGAAGAAACATTCAGCTCCATGTATAATATAGTATATATATTATTTATATCAGTGGCTGATCCAATTTGTCACTGTAGTTTTAGCTGCCACTCATTCCCATGTGTGCTATTGGGACCTTTGCCTGAACTCTATTCAGAGGAGTAGAAGATTTGTGGTGGCAACAGGGGTACGGTGTATTTATGCCCATAAATCATGAGATTTACAGATTACAAATGTACACTGTTTCTCAAAGTGATCTTTGATATATGAGCACCTCTCTTACTTGCTTACGGGTATACTTAAGCATAATAGTTGTGTGGCATTGATGAGCAGCATGTATTTATGGGAGTCAACATTTTTTGTGGATATATCAGCAAGTCAGGTTTTAATTTGAGCCACCATTAATCAAGGCTTAGTTTTGAAACTAAACTTCAGTGCCAACGCTCACTTTTGGGACATGTTAACTAATAACCATAGAAAGCGCTGCTGAGCATATGAATGGAACATTAAAACTCTTTGTAATGGTTACACTGTTAATTTGCGCTAATCATCAAATCTGGCTCAAGTTTAAACTGTGCCATAAATTATGAGCATAATTCATTCCGGAAGCATGCTTGTCATTCAAGGCGCTCTTCATACAAAGTGGATTTTTCCATAGGAAATAATGGAAACTCAGACGATTTGTTTCACAATCAAAAAATATTCATATAAAAATTATTACAATACAGTACTATAATAAAAATAATAAAAATGTCAGAGTTATAATTTTGATTTCTCCAAACCAAAATCAATTTTGATTTCAGGTTTGGAGAAATCTTTGCAAAACAGGTCAGCCTCTGCAAAAGAGGTCAGAATTTAGTAATTAGCTAAAGAGCCATTAGCACTTTGGAGCAATTAGCACCTTCTGTAGAAGGTCAGCTGGTTGTCTGCCTTGTTACCATGGTAAGTAATTGCCATACCCTACAATCCAGAATAACTATGGGAGCACATAAGAGATATTATGTGTACCCAAAGTTATGGCAATGCCTAGTGAGAACTTATGGGAAATTCATATTGCAATCCACAGTAAATTGTTCTTACACTGGAGCAAGGACTCTCTGTAGTTACTCTAGATTGTGCCTTTAGTTAACCAGTTTCTTGGAACCAAATGTTCCAAGGTGTTGCTCAATAAAAAGAGGCTCTGCAAAAGAGGTCAGCCTCTGGAAAAGGTGCAAAACCTTTTGCAACTTCTGTAGAAGGTGACCATGTCTGCCTTGTTACTAAGTAATTCAGTAGTTAATCAGTTTCTTGGAACCAAATATTCCAAGGTTTTGTTTGTTAATCAAGGCAGAATTGGTCAGAAATTGTTTCTCGTCTTTTAAAGCACTAGTAATTCAAGTTACTTGTAAATCAAGGTACTACTGTATAGGCAAATTATTTCTATAGATAAGGCACAATCTGTATTTTATGAGTGTAAGATCCAACTGTGTGAATATTTTAAAGCGAGGACATCTGGGACACTGGCAATGTTTGATCTTCAGATATCACGCCTGTCAAAATGGAGATGCGGGGATGTATAAACGGCATCATTATTTTAAGCAGCAGTTTTGAGACTTGTCCTTCCTCGCTATTTCTGTTTTGAAATAGGTTTGCAGTACTATGTGTCACTGGGCTGCTTTTGAACCCAGCTTATTTCTCTTCCATTTTCATCTAATAAACAGATAAGTTTGTTCCATCTTCGGTCGGCTTAGTGACTAAGGGTGCAATCCAGAGTAACGACAGGGAGTGCTTGCTCCGGTGTAAGAACAATTTGCTCTGGATTGCAATATGAATTCCCCATAGGTTTTCACAAGGTGGTGCAGTAACTACAGGTGCACGTAATGTCTCTTACGTGCTCCCATAGTTACGCTGGATTGTAGGGTAAGACATCTCCTCGATCTCAGAGCTTCTCGTTTTAAATGTGAGCGTATTAAAATGGCAATGTCATTGTTACTGCAATGTGTTCATTGAACTGATAAAGAAAGTTCTTTCAGTGTTTAGAACCACGGATCTATTTTTGACCCAAGTGATAATGAAATGATTTCCATACTCATGTAATGAGTTCCCCTTGCTCCTTCTTTTAACCCCATCTATTTTCCTTTTAAAAAAGGCTCAGCTTAAGTTTTAATAGAAAAGAGGTTCTCCTGAGTTACTGTGAAATCAGTCCCATTGAAGGAAAATCACATGGCCAAGCAGGTAGGTCATTGTCATTTGGTTCCAGCCAATAACTCTAGCCAGCCCATTTGCTGAGATTAACATACCCCAGCAGACTGGGCATCCAAGCACACCGGACCAAATCAGAAGGCAGGAAAGGTAGTACACCATCCAATCAGTTGGACCATGCAATAATCACTCCTTAATTTTTTAAGGTTAAGTCCCAGGATCTTTGGCTGGGTTCGAGCTTGGCAGCCTCAGAGGTTGTATCCCTGTGTGGTTGTATCTGTTGCTGCCTGAGTGTGCCAAGTGACTTCAGTGACTAGTAATTGTCAATGACTTCATCACATCCTTCACATCCATACTTCCATTTTGGTACAGTTGAGAGTGATACCAGGGTCTTGTAGTAAAGTTGGTAGTATTAGAAACTGTAGTATTAAAAGATTTACCGCCCAGATCTAGAGCATGTGAAGACCCTTGATACACAATCTCTAGTACAACGAAAGCTTTGAAAATCATTAAAAAGCTGGAAATTTTTCCTTTTCTCATTTATTTTATTTGTCCTCACATGCATTTTAAGACCTGTTGATTTCTTCTGTGTCCCAATTGAGCTGTCTTTCTTTTTAGGGATGTCAGCTCTTCATCTACCATGAGATTCATCTTCCTCAGTACTGTTCTTCCTCATTCCTCAGTTGATGCCATCTTGTTTAGCCTTCTAGGGATTGAAAGACATTATTCTAGCTATACCAGATTAAGACAAAAGATTGAACCTAGAATTTTGTAGCATTTGCTGAACCAAAGCCCTTTCCCTGGTTTCCAAAAGGTTTCAACTTGTGAATTCCTTGATCAATGAAGGGCAAAATCCAGAGTAACTACAGGGAGTCCTTGCTCTGGTGTAAGAACAACTTATTTTGGATTCCAATATGAATTTCCCATAGGTTTTCACTAGGTGGTGCATTAACTATGGGTGCATGTAAAGTCTCTTACGTGCTCCCTTCGTTACTCCAGATTTGGGGGTGAGTTGGCTGCATCTCTCCATTGAGACTACAATCCTATACATTGTATAGGGCAAGGATTCTGCAAGAAATCTGCAACTCCTCTGCCAGGTTGAACATATGACTGGAAATTTCTGGATTTGTCCTCTTTTTTAGCCTCCTGTCCATGTGTCCTCCAAAAAGCCTTCATTGTCCTCCATTTTGGCTTCATTTTGGAACTTTGCAGTGGTGTGCTGTACCCCATCATGTCTTAAATCCTTGGATTTGTATTGAAGAGCAGAATCTAAGGCAAGAATTGGTTTTGAACTATCTCCTTCCGATCCAAAGTTATGGCCAAAAACTAAAAATATAAAATATGCATTGAACTCTATGGGAAAGTGAACGTGCTTAATATTGCGGCTTTACTTGTGAGCAGGGAAATGTTCTGGCTTTGTTGGCCAGAAAGGCCAGGCTGAGAGGAATTCAAGACCTTGTCCTCCTTTTGAGGTTTGGGCATCTGGTCCTCTTGCCCTTGGCTGGTTTGAGAACCACTGCCCTATGAGAAAAGATTAGCTACAGTCTTTGAATGTGCAGACTTCTCATTCCTTACAGCTCAGAGGAGGCTATTATGATCCCCACTATGTTGAATGAACGTGCTCTCAAGCAGTTCTTTCAATGGAACTCACACAGGAGAAACTTCTTCTTTGCAAGGGTCTCCCTACTCCTTTTTAACATCCTCTGAAATCAGAGCCAAAGAAACAGTCATTCATTTGATTTCTATTTCGCTGTTGTGAAAATGGGCTCCATTTGGAAAACGTTCTTCAACAACGTGCCTGAGATTAATTTGCAAAACTACACATTTTTGAATATCTAAAAATAGGAGTTGCCAAGCAACAGGGTAAAAAATATACGCAACCGTATCATTTGAAGGAAGTAAACTGCTTGTATAGTCTAAAAGCGTATGTAGATAAAATTCATCCTATCAAGCAGGGCGTCGTTCCGATGTCTTCTTTTATTTTTCTTTGTGTTTGTGTCTTTCTTTGTGTTTTCTTTTCTTTGTGTTTGTGTGTGTGTGTGTATGTATGCATACACACACACACACACACATATATACACACACACATATATACACACACACATATATATACACATATATACATATATACATATGCATATATATGTGTGTATATATATATACACACACACTGTATATACAGTAGATATATATATACACAGAGAGTGTATATATATACTGTGTGTATATATATACACACACTCTGTATGTGTGTGTATATATCTACTGTGTACATGTTTGCGTATGTGTGTATATGTATATATATACACACTGTGTATGTGTATATATCTATATCTATATCTACCTGTATGTGTGTGTATGTATATATATCTACTGTGTATGTGTATATACTTGTATATATCTATATCTACAGTATATGTGTGTATGTATGTGTATATATACCTATATCTACTGTCTCTCTCTCTGTGTGTGTGTGTGTATATATATATATATGTGAATATATATCACATATATATATATATGTGAATATATATATATATTCACACACACACAATTTTCAACTAGGTTTCCTGGTGCAGGCCCTTGAAAGCCTTTTCATTTGTGAAACACTTGTTATGTCTGTCAGGAATATGATTTGAAGATATAGGGGGAAAAGTTTGAAACAATGCCAATTTTTGTTTCATTATTCATTACACCACTGAGTCCATATTAGTATTCTGTGGGGGTCCCCAAGTAATATCGAGCAGCCGTTTTGGAGATATTTCCAGATCGAGTTTATTCTCTGAAGCTTCTGACTTTGTACACACACTATTTCCTGAGGGACGGAGTGATATTGGCAGGCCAGCAGAAATGGTAATTGTGTCGAAGGAACACGCCGAATGATGAGATGTTCTGGTGGGAGGCTAAGAGAGAGTGCAGGGTTTAATTACAGTCTGCAGATCCACAAACTGTGAAGAAAGAGCCGGCTAGACTATGTATTTGGCATTGATCTGAGTGTCGTTATTAACTTCAGCATTACAGCAGATAAACTTTGCATAGAAGGAACTGCACCGCTTTCCTTTCTTTGCAGTATTAAATGCCCCACCTGTTGCTACAAATGCTACCTGACGTATCAGAGGCTGTTGTGCAAATGAGAAAACATTTAGCACATTGCAGTAATACAGAAAAAAAACCTGTGGGAAAAACCAAACTTTTGCTCAGTTCAAGAGCAGTAGTTATATTAAGAGCATAGGGAGTTAAAACAATGGTTCCCAAACTGTGAGCCATGGTTCCCTTGGAAGGTATGGAAACCAGCTTGGGGAGCTGAAGAATCCATGCAAAAAACAGAGTATCCTGTACAGTGTTTAGAATTTTTGCTCTAACAGAGAGCCATGAATTGTGGTCCAGTAGTTCGAAGGAACTGCCAGTCAAAAATATTTGGAACCACTGAGTTAAAGGCTGCAATCCTAAAGACACTTACCTGGAAGTAAGACCCATTGAACACAATGGGGCTTAATTTTGAGTAGACATGGTTAGGATTATGCTTAAAGTCACATGGAATGGGAGATTGGAATTGTGCTTGCTGTTCCTTACTCCAATGCATGCACATCAGACATTATGTGGTTCTGTGTGCCAGAGTACATTCAAGTGTACATAAAAGGGTCAAACAGAGAATTTACAATATACTTAGACTCATACAGCCAATCAACACCTAGTAGTCTAGGGCAGAATCTGGTTCCATGAGCCCAATCCGAATTCACTGGTTCATTTGACCCCATTAACTATTGTGTCTAAACATTGCCTCTTACCTACCCCTATTCAAGCAAATCACTGTTTGCAATTTTGCAGTCTCTCTAATGTTTGTCCAACAATAAAAACTGAAATTAAGTTAGTTTCTTGACTGGAATGGAAAAATAGAAGCAGATACATTTATGGCTGTAACAGTTTCATCCATGACATTATGAGCCCCCTGCCCATCCCACCGTTTCCAGCTGACTGTTGTGGGTTTACAAACTGGCTGGAAGCCTTGACACACAGAGCACAAGCCTAACCATGTCTACTCAGAAGTAAGCCATATTGTGCTCAGTGGGTCTTACTTGCAGCCATAGTGAGTGAACAACTTTGGACTGACAGCCCTAACTGAAGCTGATGCCGCAGAGCACATGTCCTTTGCTGTATCTAACACAGGTTAGGAGCAGGATGGAGGTGTTCTTGGGGGTAAAGGGATATTTTCTCCCTTACCACAAGTAACATCCCAGCCTGCCCAGTGGGGCCGTTCTGATTTGCATCAACTATAGCTGGTTCAAGTGTGATCAGCCCTGTGTAAGACATGGAGGAAGGGATGAATATGGTGGAGGCCTGCTATGTCAATCCCATCCGGTCCTGGGTCCAATCTGTTCCTGTTCTACCCTCTTCCAGCGCAAGTCGACCTGAATTGGCAGCAAATCATCAGGATGCAGTAGGGTGTGATGCTAGTTTGCATCCTAGTGATGCACCCCAAATAGCACGGAAGTGTGAACTAAACGACTAACAAGAATTGGCAGCCAGACTACATTGAAGAATTGGCAGTTGGCAACAGTGGCCAGCCAGACATCAATGTGGAATTCCTGGCTCTCAAAATACATGGCAGTGGAACATTGACATCTGATTTACCATATGTCCATGTATTTGCCATAGGCCTCCCTACCAGTGCTGCTGCCTGCTCATGCTATGCCACATACATATTTTATATCATGTTTGTGACACTTTGTGCCAGCGTAGGAATTGCTTTGCCAGTAGAGCAGGTAAGCATGCTGTGATTCTCCGAGTGTCCATGTTGTGTCGGCCATCCAACTATACCACAAAAGAAAATAGTTCACATCCTCCGGGGAAATGTGAGGGTAAAGTGTGATTTTCCATTATAGCTTCTAAAATACTGTTTATTTACTACCAGTGCATTTGTTTCATATTGTTGGTCCTTTTCAAAGAACACTGGAGTCTTTATACTAAGCAGTTTGTTGGATTCTTTGTTTCCTTGATGTTGGATGAGGGTCTATGGGTTAAGACAGCTCTCTTAGGAAAGGCCTTTCCAGAGGCATCAAAATGAGCTGCATTTTCCACAAACAAAAAAAATTAAAGAAAACAACATATCAACAAAGATAAAGAAATATTCTTGTGAAAATATCCCTGGGTGGTGAGTTCATGCCGCTGAAATAGCAGAAACCCTTTTCCTTGTTGGTATGGATGTGGCATACTTGTGTGGACATGAAAGCGTTCCTTTATAGTTGCTCTTTTTGCTGGTTGACAGTTCTCCCTTCTCGTCTTTCTCTTGCCAGGGTTATTTTTCTAGTTTAAAGGTTCATCTGCCTTTGAGAGAACAAATACTCAGCTGGAAATTAGCCAGGAGGAAAGTGAGCCTCAATGGAGCTCTATGTTAAAAGAAACGGGGGAAAATCCACTTTTTTTGCTCCATTATTTTGTGCCTCTTTGGAAGCCAAACTTGGGACCAGGTGGCTTGATTCCTAGTTATACTAAGGCCATTTAAAAACTGCTACAGCTAGAAAGCTGCTTCACATTCTCAGATGAAACAAAGGGGTTTCTGTGCAAGTCAGTATGAGGTTGAAGGATTTTTATGCCTTCTTTTGTCCCCCTCCCTCTTCCTATAATTAGGGATGAATGATAACTAAACATAAACATCATGCTTTTAAAAAATGTTTTTGTAATTACTGCTATTTCTTTGTATGACGATGAAAGCAACTAATTTTCCACATCACTTTTGCAGAGACATATTTTGTACAAGATTGGAAGAAAGTGAGGGATGGCAGAGAAAATGTAACTACCAGGTTCTATGTGCTATTGCACGGAGGCAGTGACAGAGAGGATCCAATGGAGGGAATACACTGGAGGCTTAAATCTCCATAAGATACACCACTATATTTTAATGTACGCTGATATTAGGTCCTACCATAATAGAAGCCTTTCTGCTGATAGATGTATATCCAGCTTTGTCTGAGTATGTAGATGCTCCCCTTGTGACTTGTTCTAATCCGTCCACTGGCATAAAGTTTCCTTGCAGCTGGTGGATGTCCCCAGAAGTGTAGCCACAGGAATGCAGCATGGTAACTTCTGCAGGAATCACAATGTGGGGTGCAGCGTCCTCTTCAGACTTATAGTCTGAGCCATTTGGGATGCAAGGTGATACACAGGTGCTTGCTGAACTCAATAGCATTTCCTGAATCTTGCCATTGCTGCCCTGAAAGGCTGAGACAGAGCACAATCCTAACCATGTCTACTCAAAAGTAAGCCCCATTGTGTTCAATGGGTCTTAATCCCAGGAAAGTGTCTTTAGGATTGCACCATTAGAAGGCACCTGGAGTACTTGCACCACCCCTTTAGCTACATCAGTGGAGTTCCATCTTGTAGTAAGTAGGGATGCAATGGCATCCTGGTGTTGTGGTGTGTTATATATACATGTGCGTATGTGTAGAGTCCTGAGGCCTTTCTCCATGGTTTTATTGCTGTGTTGCTAGAGGATGGTGGTCAGTAGGGACATATGGTGCAAGAGCTGCATGTGAGGCAGAACCTCCCAACCAGCATTCTCTGAAAATCGCTGTGATCTAATCTAGTGATCACACATACAGTATATTCTACCCACTTGCACCTGAACAAGAAGGTGGAACACAGGCACTATATCTGAGTCAGGTTGTGGTGACTTTCAGAGGGGGTCATAAGGACATAAGAGGGGGTCATAAGGACATAAGGATCCACTGGATCAGGCCAAAGGCCAATGGCCAATCTAGTCCAGCTTCCAGTATGACACAGCAGCCCACCAGATGCCAGAGATCAGTGGGGCAGCCCCACATCACCTGCCACCCATGAACTGTATGTCCCTGGTGGTGGTGGTTTTCCCTCCATCATTGGCAACTCATTTGTCCTACCCATAGTACCTGGTCAGTAAGGAAATGTTCAGTAATATTCCAAATATTTAAAGCCATCTGCTGTATGTAGAAAGTTAGCAAGAATCCTCCTGAGAAGATTGAACAAGCTGAAAAAAACTATGAATAATAATATTGGAGTGGGGGAGAATCAAGCACAATCTCATAGCTTTATTCACTAGAATCTGATTACCAGAGTTAAGAACTCAACGTTCAGTTTGATAATTAAATAGTAAGCCTCTTTGGCAAAAGCTTTGATATAAGATAAGCCCCAGCTTCTAATATGAAAATTCTAGCCTGAGCAAACATTAATCCATTCTCTTTCACTGGTGAGATGTGCAATATTAACCTTTATGGATCTTTCCCGTTTGTCAAACATGGTCAGGTGGGAACGAAGGTGACAAAAAGTTAAACCACAACAGAGACCTTAATTTTATAAGCATGTCTGCTGCAAAGTCTGCATCGATATTAAAAAAAATAGACTGCAATATTCAACTGGATGTGCTTAAACTTTTTTATGTAATAGTTAACAACAGAACACTTACCCTTGTATGAATCATGTTTGCTTACAAGTTTATTTAGAGCCCAGATCCTATCATCCACTGCTTCTGATGCAGCCTTGCTGAAAAGGGGTATGCTGTGTCCAGGTGGGGTCACAGTGGGAGACTTCAGAGGGGATTTATATCCCCTTACACCTCTGAAAACCTTTATTCTAAAATTCAAGTTTCTTTAGTGCTAAGTCCAGTGAGAGAAAGGAGGCAAGGAAGTTGCCAGAAAGGGAGATAGGATCCAGCACATATTGCTGCCAGATCCCACATCCTGCCCGTACCCCGTTATGTGCAGTTTCCATCTCCCTCCCAGAGCTTCAGCAGAGACGGTGGTGCTAAAAGGGGGGCACATAAATTGCCTGGTTATGGGGACTGGATACAGCATGTCTTGTCCTCAGATCCTATGAGTGACACCCTAAAAAGCATGCCAGGGCTGGAGGGTGTTTCCAAATAGGACAAATTTGTGGCAGATGCATAGATTGGCTTTAATCTTTTGCCCCACTCAATTGCTACCCATTCATGCACTATTTTTATTGGAGAAAAAAGTAGAGGACACTTTTCCAATTAAATTTAATCAGGGGGTTCCTGATCAAGGTGAGAGCTGTGGTGGAGGCAAATAACCAAAACCACCTCTCTCTTAAGCGTATAGCAGATACATTGAGGTGATTTCTGTGTTATTTTTTGTCTGCAAAGTCTTGCAAAGCCATATAGCACACCTCTTAATCTACATTATGCAAATGAGACAAATTACGATCAATATTTTTCTAACATAATTTTCTTTAGGCTTAGAAGATGCAGTGTTGTTTGTAAAGGAAAACATCTTTCTTCCACCGAACAAATTGTAAATATGATTACCATGAGTAGGGAAGATGCTGTGCTCCGAGATATTTATTTTTAATCACTAATTCATAGTTCAGTTAGTATACTATACTGTTCCCGCATTAACAGCTGATCCGCCCCAAGTTACTTTCTTCGTTTATAAATTCTTCAAGAGGGCAGTAGCGTATTATCGAGGGAACAGTTTCCCCTGTTTCCCTGTATAAATCAGATGTCACTGAATGATAACCATTTGCAGGAGCTCTATAGATCTTCACTGTCTTTAATGGTTCTTTCTTACATCCTGTCTCCTTTCAGATTCACTTTAATGGTCCATTCAGAAAGTGTAAATTAGACCTCAAAGCAACCAAGAGAGATATGTTGGAGAGGGGAAAACGTATGCAAAATAGAACCAGAGCAGATAAATTACTGGAGAATTGTGGCAACGTCCCTTCTTGTCCAAACAGTTCGAAGATGAATTTGAGAAATTCTCCATCTGTTCTTCCCCATTCTTCCAACTGTCATAATCAACATATTTTAATTTAATTTACATATTGCAATTAGTGAGAGTTAGAATATCCTCTAAGAAACTGAGCTGTGAACTGAGCTCAAATCTTGCTTTTACGATGAACTTATTAGGAGGGATTAGGCAAACAATTAGGATTCAGTTTTGAATTTCTTACATGTAATATAGGGAAATGTTCTTAACTGGGCTATTATAAGGATTATGTTGATCACTGATGTGAAGAACTATGAGCACCCTAAAAACTATTAAAATGCTACAAATTATTATTTATATTAAAGTGGGCCCTTTTTTATCTGTGGGTTTGGAATTACAGAAACCTGGTTAGGCCCTTTGGAGCACCTTCAGGGAAGTGGGGTTGAAAAGGCACAGTTTTTGGGAAAACCATAAGTGCTTTTCCAACACTTCCAGATTCAACCAGAAAGTGCTTCTGATCACTTTCAATGTCTTTGAGGCTCCAACCCACAGATTTGTTTATCCAGAAGCTTTAACATCTGTGGGGTTTTGGGACTCCTGAAGATGTCAGTGGGTCACACTATTAGTAAATATTATTAGCTTATGATATTGTAGAAAGATTAAACATTTATATCATGCTACTTAAGAAGTACATGAAAATGTCTCAGTGGGGACAGGGAACCATTTAATGATTTATTTCTATCTGTGAACTATGGTGTTTAAAAGCAGTATGTAAATATTCTTAATAATAATAGCAACCTCAAGTAGAATTTCAAACTGTGGCTCTTGTCTAGGTCAGCATTGACTACAATAAGTGGCAAAAAGATGTAGCTCCACTTAAGGAAAAAAAAATTCTTTCCACTACAGGTGATTTTAACCTAATATACACACAGCAAATATTCATCTGATTAGGTTTAAACTAGTCACTGTGTGTAGATCTATAACTCTCTTCCCTCCCTTGATGCTATCCTGTCAACCAGTCAACATTGTAAACTGGGACTATGTTTACATCATCCTGTAGAAATATTCTGCAGACTTTCATAGTTCCTACATTCTGTGGTCTTCATTAATTAAAAAAACAAATTGCTGCATGTTCTTACAACGTATCTTTCAATTTAATTTTGTAAATGGCACTTGAGATATTTTTTCAGAGCATATTTGTCAGGTTTTAGATACGGAACTCCTGCAAGCTGGATGGATAGTTTTCAAGTTGTTTTTGAAAACCACAGCTTGCAAAAATAGAGAGGTCTGTCAACATCTCTTATAGCCCATTACTTTATTGAGAGAAACCATGTATAAATAAAACATATCTCTAAAAGACCATTTAATTTATACATGAAGGAGTTGCCATTTTATCCTTGTTCAGTGTGACTGACAAATCTTTTTTCTGTCCAGTCTCAACCTTCATAATGATCCTCCTTGAGAGAGAATCTTTGGAGGGCATCCAGTTACTAAACATATGAGTGTCCACCAGGCACTTTTATCCATTATTCCTTGAGACTTATTCCCATTAATGGAAAATTCAGTTTCTGTACCCTTGGAATAAATAAAGCACTTAAGGAAGCCAACTGACTTTCTCCATGGCATTAGTTGTATATAAGCACAATATTTAAGCAAGAATCTAAGCTCAGGTTCTGAGTTTCAGATACGATTAGAACTCCCTATAACTTTGGAAAATATATAGGGTCACCATATGTCTCTAAAAACTGTCCCAGTTTTCAGGGATTATGGGCAAAATCTAGAGTAATTACGGGGAGTCCTTGCTCCAGTGTAAGAACAACTTAGGGTGAAATCCAGAGTAACTATGGGGAGTTCTTGCTCCAGAGTAAGAACAAGTTACTCTGGATTGCAATATGAATTTCCTATAGGTTTTCACTAGGTGATGCAGTAACTACGGGTGCACGTAATGTCTCTTACATGCTCCCATAGTTACTCTGGATTGTGCCCTTACTCTGGATTCCAATATGAATTTCCCATAGGTTTTCACTAGGTGGTGCAGTAACTACGGGTGCACATAAAGTCTTTTACGTTCTCCCATAGTTACTCTGGATTTAGGGGTATGTTCACATATTGGCAAGTTTGACGGAGGTCCTGTCCCAGTTTTCTGGAAGAGAATTATGGCAATCCTACAAATATAGCATACATAATCTGGAAAAGTTCCCACCCCAATATGTTGGCACAAGGAAGAAGCACGTAAGAAGCAAGTAGACACAGACTGTGATTAAATGAGGTTTGAGATTACTTAACCTGATTGTTGTTAAATTTTCCAATCTTTAATGGATTTCCACATTTAACACAAGTTACTAATTCTGGACACAGTTCTGAGGATCTAATTATCTGCTTCCTTGTCGCTTAGAGTTGATCAGTCATTCTCTTGAATCAGAACCAAAGGTTGGTGTGATCCTGTGAATTTAAACTAACCAGCGGAGCAGTAACAGAATGTGAAGTTGCCTTTTAGTAAAAGAAAAGGGGGCTGTCTTCAGATGATTAAATAAAGAAACTGTTCCTAGTAAAGAAAGGGAGAAGGGAGTTAAAAAATCCTATTTTGCCAATAAGTAATAAGATTGCTTCATTTAATTAATCTTCTTGCTGTTGCTTTTGGAAGTAGCAAAACTGATTGGTTTAGGAGATGCATAAAATAGTCTTGTGAAACTTCTTCCCCAAAACTGGGCAAGGAGAGAGAAGGAACAAGAAGCAAGATAGTTGGATCCAGTGAATCCATGGATCGTCTGGATGGATCTTATCCTTCCTCTAGTGGCAGCTTCTCTTTCTGTCCTCAAATTTGTGCCAGCAATGGGGAAACCATTGTGAGATAGGGGGCTGCAAAAGGAGATTGAAATCCACGTTTCCTTCTTGACCCTCCTTCATTGCAGTGGAGGAATGGGAAAGGATAGGATTGGACAGAAAGAGAATATAGTGGAGGAACATGTGTGTATGTGTCAAGAAGGTAGCTCTTTCCATGACTATTGTCATATGACAATTTTGTGACAACCCCAGGTTGGCACAGGACTTATGTTGGGGCTTAGGCCAGCCTAAATGGAGGATTGCAACCTAATTCATTCATGCCAATCCATAAGAATTACCTGTACAAAGTATAAGTAGCCGGAAAGTATGGAAAAGGCATTCTGATATTACCGCAGCATGAACAGAAATGTCTGCTGTTTGAATGTTCTTTCAGCTGGGATTAAACAATCACCATAAGAAAGAGGCTACTTATATTCTTATATTTCTCTTATATTCTAGCTCTTAGCATTAAATCCTTTCTGTTTCAAATGCTCAATTAATACTTGAGCTTTGTTTTAGATATCGTGAAGGGTGCAGATTGTCAAGCTCTCTTCTCCGGGAAGCTTTGTAGTGTTGCAAAGCCTCTTCTCTTGAAAGATTAAATAATTAGAACTGTTATTCACCAGAAACCCACTGAGGTGCAAATGACAATACAATATACTGTCTGATCTGACTCTCTTCACAAACCACATAAAAAGTAAAGTTGAACTAAAACAGCCTTTCCTGTCATTTTGGGTTTGCGAGGGAAGAAAAGCACCACAATTTTTCAATGGGCTTTTGATTGGCTTCTAAATGTTATCACCGGCTCTTTGTTCAGGCAAAGAGATGGGAAGGTTATATGCATTGGCTTTTTATATGTGTGTCCAATGGAAGGCCATTGGATGAAATGTGAGAACTAGAGTAAACATTACTCTAGAGTAAACATTTATTTTTTGGCAGGAGAGATCTACTGAGCCTCTGGGACAGGGGTGTCCAAACCCTGGCACGGGTGGGGGGAGGCTAGATGTGGCCTGCGGCAAGCCTTAATGCAGCCTGCAGCAAGATCCCATCATCCAGCCTTTGGACAAGCTTTGTAATCCTCTAGATGTCTCTTAGATACTGTCTCTTGCCCCTGCTTACTGGGCAAGAGACACTCTTTCAAGTGGGTGTTCCTCTTTTATTTATCAGGGGAGTAACTGGCCCTGCACACCCCAGCAATGTCTGTTCTAGTGGCTTCTGCTGGTGTTCTTTTTGCACTTTAGATTGTGAGCCCTTTTGGGACAGGGACCTATTAGCTATTAATTAGCTATTAATTTTTTTCATTTTCTTGTAAACCGCTTTGTGAACTTTTCAGTTGAAAAGCGGTATATAAATACTGTAAATAAATAATATACTCTTATATGTAATTTTATGTAAATTTGAAATGTTATTTGAAATGTAATTTCATTTTCAAATTTCAAATTTGAAATGTAAATAATTTTTCTGACCCTCCTATTGATCTGAATCGTCCTATGAATTTAATAGAGATCCCTATGGTTCAGAAGGGTTCTGACCATGGTGCCAACCCTCTAACCTGATCTGGGCTGATAGCTGCAAATTCAATATTTCAAGGTTTTTTTCCTGGTAAGTTGCATGTTCAAATGAGAAAGAGAGAGGATCAGAATGGAAGTGAGCATGCTAACTACTAGTTACCTTTGATTAGCATGTAGTGACTGGCAGTCCCTCTCTTCACCTTGACATTAGATATAGAGGACGGTGAAAATCCCTGAGCTAAACCTACGCGATGTTAAGCAATCATGAAAAGTTGGCATGCAGTTATGAAAAATGAAAGCGCATGCTCCTCCATCACATCACTCTGTAGAATCATCCATTCATCAAGTGAGTCTTGGATGCTCATGCCATTTCTTCTCCATAAGAGGATAGAATTTTTGTTCCTGATATAAACTAAGAATTTATATGCAGGTGCAAATTTATTGCATTTGTTATCTATCTATCTATCTATCTATCTATCTATCTATCTATCTATCTATCTATCTCATGGATTCAAGGAGATTTACATTAAGCATGAAATGCATCATTTGATACATAACATGGTGCCTTTTTTAAAAAATCAGGATTAAATTTTTTTGGCAAGTAGTAGTATCTTCCTCCTGCACTTGTCCCTGAGCAACACCTCGGGGTTGCTTGTTCCATTCCCTCACATTCCTTCACACCTTCTGTCATCAAATATCTTCAAAGTCAAGTTCTTATATATATTCCTCTATTGTCTCAAAGAACAGATAGTACTGTATTTACTAAGATCTTGTGTCATCGGATCTAATGTGCACCCCAATTTAAAAAGGCTTGAGGTTTTAAAAAAAGGTCTACTGGTGATAGTCAAGTGCAGCTGCAAAGCAGACGCAAAAGTAAATTTTACTGCATACAACAATATGATGATGATAATGATAATAATAATGATGGAGTCAATTCCAGTCAAAACACCTGGCGACTGTGAAATAGTACATAATAATTATAATAAGACAATGGGTTTATTTTATGATTTTTACCTAAAGCACTACATTGAGCACAATCTTAACCATCTTAACTCAAAAGTAAACTCCATTGTATTCAATGGCTTTTACTCCCAGGAAAGTGGTGTTTAAGATTGCAGCCATTATGCAACAATGTGTTACATTTTTATTACAATAAAGTAAGTTGTTAAACTAAATGCTGACCTATATTTATAATCAAAATGCAATACTTTCTTGAATCTAATGCTCCATTGAATCTAATGCGCACCCCAATATTGGAGACCAAATTCAGCTGAACGAGGTGTGCTATTAGATTTGAATAAATATGTTATAATGTGGGATTTCAGTGGAACTCCAGTGATCTAACTTTTGGCTGGTCTTAAGTCTTTGGCTGCATTCCTGAAGCCACTTTCCTGGGAGTAAGATCCATGGAGCACAATGGGGCTTACTTTTGAGTAGACATAGTTAGGATTGTGCTCAGTGCCTCAGAATGCTATGTGTGTTTGCCAGACTGTAGAAGATCAGCCGGCCTTTTAAACTCAAGGTTATTGGATATCCTCCCTTTTCAACTTGGCTACACAAAAATTCATCCTTGTAAAAAAATAGTGCAGGAATGTAATGCAATTTGTGCAATTTCCCCTTTCCTAAAGGGTGAATTAATTACTATGCACAGTGTTAACCAGAATACAGTTTTGCTGTGAAATGTTTCCTTTCTTTTCCTATTGCTGCCTCTCTTCAGTAAACATGCTCACCCCCTTCTTCATATGTTCTTGCATTGATGCCAGTCGTGCCAGGGGACTTGGCAATTGCATCATCCATATGTCAGAATTGGAAAGAGTGCACTCCTCTCTGCAGAGCAGTGTGTGTCTGGCTACCTGCATGATCTAATTGTCAATGTTCATTTTGTCTACCCAGAAAGGGAGACAGCACAACCAGCGAGGCAATATGGTGCCCGCCTACTAACTGCTGCTGTTGAGGCTCTCGTTTTCCCACATATATCTTTGCAAGTTGTTTATGAGGAATGTGAGGCATTTGTGTGCTTTTGAAAATCGAGTCTTTCACCCCAGCACTAATGAGATCCATATGTAACTCCATCAAAGGATGGTGTCCCCATCGCCACATATCATTGAAAGCGCATGCTGGCCAAAAAGTCATTCGCCGAGCATTAATCAGGAATCATGCATCAAATGAGAGTCATTTTGCCACACAAAGGCAATGATTTTTTACTGGCTACCATTCAGCTAATGGTTGGATTATATTACTCTTGACAGAAATTGCCAATCCAGCTGGCTCGAGGCGGCTCTCTTGCTTGGTGAGCACTCTGATTACAATTATGCTCCTCTCCCTTTCAATTTAGAAGAATTATGTACACTGGTGTGCTGTTTTACTTAACACAATCCAAGGGAAAACAGAGACTTGTATCACCTTACTGATGAATAATGTTCTGTGTATGGTACAAGTTTGCCTGGCAAGTGCCTACTTCATTAGGTACATGCATCTATCTGCTGAATTAGGCTCTTGCCTGTGGATTCTAACGATGCCACAATCAATTTATTAGTCTATAAGGTGCTAAAAGACTCTTTATGGGTCTGAGCACAACAGACGAACTCAACTGCTCTCCTGAAAGTCATCAAAGAAAAATATTGCATTATTGCAACCATTTGACATTGGCTTGTCCCAAAATATTTTTGTATTTTTTAAAGGTTTTTGTTTTTAAGGAGAAAGAGTCCATTATATTGTTTCTTCAGTAAGATGTGAAAGCTACACAGCTTAAAAGTGGATTTTCACTGGTAAAAGGCCTAAGAGATCTAGAGCAATATTTATCAATGTTTGCCCTCCACTGTACCACTTCGTATGGTATTGGTATTCCAATACCATATTCATATGGTATTATATATAGTATAACTTTGAATTCAAAATATAACTGGGAGTAACTGGCAATAACAGAAGCGGGAGGTCAGATGTGATGCAGCAAACACCAGTAATGTTCAGGATGTATAGGAATTGGTTGTATAACATTGCTGGTCTCACTGCTGGGCGGCAGGTGCCCAGAATCCTGGGCACAGTGGTGGACTCCGACAGGTTCGCACCTACACTATAGAACCAGTTGTTAACAAGAGACAGGACATATAAAGTTTGAAAATAGCCATTTAAAAGTGGCTGCCAGATGGGCATAGAACTGGTTGTTAATTTCTTTGATTCCCATCACTGCCCGGGCAACACTTGGCACCACCTCAAGTAGCACTTGTGGAACCAGTATCACTGTTGAGAAACACTGAACTATAGTCCTGTAGACAAGAGGGTCAATCCTAACCAATTTAGGCCAGCACAATTCATGATCACCCCATTTCTTTGAATGGCTCAGGGAGACCAGCACATATCTGTGCACTGGCCAAAACCCCCAGGATTGTCACAGAAGTTACTTATGGCCCTTTAATCACACCCCCAGGCCAGCACAGGACTTGTGCCAGCAATTGTACTGGGAAGGCCTTTCATAAACCTATTCATGGATTTACTGCACAATTTGGTATCAAAAAAGAATTATAAAATTCATATTTTTATGAATGTTAACTGATGGGTAATCAGGAACCATTTTCATAATCTGTTTGGAGGCTGTGATGTGAGCTTCCAAGATCAATTAAGAGAGCTTTTCCTTGCACTTAAAAACATGCTAAAGGTCTGCCCACCAGCTTGAACCTCCTACTACCCATAGAAGCTCCTGACATGGTCTTACTGCCAGTCTGTTGGTGCTGCATATACCATCCAATACCACTTGCCATACCAGTGGTAGTATAACATATCACCAGTTGAGATCCCCATTATAGAGCATTACCGTGACCCAACAGATGCCACTTCAGGGTTGTGCCAGGCCTGTGATGCACACCGTTGGCCTAAGAATGGGTTGTAGAAGGAAACAGAAGCAATATAATTAAAGCTAAAACTTCTAATATCACAATTAAGCACAAATGTAACAAGAACCCAAGGATATTTGAAAACTGTCCAAACCTTAGTGATTTAGGCTACAATCCTAAAGACACTTTCCTGGGAGTAAGACCCATTGAACACAATGGGGCTTATCTTTGAGTAGACATGGTTCAGATTGTGCTCTTAGCTCCTCATTAAACATATGTTTGTAGTAGTTCTCATAAACATGCACACTTCAGCCAAAACAGTGTTGCTCAAATTATTTTTTTATCTTCAATTGCAAATGCACATTCTGCTTTGAACAATTCTAGCCAACTTACGCTTTTGTTATTACATTTTGCTTTTAAAATTTGGGTAAATAATCATAATGTAAATGGGTGGGTTTCTATTTTTAAGCTATAGAAACACAGTATTAACCCCGTGCTAACAACCATGGAAAGAAGCACCTTTCACAGTCAGTCTTCTGCTTTCATCACAGCTGGAACGCTCCACCTTTTCAAACTGCAGGGAGCTCTGCTTGTGATCTGTGGGGCTTCCCAGGGCTCCCCACATCCCCAGATACTGGCAAGACCTTTGGGAAGGCTGAGAATAAGCCCCAACAGGGGCAAAATCTTACAAACTGCATCACTGCCAAAGCTCCTTTCCTGCAAAGACTTAAGCAGATTGTAGAGCAGTTTGAGAACTGGTTTACACAGTTTTGTATAGGAATCCCCTATATCAGTGGTTCTCAATCTTCCTAACGCCGTGACCCCTTTATAAGTTCCTCATGTTGTGGGGATCCCCAACCATAAAATTATTTTCGTTGCTACTTTATAACCATAATTTTGCTACTGTTATGAATTGTAATGTAAATATCAGGTACGCAGGATTATTTTCATTGTTACAAATGAAATGTGTGTTGAACACAATGGGACACAATGGGATTTATTTCAAAGTAGAAATAACACAATGGGATTTATTTCAAAGTAGGCATGCATAGGATTGGGCCCTGAGGCTGTCAGTCAGCCCCAGTATGTGCGCAGCTACAGCTGGAGGTCTGGCAAGCCTGACCTGGCCCCTTGACCAGGGGTCTTTCGGCGACCCCCAGGAAAGTTCTAGGCGACCCCCAAAGGTGTCCCAACCCCCACGTTGAGAAACGCTGCCCTATATACTGGACAGGTTAGGAACTGGAGCACCGTCCAAAAGTGAAAAACTGTTGAAAAGTGGAACCCAGTCATTTTCAGCTTAACAGCCTCCAAAAAAGACACAAATATCACTTGAAAAGCCTAAATCACACATCTTTATTAACACATAGCCAAAAGCATAACAAATTACAGTAAAATGAACAAAGGTATATGTGGGCAATGAATAATGGTTATTTGAATAATGTTTATTTACTGAAAAAAGTCATAAAGAATGCCAAAAACAGTTTTGATCATATGCCAATCAACATCAGGGAAGACAATTTTAGCCTTTAGATCAGCAGAGAGAGGTTGAAAGAGTGAAGTATGTGTTGAATGAATGAGTCCTTGGTATAATTGAAAGAGTGGAACCATCAGAAAACAGACTGTCAGAAAGTGGGGGATGCCTGTATTTCTGAAACACAAATTGTAAGGCTGTACCTGTGCAACTCTTGGTACACCACATCTTTTTTCGTGCACCAGCATACCACTGGCCATTAAATATATAGGCCAGATTTGAAACAACAGTAAATCATTGTGAGTCACTGTGAATCATTGTGAGTAGCACTTGACATTTTGCTGGGCTGCTCACAATTAGCCCATCCAATCTCTTTGGAGACACACACTCTGCAGTTGCATCTGCCTGGAAATGTGAATGCAAAGCCTGCTGGTGTAGGGTGCCATATGTCCCAAAAAACAAGGACAATCCTGATTTGGGGGGATGGTGTTTACATACTGGCAAATGGAACAGAAGGTCCTGTGCCGATTTTGTGGAAGAGAATTGTGGCCACCCTATTCTGGTGCAATGGGCGACTGCCCAGATTGTGAAGAGACCACTTCCATGTGGCCATGTTGAGCTCTACTCTGCTCTCAGAGTTTGCATATGATAGCAAATCAAAGCTCATTGCAGCTATGCGGAGCATTGTGAAGGTGGCTACAACCCTCTGGACTCCCCCTCACCTAGGAGGTTGCAGGACACCCCCAGGTATGTGGGAACATCCCTGGATCCCTGCAGCTTTTCTTTTGCTTGGTGCTGTTACGAATCCATTCCTGGGCCGCTTCCCTTAAAAGGGAATGGTCTGCTTTTGCCTCCCAATGGTGGAGTGAGACCCATACTTTGAAGACCACTGCCGTAACGGACCCCCCCCCATCTTGTTATTTGCGGGTTTGGTATTCATGGGGGCAGGAATAGAAGTACAACTCTGACAAACAATTCTGAGCTGCTCGGATGTCTTTATGTTTTTCAAATACCGTAACTGCCGGCAGCATATTCTGTCAAAACAGCTGGGCGCTGTCAATCAAGGCTGCCATAACGAAGATCGCATCAACACTGGATATGCTGTATTTTCAGTAATTGAATGTTTGTATTCATTTTACATCTAGGCTTTACATAATGTAACTCTGTGCTTTGGGAACTCAGGCTTCACCTTCTCCAAGGAAGTGCTTAAACATCATGGTACAGAATGGCAAGGCATCGACTTATGTGTTATGCATTGTAAAACAGTAATCATGAGAACAAATGGGCAGGCTGCATATCAGAGTTCGGAGAACAGTTAATTTCTGATCTGTCACCAAATCTAGTCTCTGAGCATCAGGATAATTGGAAATAATGAGTGGTGGCTGCAGTAATTTTCAGCAAGCTAAATTTATACAGCTTTAAGATGTCATGATAGACATGAAACAAAATTCCAGCACCTTTGTACAAGAAGCACAACATAGACACACTAGTAGTGCTTTGAAAAGAAAATAATTTCAAAACTTCTGATTCTATTTTAGAAGAACATGTTGTCTCAAATGTAACCATTTGAAAAAAACGGAGAGGGGGGCTGCTATGTATACAGAAGATTCAATGACACAAAAGTCCAAGGAAAAACATCTTATACAGATCATTCTTTACCCATCAGAACTGAGTCAACATCCAGGGTGACCATGCAGAATGAAGGACAGAGTTCCTTCACCTTTAACCATTATATAGATGAGAAAATTCAGGCAGGTGCTGCTTTTTAAACCCTTCTACGTTGAGATAAACCTTCCTCAGTTCCTTCTTCTATGCAATTCTTAAAGGTAGAGGCACTCTATTCTCCATTCTATATAGGTCCATGCCCATAAGAGGCCCACATGCCCATTTCTCCCAGTATGGAACTATCACTGCAGATTCTCTTACCCACATTTACTGATGAATGTTGAATTGTCTCCACCACCCCTTCCACTCTACCAGGACCCACCTAGGTTTACCAGACTTAAAAAAATTACAGTATTTCTTTTTCTTAATAAATAAACAAAAAACAAACAAATGAATAAATAGCAAGAAAGACCCCAAAACATTTATCTCCCTATATTTATGCAAGTTAGCTAAATACAGGAGCTCTGCTTCTTGCAGGGCAGTTAAAGGCTCCCCGCACTCTACAATCTGATCCTGGCAGCAGGTTGGGCACACTGTAAAACGTGAGCTTTTGTATTTGTGATATGCATTATGATCCTCCAAAGAATTATAATTTGTGATATGTGTTATGAACCCCCTCCCCCCAACACATGCACCATCTAATCCAATCCCATCTTGTTTTCTACCTGGCAGTCCTCAAGAGTCAAGAAAGACTTCATTCTGCAAGAGATGAGGTTAGGCTGAACACTTAGGAGAGGTCATGCAGATTAAGGGGAAAGAAGGTTGGAGCCTATGGAATATCAGTACGTCTCCTTTCCACTAAGGCTGGAGTTCTCACAGTCCCTTGAATTTTGATGATCTGGTAAGTTCCTGGGGGCAGAGAATGACCCCAGCAATGCGGTCCCCAGGATAGCACTGTCAAAGGATCTAATATCAGCTCAGCTCTTGAGCTGACACAAATATTTGTCCTTATTCCCTCTCACCCAAATACTAGCACATTGTTATATACTGAACATGGGTACCTTGGTTTATGAGAATAATTCATTCCGAAAGCATGCTTGTAATTCAAAACACTTGTATATCGAGGTAAATTTCCCATAAGAAATAATTGAAACTCAGATGATTCGTTCCACAAGCCAAAAATATTCATATAAAAATGATATTACAATACTGTAATATAATACAAAATAATAAAGGAAATAAATACAATAATAAAGAAAAAATAAAACAAATTAACCTGTAATGTCTCTCAGGCTGCAATCTGCCCCTTACACAGGAGTAAGCCCCACTGATAGGGCTTACTTTAGAGTAGACATGCAAGGCTAGGTCTCTCAGGCTCCTTTCCATTGACCTCATTACACTGGAATGAGCGCCACTGACTGCAATAGGCTTACTTCAGAGTATACATGCTGAGAGGCTGAACAGGAACTGAAGGAGCTGTATCCCAGAAACCAGCTGTATCCCAGCTAGGATTTTTTTCCTAGCAGAAACCAGCTGTATCCCAGCTAGGATTTTTTACAGCAGAAACCAGCTGTATCCCAGCTAGGATTTTTTTCCCTTGTTTTACAAGATATTGCTTGTATTGCAAATCAAAATTCATTAGAAATGTTTGCTTGTCTTGTCCTAGTTACTCTCAATCCAAGGTTTTACTGTATATGTAGAATCAGAATGGACAGTTGCTTGCAAATTCTTTCTTATAATAAAGAGTACATGCTTAATGTTTAGTTTTCCTAAGGGCCTTTGACAGCAGAAACTAGATACTTTCTGAAACCAATGAATGAATGGTTTGTAGTCTATAAATATCTAAAAACCATGTTATGTTAACATAAGCTACCTGACTTTGATCCTATTCATGGATCAAGAAGCCCAAAATTCACTTCCTAAATAAAAGAGCAAAGGAAAATGTATCTGAAGCTGTCATAATAATAAACGGTTCCAACAAGGGCCATAAGTATTAATTAAACACATTTGACAGTAGAGACGTAGGCATTCAATGGCAAACATCATAAAAGAACAGATTCTCCTTGATCTCAAACTCTGTTTGCAGGAGGAAATGCTAATTAAATTATCTATCTTCTTGATGAAATCCATTCTTGTTTACTTAGGAAGTAGATATTAACATTACAATAATTTATTGTTTCACTTACTCTAATAACCTTAGCTCTAAGAGAGTTTGCCCTATGATTGAAGTGTCATGTAAGTACACGACAACATTGTAACTATTTTTTTCCCCCACTAATCAGACCTTAAAAGATAATGATGTACTTTATCAGGCAGGGTGAGTTGGAGATCACAGTCAAATGACCAGTCAGCGTGCCATGGAAGGAAACTACGACGGTGGAATAAAACTGCAGAGTGTGCTGTGGATTCAGGGATGGAGGTACTGGATTCACACAGAGATACTGTCTAATCTAATTGGCTTCATGCTGTAGGGAACGTTACACTCTGATTTAGCAGCCGAGTGGTTACAAAGATCTGGAAAGGATGTCGGATTAACTGGATGTTTTGAGAGCAGCAACAGAGCACCTTTCCTTTGGGCAACTAACTGTGACTTGGCTGATCTAGGCTTGCACAACTCAAAGGCAGTGCAGATCGTTGTACAGTCTGACTCACTTATAGCCCTGTTCTACTCAACATTTCATCCCCAAGGTAAGGGGGAAAAAATTCCCTTTCCTTTAGAAAGCCTCTGTGATTTCCCCCTCCCACCCCCACTGTGGGATGCACCCCATTGGCACAGCAGCGTTAGCACCAGGAGAAGTTATTTAGGATTGAGTTGTAAATGCCAGGCCATTAGTTTAGTATATTCCACTAATACTGAGTGAAAGTATAAACATAAATATCAAAAAGGTTTCTGGTCAAGTGCCTTCAAATGATTAATTATTCAGTTCAAAAGGCATGAATTAAGTCGATCATTAAGCAAAATTAGTCCTGACTTTGAAAAAAGAAATTTTATAGTTTTTCCTGGCACTCAGAGGCATACTATCTTTATGGCATGAGATGTCTTATTCCCTGGGCAAATATGCCCAGTTTGATATTATTGACTTGTAACATTAGCTAAAAGGTGGGTTTCAGGTGTTTTGATGGGGTGAAATTTCAGTCCTTGCTATGGGTGCTAATATGCCTAGTTATGCCTTTACTGGCTATGTATACATTAAAATCATAATGCCCTAATGAATAATAGATAGAATATCTAGATAAATAGAAGATAGAATATCTTAAAGCAGTGGTTCTCAATCTTCCTAACGCCGTGACCCCTTTATAAGTTCCTCATGTTGTGGGGACTGTAATTTTGCTACTGTTATGAATCGTAATGTAAATATCTGATATGCAGGATGTATTTTCATTGTTACAAATGAAATGTGTGTTCTATGCACACATTGAACACAATGGGATTTATTTCAGAGTAGGCATGCATAGGATTGGGCCCTGAGGCTGCAATCCTATCCACATTTACATGGGAGTAAAGGCCCCCCTGACTATAATGGGATTTATTTCAGAGTAGGCATACATAGGATTGGACCCTGAGGCTATCAATCAGCTCCAGTGTAGCCGGAGATCTGGCAAGCCTGACCTGGCCCCCTGCACCAGGGGTCTTTAGGTGACCCCCAGGAAACCTCTAGACGACCCCCAAAGGGGTCCCGACCCCCACTTTGAGAAACGCTGTCTTAAAGCAACAGCTCTATATAAACGCCATCCCCAAATGGACTCTGATAAGTGTCAGTAGGGTTTGCATCTTATAGGTGTCTTCCATCATCCAGAGCAGGAGGCCAGTGTGAAACTCCTTCAATGCAGTGGGCAGAATTATGCTCCAGGTGGTTGATGTGGTGATGCACCATCATCCAACACTCACTGGCAGCTATAATGTTTGACATAATTAGTATCATTCTATCATTTGTCATTCAAATAATGTGATTTTTTTCATTGCATTCCTCATGAAAAATTGCATCAAATGATATATATCATGATGGTTTTGTTCATAAATATATTTTAAAAATTTTGTCCAGTAGTACTGTCATCCCCCATATGCGCATCAATTGATGTGGCTTGCACATCCTCCCCACCCTACTAGCAGTTCTACTACCGGAGACAAATATGATACTCTATAACGCACAGATCATCCACAAAAGCAGAGAAAAGGAGGGAATCTGAACTTTCTTTTAATCTTCCCTCTTTTTTTCTCTTTTTTTGGTTGAGTCAGCATGTCAAAGAGATTGGTAGGGAAATTAAATCAGCAACGCTCACCCAGCCACAAGCACTCATTTGATGTTTTCGAGGTCCTATTTCATTTCAGACATCATAATCAAAAAAGCTGCTTAAGTGAGTGAAGCAAAGGCATATAAATAATCAAAACTATTTTCAGTGAATGTGGTGCTTGTTGCAGAGGTACAAAGTCAACATTTGCTGATGGCATGCATATGACTTCCAAGCAAATTTTTCATATTTTTAACAGGGATTTCAATCACTGAGTTTTAAGCAACAGCAGAATTGTGCTATGCAGTTAGTGGCTGTAATTTGTGTATTCTGTATACGTGTAAAGTATAGAATGGGATCTCTTTATCTGTAGATTTGTCAACCATAGATTTGCCTCCATCTCAGATTGCAATTCCCTGCAGACCTCTCAGATGTAACCAGAACCTTGTTGTGTTCATATAGGGGGGTACTGAATAATTGGGGAAGCTGTGTGTAAATTCAGTCTCATTCAGGGGTCTCCAAACCCTGGCCTGCGGGGTGGATGTTGCTGAGCCTCAATGTGGCCCCCCAGCAAGACCTTTCTAACTGGCGCTTGGGCAAGTCTTGTAATCCACTCCGATACATTTTTATATGTAAATTTATGTAAGATTCAGATTCTGTTTTTATCTGTTTTTGCTGATCTTTGATTGTTAATAATGAATCTGAATCTGAATCTATGTATATATTCAAATCTGAAATGTAAATTAGTTTTCTGGCCCATGACATAGTGTCAGAGAGATGATATACTTCTTCTGCCCAAAACGTTGGAGCCCCCTAGTCTAAAACTCTAGTAGTATCAATACCTTTATTAATTTAGAGAGGAATATAAATGCATTCAGGTACGTGATTCAGGCCTTTCATTCAGATAAGTGGATAAGGGACACCAGGAAGACAATGGGTTATTGAGCGAGAAAAACCTATCGGTTTCAATGGGAACTCACATTTGGGTTCCCGCAGTCAATGCTATAGTTTCAGTCTGAATGGTTTGAGTGCAGAATGTTTGCTGCTGAATTGGTTTCAGTGGTGGTTATTAATGAACATGTACACTTATAATATATTGACTCCACTAGCTTTCAGTCTTTGACACTGCTAATGCTTGAAACCTTTTTTTAAAGCAACCAATTTTCTCTAATATCATCAAAAGACGCAGATGAGCCTCACTGACTGATTCCCGGGGCATTCCCATGTTTGCAGAACTTTCACAACAGACAGAAAACTGAAACATCGTACATGCATATTACCAAGGCAGCTGCGAGGGGAATTCGTTTGACTGCTCCCTGATAAGAAATCTTTTAACTGGTTACGAGCAGAAGCAATACAGAGAGAGACTAATTTTCTTTAGGGAAAATAAATTGGAAGAGACTGAAAGAATAAATTGGAAAAGTCTGTGCATCAAATCCTGTAGATTTACAGTAACTTGTTTAATTCCTGATGCAGAACACTGTGTGGTGCTCCCAAAAGGTGTTGTCAGGGGGTCTTCACCTTATTCCAAGCTCTGTGGTTTGGGATCCATCAATGGGTCATGATCTGATTTGTGAAAGTGGGTTGGTGAGAAATGAAACTGACAAGCTGATAGCAATCCTAACCATGTCTACTCAAAAGATCCCATTTTGTTCAATGGGACTTACTCCCAGGAAAGTGTGTTTAGGATTGCAGCAAACAAGTAAAATTAATTGAGCCTTATGGAAAATTAAACTGGTCTACTTGTATATGCTTACTCATGAGTAGTAACTCATGCCATACCCTACAATCCAGAGTAACTACGGGAGCATGTAAGTTACATGGGCACCCATGTTACTGTACCACCTAATGAAAACCTATGGGAAATTCATATTGCAATCCAGAGCAAATTGTTCTTACACCGGAGCAAGGACTCCCCGTAGTTACTCTGGATTGCACCCTTAGTTAACTTTGAAATACAGGTCAAAGAGTTTTGTAGCGCCACCAGAATAATCCCACCAGATTGGGACCAAAAAAACCTGAAGAAGGAAGTCTTCCTCAGCTAAGGAAAATATATTGAGATCTATGGATAGTGAAACTGAACCTCACATGCACATTTACTTACATGTAGGCATCTGTGCCTTGGCTCTAATGGACGGCCAGACAAAAGGCAGCCCTCCCCATTATAAATGGATAAAAACAGCCTAAGCAGATGGTAAACGGAAAGTTTTTAAATGTGTAGTAAGACTAGAGTAACTATTGGAGCATGTAAGAGACATTACGTGCACCCATAGTTACTGCACCAGCTAGTGAAAACCTATGGGAAATTCATATTGCAATCCAGAGTAAATTGTTCTTACACCGGAGCAAGGACTCCCCATAGTTACTCTGGATTGCACTATAGGTGAGTCCTGACAGAATTTCATTTTTAAAAAGTGAGTCCTACTTCTAAAAAGTTTGGGAACTACTGTAACTGGAAGCCAATTTTATGTTGATTTTTCTGGAAATACCGGGCTACTTACTGTAAGCCCAGCTGAAAAATATTACTTTCACTTTTTTCTTCAATACATGTTAATTATTTTTATATCTCAAATTCAGCGTGGGTTCCAGTAGATGGCAACTTCTGATTTAGGTTACAAATGGATTTGCGGTTTTTGTTAATTATGTAAATGAATCCAAAAGTGTTTTGTCTTCAAAGTCTGCACTTGTTAACATAAATTATCTAGAGTCTTCTTCGAAGCAGTATTAAAAGATGTCAAATCAATTTTCAGGCGCTAAAGACTTGACTTCAGAACCCAATTGTATAAATCAAAGACGAAGTCAATAACAAGAGTGCAAATAATCCCCATGCGGGAATAAACAAAAAGTATGCGTTGGAAATGGTACCGTTATTGGCTATGGCGTATGTCATGTGACAGCTTGATAGATATTGGCGTTGGGGCATGAAATCACCATATGATATACGATCCCTCCTCGTTTGCTTATTTATAACATTAGCGATACACATTCTCAGTATAGAGTATAAAGCTGTACAAATGATTTTACTGTACTTTCCTGGCCTTCCTATATTATGACAACAGAGAATCTATTACTCATCTCATTGCAAACAGCCCAAAAACCTATGCTAGAAAATTGAGATTCTCCACTACAATCTCCCATATTGCTATAATTTAAAAAACATGGGAAACTTTGCTTTTGTTATGAAGTAAGAAATACTGCCCAGGGCTAATTCTGCCATAATATCTCCAAAGATGCCTCTCCAGCATATATTTTATTTCTTGCTTCGGTTATAAAAATCGACAGAAGTCAGCTGTTTATTGAAGCACAAAAACTATCATGAGGGCAATAAAGGGATACAAGAGGTCACTGGCAGGAGGTTACGTGTCTTAATAAAACAGAGTCTTTGAAAATCAAGTGTATTTGACAATACACTTGTCAGAAGAGTGGGGCATTAGGGGTCCTATGCAGAGCTTTGCTCCTGGGCCCCAACAATATGGCTTCAGCACGGATGATCAGGCACAAGAATATATTTTTTAATTTTACTTGAACATTCAACATCACTTTGAATGTTGCATCAAGATATTTGCATCACTCTAAAGCAGGGTCCAGCACACAATCCAGATCTAGCCCACCATCCAACGTCATCGGGATGCATGAAGTTTGGTTTAGGAGGTTAAGTTGTCCATCTAATTTGCTTTGCACCAGTCAGGAAGTAGCAGTGCTGCCTCTCCAGGCTTGTGGTGGCCGTGGACTCTCTCAATTGAGAGAGACTATACTTAGTGTGCAGCTATGTTATCAAGATCCACAAACTCTAGCCCAGTTCCTATCACCTACCTTCCTCTTATCTGCCCAGTAACTCTCCCTGCCCTCCTCTCCTTGCCCGCAACACCTCCCCATGCCAACATACAGCACCAGCACATGATGGCTTGCAGCAGTATTCCTCGGCTCAGAATGGTGCACTGCACATGACACTGAAATGCCATTTACAACAGTGGGGACTCTGTCCCATTATTGTAAGGCAACCCATAGTATTGGAAAATATAGATTTTCCAGAGTGAGTTGAAGATATGCAATACCAAAGTATTTTGGAGAGCTGATAGCCTTTGCTAGAAATATTGCACCAACCGTGAATCCTTGGCTTGTCTACTCAGAAGTAAGCCCTTGCAATGTCAATGAGATTTATTCCAGGTAGCACACAGAACTGTTGCAGCCTAACAGTTGAAGCCATATTTTTGATATGTTACAGGGACACACCAAACCAATCTGCTAGAGTAAAACATTTTAGTTGGGATGCCAGTTTGCCAATCCTTCTAACATTCTACATCTTATTCATTTTTACAAGGAAAATAAGTCAGGTGAAATAGTTCATTGCTATCTATAAATCACGCCTAGAAATGGAATTCTATAGTCGGGGAAAATGGAGTGACTTAAGAGAGTGACTCCCTCAAGGTCACTCTGTGAATGGGTGAGTTGAGCTAAATTTTGATCTTAGTTCTAGTCTATGGGCACAATCCAGAGTAACTATGGGAGCACGTAAGAGACATTATGTGCACCCGTAGTTACTGCACCACCTAGTGAAAACCTATGGGAAATTCATACTGCAATCCAGAGTAACTTGTTCTTACTCCGGAGCAAGGACTCCCCGTAGTTACTCTGGATTGCACCCTAAGTCACTACTCCACATACTGGTTTGCACTAGTTCTTGAGCATGTTCAGGAACATGAGGGGGGGGGGCAATTTTTTGCTGCTCATTCTAAGAAGGACCTTAAACTTGTCTCATTTCTGCAGCAAGAATTCCAGGATTTGGTTGCATTTTTACAATATCTGCCTGAGTTAGACAAAATGGATGCACAGATCCTGTCCGTGCCCACATTCGTGCCCATCTGCTCAGATGGCATTTGGCCTGCTCATGAAACATAATGACCATTTCAGGAGTTCATAGGTGCCAATCAACGGATGACTCCATAAAGTGACAGGCATGGAAAAGGCAATAGGAACTGCAATCTCTCTCAGGAGTATCACATACACTTGATATGCAATAGCCCAGAGATAAAGCCACAACTGTTCTTATGAGATGGCTTCCTGCAAGGATGTGAAAATGAGCATGTTCTGAGACTGGCAGGTAATACTGAAGCAAATTAATTCCTGTGGACATTTTTATTTCCTTTGTCTGCAAAATCTTTTAAACTAGGGGCAGGAAGGTAAGCTACTGGAGAACATCTGACATAATCCTATGGAATGCATCCCAAATGAATAGGAATATAACTAGCCTATACCAGAGCACTCTAAATTTGCCTAGTTTTCATGGTTGGTGTTGCAAACCTCAGACAAGGGGGATTCACACCTGTTCCCTAGCCAAAGCCAAGGGAATGGTTGAAACTGCAAATTTCCCATACATGGAGGAGAGCCTTGGTTGAGGGAAAGCCATGGTTGTCCAGGCCAATGTGTGTCTCCCTTCATCATGAAACTTAAAGTTCAGTGTCAGAGATTAATAGCCATATTGAGTTTGGGTATTGAATTTGAATTTGTATTCAGTTTGTAGCTCCAATTGTTTTCAATTTGATAGCAATTTGAAGCGTATTGAATTTGTGGCTAAGGCTGCAATCCTAACCACACTTTCCTGGGAGTAAGTACTATAGAACTCAATGGGACTTACTTCTGAGCAGATATGCTAAGGATTGCACTGTAAGAGTCTATAATTTGAGCCTGTTTCCTGGAAGCTGATCTACTGATAGTGAGGGCTATGATATTCAACCGTGTGCATTATTATATGCATCAACAACCTATGATAAGGCTGCCTGTCAATTTTGGTGACCAGACCAGGGAAGTCCATTTACAATGGATCAGAGACTTACCTTATCACAACATTTGCCAATTTTTTGGCTCTGCAAGCAACCCACTTTGACTTCCCCAGTGGGATCCTTTACATATTCCTAAACCTTCAGAATGACTCCAGTGTGCATCTATTAGGCTTCTGTTAGGAAGGGAGAGCAAGTAGTGATGTTTAGGTTAGAACCCAACAGTCATGGGCTTGTGACCACTGGTGAGTCGCTACCCACACTTTGGCCAGCTCTGCCTTACCAAATATTGTTGAACTTTGACATCCCAAACTGAAGTGCTCTGATCAACCTCATGAACATAAATTGTTTTATATGTTTTAAATTTCAGTTTTGGTTTTTTTCCCACTTTTCAACACAGGACATCATCTGAGATTAGATAGGAAAGAAAATATTCACCCCAAAAATAGGCCAAACATTCATTAAAAAACAGGGCCAGGCATTGATCCAATGGCACACTGTCAGCAAAAACTCCTTCGGTGAAGTTGTACTCACACAAGGTCACCTTGACTGAGTAGAAGGAGTACTTGCATAACCAGAATTCTCCTTATGTTCTCCTTCTGTTCACAGAAGGCACTTCTGATAATAACACATTTTGTACCAAAGATCTGGATGCCATCCAGAAGCACTAAAATGGGCATAAAACAAGTTTAATAGAAGAATTGAGAATACCTTCTGTAACAACTTTCATCAGCATTTGTACAGTGTGGTGACGGTGTCCGCTTGTTGTGGATTGGAGTTTGGTAATTTTTCTTAAATCTTTAGGCATCCACCTAAAGACGCACCATATCGGTCTCTCAGTAAACATAATTCACCAATTGTAGTGTCATCACGAAGAAAGCTGTCTCTATTCTGGAATTCCTTGGGATCTGCAGATATGATGCTTAAAAGCAGATCCAACCAAATGGCTGGAGTGTGTCAGAGGAAGGGCTTTCTAGGGCTTCACAGGAAGGGCTTTCTGATAACTGAGGCACGCTGACATTGAAAAGATCTCTCAGAAAATTAAATGCTAAGAAACTGAAAGCGAGTTTGAATTTGTGCAAGTTTTCTCTTGAATTTGTGCAAGATTTCTATTGTTGCTGTAGAAACTACAATTTAAATAACACAAATGCTACATACCAAATTCTTCACAACATTATGCAACTGTGATGTTTTGCTGAAGTTTTCAAAATTATCTTATATTCCATGCTTAACAATGTGTGTGATGAGCAGCCAGTAATTTCCACCTCACTTCTGTGCCGTGACTTGTCCATCAGCTGTTACTTACTTCTGGAAGAAATATCCATAAAGGCAAAAGCTGTCACTTGTTACCATTAACTCTCTGTAAAGTCACAATAATGAGGACTCACCTTGCTTTCAATGTGAAGGTCAGTACTGTCTTTCATAAAATCTAGTAACAACATCTTGTCCTATGATGACGTTTGACCTAAAGTATTGGGATTATTTTTTTTAGGTGGACCATCTGGAATCAAGTGTGGAAGAAAAACCCATATTGCTCTTGTTCTCAGGGTTATTAAACACATATCATACAGCAGGCCATTTTTAATTTTTAAGGGACATAAATGATGTAATAATTATGCAGAAACAGTGTCATTGAGCAAGTCATGACCAAAAAGAAGCCCATTATTTTCCTCATAGAAACTCTGAAGCCACAAATAAGCAGGCCTCCGTCAGTATTGAAAGACTATGGTATCTTGCTTGGCACTGCCTACGCTACATGCGAAGCATGAAAGCCTAGGTTGGATTGTTATGGAAGATAGGCTGTTAACCATGCAGCAAATCCCCCCTCTCCACGCCACTGAATTAGTCCAGTGGAAAGGCAGAGCCAATATGATTGGATCCAGCTGGCATCGTAGAGCTGGGCTAAGGACAGGAGCTCACTCTGTCTTGTGGGGCCGACCCAGGTCTCGAACCCTGGCCTGCTGGTTATCAGGCACAGCGTCTTAACCGCTTGCGCCACCCACAGCCCTCAAGCCACAAATAGAAAATATGCATTATGTCCTCTGTGACGCAAAGGAGTTGGCAAAAGCAACAAAATCTGAAAAGCAGCAAAATTGAGCATTTTCATTGCAAATTCCAAAAGATACCTACACATTTTTTAAGATGCTAGTTTCTTCTGAAGATTCAAAGAACCATATTTGCATGCATAAATAGATGTGTGCGTTATGCAGCACACAGATAGATATTAATACTCCACATACATGCTTGCATACACTAACAGGATAAATAAACGTGAACCTGATATAAGATTTAGAATTCATATCTTGTCTGTTCAGTACTATGCAAGTTTAACTGGCACAATGTAATATAAAAAAAAACTTCAAACAACAAGTGAGCCAATTATTTATTGACCTGAACTGGGGGGGGGGGGGGGCTGGCAGTGAGGGAACAAAGCAAGTGTACGTTAGACTTACTTAGATATAGATCTTCCCACGCCATTTGGCGCATTGGGCAGTAAGCGCTCTCCATCGTAGCATGAGAACATTAAAAATGATTTCAGATGAGATTTAAAATGTGGCAAGTTCCACAAGAGGAAGCCAAAAATGAGGCAAAATACAATGTAAGGAAATAAAAAAGTGTAATGAATTGCAGTAAGAACATCGTAAAAAGATGAACGAACCTTGGAGAACAGAGTCAGAAAATCTATACGTGCCGAGGCGAGGAAAGAACAGAGAACAATCCATTGTATCAAAAGCAGTTGATAGGTCAAGTGGAATAAGAATGGAAGGGAGCCTTCCAGATTTTGCCACAAGCAAACCATTAATAACTCCAGTGGGGCTGTCTCGGTAGAACGACCAACGGGGAAAAAGCAGGAATGATAAAAGGTCAGGGGCAGAATAGGCTGCTGTGCAAGCTCGGGGAGGCTTGGAGAAGAAACCAGTGGCTGGAAGGATCCTCCGAGGGACAGGAGCACCTGCAAAGACTCAGAAACACAAAAGAACTTCCTTTCAGTAGTTGGGGAATTGTGCTAATTTGAGCCTGTCGGCATCCATTTATCTGACAATTATTTACTTACCTGAACCGTTCCAGAGACTGTTTGCCTTCGCCGAGAAAGACTCCTTAAGAAGGAGAAGAATCAAACACTGTTCTCTAGTATTAAAAAAAGTCTCTAAAAGAAACTCTAGATGCATCTGTTGTTAGCAAATGTGAGATGGGAGCAAAGGCAAAAAATGTCAAATCTGTTTATTTTTAAAAAATTTAAAAAGTTTTATACATTTCTTCATTGTGAGCCGAGACTTATTCTCCCCAACCATTGCAGTCACTGATTCCAAGGGCACCATTTTATAGAAGTAGATACATAAATGCTTGAACTTGTGTGCAAGGGTGTCCGCATCTTCTGGCCAACTTACTTCCAAATCCATAGTAACTATGGGAGCACGTAAGAGACTTTATGTGCACCCATAGTTACTGCACCACCGAGTGAAAACCTATGAGAAATTCATATTGGAATCCAGAGTAAGTTGTTCTTACGCCGGAGCAACGACTCCCCGTAGTTAGTCTGGATTTTGCCCATTCTGTGTCAATCAAGCAGGCTGAGGGGTGGTTACTGTTAGCATTCCAACTGTCAACATTCCAGCTATCGTTGAAAATATGGGAAGATGAGATGCTGAAGAGGAGGATGATTTTTTACTGATGAATGTCATTATATTGCACCTCGTCAAGCAATAGCTGCAGGATGTTACTAGTAAATTATAATCCTAACCATGTCTACTCAAAAGTAAGCCCTATTGTGTTCAATGGGTCTTACTCCCAGGATTGTAGCCTATTACTAGTAAATTATAGAATATACTAGGTAGGTGATAAAGGGGTATATAGTGGCAGCGGATTTACCAATAGTCATTATATAATCAGTTAGGTGTTAGAAAATTGTTTTTATTCCATAGATTTGCTTGTTTAATAACTGCAGAAAGTGGTGTTGTTTACTTTTTATTTTATCACAAAAAAGCAACACGTCTGCCATGATCACTGCAATAGAAAGTATACATTTCATTCTGGAGGAAGGAGGAGAAGGATAAGATTTCTGATCTTATTTATACAGCAAGTGACAGAGCCATATACCCCAAACCACTGACAGGTCCCACCATGTCTAGTGAACAAGCAGCTCCAGAAGTGTTTAAAAGCTCCTGTACAAAGGCTAACGGTCACTTTATTCTCCACTTGCTTGCCACACCAGTAGGAACAAGGGAAAAAATGTGCTACAGAGACAGCACATAGTTGACATGAAGTGAGTAAAGACAGAGTTTCAGAAAAGTAAATGCCACTGAACCTTCTGAGTGGTTTAAGGACAGGATTGCGGGTGAGAGATAAATTGGTTGCTGTTGATGTCAAAGAAGGATCAGCGTGAAAAGCTGTGAGTCAAGGACTGCCACTCTCCCCTGACAGGCAAAACCATAAAGAAATCTTCTGGCATGACAAGTTTCCCATTAACATTAAAAATCACCTAGGAACCCATCTGGAATAGAAGGATGCAATATGGATGTGAAAGCAACTTTTAAAAAATATTAAAGCTACTTGATGGATAACATGCATTGCTTTTTTCAATTCAACTGGGTTCCCGTGTATGAAATTTTATTTATTTTAACATCTGATTGCCTTTGGTGGGAGAAAATGGTGATAACAAAAGTAAAATACATAACACTGCTTTGATCACTCATCATTTCTGAAAGAAAAAAAACTAAAATCTGCCAAAAACAAAAGACCCTCTACCTTTCAGGGTTGTTGTGAGGACAAAAGGAAGGAAGGAACAATGTTCGATACCCTGAACTCCATGAAGGACAAAAGGGTAAGTGTAGTGATTTCAGTGGCATCCAATCAGGCTAGATTTCAAAAGGGATTTCAAACACACCATTCCAGTGGTGGTGTGGAGAGGCTGGTGCATGTCTGTGCACTAAACTCTCCAGGAGTGATGCAGAAGTGTCTTACAGTAATTTTGCGACCCTTCCCCCATCCAGGCCAGCATGGGACTTTAGGACACAATCCTAGCCATGTCTACTCAGAGGCAAGTCCCACTGTGTTCAATGAATTTTACTCCCAGGAAAGTGTGTTTAGGATTGCAGTCTAACCCTACATTCCAGAGTAACTACGGGAGCACGTAAGAGAAATTATGTGTACACATAGTTACTGCACTACCTAGTGAAAACCTATGGGAAATTCATATTGCAACACAGAGCAAATCGTTCTTACGCTGGAGCAAGGACTCCCTGTAGTTACTCTGGATTTCACCCTTATTCACATTCACATTCTTCCAGCCTAACTGGGTGTTAGGATTGCAGCCCCTGTCTCATTTAAGTTGAGTTAAAGAAATTTACTTTTTGTAACATCAGGAAGGTATGTTTTCTTCTCCTGGTTAATTGGCTATATTTTTGTATAGAATAGATATGTCAATACAATGTGGTTTGTTACATATAAAATCATCTTTCCAATTATATATTGTGTGGTTTATACATACATACATACATACATATATATACACACACACACACACACACACACACACACACACACACACATATACATACATACATATATATATACATATATATATATATATTTGAAGAGGGTGTTCCTTCCATGATGGAGGCAGCCACTAAGAATTCTGGTTTTTGGAATTTCCAACGAAAAGGGGGTGAAAGGGGGCAAAACGTCTTCAATATACTTTACATTGAAGAATCCCTGCCCCAACCCCTGGACCTACAAGCATGAAATTTGGCAAGGGTGTTCCTCCTGTGACATCAACAGCCACCAAGAACCAATGTTGAGAAATTTAATCTTTAAGGGGCTGATTACATTAAAGACTGACTGATCAACATCCAGCTGATGCACTGGGAAGGAGGTTGCACTGGAGGGGATGGTGTACATGGAGGGAGTTTGCTGTGCAGTGGGGGATAGTCTACGTGGGGGTATTTTACTCCCACAACGCAGGCACATTTTGTGAGTTACAAATAAATACAATATATTTTTGAAAAGATTTTCAAAATATACCACAGCCAGACATGAAATCAGATCAGGGTCTTGAACTGATTTGTCAGGACACCTAGTTTGACAGAAAATCAGGAAACTTGACAGGAAAGCAATTCATGGTCTAAGGAAAAGCATTACATTGTTTTAATGACAAGATTTGGTGATTTTAGTGGTGAGCTTTCTGCTAGAAATTTAGGCTGCAATCCTAAACACTTTTCTAGGAGTAAGACACATTGAACACAATAGAGCTTTCTTTTGAGTAAACATGTTTAGGATTGCACTCTGCAGATCTAAAACATGGGCTCAAGAGAAGAAGGCTGTGATAATAAAGTCTAGGGATAACCAGAAAAATTAAAAAAATTTCACCGAAAGGAAAGCAAGTATATATTTTTTACCATGTAGTACATGGATACCCGACATGAATTGTCAGTATATGGGAAAAAAGAGATAGGAATTAAATACTGTGCCAAGACTTTGTGCCTGTTCAGCAAGGTAGATGGTGATACTGTCAATGGATATGGAGCACACATGAGAAGGCAGCTTAAGAGGAAAGATGAGGAATTTGGTCCTGAGCATATTGAACTTGAGACAGTGATGAAACATCCAATTACCTGTATTGTATGACCTTGTATTTTTCTTCGATGAAAGCAGAGGTGCTACTTGCTAGGAATGGATGGCGCATGTGAGATGCTAGACTCTTGCAAGGGTTTTAAAAAATTATTTTTATTTTTTTATTTTTACCCTGTCTAGCAATAGTGACACAAATACCTTTGCTGTGAAATATTGAAGTCTAAATGCAAATACCAGGCTAGAAGGTCAAGATGTTACAATCTATTCTTCTTAAACCAAAGTGTTTAGAGGGTGCTTTGCTACCCCAATAAAATAACTGCTACGGGGTGCAACACTTCTTCCTCCCAAAACTTTGCTTTGAAGAATCACTGACTGATCAACATCCTGCCTGAACCCCTGGACCTACAAAAATGAAATTCAGTAAGCATATTCCTTATGTGACATGAGCATAGGGTTGCTATAATTCTGTTCCACAAAACTGGGACAGGACGCTGTGTCCCATTTGCAAATATGTGAACACAATCCCCCCCCCCCCATCAGGATTGTCCCTGTTTTTTGGGGACAAAACAGGATTATCCCTGTTTTTTAGGACAAAATCAGGATTGTCCTTATTTTACAGGACAACTGATTTCTATAAATTTTAACCCCTAAGGGTATTAAAAGAAATAGATGGTGCATGTGGGGGAAAGGTGCACATGGTAGAAGGTGCACATAGGAGGATTGGGGCATGTGGGGGATGTGCCATGTGGGGGGAGCTTGTGGTGGGAAAATGGTGCATGTGGGTGATGGTGCACTTAGAGGGATAGTGCACAGGGGAGATGGTGGATGGAGATGTTGCACAGGGTAGATGATTGCATGGGGAATGGCGCAAATATTCTTGAAATTTTACTCCTGCAATGGGGGTACATTTCACTAGTCTACAAAAAATAAAAAGCGTGCCCCTTATTGGTTAGAGGAACTGTGTTGGGATGAAGAGGGACAGTTTTTTATCCCCTGCTATATATAAGAGGAGCATCACATGAAAATGTGCTTCTTTACTCAGTTAGCTGGGGTGACTGTATTGTGATTCACTTTGACCCACTGAACACAATGGGGCTTACTTTTGAGTAGACAGGGTTAGGATTGTACTCTTATATCAACACATTATTGGTTCCATGCTGTGTCATAATAACTCCTCATTGGCTCTCAGAACAATTAGTGTTTTATTTTTTAAAAATCCACTTATCGTTCCATAAGGCAGTTGAGGTTTTGTTTTATGGTAAATTGTCCATAATATTTGATCAAATACAAATATTCCAATGCAATTTGTTTCATTGCCTTCTCCATCAAATTACTTTTCCAGTGATCCTGTACCTGCCCAGCAGGGGTGCACACGATCGAGGGAGGATGGTGCAGGGAGGGAGCGTGTTGCACGGAGAGTGTGTTGCAAGGGGGGTGTTATTTGTACATACCTTATTTTCACAATTTTGGCCAACAACACTCAATAAGAAAATGCTTTATCAAAATTGAAAGGTAAACTGTAAATTTTTGTGAGATTGTTTAGTTCTTAAACAAATCTCAGTTTATCAGATTATTTTACATTTGATGCCATGTCTGCATGCCTATGAGTTTGATTTTGTCGGAAACCAATACAATTGTGAGGATTATTTTATATTTTCCTTTGTGCTGTGGATAGCTGCATTGGTTCCAGATTGTCCACTTCAACCAAGTTAGCTATTTTAATACCTTGAATTGAAAATGATTCATTGGTGTGAAATGGGAATTAACACAGCAATTTTTATACCCTTGTGGTCCAGCTTGCCATCTTGAAGGCATAAAATGTGACAGATTCTTACTGTTCACTAAAAAAGGAGAAAGTTAATTCCAAAATTCAGAAGTAAAGTATTTCTGGCCTAGTTTTATCCTAGAACGTCCTGTTTTCATGGTTGTTACAAAAGGAGGGCATGAGATTTGTATGCAATGTGTTTGGATGAACAGTTTTATTTAATAACATTAATAACATTGGAGTGATGGGTACAAAAAATCAAATATTTTATCAATATTAGCAAATTTTTAAATGACCCCTATGGTGTGTAGACCAATATTCTCTAAATGATTCATTTAGCCATACCACACCTACTTTGTCAAGAGCCACCGGAAGTCATTAGATATCATTAATCTGGGAGTAGGTCATGAGAGGAAGTGCCATCAAGAAGCAGGGCATTTTTAACACCCCATGCTGCAAAATCAAATCAATTCATTAAAAATTCATTTTAGGGCTGTGGGTGGTGCAAGTGGTTAAGATACTGTGCCTGTTAACCAGCAGGCCAGGGTTTGAGACCTGGGTCAGCCCCACAAGACAGGGTGAGCTCCTGTCCTTAGCCCAGCTCTGTGACGCAGCTGGATCCAATCGTATTGGTTCTGCCTTTCCATTGGACTAATTCAGTGGCGTGGAGAGGGGGGATTTGCTGCTTGGGTAACAGCCTATCCTCCATAACAATCTAACCCAGGCTTTCGTGCTTTACATGCAGCGTATGCAGCGCTGAGCACGATACCATAGTCTTTCAAGACTGACGGAGGCATTAAAAATTTACAGTAAGTGTAAATTTAAAAAAAATTCCAAAACAATGAAGAACTTTCCTAATCAGTTGCTTATTATAGTATGATAAACAAAAGGGCTGACTGACATATTGATTGACTCACTGATTGATCAACTGATTCTCCAAACATCCCAAAGGCTCCAATCCTATCCACTAAACTGACCCGGATGTTGGATAAGATGGACCCTAAAATTGTTATCCTACCTTACTCTCCAGAAACAAACACTTCTACTCAGTGGTAGGATTCAAATAAATTAACAACAGGTTCTATGTCCCATTAGTAATCAGTTCTCAGAACTATGTGCTCATTAGCAAAGGGTTCTATAGAACCTGCGAGAACCCCCTGAAGCCCACCACTGCTTCTCCTTATAAAGAAGTTCATGATACATGGAATGGAAAAAGGATTTTAACCACATATTTTATGTAGAAGGAAATACTCTGCATATTAGAAAAGAAAACCATTGAAGATGGAAGTGGTCTTTCCACCACAGGATTCCAAGGATCCTGGCTGATAACACATGTTTTCATCCCCTGCTGACGGACTCTCCTTCAGTGCATCACCTATTAATCAGCTGCTCAAAAAGAGGAATGAAGACTATGGATATATTAATAAAGATGGAACCTGCTTCCTTCGCAGAGTTGATGCTTCTGAATTAAGTCTGACATTGAGCCGTAGCGGTCCATCCGCAAGACAAGCCAATTATACTCTGCATCACCCTTCAGAGAAGTTTATGTAGGGCTGAACTCTGCCAAGAAGCATTGCCAAAATGAATGCACTGAAAACTGTTTGCTGGGGAAAAAAATCAGGGTCAAGGATTGCCTTATATGAACAGATGAGAAGAATCACTCATCATTCCTTCCTTCCCAGATGACTGGATGAAAAATCTATTCAGCTGTAAGTAGTATGTACTATTTAAAAGATTTGTAAGTATTATGTATTATTTGTATCCCAACTTCCCTTTGCTGCAGCAAACGATCAAACCTGGTATTGTTTGCTGGAGCAAATGATCAACACCGCTGTTTGAGGTCAGGAAAAAGAATCTGTTTAGGTGAGGAAAGGAGAGAGGGCAATAAAGGCATCAGTATCTTCCCCTGCCAGGCACATATATAAGAATGTCTGTTGCTTCTAATAAAAAAGCGGGATAATAATAGAAGAATTCCTAATCCTGTTGCTTCCCACCATGTACACCTATTAAATATGTATGTGATGCAGAGTAGCCAATTATAGGTTTCTACTGAAGTGTTGACAGACAGGTGATGGAGTGTCATGTCCTGTTTTGTTCCCTGAGAAACAGTGTTCCTAGGTGAGATCATTCATTTTTTGGCAGTCTCCCTCTTGGATTTCTAAGGACGAGAATAAAACCAAGAGCGTGGGGTTCTTCCTTTTATGATCTACCTTTCTGCAGCTTAAGATCTTCTTCCTCGCTCCCAAAAGGACTTGGAAGGCATTAACAAGGATGGAAATGAAGAACAACATCATATTCACGAACACAGCAGATCAAGGATCTGGAAGAAGCTTCCTTGCTTGACCTTACTTTGTTGGACAGAGCAAAGAGAGGGAGAGAAAGACATTTCAGAACGCGCTTGCCTCTTGCCACAGCAATGCTTTTAAACATTTTCCATCTTGCAACACATCAAGAAGGTGCTAAAATTGCACACCATTTTTTAACATTTAACAGAAAACATAGCATTGTCAGGGGGGCTCACATCCCACAATTAGTAGAAGACCTAAGTGATCCTGTCCCAAACTCTTGAGGCACATCTGAGGACCATTCACAGCACACAAATGTGCCACAGCACACCACAGTGCTGCTGGTCTGGTAGTTCCAAATAGTAAGTTAGGGCAAAATCCATAGCAGTTACAGGTCCATGCAGTTACGTCACCTTCTAGTATTATCTTATGGAAAGTCATCTTAACTGCTCTGGAGCAAGGGGCTTAATTTCACTTTAGGATATAAGCCTTAGTTAAAGTAATTTTAAGCCAGGGTGGAGGCAGAGGATGGGATCCCTTTTTGGTGGCAGGATAAGACACCATAGCAATGGAATGTAGGGAGGTCTTGACAATTTAAAATAGTGATTTTCAACCTTTCTTAAAAAATCTCATGTCACTCTGACAAGTTGCTAAATTTGTCAAGACACACTTTCAGTTTTGGACCATTGACAAGGCACACCATGTTGCTGATGGAGGGTTCATACCCAAATTAGCCCTACTGATAGAGTTGTCATAATTCTCTTCCACAAAATCAGGACAGGAACTCCTCTGTCCCATTTGCCAGTTTGTGAACACAATTCCCAAAAAATTGGGATTGTTGCTGGTTTTTCAGGACATGTGGCAACCCTACCTACTGATAAACCCTCCCCCAAACTTCCACACCACACTTGCAGACTCTTTGTGGTGCACCAGTTGAACATCACTGACTTAAAGTGACAGGAACTGGACTACTGTGGACCACATCACCTCCGAATCCCCTTTTCTCAGTTTGATTGTATATCTAGTTTGCAATCTTGCATTTTAGGATTACGATATGGCTGAACAAACCTATTTAGAATTTTAAATTTTCTTTGAATTCAGACAAAATCATAATATACTCAAAATATTCAAACAAACTGGGCTGCTCTGTAGTGCTGTTGAAAGCAAAGACAAAAAATTCCATGCAACTCCCACTGTCCTTAGTAATGTGAAATACGCACTGGAATCAATCTGACCCTATACATTTCTGTTGTATGACTGTGTAAATGAACATCCTCACAGGGACAATGGGTTTAAAATAGAGGTAAAGGTCAATATATTCTCATGGGTTGAATGTTGTTTTTTTTTCCCTTCTGTCCAAAGCTTGTAATTCAGGCCATGAAAATATTGAATATTGACTGCTTGAGTGATGGGAAGACTTGACAATATGAACGATCAGTTGAGATGGACTGCATCAGTTTATGCATCCATTCCCTCACATCTCTGCCACATTTCTCTTGGATTACTCAGCCTCTTGTAGTCTTGATCATTACTACACCATTGATTCATCGGTCTCAATTTGTGCAAAACAGCTGGTAAGCAAAATATGATTGTCATGTAACGGGTAGATCTTTGACACTAGTTTATTTCCTGTTCAGACCAACAACAGTACTGCATTCTGTTACCCTCCTTGGCTGAAATGCATCTTTGGGCACAATCCAGAGTAACTACGTGGAGTCCTTGCTCCGGTGTAAGAACAATTTGCTCTGGATTGCAATATGAATTTCCCATAGGTTTTCACTAGGTAGTGCAGCAACTATGGGTACACATAAAGTCTCTTATGTGCTCCCGCAGTTACTCTGGATTGTAGGGTAAGAAGCTTCGAAACGTGATGACCTCTCAGTAGTAAAGGCAATTCACAAGGTTTTCTTCCGCCACATCCTTTTGTAGCCACTTGCGCTGCAGAGGACGAAGCACCCACAAATGTATCAGCTGTGTGTTGTTGAACCGTGTAGAATTTTTAAGGTATAGGGAAGCATCAGGATAGCAACAAGACAATTCTACCCAACAGTGGTGTAGCAAAGCCACCACTCCCAAACCACATTCTAATTTTTAAAAATGTGCACTGGTTCACTGTTGACATGCACTATCAGTAGTTGTGCCATAAGGCATGCTTGCAGCAGTTTGCACCAACCTAACAAACGGAGCAGGTTCTGCACAAGCCTGTGGCTTCTGGAAGCTGGTGGAAGCGTGGTGCGACGTCAGTTTTTCGTCGTTGTCACTTAAAGATTCAACCTGTCTACTTTAATTAAAACTGGGGTCTCAATAAATCAATTTCTGGCTTTCTAAAAGCAGAGCTCATCAACATTTTTTTACGTCCCTGACTCTACATAGCATTACAGACCAATCTCTTTCCCGTTCTCTTCTCTTCTCGTTCCTTTTATCAGAAAACAGGTTTGGGTGATCTTGAACGAATCCCAACATTTCAATTTCCCTGACTATAACAAAATTCAAGGTTTGAATTTGCACCACACCATTTGCACACTTTCATTACAGACGTTTTTAAGTAAATCTATTTGCACGACAGTGTATTTCATCTTGTGCTTGCGATAATTTTTTATTCAGAGATATTGGATTTTTAATAGCCTCCACTGATAAGTCATAGCAGTGTCTAGTAATTAGATAGCAGTAGTTGGAATTGATATTGCTCAGATTACTGTATTTACTGGAATATAATGCACAATCGAATATAATGCGCACTCTATACTTGCAATCAAAATACTGTATTTACTCAGTTCTAATTTACAGTGAATCTAATGCACACCCCAATTTTGGAGACTGAATTTGCCTGAAAAAGGTGAGTGTTGAGTAAACACAGTAATAAATTATGGCTGCAATCCTGAAGACACTTACCTGGGAGTAAAACCCACTGACCACAATGGGGCTTACTTTTGAGTAGACACGGTTAGGATTTCCCTTGCTTACTGGTCAAGAGGTACTCTTTCAAGTGGGTGTTCCTCTTTTATTTAGCAGGGGGAGAGTAACTGGCCCTACACACCCCAGCAATGTCTGTTCTATTGGCTTCTGTTGGTGTTCTTTTTGTATTTTAGATTGTGAACCCTTTTGGGACAGGGACCCATTAGCTATTAATTAGCTATTAATTTTTTTCTTGTAAACTGCTTTGTGAACTTTTTAGTTGAAAAGCGGTATATAAATACTGTAGACGGACGGACGGACGGACGGCCGGACGGACGGACGGACAGACAGACAGACAGATAGATAGATTGTGCTCTATGGCGGTCCTATTTCCAGGTCCTTATGGACCTGATTTTATTCCTTGAAAGTCTCGTTAGACCACATCGGCAGCAGGTGTGAGCCACATCATACTTCAGCGTCCTTTTAAAGCCCATTAGTCCTAAGGACATTCAGGTGTGAGCCCCAGCCTCAGTTCTTGAACCGATGTCAAACAGGGGAAGCAAGCATTTTGATCTGCCATTAATACACACACACACAAACACACACACACACACACACGTACGTGTGTGTGTGTGTGTGTGTGTGTGTGTGTGTGTGTGTGTGTGTGTGTGTGTGTATTAATTTTTAATTTTGTCGTGTCCTACATTTTTCTTGGACATCCTACATTTTGGGGAAAACTGTCATCTTTTGTGGTTATGACCTATGATGATATGGTCCATGTGGTTATGACATATGGTTACACTTGCTATAATCTAACTCAAACGCATGGCACATTCACAAACAAAAAGGTTAGAAAGTGGTGTTTAAACACAAATGAACATCTCATAAAACCTACAGAGGCCTGGCAAGATAGCTGATCAGCCCAATGCCAGCATTTCTGCATGCTTGAACTAAACAGAACCACTTGTCCCTTAATGGAATAACCAGCTTCTGCCTGTTCGCTTATCAATGCAAGTTCAGTTTCCATGCATAAGGATTGTCTTGAAGGAGAGACCTCAATGCTTTTCAATTGACCGGCTGACTTTTCAGTTCCTGATTTACATTATCGGGTGAACTGTGACCTACGTTCTTGACATGAATGCAAACGTCTGACTTGGGTGTCCCGGGCATGACCGTGGGAGACCTGTTGAACCATCCCGTTGCTGTCGTTGATGAATCCGAAGCCTTTTGACTGCAACCTCTCATTTCTAATTCAGTTGCTAACCTGTCAACGAAGGAGTGATCTCTAACCTAATTATATTAGTTCATGTTCTTTCAGCTTGAGATTGCTCCAGGGATCCCAGACAATTTGAAATACAGGACAAGGCTCTGAGATAATGTGTCTAAGCAACTGTCATCCTAATATATTTTGCTAGTTCTCGAGCACCAGACTCTTTATCTGTCCCCTATGGATGTGCTTCAGTATTTGAATTATGCAAGACGCATGTCACACATGGAGTGACAGGAAGTCAATATTCTATTTACCATTTTTATCAAAGTGCTTATAATCTGGTATAATTCTATTTCATGGTCTTAAATTGGAAATAGCTAACAATAATTTTAAGCTACCTTTCTACTTTCTTCTACTTTTTTAAAGGCAAAGATAAGCAAATGTTTGGTTCGAATATGCTTTTCTTTAGCAATGTGAAAATATGCTGACAATTCATAGAAATTGGGAAGAAGACACTCAGCTGAGTACTGGTATCAGAACCAATTATGGTGTAATCCTATGTCTGTCTACTCAAAAGTAAGTCCCATTATATTAAATGGGGCTTACTCCCAGGAAAGTGTTTAGGAATGTGCCACAAGTTTAAGTAACAGCACAATCCAGAGTAACTACGGGAGCTCTTACGTCGACACAAGAAAAATTCTTGGGAATGATCTATGGGTTTCTTATAGGTGGCGCCATAACTACATCAACATAAGAGCAACTGTAGTTACTCTGGATTGTGCTGTTAGTTTATAGTAGGGTAACCATATTTCGTACTTAATTTCTTGGGAGTGAGGCTGCAATCCTAAAGACACTTTCCTGGGAGTAAGACCCGTTGAACACAATGGGGCTTACTTTTGAGTAGACATGGTTAGAATTGTGCTGTTAGTTCTATTGGACTCCATGGAACTTACTTTTGAGTAGACATGCAGAGGTTTACCCTGTATCCATTTCTGTCCAATGTTACATATACACAACATGGATCAGAGATGTTTTTCTTCATTTTGTTCCCATGGGTTGAAATGCTCCAAAGGGGAATGTCCACTTGCACATTGCAATGATGTTACCTGCAAAACTCAGTGCTTGGCACCCCCTCTAGCTATGCCACAGGGAACAGTAGCAGACCACAAATGGCAAGTTGAAAGGGGAATTGACCTGCTTGATCCAACTGAGCATCAGAGCAGGAAAGATGCTCCAGTTTGTTGCATATGCTTCTTGTTGAGACTGAATCAGTAGAAAGGGTCCTATCTGTATTTATGTATGGCTATTTTGCTCCTCTAACCCATCCCTGCTTTCTCCCCAATCATCATGCCAAGTAATCTCTTTATTGGTGAGTAAATTATCTTAAAAGCATCGGAGAGAGATATATATCTAAATTAGTGATGATGGTCACATTAGGAATAAAAAGATTTTATAGGAGACAGCCCATGTTAAAACTCAATTTCCAATCCATATTTTAAATCTGTGATTAATGTAAGAATTAGGATGTTGAAGTGTTGAAGAAACAGATTTAGATGAAAAGAACCAGTTATTCAGAAAGAGTTTAGACAGACCGCTTATGGCAAAAAAGAGCATATATATAACTAATTGTTAGATTGGCATTTTCCCCCAGATTGAATCACATGAGACCTGACATTTTCCCCTATTGTCTGTGCTTAGCTGCTTTTCTGTAGCGTCTTATTGATTGGGTCTCACGCTTTGAGCATCGCAAAAAGATGGAGGAAAAAAGAATTTAATTTAGAAAAGAGATTATCATCACTGAGTAGTGGTTCCTTGGTGGTCATCCCAGAATTGTTAAACAAGTTCCATAAGAAAGTTGGACTCACTTCAAACTCCTAATACTGTATGATTCCTAATATATTGCAATATAGGGCCATTCCTAATTTACTGCAATATAGGGGTGGTAGTATAGGTACTGACCCCCTCTGAACTCCTCCCAGCATTTTTCACTGACCTGTCCTTGTTTTTTCAGCCTCTTATCCTTCCAATGGATGTCCTCAATTTTGGTGTTCACCCCTCCCTATGGACAGTCTGGTTCAATCACATCAGGTCATGGCCAAGGGCCATCAGCAATCCCCTTTTGCATTACAAGGGGGAGAACTGAGCCTGCTGGCTGCTCTGTCTTTCCAAGGAGGGGTAAGGAAAATTATGCCCAGCCCACTGAAGGGTCCTTGAGCTTGTTTCTCATCTCTGGTTTTCTGGCATCAGTTGGCATGAGTTAGAGAATATTCTATTCTGGATCATGCAAATAAATTATTACAAAGTTATTGATGTTGGGGGTGGAGTGGGGTGAGGAGAAACATTTCTCTTTGCAGAAAACCTGGATGGATTTCTGCTTTCAGATATGGGGACTTGTCTTGGCTTTTAGAGTTCATTGACTGTAGGACTCCTATGCTGGGGGAAGTGGTGGAGAGGGATCCTTACATATAGGGGACCACATGGGATCTGTAGGGATGCAGGCCTATGCATTATTCTTTATTTGATTATTTTGCACATTTAATAAATGAAATCATAAAGAATTGTCATATGTTAATAACTATGCCATTTATTGCCATAAATCCTGATTTTTGGGGATTGTCACATTTTGTCCCGATTTTGTGGAAAAGAATTATGACAACCCTACTTTGGGGTTTTAGAGTGAGCCCTCTTACTTTGAGCAGGACAGCCATGGACAGAGATATACAGTGCAATCCTAAGCATGCCTACTCAAAGTCCCATTGTGTCGAATAGTACTTACTCCCAGAAAGTGTGGTTAGGATTGCAGCCATAGCATATCATGGTGGTTGTACAGAGTCTCTGAATTTTCATCTGTGGCAGAAGCTGATTAAATTATATTCTTTTACTAATAACATGAATATCATCTGATTAATGCTTTTAGTGCAGACATTTGAAATCCATCGTAAGACTCCAGAATGATTTCTAAAGGTCAAGTATCAATTTCAAGAATCAAACATTAATCCAGCACTATAATTCTAGTTTCGAGAAAGGTCCCCTGCTCAGGATCTATGCTGGAGTATCTGACCCTGGACTGTACCTTGGCAGAATCTGAGATGGGCATTGAATATTAACTTGGTTTTGGTCCTATTAAATCCTTTAAAAAGAAGTGCATGCAAAAAAGAAGAGGAATCGAAGCAGAGGATGCTGGCAAAAAAGAGAAAACAGATAAGCATAAGAAACGAGGAAGGATTTAAAGGTGCAGACAGCCAAGAGGAACCCAAATGAGAGACTGAAAATAGGAAACTTCCATTAAGAAAAAGAAATGAGACAACAGACTGAATGTCTGTAAGGCAAGGAAGGAAAAGAGCATTAAGATTCAAGAGAGAGCTCTGGAAATAAGGCTAATTCAAATTCCTGTCTGTTCAGAAGAAATGTTACTCAGAATATGTAAGCGCAACCTTAAATATTGATGTATTAAATCACCACATAGATCAGCCATATATTTCTTTCGATGAGGGCGGGAGACTCATTTCAGAGAAAGGCTTATTTTGCATGCACTCCAGTGAATGAATAAACCAGGCATTTCTGGAATTGCAGGATTAAATCCAGATGTAAAATTAACTCTGATTCTTGGATCATACATGTGTTAACTAGCTCTATGTAGGGCCGAGTATGGACGCAAATATTTGTGGTGCTAAATATTTGTGAGGCCATTCCAGGATGGGCGATGGCCTGGAAGAGGTGCAACCTGGGGGGGGGGGGTGCCAAGCATCTTGGGTGGTGGTGTAGCAAGAGGGAGTGCAAAGCACAAGGTTTTGCAGAGAATCTCTCTGCAGCATGGGAGCATCCCCTACCCCTCTAATTCGGAGCCATTCTGAAGCCTCTATTTTGCTCACATTGCCCATAATGGGTCTGAACTCCTAACAGGGGGGGCACTCCTAACACTTTGCACCATCTCTAGCTACACCATAGATTTTAGATATTCTTAAAATTAAATATCTTCCGTAAGATTAAAAGAACATGTTTGCTTATATGCAGGCCTCCGTCAGTCTTGAAAGACTATGGTATCGTGCTCAGCGCTGCATACGCTGCATACAAAGCATGAAAGCCTGGGTTGGATTGTTATGGAGGATAGGCTGGTACCCAAGCAGCAAATCCCCCCTCTCCACGCCACTGATTTAGTCCAATGGAAAGGCAGAGTGGATACGATTGGATCCAGCTGGCGTCGCAGAGCTGGGCTAAGGACAGGAGCTCACCCTGTCTTGTGGGGCTGACCCAGGTCTCAAACCCTGGCCTGCTGGTTAACAGGCACAGCGTCTTAACCATTTGCGCCACCCACAGCCCGTAATATATGTATTTGCTTATACAGGACATGAATAAATGCAGGTTTCCAAATTCATGTATGTAATCACATTGTACGAAGGGCTAAACCAAAGATAAAGATCATTTTATCCATGTCATGTAATGGCTTCCCATCTAAAAAAATATTTAGATGGTGAACCAATGAAAGATACTCATCGTTAGAGAATCAGTTTGATTTAGAGCAAAATGGTCAAATCCTACAATCCAGAGTAACTACGGGAGCACGTAAGAGACTTTACGTGCACCCATAGATACTACATCACCTAGTGAAAACCTATGGGAAATTCATATTGCAATCCAGAAGAAATTCTTCTTACACCAGAGCAAGGACTCCCCGTAGTTACTCTGGATTGCGCCCTAAGTCTGATAAAAGTGCCTTTTCACCTGCAAAAAGTCCCATCTTAAAGAAAAACTTTTAGTACACTATCTTATCCAAGTCTATTCAAATGTAAACCCCATTACCCCCCACGGCGAGAATGAAGAGCCGGAGACAGATGCTGGATTTAAGGGCCACTTTATTAAATCTAACAATAATTAAACCCAACAAGGGACTGCTGACAAAGTCGTGCTGGAAACTACAAAAATAAGGGATGGCGAAGGCCTGGCTCAGGTTTCACCCTCGCACTGAAGGTACCCATCATTGCCAACCCGAAGGTTGAGACAGCTGGGCGCTGAGTCAACCAGTTTCCCGGCTGACTTAGCCTAAATCCCAGGTACAGAACCAGCAGCCACAGCCTACGTCCGGTCTGGTCGCAATAGGCCTGGCATGCATAGCACTTTCCTGGGAGTAAGACCCATCAAACACAATGGGGCTAGCCCGATAGTGGGCTGGCCCTTTTGCCTCCCCCGGCCGGATGGTATGGCCGGGAGAGATGCTGAGAGCCTATTGGCTCTGGGGCCAGGGGCGGCGACTGGGGGCTATATAAGCAGGCGCGCGCCTGCGCAGCCCCCAGTCGGGCTTGAGAGTCGTCGGGGATGGAGCGGCTTGGCTTGTCTTCGCTGACTCTTCTGGCTGTAGGCCTGCGGCCCGGCTTTAGTGCGGGGAGGGTTACGTCTAGGGACGCCCCCGCTACCATTTGCGCCACCCACAGCCCGTAATATATATATTTGCTTATATAGGACATGAATAAATGCAGGTTTCCAAATTCATGTATGTAATCACATTGTACGAAGGGCTAAACCAAAGATAAAGATCATTTTATCCATGTCATGTAATGGCTTCCCATCTAAAAAAATATTTAGATGGTGAACCAATGAAAGATACTCATCGTTAGAGAATCAGTTTGATTTAGAGCAAAATGGTCAAATCCTACAATCCAGAGTAACTACGGTAGCACGTAAGAGACTTTACGTGCACCCATAGATACTACATCACCTAGTGAAAACCTATGGGAAATTCATATTGCAATCCAGAAGAAATTCTTCTTACACCAGAGCAAGGACTCCCCGTAGTTACTCTGGATTGCGTCCTAAGTCTGATAAAAGTGCCTTTTCACCTGCAAAAAAATCCCATCTTAAAGAAAAACTTTTAGTGCACTATCTTATCCAAGTCTATTCAAATGTAAACCCCATTGTGTTTGATGGGTCTTACTCCCAGGAAAGTGTGTTTAGGATTGCAGCCTTCACATTACCAGCCTCAGACAACCTCAGGCAGAAGCCTTCACATTACCAGCCTCGGACAGCCTTGGTTCTCCTTGTCTTAAATATAGGGTTGCCATATGTCTCCAAAACAGGGATAATCTCGATTTTGGGGAAATTGTGTCCACATAATGGCAAGTGGGACACAGTGTCCTGTCCCAATTTTGTGGAAGAAAATTATGGCAACCCTACTTAAGTAGCAAGTTTTTTTTAATCATTGAAGCACATATCCTAATCTGCTTTGTCAGTTACATGATTCACCAAAAATTGCATCGTGACCAACTGGTGGGAGACAGATCCAAAATCTGGAAACTGCTAATCTATGTATTTTAGGGTGTTTCCCATCAATTGTCAATAAACTACATTGGGTTGGCTGTAACTTTACATTTTTAAGATATACCTTAATTGCTATGAAGAAAAAGGGGAATAAAACTTTACTTAAGGGAGAGAGGAGTCTATGAAAAAGAAACACTTACTGAAAATTCATTATTTGTGCAACAATCTCCTAATTCTGGGAGTGCTCCAGTGTATTGATTTGTTTCCTACAGAAGCAAACGATTTTTAAAATATATTAGAAGTCATACCGAAAGTCTGGGGATGTGAAAAGCCATTGTGATTTCAAGTTCCTTTTGGACTGCTAAACAATTACCAGTGTGTGGTGAGGGCAAGCATGTTGTGAGAATATAAACTAGGGCTGCAATCCTAAGAGCACTTTCCTGGGAGTAAGCCCCATTGAACTCAATGGAACATACTTCAGAGTAGACAAAAATAGGTTTGCACTGCAGGCTATTTTTTTTTACCATATTTTTTCATTATTAGAGTAGTATAGAAAAACAAGTGAGGTTGTTTTGTTAGGTGGTTTTTATAAAGACACATAAATAATTATTTTGTATACCTGAAATGAAAGTTTTATACCATTTTGCATTATTGCAGCCTGGTATTGTAAGGTGCTGGAGGAGTTACTGAATTGGATTTCTCAACATTGCCTCCTGTGCCACCAGTGTAAGTCCAGCAGAATAAACTACATTTACTGAGGTCACCACCTATGTGGAGAAGTACACCACCCACTAAGGGTGCACCAGCCTGTACCAGACTGCCTGAACATCTGGTCAGCTGATCCTTGATGATCAGATGATCATCTGGAATCCAACCTGATGATCAGATGATTGACCAGATGATCAGCTAGAATCCAGCTGAGTATAAAAATAGTGATACTTAGTGATTTGGATCCAGTAGTGGATAAAGAAGGCAGAGGTGATGCTCTCCACCTCTGTAGTGCTCATGGGTCATTGTGGAACCACATGGTACTCTTTGCTGGAGGTAGCTGGTGCCATGAATTGGAACCACCTTCCTTCAGCTCTGAATGGCTCAGAAATTAGGGGCATGTCCAGCACAGGCAATATAGTGGAGATAGGGGTGATGTTTCCAAATCATGGCATCATCTGATCCTGGATGCCAGAAGACTTTGGGACACCACTGTTTAGGTCACTTTCTTATTTGGATGCATTGCAATATCCCTGGAGTACAGGAATAGTATTTTCTATTCTCCAGTATAATACCTGCAACATCTCTAAGGCTGACATTAAACCAAAGCATAGTCAGCGCAATGCAGGAGTCGTTTGCATATTTAAGTGGTAACACTTCTGTAACATCTGAATCTGTTCAAAGTCAACACATACCTAGAATTATGATCAAGCATATGCTGCAATTATAGCTACTCATTTTAATATAATCAGAAGTTTGAATAGGGACTCTTTTTTCTTTAACAGAGAATTGCATTGTGTATTAAATGTAAATTCTGGATAGTATTAAGAATTTTAATCAATGTTCTAAGAACAAAAGGTCAACTTTTCCCATACTGACTCGCACAATCTGGGCTGGTGGTTATGAAAGGTCACACTCAAACCCAGTGACATAAACATCCTTGCCCAAGTTTGCATAGCAGCAATGTAACAATATAACATAAGAGAAATAAAATAATGTTATAACATTATTATAACCATGTAGATCATATAACTATATATATTATACATATTAGTTATATATATTATATATAGATTATATATATTAGTTATATAGATTATAACCATATAAATTTTTGTTGCTGAGATAACACTTGAATCTATAGTGGTGTTTCTCAAACATCTGTTACTGAGGTCCTCTAAAATTATCATACCTCCCAGTGACTTATTTATTTGTGTGTGTGTGTGTGATAGTGAAAGAAAAATATACAAATCATTTCTAATTTGTGCAAATAACCCCCCCCCCAAAAAAAAAACAACAAATTATGCATAAAACAAAATTAAAAACCTGCAAAAAATTTTAAGGGGGGTTTGCATAAGAAAGTATTCTGGCTGCATCTGTGGACACTATATTACTTATATTACCTACCTTGTACACTTTTAAAGCAATTATAATTCCTAATTTTAATTTATAAAAAGTGTGCGCTTGGAATAAAAACACATAGCACCACTTTCTGCACTTTTCTTCCTTTGGAAATAAAGAAAAATACAGTGGTGCCTCACATAAAGAGCTTAATTCGTTCTTGAGGCATGCTCTTGAAGTGAAATGCTCTTTAAGTGAAGCAGATTTTTCCGTAGGAAATAATGGAAACTCAGGCTATTGGTTCCACAACCCCCAAAATATTCATATAAAAATATTAACTGGGTGTAAAAATGATGACAAAACACTGGAATTGAATTCAAAACATGCATTCAATGTGCATGATCCTCTGAAGTCTACTTAGACTGCAGTCCTAAAGACACTTTCCTGGGAGTAAGCCCCATTTAACACAATGGGGATTACTTGTGGGTAGACAGGGTTAAAAGGCTGCAATCAAAGATACTTTCCTAGGAGGCTTACCTGGGCTGCTGCTGGAGTTTCAAGGTGGTCGGTGGGGGCACTTGGGGGCTCTTAGGGGTAGCTGCCTCTGGCACCCCCAGGGAACTGCCCCCAAGTTGGGGGCAGTTAGAAGCAGCAGCGCTGGCTAGCAGCCCTTTTAAGCAGCCTCCATATAGAGTGTCAGGGCTGCATAGCACGTGTGACCATAGCGCACTTGCTTGTTAAGTGAAGATATAAGTTTAATAAATAAATAAAATCTTGCTGGATGCCAGGTCTGGGCAGAAGAGGCAGGTTTCAGCAGTATGGTATTTTATCGCTGTTCTTACACCCCTGGTGACCCTGGTCAACTACATTAGCAAATAATACAGGAATCAAGCTTAGGCTTCTCAGATCAAAGCACAAATCCTCTTTTCAACTGTAATTACCAGTAAAGGAAATACTTCAGAGAATTCATCTTGGTGGCTGGTACATTCATCACTTTGAAAAGCTATATGTAAAGATATAGAAAACTTTTAATATCAGAACCTTTAACTTCTCTGTGATAAAACTGAATTTGACTGATGTAGACAAGTAAGAAAGAACTACATATAGAACTACTGTACTTGCAAACACGGAAACACTATAGGCTGCAATCCTAAAGACACTTTCCTGGGAGTAAGATTCACTGAACACAATGAGGTTTATTTTTGAGTAGATATGGTTAGGATTGTGTTCTAAGAAAACAGTTATTTTATTAAACACCCTATAAATTGCAATTCTTCAATTACCAGGCACTGAATGAGGCATAGCCTGTCAATTAATGCTCATCAATGTGCAATGAACGTGATCCACCCCATGAGAGCAGTTTACACTCCTGTGTGTTCTGAGAAGGGAAAAAATTATTTTCACTGTGGGCAAGTTGCAAAGAGTGTTTGCTTATTGCTTCCTGAAGATACCATATCTGTAACCAGCGTTCCAGTTCAGACCAGGAGCTATTTCGAAAAGAAAGAAGAGATAAGAAAAGATGGAAGGGTCGGATCTTTCAGGGACTTACTAGACTGATGGAGAATTGCAGGAGAAGAGGGAATAGAGTGACAGATAAGGTTTCACTGTAGTTGAAGCACAACAGAGTTTGAATCATTTTGGAAAAAGGATTTTCGCTATTCAATTGTGGGACTGGGACAACTAAACATTTCAAGCATACATTTCTAGTATATTTATAGAGTTGTTCTTAAACATTTTTATTTTTTCATACTTTGAGGGCCCAATTCTGAGTCATGTGCAATGGCTCTCTGATGTGTCCTAAGGCACATCTGCAACTCCTCCACCACCTGGCCATGAGCACCGGCTTGGCATAAATTCGTACTGAGCCAGACTCACAAAAGAGTCTGGTTTTCAGAAGCAAAATTCAGAAGTAGTTTCTGATTATTGGAAGTGGCTTCCATAGGATTCTGAGGTCCATGGAGGGTATTGGAGCACTGCCATAACTTGGGGGTCAGGGGATAAACGTCGTTGGTGATAACCCATCAGGAGCACCACAATCCTTTCCTGCCACTATACATTTTTTTTCTATTTTTAGCCCAGTTTTGGGACTATTTTCAAAATCTTAGAAGGCCTTCTAAGGGCCAGAATGCCCCCAGAGGCAGGCTGACCATACATCAGAACCCAAAAAGAGGACAAGGCCTCCTAAAATTAAAAAATTAAAATTTAGGACATCCAAGAAAATGTAGGATATGACAAAATAAAACCTAAAAACACTCATGAATTTTGTTTTCATATTTAAACACAATATATTTATTACATATAATTTATTATTTTTTTAAGAAGGGACCAGTGCATGGCATCCAACATATAATTTATTTACTGACAAAAAGCGTACCCGCGTTGCGGGAGTAACTTCCCCATACAACATCCCCCACGGCGCATCAACAACCCATGTGCAACCTACCCCCTTGTACAACATTCCCCTGTGCGCAACTTTCCCCATGCACATCATCTCCCCACGTGCAACTTCTCCCCATGTGCAACTTTCCCCCGTGCGCAACTTCCCCCATGCGCAACTTCCCCCATGCGCAAGTTTCCCCATGCGCATCGTTCCCCCATGCACATCGTCCCCCCATACGCATCGTCCCCCCATACGCATCATCTCCCATGCACAACTTTCCTACATGCGCAACTTCCCCCATACGCAACTTCCCCCATGCGCAACTTTCCTACATGCGCATCATCTTCCCATGCACATCATCCCCCATGCACAACTTCCCCCATGCCCAACTCCCCCCATGCGCAACTTCCCCATGTGCAACTTCCCCCGATGCGCAAATTTCCTACATTCGCAACTTCCCCCATGCGCAACTTCCCCCATGCGCAACTTTCCTACATGTGCATCACCCCCATGCACATCATCCCCATGCGCAACTTCTCCCCATGTGCAACTTCCCTCCATGCGCAACTTCCCTCCATGCGCAATTTTCCTACATGCGCATCATCCCCCATGTGCAACTTCCCCCATGCGCAACTTCCCCCATGCGCCTCATTCCGCCACGCTCCTCATCCCCCATGCGCATCATTCCCCCATGCGCAACTTTCCTACATGCGCACCATCCCCCATTTGCAACTTCCCCTCATGCGCAACTTCCCCTCATGCGCAACTTCCCCCATGTGCAACTTCCCCCATGCGCATCATCCCCCCATGTGCATCATCCCCCATGAGCAAATTCACCCCATGCGCATCATCTCCCCACGCGCAACTTTCCTACAAGCGCATCATCCCCCCATGCGCATTATCCCCCATGTGCAACTTCCCCCATGAGCAACTTCCCTCCATGCGCAACTTCCCCCATGTGCATCATCCTCCCATGCGCAATTTTCCTCCATGTGCAACTTCCGCCCATGCGCAGCATCCTTGCCAGCGCAACCTCTTCCTCCGAACAACATCCCCCATTGCACCAGGGTCTGAGCACCAAATTGGCTGGATGTGGTTCAGTCTCCCATGTTAAGTATAGGACAGAAACACGTTGCCCCCTTTTCAGCCCCTGAAGGGTTAATTTCTCCAGATGGTTCTTGGTGGGAGTTCAGGTGACAGAAGGAACTCCCAGAATTCCATGCTTCAGGCCCAGCAGTTGGTGCGGAATGTTGATGAGTCAGCAATTCTCAATGCAAACTATAGGGAGGAAAACACGTTGCGCCCCTTTTCACCCCCTTCTGGTTGGAATTTCCGAAAACCGGTTCTTAGTGCACCCCTCCGTCACGCAAAGAACACCCACCCCAAATTTCATGCTTCTAGGCCCAGTGGTTTTGGCAGGGCGGTGATGAGTCAGTCAGTGAGTCAGTGAGTCAGTCAGTGAGTGACTTTTCTCTTTTATATATATAGACAAGAAGACTACATGCTGCCTGCTCACAAAGAAATGGAGGACAATAAAGATATTTTCCAGGACACAAGGCTGAAATTTAGGAAATGTTCTGGAAAAAGAGGACATATGGTCACCCTGCCCAGAAGGCTGTCTGGGGCCTTGAAAATGCCAGAAAGTGACATTTTCAGATGAGAAGGTGGCGTGTTGTGGTCCTGGGCAGCATCAGGGCCAGATTCACAACTGTTGTGGAGGCCTGGCATGACATGAAGTAGGACAGGTCCATCACCAAGCTATCGGGAGTGAACCAGTGCATTATAAAGATGCATTATAAAGAGTGCATTATAGATGCAGGCTACAATCCAGAGTAACTACAGGACCTTTTACACTCACGTAGTTACAGTGCCACCGATGGGAAACCTATGAGAAAGGCAGAGTAAGTGCCTCTTACATCTTCCCATAGTTACTCTGGATTGTAGGGCAGTCTATCATTGGAACATCACTGACACACACCTGTTATCTGCGCATGACACCCATGATAGCGCCATCACTTCCTGGTGCTTTTAACTGTGTTAAAAAGTCACATGAACCCTGAACTTCTCTAACTGTAACCCACAAACCTAGGATCATTCCCCACTTACCCAAACCTACAGAAAAGTAATAAAAATTCTGTGTACCTAAAATCCAGCAAAATAATTTAAATAAGCATTAAAGTTGATGGGAAATCACAGTTTTTCACTCTTCTTGCAAAAACACCCCCTTAAGCGACTGCAGTTACAGATGACTGTGTTTTGCCACAACTGAGCATTATAATGAAATAGAGGCAAGTTAATAATGCGTAATACTAAAGCTGCGAATGGTATTCTTTCCTGTAATTGTTTGAGAAACATGCTCCTGGGTCTATTAAAAATAGTGGTAACTTCTGGTTTGCATTGTGGACAATGGTTATTGTTATCTGAGACAGAAAATGATACATTCCAAAAATTAAATGAAATTCGAGGAATATTGACAGTGAAGCAAATGACCAAGCCGGTATTAATAAAAATTGCACTTTAAATTCACACTGACTTAATATCTTGCTTTGGTTTTAGAATTCTCAGCCAATATATAAGCAGTTTTAAGATTGTAATCCTAAACAACTTTTCTGAGACTGCAATCCTAAAGACACATTCCAGGGAGTAAGACCCACTGAACACTACTTTTGAGTGGACATGGTTAGGTTTGTGCTCTAAGCCACCCCTCTGAACACAGTAGTTTTACTTGTGAGTAGATAAGCATAGAACTGTGTCTTATGGTCCGATCCTAATCATCTGCTGGGGCAGGGGCTACTGTGTCAACCTAGGGTTCATATCTGCAGATCCCTGAACATCCCCCGTGCACCATTGTTTAGATCCTTACTTGGGTAAAAATGTCCTTGATTTGATATGCCACATTCATGTTCATAATGATGTGCATTTATGTTCGTTCATAACATAATGTTCGTTCATGCTCGTTCATGTCACATTCATGTTCATAATGATGTGCATGCAGCCTGAATGCTGGGAAAGAATCAATGCTAACAGGATGACTTCCTGCTAAGAGATAATGTTCTGCTTTGGGTTAGCATAATCTGGTTTTTCAAGTAATCAGGCTGCCTGTGCATCTTACAAGCCTGAATGTGTACAGCAACCTGTAAAAGCAAGAATATTTTCAACCCAGTAAGGATCTAAACAACATGAATGGATGCATGGGGGCTATGGAGACAGGGTTCCCCCATATATGTGGTTATGGGTGGGTGGAGAGAGACCTATGTTCTTTTGTTTGTTTGTTTTTCCATTGAGAGTAACCTTGCATTTCTCTTTTTCGCACCAACCTTAGTTTAAGATGGGGTTGTAGCTATATTTTTCAAGTTCCTATTACCAGTATGGGGTCCAGCCTACTACCATAGAACTAATCCCTAAGGGTGAAATCCAGAGTAACTATGGGGATTCCTTGCTCCGGTGTAAGAACAATTTACTCTGAATTGCAGTATGAATTTCCCATAGGTTTTCACTGTGGTGCAGTAACTACAGGTGCACGTAATGTCTCTTACGTGCTTATGTAGTTACTCTGGATTGTAGGGCAAGCCAAATATCTTCCGCAATTTCAGTTCATTTGCAGAGGAACTGCATACAGCAGTTTCCTTTCTTTAATGCTAAATTATCTTCATAGCTAAGTACAGAATTAGGGGGAAAAGATATATTGTTGTAATTTTAAACCTGTAAAATGTGACTTGATACTTAATGTGAGCTGTCAAAGTTGTTATAGGGGAACCACATGGCACATTCAGGGAACAAACTCAAATCACGTAAAACACCAGCACAATTCTTCACCCAGAAAACACAAGTAAAACACTAGTAAACATTTACTTCTCATTATACCCAAACTCCCTGTTAATATAATGTTGCCTTACTGCCGTGATGGCAATACAATTTTAAAAAGCAAATGTATCCCACAGTATATGAAACATTAATACACGGAGGGGGAAAAACCAGGAGAAAAATGAAGTAATTATCTCAAATAGTAAATAGTTAAACCAAAGAAGGCCAGTACATAAATCTTTCCTCCCAAACTCCTAATGCTCACAGAAAAAGCCAGCCTTGTAAGGAAGCAGTTTTGTTCCCAATTCCTACGATATATTACCCCAGGGATAGTTCTTTATCATTGAGCGTAATTTTAATGCTCCAGAAGCCATCATGTATCAGTGCCTTCACTTGCACTACCACCAGTTGTAGCTACTGCCGAAATAAATATTTTTGTGAAGATCCATTTTAAAAAAATTGGTTTGAGCAATGTTTCTCCAACTGTCCCTATTCGTTTCAATGTGTATTTTATTTTTACTGTATTAGACTTGATACTACCTTAGTATGTGACTGCTTTGGGGGAAATGTTACAGATCTGTACCGTGAACATTACCTGCTTTGTATGTACTTGCTTTTAACAATGTAATGTTTACTAGTATGTACATTCTTTTAAGAATGATAGTGGGCCCTACTCTCACGTAAGTGCAGATAGGATTGCAGCCTTTGGGGTATTGGGAATTTTTTTAAAAAAACAGATCAGCAACTGGAAGGTTTAGGGGAGTTCAACAACATTTTGCGAGGGTTAGGGGAGTTCTTTATTTCTAATTTTTAAAATTATTGTAAACTATCAGTTGACTTAAATGATTGATTTGATGATATGGGATGTAAACATTTCCTGCTTGACTATAGGGCAAAATCCAGAGTAACTATGGGGAGTCCTTGCTTTGGTATAAGAACAATTTATTCTGGATTGCAGTATGAATTTCCCATATGTTTTCAGTAGGTGGTGCAGTAACTATGGGTGCACATAATGTCTCTTATATGCTCATGTAGTTACTCTGGATTGTAGGGTATGGCTGCAATCCTAAAGACACCTTCCTGGGAGTAAGACCTATTTGAACACAATGGGTTTTTCTTTTGCGTAGACACGGTTAGGATTGTGCTCTATGTTGCTTCTGGCCATGACATAAATTCCAAGTTAATGACATCAATTCCAGTGAATCCTGACAGATTTTTATTTTTAATAAAATAGTCCCAGTGCTAACAAGTCCCAGTGCTAGTCCCAGTGTTAGTCCCAGTCCCAGTTCTAACAAGATTTATAACTACTTGATTATAGGTCATCAATGTGGCTTTGCATGCATTTTAGTTCTTGCCTGAGATGGTCTAGCAGTTGGAGAAAAGATTATCATGATGTTTCCCTTCTCAAGAGTAAAATATTCTAGGATATTTATATTTCCCAAGCATGTAGAAAATCTAGCTTATATAAATTGAATCAAACAAGAAGTTCTGCACTTCCTAAGATGAAACCATTTCATGGTTTCACTCAAAGTCATGGGTACCCTGAATCAACCACTCTCTCATCCCCTGCAATTGCCACTGATGCAGCCTGCATGGCCTTACCTAATGGATGGGCCATTATAGTGCTTTCATGCTATAATTATACAGTAATTTCCTCTTGGACTAATTTTCCTTCTATTTGTTTTGAAACCTGCTCCTTCTCAGTAGTAGATGTTCCCTTTTTTTGCAGGTGATACAGAAACCTAAACTGTTGAATTCAGTTCATGATGAATGGTTGCATTTCAGAATGAGTAGGTGAATAGGAAAAGCATCTGAGTGCTTTCGTGGATGCCTGCCACGCTTTGATTAATGACTAATAATAAAACTGCAACAACCCAAGTCTTGGAGAGGGGAACAGGCAAAAAGGAGTAACAATTTGGAGTAAAAATTTAACATTGGTTAAAGCCAGCGTTCAACCTTCCGTCACTATATATACAGGTACACTGTAATATAAGGGGGCAGTGCAATATAATATATTGCACAGTGTAATATAATGTAAGGGGGCAGTGCAAAAAGTCTTACATTAGCAAAAATGTACCTTGCAAGTGGCCTTCCCATTTATAATTGTAGCCATTCCAGACATGGCCATTCTGGCTGTACTGAGAGGGGCTGCTTACATAGCACATTGAGGCCCCACAATACTTACCATGTCCCCCCTTTAGCTATTCTATGGCAAAATATACCATAACTACTCAAATCTAATGCCCCATTAAATCTAATGTGCACCCTACTTATAATAAAAATACCGTATTTACTCAATTCTAATTAAGCATTGAATCAAATGCATACCCTGATTTTGGAGACCAAATTCAGCCAAAAATGGTGAGTGTTAAATTTGAGTAAATACAGTATATCAATGAAAATCAGATAATCCAACCACCAATTTAAACTCCAATCCTATGCACACTTGGAGCACCTGCATCTGAGCAACCATGAAAAAAGATTTCACTGATTTTCTATTAAGATGCTTCAGGTAAGCACCTAAATTTTAGTCTTGCAAATGACTGTCTTACATTATATTTTCACAATTATTTGTATTCTGTAATACAGTGGTGCTTTGGTTTATGAGTACGAGTGATGCAGATTGCGAATATTAACAGGCAACCCAGCATCTCCGTTAGGGCCCCAGACAGGCAGAAGTGTGGTGCACAATTCTGGGGAGACCCCTTGCAGAACAGAATACTTACAGATAGATAAAGGGAAATAATTTTGTTTATTGATTATTATTAAATATTTGCATTTCATTGTTTGAAAAAGTAGCTCAAAATGTGGCTCATGTTGCAAAAATAAATAAATAAATGATTTCCTTTCCCCAAAATGCTCACCATCTTAAAAAAAATTCCAAAAACCTTGATATATAATAAACACTTTAATATGGGGATGTCTGATTGTGAACATCTTTGGGCAGTAGAAATGCCACAGATTATTTACAGTAGTATCTGTTACTACTACTTAGGAAGTATCTGCCACTAATACTTGGGAGACTTTCCTTCTTGATAACCACAGACAAAAAAGTGAGCGTGATCTCCAGTGTCCGTAGCATTGGTGATCAACGTCCCTTCCAGTGGTGTGACTTTTGAGAGTCAATTAGCAGCTCAGCTCATGTTTATACTACAGATTAGTTGTAACGTCCATGGCATATGAAAGCTTTTCCAACTAATTCCCTCCCCTTTGAATTAAGACCAGCCTCCTCTCTTTTAACCTTCCGTCGGGGACTAAAGACCTTTATATTTCAAAAAAGCATTAGAGGCCACATAACGTTTTTAATTTGTCCTCTTCCATCCCTAATCTGGTTTTACTGATGTTTAGTTGTTTTTTTATATTGTTTTAATGGTATTTTAGACGATTGTTAGCTTGGGTGCCCATCGGGAAGAAAGGTGGGAAATAAATAAATAAATAAATAAATAAATAAATAAATAAATAAATAAATAAATAAATTCCACATTTTTCTTTTTCCAAAAATGGAATTTTTTTTAGGAATGGTTGTTTTCCTGCTAGCAGTATTATGGAGCCATTTGTCTTAAGGTACAATCCAGAGTAACTACGGGGAGTCCTTGCTCCGACGTAAACACAATTTACTCTGGATTGCAATATGAATTTCCCACTGGTTTTCACTAGTTGGTGCCGTAACTACGTCGACATAAATGTCTCTTACGTGCTCCCGTAGTTACTCTGGATTGTAGGGTCAATGTCATTGATGGCCTACAAATTGTGTAATCAGCTCCTTAAGGGTGATAAAAAGTTTGCCTTTTTGGATTGTAACCTTTGCCATTCCTCCAAGACAATCTCATTTAAACAGTTTATCACATGAACAGGAATTATTGTCTATGGAAGCCTTATGAACCATTGTAGAAACCAAGCATACTTGAGTACCATCCTAAATTTTTCTCAACTGTTTTTTCCTTCCTACAATAACATCTCAATTAGGATTTAGGATCAAACTATTTCTACATGGCCATACGGTAAGACACAATTATGTGACTGAATTGCAAAGGATGAAGCTGCAATTATAAATGTTTTTAGGTGAAACCAGTGAAACTTTAAAGAAGTGAATGAAGCCGTATTTATCTATATATATAAAAGAGAAAAGTCACTCACTGACTGACTCACTGACTCACTGACTCACTGACTCACTCACTGACTCATCACCGCCCTGCCAAAACCGGTGGGCCTAGAAGCGTGAAATTTGGGGTGGGTGTTCCTTCCGTGACTGAGGGGTGCACTAAGAACCGGTTTTCAGAAATTCCAACGGGAAGGGGGTGAAAAGGGGTGCAACCAGTGGTGGGCTCTAGCAGGTTCGCACCTACTCTATAGAACCGGTTCTTAACAAGAGATAGGACATATAAAGTTTAAAAATAGCCATTTAAAAGTGGCTGCCAGATGGGCAGAGAACCGGTTCTTAAATTTTTTGAAGCCCATCACTGGGCGCAACGCGTTTTCCTCCCTATACTTTGCATTGAGAATTGCTGACTCATCAACATTCCACCCCAACTGCTGGGCCTGAAGCATGGAATTCTGGGAGTTCCTTCTGTCACCTGAACACCCACCAAGAACCCAGGTGGAGAACTTTAACCCTTCAGGGGCTGAAAAGGGGGCAACGTGTTTCTGTCCTATACTTAACATGGGAGACTGAACCACATCCAGCCAATTTGGTGCTCAGATCCTGGTGCACTGGCGGATGTTGTTCGGAGGAAGAGGTTGCACTGGTGAGGATGCTGCGCATGAGGGGAAATTGCGCATGAGGGGAAATTGTGCATGGGGGAAGTTGCACATGTAGGAAAGTTGCGCAGGGGGAAGTTGCACATGGGAGGAAAATTGCACATGGGAGGAAGTTACGCATGGAGGAAAGTTGGGCATGGGGAAAGTTGCGCATGGGAGGAAGTTGCACACGGGGGAAGTTGCGCACGGGGGAAGTTGCACATGGGGGAAGTTGCGCATGGGGAAAATTGCGCATGGGGGAAGTTGCGCATGGGAGGAAGTTGCGCATGGGAAAAGTTGTGCATGGGGGGAAGTTGCGCATGGGGGAAGTTGCGCATGGAGAAAGTTGTGCATGGGGTTTGATGCATATGGGGGAAGTTGAGCATGGGGGGTTGATGCGCATGGGGGAAGTTGTGCATGGGGGGTTGATGCGCATGGGTGAAGTTGCGCTTGGGGGGGTTGATGTGTATGGGGGAAGTTGCGCATGGGGGGTTGTTACGCCTGGGGGAAAGTTATCCATGGGGGGATGGCATACGGGGAAATTTTACTCCCGCAATGCGGGTACGCCTTTCGCTAGTTTATTATAATCCCATTCATGCACATGGTTCTTTAGAGTATGAGAAGACAGGTTGCTGCCCAGAGAGACTTGTAATCAAGGTCATTGATTTTCAAATTGATTGATTTTTCTGTCTCGTGCTACATTGACAAAGCCCCAAAATTGTCAAGGCACTGGTTTTTGAATGGTTTGACAAGGCACACCATGCTGCTGGTGAAAATTAAGATGCCAATATATTATGAGATCTCTGACCACATACAGACAATCATGTATTGAAAAATACACCAGATGTAACTGTAGTCAAGAAAAAAACAAACTCAAAACCATTTCTGTAGCAACAACATGATACAGGAGAGTAGAAGAAAAAGAACTAAAAAATTAAAAAGATTTACAAGTAGAGATTGAATGGTTGGGGGAGAAGAAGACCAAAGTAATCCCAGTGGTGATTGGTGCGCCCAGTGCTATTTCAAAAGACCTTGAAGAGGTCTAAACAGCTTCGGTGCCACAAAAATTATGATCTACCATCTACACTGTGAATAGCTTAAATTTTGTGATTTATTTATAGTATCAAAATAGGATACAAGCCCAGGTCCTTGGGAAGGACTCGATATCTGGATAAAACAAACCAGTCAATAACTCCCGCCTGACTATGCAAAATTTTCATCATATGACTATCATCGTAAATCAGTTTCCACCCAAAGGTTCACACACAGGCCCCCAAATCCAGAGTAACAATGGGAGCATGTAAAATATTTTATGTGCACTCATAATTACTGCACCACCGAGAGAAAACCTATGGGAAATTCATATTGGAATCCAGAGTAAGTTGTTCTTACACCGGAGCAAGGACTCCCAGTAGTTACTCCAAGGTTACAAAGCAATAAACCTTTGGCTGCAATCCGAAGCATACTTCCCTGGGAGTAAGACCCATTGACTATCATGGGAATTACTTCTGAGTAGACCTGTAAAGGATTGGGCTCTTCCTTTCTTCTTTGGTTGTTCATTGGGAAGGATAGGTTTTGTGCACACCAAGGAATGATGCAATGAGAAACAGAAACGTTGAATGAATATGGCATCTACTCTTTTGAAGCAAATGGACTTAGACGAAACATCTACCCTATGAGAACAGAAGGCCCTTCAATGCCAGGGCTAAGAGACGAGGCGCAGCCCGAGCGAAGCACCTGCGTTAAGTCTTAAACCTCTGGGATTGTTCACTGAATCCAGTTTAAATGTGGAAAGAAATCTAATTACAAGGCTGTTAACACTCATAACTGATAACCAGACTACATTCAAAACCAGAGAGAGCTGGAGTGCCTTCAGTGCCTTGTCACTAATTGGTCATTTGGAACCTGGGGAGCTGTGAAGATTGACACAGTGAAAATGAAGAAGAAGGGAAAAAAAAACTATTGTTGAGTCACCGATAATTAAATAGAGGAGAACTAGAGGCAGTTCTGTTTTTATCTCCGGATGGAAGATAAAGGTTTGAAAAGGCCCAGCGGAAATCAAACTCTCACGCTCGCAAGTGATGCATGTTTTGTTTTGCTTTCAAGCCTCCTCCCCACCACCTTTGCTAATTAAATATGGTCAGGAATCCTGGACGTGCCTAAAGCTAAAGGCAGCAATAATAAAACAAGTACACTCTTCAGCTGTGGTTCAAACCCACCTTCACAGCGATGTTGTCAGGTGTCCATCAGTCTCCCCCACTCGGTGACCAGGTGCCCAAACCTCAAAAGGAGGACAAGGTCTTGGATTCCTCTCAGCCTGGCCATTCTGGCAGACAATGGCACTTTTTCTTACTCATGAGTAAAGCCATGATATTGGGCAATTTCACCTTCCAATAGAGCTCAATGCATTTTTTTTATTTTTAGTTTGTTGGCCATAACTTTTGATAGGAAGGATATATTTCAAAACTGATTTTTGCATTGGATTCTGCTCTTCAATACGAATCCAACGACATATGATTTGATGGGGTACTGCACACCATTGCAGAGTTCCAAAATGGAGGACAATGAAGGACCTTTTGGGGGACCCCCAGACAGGAGATTATAAAAGAGGACAAATTCTGAAATTTCCAGTCATATGGTCACCCTGTCCCCACTTGCTTTCTTAGTGCCACTCCTCTACCTTCTTTGGCTGGAAGAACCTCTTGGCCATTGGCTGGGGAGATGGAATTTGCTAGGTTTTCCACCATTTCCGGTTGGACAAAGAGGTCTTCTTATGGGGCACAGTGACAATGAATAGAACAGCAAACACTAATGATATGGTCATATTTTGTGGAAGCCTACAGCATTCCCATCAGGCTGTGAGTCCTGTTTCCATAGGACTGTAAGAAGTTCTCTGAAGGATCTGTCTCATCTTAGTCCACAATCCTATATCTTACAGTGGCCCTACACATGCCTCAGGGAGTTTTCAAGGCAAGAAAATCCAGGCATCTGCCACTTATTGGACAGGTTAGGGACCGGAGCACCGTCCTAAAGGGAAAATGGTTGAAAAGTGGAACCCAGTCATTTTCCATCTGCAAATGCAAAATCACCACCAAAAAGACATAAATATCACTTGCAAACCTGCAAAACATAAGGGAATAATGTGCATGGGAGAATGATGCACATGGGGAGATGGTGTGCATGGGGGATGTTGTACGGGGGTGTTGCAGATGGGGGATGATTTGTATGGGGGTATTGCGCATGGGGGATAATATGCATGGGAGGACATTGCGTATGGGGAAGTTGCGCATGGGAGAGGGTGCACATTGGGAGAGTGCATGTGGTGGAATGTTGTACGGGGGGTATTGCATATGGGGGTTGATGAGCAGTGTGGGGATGGTGTAAGAGGTAAATTTTACTCCCACAACGCGGGTATGTTTACGCTAATAAATAAAAAATATTAAATATAACAGTATTATGGTTGAAATCATAAAGACTCTTTCCTGGGAGTAAGACCCACTGAACAAAATGGGGTTTACTTCTGAGTAGACATGTTTAGGATTACACTGTAAGTTTAATAAATTTAATTTAATGTGTAGCTAACCACATCAAGGTAATACCCTAGCTATTGTTTTGTCATGTCCTAATTTTGGGGGGTTTCCTACATTTTGAGGGTGCTTAACCTCTTTTCCAGTTATGATATATGGTCACTTTGGTGCACATGCACAACTGGCTGACATCAGAACTCATTGGGTATCATATATATTAAACTCAGCTTATTGCAATTACCTTCCAATCTATAACTGTGATGATGATACCAGAACTGTAAAGTGTTATAACTTTTGAGTCCTGATAAAAACCAGAACAAATCAGCTTTTTCACTATATAGTCCCGTTTATTCCAGGGTAATTTCCGCAAGCCAACTAACATTGCCAGACATGACAACCCTTTAACTGGGCTTTGGGATCTTACTCACACCACAAACTGTTTGCTTGCAGTTCTGCAGATAATGGAGATGGAGCAAACACAGCAGTAAATGAACCTGTCTGTCTCCCAGGATGACATCAAACTGACTCTTCACACACGTGGCACCCTAAATAGAAGTATTATTATGGAAATGGCGTCTTGACACTCCGCTATAACAAACATTTCAGGAACGCCTGCAGTATGTTATCTAAAGCAATTTAGATTTCTACAGACAGGAACAAAACACAGTGACTGTTCATAATAATATTTCAACAGTTAACAAGGAAGGTAAAATATTATGATTACTGCCTTCATCGCAAAGGTTGTTGCCAAAACGATTAAATTACATTGTATTGATGCATAATTTAAATTTTGATTCTTTTTAAGGAAGGTGCTGGATTTAAAGATATACATTTTTCTCCCTTGAGCTCTTATCATTCCAAATACATGTAGGAAAGTTAGCCATGTGCAGGATCACCCCACTTACATATCTAAGGATCAAATCCTGACGTGGCGCATATGGTAAGGTGTTTGGGAAATGTTAATGGTAGGAATTTTTTCAAGTCATTGTTTAAAGTCCAAGGGTATAGTTTTATATATTATAATTGCTTTAAAAATGTATTAGGAGTTGGTATAGTTGGTATAGTGTCAGCAAATGCAACCGCATTTACAAGGTATAGTCCACTTGATTAAAATGTAAGTTTAATGTTCATGGTGAAATGGATGGATGGATATTCCACAATGAATTTACATTAAGAGCACAATCCTAACCCTGGCTACTCAAAAGTAAGCCCCATTGTGTTCAATGAGTCTTACTCCCAAAAAAGTGTCTTTAGGATTGCAGCCTAACTTACATTATATCATGTGGGCTCTCAGCTTATACCTGGAAAATATTAATAAAGCTTGAAAAATTCTTTTCCAAGGGGCCCCATAAACATTCCCTCCAATGTAGACTATTCTGCTCCCTTCTAGCTACACCACTAGCACCAACTATTAATGCCACAATTTTCTCTTCAAAAAAAATATATTAACTTGACTGTAACATGCACCATTTTCCCACTGAATTTAGTCTCGAAATCATTAGATTCAACTAGATTGCACATTAGATTCAATGGCGCATTATATTTAAGCAAATAAGGTATTTTGATGGTAAAGTTCAGTATTTAGTTTAGCAGTTTACTGTTAAAAGTCAATAAGTTTAGTCTGTTAAAACAGTTTAATATGATAAAAAGTAACAGACCCCAAATCCAGAGTAACTACAGGAGCACATAAGAGACTTTACATGCACCCATAGTTACTGTACCACCTAGTAAACCTATGGGAACCACCTACTGTATCACCTAGTAAACCTATGGGAAATTCATACTGGAATCCAGAATAAGTTGTTCTTACACTGGAGCAAGGACTCCCTGTAGTTATTCTGGATTTTGCCCTATAAACACGTTGTTGTATAAAGTAGTGCATTTCAGTAAAAATCATAACATAAACCCAGTGTTATATTATTGTCATATTGTTGAAATTAAATTTTGCACCTTCTTTGCAGTTGTGCATTACATCAGCCAATAAACATTTTTTAAAATCTCAAGCCTTTTAAAATTGGGGTGCAGAGATTTGATCATACATTCAATTCAAGTAAATACAATAGTATTTGTACTTGTCAACTGTGTAGGTCTCACAATATCATTCACCCTCCTTATTACCTGGAAAACAATGCCGGTCACATTTTTGGAGAAAAGAATAAAATCTTCAACTGTTCCTATCTAATCTATCTACAGTATTTATATACCGCTTTTCAACTAAAAAGTTCACAAAGCGGTTTACAAAGAAAATGAAACAACTGGTTAATTAATAGCTAATGAGTCCCTATCCCAAAAGGCTCACAATCTAAAGTGCAAAAAAAAGTCCTAAATCTGCTTTGGGATTTTCAAACATGGGCAGCTATGCTCACAATTCAGAATGAAGATTTATAGAAGGCCCTCTAGTGGTCCAGAGCATCATACTTTTAAATCGTGACCAGCTTTAATTTAAACAGAACCAATTATAACAGAAACATGCTGTCTTATGCAGAATCAAATTCACCGCACTCATTCCCTACTCTTGCTTACAGAGGATCTGAACGATCCTACTCTGGCTTGCTGGATTTCAGACACGAATCTTTTCCAACCCTCTTTAGGGAATGCCAGAAATTGATCCTATAATCTTCATTGAAGGAGGTGCTTTATATCTGGACTATAGCATGCAAAGCAGAAATTTGCAACATTTCTCATCTCATAGCATCCTGACAAATTACTAAAATTGTCAAGACACACTATCCTTTTTAAAACAATTGACAAGAAACACCACACTGCTTACAGAGGGGGCTTACATCTTTCAGAGACAGTAATAATAATCAAGTCCCAAAATACTGTGATACACCTCCAGACCCATCACAGCACACCAATGTATGTGGAAAATCACTGGTGTAAAGAACACATGGCTTTCTTTACACGTCAATCTACACTTCAATCAATTTTTGCTTGGTTGATGTCACAGGTACCCAACCCCAGCCTAACCCTGACTGCACCTTCAATCTCTGGACCTCTACTTGGTTGTAACCTATTTCCTGAGCAGTTCTCAATTGCACATCCCACCTGTGGTCCTATATCTCTTACCAACCCACATCTCAACTAGGTCCAACCTGAGCCCTAGTCCTGTGATTTTCAACCCATAGACCATAGAGGCAAAAGTTGGAATCATCATGGACCACATGCAACCTCCCCACCTCCAGCACATTAAAAATACAATTATATAATGAGATTTATAATAAAGTAATAATAATATATTTGATCTATCATTTATAGAAAAAAGTTGTGGTTTGCTGGTTTTGTTGCTGGTTGCAGGTGGTCTCCATCCTCTCTGGTGATCCAAGGGATTGTGCTCACCCAACAAGAAGCTAGAAGTGACCCAAGGTAATTATATTCTTTCTGAACCCTCACCAACCATGTATTAACATGTATTAATTTATTTTATTTGTTAAAAATTTTTAATTTTTTATTTATTTAAAATTTATTTTATATAAAATTTATTTATATAAAATTTTATTTAATTCAATAAATAAAATAAATAATAAAATAAAATTATTCTCTCTCTCTCTCTCTCTCTCTCTCTCTCTCTCTCTCTCTCTCTCTCTCTGTATATATGTGAATCCTAACCTCCAGTTAGTTTGGCATAAGTCCTGGCATGCCCCGTGCTGGCCTGAGAGTGTCACAAAAGTGCTGTAAGGCACTTCTGCGGCACTCCTGAAGGGGTTAGATATGCGCCAGCCTCCCCACACCACTATAGGAGTGGGGAGAAGGCCTAAATTGGTTAGGATTGACCGTTTTGTGTGCATATGTGTGCATGTATGTGTGTATTTGAATACCAAGGCAATAACTTATAGCTGTCGTCCTCCCAAGAAAGGATATTTTGAGGCAAGTAGAAATGTAAATGGAAACACATTTCCATAAAGGTTCAGAAAGATGAAAATAAAAGTTTTAATAATGAAGGAAAAATGAATTCAGGCACTTCACTTTGTCACACACACTGTCAAAAAACTGACAATAACATATTATCTCATTTCTATGCAGACACAATTCTAAATGTGGCATAATGGAAGCAAACAAGCTCCTGACTTAAGACAGTCGGAACATCTTGGCAATACAAGAGGATGTTAAAGATCTGAATGAACAGTTTGAAGCTGACTAATAGAAGGAGGCCTAATATTTCATGAGTGTGACATTCTCTGATCTTTTCCATTTTTCCTTTGTTTTGATTTAATATTAATATATGCATGTTCAGAGCTGGAAGATTGCAAAGAAAATTCTTTCTCTTCTCTTATCAAAATCAGCTTCTGATATACATGGGGATTTATTGAACAGGCTAAGTACTTACCCACAAGAGTACAAATACTCATTGGACAGATTATATAAATACATTTATGGAATATGCATTGAGAAATGTCAAGAACAGCTTAGAGAAATCATATGGCAGAAAAGACACCTGAAGATTCATCTTTCCCGCACACATAATCATCACCTTCAGTTGGCACTGAGCGCAGAGATGATTCTCAAATAGATTTTGATTTTGGGGTATTTCTCTGAACAAAGTCTATGAGTTGTAGCATTTCAAGTCATATACTCGATCACCACTAACAATAAAAAATAAGGCCCTTTCTTGAACCATCTTGCCCGGCTGAACCATCTACTCAGCAATTGCAGGATAAAAATTGCATGAGAAAGTCTAGTCCTGTAGAAATGCATTGACATATATCCCAGAAAATCAGGATTGCATTCACATACTGGCAGGTTTGACAGGGGGTCCTGTCATGATTTTGTGGAAGAGAATTATGGCAACCCTACATATATATAAATTCTATATAAAATTAGTGGTGAAGGTGGGACTTATAAGGATATGTTGGGAGAGCAATGTATGAACTGACCTGGAATAATAATATCATGGCTTTATCTTTCAAGATGGAGCTGGAGGGAGTTTCAAAATTTCATGTGCGTAAAGTCCTTGGGTTGCAAAAGATGTGATGTTAATGGTGTGGCTACTTGAGGGATACCACTTGGATGAGCAACTGTCAGGTTCTCTTTTTTATATCATGTGCCTCTGATGTTCTGTTTTCCCATGTTTTCCCATGTTCTGTGTTCAGTCTCTGTTTTGCTCCCCTGTCTGTAATGGCTCTGATGTTACATTTTTTTTGCCTGCTGCTTTCCATAGAATGAAACAAATAGGATGGTCTCCCACCACACTGAGAGGCAGAAATTTTTTCCCTATCTCCTCTTGCCATCTCAGTGCCCATGTGGCCTTCACATCCAGGTCTTCACATAGATACATCCAGGTCAGAGGAGACTCACTGGAGGTGCCTCCCTGAATCCCACCCTGTAGTGACTCCTCCAGCACTTCCCTGTTTGTCGCACCAATGAAACAAAATCAGTGCCATCCTCTTCAGTTTGTAAATGTTTGGCATTTGTGACTCTGAGCACAAAAAAAGAACACAATGTCATTGTATTCTGGACACTGATGACCACAATCTGACTCCCTTCCAATGCCCTCTTATTCTTGTTTCCTCCTTTGCATCTGACACTGATCTTATCTATTCAAATAACATCCTTTTACAGCTTAGGTATTGTTATCCTTTCAGCTTTGCTATCAGCAGCATAGCTGAACATAGTCTAATTTATGGCCAAGGAGCGTTGGCTACAGTGATGCGAAGCAGCTGCATGGATTGAGTAGCCTTGACTGAAATATATCATTAATACCTTGCCTTTTTACCACATGCTGGAGCACACAAGGCAGCTTAGGGCTTAAAAACATAATACAAGGTAAATAATAATTTAGGCTGCAATCATAACCCCCAGTAAGCCCTGGCATAAGTCCTGTACTGGCCTGAGGATGTCACAAATGTGCCATAAGGTACTTGTGCACCACTTCTGGGGCATAGTTAAGCAAGTGCACAGACATGCGCTTGCCTTCCTACATCACCACAGGAATGAGAAGAAAAATTGAGTTGTCCCAGCCTAGGTTAGGATTGCACCCAAAAATATTAAAAGAGCAAATAAGTGAAACAATAAAACAAACCAGATCTCCAATGATCACATTATTAAAAATAACATTCCTTAAAAAGTGCCAGCCTTTCATGTCAACCATTAAATTCTCCCTTGAATGAAAAGGGCTCACCCTTAAGGGCCCACCCAATGTCTCCAGAGAGGGTGCCAATCCCAAGGGCAGCAAATTCCACTGACGAGGAGCCACCACCAAGAAGGTCCTATTTCTAAACACCACCCCCCTCACTTCTGCTGATGGTAGAACAGTTAGAAGAGCCCTCTCTGATGATCTGAGATTAACAGGCCTCTGTCAGTCTTGGAAGACTATGGTATTGTGCTCAGCGCTGCATATGCTGCATGCGAAGCACGAAAGCCTGGTTTGGATTGTTATGGAGGATAGGCTGTTACCCAAGCAGTAAATCCCCCCTCTCCACGCCACTGAATGAGTCCAATGGAAAGGCAGAGCCAATACGATTGGATCCAGCTGGCATCCCAGAGCTGGGCTAAGGACCGGAGCTCACCCTGTCTTGTGGGGCTGACCCGGAACTCGAACCCTGGCCTGCTGGTTAACAGGCACAAAGTCTTAATTGCTTGTGCCACCCACAGCCCTGATCTGAGATTACAGGTATATAATATGAAAGATGGTGGTCCTTCAAATACCTTGGACCTGAATGGTATGGGGTTTAAAATTTAGATTCTTGCACTTTGGATTTGGCCTAGAAGTGAACCAGGAGTGAATGTAGGGTACAGAGTTGGCCATTCCAGTATTTCTATACTGTGGGTTAGCTGTTCAGTATAAGATTGGTCCTAAAGTCTATTTACCCCCAAATCCAGAGTAACTACAGGAGCAGGTAAGAGACTTTATGTGCACCCATAGTTACTGCACCACCAAGTGAAAACCTATGGGAAATTCATATTGGAATCCAGACTAAGTTGTTCATACACCGGAGCAAGGACTCCCCGTAGTTACTCTGGATTTTGCCCTTAGAGACACTTTGATATACCATACTTACCTGAATCTAACACACAACTTTTTCAGCTGAATTTAATCTCCAAAATAGGGTTGCATTAGTCTCCAAAATTTTGCACTAATTTCCAAAATTAGATTCAATAGCTTGTTAGAGTCAAGTAAATACTGTATTTTGATTATAAGTATAGGTCAGTATTTAGTTTAACAGCATACTATATAATAATAAAAAATGTAACTGTTGCATAAAGTACAACACTTGTATAAAGTAGTGTAATTAGGTAAAGATCTTAACATAAACATATTGTCATATTATTATTCTATAACTCATTGTTGATTGTAGTAAAATTAAATTTGGCACCTGCTTTGCAGCTGAGCATTACAGTGAATTTTTTTTTAAACAAGCCTTTTAAAATAGGGGTGCGCATTAGATTCAAGTAAATATGGGCAGTTTGTTCCATTGTCAACAGCCCCACAACTGCCATCCTTGTTTCTTGATCTCTCTGGTTATTGAATGTGAATTTTCCTAATTGGTTTTAACCAGGCCCAGTCAAACCTTGGTTGGAGATAAGAGTATTTGTATGTGCAGTGGCAGATGTGTGTTCTGGCACATGTATGTTCATGGAACTAGTGTTGGTAGCCCCTTAATCACACTAGTTGCCAGAAACACTTTAGGATTTGATTTTTTCCCCCACAAAAATTATCCAGATCTCTAGGACAGCACTCTTCTTTTTGCTCTCGGGATCTGAACCAAATGCTCTTTTTCCTCTAATCTTCACCGTTGTGTAAAAATAATTCATGGGACAAAAGATGAGATCTTTTTCTTTGAACGTTACTCAGTGTATTTTCCACATGTGTTTTCATTTGAAAAGTTTCTTGCATCTTCTGATTTGCCTCTGTTAGAACTCTGCTTTTTCTCATTTATTTTGCAGTTATTTCATTCCTTATCTCAACCAGTTTCTCAAAACGGCAGTATCTCATTAAAACAAAAATTGGAATTGTTAACCTCCCTATTCTCAGTAGCTTCTCAAGGCATTATAAGGACAGAGAGATGTAATCACATCCCCTTTCAGCTTTCAGAAGAATTCTTAACTGTTTAAAGATGGACAGTAAGGTTATCTCAGTGAAACTCCTGCTGTGCTCTCAAGGGTGAACCAGAAAAAAGTAACATGGCCTATAGTAAGGCTTACCCCCAAATCCAGAGTAACTGTGGGAGCACATATGAGACCTTATGTACACCCATAGTTACTGCACCACCTAGTGAAAACCTATTGGAAATTCATATTGGAATCCAGAGTAAACTGTTCTTACACCGGAGCACGGACTCCCCGTAGTTACTCTGGATTTTGCCCATAAGTAACGAAAAAATAACTACAAGAGGGTCCTTTCTGTCGGCTGGTTCAGAACCCAAGATATGACCCAAACCCACTAAAACTTACATCTGGAAGTGCTTTCCAGCCAGGGCCAGAAATATTAGGAGGCATGGACGATTTTTGGAGCATCCCACTGATGATGGGAAGCTGCCAGAGGTCTCCTCAGGAGAAAGGACCTTTTTCTCTTCATCTGAGGAAAGCCCTAGTCTCTCCAATGGGGTTTGTCAAGTCTGTAACTGCGATTACATCCAGGGGGTACTTGGATGCAGGTGTCATATGTGCTTCCTAAAACTTCTGGTGGGCCTCTGTGTGACAGAGGAAGGTGGACTAGATGGGCCTTTGGCCTGATTCAGTGGAGTCTCTTTTTATGTTTTGTCCTTATGACAATCTCCATGTTAGACTTTCAGACCTTCAGTCCCACATTCTGCCCTCCCCACCTAAGAATGCTTCCCCAACCCAAAAAGGAGCACCACCACCCAATAGTCTGACTGACTTTCCAGGTTGCCACATGGCATTCTCCACTTGATTCTCCAGTTCAACACCGGCATACCCTATTCTGAAAGTGCCATACATGTTATGGCATGTTTACAACACCTATTGCTGATACTGGAGCTCAGTGTCAACACTATTACTCTCTGTAGGATTGAGCCCCAAGACTGCAGCAAGGAATGACAGAATAACATGTACTATAGTTAGTACTGAAATTTCCCAAGACCTTCCCTCATAAAAAATAGCATAATCAATCAGAGGAGTAGTAAATATTTTGCAATAGGACAACATCAAGTTGCTTGGATTTTTAGAAATCTACTGGATTTAGTAGGTTTTTAGAAAACTACTGGTTCAAGGCAATCTTTGCCATCAAAACCAGTTAACATGAAAATTAAATAATGAAATTTTACTGATGTTCATACTGCCTGACTGTTAACCTGATCAGAAACATTTTACCTAGCGATAACTACCATGTCTAATAGAGCCAGACCAATATAGGTGCTGGAACCTGCTTTTTAAAAACTGTACAGTCAAATTGAACCATAAAATGTAGGACTTGAAGGTCATCGAATCAAGATTGTAAGGCCATCAAATCCAGGCCTTATTTTTATTGGCGCATGCTCTTCCATGAGCATACAATTTGGCAGTTTATGGCCACAATAAAAGAATATGGTGTTCTATAATCAAACACATTAATGTGCCATAAAGAAGGAGCATGAAGGACCATGCTGGAGGTGTGTGCAGAACATGGAGAAAGTTTAGTAAGACAAATCCAGAGACAAATGATGTTGGTTATGGTTGCATGTTTTGGTCACTGAATATATACAAGAGACAGTAGACAAGAACTATGAGATTTGCCAAAACCAACCATGAAAAGCATACTCTGTCTTCTTTCTGAGCCATATTAACACAGACATTTTTATTCTTCATCACACAATTGTGTTGTTTTCACAAAACTTGTATTTCACTTCCTGTGTCTAAATTGTTTTTATTCATGTATGTAAGCCACCTTGAGTTGAGGAAGGGCACCTAATATAAATGGCTGTGTTATATAAATAAATCTAGGCTCTCAAAAATAAGGGGATTTTCTAGACGCCAAGCCTCCCCACACCACTATAGGGAGCCTAACACTGCCATTCTTACTGTGCCTTATGACAGACCCCCGTGGGTCTACTCATTACTATACCTGCTCCTGAGCTGGTATAACTCTGATGAGCTGGACGAGGGCATTTCTGCCCTGGAAACAGGTTCTGGATACAAACAGGTTATGGATACAAGAGGCTACAGGTTCTTGTATCCAGGTTCTAGATACAAACAGGTTCTGAATACAAAGTTCTGGATATAAACAGGTTCTGGATACAACAGGTTCTGGAAGAGGGTATTTCTGCCCTGGAAACAGGTTCTGGATACAAAGTTCTGGATACAAACAGGTTCTGGATACAAACAGGTTCTGGCAATGCTTGGCAATGCTAAACATGCACTCAACATGCCTCTTCTGAACTGCCTAGGCTGTCCCAGTTAGGGCAGCCCAAGTTCACATGTTTTGGGGCAGCCTATCCCTACAGTCCAGAGTGACTATAGGAGCACGTAAGAGACATTTACATCAACGTAGTTATGGCACCACCTAGTGCAAACCTATGGGAAATTCATATTGCAATCCAGAGTAAATTATTCTTACGTCGGAGCAAGGACTCCCTGTAGTTACTCTGGATTGCACCCTTTGTTGCCTTAATCTGCCGTAAGCCTTTTCCAGAGTAACGAGGGTGGTCCATCTTGCAGTTGGGTCAGCCCAGTGATAGATAGGGTAGCCATAGTGCACTTCTGGATTGTGCCCTAAGTATAAGTCATTACTGTGTTTCGAAGTAAACAAAATCTCAATCAATGTGAAGAAAACAAGGTAGAAGAGTTAAAATGTAAGCTTCTCTCTTCTTTTACCTTTGTGAAGTGCCCAGATTCTATAGGTTTCTCAAGATAAATTAGCAATTATAACTATGTATGTGGCACTAACTTTCAATGTAAGCTTCTATTAGAATTTTAATTGTCTCCATTATGAAAATTTCAAAGGGAGTCAGGCTAGCTCAACCAGCTCTAAAAAAGATGCACTGGCTGAGCAGATTCTAATCAGCTAATCAAATTTAAAATATACCTTATCAGTTCCTCTCCAAATTGTATAATTACTTTAAGGAATGGGCAAGAAGCAAGGTAGCCACTGAGAGATATATGATAACATTGTAGCATTAAAGAATCCAGATGGTGTTCCCTAGCTAGGCTATCAAGTTGTGTAGTAAGCTTTTAATGGAGCAAATATTGATGTTGCCCAAATTAAGCTTTGTTTGGATGACATCCAGCTCCCTAGAGTTCTCCTTACGGAGTCCATTGCTCTAGTAGATAAGATTTTTGCAAGTTGAGGTTAAAGAGGCAATTGCCTCTTAAATTATCAATGATCCCCTGGGAAAGGTGGCTCAATGGTGGAATGGTATGAAAATGTAATGAGATCTGAGGAAATGATTACAAGCATGTAATTGTATTAATGTGATTTTTAAAAAAAACACATAAAACATGTTGGACAATGGTGTACCTGTGTATGGTTGCAGGGTGGAACATTTGGAGGCAATGAATTGGACCTATTGGCACAATAAATTAAAAAGAGTTGTCGAAACATGGGCAAACCTGTTGCAAATCACAGAATTATACAATTAAATGATGAAGAATATATGTCTGTGTTAGTTAAAATGGCTCAGAAAGAATCCAGAAGATGCTACTCATTGTTGGTTTCTGCAATGAAGTGACTGTTGCAAGTCTCTTTATTCTTGTCTACGTTCTTTTACTCAAGATTCAGGCTGCAGTCCAAACCTCCAATTAGGTTGGCACAAGTCCTGGCACAAGTCCTATGCTGGCCTGGGGGTGTCACAAAAGTGTCGTAACTGCACCACTTCTGGGGATGCTCAGGCCAGTGCATAGACATGTGCCAGCCTCCCCACATCACCACAGGAATGGGGAGACAGGTATGTTGCGTTGACCTTAATTGGTTAGGATTGCACCCACAGAGACCCAAAGTATGAAACCACAACCAACTTAAGTAGTGTTCTAAAACTAAAGTATAGACTACAGAGATTCCCAAACTGTCTGCAATGACCCTGTCCAGGAAACCCTGACTTCCCCTTTCAGAAAGTGAAGGGTATGCAAAGGTAGTGACATGAACGCCGATCATAAAATTCACATAAAATACCCAAGGTTTTTCTTTTCCATATCTGAGGCAGTGCAGCCTCCTCGATGTCCAAGGAAACTGCAAACCCATCTGGAGGCTCCTGAACCTCCAACCTTCTGAAAATAGTCAAAAACAAGGCATTTTTGTTTTGTGACCAAAATAGGAAATTTTTGATATGGGGTAAGAGAATCTGTTTCCTTAACCCAGTTATCTTCAATCAATGTGCCGCAAATGGTGTGCCACAAATGATCTAGGGGAAATGGTTTGAGGAAATTCTTTTCCCCAAACCGTGGAAATTTTCAGGAAAGATCATTTAGGGCCCATTTTAGGGGGGATTTGAGCCCCCCATCAACAGAATGGTGTGCCGTTTCAATTGTCCAAAATCTGATGGTGTGCCTTGACTATGAGGTTGCCATAATTCTCTTCATCAAAATTTGGACAGGACCTTCCGTCCTATTTGCCAGTATGTGAACACAATCCCACCTCCCCAGACTGGGATTGTCCCTGTTTTGGGGGACATATGGCAATCCTACTGTTTTTGCACCTTGTCAGTGTTCCATAAGTTGAAAAAGATTGAAAATCACTTCCTTACCCCAAGGAGACCTCAGGCATGTTACTGGCCTGTTGGCCATTTTGATGCCACTGTTCTTCGGACATTGACCAAGTTTTGGATTGGGACCTTAGTTCAGGGCAGAAACAAGATCCTAGTGGGAAATCATGCTTCACATACTCTCTCAGACCTCTTGGATATCACTGTATGCAATTTCTCATTTTCTTTCATAGCAGAAAGCTGAAGAACATGCAAGAAAATGTAACACCATAGAGAATATACAAACATTTGACTAAGCATTTTATTCAGTCAGATAAATCATATATTCAAGTTGCAGATATCCTCTAGTTTAAAACATTGTCCATGGAGAAACCCTAGCAAATTCTTTCCTAGTGGTAATAAGCCCAGATTTGACTGATCTTTGGCTCCTACAATATAATGCATAGGATTGTTATCCTATTTACATTTATATGGGAGTAAGCACCATCAACTACAATGGGATTTACTTTTGAGTAGATATGCACAGGTTTGGGCTCTAAGGGAAAAATCCAGAGCAGTTACAGGTCCATGCAGTTACGTCACCCTCTAGTGTTATGGAAAGTCACCTTAACTGCTCCATCACAAAGGGCTTAATTTGACTTTCGGATATGGGCCTTTGAGTTCTAACAGCACAATCCAGAGTAAGTATGGGACTTCTAACGCTGACGTAAGAGGCACTTACTCTGGATTGCTCTATGTATTTCCCATAGGTTTCCCATAGGTGGCACCATAACTAAGTCAACATAAGATGTCCCATAGTTACTCTGGATTGTCTCTTAAACCGTATTTGAAACCAGATTTCACATTGTTTCATATGAAACAAGATTGCAGTGGGAAAATCATGCTTCACAGACTACCTCGGAGCTCTTAGATATGACACTACACCAGGAAGAAACAGACAACCCTTGGAAAAAAATAACTTGCCACAGTAGGAAAATAGGTTGATTTTTGTCTTCTACTAAAAACAGCTGATATCTGGCTGGAAACCTATAATCAGTTTAAAAGACAGATTTAGTCAGTCTTATAATTATGGGTGTTTCTATAAGTCTTGATGATTTATATTAGCTTTTTTATAGACCTACAGGATATTTTCAAGCTTTCTCCTGTTCTAGAACATGACATGTTAATTGATTTTTACAGCTGTATTAGCGATGACAATTAAATATTAACTAGGAGGTTTGGACTGTGGATAAATACAGTATGTAAGCAATCATTTCTGGGTGTTAACAACATCCAGTATTTAATAAATGGATTGCAATGCCTTGCAGCAGTTGCTGCTCTTGATTGCTGTCTTTCCTTTGTAATGCAGTCTTTTACCTGATGTCCCACATGGCTTGAATATGAAGGTGAAGTATATCTTACTGATTTCTTCGTCTGCAAAGTCTGGGATTAAATGCAGAGTGACATAAATTGAATTGCCACAAAGCCCGGTAAGAAGATATAAATTGCCTAGCTGGATCAAACCAATTACTAATCTAGTTTAGGATTCTTTGTTCCACACTGGTCATTAACAGTAGATTAATAGACTAGATTTATACAGCTATAAAACAGTGGCATACAAATGGGGGTTACAGGCATAGGCCCTTGGAGCCAATTGGGAGGGGGAAAAGCAACTTCCCCATGTTGAAATTTTTGAATACCATAATATTATATATCAATTGATGTGTAATTTTATGCAGAATTACATAAAAAGTATGTTGAAAACATCTCTATTCTATCAAATAGAGATAGCCAAAAAACAATAAAAAGAAAAGGGAAACATAGCTAGGTACCTTATATAACAAAAAGTGGATTATACTTTGATTACCACAATTAGCTTGTTAAAAGCATTGCAGAACACCAAACATAGGCAGCAATCCTAAATACACTTTCCAGGGAGTAAGCCCCATTGAATATAATAGGACTTACTTCTGAGTTGATAGGATTAGGATTGCACCCTTATTCTTCATAAATTTTTGTATGTTTTGTATTTAGGATAGAGCACAAGCCCACTGCATATAATCTTGATGGGCATTCCTTCTGTGTTTTGGATTATGATCTCTAATGTTCACTACATTTGTGAAACCTATTATACTTATTACTTTTTATTCATAAATTCACTAAAATAAAATATTCACTGTCTACACTTCTACTGCAGTCATTATTGTTATTCATTTCATATCATAACTATTATTGAAAATAATTTTGTCACGGTGAGGGAGCCAACAATGTATGGGCTCCATTTGTGTGCCTTTCCCTACAATCCAAAGTAACTACGGGTGCACGTAAGAGACATTACATGCACCCATAGTTATTGAACCACCTAGTGAAAACCTATGGGAAATTCATATTGCAATCCAGAGTAAATTGTTCTTACACCGGAGCAAGGACTCCCCGTAGATACTCTGGATTGCACCCTTTGTGTGCCACTGCCATAAATTATTGTTTTCCTTCAGTAACTTAAATATAGAAGCTCCATTTTTAACTATCTTGTCTAATGACCATGGATACAGGGTGACCATATATCATAACCACATAAAATATCCCCCTGAAATATAGGACACCCAAGAAAAATGTAGGACATGACAAAATAAAAGCTTATATATTGCTTTCATATGCCTTAAACACTAAATGATTTATTATTAAATTAAAACTATTTCATATCATTTATTACATATGGTTTATGAATTACAAGAAGGCTACTTGCTGCCTGCTCACATGGAAATGGAGGACAACAAAAAATTTTTCCCAGGCCACAAAGTTAAAAAAGAGGACATGTCCTGGAAAATGGAGAAGATATGATCACCCACTAATGACAACTTCTCTTCCCTTCTCTCTAGTTCATGAATGTGCAGGTTATGCATACATTAAGGCAGGAATGCAGGTGGGTTGGCATTCACATCACCCCAACTTGAGAAGGAAAGTAATTACAGATTTCATAAACGTCTGAACTCGAAACTTGAGTAAGGCAAAACCTAGGTGGAAAAGGTCAAGATCGCAGAAGGAGATTGCCATAGGAAGCCAGGCAACATCAGTTTCCGCCGAAAGGTCACAATCAGCATTATTTGAACCACTGCATAGAGTTTCCCATTATTTACTCATTCGTTTGGGTAGCTTCATCTATCACTTATGCAACTAGGCTAGGTAAAGGTCACACCTTGCCACACACCCTACCTAATAATGTCTTGACAAGCAGGTACGCTTGATGTCTTATCTTTTATCTACTCTTAAAATATCTTCTTGGGGTGAATTGGTGGAAACAGTGATTGGATAATATGTAGTTGAATGAAAATGCCAGACACGAAAAGAGGGGTGTAAACCCCTCTGTACCCTGACAGTATGCTGTATGCTTACTGTATGCTGACAGTAAGTATAGTGGCATAAATAGAAGGGGTGCACCATCCATCCATCATCCCATTCCCATGGTGGTGTGGGGAGGCTGACGCTAGATTGTGCAGTTGCCTAACCTCTCCAGGTCTCAGAAACTTTTGTGACACCCCTACGCCAGCATGGGACTTGTGCTGGGACATAGGCTGGCCTAAATGGGAGTTAAGATTTCAGTCTTAAGTTTTGCAGCATGCTTGAAGCCCTACACTTTTGCACCAGCAACTGATCTGGTGTGGCTTTGAGCCCACCTATATCAAGTCATCAATCATAAATGTATCCGAGATGAGGCTTTTGACTCTTACTGTGGTCAGTGCCCCTTCTTGTATCCACTCTGCGCTTATTATTGAAACATGACATATTTCTGCTGTTTGAACTTGACTAATTCAGTCCATTAATTGTGGAAACTTTGAATCTAAGCTTGTTCATATGATTTTACATTCTCCTAATGTGCTAACTCGGCCTGGAATGATTGCACAATTACTGTTTTGTACTGTAATTTGCATTAATTCTGGCCTCCCAACTTGGAAGTGCGGTAAATAACCAAGATCATCACTGCAAGTGTATATATGGAAATACAAAGCTCATAAATGCATCTAGTAATTAAAACTAAAATTACGATTCAACAGATGTAATGAGATGTAATTATTAATAACCTCATTAAACGGAATGATGGATGCCCAAGCTTGCCTGTAATAATTACTTCCTAAAGAAAAGAGGTGTTGTTTATTGGCTAAGCAGCTGATGGCACAGAAAATTATAAATAATAGAAATAGTGCCCAAATTAATTCTAGATTAGAAAGTCAGAATTTTGTGTGTGTGTGTGTGTGTGTGTGTGTGTGTGTGTGTAATGACAGGACAGTTATTACTAAGCATCATCTCTTATAGGTGGCTGCAATTATTTGATGCCTCCTTTAGCTACTGTTCTAAACTTTTGTGTTTAATTTTCTCTCCAGCAGTCCCATTGCATTAAGATGGCTGGATACTGGTACAGGACAAAATGATATCAAGTACACACAAAAGTATTTTTGGTAATAGTCATAGAATAATCATAGAAATTTAAGCTTCAAAATACCAAAAACACTCTTTCATATGGATAAAGACAGACATTGGTGAGACCTCACCTTGAGTACTGGGTTCAGTTCTGGGCACCTCAGTTTAAAAAAGATGCAGCCAAACTGGAGCAAGTCCAGAGGAGAGCAACAAGAATGATCAGTGGGACGGAAGGGAAACCCTACGAGGAAAGGATGGGGGAACTTGGGATGTTCAGCCTGGAGAAGAGGAGGCCGAGAGGAGACATGACTGTACTCTTCAGATACCTAAAGGGCTGTCATAGGGAGGAAGGGGCTCATTTGTTCTTTGCTGCTTCTGAAAGCAGAACTAGAACCAATGGGTACAAACTGCAGGAAAGGAGATTCCGGTTGGATATTAGGAAAAAATTCCTGATAGTTTGAGCGTTTCAGCAGTGGAACAGATCGCCAAGGGAGGTGGTGGACTCTCCTTCTCTGGGGGTCTTCAAGTAGAAGCTCAATGAGCACCTGTCGGAGATGCTCTAGGAAGATTTCCTGGTGCATGCAGGGGGTTGGACTAGATGACCTACTAGGTCCCTTCCAACTCTAGGATCCTATGATTCTATGATTCTATGACATTACTTTAGATATATACTGTATTTTTGGCATATATTTTGGTTTATACTTAGGTACATATATATTTTGATATGCAGGTTGAACCTCCCCATTCATGACATTTGATTTCAGGAATCTCCACAATTAACTAGTTTTGCATTATACAAAGGCAACAAGTCAGGCAATCAATCAAGATGAATCAAGTTCCCTTTCAAATTCCTTCGTTTCAGCTCGGATGCCATTCAGAAGTGAGTTCCCTCACTTGGGGAATGGAGGAGATACGGAACCAGCTGAAACTGACCTCTTCATGAAATTTTTTTTTTGGCAAACTTAATTGCCTGCCACATTGCCATGGTAAACAGGCCATTAACTGCTACTTAATTAAGGGATGCTTATCTTTCAGTTTAAAGAGCAATCCTCATTTGCTTTGAGACAATGAATACAATCCTAACCTTGTCTACTCAGAGCTAAGCCCCATTATGTTTAATGGGTCTGACACCCAGAAAAGTGTGTTTAGGATTGCAGTCAAAATTGCATATAATTAAGTTACACCAAGTGCTTTTTTTCTGGTAAAACATGGTGTAGGTACTCATCAGTGGAATAGTTAGTCTTCCCCATATGACTTAGCTGCTGGGGGGGGGCAGGTGGAAAAAGGTCCCATTACTAACAGTGAGTACCCCCAGAAAAAAGCCTAGGTTGCACCCAGTGGTGGGCTTCAGGGGGTTCTCATAGGTTCTATAGAACCCTTTGCTAATGAGCACCTGGTTCTGAGAACCAGTTACTAATGAGACATAGAAACTGTTGTTCTATGGACATAGAACCTGTTGTTAATTTATTTGAATCCCACCACTGGTTACACCTATATATCTTTTGTAAATTACATAGAAAGTGCAAATTGGCAAAAACACAGGGCAAGAAGAGGCATATTTCCCCACTGAAGTTCCAGATCTGGATCACACCCACTCACACTTAAAGAAGACCCACTGCAGAGCATCCACTGCAGGAGATCCATTGGAAGGCAGGAGGTTTTGAAGGGGTAAGAGGAAATAATTTCCATCCACACTGATACAGTATGTACCTTTTCAGCCCGGCTGCACCATTGTGATGAAAAGAGTAGGACTGGACTTTCAATGTCTTTTAATAGATACCGCTCCACAGTGGCATCCCTAGTGTGGTGCGGTCTGCACTGGGTGACTCACTCAAGGGGTGATGCACACTGGAGGACATAAAAATTGCAACCTCATGATGGTGTGTCAAAACCCATCATGTCATATTCTGTTGGATTCATGTTGAAGAGCAGAATCCTAAGCAAAAGTCCATTTTGAAATATTAACTTCCTATCAAAAGTTATGGGCAAATAACTAAAAAAACTAAAATATGCATGGAACTCCATGGAAAGGGAAAGTGACCCATATCATGACATTACTCTTGAGTAGGCAAATGTGCCATAGTTCATTGGAAAGGGCAGGCTGAGAGGAAACTAAGCACACCAGAATTGTCCTGATCCAATGAACGCAGCCCCCACAAATCACCCCAGAATGAGGTCCCTGATGATTGGATTGAAATTCGTTGAAAATGGATGTGAACTGCACAGCTTTGTTTACTGGTGAGTAAGCAGGCATGCCTTGGCTGGAGTGGAAGGTCAGTCCAGGAGAGTACAAGACTTCCAAAATGGTCCAGATTGGGGACGTTAGTAGGACATTAAAAAGGGGGCACCTCTGAACGGGGTGATAGCCCTTGTGACCTAAACAGCTAAAATCATGGTTTGTAGAAATAATCCCATCATGTCATACACCTTTGAATGTGTAATTTACAGCAGAATGCAGTGAAACAAACTACTTTATTCTATTAAAATGTATGGCTAAAAAAAAGTGGAGGTGTGGCAATGGCACATAACCACATCCACCATTCATATTGTTGCCCTGCCCAATATATGGGGTTGACACGCTGGCCTCCTGCACCAGATGACGTGAACCCTACTGATGCCTCTTGTGCTCCCTTTAATAACTGCCAGGAGAAACTTCTGTAGGAGGTTACCATTTTTTAAATCCTTTATTGGTGGAAAGGTTTTGTCACTGCTGCATCAAATACTGTTAACATCTCTTTCAAGCATTACTCTGAATTTTTGGTACGGCTGCAAACCTAAACACACTTTCCTGGGAGTAAGCCCCATTGAATATAATAGGCCTTACTTCTGAGTAGTCAGGCATAGGATTGTACCTTAAGTGATGAATTTCACAGGTATAAACTACTTGCTTTTTAATTTTACTTGTCAAACATCCTCCAATGTTATGAGATATATGAGACTTCCAGCTTCTATTAAAACTTTTATTTTTGTTTAGTTATCAGTACCTTGAAGAGTCAAACATGGATAATTACTCAAATTAATCACAGACAGAAAAATCTATGATTTCTGGCAGAACTGCCAGCTCACAGGAGGGAAAAGGTGCAATCCTAACCTCCCGTTAGGCCAGCCTAAGCCCCGTCATAAATCCTATGTTGACCTTGGGGTGTCACAAAAATGTTGAAAGAGACTTGTGCACCACTACTGGGGAATGGTTAGACCAGTGCACAGCCATGTGCACATCATCATGTGCACATCAATGGGAAAACAGGCAGTATATAAATATCTGTTATTATTCCACACTGACAGGTAGATACTGTTGACTGGTTTGTTTTATCCAAACATCAAATCCTTCCCAAGGATCTGAGATTCTTGGTTTTTTTCTATTTTGATGTCATAAATACTGTTACAAGTTCTAAGCTGTTCCTAATTATTATGTACTTTTTCACAGTTGCCAGATGTTTGACTGGAATTGGTTCTATTGTGATTTGGTTCCTATTATTATTATTATTATTATTATTATTATTATTATTATTATTATTATTATTATTCATAAATACACAGCGAACAATTTTGTGCTGGTTTCATTCACATCACCAGTCGGACCCTTCCCAAGAGTCTAGGACTGTGTGATGTAGCGGCGTATAATTTGTGCTGATCCCAGAAGAGCGGCTTTCTGCAGTTGGCAGAGTGATATTTTGTCAATGCCAATAGTTTTCAGGTGCCTGCCAAGGTCTTTGGGCACTGTACCCAGTGTGCCAATTACCACTGGAACCACCTGCACTGGCTTATTATTATTATTATTATTATTATTATTATTATTATTATTATTATTATTATTATTATTATTAAATTGATTTTTTCATGTGTATTTACATATACACACATATACTGTGTGTGTATGTATGAAAATGAGAGAGATTTAATTGTGAAATTAATCATGACACAATTTTAATTAATATCTGCCTCCTGTTTGTGAAACATACCCTACAATCCAGAGTAAGTACGGGACTGTACTTTACATGCACCCTCAGTTATTGGGACTAAGAGAGACTTTACATGCACCCTTAGTTATTGCACCACCTAGTGAAAACCTATGGGAAATTCATATTGGAATCCAGAATAAGTTGTTCTTACATCGGAGCAAGGACTCCCCATAGGTACTCTGGATTTTGCCCATATTTCACAAACAGATCTCACAAGATACCAAACCTATGCATGTCTACTCAGAAGTAAGTCCATTAGTGTCAACAGGCTTTACTCATGGGAAAGGGTAAATAGGATTAAGCTGTAAAAACAATTTAAACTGGAGCATTTAGAGAAATGGAATCAGACAAGTTTGGCAACTCAAGTACTTAAATAATAATGGTTGAAAAGCGCAGTGTTCATGGTTGCTTTTATAACCCCCCAAAATGTTTTGCTACTCTTCGAGACTGTGACTGTGCAACATTTTAAAAGAGCTAGACTTTAATTAATGTCATCTTCTACCCATCAGCGCTGCTGTTATGCCGCAATTCATAATTTCTAAAACCCATCAACAAGAGCTTTATGTAGCTGGTGGAAGTTAAAACCAGGCTATTAAAAAGTGTTCCCTCCTCCGCAGTGTAAGTCAAATGCTATTGAAATAGAAGTTTATGTGTCACTAATGCTCTCAGTGAAACAGGTGTTTGTGGAACCACATAGTGGGCTAGTTCATACAATATTTTCTGCATCCAACTGGCTGCCACGTATTTAAGGTGGTACATGCGCAAAGGCCATACACGTGATGGCCCCCAATCTGTTCTGGGTGAATATCCCTAAAAACAAGTGGATGGTGTTGTCTGACATCCCCCAGTTCTGTGTGCAGCTCAAAAAAGGTTATAATACTCCAGAATCAAGGAAAGGAGCAGGATTTGTACACATTCAGTGTCAGAAAATGGTGTGTTTAGCTCCGAAATTATTTGTGGGCGCAATCCAGAATAACTATGGGGAGTCTTTGCTCCGGTGTAAGAACAATTTACTCTGGATTGCAATATGAATTTCACGAGGTGGCGCAATAACTACAGATGCACATCTCGTCTCTTACGTGCTCCTGTAGTTACTCTGGATTGTAGAGGATGTTTCAGATATTCCAAGGTTACTTATGCTTTTATATTTTTCATGTAAAAAAAGCGACTTCATGCTTCAGACTGAGCAGAAGACATATTTCAGTTTATAAGGCCCTAAAACTTTCAAAAGGAGATGAGATTAAAATGTTCTGGTACAAAGACATAAAAAAATATTTCTAGCAAAAATATTTTGCTTCAGGCAAAATCAGGTAACAAACTTGGGATGAGTGAAAAATGTCCGTGAGAAAAAAGTCCATGTTAGCTCGACTGATTCTGTTTTGACTTCCCTCCAAATTCCTTAGATTTTCTACATGCTGAAGATCAGCCATTTTTAAACAGTTTTCTGATGGACAAACTCAACTTTTAAAATCATAGGACAGTATTTTGAATGGTTCATGTAATTGGCTTTATGGTAGGGTTACCATATGTCCCCCCAAAAAGGGACAATCCCAATTTTGGGGGGTTGTGTTCACTTACTGGCAAATGGAACAGAGGGTCCTGTCCTGATTTTGTGGAAGAGAATTATGGCAACCCTATTTTATGGTTGCCCTAAGGTTTTCCAAACCCTGGCCCAGGGGCCAGATCCAGGGGTTTGAGAAAGCTCTTCTTTTTTGAGCAGATTTTACCATTCTGTCTTCACGCTGCATGTATTCTGAGTAGATCTGAGCACCAGGATGCCCTAGAAGGTTGTGCCTGCCTAGATGCCCTGCTGCATAGACTTCGGAGATGGTGGGTACCAGACACAACTGTTCAGAAATCCCTGGTGTCCAGATCTACTCATAAAACAATTGGCATGGAGTCAGAATGGAAAGCTCCTGTCTGAACCATGATCGTGTTTTTTTATGGTTGTGAGTTTCGTGTCGCAGTCCAACACTTTTCTCAGTCTGCTCCTTTCTTACAACTGGTTGCAGGCTCAATGCAATGAATTGTCAAAATTTTTGGAAAGAGAGTTGAGCAGGGCTGATAATATGCTATCTGGCTGCTTCTGCTGTTACTGGTATCAATGCAACTGGAGGACATCATTTGGCAGAGACAAGGGAGGACCGAGCTGCACAGTGCAAGCTGTGTGCCTGCAGGTTTGCTAACCACATTCACGAAGGGCCACTGATGCCAAAGCTCAAGTCACGCATTCACATACATATGAATGTAAGTGCCATGCACACAAATAAAACCACCAAACCCTGCATTTGAAGCCGTTCAATAAAATCTCATCCAGCTGTTTCATTTTTCAGATTTATCTTTTTAGTCAAGTGAAAAGGCTGTGCAAAGTTCCCTTAAATTTGTACAGAGAAATGCGGGCTATAAACATGTTATATGCATTAAATAAAACGGGGGCTTAAATCACGCCACCAAAACCTGCTGCACTGATCTTCTAAGTCCCTTTTTCCTTCCGTGATTCCTGCCAGAGAGGTGAGCCGGCAGGATCTAAAACAGAGACAGATGTGAGTACACTTGACGCTTTCCGATTGTGAGTAACGTTCATAAAAATAAGTCTCTGTTGTAATACACACTGTCAGGAATCCTCTTTTTCGGTGACCTCTGATAATGCGATTCTGACGGAGTGCACCGGGCCAAGTTGCTGAGGCAAGCAACAAACCTGCAGAAATAGCAACCTATTCTTCATTTTCCAAACAAGATTCCAGTTCTGGGGTTGAGGAATATATATATTCTAAAATAACAAACGGCAATAACCTTTTATAGTGCTAGCATACACATGCACACATGCACACGCACGCGCGCACACACACACACACACACACACACACACACACACACACACACACACACACACACACACACACTATATTCTGTATCCCTTTGGGCGACAGAGAACATATCACCAGGCCAGGAGTCACCTAATAAATCAATGTATTTTTTCTTGATTTTGTGCAAAACTCTCTTATCGACCTGTGTAAAATGCTGAAAGAACAAATCGATGGAAAAAGTACCACCTTTATATACTGCTGGACAGACATAAAAACTTATGGCTAACTATTTTGGTAGGGTTATTTAGTAGGAGGCCTTCTTTATTCATTCTGCTCCCCACCAGAAAAGTAAATTATGGCAGAAGAATTTGCAAGAAATACTGTATTTACTTGACTCTAACGCGCACCTTTTCCAGCCAAATTTAGGGCACAATCCAGAGTAACTATGGGGAGTCCTTGCTCCGGTGTAAGAAGAATTTGCTATGGATTGCAATATGAATTTCCCATAGCTTTTCACTAGGTGGTGCAGTAACTATGGTACACATAATTGGACTCTCACATGCTCCCGTAGTTCCTCTGGATTGTTGGGTTAGTCTCCAAAATCCAGGTGCACATTAGATTCAATGGTTACTTGTATTTGAGTTAAATGTAGTATTTTGATTACAAGTATAGAATGCACATTAGATTTGATGGTGCATTCAATTTGAGTAAATACGGTAAAATAAATGCAAAAGGAATGCAAACACAAATGCACGCGTGTGCACAGAGAGCAGTTTGGGGAAACGAGATGGTTTTTCATACCACATCAGTCGAAACACAATTTTCATCAAGCATAATCAGCTGGGACTAACACATCTAAGCTCATCCATCACACAGGCCTCAATCCTAATTTTCAATTCTGTGGTACTTTCGCTGATCAAGATCTATATTTGTTATTTTATTATAGCTAAAGAGGGAAAGTGTCAAAAGTCTGCATCTGTGCGCCAGAGAGGATCCATCCCTTACATACCCTTAATATCAGGGAAACTCTTTATCATATCTGTAGCTTTATGTCTGCAATCCTAACTCCCAAATTTTCTTGGGAGTAAATTCTAATGAACAGAATGGGACTTACTTCTCAGTAGACATGCTTAGGATTGCATTGTAAGTGCATCAGCCTGAACACTTAGAACCCAGTTCTGCTCTTCACCAGCCATGGCAAGACGGCAACACCAGAATGGTGTGCGATGCTTCCAGAAATGAGTGGTGGCAATACAAGGTTTTAGAGGGTTAGAGTGGAGGAAAGTAGATATGTTTTGATGTATCTGTTTTACACAAAAGAGTTGGCGATCCCTGCTTTGGGTTGGCAGGTATTTTTAAGGACTTAGGGCAAAATCCAGAGTAACTATGGGGAGTCCTTGCTCTGGTGTAAGAACAACTTACTCTGGATTCCAATATGAATTTCCCATATGGTGGTGCAGTAACTACAGGTGCACATAAAGTCTCTTACGTGCTCCCGTAATTACTCTGGATTTGGGGGTAAGTATCGGCTGAATAAGCTTGTTAAGTTGGAACCTTCAGGAAGACACTGAAGGTTTCTGCTCAGTAAGATTTAAATGCATACGGAAGAGGACACAAATGCATACATTAGTAATGTTTCTCTTTGTGTCTTAAGGTGTCTTTTTATTAGAGAAATCAATAGTGTCTCCAACTTCTAGTGCTTCAAAGAAGCCCGTGGACACCAAAGAAATATAAAAATAAATCCTGTGCATTTTTCTTTAGGCAACGGATGGTCTGATCCCTTAATCAAAGTGTTTTACATTAAATAGCTCAGCTCAGCTGAAACTCTTAGAAAATGTAATTTATTCTGCTTGGCTACATTTATTATAACATGCATTTGTTAGCATAGTGGTGGGTTGTACCCAGTAGCAGAGAACTACTTTGTAATTTTACATGATACTTGAAAGTCTTTTGTTGTTGTCTTGTTTCCAAAATCTCTGGGTGGGAAAATAAATCCCTGAAACCAACATGAAAAGAGTTGTTGATTTTTTTTTTTAAATGTGGTTTACTTCATATTAAACATTTTACTTTGAAATAATATTTCTAAGGTTGTGAGCATGACGACCTCTGACGACCTCAGAATTGATTTTATTGTTTTATTACTGTTTCAAAATTATTGCTGCCCTACCAGGAGAAAGGTGGAGTGAAAATCCATTGGCGGCCCAATCCTATGGTGGCCACCCCCAGGGTTAACAGATGTCATAACCAAAAAAAGAGGACAAGGCATCAAAAATGTAGGACACCCAAGAAAAATGTAGGACATGACAAAGTAAAGGCTAATTGCTTCCATCACCCAATATGGCCTGCAGGTTGATCCACAGTGATTGCTAGGACTTCTGAAGAAAGGGGACAAATGTTCCTTTGGGCCAGAGCAACCAAAGTTCTTTTGCAGGATATAGCAAAGTCTTCGCCGGTGCCACTGCATTGCCACATAGGATATTAGTTAGGATTGGACTGATAACCTTTTAATAAGTGTATTCCCAAAAGTGCGTTTATAAAGGTTTTACTGGTGCCCACACATGTTTTGCCCTAGTGGATGGAGAAAAAAAGTGTGTGCTTTGAGGAGGTCCATTCCATTAACAGGTATTCTTTTAAATGGATTCCACTGTAATAAGATACAAGGTTTGGGTAATGAGATGGAAAATTGCAAACCACACATTAAGTGATTACAGTGTTTTTGCCCAAATCAATTTTGTCAGACAATAATAAATCTAAAAAATGGATCTGCCATATACATTTTATAGACATCATTAGAGGGCTATTTTTTTTTGGGGGGGGGGGGGGAACATCCTTGGATTTTCTTCTTACCTAGTGATGCTGTGAGAAGTTCTCAAAAGCGGTGGCATTCCTAGGGGGACTGGAGAGGCCCTGGGCCCAGGACACCACCCTCAGAGGGGTGACCAAAATCACAAAAATTCCTAAAACACTATCCCCCAAATCCAGAGTAACTACAGGAGCATGTAGGAGACTTTACGTGCACCACCTAGTGAAAACCTCTGGGAAATTCATATTGGAATCCAGAGCAACACCGGAGCAAGGACTCCCCATCGTTACTCTGGATTTTAGCCCTATGATTGTTTGGACCATTATGTCAAATACTATTGAATGCTTATGTTCCAGCAGAATTCAATGGCAAAAACAACTTTAAAATATCTCTTTCCTATCAAACATTATGGCCAAAAAACAAAAACAACAAATTAAAAATGCATGGAGTCCAACGGAAAGTGAAATGGAGCCATATCGCACCTTTACTCACAAGTAAGGAAACATTCCTTAGTGTGTCGGAAAGTGCAGACTGAGAAGAATCCAACAACCCTGGAATGGACAGATTTTTGCAGCCCCTACAAAATCAACCCAGAATGAAGCCCCTGATAATTGCTTTGAGCCCTAAGGAAAGTGGAACTGAAAGTGGAAAGTGGAGCTACACAGCCACGTTTACTCACGAGTAAGCAAAGATTCCACGGCTTATGTTCAGGTCAAGCAGAGAGGAATGCAAGGCCACCGGAATGGTTCCAATCTACTGAAGGTGGAGCCCAACAAGTGCTCCAGAAGGCAACCTCACCCCCTCACCCCAAAAATAAAACAGGTTTAATTGGTAAGGTGATTTTTAAATATGAAAATATTAATTAATATCTAATTAATTGTATTAATTAATACTAATAATTATTAAATAGTTTTGACATTGGGCTCTCTCTCTCTCTCTTTCTCTCTCTCTCTCTCTTTGTGTGTGTGTGTGTGTGTGTGTGTGTGTGTGTATGTATGTGTGTGTGTGTGTGAAGTTTCTGATTCAGATTAAGCTTGAAAATAAATAAAGCCATTATTCACAATTACTAAGCTGAGCCAGTAATATTCATTAAAGAAAGGGTATCTCCAGTGTGCCCAAAGCTTTATTATGGAACATTGTGATGATAATGGGAAAAACAGCCCACACAATATATATATAATGAGTCCCTATAAGTGTTCTCTCTAAATGATGAAAGCTAGCAAGAAGACTGCCTATGTTTTAAGAGCAATTGTTCACTTAGCCATGCGCAAGTTGTTTCAGGGTGCAAATAGGTCTTGTAGCTGAATCAACCACTTTGCATAAAAACATCATTAGCTGGTCACCCTAGAAAGAAGATTATGGGATCATAATGATAGCATTTGAATCATACGAACTGTGCAACTGAAGAAAGAAAAACAAGTCAGCCCCTATTGCCACTTGATGGGTAAAGAAGCAGCCACATTTGTGCATTTTGTAACTTGGTTTTTTATGGCTGGAAGCATTGCTTTTGTCAGAGGAAGGCAGTAAATCATCCTGTTAGCTCTGCCCCATTATCTTATCCACTTCGTGTTGGGATTGGAAACACCTTCAAATAGAAATTTATACAGTAGCATTAAATAACTTCCAACTTGGTGTGTTTCTTCAAGGATGAACTAACGATTCCTATGCAATTTATATATCGCCTGCAGGAAAAAAAATATACCAAACAGGGATGGCAGTGGTGGTGGCGGTGGTTGGGAATATGAAAGGTGGTGGAGTGGAGGAGTAGAGCGATATATATTGCAGTTAGTGCTATAGTAGTAGTGCTATATATATTGCAGCTTTTCCTTGGAAAGGAAGTTTAAACAATAAGCGAGGAAAAGTTCACGTAACTAAATTTTATGATCAATGTGTTTGTAAGTCGTATTGATCAAAACTTATCCAGGCAGTGGCACCTGAACAACAGAATAATGGCCAAGAGTCTCCGTGCATCCAAATAATAGCACATCGCAGTAAATGAAAACCAAGATATATAGGCCCTGGGAGATCACATAAAACGTGGCATTACCGAATATTAAGTCCTCTGCAGATAACTGGTAACATATGAACAAAATTAAAATAGACAGTCTTGAGGCCGTGAGCTGGGAAACATTAATTTCTTTCTCCCTAATGTCTCCCTAATGGAGGCTTCCAGTGCATGATGTGGATTTATTTTTATGTAATGTTATTGCACAACCACCTGATCTTCCTGTCTTGTTCGATTTACATAAGGAAGGAAGAGGCCCAAACAATGTTTATTTCCTCGTGTCCAAGGGGTACCTTTACTTGTAGCAAAGAAAGCTTCCATGGACAGGGGAGTGTAGAATTGATTTTCGTGAATGTGTTCAAATACCTTTCAAAGTCACCCAACCTACAATCCTTCCTAAATAATAAGATCAGAAGAAGAGTCCTACTGCATTAGCTAAAATGCTTTTCTAGTCCAGCTTCCAGTATCTCCCAGTGGTCCACCAAATGGATAAAGGCCTACTTAAGACCTCATGACACATCCTGGTGCCATACGCTTGCATCTGACATTCAGAGGCAGCCTACTTCTGCTTCTACTTCTACGACTACTTCTAAAACCAGGAAGATGCACATATCCATTTTGGCTTGTAACTTGTGATGGACTTTTCTTCCAGAAATCTGTCCAATAATCCCCTTTTCAAGGAATCTACGCCAGACACCATCACCGCATATTGTGGCAAGACTAAACACTTACTGGATAAAGACACTGGCTGCAATCCTAACCACGTCTACTCAAAAGTAAGCCCTATTGTGTTCAATGGGTTTTACTCCCAGGAAAGTGTCTTTAGGATTGCAGCCATATTTTTCTTTTCCTCTTCCAACACTACCAACACTCAAATTTAGTGGTTGTTTTCATTTCCTTGTGTTATGCTAGGCTGGTAAAAGGACTTTATCCACTATCCATCTTGCATTATCCATACCAGATCACCATGTATGACCTTCTTAAAAAATGTATCCTCATGGTTATCATCACCATCATAATCCTTTTTATTTACTCTCTCTCTCTCTCTCTCTCTCTCTCTCTCTCTCTCTCTCTCTCTCTGCTCAGTGAATAATACTGATGGTCTGGAGCACCCAATGAATGACACTCAATTTTCCTATGCTATCCAGAGCCTTCCAATCTTCCTGTAACTTTCTTCGCTTGTACCGATTTTCTTGTAGATAAATGTATTCAATCTAATACCACAGCATTAATTTCCCTTGTTGTTTTCATAGTATGGCCCCAAAGCAAAACAGCTTTAGGAACAAGGTGGTAATTGCTTTAATTACTTTGCTGACTTACGTTTTGCTTCCCAATGAACCGCTCTAGTGGTGCAGGGGATCCTTCTGATTCTCCCTTGCTACCCTTTCTTCTCTTTCCTAACTCTGAGAAGCTGGATTTTTAAGATCACTGGCTCCTTTCTCTTGTACTTTGGTTATTACTGATTCTGCCTTTAGGGAAAGTACACTGTATGACTGATCTCCCAGGGCACAGTCAACTAATTTAGGCTGGCATCACCTAGCATAACTTCCTGTAGTGGTGTAAGGTGACCAGAGAATGCCTATGCACTGGCATAACCTCCCTATAAGTGGAGCAGAAGTAGTTACAGTACTGTTGTGACACCCCCAGGCCAGGTCAAGACTTATGTCAGGATTTAACGCTGACCTAACTGGGGGTTAGAAATGCAACCTTAGTCTTAAATTTACTACAATCTTGCAATGGCTGTAAAACAATCAGCATTTTAAAGCCTGTGACTTCCTGCCCATGCCATAACATCCAAGGGGCTGTGACATCCAAGCTGGAAGAATGGCTCCAACAGACTCCAGGAAGTACATCAGAACACTTGATCCAGAAAAGCGCATTGCTCGGAACAGCTAAGATACTGCGCAGAACCCTCAAACTCCCAGGACCCGAGATTGAGGATAACATACATACGCCACCCATGGAGGGTGAGAAATATATATATATTTCCCCCACTATGCTATTATTATATATTTTAATATAATATATAATATATATTTTAATATATTTTAATATAGGCTGCAATCCAGAGCAAATTCAGCCTGCTCTGACCTAACTGCACTCTCCTAACTATTCTGTATCCAGAGCAGAAAGTTATGCTGAATCCAGAGAGTCAGGAAGCCTGGGCTGCCCTAACTGCTCCAGAGCATGCTAAGTAATTGACACAAGGGGAAGACTTGCTCCTGAGGAGACACCCCTCAGATCACACTGAACAAGGAACAGCTTTGGTGCCTACAGTGGTGACATGACTCTGCACATCACCTGGTGCGGAAGTCTGTGCATCATCCCTGGGATGCGCCCCCCCCCACCTGGACTGCACAGTCACCAAAGATGGCGCCTGCGCAGTTGTTTCTGAAGCCAACTGGCTTCAGAAAGAGTACTGCGCAGGCACCATCTCTGACACCTGTGCAGTACTTTTCTGAAGCCTTTTGGCTTCGGGGGAGACTGTGCAGGCGTCAGAGTTGGTGCCTGTGCAGTACTCTTTCTGAAGCCATTTGGCTGCCGCTCCGCCTCCTGAGTGAGGCCGAATGGCTGTGCAGAGGCGCGGACTTTCTCTGCTCTAAGGAAGTCTCCTCTGAAGCTGTTCGGCATGCTCAGTGTGTTTCTGCGCAGTGCACCTCAGATGGCTGTTCAGGCCAGCTCCTCAGACAAGTGGCAGCTTCTGGCTGCTCCTCCGCCTTGGAGCAGGCCTGAATGGGGGTGCTGACGCCCGGGGCCTGCCAAAAGACAGTCAAACTCCTCCGGCACATCACCCCATACAGAGCGCATCCCCAATGCAGCCCACACCAGCCGCACCAGTATGGTGACACCACTGGGTGCCTGCCTTATAAGGAGTCCCTGATGAGATGCCAGTACATTCTACAGTGAATAGAAGGGGCTTCTTGGAGTGGCCTGCTGTATCCTGAGGTTTGTGGGCAGCCGTCGTTTGTTCCATATCCTGAGGTTGAGAGGCAGGGGTTGCAGCTAGGATGGCCAAGAACTCAGATTTTTGGTCAGCACTGCCATTCTTACTCGGGCCTTATCATGGACCCCTATGGGTCTACTCATTACTATACCTGCTCCTGAGGTGGTATAACTCTGAGGGCTGGAAGAGGGCATTTCTGCCTTGGAAACAGGCTCTGGATACAGAGTAACTGCTCTGCCCTAGGCAATGCTGAACATGCCCTCAACTTGCCTCTCCTGAGCTGCTTAGGCTGCCCCAGTTAGGGCAGAGCAGGTCCACCTCTCTTAGGGCACCCTATCTTGCCTTGCTCTGCCCTAAGCCTCCTTCAGAGTAACTGGGCTGGAGCATCTTGCAGTTGCCCCAACCTAGTGTTAGATAGGGCAACCTAAGGGCTCTTATGTGGACAGATTAGTTGCTCTGGATTGGGCTGATAATATCATATAATATATAATATATAAAGCAGGCCTCCGTCAGTCTTGAAAGACTATGGTATCGTGCTCGGCGCTGCATACTCTGCATGCGAAGCACGAAAGCCTGGGTTGGGTTGTTATGGAGGATAGGCTGTTACCCAAGCAGCAAATCCCCCCTCTCCATGCCACTGAATGAGTCCAATGGAAAGGCAGAGCCAATACGATTGGATATAAATATATATATATATGTATTTATTTATATATAATAATATATAATAATATATAATATATAATATTATTATATATTATTATATATAAATATATACGAGTATATAAGTATATTTCCCTCACTATGCTATTATTATCAGACACAAGTCAAAGCCATAAACTTCACAGGCTCAAAGAGACAATCTCTAGCATCAGAAATAGATGAAAGCCAGAACCCTGTGGAAGCCCAAATGAGATTCCTCTTGGGGGGGAAATGAACTCTGAACATTCTCAGGATGGGGGATAATTTGATCAATAAAAAGCAGTAAAAATCCTTTCTACTTCCTGATGCATGTCAAACCAGGAAGACTGGTTATCTACTGAACTGAAGGGCATCTCTTCTCCTCCTATTGCTAGAATTGGGCATGGTGTATCTGTTATTGGCACAGAGAAATGGACGGCCAAAATCATCAGAACAAAAGAACTGGAATGTCACAGAGACGATATGGTGGGCCAGAGTGGGTGCAATACAACTAGAGGCACTTACCCTCCAATCCAGAGTAACTACGGGGAGTCCTTGCTCCAGAGTAAGAACAATTTATTCTGGATTGCAATATGAATTTCCCATAGGTTTTCACTAGGTGGTGCAGTTATCTACGGGTGCACGTAATGTCTCTTATGTGCTCCCGTAGTTACTCTGGATTGTACCACATAGTCTGATTCAACAGGGCTCATCTTATGTACTCCGAAACCAAAAATTTCTATCTTGAAAAGAGAAATTCAAATGGAACAGAAGGTACGGTAAGTCCATTGGAACACTGGCAGAGGCTTCATCTCTGCCAAAACATGGAGATAATATAGAATTAGATATCTGCCAGAAATCAGAAGACTGCAAATTAAGGGCTAGGAAAATTCAACTGCATATTTGCCAGTGGTGACTTAGGGTGCAATCCAGAGTAACTATGGGGAGTCCTTGCTCTGGTGTAAGAACAATTTACTCTGAATTACAATATGAATTTCCCATAGGTTTTCACTTGGTGGTGCCGTAACTACGGGTACATGTAATGACTCTTACATGCTCCCGTACGGATTGTAGGGTTAAGCTTAGATTAAAAAAAATTAAAAATCCAATCCTAACTGATCCAGTCCCAATCCAGCTCTAACTAACAACCCAATCCTGGATCCGGTACTGAACAGTCCTCTATTCAAGGCATTCATTCATTCATTCATTCATTCATTCTCTCTCTCGCTCTCGCTCTCTCTCTCTCTCTCAGACACATGGACACACGGACGCATACAACTTAAGCGTACAAGCATGCAATCCTGGTATCACATCAACATGAAGACTGTGGCTTTGAAATCAGCTTCAAAATATTGATTAAATTTGAGAGCACACTGTGGCAATGTGAATATTTCTTTAGATATTATTGACAAGGCATGGCCTGTTGACTATGCAGTATTGCTTCCTCTGCAAAACTGGAGTCTGATTATGTTTTGCAACCAATTTTTTAACTTCTTTCTAAGTGCAAAGAGGTAGCATATGGTAAACACGTCGCGGAGACCAAAATGAGAATATTCATGTGATGCTCTTACATCTCTAAGCTCCTGAACTTCTGCAATTTGGTGTACAGAAGCGGAAGACGGTGTAGCAAGCATCCGTGTAAATAAAAAGAATTCATATATTTTAGTGTGCTACTTATGAAAATTATTCTGCTTCATATGCACTGCTGGTGGATTCTCCTAAGGCAATTGGCCTCCAGGCTACTGGAAATGGAGCAAAGTTGGATGTCTAGTAGAGGAACGCAGCCATATTGCTCACGGTTCTGAAAAAGCCCTCCTGGGGAAGGGTCCCCCATGAACAAGCTTTGATCTATATTTTAAGCAGCAACATCTGTTGAAGATGCTAACGTATCCTGAGAAGTCTGCTTTTTTCATCTTTGTAGAGCATCCTTTGACCTGGGCTACCTACTGTTATGGGAGAACTGTGGAGGTTTGACATTAAAAAATGTGCAGGCTGGCAAAGAATCAGCACAGAAAGTGGAGAGAATGAAATAAAATTAACTAACAAGAGAAGGGTATGTATGCGCACATGTGTTCCCGCATGTTCCTAAAGAGGGTAAAATGGTAAGTATTGCAGGTGCCTCCAGGTGCCATATTGTGACCCCCTCCCACCTGCGGTCGGAGCCATTATTGGCAGTGATGGCAACACTTAGGTGATTACATCACTATCTGGAACTGATCCAATAGAAAGTGGAAAGTATAACTTGGATAGTTTTATTGAGGCCCCCACAGTACTTACCATTTTGCTCCCCCTCCAGCTACACTACTGTATATTTCTGAATGCACTCACAGCTTAGCTTAGGGAACAATCCAGAGTAACTACAGGGAGTTCTTGCTCCAATGTAAGAACAATTTACTCTGGATTGCAATATGAATTTCCCATAGGTTTTCACTAGGTGGTGCCGTAACTACATTGACGTAAATGTCTCTTACGTGCTTCCGTAGTTACTCTGGACTGTAGGGTATGCAACATATACAACCACTGAGGACACACGTCACATACTTCAATTTTCAAAGCCTCAATATCACATTCAACTTTTCATAACAGCATTTTTTTAATGATACTTACAGAATGACTCTTTCAATGCTGAAAAAGAACAGGAAAAAAAATTTCATGGACCTCAGTGGGTTCAAGCCCAGTTTCTGTGTGTGGCTTCTTTTGAATGCACCACCATAAACGTCTGTACAAATATACTCCAGATCCACTGAACATAAGCACCGCTTTAACATAAATTGGTGGATTTAAAATGCTCTTTAAATGCCTTAGTTTGATCAAATGGCAGATTGTATCACTTTTTTACCTTTGAACAAATGCTTAATTACCTGTGGGTATGGATCCTAGCTGTGCATATGAGGTCAATACTTGGCTTATCAGCAGATGGGCTTACAAGACCATATGGGCTACATGACCTCCCTGGCACCCCATCATCAGAAAAAGTTGTACGGCTCACTGCTCGAGGCTAGGTCATAACAGACCCAGAAAAATACATACTGTCCTTCCTACTCTTCTGAGGCTTCCCGTTACTTCCAGGCACAGTGTTTCAAATTCATACCATATACAGCCAGCTCACATCCCTAAATGCCTGTACGCAGCACTACACAGAACAAAACTAGTTCCAACTCACTAATCCAGACGGACTGGAAATAGAGTGAAACAATCCAGATCTACACATGTTCCAGTGAGTCATGCTCCAGAAGATAATGTTTTCCCTCTTAATGAGTTGCAAATAGCTAAGAACGACAATAACCTCCTTTCGTCTAAGAAAGAAAGGTAGCCCATCCCCAACAAGACAGAACGACCTCACAAGTTATTCCTGAAGAAAAGCAAACAAATAATATTTGTATTCAATTCTTTTTAGAGTTAATATCAGATTTAAACACCCAGATCAGAATTACAGAAGTTTTAGGGTTGACTATTGGATCAGAGATATTCCAGTTAGGGTTGCCAAATGTCCCAAAACACAGGGATAATCCCAATTTTGGGGGATTGTGTACACTTACAGGCAAATGGGACAGAGAGTCCTGTCCCGATTTTGTGGAAGAGACTTACGGCAAGCCTATACTTAGAGGTATACCATCCATGGTACATAGTGGCACACCATCTGTGGCATGCCACTGTGTTGGGCTGGATGGAACATTTTCCCCATTAACACTTGTCTTGCAACTACACCCAATGATATATTGTATAGACTTCAGGCATCTGTCCAAAGTGTCCAATTTCTTTGAAGTGCTCCTTTGTATCTCTCTCTGAAACTTATAGTCATCCTTCCAAAGAATGGCTAGGTGGACTAACTATTGAACTTAATAGTCACTGAATTTTAAATTCACATTTTGAAAATATCTAGCCAGCATACATTAGCACTGATATTGATAGTGCCACAAGATGAAGTATTTCTTCTGAATAAAATATTAACCAACTGCTGGTGTCAAACTCACCATCAAGCTTGACAAGAGAACGGTCTGAAAAAAGGTGAATTAAGAAGCTTCAAAGAAAATAAGTGTCATCTCTATATTTCTTTGTTCGAGACATCTCTTTTATCTTTGGAAGTACTGTGGTGCTTGGACAGATCACAGCATGACAGTAGAAGTGAACTGCCACCTTGCCAGAGAATTAAATATATTTAGGAAAGCTTCACATACATCGTTCAGACCATTTGGACAAGTTGTGGATGATATAGCAGGAGAAACTAATTTGTTTCTGTTGTGCTCTTTTTGACTTTGATTCAACTTTGTCCGGTTCACTTTCTGCCCTGTTTAACTCTTCATCTTTCTTTCTAGGGGGAAAATCCTATTCTTTCTCTGCTAGAACAACTGATCATTTCCAGAAAAATAATTTATTTGTTCCCCATTTCTTAAATGGGATTAAGTAGGGAGGGAGCAGCCAAATCCTATCCTTCCTGCTACCTGGCAACTGCTTGATCCCATGGGATAAACTTGTGAATTTTTGTTGAAAAGCAGTAAATACAGTTGATTGATGGATGGATTGATGGATTGATTGATGGACAGATGGACAGATTGGTACCGAAAAGCTCGAGGTCCTGCAATTTTTTTGCAATTATTTTGCCAGCACAGACTTGCTTTTCAGCCTCCGCAGGTCCCAATCTCCTCCCAGGCCATTTCCTTCCCCCTCCACCCACCCTTGCCCCTCTCTGGTTTGTCTCCCCACTGGCCAAAAACCAACACTGCAAACCATTGGTGCTACTAACCACTGAGCATCCTCCACCCTGTACTGGGCCTAGCACTGAATGGTGCTGGCCCAGGGCCAGAACTCCTTCCTCTAAAGTTGCATTGCCCCATTCTGGCACTGGAGTTCAGACCCATTGGTTTGGATCTTTAGTAGTGGGCCTTTAGCTAGCCTATCAATCAAGTAGAAATACTCTAGAAAAATTTTGTTTGAAGTGATTATTGTAAATTATTTGCACAATCCTAAAGCAATCCAAAAGGGACTTGTGTCGGCCTGGAAGTGCTGCTGACGGGTGTGACCATATAGGCAGGGTGACCATACAGAATGGAAGACAGAGTTCCTCTACTTTTAATCAATACCTAGAAGAGGGAATTGAAGCAGGATTAGCACTTGCCTGAATTCCAACTTCTAGGCAATGGTTAAAGGTAAAAGTACCCTGTCTGCCATTCTATATGATCACTCTGACTATAAGGTCCCTTTCAACTCTATGATTCTAATATAACTTAATTTTTCCTTACGTTAGAGAGCAAGCCTCTGTTGTAAAGTTTAAAGTGTAAAGATACGTATTTTCCTGGGAGTAAGACTGATTGAACACAATGGGGCTTACTTTTGAGTAGACATGGTTAGGATTGCAACCTAAGCCTACTCAGATCTGTGCCTGACTCAGAACTGAACATTTTGCTGACACTGAACTGTCAAATCTGTCAAAACTTTTTTCTGTCTTCACATTTTATAAAGTACACACACAGTGATCTGTGTCTGTCGGTCGGTCGATCGATAGATAGATATCCAGGTAGATAGATAATTAAAAAGATTCTGCTCATGATGCAAGGTGCTTACTATTTTTATGCCCACATCACACCATGAGATGACAATCTCACTAGCAAACTATATGAGAATCTCTGTTATAAATGAGTTCATCAGTGACAAAAGTTAAGGAGACGGGATCAGGCATCACTGAGAAAAATGGGTTAACATGACCTTTTTAAGCTTCCTTTCACAGCCATGTGTTTCTATGAACCCACGACATCAAACTCACAAAATCCGGCAATCAGTTACAAGAACTAAACTTCCTTTCCCACCATTCACCCCATTAGCTAATATGAAGCATCAGGATGTTTGGATCAACACATTGCTTTCCACACATTTACAAAACGCAATAAGGAGGTTGTGATGGTTGTTTCAGAAGAGGAGGGAAAACAGAGTAACTTCATTCGCCGTATATTTATATAACAGATGAGATGATGTGCTTCATTACAACACCAGGCTTCCTTATCCTGAGAGCTGAAATGAAAAGCAGAAAATAGCTGTGTGCTGCTTTAGATTAAATTCCCTAGGATAAGTGATGCAAAGGGGGGGAAGTTAAATTAAGTTATACAATTATTTGTTCTGATCAGCTCCAGTGTACAAATAATTGGGCGCGCTTGCTGCTTTCATCTTGCTGAGCGGATGTAATTCACTTGGTGTGTGCCTTCAAAATCAACACAATTAAATAGATTTAGGAAAACAGAAGAAAAAGATTTTATTTTTGGCCCCTTTTAAAAAACTCATATGCATAATCCTAGGCAGAAGAGGAATAATTGATCAATTTAATAGTTCTAAAGGTATCTCAGAGGCACAAAGTAATCAAAATAGGAAAACTGCGCAGGTTCTGTTTGCACAAAGACCTTCAAAAAAGTAATATAGCCAGAAGCATAATAGTATTATTCTCCCCCTGAGATTTATTATGTATGTTATGTGTAATCTCTAAACTTATTACCCTGACTGGTTGGAAACCTCCAAGGAAATTATGTACCATTTTATAAACGGGGAGGGGTGGGGACCTAAGAGACACATCAAGTATAAATATTGGGGGGAAATCAACCCATAAATGTTACTTGAGAGTTCCTCTCCCTAAATATTTGATCGGCAGTGGGGTTTTGAAGTTACTTTTGCTACTTACGGCTTTTAATGCAGGAATAAACATTCATTCCTCAAAACAGTTTCTTAGGCAAGGGAATTGTCTGGTTCTGGCTGGTTTTGGGAGCACCAAAAGAATGTGCTTTTTTTAAGGATGCCTTTCCTTTGAGCACTTTGTGACTCGTGAAAGCTCAGCAGTTTCTCCAACATTGTGACATTCCTGATTCCTGTGTTACTCCTTGATTGCTTCTTCTATAGGCCAGTCCTACTCGTTGTAGTACTAAAGCAGCACCAATCAGATAGCTTTTAGTGATGCCCCATTGGCTTTGTGTCACACAGTTCACTACTTGTGCAAAAAAATCTGGTTGGCCTCCAACGTTGGCCACAGGAGCAACTGGGCTTAATCCAGAGCAATTATATGAACACCGCTTCCCCTGTCACCACTCAACATACAGCCATAGTAACCACAGATGCAGTGAGCTGAGCACTGTTGGTACCACATATGCGGCAACTGGAATGCCAATACCTACTTTTTCCATTTGTGGCGATATGGACACTGAAGGGGGTCAACAGGAATAGAAGCGCCACTAGCTACCCTGGCCTCCTGAACACTAACAGTGCTAATCCCCTGTTGAGGCTGGCAGAAGTCCCAGCACATGTCCTGTGATGTCCTGGATGTTGCAAAAGTGTTGTAATGCACTTCTGAACCATTCCTGGGAGGGTTAGGCCAGTGCACAGACATGTGCTGGTCTCCCGACACCACCACAGTAACAGGGAGAAGTGTGGCCTAAAGTGGTCAAGCTGTGGTGGATGGTGATCTGCACACAACCCCAGTGCAAGGCCCCCTGTAGCGCATGGCCTAATGTGGTCAATTCAGATAAATTGGCCCTTGGCCCCGTTCACACTTCCTATAAGATCTGAGATAAATGAGCTTGGTTGATTATGATCAACAATAGGCCAGAGGGAGGAAGCATATTCTATTTCAACAGATCAGATCTCCGAATTTGGATCTGCTTCGTCAAAAGAAGCTCAAATGTGTATATGCAGATTTTATATAGATATGTGCCGATACATCTTTGTAACTGTTCTTGGCTTTTCCAACTTCAGAATTACATTAAAATAATGATTTCAATATTAAAAATTCATTATTCAAACATAAAGTAGTTTAGGAAGATCAATTATGCTTCACCTGAGAGAATAATTGATTTTTTTCCATGGATTACCAATATTTGAGACAGATTCACAGACTATATGCATAGCTGGTGAACAATCCCTTCCCTATATTTCTTTCATTTATCTGAGCCTGGTTATATGTGAGCATGACCTCCTCATTCATTCTTCTGAGGAACTCCCAGAATGAATAAGAAATGAACCAGACAACATGGATGGCAGCCAAACAGGATTTAAAGGTAAATTACATCCCAAAATCAAAGTGCTTTAATTTAATGTAATCTAAAGGTAAATTACATCCCAAAATCAAACAAACAACAGCATTTTTTTCCCTACAAACGTTCTGGAAAGCTATTTTTACCTAGTATTTGTACCTAATTTGATAACATAAAGATTTTGATCCAATCTGTTTGCATACTGAAGGAAACCACTCCGTACTGAACATATATTCCTCGTTGGTTGAGGAATAAACCCATAAACAGACATAGCACCAGTGGTGTAACTTGAGTGGTTGCAAAGCCTGAATTGCAAAGCCTGGGAGAAGCTGCAAAACTTATGGCACCTGAACATGACATAGCATCAGCTATGGAAGAAAAATGGAGGGGAGGCTGTGGAAGAAAAATGGAGGCATTTTTTATCGATCCATGAAGACCCAATAAAGACATTGGGGTTTGGCATGTGCTGCCATGTGCATCCAGCCTCCATCAGCACAGAGAGCATGCTGCTTATCACTTGTGTCGCCCATACCATGTGCACTGGCCTGATCATTTTTCCAACAGCCATAAAGGAAGTTATGCTGGTGGAACGCATGTTTTGGGTACCTACAAAACTCGGCTTTGCACCCCCTCCAACTACATCACTTGTATCATGTGTGGTTTCAGTTCTAATCCAAAGCCAGGTCCAGCAGCCAGGCTACACAAATGTGGCCTATGATGAATGTTCCTGCTCCCTCTTCTTACTCCCACCTCCCTTATACGTCTGTATATACGTCTGAAATACGTCTGAAATAAGTCTGTATTTCCATGTTTCTGGAGACTTAACTCCCCAGGAGCTCCTATGGAAGGTAAGGCAGGGAGCAGATTTTTTTCATACTATAATGTTATCATTCCTATTGAAAGTCACTACTGAACATCACTGCACTATCAAGTAGTGCAGCATGTTTGAATATGACCAGAAAGTGCCCACATGCCCTTTCAGCCATGATGCTTGCCAGATGGCATGTCTGGTAGCCCCCTTTTTTCACAGCTTATAATTTCACAATTATCTGATGAGGATAATTGGATGATGACACAGTAATTCTGGAGGAAGAGCAGAGGGAAAACCTACTCATAATAATTCAGTTTTGGCAATTTTCTCTATCTGACTATAAGGGTCTGCTGAAATAGGGGGTAGATGGCATAAAGTATATGAATACACTGGAAAGTGAGAGCAAAATAATTCAGCATGGCACCTCGGTCAATTTTTTTTCATGATACAAACTTGAAAATGTTTGTGCAGTGCAAAGTTGGTCACATCTCAATTAGCGCACCACTTTCAAGGTGCTTTGTGTGTGTGTCAACAGAACCTCATGAAATAGATGTTACCTTTCGCCCAATTTCCCTGCCTTATATATTTGGACAAATATTTTATGATCCTCTTCAATAGACCTGTTCCCCTGCCTGTTACATTCATTATGAGACCATTTTTTCCTCCTTTAAAAGATGCTGTTGGTTTTGTCTGTATCCACTTTGGAGGGGAAAAAAGAGCAAATTGGCTCATAAAATGTCTTTCAAAATTAGTTTCTTTGAACAGCAGCTGCCCTTTGCTTCCAAATCCTTTTACGGAGTTCCACGGTGGTGCCTGCTTTGCTTCTCGGAAGCAGAAAATTGGAAGCCATGTTTGCAACACACACAACTTCTGCTGTCATAAATAGCATTGTCGTGCTTGACACTCTTATGCCATATGGTAGCTGTTACTCATGCTGCCAAAAAATACATACAGCCTATCATATTAGATAGGGTGATCAAACCCTGTCACAAACTCCATCACCCCCACAATTGAAATGCAGACAAAACAAAAATCAGTTATTCAGTTGGCAATCATCCTCTGCAATTACATCCACATTCATTCATTCATTCATTCATTCATAGCCCAATCATAGTCACTGAGAAAGCCATGCCAATGGGGCATGTGCTTCATGGGGCTGTTGTGTCCTAAGTGGGGTACAGGTTGCACCACGTTAACCTACATGTGCTGAGGATGTCCATATGCAATGGAGGACAGAGTGCCTCAACTTTTAAGAATTGTATAGAAGAAGAAATTTTGGCAGGTGCTGCTTTTTAAACCTTAAGCTGTTCATATTAAGCTGAATATGCCTAAATTGCCTCTTAAAAGATACAGGCATTCTGTCCTCCATTATATATGGTCACCCTGTATGTGCTTCATCTGATGCAGCCCCCAAGTCCCTGCACTCCCTAGTGATGCATCCAAATGACTGGATGGTGTAGTGGTTAAAGAGTTGGATTGAGTCCTGGAAGACCATGTTTAAATCCCTCCTTGCCCATGAAGCTTCCTGATAGATGATGGGCCATTCACTCATTGTCAGCCTCCCCTAACTTGCAGGGTTGTTGTGAGGACAGCAGGAGGGGAGGATGAATGCTTTGAAAGCTGTCTTATGCTGGCATGGGTAAGGAAGGGTATATATCCCATGAATGAATGAATGAATGAGTGAATGAATGAATGAATGAATGAATGAATGAATCTTCTATGTATTTAAAACTGATGATTCTGAATCACTGACTCACTCACTCATCAAAGCCCAGCCGAAACTGCCGGACCTGGAGGTGTGAAATTGGAGGAGGGTGTTCCTTCCTTCTATTTACTCCTGCAATGGTGGGTTCATTCTGCTAGTAAGTAAGTAAGTAAGTAAGTAAGTAAGTGAGGGAGGGAGGGAGGGAGGGAGAGAGAAGGAATGAACTTGGAGTCCAGGGCCCATCATTGGTCTCCAGATATTCTGAAATGCTGCTAAGAAAACATTAAACAGTTAGTAGAATTGGGATGGGAAATGGCACTTCCTCAAGGTGGTTTTCATGACTGTTTTTATTGTCAGAAAGTTGAAACATCTGCTGTTGGGTTATTTTTCCTGGAAATGCAGGGTGCATGTGACTGTGCCTAGGATGAGTGGCATCATCTCCCTGGGAAAGAAAAGCATACGGTGAAATTCTGTGCCAAGTTAAACCTGTCAACCCCAATTAAGCTAATTAGATCTATGGAATGGCCTTCATTTTCCAAAGGCAAACCGGACTCGGACTTGAGAAAATAATGTACATTTCCTTATGTTTTTGTAGCTCCTAGTTATTTTTAATATTTATCACATATTATCTTAATTTTATTTCTTTTTTTAGTCCCTTGACAATACATACTACAGGGTGAAAAGTTGGGTTAGGTGAATGTGGTCTTGAAACCCAGAAAATGCATTTCCCACCACACAAAATTCTTGTGTACTAAAGAATGTGATGTGCAGATAACCAGCCTTCATGCGACAGGGAGGAGACTTACCCTACAATCCAGAGTAACTACGGGAGCACGTAAGAGACATTACATGTACCCGTAGTTACTGCACCACCTAATGAAAACCTATGGGAAATTCATATTGCAATCCAGAGCAAATTGTTCTTACACCGGAGCAAGGACTCCCCATAGTTACTCTGGATTGCGCCCTTAGAGCATAGTCCTAAAAATGTCAAGGAAGTCCCCTTGTGTTCAATGGGTCTTACTTCCAGGAAAGTGTCTTTAGGATTGTAGCCTTAACCATGCATTAACAGAAAGCAGGGCAGTTCCTACACCTTTTTTGCTGTGTCTAAAATAATTCACAAATTTCCAAGGATATCCTTATGGGTTTTTTAAAGTATAAGAATGTAAATAGACTCTTGATCTTCTCAAACAGGAACTAAAACTCCCAATTACATTAATTTACCAAGCATTCAGTGTATTTAGGGAATTAAAGATTTTCAGTAACATCACTGAAAACTTCAGAGAGTTTTTTTTCCTGTCATTAAATGACTGGTTCTGGATTCTTGGATGCACTTCAAAGAGATCTGTTCCCAAAATAAATAAAATACATGTTTGAAGAGAAAAGTTTGTGTTTTCACATTTGCAAATCAATGTAGAGAAATACTCCATTGGAAAGTGTCATATGGGCCCCCATCTAGATAAACATCATAAGGTTATCTTCCTGATGATAGATGATGACAGATGATTATTTAAGATACTGAAATGTATGGTTAGAGAATGTGACAGGTGACTGCCCTTCTATGCAATATATAAGAACCTAAACTTATCCAGCATAGGAGCAGTTGTACTAAAGATTCACTATGTATCCTGCACTGGGTACAAGAAGGCTGAAGGTCTCCTTGAAGGAAAGGAATGTTCAAGCACCTTCAAGCACCTCCCTAATCTATCCCCCATCCCTGCCCCCAACTTTACCCAGGATTATCCCCTTTCCTCCCCTCCCTGCCCTGTACTGAGTTCTGTGCTGTTGGTCTCGTGCTGTTGCAGCAGCACACTCAAAATGGTGGTCAGCTGTGTACTGCGCTTAACGCCATAACGGAAAACTATTAAGAAATGTTTCATAATAAACATTTCAGTCTCTTTTTTCCATGATTCAACTATTGTTTGATATGGAATTCAGATGGTAATATCGCAGTGGTGGGCTCCAGCAGGTTCGCACCTACTCTATAGAACCGGTTGTTAATGAGAGATAGGACATATAAAAATTTTAAATAGCCATTTAAAAGTGGCTGCCAGGTGGGCATAGAACCGGTTGTTAATTTCTTTGAATCCCATCACTGGTAATATGTTATGAAAGTATGTTATGCATGTGCTAAACATGATTGAAACATACGTCAGAGGGTCTTTCCATGAATGAAATTCTCCTTTCTATGGATGTTTGATTGCATTTTCAAGTGGGAAACTATAAAACAAATTCCATGAAAGTAAATCCCCCATACAATAAAGAAACTTTTGTTCTGGTTCTTTGGCTGCAATCCCAACCTCCAGTTAGACTGGCCTAAGCCCCAGTCCTATGTTGACCTAGGGATGTCACAAAGTGCCGGAAGACACTTCTGTGCCACTCCTGGGGGAGACTTAGGCCATTGCACAGACATGTGCATCATCATGGAAATGGGAAAACCAATGAGTTAGGTTAGGACTGCATCCTTACTGTCTTATCTGGTTTCAGTTAAAGTATACTCACTTTCCATGCACTGATGAATTCAAAGTTTCTCAGCCAGCCAGCTTTCCTTTCTTCCTCAGGGAAATGTGGTTGTGAATAGTGAGAATCAGATTCAAGGCTTGGACATCAACGTTCCAACAACTTCTTGCTGCAAGAGAATGGTTTGCAAATTATATTAATTTTGTGCACTGAAACACGTGCAGGATCTATCTATCTATCTATCTATCTATCTATCTATCTATCTATCTATCTATCTATCTATCTATCTGTCTGTCTGTCTGTCTGTCTGTCTGTCTGTCTGTCTGTCTGTCTGTCTGTCAAGGAGAATGTTAGGTGAATGTGCTCTTGAAGCCTCAAATGTGGTCTTAAAGCCTCAAAAGTGCACTTCCCACATAAGTAAAAATCTTGTTTAACTGAAGTATGTGATGTGCAAGCGACCAGCCTTCATGCTACAGGGAGGAACATGATTCTCCCTTATCTCCAGCACAATGAGTAAAAGTTGCCCATCTTCAAAAGTTGCCTTTCCACCCATAGGAGCAGGTAGATATAGGTGAGACTTCCCCGATATATACATTTAGGCACAGGAGAGACTCCCTATAGGTACCCTGTTCAGCATAGTAGCCAAGATGTGCTTTTTGGGATGTATGAAATTCCCACGGACCTCATTGGTTGCCCCCCAAAATATAGTTATTGTTACGTGCTCTGCACATCACTCTCACACTCCGTGATTCCTGCCTAATTTTTCATCTTCCTGATAAAGAACCTGGGAAAAGAAGTTTCCACTTAGCCCTTTTCAAGCTCATTTATTTCAAGTGTATGTACCTAACAGCAGACGTTTAACTGCCTTTTCCATAAACAAATTCGTAATTATGCCCATTGTGCATTTCTTCTTTGGGTGGAGTATACAAAAAAATGAGCTTCAAATGTTGATGAACGGCTGGCGAGAGGTGAGCATTCAATTCCTGCAGGCTGAACGTGCAACATTAGTCCTTTGAATGACCTACATTTTTAATTTGGCATGAAACTACTTCAAGCGAGGTGCTGAAACTAATGAGGCTGCCACAACTGTGCAAAGCAATAATCAACCGCTACTTTATTGTGGTGAGGCGCATTAAGCCCATGCGCGAGGTGAACGGAAAGAGGTTTCTTTGGGAATGATTCCCCTCCCTTTTCTCTTTAATTCTGTTGTTGGGTTCAAACTGTTTCTCAGGAGATGAATAAACATCCCATCTGTCTGTAGGGACTGAAAGGGGTCCAAGATTATTAGTTCTCATCCAAGAAATGTGCCAAGTACTGAAGGCTCCCTTCTGCCATGGATGCTGGGAAGAAATGCAAACCAAGTTAGATTTTCCTACCTTCCAGAACGTTAATCTTGTGTGATTCAACATCTGATAAATGAAAAACCGCAATAGAGTTAATACGTTACCGCAAGGTGGCATTTCACCATGGGCAAAATCCAGAGCAGTTACGGGTCCGTGCAGTTACGTCACCCTCTAGTGTTATCTTATGGAAAGTCACCTTAACTGCTCCGAAGCAAAGGGCTTAATTTGACTTTAGGATATGGGCCTATCCCCCAAATCCAGAGTAACTACGGGAGCACATAAGAGACTTTACATGCAACCATAGTTATTGCACCACCTAGTGTAAACCTATGGGAAATTCATATTGGAATCCAGAGTAAGTTGTTCTTACACCAGAGCAAGGACATCCCGTAGTTACTCTGGATTTTGCCCTATGTGTAATTTATCCAAAAGGTTACAGATACATAAAATGTGCTCTGAACATGCATTGTGCCAGGTGCTGTATGCACATGATCATCCATGCCTGATGTCTATGTAACTGGTCATAGTAGCTATGTTGGCATAGCTGCCTCCTCCGGCACCCAGGGTTGTGACACTCAAAGTCACCACCACCCTAAAAAATGTCTAATCCAAAAGTATGGTAATAGTTGTGTGATAGTATAACTGCCAATTTCTTCCTAGTTACAGTGCTTTAAGTGGCCTGTGTGAGAAGTCAATAGCTTTTTCACGAACAACTCACAACCATGCGGAGTACTTGAAAGGTAGAAGAAGGAGAAGATGCTGCAGTGGCAAGGAAGCAGAAAGATACTTTAGATGGGTTGACTCCACGTCTGCCTCAGGATCTGCCACTGGGGTGCTGGTTGGTACACCTCAGGATGTTGTACCCAAGGCAACATAGCCCCAAAAATGTGGTACACGATGTGGTACCCAAGGATGTGGTACCCGAGGCAACGTAGCATAGTCCTTCGCGACGCCACTGCAACAACACCTGTTAAAATGGTGGCAAGCTGAGGGCAACTATTTATATTTAGCCCACCATAGCATCCCTCAAGCGCAATCCTAAGCATGTCTACTCAGAAGTAAGCCCCATTGTGTTCAATAGTACTTACTCCCAGGAAAGTTTGGTTAGAATTGCAGCCAAAATCAACGATTTTCAACTTTTTCATCTCATCGCACTCTGATTAGGTGCTAAAATTGCAAGGCACACCATCAGTCTTTGGGCAAATGACAAAGTAAACCATGCTGCTGGTAAGGGGTTCGCATCATTCAATATTATTTATTAATAAATAAATTTATTAATAAATAAATTTATTTAATAAATATATAAATTTGCCAATTTTCCATGGCATACTTGTGAACCACTTGTGCGCCATGGCACACTTGTTGAAAAATCATTGCTGTATGTGATTGTTGATGGTCTCTCGTGTTTCTTTTGAGATTGTGAGGTCAAGAATGTCTTATTTCTTTGCCATGCAAACTCCTTTGCATTTTTTGTTGTAAAATAGTATCATAATAAAGATAATGATACATATGTTAACTTTTCTCCTACATTCAATCAATCCCTGTATAGGACATAGCAGACACGTTGCTCTATAGGTAGGTTGGTACAAGCGCTTTCATCTCTGATGTGTTCAGTCACTGCCTCAATCCAACCAAAGCTAGTTGGAACTGAAACGAGGAGACCACACTTGAGTAAGAAGTAGTGGGACCACTTATGGAAAGTGAAACAGTAATGGAAAGTTCTGAGTAGTCTAAGTTTGGTGGCTCAGGAAATCCTTTCAACTAGTAACTCAGATGAACAGAGGAGAAAGAGGCAAGTAGGGGATATATAGCAGAACCATTAAGGCTAATCCTAACCTCCAGTTAGGCCAGCCTAAGCTCCACCACTGGTCTTGTGGTGATCTGGTTGTGCCACAGACTACCACAAGGCACTTCTGCCCCACTACTGAGGGGGATTAGACCAGTACACCGACACCCCCACACCATCATGGGAAGATATACCAGGTGAGTTAGGCCGGCCTAACTAGGTTAGGATTGAGCCCTAAACCCTTGAAATTTTAATTCAGAACTATTCAGGCAGCGCAGTTGCTCTATGTTCTAAATACATATATTAATGCCCCTCTATACTAGGAAATATATATATTTTTACAGGATCTAGGACTGTGGGAACTAGGAACTAGGACAGGAACATCAGATGCACTGAATTCGGTACACTCCGCTGCTGTAGTTTTTCTACATGGAAGTGAATTTCACAGGAAAAATGGGTGTATTTGGTATTATCAGATAGAGCACTCCTTTCAATGGTGTTTATTCATCAGGCTGATAATAACAGCAGCGATGAAGCCATTCGTGGTAGAGAAACCTTCAGATTGCCCTCCTTTTTTGTGTGTGCGCATGAATATTAACTCCATACAGAGGAAATGTAGTGTGCGAAGCGGCCCCTCAAGCTGCTTTGGGTCTCAGTGCTTCGAAAGCCGCTGTACAGGCAAAGTTGGGGATGTTTTATATGCTAATATGCTCCGAGTTAGAAGCGGCGCTTTCCCTTTGAAGCGGAGAGTGGAGCTAATAATGCCGTCTGCTTTCCAGGCCTCTTTCTGTTGAAGTCGGGCTGTGGAGTGAGCCTCTTATGTGTTTTAAAACTCAATACGGTGAGAAGCAAATTAAAGACTAAAATAGATATTGTCTTGGCAAACATATGGGCCCAATTGAACGAGTGGTGGGAATGTCGGGAGGTAGAGGGGAATGGTGTGTGAGTGGGCTTTACCCCCTTCCGGGATCTCTATTATTATTATTCTGAGCTTTCTCAGGATAACAGCTTGAAAAAGTGGGGCACCTATGAACAGGATTAAGTAACCCCCCCTTTGGAAATAGGGTTGCCAACTTTCAAAGATTGCCCTGGGGTATCCAGATGTCCGCAGCAATCACCAGGTGACTGCTAAAAAAGGTCAGTAAAGAGATTTTTATCTGGCCTCAAGGAACTTCATCACGTCATATTGGAAAATAAATCTCCAGAAATAACGTCATTCAGAGTTGGCGACCCTTCTTTTAAAAAAAACCTTCCTCAGCCCCCACCTTGGCACATTAAAGGGAATTTGGTGTTTCCCTCATCGTGCTTGACCTTAATCCTCTCTGGGTTGTACAGACAGTTTGTGAATTGAATTTGGGTTTACTGACCAGAAGGTTTACTGATTTTTTTTTAAAAAAATCTATGCATAGAACGGTCTCTGACTTTTAAAATGTATATTTAAATTGCATTTTGATTTGAGCAATACTGTGCATAGGCAGGATATAAATATCATTGTTATTACACAAATGAATGATCAGCAGTCACAAGTCAAACAAGTTAAAGCAGATCAGCAAGTCTTTCCCAGATGGAACATGTATTGTTATTAAGAATATCTATTCACTTCTTTTCAACTGACAAGCTTATTATTACGTACAGTTCCCATTAGGAGTGACGAAGGTATACACAACATTCATTATGCCAAAATCACAAAGTCGGTGCCATTAAAGGCGGGTTCCTTGCGAATTCTCACCATCAGCTTTCATGAGTTCCCAGTGCTTTGATGTGTGGGGTTGACACCGACAACACCTAGTCTTCTGCCTCTGGATTGGACTTTACCTCCCAGCAACTGAACTGTCCTTACCTTCACAACCTGCCTTGTTATTTATGGTAGGTCCCCAGCTTGCAACAACAAGGGGGCTGCAAGGCAACATGGCACATAATCCAAAAATTGTCTCCAGGTTGTATGAGGGTGTGACCCACATCACTGTGGCCATGTTGTGTTGCCCAAACTGTGTGCCACAAAAGTTGTGACATGCTTTTTGGACCATGAAGGGCAAGGGCACAATGTGGCATGACTCATCTGATCAAGTGGTCACGCACCAGCATGATTGGAAGTGATCAATGGGTCACAAATTGGACTATAAATATAAAAATAGTCTTGGAAATGTCTCAGATTATTTTCACACCATCATGCTGTACTCAAAACTGTATTCTACTGTTGTTATCCCTCCTTATCTTTTGCACTTGCATGCATGCCCCGGGCCTTAAACAGACATAATTATCCCTCCACTTTGACGAGTTTGATGGTTTCGCTTGCCTATCCTTGGGCATTTCATGAGCACATTCACAACGCGCAACCAAGAAAGCTCAGTCTTCTTCTCTGTTTGTCTGACAATTACAGTGTCTGTGTTATATGGCCAATTTTTTAAAAAGATGTCTGAGAATCACTATAAAAAGTAAAAATATAGGACAGTAATAAACCATGTTTCCAAAAAAGCCTTAAGTGTGCAGGAAGTCTCAGTAGCTTAACATGGAGAGATTGGAACAAAATTAATTAGCCAACAGTCACTTGGCGATATACAAATTTATGATGCTTGTCCATTTTATATGTCCAGATTTATATGGTGCTTGTCCTTGTTATATGTGACTGATCCATTTTGCTTGGCCACCCATTAGTCAAAGCTTCTCACTCTTCATAATTTAAGAGGTGTTTTTTTTTTTTTTAAACTGTGAAATCTATAGTTATTTTCACTATTTATTACACAACCAGTTTATGTTAAGAGATGGCTTCAAATTTCCCCCATGAAGATTATTAGTGTTATCAAGGGAACTATGCGCATACGTCCTTTATTGCAAGTTGCTCACATGTCATGACTAGCTTTGTTTCATTGATTTCAATATTCCTTCATCATATCTCCAGAGATAATGAATTGTTAGGGCAACTCTCAGACTAGAGCTCGCTCTATCTCAAGAAATTGAAATGTCAAAAGGATATGGCAATTTTCTTTATTCCTGAACATATACACAGATTTGGTTAGCAAGATAACCGTTCAATAATTTTTATATTTTAACTTTCTTCTCCCTACAGTGATCCAGCTTCACACTGCATGGTTTCAACTGGGAAGATGTCATTGAAAACATTTTAAAGTTTCTTTCATGGTATTTGAATATCGAAGTCTGTGATTTATTATAACTTTTGGTTAGATAGATAGTTTGTTTCCTTGAATTCTGCATAAAATTATGCATTCATTGATATATTATACTAGTAACAGCCTGCAGTTGATGTTTGTGGAGTTACAAAATAAAAATGTTCATCAACCTACCCTCTTTCCAGCATCTTTTTGTTTTCTCCTGCCCTCTTCTCATCCCGGGCTTCATCCAGTTGAGATTCCATTATATTCCATTATTCTCCTCATCTAGTGGCTGAATGAGGTATAACATCAGACACACTAACACACAAGTTAAGGCTTTCAGATGATGGTACAGTATTATCCAATAACCAACATAGACAACTCCATCCCTGAATGACTCGGTGGACTGGACATTTATATCTGATTTACCATAAGTTCATGTATTGTTTGCCATGTGCTAAATAAATAAACCAAGATTTAAAAAAAATTTTGGCCAGTAGTGGTGTCATTCCCTATACATATCACTGGTATGTCCCCACACACCCCTATATCAACACCAGTGATAGACCAGTTGTGAGACAGAGTGATGCAGCATTTGAAAAGAGAAATATACTGTATTTACTCAAATATAACGCTCACCTTTTCCAGCCAAATGTAGGGCAAAATCCAGAGTAACTATGGCGAGTCCTTGCTCTGGTGTAAGAACAACTTACTCAGGATTGCAATATGAATTTCCCATAGGTTTTCACTGGTGGTGCAGTAACTACGGGTGCACATTAAGGCTACAATCCAGAGTATTGTAGCCTTAATGTATTGTTCCATGTAAGAGACATTACGTGCACCTGTAGTTACTGCACCACCTAGTGAAAACCTGTGGGAAATTAATATTGCAATTCAGAGTAACTTGTTCTTACTCCGGTGCAAGGACTCCCCATAGTTACTCTGGATTGCACCCAAAGTCTCTTACGTGCGTGGGTAATTCTGGATTTGCGGGTTTGTCTCCAAAATCAGGATGTGGATTAGATTTGATGGTAAATTAGATTAAATACAATGTTTTTATTATAAGTATAGGGTGCACATTATATTCAATGGCACATTATATTCGAGTAAATACAGTGGCTGATGACATGCTAACAACAAAGTGCCAGCTGGTGTCAGCAGATCTTGTCTGGGAAAGCAAATGAAAAGCAACAAATGTAAAAAACACAATTATGGTGCTATAAGGTTGCAACCATGCACCCAATCAGAAGTAACAGTAACACAAACTTTGTGCTTAATGGGCCGATCAGGACAGGATGTAAGAATTACTGGACTCCGTCAACAACACAGCTTGGCATGTTGTTCCAGTGCTATATGACATGCTGGGATATTTCATCAGTTTAACAGTATGAATTGAAGAGAACAGCCATTTCAGGTTCAAGGGGAACCTTGGTTGAGTGCCCCCCCCCCCATAGCGGTGGGCATCATGCAGCTTCACTTTAGATAAAGAAGTGCTTGCAGCAAAGATAATCTCAGTTGACCTCCTCTTTGCAGTATTGGAAGCTATAAGAATTAAAATAAAATTACTAATAAAATAAATTTTATTAAAATAAAATTACTAAAATTACAATTTTATGAATTTTTTTAGCATGCAACTGTAACACAGCCCCAAGATAAAGGAATAAATGAGAAGTCCTTTACCTTGAGAAGTCCATGACTTCTGCCCCCCTCCCCAAACATGCAGGATGCAGAGCATGCTCCATTGGACTGCTGGATCAGCACTGGAAAGCTGGGTAGGATTGGGCCCAAACCGTGATTTAAGAGTAACAGTGTTATGCATTAAGTTGGAATGAAAAAGTCTATAAAATTCAGCAAACTGGATTGTTTTATCTCTTCATTAATTTTGGGGGGACGGGTCAGAGTAGAGGCTTTCAGCTGATTCTTTTTATTCAGACATAAATCCCACCAAGTTAAAAGGGACTTAAAAGTAAGTACATAAGATTGCAAACACAGGGCACAGTCCAGAGTAACTACGGGGAGTCCTTGCTCCGGTGTAAGAACAATTTACTCTGGATTGCAATATTAATTTCCCACAGGTTTTCATTAGGTGGTGCAGTAACTACAGGTGCACGCAATGTCTCTGACGTGCTCCTGTAGTTACTCTGGATTGTAGGGTTAGGCTATAAATCTCCCTGCAGACTTCTTAAATGCCATTTTTTCAGTGGGAAAATGCCATTTTTTTCAATGCTATTGTTTCAAAATCAGTAAATGCAGTTGTGTTTCCTTCGTCAGGGGTTCAGTTCCAGAACCCGATCCCTGTGAATAGCTGAAACAGCAGATATGGACAAATGCCTGGACACTCCAAAGTAGGGTTGTCATAATTGTCTTCCACTAAATGGGGCAGGACCCACTCTCACATTTGCCAGTATGTATAACAATCTCCCCAAATTTGGATTGTCCCTCTTTTTCAGGGACAATATGGGACATATGGGACATATGGCAACCCTACTCCAGAGGGTTAATAATGCTTCTATGTTGACAATGGAAGGTAATTTCCTCTGTTACTTGTGCTTCTTCCAGAATAGCCACCTACCCTCAGCTTAGTAGAGGAGGCAGCAGGTAAAAACATTTCAGCAATTGTCATTCCATTCACACACATTTGGATACAACCCGTTAAGTGTTACGTTTCATAATGATTAGCTTTCTATATTCACTGCGTATATGAATGAAGCCCAATTGTCTTCCCACTTCTCTGATTTACCACCAGTTCTGTCTGCAGGTGACACATGCCTTGAGAATCCTAATTTGCTGTAGGCAGGACAGTTGAAAAAAAATTCAACTGTACAATCCAAAATAGTACAATCCCAACCGTGACTACTCAAACATAAGCCTCATTGTGTTCAATAGGTCTTACTACCAGGAAAGTGTCTTTATTAGGATTGCAGCCTTACTTACTTACAGTACAATCCTATTCATGTCTACTCAGAATTAAGTTCTATTGATTCAATGGGGCTTACTTCCAGGAAAGTGTTTTTAGGATTGCAATCTTTCTTCCTTAGGGCACAATCCAGAAGTGCACTTGGGTTCCCCTACCTATCACTGGGCTGACCCAACTGCAAGATGGGCCACCCTAGTTACTCCGGAAAAGGCTTGGAGTTATACCACCTCAGGAGCAGGTATAGTGATGAGTAGACCCGTGATAGAGTAGGGGTCCATGATAAGGCAGAGTAAGAACGGCAGTGTTGACCAAAACAAACAAAAAAAATAACCAGAGTTCTTGGTCAGGCTCGCTGCAACTCCTGCCTCTCAACCTTAGGATATGGAACAACTATGGCAGCCCACTAACTTGGGGATAGAGCAGACCACTCCAAGAAGCCCCTTGTTTTCACTGTAGACTGTACTGGCATCTCATCAGGGTCTTCTTATAATGCAGGCACCACAGTTGTTTCTTTTTCAGTGTGATCTGAGAGGGGTCTCCTTGGGAGCAAGCCCTCCCCAGGTGCCACTGACTTGGTGCCTACTGATCATGCTCTGGCGCAGTGAGGGCAGCCCAGGCTTCCTGACTCTCTGGATCCAGCATTACTCTCTGCTCTGGATACAGAATAGTTGGGGCAGCCCAGCTAGGGCACTCCTCACTGCCTCACTCTGGATTGCAATACAATAGTTACAATAGGTACAATAGATTAACATTTATCAGTTTAAAAAAAAAACCATCCCTCTTTCCAGCATTTCATCTTCCCATACTTTCAATGTTATGCTTCCATTTCCTATCCACCTATGTACGCCCTGCCTATTTTTCATTGGAAGCCAACCACAATTGTATCAAATTAGCTGCCTCCCTGTGTATTGTAAAATGTGTGTGTGCATTAAATATCTGGGAAAGATCATTAAACAACTTTTTTGTGGGTTCAGTGAGGCTCTGCATCCCCTGCCTTTCCTGACTGTACATAGAATTTTCTAATCCTCTTGTTAAAGGTATCTATTTTGGGATGAAGAGGTTGCTTTGGTGTTGCAGAAATGTGTGCCTCATTGTTAACGTTGCTTTTTAGGTACCTATAGTTATAACAATAGTGACCTGTCATTAAGGAAGTTACCATAACCTTGGAACCAATAATAGTTTATTAATCACGATGCACTGGAGTTTCATGTCAAATATTTCATGTCAAAAACCCAACACATGATCTGTTTTCTCATCTGCACTATACATGAGTCACTGATTTTTTGCTTTTTTCAGTTTATGAAATGAAGAAAATCCATTAATGTTGTGCAGTTCGAGGAAAACTAAACATTGAAGCATCTTAAAAACTACCTTGCGACTTCTGTAACTTATCCTCATTATTTACAGGTTATCTGAGGGTAGCTGCTGTAAGAAACACATCAAACTTCTGTCAGTTTCTTTTAAAAAATGCACTGTTATGTCAATGGAAAGTGATGAAATTTCCCAACGGACGAAGGCAATTTGGAAATAAAGTTGCAATGAATACCATGAGTGACAAATGAGAAGAAACGTCTTATATTCCAGCCTCTTTCTAACTGATAATAGCATTCCAGAAGCCGTCACATATAATAAATTAATACAGATTTTGTCAGCAGCAAAACAATGGTTACAAAAAAGTATTTTGGAGAACCTTACCTGCTTCACCCAGCATTAAAAATCCATCATTAGAGTCCTAATATTCACTATCTATAACAAAAGATGCTGTAAATTCATCTACAAAGGAGTCTCCTAGTTATTTATTGGTGTCAGAATTTCTAATTGAGTTCATTGACATAGTTCTATGACAATTATTATAAATTATTGTTATAAATTATAAATTATTATAAAGATTTACATTATTTTTACAATTTGTAATCTTAATTAAATGGTAATATATTTTACAGGTGCAATCTGTCTATCTATCTGTCTGTCTGTCTGTCTGTCTATCTGTGCATGTTTATAAGTACGCTCATATGTATTTTTGAAGTGGTGAACAGAATACTGATGCTGTCTTTAGATCTGGGTTGAGCAATGCATGGGGGACGAGTATCCACAAATCCTGTTGATTCAGTTATCCACAGATTGGGTCCATGGGTCCCCACTTGTACACCACGTGTGTGTACCCCCTCTAAAGGCAAGCCCCTCTGCTTCCCCAGGCTTCTCTATGCCTTATAAGACATTGAAAATTTTATGCCCAGTTTCACCAGTGACACCAGAAGATGCATTATTTCAACAGTCCGAGCCCAGCAGAGGCAGTGGATAGACGTCCATGGCCTCTGCTGATCTCATAAGCCCCTCTGGAAGTAGCGATTATACACTTGCCTCCACTCTGGTTTTCAAAGATATGTAATCATTCTACACAAAGGTGTTTGTGGACTTATTTCCTTTCACTGATAAAAATGTCATATGCAATGTAGCCCTCAATTGATCTGGTTTGATAACATATCTTCCAACAATAATGAAAGCTATCCATTTGTGATAATATAGGATTTGCCTCCCGGCTAGATCAGCGACAAACTCTGAGACTTGAGCATAGCCTAATGTAATTTTCGGCTTCTATATTGACAATGGAAGGCACTCAGCAATTGAGCCGCTCAGAATCAGAGAGGCCGTTCATGACAGACGACAGTGTGAAGCATCAATGTCAGAAGGATTATACCTCGTTGTGACTTGTATGCTGTGTGTTGCGGCAGCTGAGGCTATTTGTCACTTGGATTGCGCGATCCATGCCCAAAGCACTCAACAAACCAGGAGCAAGAGAAAATTCCATGATAAGGGAATAAGGGACGACCAATGTGAACGGAGGAAAAAAGGATAAATTGCAACTTTAATGATGCCACACAAATACACATTTTCATTTAGAGGTCTGTGGACTGAATTTTGAAAAAGTTGCTTTGTAGAAAAAAAATAAGTTGTCATGAATGCGATATAGAAAAAAGGGTGACAATGATTGGGTAGACGCAGTAGTATAGCTAAGAGGGTGGCTCTGGGGTGCCCCAGATACTGTGATTTGAGGGGGTGAGAACCTACACTACAATGGAGGACCAGAGACAAAAAAGTAGCTTTATATGGCTTGAGGAGGCATGGCATCCCAAAGACCTTAGGTTCATGGATCCACCCAAAGACTTCCAGGTTTCATGGATTTCTTCACCTTCAGAGGGGTTACACACAACAGGTGTGTAAGGGGGGACCCAATCTGTGGGTAACTGAATCAATATAATTTGTGGATATGGAGCCTCTTTGCACTGCTTAACCCATAACTGGTAGGCCTTAGCGATATTGCTGGCGATCTCACACAGTGATGGTGTGGAGATTTTGAGTGTGAATACATGCGTGTGCACGCGCACACACACAGACACACACAGACACACACACGCCCCATTCCTTCATGTTACTCATTCAGAAAGCTGCCTCGTTCCTAAGCAGATGGCTGCATTTGAAAGTTTTACCTTCCACTGAAAACATGATACATAAGCCAGATGGACGTGCAGTATTTTTGGTGCCAGCGTTGTACGTGAACCATATGGAGTGTAAGATTTATTGCAGACGGCAACTATTTTTATATTCCTATGTGCGAATGAGATAATACCAGCTTATTGTCGATTCTGACAACTTGATGCTTTTGGCTTATAGAGACAGGAAAGGAAGCTAAACATGCAGATGACATGTCTACGGCAAGTCATAAACAAAATGGGAAGCCAATTAGGAATTTTAGCAGCCTCAACCAAGTGAAAGAAACTTCAGTCAACTGTCTTGCTTTTTACTCATTAACTCATTAAGATAATTGTACGATCATCATAATCAAGCTTGTCTCTAGCTCATGTTAGTGTATCAAACCTTATTGCACAATAAAGCAATGCTCCTGGTTAGTATTATGGGAGAACTAGGAGTTACTCAACTGATTTTTCTGAATCTAGCTTTTGAAAAGGAAACAGAAAGCTTCATGTTTCAAAATAGAGAGTCATTTGAATATGTACAAGTTCAGGAATGCGTACTCGAGTAACAAGTAATTGATCACAAGTTCACAAGTAAATTCAAGTTCTGGCCATCGTTGACTCACATTCAATTTGTAATTTGTGAGCAATAACTCAAAAAGTGACACCAGTAGCTATTGTGAAAGAGTTTCATGGATCTCAGAGGTTAGGGTTGCCATAATTCTGTTCCACAAAATCAGGACAGGACCCTCTGTCCCATTTCCCAGCACGTAAACACAATCCCCCAAAATCAGGATTGTCCATGTTTTTCGGGACATATGGCAACCCTACTAGGTGGCAATCCTACTAGAGGTGGGAGCTGGAAAGTGGAAGGAGCTATTAAGTGAAGGAGCTATTATTACCCATTAGCTATTAATTAGCTATTAATTTTTTCATTTTCTTGTAAACCGCTTTGTGAACTTTTCAGTTGAAAAGCGGTATATAAATACTGTAGATGCAGATATAGATGTAGGAGAAGAGGACACTTGTAACTTAAAATGTTTCGGACTCATGATTAAAAAAATATATATTTTCAGATCTCAATGGCCATCTGTTGTGACTCGTGAGCTGAATTGTAGGGTCACTGAATCGAGACTTGACTCACAGCTCAAACCTAATGACATGAATGCATTCCTCACATTTTAGACATTTGAACCCTTGCAATTTGTCTTGCTATGGTATAAGGTTTTGCTGTGCTATATTAAAATCATACTTTGTGGTTTGGATGGTGGCCATCAAATGAATTTCAAGGAAGGGATTTCAACTATCCGAAGCCACACTTTATTCTCCGAACAGCTGTGATGCTGGGTCTGTGTAAAATTGTAGGCATAACCTGAAGCACCTAACTCAAATTATCATGGAGTATTTTAGGAGGCTCAGAGCAGAATCCAGAGTAACTACGGGGAGTCCTTCCTCCGGTGTAAGAACAATTTACTCTGGATTGCATTATGAATTTCCCATAGGTTTTCACTAGGTGGTGCCGTAACTACGGGTGCACAGTAATGTCTCGTACATGCTCCCATAGTTACTCTGGATTGTAGGGTATGTTTTGTTATTAGAGACTATGAGAGAAAATAGGATTTAAAATTGCTGGCAAAGATATGTACTTTTTCTGCTGATACCGGTTTAGTAAAAATTTCAAGTTCTAATTGAAATAGTATTACCAAATCACCAATGTAGGAATAGTGCTGAACAAAGTGCGCTGACCCATGAAATTAGAAAATCAAAGACATGCACACATTTTTTATACTCTGGTTTCTTATTTATTTTTCTGTCTTCCCTTCATCCAACACGTTCCCTGTTTCTCCCAACAAGCATACTACATCTGCCATCTTTCTCAATCTCTTCACATGTTGGAATTTAATGCACAATATTTGCCTTGCGGCAATGATTCATTCAATCCAAAATGGAGAAATTATGGCTGGAATCCTAAAGACACTTTCCTGGGAGTGAGGGAAAAATCAAGAGTAACTATGGGGAGTCCTTGCTCCGGTGTAAGAAAAATTTACTCTGGATTCCAATATGAACTTCCCATAGGTTTTCACTAGGTGGTGCAGTAACTATGGGTGTACATAAAGTCTTACATGCTCCTGTAGTTACTCTGGATTTGGTGGTATGACCCACTGAACACAATGGGGCTTCCTTTTGAGTAGACATGATTAGGACTGTGCTCAAAGATCCACTATAGAAAGCAGCTTTCTAACTGATCAGATGGTGTACCAAAAAGATTTGTAAGTTTGATTCATTAGAAACCTAGGTTGTGTAACTGAAATACATGAAATCGTCAGGATAGTGCATCATATACATAGTCTGAAACTGCTTTCCATTCTAAAATAAGAAAATACATTTTATTTTTTTATTTAAAAAACACACACCTACACACCCCAGCAATATCTGTTCTAGTGGCTTCTGCTGGTGTTCTTTGTGCACTTTAGATTGTGAGCCCTTTTGGGACAGGCACCCATTAGCTATTAATTAGCTATTAATTTTTTTCTTGTAAACCGCTTTGTGAACTTTTCAGTTGAAAAGTGGTATATAAATACTGTAGATAGATAGATTTAAATGACTGATATTCTGCCTTTCCCTCTGAATAAACTGAATTAAAAATTAAAATAAAATGTCATCCCTGGTTCAAGAGTTGCCCAAGTCAAAATTCTACCTAACTTTAAGAAAGATGAACATGGGAATCAGAGTTCACAGAGAGAGCATTGGAAGTCATAAATAAGCAATCTGGAAGCATCCGTCACCTTTCAGTACTAAAACATCTACCTGTGAGTGGTGAATTATGAATAGTGAAATGAAATGGCAGGCACCTCTTTGTGTCAAACAGAGCTTTCTGAATGGAGAATAAAAACATATATATGTTTTTATATATATATATATATATATATATATATATATATATATATATATATATATATATATATATATATATATATATATGTTTTTATTCTCCATTCAGAAAGCTCTGTTTGACACAAAGAGGTGCCTGCCATTTCATTTCCACATTGCAAAGCCTCATTTATGTAGTTACAAGTTAGCTATTGAACACTGTTTCTATCGGTGCTGTGGATGACAGCCAGCCGCAAACAAGCTATGCTATGCCTGCGAGTGATTATCCTTCTTTTTCTTGAAATTTTACTACCACAACCTGGGTACATTTCACTAGTATTGTACTAAGCTCTGGGTGGCTCAAGTGGCTAAAACACTGTGCCTATTAACCAGCAGGCCAGGGTACAATTCCCGGGTCAGCCCCATAAGACAGGGTGAGTTCCTGTCCTTAGCCCAGCTCTGTGACGCCAGCTGGATCCAATTGTATTGGCTCTGGACTAATTCAGTGGCGTGGAGAGGGGGATTTGCTGCTTGGGTAACAGCCTATCCTCCATAACAATCCAACCCAGGCTTTCGTGCTTCGCATGCAACGTATGCAGCACCAAGCACAATACCATAGTCTTTCAAGACTGACGGAGGCCTGCTTTTTTGTACTAAAAATGTACCATAAGCCCATTGTTGTATAAAAGTAGTGCAATTAGTTAATATTGTACCATATACCCATTGTTATATTATTATTGACATATCATACATTATTATATAACATATAACATATATTATTATTGTCATATATTATTGTCATATTGTATGCAAATGCAGTAAAATTAAATTTTGCACCTTCTTTGCAGCTGTGCATTATAATTATTAGGAAACTTTTTTATCATAAGACATTTAAAATTTGGGTGTGCATTAGATTAAACGGTGCCTAGCCCTACAATCCAGAGTAACTACGGGAGCACGTAAGAGACTTTACGTGCACCCGTAGTTACTGCACCACCTAGTGAAATCCTATGGGAAATTCATACTGGAATCCAGAGCAAATTGTTCTTACACCGGAGCAAGGACTCCCCGTAGTTACTCAGGATTGCGCCCTTAGATTCAAATAAATACAGTATTCTATTGTCTATCTATTCAACAGTGGGGAAAAATGTGCTTTAGAAGTATAACTGGCTCGCTCCGAGGCATAACAACAATTCCGTTTCAGAGCGAGTAGCATCTATTGTTCTAGCTTCAACTGTCAAAAGAACTCAAATTAATGCTAACCTGAAGCATCACGCACTATTCCACAATGGCACCTAGGAAGATAAGAGGCATCTACCTGGATTGGTTCAGTGACCTAGCAAAGCAATTAGTGAATCACGAGGATACCCAAGAGTGAGCTCAAAATGTACGGAAACAGCTTGTGTGAGATGGTGTGAGAAGGAAAACTAACATCTGCCCAGGCAGACAGAAGGTTTAAAAGTAGCAGAACATTTGGGTTCATGAAATATCAGTTCAGGAGTTGTTTATTCTAACGTCCTTTTTAGAAAGCAGCATCTCACCTGCTGCAGGTATACTTGAATTTACAGCAAGTGATAGCGAATCCTAACTTGCACTGGAGTAGGCAGGCTGGTGGCTTGTGCTGCATCCAGCACAAGTTTCGGTTGCTACTACACCACCATGTAACACAGTGGTGTCCAACCTTTTAACTTCATGGCTCCTGGACGTTTAACAAGCTTGTAAAAGAGGGAATTTCAGCAGGTGTAGCTTGTGGTCTGTGGGATGAAAAGCTGCACCTGCTGAAATTTCCTCCTCTGCGTACTTGTTAAAGGTCCTGGAGCCCTGAAGATGAAAGGTTAGACACCCCTGGTGTAACATCTGGGCAGCATTGTTGTATAGGATAGTGCAATGAGGTAAAAATCATAACATAAATCCTTTATCATATTATTATTGTCATATAACGTGTATGCAGTAAAATTAAATTTGGACCTGCTTTGTAGCTGCGCATTACAATCGCCAGTAAATATTTTTAAATCTTAGGCCTTTTAAAATCAGGGTGCACATTAGATTCAATTGGTGCATTAGTTTCACAAGTTTGGGGCTGCTCCACCACCTTGATGCAAGGGGAATGTTTTCTATAGATAACACAGAGGCAACCCAAATGGATCTAGCTGGATCTGTACCATCAAAATTGGTGGCACAGATCCAAGCAGTCCGGGACTGCTGAAGACTGCCCAGGAATGGGATTAGGATATAGTACAAGTGCCAGGTTCCAGTCCCACTACCTGCTCTCTGCCTGCCCACATTCCCTCCCACTGCCTATCCTCCTCCACTCCAGAATGCCTCCCTCCTGCCTGCTTCCCACTCTCCCCATAATCCCCCCCAAGACCTCTGCACTGGCCCAGCACAGCCAGCAAAACCGCCTTCTCCCAGCAGTGTGGGAATGCTGGTGCAACTCCTTGTACCGCATTCCCCTACCCATTGGGTGGCACAAACATTTTTTATAGTATGTCTCAATGTTTCTTCATCGGTCAAAAGGGTACGATATCCCTGTAAAGGGTGTGATATCCCAGGCCTCTATCAGTTAGCAGATGTATTTCCCATCTCATTTCTTGAAAGCCCAAGGAAAGCCAGCATCAACAGAGCATACGTTATTAATGTGCATGGCTATTGTTCCTTTTCCAAGCAATGCAGTTTTTACAATAACAACTGAACCAAACCCAGCCCAAAATGTCTGCTAAGCTTTCTCTTTTTCAAACATAAAGTGGCCGTTTCCACCAGGCGCAGCTATAATTACCAAACTATTTTTTTGCACAGAGGAGAGTTTGCTAACAATGTTTTGGAAAAAAACAATCCTTCTAAAACCTAGGTGGGTAATACCAGAAAAATATAAGCTGAAAGAAGAAAAAGCTGGAATCCTGTTATTGTGTCTTAATAATACCTTCTTTTTATTTTATTGACAATGAGAATGATAATCATCAAAGCCAGCACAGCACAGCACAATGTTATGGGATTCTTAGAGCAAAGTTTGAACTGGGCACCCTCACCTGCTCTCCACCTGCAAATTAGGTGCCACTCCTGTCACCAGCAGAGAAGGTTCTGCAGAGAAGGTTCCCCTATCACCAGCAGAGAAGGTTCACCACCAGACAATGCAGGTGGACTTTCTTAATGGACATGAGCCCTCCTCACCAAACTTGATCAACTGGATTCACAGTATCACAGGGCTCAATATGTTTCTTAATGACCTATCATACGGGATAACAGTGGTCTTTATCAAATCTGCAGATGATATTCCCAGATTGAACTGGCAATTGAACACCCTAGAAGACATGGCCAATCCATCATGATCCAAGTCCCAAATCCCTTTGTCTCAACTCATGTACAAGTCTTAACGGGCAGCCTTACATAAGAAGATTCAGAAGAATCCTGAAACCTTCAGGATTCAGCCAGAGTCTTTATGGGAAACCTTTTGACTCAAGTCAGGGTCTTCTTGATAAACAAGTCAGGCAAAGTTCTATAGGGGAAAAAATGGAGCTGCTCACTGTGTGTGTGTGTGTGTGTGTTTGTTGGCAATCTCATTTAATGCACCTGTGATGTCCCCATCCCATATGTAAAAGGATGGGGGCACTTTTTTAAGTGAATGCAACTGTATGGAAAACGCTGACCGTTTCCTTGCAAACTCAGAAACCTGGGAAAAACTCTCGAGTCCCATTTTCAGTTTAAAAACATGTCTGTCTCAAGTCTGCAAGAGTCCAAGAAAAACACATTTGGGAACTCAAATCTGAGTCTTATGAATCAAGTCACCCATCCCTATTGATCAGCAAGATGTAGTTCATCAGAGGAAAATGTAAATTCTTGCATGAAGATACTACAAAAAGGAAATGCAGGTACAAAGACAGGATGGGGAAAAACCTGAAATGGCAACAACAGGGATGAGAAGGACCTTCTTGTTTTAATGGGACATAACACCAGTAACATGATGCTGCTACAAAATAATAAAATACTGAGCTTCAGTAACAGAGACATGGAGTCAGATCATGAGAAGCAATTGTCCTACACTAATTTTCTCTAGTCAAGATGATCTCCTACAGTACTGAATCAATGCTGAACAAAGTTAAGAAGGATTTCAGTAGCTAGAACAGGCTCAGAGAAGGGCATCTTAGACCCTAATCCTATCCCCACTGCCATCTGCACTGAGGAGGTCACGCCATAAAGGCTGCATCCAGGAAGAGGGACAACCTGATAGCATGATGAAAGCTAAGCATTAAAAACATATATGTACAACCCAGTAAGCCATGGGGCCACCTATCAGTCTCCTTGGACATATGCTACCATTTTTGGTAAATAGGCTGGGATCTTCAAAAAGGAGGGAACTGGGTCAAGAATGTGCCGTTGCCACAGAATTCACCGCTCCCGCCTCCTCACCATCCTCCCCATCTTTCCACACTCTACCCTTCCCTATCTTTCTTTAGCAGTCAGATACATGCATGCATGCAAGCGCACACGCAAAGACATAATATGGACTAAATCCATAGCAATTATGGTCCACGCAGCTACGTCACCCTGTAGTGTTATTTTATGGAAAGTCATCTTAACTGCTCTGGAGCAAAGGGCTTAATTTCACTTTAGGATATAGGCCTATGGCAGGATATTCAAACATTTTCTTCCTCATTTTCAGTCCACAGCACTTAATTTTTCACTTACGTGAAACAACTAACTTTGTGTTTTGTCTATAAAGCACAGAGAACTGAAGGGGATCCGGCATATGGACAGCTCTACATATGAAACAACAATGTGTTTAGAGCATCTGAGACACATTATCACAAGTCTAACCTCCATTCAATTATTAAAAATTATGCTAGCAAACTTTAAGGGAGCAAATGCATTAAGTTTGTACAAAATTGAGCCACTCATTTTATGACTTGTTTTTCTTGTTAGGGAAGGAGCTTTTAAAATTACTTGCAGTGTTAATTGTGCGTTCCTTTCCTGTCTAGCAGAGACTGATATAAAACCACTGATCTGTTTGTTTTAGTTTCTGAGCATCATGTAAGAAAATAAAACCCACTTAGCATGAATTCAAATCCTCCATCTTATAACCCCTTTTATTATTAAAAACATTCTGATATATTGAATGAGCAAACTCATAAAGATGATAAAAAAGAATGTGCTGCACTTACAACCAGCAACAGAAAAATTATTACTGGATTTATACAAATTGCAGCTTTTACTTGAGCAATAATTTTCAAAGTTTTTCTTCTCACAGCATACTGGCCTCTTCTCTACGGTCTTCACCTCTTGTAGTGAGTACAGGCATTATTACTACTGTCTGTAGTAACATATTGTCTGTCCCTCTTTCTCTGCTAGCAGAACTGTCAAGAGGCTGGCACATCATGGTGCTTTGGCACACTGCTTTAGGAAACCTTAGACTGGTCTTGCTACCAAAGACCAGGACCCGTCATCACAGCCAGACCAACAAGTTCTCCACCGTCCACATGTGCAGAATCAAATCCAACTTTTTCCAATCTTTATTACAGTCTCAGACCAGTATGAATGTGTAGAACATTATGGCTGCCATGCCATAGGCTGACCAACAACTGATACATTTTTTGTATCCTTACATATACTTATAGACCATTATTCCTCACCTAGTGGTAAATATAACTCCATGCTTTTTGATGTGGTGTCTAGTGGTACTTGTGGGACCCCAGATCATTGCTATCTGGCAGCAAGACCAAAAATGAAGCAGATGTACGGGCACAATCCAGAGTAACTACGTGTTACGTAGACATTACGTGTACCCGTAGTTACTGCACCACCTAGTTAAAACCTATGGGAAATTCATATTGCAATCCAGAGCAAATTGTTCTTACACCGGAGCAAGGACTCCCCATAGTTAATCTGGATTGTGCCCGTAGGCGTGGCTCCAGTTCTTGGAAAGGCTTTCCTGTCCTCTCAGTGCCGCTAACTGGTGTTTGTTGTATTGATTCTGACCTTCCAAATCAGAAATAGTTGGCAATAATAACACCATCACAGTAACTTCCAGTGATATTTCCACTCCAAATCATGCATAATGGTACATGGGGGAATAAATGTTGAAAACCCTGACTGATGAATGGCTTGGGCTTCAACAGGTTCACAAATCCAACAAGCACAATCAATGCAACAAAGGAGAGGGTAGTTAGACTCCAGTCTTAAACACATGAACAAAGCCTATTGAAATTAATGGTGCTGCTTACTGCAGCGCAGGCACTCATAATATCATTGGCTAATATGGTTTAATGTGTCAAAAAATCAATGAGGCACTTTTTCAGCTGTGGAGATATCATGATGGAGGAAGCACCATCACCTGTTAATTGCTGCCTAATAAGCGGTTGCTGATGTTTAAAAGGTCAAGAAAGTCAGTCTATAGTTAAGGTAGAGTGCTAAATACAAGGCAAAATTTGACAGTAAGACCACAATCCTAACCATCCCCCAAATCCAGAGTAACGACAGGAGCACATAAGAGACATTATGAGCACTCGTAGTTACTGCACCACCTAGTGAAAACCTATGGGAAATTCATATTGCAATCCAGAGTAAGTTGTTCTTACACCGGAACAAGGACTTCCTGTAGTTACTTTGGATTTTGCCCCATGTCTACTCAGAAGTAAGTCCTATTGTATTGAATGGGTTTTATTCCCAGGAAAGTGTGTTTAGGATTGCAGTGTGAAACAGAAAAATGGGGTGGAAATTTATGAGACACTTTTAGGGTTTCTCAAAGAAACTACCGTGACATCTTAGTACAGGTAAAGTTAACGAGTTTTCATTTTAATCACAGTCTTGTTGGAATCGAGTCATCCTCTTCACTCAAGTTGTCCTCTCAAAAGTGGTTAGACAATTTCCTTTCAATCTCCATTTGCAATGAAGTGCCATTCAACTGCCTGGTATTCAGCGGAAATGTTGAAAGAACAGGCAGTTTTGCCTCATTAATACCACAATTGGATGGGAGGGAAGCCTTTTTCTTTAAGCATGTAGTTGCTGTTATTTTTATAGCGCTGGACTGTTGTTTACAAGATGCTCTCGGCACCTTGTAAAAAAAGAGAACAGATAGTACATAAACCAAGAATGCAAAATTGCATGTGTCAAGCCATAGGGAAAAAATGATGTTTGCATGTTCAAAAATGAATGAACCCCTTTATGGAAATTGAAAAAGTTCTGTCTCAGTAGTTTTGTAGCTCTGATTTAATTTCACGTTGAAATGCAAGAATGAAGATTTATGCTTCCATTAGGATAAAACAGAAATAGCTTGAGTCAGTTCCAAAAACCACTAAAATCACTTATGCTGCAGACCACAAACTACATGTACCTTAAACTGCGCTCCGAAACAACCAAGAAGTCCGTGCATAATGCAAAGCGCAAAGAGCTGAAAAAGGTAATTTTGCCATAAACAGTTTCCCTTCTTGGAAAAAGGACATATTAAAAATTAGGTGTGAAGTTTTGAGGTAGCAAACCCCAGTCTGCCTTATATAGTATGTGTTTGTGAGAGTGTGCGTGCGTGTACACGCATGCTGCATGCGCACATGCCAGAGACATGCACATGCATGGATTAAGGAAAGAAGAAAGATATGCTTATAATCTCACAAGTTGGGGCGTTCATTTTGAATGCTGCAGTTGTTATTTTAGGGCACAGTCCAGAGTAACTACAGAGAGTCCTTGCTCCGGTGTAAGAACAATTTACTCTGGATTGCAGTATGAATTTCCCATAGGTTTTCACTAGGAGGTGCCATAACTACGGGTGCTCGTAATGTCTCTTATGTGCTCCCGTAGTTACTCTGGATTGTGGGGTTAGAGTCCCTCTCCCTATTCTGCCCACTCTTCACACCCCTCACCCCATAGACCGCATAGTCCTGAGGCTCAGCATTACCTGGAGATGGTCCAGTGCCTTACAGCACATTTGCAGCACCCAGCACCAGAAGTATGAAGGTCATATATTTGCTGTATCAGTTGCACCTCCTGCCCCCCAACCCCAGTATCCACAGATCCCAAATCCATTATTTCACATATCCGCAGTTACCAAATTCCTCCCCTCACACTCGTGAACCTAAACTCATAACTGCTAAACCAGTTATTTTCAACCACTACGCTGTGGCATACTGGTGCATACTGGCCTTGGGTGGTTTACAGGTGTGCCACCAGATGATGGTGTGCCTTGACCATTTTAGCACCATGAGATCGAAATGGTTGAAAGTCTCTGTGCTAGAGAAACATTAGAGGATGCAAGCATAAAAATGCTAACAGAAAGCAGAGTCTATTATTCTTGGTGTCTTTCTGCTTCCTCTGCTGTTCCTTCATCACTGTGGTCTCCTCCAATGTTCTTCTAGCAGTTACAAGTCTAGGTTCTCACTGTCGGCTTCCTTTTCCAAAGCAGGAATATGTCTCCTGCAGATACAAGGAGACTCTATACCGGTATCCTCCACTTTCTGAGGGTTCATTTTCCAACGATCCACTCTTTCAACACCATATATATCCAGAACTCATTCATTCAATGCATGTTCCAACCTCTCTCTGCTATTCTAAAGGCCAAAATTGCCCTTCCCATGTTGTAGCTCCTGGTCAAATCCCAGTTCCTTAGGAGTTAATAAGAATCCATTTGTAGAAATCTTTGTGTGGCAGCAGGAATTTGCAAGATAAAAGGGGCATTTGCAATTTGCTACTAAAAAAGCATTGGAAGCAACACTTATCAACTATAAAAGATTGGATTCCACTTTCAACAGTTTTTCCTTTTGAATGGTGCTCATCTCCGTAACTTGTCCAATAAGCAGGGGATGTCTGTAATCTCAAACTCTTTGCAACAACCCTATTTGTTATCTCAGGCTGAGAGAGGAAGACTGGCCCAAGGTTGTCCTGTGAAATTCATGCCCAAGTGGGAATTTCAGTCCAACTCTCCCCTGCACTATCCAATGTTCTAACAGAACCGTGACTACCAAAGTTGCATGGTTCTTACTTCACCACAATATTTTCCAGACCCACCACCAGATATTGCAAGTCTGCACCATTTAAGTCTGAATTCCTATTCAAACCACAGTTATTTTATCCTTCAACCAATAAAACTATTTATGGGATCTTATACCCATGAGGACAGCTCTGCCACCATCTGTCCGTCCTGCGTAGGTGCCATCTAAGGACCACCTCATTCAAGCAGTCACATATTCTGCCCCGTGTCCAGAAGACCACATGATCTGATGCTGGAATTTGAGCATCCCTACCTTTGTGCTAGTAGTGTACAGCTGCATGTATAAGCCTGCAAACACAAAAACGTGCTTCCAAAACAAAACCATTTATTAGCATCACTAACCATTATTTTGACGCTTGGACTATATTGGCGCTTTGACGCTTAGTAACTATAACTACTGACATTTTTTGGTGTAATTAGTGGTTATCACAAATTATTCTGAAGAAAGCCCAGCATTTAGGAATCACCCAAGCTCTATAGTAATAATTAGTGAGGCTAATAAGTGCTTTGGCATAGAAAAGAGTGTTGTCATGTTGAAGGGCTTATTGAGACCACATTCATGATATAACTAGTGTCAAAAGAAACATGCATAAAATGTAGTCCAAAACAAACACATTATTCCTAATAGAGACTAATTGCACCAGACAAAAAGAACACACTGGTTTCATGTATAAAAACCATGGGCAGATTGTAGGGAGGAGGAGATCTTCATTCCCGAGCCCTGCCACCTGGCCGTTCTAAATAATACAATAATATTGCATTATATGCAGCTGTCTAACTTCTACTATTATAGTTGGTGGGATATAAGCTGTACGGAAACTGAACCATCAGTAGATATGTTGGGGGTCAGACCACAGCAGGCAATGCACTCAGAGGGGGTTATATCACAATGTATAAAATTCTCAACATTTTTGAATAATACTATCACGTTGCATTTGATGGGTAATTAATTACAGAATGTACGTAATTTTTAAAAATCCATGTTTATTACTCATGTCTGTTTTATATCAAACAGTTTATGCAAATAAACAGAAGAGGAAAACACAACTGCCTTGTGTAACAAAAATGAATCTCCTTTAACTCAAAATTGGCCAATGAAATTGATAGTTCTGAGAAAGCAATAAGGTGTTACTAGGGCAAAATCCAGAGTAACTACGGGGGGTCCTTGCTCCAGTGTAAGAACAAGTTACTTTGGATTCCAATATGAATTTCCCATAGGTTTTCATTAGGTGGTGCAGTAACTACAGGTGCATGTAAAGTCTCTTATGTGCTCCTGTAGTTACTCTGGATTTGGGGTATGACACAGCAGGAAACCAATAAGGTGTTAACAGGAGGCAGCTCTCCTTTCCATGTGTAAGAGCTAATACTAGAACTCTTGTACGAGTGTCATCAGGTTCACCACTGGTTTTTTTCCGTTGATTACTGGTTTGCAGGGTGACTTGTAATAGACGGACAGACAGATGGACGGACAGATGCTGGGTGAAGAAAAAATTTCTTTTGCCTGTCCTAACCCTCCCAACGTTGAATTTTAGTGTATGTCCCCAAGTTCTGGTGCTACATGAAAGCATCTCTCTATCCACTCTGTACATCCCTTGCATAATTTTGGATATCAGACTTGGACCCAGAGTGGTTGGGACAAAAAAACAACAACACAAGGATGTATATGCTTTCAGTGTTGTGAGTCACCTTGAGAGCTTCTTGTGGAAAAAAAAAATTGGGATAGAAATTATGGAAAGAAAATTGTCAAGCTGTCTAAACTCCAAACAGCCATCATTTGCATTTGTTCCTGTAAATGTATTAAAATCAGTAGATAGCCCAATTCATGGCATCAGGGTTGAGATTAAAAGCCATACTTTTTGCTATCCAAAAGCATGAATAATTTCACACAACACTGCCTTCTCAGAGAGAGAGAGAGAGAGAGAGAGAGAGAGAGAGAGAGAGAGAGAGACTTAAGTACTGTGCGACTCACATTCTTTCCATTTATGTTAAGACTGGATGGCATCAATCAGGCAGACCTGGCACCACAGGACAGAAATGTCACAGCCCAGACATAATTCTTAAATGTACCTTTAAATTTTGCTGCACTAAAAAGACCTGAAAGAGGTTAATTTCTTGCCATATTGTGGCAAGAATTATCATTCTTGGCAATATTATAGTTCAGAGATATCCGTTAATCAAATCATTCTCACAGTGAATAACAACACAATTTTTTTCCAACATGACTCTGGAAAGATGGACGCAATGTAAATTCTCCTTATTGTTCCACCATTACTTTGGTTGAGATTTTTGATAAAGAAAAAAAAATTAAAAATCTATTAACATCCTAATCTTAACCTGCCTTGGAGCAGGCAGATCTGCTCTGTATCCAGAAAAGGGTTGGGGCCAGTTGTAGCTCAACTTGGGGCAACAGTAGTCCCCCAAAATAGGGACAGTCCTGATTTTGGAGGATTGTGTTCACATACTGGTAAGTGTGACAGAGGGTTTGGTCCTGATTTTTTGGAAGAGAATTATGGCAACCATAAGCAAGGGGAATTTTCTCCCCTGTAACATCACAGCAAACCTAATGGTGCTATTTGGATCTATGCCACCTGCTCTAAACTACCTAAGACTGGGGATATGTCCAGTCCCTTGAAGGTAACCTTTATCCATTCAAAAACAAGGATGAGCCAATTTTTCAAGAGCTTTACTTCACCAACTGATGTTATTGCCTGCCAGTCATACCCAATTGGAGAATCACAGCTGGCTCCCATTCCTGATTAGTGAGGCTGCCACACACCAGCAGCCTAGTTTATATTGACAATGGTTAAAAAAAAATTACTGGTGATGTGCCTTGATATCTTTAGTGCTCTTTCAGTGCGCCATGAGCTGATAAAGGTTTAAAATTCTATGTTTCCTTCCTTTATTATTGGTTATGCCAGAATGATGATGATGAAGATGATGCACAATTTCACCACATTGAAATCCACTGGATGTCGCTCTGAAACCTATATGATTAGACTGCAATCACTCCACCACCAGGAACCCAAGACCCACTGGACTCAATGGGAAGAAGCCAAGTTCATGGTTGCTATTTTTATTGTTGCCACTTTTCAAATTCTGCTTTGAGAGCAAGAATTCTTCTTCTCTTTTTTCCCCTTTAATAAAGTCAAGTGAATATTGATTGTGTTGCAAATTGCTTTAAGAGTAATGAAAATAACAAACTGGAATTCAGTTCACAAGAGAGACCCTTTGTCCGGCATTCCAAGAGCAAGGAAACTAATACGTGCCTGTCTATGACCCATGTCTAGAGCTTGAGTAACACTTGGGGGATTATTGCTATCATCTGAGTAGGAAGTTCTCAAACAAGACAAATTTTATAAAATAAGACCAGTTCTAATCCACTAGGGTTAGATTCTTAATCCACTAGGGTTAGATTCTGTACACCTAGTGTACAGGTGTTCCTTGTTATATACTAGGTTTCTGTTCCAGAAACTCTGTAGATAAAAAATTCAGTGGATAAAGAAAACAATGGTAAAATAGTCCTACTTCCCACTTCCAGGTTTCTTGCTTAAAGTCCCACTTCCAGGTTTCTTGCTCCTCTATTGCACCTAATGGAATAAGGTAGTGCCTTTATATCTGCTGGAGTTTGATTCTGGTACTGAAAAATGGAATGACAGCTTGCATGACTACCTCTCTACAACAGTAAAAAAAAGCAGTTTTTTAAAGTATGATTTGCAGTGGCTATTCGTGATGAGATAAATCCATGTATAACAAGGTTGGACCTGTATACTGAAGAAGCAGATACTGAATCATTGAACCTATGGGAAAAATAGGATTAGGTTTTAGGGGATCCCCTCTGCCATACACTATATGAACCTTCTAAACCTGAAACTTAATTTATTAAGTGGAGCTTTTTGCTGGAAGGGCTCACCAATATCCCCAATACCTGATGTTTCCACCTGATGCTGGATATCCCTTGATATTGAAGTTGTGGTAATAGTAATATTCCTCAGCTGAGGAATCCACTCATTGAAGACCCAACAATAAAGCAAGTTTGGGGGGGGATGTGATGCATCCCCTCATTGCAGTCAGAAAGATGTGAAGAGGAGAGGGGGAAGGAGAAAGAGGGAATGACAGACTGAGACTCCCATTCTAGACAGGAGGTGAAGAGAGAATGATGAGACACCCTGATCCAAGCAAAGGGGGTTGAAGAGAGAGAGAGAGAGAGAGAGAGAGAGAGAGAGAGAGAGACCCCAATGATCCTAGCCAAGATTGGGGGGAGTTGAAGAGAAGACAGACAGACTGAAAGACTTGACAAACTGATAGAAATCCCAATGATCCTAGCCTTTGGGGACCATCTATCCTTTTTTCCAGGACATGTCCTCTTTTTTAGCCCTGTGTCCTGGAAAAGAAATTTTCATTTTTCTCCTATTGTGCCTTGTGAGCAGGCACCATGTAGCCTTCTTGAAACTTATCAATTATATGGAATAAATTATGGCTGCAATCCTGACCTGAGAACACTTTCCTGGGAGGAAGCCCTACTGAACTCAGCAGGGCTTACTTAAGGGTAGACATGCATGGGATTACAGCCTAAATGCAACAATTTTAAATTTGCTAATAAGTAACTTGCCCTACAATCCAGAGTAACTACGGGAGCCCGTAAGAGACTTTATGTGTACTCATGGTTGCTGCACTACTTAGTGAAAACTTATGGGAAATTCATATTGCAATCCAGAGCAAATTGCTCTTACACCGGAGCAAGGACTCCACGTAGTTACTCTGGATTGCGCCCATAGTGTTTAAATTAACCACATGAAAACAATATGCATGTGTGTATTTAGCTTTTATTTTGTCGTGTCCTACATTTTTCTTGGGTCTCTTATATTTGGGGTGGTGGTGTTGTCCTCTTTTTGGGTTGTGACTTATGGGTGCCCTGTCCTCTGCCAAGATACTTCTTGTCACTTACTCTCAACCTTGCCTACCTCACAGCGTTGTTCAGATCGGAGAGATAGGGTTGGATGGTGCAGTGGTTAGGGAATGGAAGGGGACCTGGAAGATCCAGATTCAGGTCCCCAGTGGCCAAGAGCTTCCTGTCACATATGCTCAGCCTTTCCCCCTCACAGGATTGTTGTTCAGCTGGAGGGATAGGGCTGGATGTGTGCTGGTTAGGGAGTTGAAGTATCCAGATTCAGAACCCCTCCCAGCATAGAGGCTTCTTATCTGTTGCTCTTGCCCTAGTCTACCTCACAGGGTTGTTGTGAGGTGGGATGGTTAGGGCAGGGTAGTGTAGTTGTGATGTGGTGGATTCGGAAGATCCAAATTCAAAGACCCCACCCTGTCCATGAGACTTTGTGCTGGGGGTCTCCCCCACCACTGAATGTGAATCCTTTGCCTGTCTACTCAGTAAAGTCCCATTGTAGTCAGTGGAGCTTACTCCCAGGAAAGTGTGGATAAGATCACAGAGACCAATCCAATGCCTGTCTACACAGAAGTTAGTCCCATTATAGTCATTGAGGCTTAGGCTGCAATCCTAAACACACTTTCCTGAGAGTAAATCCCATAGAACAGAATAGGATTTACTTCTGAGTAGACATGCTTAGGATTGCACCCATACTCTCCAGTGAGAGAGAATAGGATGGCTTTGTGCATTTTCAATGCATCCTGCATCAATAAAGGTTGAAAATCCCTGCTCTCTGAGTAGACATGCATTGAGATATTGGGCTGTCGCCTGCAATGCTAACCACAGAAACCTAGCAATGGCTCCATTTATTAATTTATTTTTAATGGGATTTTACAGCTGGAGCCAGCTGTGCTCTGGGTAGGGAAGCCAAAGTGCAAACCACCACCACCCCTGACTGGTCCTTGGAAAATTTTATCCCACAGAACGGTTCCCTGGGGTCAAAGAGGTTGAGGACCATTGCCTTAAGGCACTTCTGCACCACTCCTGGGGATTAAGTCAGTGCACAGACATGCACCGGCTTTCCCACACCATCACGGGAACAGGAGACAAGTGAGTTATGCTGCCCTAAATTGATTAAGATTGTGTCTCAGATAATGAGTCTGCCCATAATAGACTCTAATAACCCTTATTAGAGCCTAACCCTAATAGATATGTAATTTTTATATAAAGAAGAATTTAGTATATTTAACTTAAGGTTTGCTGCATTTATATTCATTTATTTTTGCCCTCCGTGCCTTGTGTCCCTCCTTGCTTTCCTAAAGCACATGATTTCATGCGCCGTTTCAATATTGTTTTTCCTTATAGACCATCATGGCTGCCTACCACTTTCCATTGCTTAGTACCTTTCATGACAGCTTGATCTCTTCCATTTTAACATGATACATAAAAAATATACAGTACTCTGTCTATTGTTTGGAAAGCACCACCTGTCACCAGACGTTCTGAAACAGCAGCCTGTTTCATTTTTATTGTTGACACATATCCCCGGCCAAGCCGAGGGCTCTTCCTCCCACTGGGTCAGGCACCGAAATTCTTTTTATCTCTGCCCACAGTTGCCACCCCCATACTTACTGGAGAAGCGGCTCTTGCCAAGTCGGTATATCTCTCCCCCCCTCCACTGCACCTGCTCCTTAATCTTCTCACTACTGACCTGGCAAGCTGGTGTGGCTCTTGTTTGAGCGTGACTCAGCTGACAAATTAACTGACCTCAACCGACTGTTCCCAAAGCGCCACAGACACGAAAGAAACTTGCCTGGCACAGCCTGTTAAGAACAATTGCGGCAATGCAGAAGCACTTGACAAAACGATGCCAGGGGAAAAAAACAGATTTTCAAACCCAGATGTCAGGACCGGGATGGGCTGAGAAGCCACAAGTGGCCCAAAAAAGAACGAGTCCTTAACATGGGTAGAAAATGGTCATTAGCATAGATCATTAGCAATTGGAATATTACTTATAAAATAGGGTGCTCTCTGTCTGTCTGTCTCTCTATCTCTCTCTGTGTTTGTGTGTGTGCGTGTTTTTGTTCATATGTGCAGACACTTTCAAAATACATATATGTTTCCTGTCCCAGGCAGTCAGGATAAGGGATGTTCAAGCTGTACCAATTAAACATTGCTCTTGGGTATCAGTCTGCAATCCTAAAGACACTTTCCTAGGATTAAGACCCACTGAACACAATGGGGCTTACTTTTGAGTAGACATGGTTAGGATTGTGCTCTTTGCTTCTTCTTGCTGATGTGTGTGCACATTGTGAATATATGTGCGTGCATGTGTTTAAACTCCTTGGAAGGTTGCAGAAATTTTGCTCCATACCAGAAATAAATCCTGGTCTAAATAATATGGTCAAGCAATAAATTCTGATCACCAGATTCTTTTTTCATGGTCTAAAGCTGGGATGTTTCTTTTCACCGGGCTGCTAGTGGCTTCATTCATGTGAGTGCACACTTGGGCTGCAATCCTACCCATGTCTACTCAAAAGTAAGTCCCATTGTGTTCAGTGGGTCTTACTCCCAGGAAAATGTGTTCGAGATGTTGCAAAGGCATGAGCTCCAGGGTACCAGACTGACAAGCTCAGCCCCAAAGCATCATATCAGACAAAGCAGCCTGTGTGATTGGAGGTTACCTACATCTACATACATACATACATATATATATACATACACACAGACTTCACAGACTCTGTTGATACAAAGTTGACTAGTTGCAAAAATAATATTGGATACCCAGAGCCTAAGATGACAGATTTTTCCTGACCATTTGAATGTTTTCTGCCCCAAGAATTCACTCCATGCATTATTCCCAGAGATGGTGTCTGCTTCCAGCATGTTTTGGAATTGTGCCATAACTTCCAATTTTCCCTAGAGGGTAAAATAATTTAATTTAAAATTATGCAGGGTCTTGCTTCCCATCACACTTCTTTTGCTACAAGGGTTGGCTGCCAATTCAATCATAACTGTACTATGTGACTAGTACTGACAATATTGAACATGCAACAGGGATGTGAGCGGCTTATGAGCAACAGCAACATCTAGTGGCTCTGAAAGGCAAGGCACATACTAATCATATGTAATGGTCCAGCAGTTCCCTCTTCATTTCCAAGTTACCGATCATGATTATCTGCCCGATACTGTATAGACAGAGTAGGTTATGCTAAAGCAACTATGAAGGAGATGTTGAGCAATGGCCACGAAAATGTCTCAATCACACAAAACCTAATGGCTTTTTTCAAAAATAGCAGCCACCGCATGTGTGTGACGCCTTTGCAAATTAATGGAAGGGAAAATGTTACCAAGGCAAATGTGAAAAAGTTGTGACATCATCAGCACACAAACACATGGAGGGTACAAGTGTTTGATTTGGACTGTGCAACCTGAACCTTGTCTACTCAAACGTGAGTCCCTTTGCTTTCAATAGTTCGCAAGATAATGCATTTAATAATACTTGTTCTCATGAGATGGAGCCGCAGTGAGACTAGAAGGGTTGGGCTCATGCAAGGTTGTCATATGTCCCGAAAAACAGGGACAGCCCCAATTTGGGGAGATTGTGTTCACAAACTGGCAAATGGGACAGAGGGTCCTAGAATTATGTAAGAGAATTATGGCAACCCCAGGCTCATGGGGTGACACCGCTGCAGCACTGGGGGACACCACGGGCACAATCCAGAAGTGCACTTGGGTTACCCTATCTATCATTAGGCTGACCCAACTGCAGGATGCTCCACCCTAGTTACTCTGGAAAAGGCTTGGGGCAGAGCAAGGCAACATAGGCTGCCCCAAGACAGGTGGACCTGGGCTGCCCCAGGCAGTTCAGAAGAGGCACGTTGTGGGCATGTTTAGCATTGCCTAGGGCAGAGCAGTTACTCTGGATCCAGAGCCTGTTTCCAGGGCAGAAATGCCCTCATCCAGCTCCTCAGAGTTATACCATCTCAGGAGCAGGTATAGTGATGAGTAGACCCATAGGCGTCCATGATAAAGCAGAGTAAGAATGACAGTGTTGACCAAAAATCTGAGTTCTTGGCTAGCCAGCTGCAACCCCTGCCTCTCAACTTCAGGATATGGCACAACTATGGCAGCCACTAACCTGTGGATACAGCAGGCCACTCCAAGAAGCCCCTTGTATTCACTGGAGACTGTACTGGCATCTCATCAGGGTCTTCTTATAATGCAGGCACCACAGCTGTTGCTTGTTCAGTGTGATCTGAGGGGGGTCTCCTCGGGAGCAAGCCCTCCCCAAGTGCCACTGACTTGGTGCCTACTGAGCATGCTCTGGCACAGTTAGGGCAGCTCAGGCTTCCTGACTCTCTGGATCCAGCATTACTCTCTACTCTGGATACCAGAATAGTTGGGGCAGCCAGGCTAGGGCTCTCCTCACTGCCCTTACCCTGGACTGTGCCCCAAGACTAATAATGCCACTAGGGACAGGCCTTTTTCCTAAAAAGTGTACAATCCAAAACTCACTGTGGGGAAGAGAATAGAGGATGGGTGCCCAGGGGAAGAATGTCAGGCTTGCTTTCAGTAGGATTTGGGAACCAGGGGTTCCCAATCACAGCAGTGATGGGCTTCAAATAAATTAACAACCGGTTCTCTGCCCATCTGGCAGCCACTTTTAAATGGATATTTTTAAACTTTATATTGCCTATCTCTCGTTAACAACCGGTTCTATAGAGTAGGTGCGAACCTGCTGGAGCCCACCACTGAACCACAGTATTCATTGGAAAGATGGTTTTTACAGAAGTGTTTGAAATAAATAAAGGTGGCATTAATCAAAAGTCCCTTATTCAAAACATGCAATGTAAAGGCAGCATGATATCCTAGAGTGTGGTCTATATAACCTTCCGGAGTATCTTCTGATTGTTAGAGAAGGTCAGTAGCAGTGGACAAGCTGTATTTCTGAGAGGCTTGTCAGTTATTATCATGGACTTTCTCAGTGAGGAACCCCTAATAAGTTTCCAAGGAGAGCCAGGAATCTCTGAGACACAGTTTAAAAACCAGCTGGGTTTATTACACTGAGCCAAGAAGGAAAGGAGGAGCCAGTTAAAGCCAGTATCAATCCTATAACTGAAGCAGGTGGCATTAACGCCGGTCAGGGGAAAACTTTCTTCCACTTTTATAACCTTATAAAATTACTGGAGATTTCCAAGTAGGAGAGAGTTAGGAGTAGAACACTTAGAAACTTAAATCACCTCTGCAACATTTCTGAGGCTACTTTCCAAGCCCATTTAAACCCCTGAGCTGCTAAGAGTCTCCTCCAAAGTGTGACGAATCCCAAATAAATGTTTTTGGCTTGCCGCATGAAGCCGAGTCCTGAGGCAAGCCGGAGTGTTGCATCTAAATACCCTACTGGGGAACATTGTGAAGAACCGAAGCAAGCAGGGAGAGAGAAGAGTGACCGTCGGTTGCAGAGGACTTAATGGGGTTTTAATTTCAGCCTGTTACTGCCGTCCCTAAGGAAATGAATCATCTCAGAAACTTCAAGCACACATATTTTTTTTCCAGCAGAAATAGTTCTGAGGAGTTGAACTGTAATGTGGTCACAGAGCTCTCCAAGGAGGTCTAGTCTTCCCACGTCTACAAAATGGGTTGCCCTCTTTCGAGACTTCCCAAGGAATGGTCCATCAGACCAAATGGTGTTAAGTACTGGACTAAAAAATTCAAGATTGAATAATCAGGAAATGGGTTTCAAGATAAATTATTTTAAATCACCCTGCTCTGAGCAGAGGGATCTCTACAGTTGGTGCAAACCCATACAAGAGCTCACTGTGACACCCCTATGATGCATGTCCTCCCATACCTTACAGAATAAAGGCAAAATCCAGAGTAACTATGGGGAGTCCTTGCTCTGGTGTAAGAACAATTAATCTAGATTCCCCTAGGTTTTCACTAAGTGGTGCAGTAACTATGGGTGCACATAAAGTCTCTTACGTGCTCCCGCAGTTACTCTGGATTTGGGGATAAATCAAGGCCTGGCATCACTAGAGTTGGTGTAATCTCAATTAATGTTGTTTTATTTATTTTTATATATAACAGTGCAAGTTATAAAACAGATCAGTAACCAATAAAAAACCAGTTGCCTACTGGATGTCACTCACTGGACTGAATGGGAGTTCTAGTATTAGGACTTTGAAGTGGGAGCTCAGACTAACATTTACTGGCTCTATGCTGTGCCATAATAATACTTCATTGACTCTTAAACAATTAGTATAATTCAGCAATTTTCAACCTATGTGCCAACCTATGTGCCACTGGTGTGCCGTGGATGGTCTCCATGTGTGCTGTAGGAGTTCAAAGAAGGTCATCAGGGAAGGGCAAATGTAGGATTTGAGTCTAATTCCAGCAGTATGATGCGCCTTTTCAATGGTAAAAAATAATCTTGACAACTCTAGCACATTGTTAGTGTGCCATGAGATGGACAAAGATTGAAAATTGCTGGTCTAAAAGAGAATCCACTTGGTGTTGCATAGGCAGTTGAGTTGACTTTTGACAGAATACATATAATTCTGTTTCATTACATTCTGCATATAATTATCTTTCCATATACAGTGGCACCTCACGTAACAAATTTAATTCATTCCGGAGGCATGTTCTTTACGTGAAACATTCTTTACGTGAAGCAGTTTTTCCCATAGGAAATAATGGAAACTCAGGTGATTGGTTCCACAACCCACAAAATATTCATATAAAAATATTAACTGGATGTAAAAATGATGACAGAACACTGGGATTGAATTCAAAACATGAATTCAATGTACATGATCTTATGAAGTCTACTTAGGCTGCAGTCCTAAAGACACTTTCCTGGGAGTAAGATCCATTTAACACAATGGGGCTTTCTTCTGGGTAGACATGGTTAGACGGCTGCAATCCAAGACACCTTCAAAGTGTCTCCCCACTTTCTCCTTCTCTCCATCCTGAGCCTCTCTCTCCTCTGCTCCCTTCTGGCTAGCCCTGAGCTGCCTCCCTCTTCTCCACTGCTCTTCTCTCCCTCTGCCCAGCAGATGCCCAGCCATAGGAGGAACAGCATGGAAGTGTTGCTTTCACTATGGGCAGGTGCGCTAGGAAGCCCTGATGCTTTTTAAACAGGCTGCCGGCCAGCACGTCTGTCCCAACTGCCAATGAATGTTTTCTTTACATGAAGCATGTTCTTTACGTGAAGCAGAATCCTAGAGAAATTTTTGTTTGTTACATGAAACATACTTTATGTGAGGCATTCTTTACGTGAGGCACCACTGTAATTATCTTTCTATTTATACAACAGGATAGTATTATTCATAAATACAGTTTTTCCAAAAGATTTCCAAAATTTTTGCCAATTTTGTGATGTCCTCTATCCCCAGTGTGGTCCATTCCCCCAGTGATGCCTCAGGCTTTGGATTTTATAGGATGAAGGGGCACATTTTAAAAGTTGCCCAGTGCTATCAAGGGAGAGCATGTTGGATGCAGGATTCCATATTATCCCTAGTGCTTAGTAATTTTACCTGGCAGCCTTAGAATACTGCTCTATAAGTGGCATCAGGCTTCCAGCTCACTGAATTATAGAGGAATGAGAGAAAATATCCAGACTTTTCACTGAATTGGCTCTTCACAGATATTGAAACTTCTCCAACAAAATCCACAATTAAAAGTGCAGAGACAAGAGTCTCGAAAGAGAAGAGAAAATGAGTTTTTATTTTCTCCCCTGGCATTTATTTATAGGAGGTTCTGTGGGGAAAAAACCTAAACTGCATATATTCCCATGAATGTAATATATTTTCTGAAAGACAGTTGCTTAGAGGAACAAACCACATGCTAAAAAACAAAGTAACTGGATTGTTTGTAGATACACCATATTTACCTGAATCTAATGCAACATCAAATCTAATGTGCACACTGTACTTATAATCAAAACACCATATCTACTCAAATCTAATTAATCATTGTATCTAATGCACAATCATTGAATCTAATTTCGGAGACTGAATTTGGCTGAAGAAGGTGAGCGTTAGATTTGAGTAAATATTGTATATTTCAGGGTGTTTAGAGCACAATTGTAACCATGTCCACTCAGAAGTAAGCTCCATTGTGTTCAATAGGTCTTGCTCCCAGGAAAGAGTGTTTAGGATTGCAGCCTTAGGCTACAATCCAGAGTAAGTGCCTCTTATGTCTTCCTGTAGTTACTCTGGATTGTAGGGGCCATGTCCCTCTGTTTCTATTGTTGCTCTGGGTGCTGGGTCCAAGTTCCTCTGGGTCCATGTCCCTCTGCTTCTATGTTGCTCTGGGTGCATTGGAAATGCCTCCATTATGTCAGGGATTTTGGACAAACATCTAATATCTAATTCATTTAGAGCCCAATCCTTTCCAACTTTCCAATGCTGATACAGCCACAATGCAGCCCGAGGCAGTGGTTTTACTAGGGTAAAATCCTCATAACATTGTGTGTTGAAAATTTGAGGGCAGATGTGCAGTATGGGGTATGGAGGAAGTTAAAAACCCACCTGGACAGCTAACGAAAGGTGGTACCCTTTGGAGCTGTTTGTTTTTCTCCACCTAAAGTGAGTTATGGCTCAATTGTCACAGATCAATGCCACATATAACAATTCAGCTAGCTTCCGTAAAATGCAGTTTACACAAATCTATTTTAGTTGCATTATCCCCAGAGGCTACTACCTCGGCAAATTATTTTCACATCGTTTAATTCACCTTGAAATATGGGGAAAGTTTTGTGTGTTCCCAAATGACACATTCATAACTCAACATGGAGGGGAAAAAATTGTTTCCTTTGACAACAATGTCTCCAACCAATGAGACCATGGAGTCGCCATTCCTAAAGGAACGCTGACGGGTTTTCCAAAGCACACGTGGTCTAATATAGCAAATATGAGAGCTACCTCCACAGGATACTGTAGAGCAGCATTTCTCAAAGTGGGGGCCGGGACCCCTTCGGGGGTCGCCTAGTGCTTTCCTGGGGGTCGCCTAAAGACCTCTAGTGCAGGGGGCCAGGTCAGGCTTGCCAGAGCTCCAGCTATAGCTGCGCACGCATTGGGGCTGACTGACAGCCTCAGGGCCCAATCCTCTGCATGCCTACTCTGAAATAAATCCCATTATAGTCAGGGGGGCCTTTAATCCCATGTAAATGTGGATAGGATTGCAGCCTCAGGGCCCAATCCTATGCATGCCTACTCTGAAATAAATCCCATTGTGTTCAATGTGTGCATAGAACACACATTTCATTTGTAACAATGAAAATACATCCTGCATATCGGATATTTACATTACGATTCATAACAGTAGCAAAATTACAGTTATAAAGTAGCAACGAAAATAATTTTATGGTTGGGGGTCCCCAAAACATGAGGAACTTATAAAAGGGTCACGACGTTAGGAAGATTGGGAACCACTGCTGTAGAGGGTGTCACCAGCCACAAATCACAATATTGGTCACTGATGATGTCCTCATCCTAAATCAGCACCAATAATCAACCACATTAATTGTCCAACTCATATACTATTAAACATTCTGTCCCATACAATGTGTAAAATGTGTATGCAGCCTTTGAGCAACCATTAGCTTATTTCAAAGCAAAAAAGATGCTTCTAATTGGGAAAGTGCTTTGAACTTATAATTTTGCATGGTGTAGTTTCTTCATACCGAGCAGCCAAGCTCAATCAGAAGGCAAAAAACATGCATTGCAAGGCAGTTTGAGACTTTGAAGGGGATCAAATATTGGTGGCACATGGAGAAACCACAAATCCTCTCATCACTTGCAGCAACAGACTTGTGACACAGCAACAAATACGCTGTGTCACAGATTGCAACAGTCATATAGGACCATATACTGTCACTCTAATTCCAGAAGCATATTTCTAGCAGAATAAGGATTGGGCCATTACATTCTTCTATATATCTGGGTGGCAGTACATCAATGAAGATATTATAGCCAAGCATATTCGTTCTCAAGTGTCATGTGCTTAACAATGCAATCTTCTATGACAATTTTTGTTTAGCCAGCATTTTGTAGCAGGTGTCCCTTTTGCGGGAGTTTACAGTGCAGCCAGCACATCAGACCTCATGTGTCTGCTGCAAGCGTATGAGCCCAACACTCAAATCCAGCATTGTCGAACAGAGTCATAACATCATTAATTCAAATTTTTAGGCTTGGTGTTGTTTTAAAATAACGGTGTTGCCTTTTTTTTAATACTGATTCATTCTTTGGGAGGGGGGACAGTGAAAAAAAAGAACACATCTAGTTTTAAATAATGATTAATGTGTGTCTAGGAAAAGGGGAGCTGCAGTGGCTCAATGGTTATTGTGTCTAGCAAAAGCTTACCAATTAATCCATATTACTTTTTGTTTTTTACTAAATATAACTTTGCAAATGACTCCACTGCTAGTATTAATTAATTGATTTGAATGTACAAAAATGGGGGGGGGATTTAATTTAATGATGTGCTGCATAATTACAATGAGTGTCAGTCAGGTAATGTGTAATACAGTAATGGAAAATATTCTTTATTATAAGGCAATGTAGTGTTGTTGTCCTTACAATTAAACCCTTGTGCTAATATACAGTCATAGAATCATATACTGAATGTTACTGTAAGGTCATCTAGTCTGATCCACTACCAATGGTAGGAATTTCTCTTAGATGGAGCCTGTGGAACATCAGCTTGTGAAGGATATTCCACACACTCCTTCTGCAATTTGTCCAACAGCTGAATTGCCCAATTAAGAATTTATTCCATACATCCAAAAGGAATCTCCTCGGAATTTGAACCCACGATTTTGTTCTGCTTTCAGATACAGCTGGGAACAAATTTGTTCTTCCATAAAGCATATCTTCAAGTAGTTGAAAAGTGCTACGGTATTATATAGCCTTCTCATTTCCAAAGGGGCAGCAGTGGTTCAACTGGTTAAGACACCATGCCTGTCATCCTGCAAGACATGTGCTGCAAGACAGATTAAACTCTTGTCCCTAGCCCAGATCCTGCCAACCCAGCAGATCAAAAGCATGCCAATGTCAATGGATAATTAGGTACCATCTTGGTGGGAAGATGAACAATGTTCCATGCAGTCATGCTGGCCACGTGACCATGGAGGAGTCTTCAGACAGTGCTGGCTCACAGCCTGAAATGGGATGAGCTCTTCACCCAACAGTTGTGGCCGATGCATTTATAGGCAGCGCAGCAACCTGCAGCCAGTCACAGCTGGTAGGACAACCTGCCAGGGACCCGTTACCTTGGTGGCCACTGCCACATCTAACCCTCTTTCCTGGACCAAATATTGAATCCCAGGAGGTTCCCTTACCCAAACGAGACTTCTGAGACTGCCCCATCACAGGATGACTTCATCGTCCCACAAGATACACAAGATGTCTCCAATCTGTGGGGAAAGAAAGCATCAGAATGGAATATAAGAATATTTATATAATGCTTTTAATCCAAAAAAGCTCACAAAGTGGTTTACATAAAGATTTACAGAGCTGATATAATAATACCGGTAATTTGTTGCATTCACACTGATCTTTGAGTATTCACATGAAGCATTTTAAGTGTTTATCTGCAACCTAAAAAAACTAGCTTGCCAAAAGTCTCAACATAACTAGGGTGTTCTTCAGTACAAATCCAACAACATATGACATGATGGGGACCTGCACACCATTGCAAAGTTCCAAAACGAAGCCAAAACAGAGGACAATGAAGTCCTTTTGGAGGACACTAAAAGCCCTATTTAGACAGGAGACTGAAAAAGAGGAGAAATCCAAAAATTTCCGGTCATATGGCCAGCCTGAACGTAACCATATATAATTAGAGCAAGTTGAGGTCATTCTCTTCGTCAAGATAAATAATTTGGAATGAAAATATTGTGGCAACAACATACTGTACCTCTTGTTCCAAAGGAGCCCCAGCTGGTGTAACAATCTTATCCTCTCGGCTCTGGTCAGAATGAACAGATCCATATTTTTGGCTGGCAAGGCTTCTTTCTACAAATATATTTGACAGGCAAACATGTTCACTGAGCTACCTACCTTTCGATCCATCTGCTACGATGGCAGCTTGCCCCCTCTTGCGATGCCAGGCTTAACAGGGCTTGTAAAAAATGCCAGGGATAAGGAGATTGGAAAGTCTTTCCAACACAATTGCCAATTCACCTGAAAACCTTTTGTGCCCCAAGACTGAACTGCACACTGATATGATATCCATATTTTTTCCCAGATGAGGGGAAAAGGTAAGATGTTACATACACACAAACACACACACTCATACACAATGCACAAGTCTTCTCCAATGCACAAGTCTTTGCATTCTGTGCAAAAAGCGTCAAGGAGGAAATACTACAGAGGACTGAGCATCACCAATAGTCTGACCTTGTAAAAGACATGATTTCTGAAACATTTCAATCCTGTTTGCTCTCACACTGCATCAGAGAGAGAGAGAGAGAGAGAGAGAGAGAGAGAGAGAGAGAGAGAGAGAGAGATCTAGATCTAGATCTACCTACCTACCTATCTATCTATCTATCAATTCAAATTGCAGGGAGAAGCTAATATCTTGTATAAAATGCCAAAAACCATTGTGGGGAAAGAAAGAGAAGGGGTGGTTCTGAATCCAAACTTTTGCCCCCATATCAGCCTATTGAAACTTCCACTGAGAATCTGATCATGGTCATGATGTAGCTACAGAGGCATGATAAGTACTGCTAGTGCCACAATGCTCTGTGTAATTTATCCCTTCCACTCCCCACTGGAGCAATTCTAGGCACTGATGGCAAAGTGCAGGCACTTGTAACACCAAACTGCATCTCCTACACATTGCCATTGCTTCCCATAATGGAGTTACTTATACTGTGCTTCATGGCACCTGCAGTAGTTACCACATCACCACCCATAGTTATGCTCCCATATGCATTGTCACAGGATCAGGGCTATGCATGCATAGTTCTGGCTGAATAAGAATGCCCAAGAGCTGCTATCACAGGTGTTTCCTTTTCTAGATGTGGGGACACATGGAAGAACCAGTAGAGAGCACAAAAGAGTGTTATGCGCTTTGAGCTGCAATCCTAATCTGCAATTAGTCCAGCATAAGTCCTGGGCTAACCTGGGAGTGTCATAAAAGTGCTGTAAGGCACATCCTATATATCCCACTCCTGGGGGTTTAGGGAAGTTCATAGGAATACACCGACCTCCCCACACCATCACAGGAAGACATTCCTTTTAACTTAGGCTGGCCTAAATTTGTTAGGATCACACCATTTCATTATCATTGTTTTCCCCCACTTTTAATTATTACTGTTCTTATTCTCATAACAATGCATCAATTTGTTATCCTAGTTCTTGTTGTTGTTCTTGTTTTGACTGTGTGTTCTCAGGCCAGAAAATGTACTTGAACTAAATGAGAACTTGATCATTAATTTCCACAAACTTTGGTGCAGGATCTTTCTCATATCAGATCACTTGCAACATGCAAACTCATTATGTCCAGTACAAAAGGTGAGGAGTGATCAACATTAATCTGAGCCAATGCCTTCTACAGCAGATGGTCAACAGTTTTGGATCAGAGTTTAAGCAGCTGTCCATCATATGTGCACCTTATTTTAAGTGCCATACGGGCACTCAGTGGAAGCTCAGGTCCACTGCAGGGTTTAATAATCACTGGTTTGTCAAGCCATCTATCCCTTCTGGTCTTGGCTGTGGACTGCATGTTTGCATTATTTATTTCATTTAAGAAAAGCATTTTACAACAAAAACACAAATCAAAACTCAAGTGGAGTTGGAAAGTTGGAAAATGGGCACAAGAGAAAGATTCAGTTCAGCCTTCTTAAAACCCACTTTTATTTCATGACGGATATGTTGCAAACTAGTCTTGATGGGTCCAGTTATAATTCATATATCTCTGAAGCAAAACAAATAGGAAATAAACCAATATTTAAATATGGGGAGCTACTATAGATCCAGTCCTATACTCACCAGCCGTCACTGTTGTGCCTCTTCCTCTGGTGCCGGCTCCCATATTGCATGCACTCTGACAGCATGCTCAGTATTGCGCTGCCAAGATCTCTGGTGGGAAGTTTGGAGCTTTCCCACCTGCATCGTCAGCCCACCCACCCACCGGAGCAGGTAAGTCAGTGGGAGAGGTGGAAGGGGTGGGGAAAGTGAAACAAGGAGGAGACGACAAAATTGGGTGCAGAAGGGGCACAACAGAGACAGACAGACTGCAGGCGAGCGTGGATCTTGGAGCAATACCACAAACCATATATTGTCCCCCTTTTTATCCTAGCAAAATTGCTAGCACAGATCTGATAGGACCCACTATCAGCTGAGAGCTTTTCTGAGGTTTAAGGAGTTTTAAATCCCCTTTTACTTCTCAAGCCTCCAGATTCTCACCCTCACCAAGCAGGATACATTTTTTGTGTTGCTGCACCAGCAGGGGAAAAGAATAGCTCTGGGCTGTTGAACCATATTTTTACACTCTGTTTGGACACACTGCTTTTCCATCACACAATTATGCACGGAATAATGTCTCTACTTATCCCATTCAAATGACAAACAGATGGTAGGCTTATTTGCCATGCCCAAGGGAGCCAAAGGGGTCAGAAGGGTTGTGGCTTGCCAAATTGGAGTTGAAAATCAACCCTCTTCCTTTGAAATTGGTAACAACTCGAGACCGGAAGCAAGAACCAAATGTCGCTACCCCATCACTTCTGTCCATTTACTTGTAATTCCCTGTGAGCATTTCATCTCCTATAGGTCACCTTGGACATAACAGCTTTAAAATAAAAACGAGAAGCAAAACGGAGATGGAAAGCAATGGCACCAGCAATCAAAAAGTTGAGAAAGCAAAGAGGAGGTAGAAGAGGGATTTCCATCCATAGATTTGGGCTGCCTACAGTGGTACTGTCTGACACAGGGGTAACACATTGCCCTGGCTGCTGAGACACATATGTCATGACATCAACAAATATTATGATGTCACTTCATGGTTCTCCCCAAATGAGGGGTGTTTGCCTATAGGATGCAATCCTAACCAATTTAGGCCGGCCTAACTCACATGGCATATTTTTCTGTGGTGGACTGGGGAGGTCAACTTATATCTGTGCAGTGACCTAACCCCCCAGGGGTGGGGCAGAAGTACCTTCCAACACTTTTTGCGACACCCCCTAGTCAGCACAGGACTTATGCCAAGGATTATAACTGCTTTACTGGAGTTTAGGATTGCAGCCATATACACCTTGCCTGAAGTTTCACTGAAACTTGAACGTCTTCAGTATATTTTAATAATATTGTATGGTGGTATGACTTGGTTTCTCTTTCTTTTCCAAAGTACGGAAACTGGTGGATGAAAGAGGCATATTTTAAACCTAAAAATTGGAAATAACTCCCATCGAGTTTGATTAAGTCCCCATTTAACAGAATATGCCAATTAATTGAATACTGAGGGTGGCAGAGTTGGGACATGATAGCTCTTCAATTCAGAGATAGAAATTCAGTGGACAAGAATGCTGAAAACACCACCAGGATCTAGTTCCTTTTCTAATACGATTAGCTGTACAAGTTTTACAGCCGAGGTTTCTAATCAGACACTTAATTAGTATCTGATTAGCTATATTTTCAAACACAGGCTTGTGTCTGATGGCTGGCTCTTCATCTAGGTAATGGGATGCCTTCACATTGTTAAGCCTTTGCACGACAGTTCAACTGCGCAGCAAGCGACGGGAGGGAGGGAGAGAGAGAGCAAGAAAGAAAGAGAGAAAGAGATGAATTTAGGTTTTGTATAATTTATTGGGGGCAAACAGCCTTTATACATGAGAAGAGAAACATGAAATGCTAGGGGGGAAAGTGTAATTTAAATGGGGAAGTAAATATTGAATGAGGAACAACAATACGCCTTGTGAAGAAGCCATTGTTTCAGTTTAGTTGTGTTTTCCGAATACTTTCCAGAAGTGTATTGAGTTGATCTTTGAAATCTTTTTTGCTCCGGGGGCCAGCCAGAGGAAGAAACGTACGTTTCCTACAACCGGAGCTTGTTGCATGAATATTTCACTTCTGGCTATCTGTTCGACCCTGCAAAGTGTAAGGTTGCCCGTAGTAATGTGTAGCTTACCCAAAAGACACTTTTCCACACAGCTTAGGTGGAGTGCATGAAATAATTTCTGAAATAGCCTCCAAACCTCAGGAAAAAGGAATGGTCCACTCCAATCCTATCCACGTCTGGTGCTGGTGAAACCAATGCAAGGAGTGGTATTAGTGTTGATGGGATATCTGGTGCTTAGAGTTGGGTGATGACCCCATGTTACTGTGTTAAACACACCCCGTGCCTGCTCTTTTACCCCCACTCACCGCATGTGCAGCCCTGGCCCTGGACACTGCTCCATTTGGAGCTATATCGGAACAAGACCAGTGCAATGTTCAATTTGCCATGCACCTTAGATATGGCAGGGGAACCACATCATCATTCTGACACTGTATCGGGGGCCAGAAAACTAATTTACATTTCAAATTTGAATAAATTTACATATAAGTACGTATTAGAGTGGATTACAAGGCTTACCCAAGGGCCGGATAGAGGGGTCTTGCCAGGGGCAACCTTGAGGCTTGCTGAGGGCTACATCCAGCCCCTCGGCCAGGGTTTGGAGACCACTCTTGAGCATCGGTCTATCTTGACCTGGGGTCTTTTTGAGGGAGTACTCACCAATACTGAGTACCAGTACCAGCATGTTATTTGTAATGGGTACAGGCACTTCTGCGGCCCCCAGTTGCACATGCCTACGATTACAAATAACATCTTCAGTGGGAGTACCTTGCCTTTATTTCTAATAAAAAAGCACTGATCTTGACCACTTTAACACGTCTTGACCATTTTAGCACCCTGTCAGTGTGGATCAGGTAAAAACAGTTGAAAATGACTGGATTGGGCACATGGGAAAAGTGTGCCAGGAGAGGGATGCAGGGCTCGTACAAGTTGTTAAGTGCACATGTGGAGGCGGTGGCCGGAGAGCTGATGTTCAAATGCATCCTTTATTGACAAGCAGTTTGTAATCTGTAAATCAGAAGTGAGTTAAAATGTCTGAAAACCACCACCTTGTATACCTGTCATGCTAGATGTCTGCTTTCCAACTTGACCGTTCATGCAACAAATTTACAATGTGATATATTTGTGAAAAACACATTTGTGACTCTGCTCTGAGAAAACCGTGCAGTAGTTGCACATGGGGAACGATGACGTTCATGCTCGTTCTCACTTCTGGTGTCAGATCTAAGCCCCGTATCCTGAGGACTTGAACTGCAGCCATTAGCAACTACTAATGGAGATTAGAATCCAATTCTCACAGCTACTTTTGACAGGAAATCGAGAGTGAAATGGACCTAGCCTGGAAGGGCAGTTTGGCAGAAAAGATGAGTGTAAATTAGAGACAAAAAAGAAAATCATTTTTACAATCAGCAAGATATTTGGATGAAATACATCTTATTCTTTCACCGGTGTTGCCCTATTATTTTCTACCATATGTTGCTTTGATAAAAAATGCCAGCCCTTGGCTTTAATGGTCCTACTCTGGGGAAAAGTAGTGTTGGAGACTGCAGCATAAGGACCCGGAAGATTTTAAAAGTATTATCAAGTGTGCGCATCATTATTGTCACATGTGTGATTATAGATAATGGTGATGATTAGTTAAAAGCCCATCAGGTTTAATGGTAGGAAAATGGACTGAGAATTTCATTCTTTCCTCCGGTGCTCTCTCGCCATGCTACATACAGTCACCATATTCACCAGCTCACTCCTTGCTCTGCCAACTATAGCAGGTCTAATCCTTCACATTACACTAGCGGGATGAGTAACTTGAGTGAGAAGGAAGCTTTGACCACTATCAACTGTGTCTTGGTTTACAGCCTGTTAGCTTTGTCCATTAGAACTGCTACAGCAGTGATTTTCAACCATTTTCTTCACGGCACACTGACAATGCGCTAAAATTGTCAAGCCACAACATCAGTTTTTTTTGCTATTGTCAAGGCAAACCATTGTACCGCAAATCCCAAAAGTAGGGTTGGTTGCCATAATTCTCTTCCACATAATTGGGAAAGGACCAGTGGTGGGCTTCAAATAAATTAACAATAGGTTCTATGTCCTAATAACCTAAATTAACAACAGGTTCTATGTCCCATTAGTAACCGGTTCTCAGAACCAGGCACTCATTGGCAAAGGGTTCTATAGAACCCGTGAGAACCCCCTGAAGCCCACCACTGGACAGGACCCTGTGTCACACTTGCCCGTATGTGAACACAATCCCCCCAAATCGGGACTGTCCCTGTTTTGGGGGACATATGATGAGCCTAGATAAGCAGGGACATGTCCTCGAAAAAAGGACAGATGGACACCTGTGTGAGGAGATCACTTCAGGTGGTCAACTGATAGAAAATGCCTGTACCAGCCATACTATGCCTCCACCATCCACTACCCTTTGCCTATTAGGAGGTCCTTCCACTCCTATTGAAAAGAGGAAAGGGGACTGGGAATAGAGTGGCTTTTTCTCTAGAGGGGATTTGAAGGGAATTCTGTGGTGAAAATATCCATGTTCCAGAGAGAGTTTTTCCAAAAATTGGAAGCGACATCTTAAGACCTTAAAAGGCCTTTGGAGAGAGTGCAACTGCAACAGTGCTCAGGACACCCTTTGGAGGTGAGAGGTGCACAGCTCTGGGAAGCCTTAGAGGGTCACTTTTAGTTTTCAGAGCCCGTGTCTACCCCTCATGGTTGTGACCAGGTCAATTTCTGGTCATATCTGGTGGAGTTCTGAAGCCCTCCAACTTCAAATTTCATTATCCACAAAATATGGTGTCCCCAGAGGTTCTCGAACAGATTCCACTAGATACCAAGAGCCTTTGTATTCCAAATTTTGGATAATACATTAAGGCAAAATGCAACCAAATTAAAAAAAAAACTTGGCATCCATCAGTCTTGAAAGACTATGGTATCGTGCTCGATACTCCATGCAAAGCACAGAGGCCTGGGTAGACTGATGTGGATGATAGGCTGGTACCCAAGCAACTTACCATTTCTAGTAAATATAGTGAATTCTGTCTACAGGGTGGCCCATCCATATATCTTATGAGCACAATCCTAACCATGTCTACTCAGATGTTAACCCCATTGTGTTCAGTGGGTCTTACTCCCAGAAAAGTGTCTTTAGGATTGCAGCCTATGTATCCAGTGTATCCAGTGTATGGATGAGTAGGGACTTGTACAGTATTTATATACCTCTTTTCAACTAAAAAGTTCACAAAGCAGTTTACAAAGAAAATGAAAAAAGGCTAATGGGTTCTGAATTCTGAATATATAGACAAAGCAAGGTTATTATTTGTTACTTATTCAATAGCACACATTGGTTTTCATGGATTATTGCAATCTGTGACCACATTTGGATCCACGCTGACCATTTTTTCCTACCTCATTCTTTGCTTGTGCTTGTTGGCATTTGAAGGAACAATTTAACATGGGTCCTTTTGTCCTCACTGTCAAACGCCAAAAATAAAACCTCTCTTGAAATCCTAAATAAACCTGTACAAACAGCTGCCTGAACAAAATGAAAATTATGCATCTATTACACTCCATTACAGAAGGAAGGTCATAGTGACATCTGGTGGCTTATTAAATTTATCCCAAGCAGTTGCACAAGGTAGTAAATTGAGAGGGAATAACAAGTTCTATCCAAGCGGTGGAGTTTATCCTTTCATTTTTGTTTTCATATATGTTTATTAATGTGTTTATTATTTGATTACTCAATCAAAGACTTGGCAAACCAGCTGGCAATTAATGTTCTACCCCAAGTATTGCGAAGTGTTGTGACTCAGTCAGGTATCATGTTCATATAGACTGATGGTGACGCAAGAAGAAGTAAAACTCAAACGGATTTTTAATTTGCAAGTCTTCATAAAGAGCAATTAATGCTGATGCAGGTGGCATGATAATTTCACCGTTACTATATGATCCAGCAAGAATAGAAAGCTACTACGGGGATGATACAGGGATTCTATTCAGCCCCACCTCAGTGTACAAAAACAAAAATAAAAACCCTACAGTTAGCCTGGAGCAGTGTTTCTCAAACTTTTTAACACTTCAACCCACTTTTTATAATGACAAACTGATTGGGACCCACTGGAAGTAAAATGGGGTGCAATCCTAAGAAATTTAGGCCAGCCTAACTCACGTGGCCTGTCTTTCTGTGATGGTGTGGGGGAGGTTGGTGTATGCATGTGCATTGGTCTAACCCTCCAAGAGTGGGACAACTCTTTTGTGAGATCACCAGTTCCCCAGGACTTATGCCAGGGCTTAGGCTGGCCTAAATGGAGATTAGGATTTCAGCCGTCATTAATCTGTAAGTGGCGTCTGGAAATTACATTATCAAGCAGGAAAATTTTTAACATTCCCATACACCAAAATCAAATTAAATAAAGACTGCAATCCTAAAGACACTTTCCTGGGAGTAAGACTCATTGAACACAATGAAGATTACTTTTGAGTAGATAGGGTTAGGGTCAATCTTTTTGCCATATTGGTGGACCACTGATGGCCACCGTTGTGCTGCAGCAATTCTGGAGGTTCATTTACTATATTCACTCAAATCTAATCTGTACCTTTTTCAGCTGAGTTTCCAAAATCAGAGTGTGCTTGAGATTTGATGGTGCATTAGATTCTAGTATATACAGTATTTTGATTGTAACTGTCAGTTTTTAGTTTAACAGTGTACTATATTGTAATAAAAATAAACCCATTGTTGTATAAAGTAGTGAAATTAGGTAAAAATCATAACATAAACCTGTTGTCGTATTATTATTATTATTATTATTATTATTATTATTATTATTATTATTATTATTGTCAACAACTGCATTGTTGTATACAGTAAAATTCAATTTTACACCTCCATTTGCATCTTTCACAGAATAACACATCTGATCCAAAACCACAGCTGACTGTGTATTATTCTATGAAAAATTGTGATCATGCATTTTGTTTGTTGTGTCTATATCGTCACATTTAAAAGTAATAATAAAGTGTATCATTAAAAATTGATGATAAGCCTTGACCATTTTAACGCCTTAGACCAGGCACACAGCCATGAGATGGACGCGGTCGAAAATCACTGACCTGAGGGATAAACAAGTTCCACTCATTGAAGAGAAATCAGGTCACCTCAAATACACAAAGAGACTTCTATTTCTCGTACATGTTTGTATGGAGAGGAGGCACCTCACATGTCTTCTGTCAAACTGGAATTCATAATGCCACGGGCTTACCAGCAACATGTAACAGGAAAGAAATATTTTTCTCTTCTTCCTATTCCTTCAGATGCTTGGAGGTGTTCCATTTATGTCAAAAATGCCTATGCACTACAGATATATAATTGCCATATATATGTGCAGTTGGGGTGCAAAATTCCTGCTGCAAAAAAGCAGGAATTTGGGGGAAGTCATCTCAGTGTATAGTATGTACATCTCAGTAGTATAGTATGTACTGCAGTGATGGAGGTGGTCAAGTCTAGTTTCCAAACAGTCAGTGAGCACAATCCTAACTGTGTCTACTCAAAAGTAAGCTCCATTTTTTATATGGGTCTTACTCCAAGAAAAGTGCCTTTAGGATTGCAGCCAATAGCAGACAGGTCACAAGTCAAGATCACAAGGTTTCACATTTACAACCAAACATACATCACTACTATTGTATTACTCAGTAGTGCATTACGCATTACTATTGCATTACTGTATGCACTACTATTAGACCTGTACTAGGTCCAGGTTTAATTTCTTGTTCATTTCCTATTTGCTATACAGACGAAGAGCACAATCCTAACCTTGTCTGCTCAAAAGTAAGCCCCATTGTGTTCAATGGGTCTTACTCACAAGAAAGTGTGTTTAAGATTGCAGCCAATGTCTCTCAGCATCTCACCTCCTGTCCTTGGTTTCTTCATGGATGGGCCAGGACTCAGTGGTGGGCTCCAGCAGGTTCGCACCTACTCTATAGAACCAGTTGTTAACAAGAGATAGGACATATAAAGTTTCAAAATAGCCATTTCAAAGTGGCTGCCAGATGGGCAGAGAACCTGTTCTTAATTTCTTTGAATCCCATCACTGGGCCAGGTGTGAAAACATAGTAAACCATTAAGTGAGCCAGGCCTCCTTCCATACAATTACTGTACATACAATCTGTTTGTACATACAATCTGGTTCACATGGGGTCCAATGTAGAAGTGAACTTGAACCTGAGGCTCTTTCCAAAACCCTATCAAGTGAAACCTAAATAACAGGACTGCATATGGACCTGACCTAACAGTCTGCAGTATACATTTATTTTTAATCCTTCTTTCCATTACTATTATACATCCATAGTATTTCCATAATATTATACATTATACTTTGAAACTGTAAGCCATAATGCATGTTGATGACAAGTGATTAAGAAGAATGTTCATCTCAAAAGAGATGTTTCTGAAATTTAGTATTCTTCTAGGTATGTGGAAGAATATACCATCTTACTTTGCTTATGAAAGTGCAGCTGTCTTTATATAGCTCTGGTGCTGATCTGGGTGGGGGGCACTTACCTGGGTGGGTGATAGCAGTGGAGCTGACCAGCGAGGTTTGGGACGCTGTGAAGTGGCTGCAGAGGAGGGGGAGGAAGAGCGGGTGCAGGGGAGCCGGACCACCCAGGAAGGACGAGGAGGAGGAAGAGTGGGAGCAGGGGAGCCAGGCAGTCTGCAGTGGCTCCGCTGGGAGGCTGCCAGTCTGAGTGGGCAGCAGGTGTTGTGGCAGTGGCTCCACAACGAGGCTGCCAGTCTGGGCGGGCTGCAGGCAGGTGGCGAGCAGAGGAGTGAGGCAGGCCAAGCGGCAGGTGGCAGAGGCTCCTGGCCGAGCAGAGGCTGCTGCTGCTCAGACTGATGGGAGCGTTCTGGCTGGCCACAAGGTGGGGGAGATGCATGGGGAAATGGTTGCCCCTGGAATGCCCGTTTCTCTGGTAAAGACGGGTTTTTTTCCTGTGGCCCAGACCCCCACCTTTTACTGGAGACATCCGGGTAATTCTGGTCATATGGTCAGCCTAGTCTTAAATCATCCAGTGAGGTTTTCCATTCATTCATTCATTGCATTTATTTCCTGCCTTTCTATCAAGACACTCAAGGTGGTTTACCCACATTTAAAGTATATGTTCATTTATTCGTAAGTGTTTCTGGCTTCCAATTACTGAATAATCACATTTGAAAGAATATTATTGACTCAGGTTGGTGCACTTAAGAGTCCAGAATAAAACCAGGTAGATCCTGCCAGCCTGACGTCTACCTATATTTTGTGTTACTGAATTAACTACCTGTTACTGATTTCTGCATTACCATGCAAATTATTATACTGAGGATAATTGCAGATAAATTAATTAGAGAAATTGTACTACAATTCTTATTACCAAGTGCTAGCAGTCAGCATATCACTGTAGCAGTCAACACTGTTGTTGTTGATCGTAACACATGAACATTACCCAGATCTTGGTTATGAACCTGCCCCTCATTGTGCCCCAGGATATAGGTCTGCAACCCTAACCTCACCTGAGCTGAATTTTACTGGAATAAGGGGAAAGCCTTCTGTGGATTCCCATGCAATCTTAAACAGTAATTTTAGGAAATCAGAATTACTGCTTAGGACCACATCAGAAGCCTCGGAAGGCTTTCTGTGCATTCCACAACACTACGCCGATACAGTGCTTCGGACTTTTGGCCCCCTGCAGGGTCACCACTGCCAGTTCTCATTCCATTTCCAAGAGAGTTACTATTCTAAGATCCTTTTGCATATTACAGTTGCAAACTTAACCCCCAGTGATGCCAGCATAAATCCCATGCTGGTTTGATGGTATTGCAACAGTGCCATAAGGCACTTGTGCACCACTCCTGGAGGGGTTAGGCACAGTGGCCTCCCTAATCCACCACGGGAACAGGAAGCAGGTGAGTTGAACCAAACTAAATTAGTTAGGTGTGTGCCCTATATTTATACACTCAATTTCTTGTATGGAACACGACACAATATGCATGAGCTCCCAGAGTTTTCTCCTCTAGGGAGAATCCAGAAATGATGTCACAATTACATGTGACATCATAACCTCACAGGCAGCAGGCAGCACATTACTGCTCTGATTGGCCTACACTCCATCCTGACATCTTCCCAAAAGTACTGTTTGTTGCATCACATCATTGGGCTTACTGCTTGGCAGCATGTGGGGTGCTCATCTCCAGTCTAATGGCTGGAGCAACAGACTGGAGCTCAGAGTGGTCAGACTAGCCCGCCTTTGCTTCTTTAACATCATTTGTCACACTTATATTCTAGGGCAGAAGGACAATATCTCAGCCAAGGCTGACCAACCGTCAGGGCGACACCAGGAATATCTGACCGCAGATATTCCACAAATACCACCAAACACCACCTCAAGTACCACCAGTGGTACCCATACCACTGTGTGAGAAACACTGGTTTATTTAAATAATAAATAAATCTGGATTCTCGACAACAAATGAATAAGCAAATAAGGGGGTAAAACTGTATGGAGGCATCCCAGGGCACTAGTTTCACTAAGCTTTCATTTAAATGTATTTATTAAAATGCATTTTTCTTAAGGTCACAGATGTGAATACGGGGATTCCATTTTTCAAAATTACAGATGAAAACCAGACTCTCACCTTTCTTTCAGAAATGCAGGTAAACAATTACTCTGGTATTGGGTTCTGTAATTTATGTCCCAAACTACAGCTTCTAAAATAAATACTGTTGAGCAGTAAGCATCCTTCAAAAGCAGTGTGTTTCAGTTCATCTGTATTCTACCCTTTGAGTGGTGTGCGTAAAATGCATTTTAAACATCTCTGGATCTGTTTGTTGTCTCTGACTGAAGTTCAGCGGAGACTTTATTATAGGTTTCTAGTGAAAACGGATTTTGTTTTAAACTAGCATCAACAAGGAGAAGGACGTTCCCCAAAGAAATCAAATCTTTACAGTTTTTATACTAAGAAGTTTGCTTTCAATTTACATTGGAAACTGGCAGTGTTTCTGACTTGGAAAAATTATGTAGATATAAAATGCATTGATTTTTTTAATGCCCTGGATGCCTTTGAATATAACGCTGGCATTAATAATTTACACTGATACTCTTGCACACACAGATATTGCAACCAGTGGATTTATATATTCTTTAACAAGTAGGTAGCGTTCTATCAATGTCAAAGAGATTTGTAATCTACAATTACCAATGCACTTCCAGTAGGTCAAGGTGAGCATTCAAATGGGCTTAAAAGACCAAACAAGGTTACTGCCGAGCTTGGTAGGTCATCAAGATTTGCTTTATAAAATATTATTTTTCAACAAATCATATTCGTTTAAGAGAAAACAGTGGCTGCAATCCTAACTTCCAGTTAGGCCAGCCTAAGCCCCATCATAAATCTTGTACTGACCTGGAAGTGTCACAAAAGTGCCAAAAGACACTTCTGCCCCACTCCTGGAGGGGGTGGAACTAGGCTATGCACAGACATGCGCTTGCCTCCCTACATCAAATGGGAGAAGGAAGACCAATGAGTTGTGCCAGCCTAGATTAGGATTGCACCGTGTCTCTTTTTAAGGCCAGATCTTATCCTTATTACAGTTTAATGAGCTATTCCAAACTGTCTTGTGATGAGCAGCCCATACCTAAGCTATCCTATAAAGCCTGCACTGCATCCAAAACAGCTTGCAAGGTGATTGGAAGTGACCTTGCGAAAAGGGGATATATTCCCTTAACCCCATGTAATGTCCTCCTTGGGAGTTTCTTGGATTTGCACTAGCTATTTAGGGATTTCCAGCCCAGGAGCTAGGACTTAGGATATGGTAAAAGAGATCTCCGCCAATCCTAAGAGCCTCCACTGGATCAGGCCAAAGGCCTATCTAGTCCAGCTTCCTGTATCACATAGTGGCCCACCAGATCCCTCAGGGAGCACATACGGCACCTGCATCCTGGTGCCCTCCCCTGCATCTGGCATTTTGAGGCATCTACATCTTTCTATGCACACACACTGTCACACTCACACACCCCTCATGGCTTGTAACCTGTGATGGTTCTTTCCCCTAGGAATTTGTCCAATCCCTTCTTAAAGGCATTGAGGCTAGATGCCATCAGCACATCCTGTGGCAGGGAGTTCCACAGATTAATTACATGCTGGATAAAGAAATATTTTCCTTTGCCCCAATCCTCACGACATTCAGTTTTAGTGGATTGCTCCTGACCTCTCCTAAACCTAACCCTCCTAATTTTGCTTTCCCCTGCCGCAAAAATACCCACTCGCTGTCTCCAAAGCTTCCTCCTGCAACTCTCTCCCATCCCGTGCATGGCTCAGCACAAAATTACCTATGCTAGTAGGTGTGGGGATTCCGTCAAGATGACCATATAGAATGGAGGACAGAGTTTAACTATTGCACAGAAGAGGGCATTTAGGCAGATGCTGCTTTTCAAACCCTAAATTGCTCTTCTATGCAAGGCTTAAAGGTATAGGCACTCTGTCCTCCATTCTATATGGTCACCCTGGGATCAGATCCGGCGTTGCTGACACACCATGGGTCCGTGTGCCAGCCCAACCAGCTCAGCAGTGTGCTAGGATTGCACTAATTATTCCAATCTTATTCCATCAATTTGCCTCCCGCAGGGTGACCTGATGCCTGAACCTCAAACGGAGGACAAGTTCTTGGATTCCTCTCAGCCTGGCCTTTCTGGCAGACAATGGCATGTTTGCCTACTCAAGAATAAAGCCACGATATTGGGCACTTTCACTTTCTCATAGTTCTCAATGCATATTTTTTATTTTTAGTTTGTTGGCCATGACTTTTGACAGGAAGGAGATATTTCACAAACGATTCTTCCATTGGATTCTGCTTTTCAATACAAATCCAACAACATATGACATGATGGTGTACTGCACACCATTGAAAAGTTCCAACATGAAGCCAAAATGGAGGACAATGTAGCCCTTTTGGAGGATGCCCGGACAGAAAAAAAGAGGACAAATCTGGAAAAATCCATCGTATGGTCACCCTGCTTCCCCCAGAAGTTTAACATTTGTCCAGATCAGTGTGATAAAATGTCAGGATGTTATAGTTGTGTCTTGTGACTGTTTATGTACCCTGAGAGAGAAGACAGACACAGTGGAGTAGATTAACTATTTACTGTATTTACAAGTTTAGAGTAGTTTAACACAATCCGGGTCATACACATGAATTAAGTCCTTCAGTCTCATTCTCCTCAGAGCTAACCAGAGCTTCTGCTCTGATGAACAGCTGAGCTCCAACTGCCATTTCCAACTGTCACCAACCAACTGGCAGGTGTTCAAATCTGAACAATCTGTTCAGCTTAGCTTACCTGAACCAAGTGTTAAGATTCATAATTCTAACATAATTGTCACTTTTCCCCACTACTATGCATATAACAACTCACTGGCTATACAAGCCACTCTTTGGTTTATTCTCTTTCTCCACAACAAGCTAATTCAGAGAAAAGTAACTATCACAGAGGGAGATGTTGCTGCTAATCCCATCTTCTTAGCCTGAAGCAATGGAAAATCCTAAATAAAAAGCAGCTCCCTCCACCTGGACTTCCATTTATATCTGTTTTCTTGGTTGTTTTGTCTAACTGGAGCCCCAGATGGTTTGCACATGAAATTCTTCTAACAGCATAATATATCACAGGGCTGCTCGTCTACAGAAACTTACCTGTATTATCATTTACATACAAAAAAAATATATTAATCAACTGGAAAGAAAGTTCCCACCAACCTATGCCCAATGGAAGGATGCTGTCTTGCAGACATCAGTATTTCAGAGAAGTATTTGCAAACCTCCCCCTGCAACACCCCCAGTACAAAACCTCCATGCAAAAACTCCCCCGTCAACCCCCTTGCCAAAATACCCCTGCCAACCCCTAATGTAAAAAATTCAGTGAAAACACACAATCCACCATGCAAATAGCTCCCATGTAAACCCCCATGCAACACAACCCCGCTGTGCAACACAACCTCCCCATGCAACGCAACCCCTTGTACAAACACCCTCCTAGTGCCCAAAAAACCTGTGCAAACCCCCACCCAGTGCAAACTCCCCATGCAAAAAAAAATCTGGTCCAATCCTCCCATGAAACACCCCCCCCCTTGTGCAAACTCTCCCCCTTCCCCTATGTGCAAAGGGCATCACAGACAGTGGCTGCAAACATATCCAAACTTTCCTGGGAACAAGTCCCATTGACTATAATGGGATTCACTTCTGAATAAAGAGGCATACCATCTCATTGCGCATCTGGTGGGCCTGATCCAGTGGGCTTAGGCTGCAATCCTAAAGATACTTTCCTGGGAGTAAGACCTATTGAACACAATAGGGCTTACTTTTGAGTAGACATGGTTAGGCTTGTGCTCTTATGCTCTCTAGCTAAGGCTGCATAGCAAGTTATAAAGCTCTGGAGAATGAAGTTCTTCAGTTCTTTGGAGAACTAAGACATTTCCGTTCTTTCAGTTCCTCTTTAAGTGACCTAGATACGAAAAGGCTGCCCATTGATGAAGGCTTGGCGCCAAACCCTCCCACTCTTTATCCACTGAAAATGCCCTTACCCCACCCCAGTACACCTTCTTCCCCCCTCCTCCCCGCCATCTACCACACCCTTCACAAATCCTGCACTGGCCAGAAATAGCCAGTACAACTTATCCGTTGACCCATTCCTGCAGTGGTGCAGGGAGGCCAGTGCACATCCATGCACCTTACCCCCCTGGAGTTGCACAGAAGTACCTTACATAGATCACCATAATTCTCTTCCACAAATCCAGACAGGACCCTCTGTCCCATTTTCCAGTATGTGAACACAGTCCCCCAAAATCAGGATTATCCCTGTTTTGGGGGACACATGGCAACCCTAACCTTACATTACTTTTGCAACACTCCCAGATCGGTACAACAAACATGCTTTTTTAGTGTCACTGTCTTGTGCCACCACTCCATGCTCTCCTTCTGCTCTATTTGCCTAAACAACAGCATTCAATCACCTTTTAAGCAAATTAAGAATCCTTCAGGGTCGCTCCCTCACTCTTTTCAGCCTTTTAATAGCGCTTATATTGTCTGAACGCACCCTTTTGTGGCAGAGCCTGAGCTCTTGATCATATAGTGGCACAAGAATTATTGCAGGTTGAACTGTTGATTCACTAACAAGCATACTATGAGCTACAAGTAGGGGGAATAATGTGACATTTGCCAGATTTTTGGCAGCGTAGGGTGGCATTCACATCCAGATAATTACCATCTTCAATACAAGCAGACATTCTCTTGGAACCAAGGAAGCCCAGCTCCCATTTTCATCTTCTGCTAATTCATATTGTTCCACATTTTATGTACGTTGCACAAGTTCCTTTCATTTTTTAATCAGACCATAATACAGAAACCTATCAAGAAAACAAAACATGTTGGAGTACATTGTCTTTCCAGAGTTGCCTTGGCAGTGCCCATGAGTGCGCCATGCTAGTTACAGGTGACTTTGAAATGTGAAGGATGGAGAGGAGGTGTCCGTTTTGTCCTCATTGTGTCACTGTACAGATCCGAGTGACAACAGCATTGAAGGCAACAAAGAATCCTTGCCATTGATGTTTGAAGCCAGGTTTGGGATTAGCATTCATGCATTGAAATATTGGCAGTATTTCAGAGGGACATTTTGTTGCCAAAGCAAACAAAATAGTTGTCACAACCCAATTGCAAAGGTGCTAAGATTGCAAACGGTGCAATAGGAGAAATAGCACTAAAACACAACCAAAAATGTCTGAGCATCAACAGATTGCAACCAAACTAGTTCCATTGATTCAAGGTGACCATTATATCCTTTTTTCCAGGATGTGGACTCTTTTTTAGCCTTTTGTCCAGAAAAAAAAATTGTATCCTTTACCTTGTAATTACCTTGTAATTATCTTGTAATTCTTGTAATTACAAGAATTCTTACAATTAATAAACTGTAATAAATTATATGAAATTGTTTTAAATGTATTCATAAGTAATATAGTGTTTAAATTAACCACATGAAGGCAATTCATATATGAATGTTTTTAGCTTTTATTTTGTCATGGCCTACATTTTTCTTGAGTGTCCTACATTTGGGGGGCCTTATCCTCTTTTGGGGTCATATGGTCACCCTGAGTTTGCTACTGCACTTCCATAACTTTGCTGTGTTTAAGCAAACAAGATTTCAAAGGACAGGCTGTGGCCAATGGAAAAACCAAGTCTGGCACTGGACACAGACCCCAACCCCATCTGGAATTGGGCCATCATATATTGGGCTCTCGTACATTTGTGTCAATATTCCAATGACTAATACATAGTTTAAGAAGAGATTATGCCAGTATATGGAGCATATATACCTTGTTTTGGTTTCTGAATAGTTTTTGGCTTTTTATCAGTTCTTCATAAGATCTGATGCACCTTAACTTTTGTCCCAGTTATCTTTCTCCCCCACAGCCATGCATGAGCTTCAGCAGAAGATCCCTGCACGCATTATGTAGTATGTTACACCTTTTTTGAAAAAAACATGTAAAGTGCTAACCAAACAGACCATGACCTAATTGACAGCCCAATCCTATCCACACTTTCCTGCGAGTAAGGGTGCAATCCAGAGTAACTACGGGGAGTTCTTGCTCCGGTGTAAGAACAATTTGCTCTGGATTGCAATATGAATTTCCCATAGGTTTTCACTAGATGGTGCAGTAACTATGGATGCATGTAATGTCTCTTACCTGCTCCCGTAGTTACTCTGGATTGTAGGGTAAGCCTCTAGTGGGACTTCTGAGTAGACATGCATAGGGGGCTCTCAGTGTTAGGATCACAGAAAAATTTAACGAGAATTGTACTGGAAGCAGCACTTTTATCTGAAAATAAATTAGCTGCAGGAGAGGCATCCAGCTAGGGTGCCTCTTGCACCATTTCATGCCCCTAATTCCAAGTGAGGATCAACCCCCCCCCCCCCCCCGCCAAAAAAAGCTGCTTGCTTCTAAGAAGTGCTCTTGAGCCAAACCATTACCATTAGTAGGATGGATTTTCAGTGCCGAAACAGTGCCATTGAAAACTGTTAGCTCCTTTCATGGTGTGCCACACTCCCATGCCAGACTGGCTTCCCCCTGCAGCAAATGTATACAGATAAGAGGACGACTTTCAATTAATTTCCCTGTTAAGCATGCCTTCTAACAACAGGCCCTGTGCCGTGTATAGTCGAGCCCTACGGCAGCTTCATATGCTCCATCCACTCAAAGCAGACAGAAACCGCCACATTTTTACAGTCTGCCAACAAGAAGGCAGAGTGATTCTTCCGAGGCCTCCAATGAGATGGAGTTCCATAAGGTTGGTGCCTCCATCACAATAATCAGCTATTCATCTAGAAATTCCTGGAGCGGAGCAATGCCTGTGATACTTCAGCTGAATCTAGCAAACATCAAGCATTAGAATTACTAACACTTCTGAATGGGAAAGTACTCCACTACACTGATAAGCTCCCTCTCCGATCTTCACAGACGGATGAGTGGCTCCATGAAGGAGCCCCGCTGAGCCCTGCTCACTTTCAGAGAGGTGGATACATAATATATAAGTTAGATGACTATTGGTGTCTTTAAATGCATTCCAACCTGATACACAGCACCACAAACTGACAGTGCACACCTGTTGTAAAAAAAAAATCCATGGCTTCATAAAAAGATGTGATGACAGTAAATGTTTACCATACAATGAAATGTGCCAAATGGAACAGACACTGCAGGGGATCCACCAAAAGATATCTTTCTAGAGATCATCATACCCACCAATCAGAGACATCCAGTGCAATCTATCTACTCAGAAGTAACTCCCATTGTGTTCAGTAGTACTTACTTCCAGGAAAGTGTAGTGAGGATTGCAGCCATAATCAAGGTGGATCTAGTGTTTGTGCTGGGGGCATGAGCACTACCTTAACTCCAGAGCCAAGGTCTGGAGGTAGTCCTAATTGGTAGGTAGAAAGTTAGATAGGTAGGTTAGATAGGTAGATAGGTAGGTTAGATAGGTAGGTAGGTAGGTAGGTAGATAGATAGATAGATAGATAGATAGATAGATAGGTAGGTAGGTAGGTAGGTAGGTAGGTAGGTAGAAAGGCAGATCTGGGCTCCTGGTTGAAACTTGGCCTCTGTGGCCAAAGTGTAAGGGGGAGGTAGATCTGGGCTCCCATCCAGACATGGATCCAGATCTATATCTGATTCCCATTCCAATTGTCCTCTGGAACTACTTCTACCAGTGGGTAGACAGTGTGTGTGAGACATCTCTGCTGGTCCCATACATTTCCCTGACACTTGACCTCACTCCCTATTCCAGAGGATGCCTGTCTCATTAGCAAGACAGTTGAAGGGGTCCAGGCACCCAGGCCCTCCTTGGATCAACCCCTGGACCAACACACAAGGTGATCATTCATCTATCTTCCACTGCAGGTCAATGTTCTCCTTCAGGAAACCAGGTCAGTGCCTCATTCCAGCTTTAAACAATCACAATTTCTGCCATACAATATTTCACTTGTGGGTGAAACAGCTGTTTTTTGTAACATCATTTGCAGCTTCCTCCTGGTGTTGCTATCTCACACCCACAGTTTTTAAATGGTAATGAAAACACAGGTGGGGAACCGCTCCTATATTAAAGACAGGGTGAACTGCAAAAGGAGATCTATAGAAACCATATTATGTGTATCATTTTCCATTTAAACAAATGCACCTTCTGTTCCGGCATATCTGTCATTAATAAAAACAACACACTTTGGGTGAAAACTTCAAGCACACTATGTTGCTCAGTCCACTGAGCACACCCACGATGTTTTTAGATTAGAACTGTGAATGATTGACAGTTCTCCAGGTCACGGTAGTTTGTGTATATATATCATCTCAGCACTAAATTAGGTGCCATGTGGGAACTGTCATACATGTCAGGGTGTGCTCTTTGCCACAAGACAGGCCAGGCATTTTCAGATCCTGGGACAAATGAAAGCAGCTGCGTAACCATAGAGGAAAGCCTTTTGGATTTGCAGCGGGGAAGAACCAAAGCCAAGACTAATGAAAATAATGGTATTTAACATGAAAAAAGCAACCAGCTGTCACAGAGGCAAAATTAGATTTTGGAGATTAAATGTAGGACCTCCCCTATTGAGGATTGTTTAAACAGTAGCAGCTGCAGGGCTTCTGATTCAGATCAGGATTGCAATGGTATTTCCACCCTAAAGCTTTGCATCTGGTCCGTTTTCCCAATTAAAGGTATATCATGACAACTGCCATAATGATCCCCAGGAATTTCCGTAACCAGAAAGTATTTTCTCCAAATATCATATTTGAGGGGCAAATGATAGATGCGGTATCTCACTCTCAAGCCCTACTTAAGGATTTCCTGGAAGCATCTTGCAAGTTGCTTTTAGAAAAAGGGTGCAGATGCTGAATTACAGTGGCATAGCTAAGAAGAGCTAGTGGGGTCAACCACCCCAGATCCCACAACTGGAAGTATCAGGGGGTGCCTTTTTTGAGAACATCTGTGGCAGAGACTCCAAAGGTGTCAGAAGGCAATCCAAAGACCTTTAAAAGGCACTTCTGGATTTTACCAAAAACTAAAAATCCCTTTCTAGGGCCTGGGGATGTTAAATAAATTTGTGCCCTTTGATGCCAGATAGCGTAATTATTTCACTGTTGAATTAAATCAGGGTGAACATGTATTTATTCAAATCTAAAACTCACCTTTTTGAGCTGAATATAGTCTTCAAAATCAGGGTACATACTAGATACAATGGTTAATTTAATTTGAGTGAATGTGGTATTATAAGAATAGGGTGTTTATTAGATTTGGTGGCGCATTAGATTCAAGTAAATATGGTACAATGGAGGACAGAGTGCCTGTACCTTTAAACACTGCATAGAAGATGAAATTTTGGCAGGTAAAACATATTAAACCCTTCCACACTGAGCTGAACCTGCCTAGATATCCTCTTCTATGCAATGGTTAAATTCCCTAAATCTAACCATAAATTCTATGCAATGGTTAAGTTGCCTAAATTCCCTCTTCTATGCATTCTGTCATCCATTGTACATGGAATTAAATGAGCCCGTAGGGTGATTCAGCAGCTCTCCTTGCAAATAGAAAGCTAGCACAGTAGGGAAAAGCATGGGCTTTATGTGCTGAGTACATTCTTACATATGCTGCAATCCTAAAGACACTTTCCTGGGAGTAAGACCCATTGAAAACAGTGGGGCTTACTTTGGAGTAGACATGATTAGGATCGTGCACATAGGGAGTCATTTAAAGTAAAAGGTTTCCATATGTCCCCAAAAACCAGGACTGTCCCAGTTTTGGGGGATTGCATTCACATACTGGCAAGTTTGACAGGGGGTCCTATCCTGGTTTTATGGAAGAGAATTATGGCAACTCTATTAAAGTAGTACATCAAACATGTACATAAAGTGCTCCTTGATAGCCCACCATGTGGCTGGGCAATACAATTCTAATGTGCGCTGGAACAGGGAGACTGGTATGCCAGTGCTATATTCGGCACATTAGGCAGCCAGATGTCACCTCAGGATAAGGGGAACTCTTCCTCTTACTGCAGGGAGAGACACTGCAATCCCAATGGGGCTACTTGGATGTGGGCCACCTTAATCAGTGGCACAAATTTGAGCAGCCTGGGAAGAGGGTTAGGATCCAGAACAAGTGCGAAATCTTTACCCCGCTCTCCCCCTCCCACTTTCTGCCTTTCCATCCACATAGGGTCACAAGTTTTTTTTATATAGGGTGGCAGATTTTTCCATGAGGAACCTGTGGTTTCCCTGGCTGGTTTTCACAACTCACCATGGAACCAGATCTCAAAGTTTGGGTAATCACATTGGGACCTTAGTCACCCTTCCTAAACAAGGGAAGAAAGCACACATCATTCCCATATATCAGCCTACATAGGTGCCTTTTTGGACTTATGGAAAATCAGGCAACTAGGCACCCACCCAGCAAGCTTATTGCTGGATATTACTATATATTTGTATTTTTAAAAAAGAAGAAAATTCGTAAGAAGCAAATGTTCTATGAAAAACAAATGTCACTGGCTACACATATAAATTAATATAGTCTGCTGGAGTTTTACACTGTTTAGCACCAGAGAAGACGCACTTAGCGGTTAGGTACAGAAGGATGATGACGGCTGGGACGTTCTACCTTATGTTCTCAGCAAGATAAGTGAGACTATGGGGAGGGAAACGGGGTATGCGAAACCCTTGAGTGGATTTATAAATCTGTAGAGCAAGCTGGTAAGGAGGTAATGGAGTGTTACATTTTATTTTGCGTCCTGCTCCTAAATGGGGCAATTTATTCAAGGAAATATAATAAGATATTAAAAGCCAAGTGGGAAAGGTAGAAGGGAAATCTGAGGGATTGTGACTTCAAGTCACGGATCTCCAATCCTACATTCTTCACTTGAGTGACTTTTCCACAAAGCAGAATAAATTTGACCTCACTATGTCTAGATCATTACATTTCATATATGTTCAGCTTAGTCCTAACCAGCATCCTACTGCCAAAACAGATCTCACATCTTATCCAGTCCAGAGGAATTCTTAGGGTTTTAAAACCTTTTGGGATTTAAAACACTTTGGGTTTTCAGGGCACTTCTATGCCCTGGCTCAGCCAAATCCAGTAGTCACAAATGTGCTTTATAGTGCATTCGCAACACAAGGGACTTGGCCATCCAGCACCAGCTTTCACCCTAGTATTAGATTCCTCCAGCACCTGGTGCCAACCTAGTTGTGAGCATGTTCCTTCTAGTTACAAAACAATCTTTAATTCATTGCCACATCTGTCTATGTGTGGCACTTCCAGTGATCACAGCAGAGCAATTCACTTGCCCAGGTGACTCATTCTGTGGCGACATCCTCCTTCTGCCCTTCAGATCTACAAATGGGACCTGTGTTTTCATGGGCACCTTTGATCCACAACTGCAGAAAGCAGGAGATCAAGTGACTTTATCCGACAAGCACATCACTCCACCATGGCTCCTCGCAACGTATGCATCAGTGTGGTAGGCCCTAAGGGACATGTATCTCCTCCCTAGTTAGAGCCCAATCCTTATCTTCTGATGCTTCCACTACAGACTCACATTTCAGGAAGCTGTAGATAAATAACTTATTTCACTCTCACACATCTGCAGCCACTTTATGGTTCTATTAAATGACGATGGCCAATTCTTGATGAGTCTTTCCCTTAAACCTATGTTCTTTTTTTACCAACCACCATTCAGGCTAGCGCTAATGTACATGTCGCAGTGACATATGGAAGATATTATGACGTCCCTCTCAAGAGAAAGAAGTTTTTCAATGGGAGCATACTTTTGGAATGGAGTCAAGTGTCCATATAAAGAAAGAATTTAGAGTACATGTTCAATATCATGCTCTTCAAGTTTCCCTGCAATTGTATCCATAACATCAATTCAGTTTAGAACTTTGAGAGCCAAACAAGTATGTGTGTATAACTTTCTGCATTGCACATTTAAAATGTGTAGTATTTCTGCAGGCTTTTCTAATCTCACTTCCAACGCATTTCATTGCCAATGTATGATAAGCAACGAGGCTGTGTTTACACTTGATTTATCCCATCTTATACCCAGACTGTGTTGATTGGGTTTTCTCAGGATTTAAAAGTCCCTGTCTATGTCAGAAAAATGCTGACTTGTACAACTTTATGCTACAAATTTATGCTATCATACAAAGAAATAAAAAATTAGCATACGTGCATTGGATGGTGTAGATCCCCCTACTTGATGCACGCAGTTCTTCAATAGACATGGTGTTGGATAGTGGGAGAATTACATAGCCCATAGTTTGATAATGCATCATGTTGTAGGAGAAGCTGCACTCATTGACCATCAGAAACCTTCCTCCAATATCATTTATTTATTTCTTTAAATAATTTATACCTCTACACCATGTGCACCACACATTAGAGACAGCCAAGGAGGCTTAATAAAAGTATTAATTTAATAAATAAATAATAAAAGTCTTAATAAAAATAATAATTCTTTAATAAAAGGCATTTGAATGTTGACATTATAAGCTGGCACTTAAATCTTGGCAACCATCAATCTTGAAAGACTATGGTACCGAAGCAGGAAGGCCTGGGTAGATTGTTATGGAGGATAGGCTGTTACCCAAGCAGCAAATCCCACCTCTCCACGCCACTGAAATAGTCTAATGGAATGGCAGAGCCAATACAATGGGTTCCAGCTGTGTCGCAGAGCTGGGCTAAGGACAGGAGCTCACCCTGTCTTGTGGGGACCCGGGTCTTGAAGCCTGGCCTTCTGGTTAACAGGCACAGTGTCTGAATCACTTGTGCCACCCACGGTACTTTTAAATATTGTAGTTTTAATAGTTTTGCATGATCCTTTGGGCTCTGATCTGCCTTGTTTTCATATTTTAATGTTCTAGTGTTGTTTTGGTCTTTCACATTGTGTGAAGTCTAATTTTTCTGAAAGCCCTGCTGAAAGGTCCTTGAGAGGGAAGCCATTCTTATCTCCAGGGGAGATGATTTCTCAAGCAAGGAGCCACCACCAAAAGGCCCTATTTCTCACTAATGTCCCCCTTCACCTCTTTCAATGGCAGCACAATTTAAAAAGGGTCTCCTCTAATGACCTGAGAGGATGTGTCCTATATCATCTGAGTTTGTTTCCTCCTGATGAAAACCCAATAAAACATGCAGGATCTAAAATTGTCAGGAAGAAAGACATATGAGAGAGGGAGAAGGGAGAAGAAGCAAGTCCATTTGTTTCCATTGTAAAGAGATGAAAGTTGGATAAAATCAGAATTTTTTTCCTACATACAACTGTCATGTTCGTTTTAGTAAGATTTATTAAAGATATTAACGTATTTTATTAGTTAGCAAATTTATTAGTAAATTATTTATTAGTTAATATATTTTAGTAAATATTACTGCTCTCCAACAAAATTTGAAGATTTTTTCCTTAAAACAATACAACTATAATGTTTAAAATAAAACTTTATGTGATACCTCAATACAGTTCTTTTAATTCTTTTTATTATCATTCCTATTCCAACAATTGTCTTTCATTAATGTATTGTCATAATTCAAATTTCAGGATAATATAAATGGCAGCCACAGTTCCGTCATGTTGGAAAGAGAAGGTGCTCATTTCATCAATGGTCTTTATCCATTACCTTGTCCTTCTTTGTTATTTGTAGTGCTTTAGAAAGCCATTTATTATATTTGCTGTCATCTGGACGTTGCCCTCTAGTCCTAACCGTTTGCTGGACCATCATTTATCACCGCTATCATATATGTATCATTTATCATAGGTAAACATTTACCTGTCGTTCTAAGTAGAATCATTTGGGAGATGTGACTTCTGCATAGAGTTCCTATGACCAGATTCCATATCAGGGATTCACTACGGAGCATTTGGTGTGACCAGCATATGAAAATAATTAAAGGCAGCTTTGGAACTGCAGCACTTCCATAGCATTTTAAGCCACCACTGGTACCTTAAAATCTAATCCATATATTCAAGATACAAGACAGAGCCCAGATATCAAGCTATTATAAGCAGGGCTTATTTCTAGGAGCTACATGTGGTATTTGGGCCTTATGTTCTTCTAGGGAATGTGATGCAACCACCTTTCTGGAAACTATGCATATCTAAGTGCAAAATCCTAATGTTTTGCCATGCCATCATGTCACCCACTCCAGCCTGGGAGTAGGGTTGCCATATGTCCCAGAAAACTGGGACAGTCCCGGGGTTTTTGTGGATTGCATTCACATACTGGCAAATTAGACCAGAGGTCTTGTCCCAGTTTTGTGGACGAGAATTATGGCAACCCTACCTGGAAGTGTCATGAACTTACACAAAACACATATGTCACTAGTCTCAATTCTGGGAAGTCAGTATAAGGATGTGCACTGTCCTTTCCATGCCAGATCCAAGCCAAGATCCAAATATGTACGGGCCTGGCTGGAGGGTGAAAAGGGGCAAAGGATAGGGAAGGGCAAACTAGTTGCAAGAATGGATTAAGCCCAATCAGCACTCAGGTCAGATCCTGGAAACCCCCCCCCCCCACACACACACACTTTTGAGCAGCCCTGCACTATGCTAGGCTGCTCACAACTGTGTCAACAATTTAGCTGGTGCAGATCCAAGTACACCTTGGAGTATGATGCATATGGGCATGCATTCTGAGTAGGCATGTATATGATTTGGCTATTAATCTGCCTAGGATATGGATAAGGATGTTGGTGAAGTTCAGTGGGTTATCTGTATCCATGGGGAATGGAATATATCCAGGAATTGTTGGATAATTTAATCCAAAAAGCCACCCAGGTATGACCAGATAAATCAGAAGATAAGAAAGGCCTACCTTAGTATAACTTTGAAACATAAAATCAGATTTTGTTGAATTAATGTTGCATCTAGGCTTGCAAAATCGCAGAATCACTTCAGAGTTGCATTTAAAAAATAGGAGAAGGTCTGACCTTCTTTTGAAGAAGATGAAACGGCACTTTCAAAGTAAGTCGTGATGAAAAAATCCAAAACAGCTCATTAGAAAACAAACAAGAGATTCTGCTTAATTGTATCAAGTTGGCCCTTCAGTGGAAACATAGTACATACAATTTAAAACTCAGTGATTTGGAGTTATTCACTGGAGACCCCAAACTGAAAACGAAAATGGAAAAAATGGAACATATGCTGCAATTTTCAACTAATGCCATTTTTGTTGCCTGATTGAAACTCTCCACAGGCATTTGTGTAAAGCAGAAGTGTCATCCATCAAACCCAAAACTCTGCTGCTGCATTTCCCATCAGAGAATAGATTTGGACAGATACCAGTAAAAAAATTCCCTATGTTGACAATACAGACTGTATTCTGAGCAAGTAGAGCCCACCTGCCAATTTCGGTGCCGTTGATTACTTTAGTACCTAAACGGAGTTTAATTATTCACATCATTAAAACTCTGTGGGGATTTTCAAGAGCTGGTCCCTGGGGTGTTGATAATAAGTTGTGTGAAAATTAGAAAATTTGCTAAAGATTTGCAGTCAGAGCGATGACAGGTAACTTTAGATCAGTATCATAGCCATGGGGGAGGCTGCAGGAAGTATTACAGGTGCCATAATGTGCCATGTAAAGGGCCCCCCCACTTGCCATCAGAGCCATTTGGGGCAGCAACTACAATGCGTGGCTATCGCTACCCTACAGCTAACCCTACAGGTTTGTTGCAAGGATAAAACAAAACATGAAATGTTTTCAACACTCAAAACTGCTATGAAAAATACAAAGTATTACTAATTATCCAACAAACATCTTCTTGACTCGAACCCAGATTTAATTTTAATATTACATTAGTAATATGATTAACACAGAAGTGTAACTTTGAGACCAACCTTTCTGCCTTGTTATTTAAATCGAACTTTCGTGGACTTCAAATGTCACTAAAGGAAAAACAAAGCACTCTCTTATCCATTTATTGATGGTTTGGCTCAAAAAAAGTTTCAAATTGTAATGCAATTTGCAAAATGTAATTTTGTTATGCAAAGTTTAATCAGGAAATTATTTCTACTACCTCAAAGTAATTTTGAAAAATCTCATTAGAATCTCTTTAATTAATGTTGATAAAATTGCTGAAGTACGGAGGGATATCAAGCAGAAATGCTGGGGAACAATTTAGCATTGTACTTTCACATCTCCAAATGAATGTATTCTTAATAGCACTCAGCGCCAAATCATGTCTAACTTTTCTGTGCCAAGGGGGTAACTTTTCTGTAGTAAGGGGAACTCATAGAATATTAATTCACTAGGAGAGAAATCCTACAATCCAGAATAAATACAGGAGCATGTAAGAGACATTACATGACCCATAGTTACTGCACCACCTAGTGAAAACTTATGGGAAAGTCATATTGCAATCCAGAGTAAATTGTTCTTACACCAGAGCAAGGACTCCCCGTAGTTACTCTGGATTCCCCCCATAGGCTGCCATTCCAATGAATGGGAAGCTGCCCCCACCCCCTGGAAGGAAGGCAGGACCGGTCTCTACCAGGTGATGACTCCTTCCTGGGGTGTCCCTTCACCCAGACCGGATCCTGCCTTCCAGAAGTAAGGTTATGTCTTGAGGCTCTGCACCATAACTCAGCACTCTTTTAATTTCTCCTTTTATTTATTGCTTTTTTTCTTCTAGAATTGGGACCTCAAGATACAATCCTATACATACTTTCCTGTACATAAACCCCATTGAACACAGTGGGATTTACTTCTGAATAGACAAGAAGAGGATTGGAGTGTCATCAACCCATTCTCTATGTCTGCCATAAATACTCTGATCTCAAACATTAGTGTACCTAGAGGGGGGCAGGGAGATAATACCCCTGGGTGGCATGATAGGAGATGGCACCACCATCCACTGCCCAAGTGGTGATTGTTGAACATTGGGCAAAATCCAGAGTAACTATGGGAAGTCCTTGCTCCGGTGTAAGAACAAGTTACTCTGGAGTCCAATATGAATTTCCCATAGGTTTTCACTAGGTGGTGCAACTACAGGTGCACATAAAGGTGCACGTAACTACAGGTGCACGTAACTACAGGTGCACGTAAAGTCTCTTACATGCTCCCGTAGTTACTCTGGATTTGGGGGATTGTCATTCTCAGGGGTGGCCATCCATTTTGCATTTTTGACTTTGAAAATAAAATCAGTGCAGACCAACAGTCTTCCTCCACAATTACACAGTCCTGGAAACAGTTCCATTTGGAGCCATACCGGGGAAGTAAGGTTAAATATTCAGTATTTCTATGTACCTAAAAGAAGACACTGTCACCCCCTCCTTTGCAGAGATTTACTTTTTTGCCCAGTTAGCAATATAAAATTGCTATAAAATTGGTAAAAAAAATTCAAGATTAAGTTAATATAACATTTGATGTGTATCCAGACTGGATTCTAGCTTGGTGCTCCTGATGACAACCAGTGTACTTATCCTGGGGACGACATCTTGTCTATAGCTGTCAAGCCGGGTGTGTGAAGAGACTGAGCTTTAAAATTCACCTACACATCTCCAAACATGGTTAGACATCTCAGAATCATTCGCTCTTGTCAAATATACCTGAAGGCAGGTGGTGATGCTGGAAACTGTCAAGGGCAGATCGATTCAAATGTCTGTTTTAGGTGACTTCCAGAAATACGAGCATGGCTTTGCCATACGCCTGTCATTCATTTAAACCTGCCATTCATCTTCTGTTCCTAGCTCAGACATACAGATATTAGCCTCTTGAAAAGAAGGTCAAAGCTCAGTTAGTATTGCTGTCCTAGCCTCAAAGTCTGTGCATCTCAGAGAAACACATGTCTGGTCAAGTCCCACTGGTGTTACATGAAATCTCTGAGAGCAGGATGTGCAGTTAGGCCATGTAGAGTGAGTTAGGGCACAATCCTAACCATGTCTACTCAAAAGTAAGCCCCATTGTGTTCAATGGGTCTTACTCCCAGGAAGTGTCTTTAGGATTACAGCCTTACCCTACAATCCAGAGTAACTATGGGAGCACGTAAGAGACATTACATGTACCGGTAGTTACTGCACCACCTAGTGAAAAGCTATGGGAAATTTATATTGCAACCCAGAGCAAATTGTTCTTACACCAGAGCAAGGACTTCCCGTTGTTACTCTGGATTGCACCCTTAGTTTGTTCTGTGTGCATACAATTTTTTTTTAAAAAAACCTAATCATGAATTTGCCGGGGAGAAATTGCAGACAAAGAATGAACTTACCTTTTGTTATTAACAATAAATAACATGCCTATCATTATGGTGATTAGGCTCAGTGCGACTCTGTGCACGTTGTTAAATTATAACGGTGGCCAAACTGTGGCTCGCACACCACGTTTGGCACATGCAATTTGCAGCTCACAGAAATATGTTGGCTGAGCTCCTTTTTGCATCACAATTAATATGAGAGGTTAAATAAGAAATTTTCAAGCTTTACTATGATTTATCAGGTTTAAATTGGATTAAAATGTAATGTTCATGGTGAGTAAGTATATTTAACTCACCCAAACCCTGTACCTGCACCAGGAAGGCTGGTGTAAGTCTGTGTACTGGCCTAACCCCTTCCAACGCATGAGAGCCTCAACAGCACTTTTGTGACACCTCCGAGCTAGCACATGACTTATGCCAGGACTTATGCCGATCTAATTGGGGGTGAGGAATGCAGCCTGAAGAATTTTAACACTTCTTATATATTGAAGCTGCTCAACATCTCTCTTGTGGCTCTCAGGTGCAGTCCTTTTCTGTGGTGGTACGGGAAGGCCACTGCATGCTCTGCCCCTCTCCTGGGGAGTTTAAGCCGGTGCACAGGAATGCACCAGCCTCCATACGTCACCACAGTAAATTATTCCAGGTGAGTTATGCCAGCCTAAATTGGTTATGATTGCATCCTCAAACAGCTGAATTTTATATGTGGTCTCTCAGTTTCCTTCAGAGCCACACTGTAGAATCATTTGTTAGGTGGCCCATGATGAGTGCTGATGCCACAACAGTCTCAAAACTTTTTGGCAGGAGGGCCACATCATCTCTCTGACATGTATTGCAACCAGTGATGGGATTCAAAGGAATTAACAACCGGTTCTCTGCCCATCTGGCAGCCACTTTTAAATGGCTATTTTAAAACTTTAAATGTCCTATCTCTCATTAACAACCAGTTCTATAGAGTAGGTGCGAACCTGCTGGAGCCCACCACTGATTGCAATGGATTACAAGGCTGACTCAAGGGCCGGATGTAGAGGTCTTTCTGGGGGGCCACTGAGGCTTGTGGAGGGCTGCATCTGGCCCGAGAGCCAAGATTTGGAAACCCCTGCCGTAGGGCAAAACCCATTTTTTACTGGAAAATTAATTAGGATTGGATATAGCTTGTCCATGATAGGTGCTGTGTACATAAAACAAAACCTTTTTTGTCCTAATGCCTCCACACTTGTCATGGGCAACCCAACACCCAATCCTATCCAATTTTCCAGCACAAATGCAGCTGCAATACAGCTTTGGGGTAAGGGAACAAATTTCCTCACCTGGAAGAGGCATTTGTGATGGCCTCCCCATCACAGAATGACTACATCCGCACCTGGAAAAGTCAGCTAGGATTGGGCCCTAATCATAGAATCATAGAGTTGGAAGGCACCTGGTAGATCATCTAGTTCAACCCTCTGCCTGTAGCATGAAATTCTCCTGAGCATCCCCGACAGGTGCTCATCAAGCTTCTGCTTGAAGATCCCCAGTCATATGTGCTTGGGAAAAAACATGTTCATGGAAATTGTGCACTAAATAATTGTGATGCATTAAGCAAGTGTGACTCAAAGATACAGGCTTGCTTTGTTTATCAGCATGTTGCATGGCATTGCTGTATTGGGGCACAATCCTAACCATGTCTATTCAAAAGTAAGCCCCATTGTGTTCAATGGGTCTTACTCCCAGGAAAGTGTCTTTAGGATTTCAGCCTTAGGCCTATATCCTAAAGTGAAATTCAGCCCCTTGCTCTGGAGCAGTTAAGGTGACTTTCCATAAGTCACCTTATGAAAGGTGACTAAGGTGACTTTCCATAAGATAACACTAGGGTAACTGCATGGACCCATAACTGCTATGGATTTTGCCCTTAGTCTACCAATACCATGTTTAAATATGAAATCCCACTAGCCAGCCATCTGTAGTGTTAGAAATTGCCCCCATTACTGAACAACCAAGCTATACATTACATTGCATGTTATGTTAGTAATTTGTTTCTCCCTGCTGGAATATCCCATTACTTCTAATGTTCTAATTCATTTAGTCGTACAGCAAGAATAACTTTATATGTATATAATAAGACCCCAACGGATGCTGAGTATTGATAACAGCTGCGTTGAGCGATCCGTGTTGCTCCTTCTCCTCCTGTGAAGTGCTCCAAACCATGGAATATATTGCAGACTACAAAGCTCTGCATTTTCATTGCCTTTTACTTTTTAGCAGTGAAAATCTCTCCTCCACTAGGAAATGGGGAAGAAAGTGTTTTCAACTTCTACAGGCATTTCCAACCTGATGCTCTGTTTTGAATCAATTTTCAAGTAAAGAAGATGCCTTTAAGCCATGATTCTGGTCTTCCATAAATAATTTTTTTTTCTGTATAAAAAGCTTTGTCTAAACCGGTGGTTTTCAAACTTTTCAGTACTGGGACCCACTTTTTAGAATGACAGTCTGTCGGAGACCCACCAGAAGTGACATCATCACGCAGGAAAATATTTAACAACATAACAAAATCATGTTAATTAATGGGCAGCCCAATCTTAACGCATGATGAAATGAAGTCAGTGGCTCAGCATAATGCATTCTTTTTACCCTGCAGCAGCTCCAATGGGCTGCCCATTAATTAACAAGGTGGTTAATTAACAAGGTAGTGCAGATCTGAGACCCTGAGATGCTCCAACTCAACCAAAACTGGGATTAGGATCTGGCATAAGTGCTGGATCCTGGCCCTGACCAAACTAGACTGTGGCCAGTTCTACAGTAAGAACAGAATCTTAACCATGTCTCCTTAGAAGTAAGCCCCATTGTGTTCAACGGGTCTTACTCCCAGGAAAGTGTCTTTAGGACTGCAGCCCAACCCTACAATCCAGAATAACTATGGGAAGACATAAGAGGCACTTACCTCCAAATCCAGAGTAACTACGGGAGCACATAAGAGACTTTATGTGCACCTGTAGTTACTGCACCACCTAGTGAAAACCTATGGAAAATTCATATTGGAATCCAGAGTAAGTTGTTCTTACACCAGAGCAAGGACTCCCCATAGTTACTCTGGATTTTGCCCTATCTCTGAATTGCTCTATGCATTTCCCATAGGTTTCCCATAGGTGGCACCGTAACTACATCACTGTAAAGGTCCCATAGTTACTCTGGATTGTAGCCTCTGTGTCCTATGAAAATCTCCTTGCTTATCCAACTTATCTTGAACCATTATTCTGGGATAGCAGCACCACATCAAATTTAATACTGAGGATGTACTCAGTGTCTCAAGCAAAATGCTGTTTTTTTTTTGCTACAAGTTGCCCTATTTTACACTTTATATATGAGACAGGAAATTTCAGTTTACTTCCTAAACTCTCTGTTCTTTTCCCCACAGATTACAGTGTAATCTAGTATTATATAGACTGAAAACTCAGCATCTCACAGGCTGCAATCTGGAGTTTCTCCATAAGACATTAAAGAGGAATATTATGGATCAAGTGTGTTTAAAAAAAGAAAAAAGAGGCTTGCTCAAATTAATATTGAGGCTCCACAGTCAATTTTTCTAGTACATTTATGCTATGCTTTAAAAAAAAACCAGGAGAATGTTGCCAAATAGAAAGCTAGCGAAAAGCACAATAACATGCAAAAATAAAGGAAGGCAAATGATAAATGAAGGGTTAAAGAGTATAATTACGATTAGTCAAATTATTCATTTGATATGGATTAGGGTTAAATCTTCCCTTTGCTCAGAAGCATACATCAAACAGCATGCGCTCATATGGTATTGGGCCCAGTTCTCTGTCCTGAAGCTGCTGGTTTCAAGCTGATGTGCATCTTTTTCAAAGTATAAGGAGCAATCCTAATATTTCCTATGACTTAATTATCAAGCTGATCTAAAAACATTTCAGTCTCAAGTTGGCAGAGTTTTCAAGAAACAAAAATTGCTGCTTTGTCGTATTTGTCATGGCTAATGTATTTAGACTCAGATTACTTAATGTTTAATATTAATTGAATTAATGTAACGGTTAATATGTGTAGACTTCTTCACTGGCTCCATTTCCCCAAATTTAGAAAGAATTTATTATTTTGAACTGCCTTCAATATAACTATCAATGGAACTGCAAATTCTACACACACTCTTAATGAGACAATGCTTAACATTTAAAGGCTGTGGGTGGCGCAAGCGGTTAAGGCGCTGTGCTTGTTAACCAGCAGGCCAGGGTTCGAGACCCGGGTTGGCCCCACAAGACAGGGTGAGCTCCTGCCTTAGCGCAGCTCTGCGACGCCAGCTGGATCCAATCGTACTGGCTCTGCCTTTCCATTGAACTAATTCAGTGGCGTGGAGAGGGGGGATTTGCTGCTTGGGTAACAGCCTCTCCTCCATAACAATCCAACCCAGGCTTTCGTGCTTCGCATGCAGCGTATGCAGTGCGAGCATGATACCATAGTCTTTCAAGACTGATGGAGGCCTGCTTAACATTTGTAAGTAGGCAGATTCCTTCACATATATTATTTTTATGTGATCTTTGCAATTCTGTAAAGGACTATTATCCACATTTTGCATCTGAAACTGAAAAGTTTATTAAACATCATCTACAGTTTAGTCCTATTCATGCCTAATAAGAAATCATATGATTTATTTCAATGGGACTTAGGACCTGATCCTATGCCAGGGCAATGCCAAGAGCAACCACTGCCTGGCAACCGCTCTAGTGCTAGTGTCATAATGAGCATTGCTGCTCATGGCTTTACTATTGTTGTAATGTATGAATATAATTTTTGCTTTTATTTTATAAAATTTGAATAAAAATATTATACAAAAAAGCATTGCTGCTCATGGTAAGTCTGCTGTGCAGAGAGGCCAGCACCAGTCTGCACTGGGCTTCAGTGCTGGAAAGATGCTGGATCAGAGCAGCCAGCAAGGCAGGGGGGAAGTGGACCAATGGGAGGAATGGGATGGGGGATAGTGGCAGAGTCTGCCACTGAATCCTATGCCCCCTCCTGCACCTGAAAGCCCAGAACTTCTAAATGGTGGGCACAGAGCCAAGGAGATCCATCGCTGATACACTGTGGTACCACTGTATTGCTGGATGCCACCAGGGAATAGGAGTGGGATATTTAGCTCAAGTAAGTGTGCAGCCCTTGCATGTTGAAGACAAAGCCTGCAATACCAAGAGCACTTTCCTGGGAGTGAGCCCCACTGAACTCAATGGAACTTACTTCTGCGTAGACCTGAATAGGATTGCATTGAAAGATAAGAATCAAATTCTGTAAACCGCTTTGTGAACTTTTCAATGAAAAGCAGTATGTACTGTTGATTGATTGATTGATTGATTGATCGATCGATCGATCGATCGATTGATTGATTGAAAGACCTACTTTGGAGCCCAATCTCTAAGCTCCTAAATTATTTTTTAAACACTGACAGATGATCATCATCTTCACCACATGCTTCAGATTTCATTCACACTTTTGTTTGGTTGAACATGATGCCCCTTTTCTCCGAAGCAGAAATGTCATTCTTATACATGTAAAGTTTTGCATGTAAATAATACCAACATCTGTATTGTATTTTAACAGATTTTCCTCCATACCTCACTGTGAAAGTAGCAGCATGCTTGTCAGCGGGCCGCTGCTGTGGAAAACAATGGCAGACTATCAATGACAAAGAAGAACCGTCTAATTAGTCTACATTTTTCAAAGAATAATTACCTGTCAAGTGGTTAAACCATCTTTCTGGAAACACATTTCCCAAAGCTGCAATTAAAATTACAGGTATGCTCTTGTGGAGCCTTGATAATATAAATCTTTCAAAAGACGCTTTCCCAATTCTATTGTTTTGTACTAAACTATATTTCCACTGCTGCTTTACCTTGGAACTACCGGCCATAAAAGTAAGGAGGGGGAAATATATATATAAATATATATAAAGCACTTTCATGTCTCCATGAGAAACTGTGTGGTAGCTCTTTCCAAATAACAAGGCCAACAACGCATGGCACAAGGCAAATGTTCTCCATTTAAAACAGTCCAATACACAGCGTTTAAGGGCTCTTTTCCAATAGATACCACTGGCATGAATACAATACCATCAGGTTGAAGAGAAAGGCACTGAATATTAATGTTGACACCCAAGGTAAAATGGAAGCTATTTTTAGTGTCTCCGTTTCAGTTGTGCTCAGTGCAATAATTTATTCATTATCAGATTCAGTCGGGAATTTTGCTCACTAAAACTTATTCAATCTGCAATATAAGGAGGGATTTTAAAAAAACTACATTGGAAGTATGTTTCAATAAATATTAGTATCTTTAGCAAAGCTCAAAGGAGATATTTTCCAATACCTCATTATGTCTCATACCTCCTACTTCTAATGGTAATTAGACGCTAGGGAAGCGCCTGATCTGAATCTGGAATAAACAGCTACATTAGAGATGCCATTTGCTTATCATGTTCCACCTGGATGCCTGCCCCAGAAACAGAAACTTGGAGGATGAAATAAACTAAAATTGGGAAAAACTCTTCAAGTGGATTGATCTGATCTGAAGACTTTTCTAGTGACATTTTTTTCCCTTTACACTTTTATAAAATTCACTTTTTCAAGTTGATAAGAAGGCAGGTGAACTGTGTTCATTCGCACTGAAACATTTTAGATGGTGAGCCCTTTTGAAAAAGAGACCCATTAGCTATTAATTAGCTATTTCTTTCTTTTTATTTGTAAACTGCTTTTTCGTTGAAAAGTGCTATATAAATACTGTAGATTAGATTAGGCTGTGGGTAGTGCAAGTGGCTAAGACACTGTGCCTGTTAACTAGCAGGCCAGGGTTTGATTCCTGGGTCGGCCCCACAAGGCAGGGTGAGCTCCTGTCCTTAGCCCAGCTCTGCGATGCCAGCTGGATCCAATCGTATTGGCTCTGCCTTTCCATTGGACTAATTCAGTGGCGTGGAGAGGGGGGATTTGCTGCTTGGATAACAGCCTGTCCTCCATAACAATCCAACTCAGGCTTTCGTGCTTCGCATGCAGCATATGCAGCGCTGAGCACAATACCATAGTCTTTCAAGACTGACGGAGGCCTGCTAGATTGGAGTGGAGTGGAGTGGAGTGGAGTGGATGGATGGATCGATGGATGGATGGATGGATGGATGGATGGATGGATAGACAGACAGACAGACAGACAGACAGACAGACAGACAGACAGACAGATAGATAGATAGATAGATAGATCGATCGATCGATCTGTTTCAAATACACCAAGCTGTACAACCACTCATCATTTATGTATAGAGCTATCCCTCGCTTTCAGACATTTGTTTTCTAAGAGCACAATCCTAACCATATCTACTCAAAAGTAAGCCCCATTGTGTTCAATGGGTCGTACTCCCAGGAATGTAACTTTAGGATTGCAGCCTAACTCTTTCAACACTTTTCATTCTATGCATGTTTCGCTCTTTTGAACTTTCTCTGCTGTTCTAAAGGCCAAAATTGCCCTCTTCCATGTTGTAGCTCCTAATCTAATCTTATTCCCACAGAATAAGAATAATCTTATTATTGACTTTATTGCATGTTGCTGCAAGTAAGGAGATGAGAATGACATGGACTTTTCCTTAACGTTCAGAGCTCACAGCTGCTGATGGCCCACTGAGCGTTCCTAAGATCTCTTTTGTTTTCATATACTTTGTGCACTGTTGTGGGGACACTCTCAAGGAGGATCCCACTTGCTAAGGGCTTCTTGAATCCTGAAGTTTCAATTTCATGTCAGTGACCTCGAAGTGTCCTTCAGATAACTACAGTGAGACACTGCTATCCACTGGGAATCCATTCCCTGACTTGGACACTGATTTGGATACCATGGATAACAAATTCCACATATAATTAAATCCATGGTGGACCATACAAGCAACCGTAAGTACCTTTCAGAAGAACCCAGGTGTTCTGAGGTGCAGGCAGGGCACACACAATAACTCCACACCTCTGAACACCAGTTGTGTCCAGGTTGTCTGGGAATCCCTCCAAATGCAGACTCCCCATTCACCACAGAGTCAAATCTGCAGGTGCAAACGCATGGATAAGGAGGCCCACCATATCAAAGGTTGACCAGGAGCCTTTTAGAAACCACTCTAGATAAGATGCTGAGGAACACCAGTTGAGCTCACTGACCACAAAGAAGTTGCTCCAAAAATATCAGACTGAAAATGAAGTTCTAAATGACAACTAAGATCTGACTCACTTTTATGTGTACCCCATCCTGAAGATACCTGAAGAATGGCTGAATTATTTTAAAGGTCAAGCCCTTGACCTCTGGAAGGGGCTTCCTTCCTAAAGAGTGTGCAGCAGCTTTCTAGCTATAACCAAATTGTATAAATTAATTCTCGTAGGCCACATCGTGGACCCCAATTTACACTGGATTGTGAAGGTGATACCCATCCCATTAATGCTGCCAACCCAAGTGATTTACATTATACACAGACTAAAGTGTTTGCGTGGTGTTCCCATTCTCTCCCAGCATGACGCTGATAAATAATTCAGCTTGTGCATGTTCTGACATATTTACAGTATTCAACTGCCAATAAAAGCAAATTCAATTCAGCCAAAGCAGAGGCCCTCTGTGTTCTATACATTTTAATATGTCCTTGAAGAGCAACATTCTCTACCACAAGCTAGCTATGGGAGTCCTGCCGACAACACACGGCTCTCAGCATTGAGAGTTACAGACCTTGCATACAATACAATTATAGTCCTCAACCTGAACACCGCACATCAGCCATGCTGATGTCAACCAAGAACTGGAAACAAAGGGATCAAGAAGGAGATGGGGTGGGTGGTGTTGCATGCCATTTCCCAACGTCCTTCCCCAACCTGATCTGCCTGCAATGCAGATTTGCACCAGCAGTATCACTGCCACAGGTCTGAGTTGACCCATTGCACCTGCTGCATGAACTCAAATGTCCGCTTATCCTGAAAGACCCCCAGTCCATACTTCCTCACAGGATGCAACAAAGCCACACCAGCACCACTTCATTGCCACGTAAGGATTTACTTACTGTAGTTACTCGAATCTAACGCTCACCTTTTCCAGCCGAATTTACCCCCAAATCCAGAGTAACTACGGGAGCACGTAAGAGACTTTACATGCACCCATAGTTACTGCACCACCTAGTGAAAACCTATGGGAAATTCATATTGGAATCCAGAGTAAGTTGTTTCTACTCCGGCGCAAAGACTCCCCGTGGTTACTCTGGATTTTGCCCTTAGTCTCCAAACTCAGGGTACACATTAGATTTGATGGTTAATTAGATTCAAATAAATGTGGTATTTTGATCATAAGTATATGGTGCACGTTAGATCAGCATTTCTCAAAGTGGGGGTCAGGACCCCTTTGGGGGTCGCCTAGAGCTTTCCTGGGGGTCACCTAAAGACCCCTAGTGCAGGGGGCCAGGTCAGGCTTGCCAGACCTCCGGCTGTAGCTGCGCGCGCACTGGGCGGTCTGACAGCCTCAGGGCCCAATCCTATGCATGCCTACTCTGAAATAAATCCCATTATAGTCAGGATGGCCTTTATTCCCATGTAAATGTGGATAGGATTGCAGCCTCAAGGCCCAATCCTATGCATGCCAATTTTATGGTTGGGGGGTCCCTACAACACGAGGAACTTATAAAGGGGTCACGGCATTAGGAAGATTGAGAACCACTGGATTAGATGGTGCATTAGAGTCGAGTAAATACGGTAGTTTGGGCTGCCCAGTTTGCTTAAAGGTTCTTGCCATTTTCTGCCTTCTTTTTCTTACGATAGACTTAACGGCCAACCGTCCAAATAGGTGCAAGATGGTACACAGCTAGAAAAGTCATGAAAATACTCCAAAATACATTCAAGTATTCAATAATTGAAGAGAATTACACAGAAGCAGATGCTAAAGATGGAAAGTTGCTTCCCTGTAGCAAACCACATACTGAGATTGTTTAGCAGCTTCCAGGACAACATATGAAATGAATTTCTGCATTTGGACCACCTGCTAGAAGGTGTGTTATGTTGCCAGAGGCATGTTCTTTTCCACATGAATACAGTGTTTCCAGATTAATGGTATGACTCTAAGCTCAGAAGAAACTTCCATCAAGATTAACCTTTGTGCTGTTGAGCATTTTGACATGCGCATCACATTCTCAGGCGCAATCTTAACCAATTTTGGCCTGCACAACTCAACCGCTCCCTATTCCTGTGGTGGTGTGGAGAGGCTGGCGCATGTCTGTGCACTGTCCTAACCCTCCCAGGCATGGCACAGAAGTGCCTTTTGCGACATTTTTGTGACATTGCCATACCATCAGGAGACTTGTGCCGGGACTTACGTCAGCCTAACTAAGGATTAGGATTGTAGCCTCACAGTGCAATCCTAAATCCGAGTTAGGCCAGCAGAAATCCTGATATAAGTTCCATGCTGGTCTGGGGGTGTTTCAAAAGTGCCATAAATAAGGCACTTCTGCACCCTTCCTGGGTTGGGGTGGTGGTTACCCCAGTATGTGTACATGCGCCATTGCCAGAAAGGGAACATGGGTGAGTTATGCAGGCCTAAATGGGTTAGAATTGCACCCTCTGTATCACATCTTGAACAAAGTACACATCAAGTCCCTAAAGTTGCCACGAATTCTTCCGAGGGACTTAACTGATATTGGCTGCAATCCTAAACACACTTTCCTAGGAGTAAGAATACAATGGGACTTACTTCTGAGTAGACAAGTTTAGGATTGCACTGATTGTCACCCAGGAAACAAGGCCTTATAAATCTTATCTTCTGTTTTGGATTATTTAAACTGAACATAGATTACTTGGAGCCCAATTTTACTGAGGCTTTATGACATTGTAAAGGCATGTGACAGAGTATGTGCATTTTCGATATTGTAAGTATACTGCACCGGTGGCCATTTTGGGGACACCACCACAAATAGTAGTGGCTGCCTTAGCATACCACCACAAAGGGTTACCTGCACTGAGGTACATAAGTCATTGAAGGAGGTATGGGTATCATTGGTATGGGTATGGTATGGGTGTCATTGGTATGGAAGTATGGGTACATAAGTCATTGAAGGAGGTGGTGATGGATGGGGATGGAATAGGATGGGAAACAAGGAGTATCTATGTAGGGAGTAAAATGGAAATGAGGCAGTAAATTCTTTCCTCAACCCTCTTGGGGAACTTGAGAATTGGTGCAGAAATGGGTAGCCCCACCGTAGGACTACTCCGCTTACACAGGGGAAAGGTACGAGCCCACTAACTTGGAATAAAACTACCTTTGAGTATCTATTTTCCCTTTGCTACTTCAGGACCATGATGATTTTTTTTGTTGCAATGGCTCTAAAGGTTGTAAAATGAATGTCACAGATTTCACAGAGCCTAGTGTTTTAATACCACCAGGATACTATCAATATTTCATACCCATTCTTATTTAGCGATAAGTAGATATAATGAATTCTGATGGGAAAACATCAAGATGAAGATGACATTTCCATGTCCTTTTTGAAGCACTTGCTTTTTCTCATAAATGCACCTGTACCGACCCATGCACATCTAGAAGATGACACAAAGTTGGAACAGTGGGAAAAATTATACTATTACTGCATTATTTGCAGTTGCATTTCTAGGAGAATCTTTACAAGCATGAGCAACCAAGAAAGGATGAAAGAGAAACGTCAACCTATAGTGGCACTTCTCTATCTATAATAAAGAATTTATCTATCCCTACTTTTCTGAAATCTTCACATTCCCTCACCCCATCATGCTTTCTAAGACAGTGAACAGTCTGCTTACCAGTGGCATAGCACAGGGAGGGATAGGGGGTTTCAAATTTAGGGGTGCAAATTTTTTTTAAGCAGTACTTTTTGGTGGGTTCCTATAAGCAAGTGGCAACCATCTTTGAAGCTGGCAAATTCACTGGGTGACACTATCTTGGATGCTGGCAAAAGTTCAGTTTTCACAGTACAGTAATGTTAAAGTTTGCGCAAATTAAAACCAGATGATTTAAAATAAATTCACATTTGCTAGCATTAAATTAATTTTATTTTCATTATAAAGGTCCATGGGTTAGGAGGCGCAATACTTGACTTCCCCTGGGCACTGGAAACTGACGTGATGCCACTGCTTACCTTTTTCTTTATAGGATACAAATTGCAAATTAATGTCATTGTAAAGGGTCAACCTTACCATGAGATCCTATTCATGAAGACATGTGTTCACCCTTAGAGACATGTGTTCTCATGGTCAACCTTACCATGAAATCCTATTATGAAGACATGTGGCTAGATATCTAATAAAAAGAGTCCATAGATTGCAATTCCAGCCAAATCTGCTATACATGAAATTTCCATTGTCAAAGTGAAATGCACATTACTACAATGAGATCATATTCTCAGCATTGACAAGATCAATCTATAGATAATGCTAAAACTTAAAGGTCGCCAGAGGTTCCTTTAGCAAAACTATTCATAATCTAATAGTCACCATCAACATTTAATTTCTAGGAAAAATCCTTTAGGCAGCTTCAGTGGAAAACAAACACTTACTAAACCAATTCCAATTGACACAGGCTGCAATCCTAAAGACAATTTTCTGGGAGTAAGACCCATTGAACACAATGGGGCTTACATTTCAGTAGACATGGTTAGGATAGTGCTCACAAAGAGAAAAGTAGTACAAAAGGCAAATTGGTTATGGCTGTAATCCTAACAGCCCTTTCCTGGGAGTAAACCCCACTGAACTCAATGGATCTTAGTTTTGAGTAGATCTAAATTGCATTGAGTAGATCTAAATTGCATTGTATGTTTCAATCATCTAAGTTCAAATCTATCTATCTATCTATCTATCTATCTATCTATCTATCTATCTATCTATCTATCTATCTATCTATCTACTGTATTTATATACCGCTTTTCAACTAAAAAGTTCACAAAGCAGATTACAAGAAAATGAAAAAAATTAATAGCTAATGGGTCGCATTAGCCCCTACAAGGCTTCTATATATAATAGCACTTTTAAAAAATATTGAAACACATTTTCTCCAAAAGGAATGAACTATGGTGTAGGTTGACAGGGTGTAAAGCACCACATTATGCAGGGAGCCTCATGCAGTGTGCAAGCAACTCCTTCATCTCCTCTACAGAGCCATTTTAGGAAGGCAAAGCAATAGAGCAGTGATTTTCAACTGGTGTGCCACGGATGGTTCTCAGGTGTGCCATGGAAATCTGGGAACTGACATTCATTAATAGGAAAATTGGAGGATTTGAACAGTCTGGTGTGCCTTGTCATGGTCACTCTGAGTCTACATCCTGTGGTGGTAGTGCGGTCACAGGGGGCTTGAGTTATGGAAACATTTGTTCCTTTCCCTGGCAGCTATATTACCACTGCACCGATGCTAGGAAGACAGGATTGGGTCCTTAGTGCTTTGCACTCCCTTGAGCCATACCACTGGGAATAGATCACTACCATGTAGCCATCACATCCTGGGCTCTAGCTTTTGCACACACACAGAGAGAGAGATGGGCGATGATAAAGAAAAGGGCTTTTGTTGTTATTTTTGAAAATGATGTTCCCCTCTCCCAACATTAAGATTGATGCTGAGCAAAATGTAAATGGGATGCCAGCATCCTTCACATGAATCTCAAAACAGCAGGTGATGGAGGAAAAAATAACAAACTATTCAATGAAAAATAAAAACCCTTCCAAACAGAATAAGAGAATTTAGAAAAGCTCATTGGAAAATCGGAGCATCTGTATAGAACTGAGTGCTGAGACTATTACTGCCCCACCGAGGAAACATGTGAAACACTTATAGCTCCCAGAACTAATTGAAAAGGTTTATCTTTCCACAAAGAACATAGTGTTGTAGTATTCTGTAGCACACTTCCAGCTTTTTCCTCACCTACTCATTCTTGGCTGCTATTCTATGGATTGTACAAAACTGAAGTACCATGCGTTCAGCGGAGCACAGAGAGTGGTTTTATCACTTTCAGAGAGTATAATGTGTGGACCTTGCCCATTCATGAGGCCAGCAGAGATGGTGCCTTCAGGTAAGGGATTAGTGGGATTTGGTTTACCTGCTTCTGCTCCCCTTTTTTATCCCCCAGATGAGAAAAGGAACTGCTCTTCCATGCTTCTTCATCTACCAGAGGAAGAGGAGGGAGAGTTGGGGGTGCTTCATAGAATAAGGGGATAACCTTTGATGTATCACTAGGAGATCTTGAGCCAATCCTATTAGATGGCTAAACCAACCACTTAATCTACAGCAGTTGTACTCAGGCATTTCAGTCCAGGACCCCCTTTCAAACTAATCTGTCTGGGATCCCCGTCAAATTTACCTGGATGTGACATCACTGTGATGCCAGAGCTCCTCCGTGTCTACTTGGAATTAAGCCCCATTGGGTTCCATGAGATTTATCCCCAGGAAAACCCAGTGCCAGATTCCAAAGTGGCAGATCCCACTCTCTTGCAACCCCCTGACCTGAGGTTGTATCCCCCCAAGGGGCTCCCAATCTCTACTTTGAGTAACTGTTCTACAGGTAGGTGCCACATAGCAAAATTGTGACCAATGACCTACTCCATATATAATGGTGGCCCTGCCAAAATCACCAGGCTAGCTTTCTTATCACTTGTTTCCAATATGGTCCTGCTCTTAATGGGGCACCCACACTAGGGTAAAAATAACAAGAGTAATTCTACAGTCATGAAAACAAGAGATTTTGTATTTCCTTTTGAAAGGTAATCTTCACGTTTGGTTTGTTGACTTGTAGACTTTCATGTGTGCAATTTTATTTTAAAATGTGCTTAGGTCAGTAGTTCCCAAAAAGCAATTCCCAAAGAGGAACTGGAAATGGTTTCATTCTCCCATACAACGAGTGGCCGAGGAATGGGTGCCCCAACAGTGCTACAGCAGTCATGGCAGCACAGAAACCCAGGGATATTTTAACATATCTGGAGGGCTCCTAAAGCTTTCATGAGTGTCCTGGAAGTAGGGTTGCCATAATTCTCTTTCACAAAATTGGAACAGGACCCTCTGACCCATTTGCCAGTATGTGAACACAATCCTCCAATATCGGTACTATCCCTGTTTTTCAAGACATATGGCAACCCTATTTGGAAGTTGACAGCCTCCCCTATGAGCACATGAATTGCAAAACTGAGCTCCTGTTGCCAATCAAAGTTTATTTCCAGTTTCAACATGCAAAAAAAAGCAGAGCTAAGGATGAGCCTTAGAGGATGAGGATGATCAGAGGATGATCTTCCCCACGGTGCTGCAATCACTGTGGCACTGTTGGGGCCACCTCCCCAGCTATTTATGAGGTTCTCCTCCATACCTCTGGCTTTTATCAACTGATCTATTAACTCACAAGCACTTTTTAAGCACGTGTTTTGATTGCTTTCCATTCTACCATAATCAGTGGTGGGCTCCAGCAGGTTCACATCTACTCTATAGAACTGGTTGTTAACGGGTTTAATAATTTAAAAGTAGCCATTTAAAAGTGGCTGCCAGCTGGGCATAGAACCAGTTGTTAATTTCTTTGAATCCCATAACTGACCATAATGGTATAAAATTCTATAATAAATTTTATTTATATCTCATTAGATTTTATAGACTTTGGCTATGTACCTGGGGTCCCATAAAACACGTTTCAAGTTGGGCCCAGCCAGTGGAATTATTAGGAGATGAAGGAGGCATCCTGGAATGCACTGGGAGACATCCTCTCTCTCTCTCTCTCTCTCTGTGTGTGTGTGTGTGTGTGAGAGAGAGAGAGAGAGAGAGAGAGAGAGAGAGAGAGTGAATGAGTGAATGTGTGTGTTTGTGCAGACTGGCCAAAATTGTGAAAACATTAATTTTCAAATAATATCTATCTATCTATCTATCTATCTATCTATCTATCTAATCTATTGGATGATATGCAGAATCAATGAAACAAGTATGTTGAAATATCTGTATTCTATCAAGTTGGCCACATGTTTTTTTTGTTGATTACTGATTTTTTTTAATTATTTGTAATAAGTTAAAATAAAGTTAATGGAGTTTACATCAATCTTAGTGATGTCACTGCATTTAGGCGAGTGTGTGATATTATAATTTAGTCTATAAAATCTGGTGCAGGAGAAGGTCCATCATGGGGGGTTATGCAATAATCTCTCACACTGGGTAACACAAATTCTAGTGATGACTCTGTGCCCCACAACTCCTAAGGACAGTTTTGGGTCAAATAATGGGGAGCTGCCTGATCTTCCTAGTCATCAAAACTCTGCTTGTGAAGATACCATCATATTTAATTACCTATAAACGGAGAGGTTCCTTTGTGATGGAGCAGACTGTAATGTGAAACAAAGTGTATCTAAAGCCTAGCAATATGTGACAGGCAATAACCTTTCCTCTGCATAGGAAAAAAGGATGGTAAAATGAGAACATCTAAACCATCTTGGAAGGCGGAACACAGAATCAATAAATCTCACCACAGTATCTGCATTAGTCTTTCCCTCTAGAAGAGAAACAGGGGAAGCTGCATCCAGCCAAAGTCATCTATTTATTTTCTGGCAGTTTTCTGGTTAGAGTATATCAAGTGGTAGCTGGTAGCCTCTAGATTCTCAGTTTTGTAAAGTAATAAAAGTGACAGAGGATGAATGTTCAGGACCAAAACAGGCACATCAAGCTGGACAGAATACAAGAAACAGAATTTCTCAAAATCACTTAGGAGTTTAGGGCTGTCTAAAAATAAAAGTTCCTTTTACTTATAACATGGAATGATGTCTTGCACGATAGGATAATGCTATATGGCTCAAAAAAGAAAACAGAAATATTTCTGGCTGCACTTCCAATGAACCTGTCATCCAACAAGGCTTTCTTATGCTTGAGCATCAACTTATGATACTTAACTTTGAGAATACCTGGGAAAGAACTTGTGAATTCTTAAAAGCTCTGTGCTTTCTCTTTATTGTGTTCAGGACGCACACACACACACACACACACACACACACACACATATATACATGTGTCAGTGGTGGGCTCCAGGGGGTTCTCACAGGTTCTATAGAACCTTTTGCTAACGAATGCCTGGTTCTGAGAACCGGTTACTAATGGGACATAGAACCTATTCTTCTATGGACATAGAACCTGTTGTTGATTTAGGTTATTAGGACATAGACCCTGTTGTTAATTTATTTGAATCCCACCATTGGTGCATGTGCATTTGCATGCACACATACACACACACCAGAGATAGGCGTGCTACACAATAAATTCAAAAAAATCCAGGAAAAGAAAATTCCCCACTATTTTCCATGCAAACAGTGCAATGTTGGCATTAACAAAGAAACCATTCTTTGCGTCACTAAAAGTCCAAACTCGGATGGCCTAAGATTTGTTAATCAAGTGTGGAAACAGTTTCGACACAGTTTGGAAATTGAAGTGCATGAAAATTCAGAGGCATAAACAAAGCCATCATTTGTAAATATAGATAAACAGTATTCTTCGAAAGGGTTCTTTAAAAAAAAAGAACTCATCTGTAGCAATTCAACAAGAAGTGTCCCTTGTATGCAAACAGCCAATGAGAAGTGATGAGAACTGCTTAAACACCCTTTGCTCATCCCGATTCATTCAATACCGCATCATTCGAGTCAGCACAAATATTTGCATCAACTATGATAATGTGATATTATTGCTACAAGCATCGCAAATGCAGGGAGATGAACCTCAAATTTACATTTCTGCTTCTTCAGCAAATTCCATCCATATCATGTTCACTATGCCTTTTGTATTAATAGGAACTGTAAACACTTCAGCTCTTCAAATATTTTGTCCCTATGGGAAAACCAGAATGATGGATGTAGGATGAGAACAAGACAGACTATAAGCCAGCTTATACATTCAGCGAGAGTCGGTGCTGTAATAGTATGATGGAAAAGATGATTGAGTATGCAATCTTATGCATGTTTACTCAGAAGTAAGTCTCACTGTATTCAGCCAGGCTTGTTACCAAGTTAAATGTGCATAGAGTTGCTGTCTGAGACCCTCCCCACACTGAGAGTTTATTTTTTTAATATTGAAAGTTATGGTGCATAAAATTTTATTTGAAAATGTATTTTAATAATCAGGTGTGAATGAATGAAATCAAAGAGGAGAAAAACATCTGGCGCTCTCCAGTGGCATCAATAGGGAGCAGGAGGTGTGGGCCGCACAGAAGGGTGAAACCACAACTGGCCCAAATTTTCTAAATCTTGATACTTTCAAATACTACCTTCGTGTTATATATCAATCTATGTGGAATTTCACGAGGAGTGCAATGAAACAAGCCGGATTGAAATAGTTCTATTCTATCAAAAGTTATAGCCAAAAAATTGGGGGCAATAGGGCAACACCACATCTACCACCTGGGGCTTTGCCCTGTGCATGGAATGAGGTCAATCATGGGGATGAAGTGCCGGCCTCCAAGTGACATAAAAACTAGTAGCATTACTGCTGGATTTTTTAGCACTTTTTGGGGTGACTGATGAATTCACTTCTTATATTTTCAGTTTGCTTTTTTTCCAATGATATTTTTCGAGCACTAGAAACGAGCATTTTTCTGACAGGTTTCCAGTTCCATGGGGTTAAACCTAACTGATGACAAGGTTTGACCAGGCAATTTATGGCTTGCCAACCTTGACTGTGTGCCGTCCACAGGGTGTTAATGCCATCTGGCCCACTTTATCCATTGGTGAGAAAACACATGACCTTTTATTTATTTTTTCGTACTTGTCGGATTGAGATTGGCTACATCAAGCCTCCATTTGTCAAAAGCAGATATATTGCAAATGTTCAGAGACAAAATCTATAGCTGCAGCTAAGTGCCCCTGTAAGGACAATATTCTTTCCTTACTAATGTACAAAATGATGGACTGCTATTGAGCTTTCATGTGAGGAGATGCACTGTGTCACTTCTATTGAAGTATGTTTGTTTGGAATTAGACGGCTCAGACTTATTAGCCATCCCTAATATTGCATATTGCTTGTTGTGGGATTCTCTCTGAGGTTTTGGCATAATTATGCCACGCTAAGGCACGTAATTAATATTGCTTTATGACTGGTTAGTTTGGTCATCAGTGATTATTTTCTCATTCCTGACAATGGTAAATAAAAGTGTAATGCATGACAAACTACCATTAGACTGTCCTTTGATTTAATATGCAGGCATCCCCTTTAACTCATTCATCAGGTCCTCAAATCCTTCATATTTTCAGTTATGATTCTTGGAATGAAGTATGGAAGAAAACTGGGTAGGACTTCTGCTAAGCATGGATTACAGGTGCTCGGTCTCATCCAGTGGGATCCAAGACCTAAATTGGCCATGCATAGCTCTCTTGAGGCTTAGAAAGTAATTTCTAGATTCTTTTTATTAGAATTGATGTAGGACAAAATCTATAGTAACTACAGGGAGTCTTTGCTCCGGTGTCAGAACAACTAACTCTGGATTCCAATATGAACTTCCCATAGGTTTTCAGTAGGTGGTACAGTAACTACAAGTGCACGTAAAGTCTCTTTACGTAGTTACTGTGGATTTGGGGGTTAGTATTTCGTATTTAGAGAGACAGGTGTTTTACAATTATGTCTGGCTGCCAACTGTCACCAACTGCCAATTATTCAATGTAGTCTGGCTGCCAATTGTTGCTAGTTGTTTGGTTCACACTTTCATGCTATGTGGGGTACACCATGAGGAGACAAACTAGTATCACACCCTATTTGCCATACACCAAATAAACAAGGCCTTAGTAAACATTCTGAAGCATGGGGAAGCCTCCTGGGGTCTTGGAAGGCCTCCAAAAGCCTTAAAATATCACTTCCATTTTCTTTTTAAGAAAGAAACTTTTAAGACTTTTAAAGATCTTCTAGAGTTCTTAGAAAACCTTCTGAAGTCTAGAGAGGCCATGTGACTGGAACACAACTCCAGGTGTGTATGGACAGGTAAGAAGATGGATCTGGAAGATGTACCACCTTCTACCTTGCACACCTTCCAGCTACACGACAGCCAGTGGGGGAAAAAACCAACTTTAGCCGTACCACAACAATAGCCACAATTTTGCCATACCACAACCATGAACACAACTCCATGTGTGACTGGAACACAACTCCAGGTGTGACTGGACCACAACTCCAGGAGTGTATGGACAGGTAGGAAGATGGACCTGGAAGGTGTACCCCAGGTGGCACACCTTCCAGCTACACTACTGCCAGTGGAAAAAAACAAACTTTTGCCATACCACAACAATAGGAAAGAATATATATAAAGTGTTTGAATATATTCAGTATATATTTCAACTTTTGAAACATTTCTGCCCTGATTCGCTACTGCCTGGCTAATGCCTTAGTGTTTGCTAGATATTGAAACGATAACTTAGTAATATATATTTTTAAATATATCCGCTTTAGAAAAACTCCTCCTCTGGAGGAACTCTTCCTTAATCCATCTCCTTCCCTCATCATTTGATGAATGATGTCAATGTCTTAAGAGACCATTTTGTTAATAGACAAAAATTCTGCTGAGTCCTGAAATTGTCTCTAATTTTGATCATCTGTTTTGTTATCGTCATCGGCCCATTTAAATACATTCTCTCACTTTCTGTCACTTATGATAGATAAGACACTCTAATAGCCTTAAAGCTGTTCCCTCTGGTTTCCTCTCTAATGACTGCCAGCATGAATATCTGCCATTAATAACATTCCTTCATACTCTCTGGCTTATTTCAATTTACTTCTCTTTATGCAATTCGAGCAACTACAAGCAAATTGTCTGTATAACATTTTACGCCATCGCCTCCGTTTGGTTCTCATAAGCCCACACAGAAGATGTCTTTCATACATCTTTATAGTCAAGTTAAGAATATAACTTTGGACTCTCCTGTTGGCTGAGCGTGGATGATGCTTTATATATGATAAAGATTTATGATAAATATAAAACCCAAAATAAAAATAGGGGTAGGCTACTGAGTTCTATGGATCATCTCAAAGTGGACTGGTATTATCCTGAGATATAGGACTGATAGTACAATCCTAATCATATCTACTCAAATGTAAGCTCCATTGTGTTCGATGGGTCTTACCCCCAGGATAGTGTCCTTAGGATTGCAGCCTTAGTTGACCCAACATGCTACTCATAAAACTTCACTGGCTTCCATAACTTCTCAGCATCAGTGAACATAACCCATGGTTATGGGGGGGGGGCTGATCAGTTTGACTCAGGCTGCAATCCTAACCACACTTTCCTGGGAGTAAGTAATATTGAACATAATGTGACTTACTTCTGAGTAGACATGCTTAGGATTGCACTGTCAGTTGGACCACAGCTTTGGTGGCTACACTGGCTGCCAGTCCCTTTCTGGCACACTTGAAGATGCTAATTATGACATAAAGCCCTCTATGGCTTAGGAACAGGGTATATGCGGGATTGTCTCCTTCCATGTAATCCAACCCATCCTCTGGAGCAGTGATTTTCAACCAGCGTGCCATGGCACCCCGGTGTGCCGTAGATAGCCCTCAAGTGTGCCACAGGATTTTGGGAAAAGTCATTTATTAATAGGAAAATTAGGGGATTTGAACAGCCTGGTGTGACTTGTCAATGGTGAAAACAACTAATGGTGTGCTTGACAAGTTCAGTGTCTTGTTAGTGTACCTTGAGATGAAAAAAGTTGAAAATCACTGCTCTGGAGGTATTAGTCTTCTACCTATTTTTGTCTCTTGATCTCAACTAACAAAGTATGAAACTGGGGACCCATCCTGGGTCAACCCCAGACACTACCCTTGTAGCAACAGGCTCAGAAGCTGTCCGGGGACTATCAGTAGACCCATCTGGGAACATTTGGGCTTTATCAGATCATCAGCTGCTTGGCATCAACTGCCAAGCTCTCACACCCACAATGATGAGGTCCAGTTCTGTGTACTATTCTAGGTCTGCAATATATCAACCACATTAAATCAGAATACAGAAGTGGAGTCACAAAATGGCCAGTCGTGGGTCTGGGAGAACTATGTCACTTACCAGGGCCCTCTCAAACAACATCAGGAACAATATAAGCACTGAAAGTAGTTTCCTGTGGAAAGTATTGCACTTTTTAAGATAGGAAAAAACTGATCATAAAATGAAATAACATGGCAGTCCACGTATTATGTTGAATGAAGACCTGCAGTGAAATGGAAAACAAATGTGTCTCTGTTGCACACAAATCTGATCAGGCAGAAAAAGCCTTGGCTTCACCTTTCTTTTCCGGAAAGGAATGAAAGTCCACCGCTGCTTTCTTTTAATACAAGAAAATGGGATAGGGTGAGGGGAATAATATACCTGTGAGAACAAAAATGCATGTTTTGATTGCGATAGGTTCATGACCATGTCATTCTGTTCAAGGCCATGCTATTAATGCTTTCATTGTTTAATGAGCACTTATTTTCATTAGTGGTACCAGAATGACAGCTGTATCTAGGAAACAAATTCAGTGGGCAGCAAACGCTTGTAGAGTTCAAATCACAAAGTTCTCAAAAAATACCCTGTCAATCAAAAGTCCAGTTTTACCTTTAAGTAAATAAAGGCACTTTTAAAGAAAGGCAATCTAGTATTGTTCTAGAAGTTCATGCTATATATTATCACTATGGTCCATCAATTTAATATGTCCAGGTGAATAATCAATGTTGTTAAAAGGTCCAACATTTCCTTCTGCGGTGTTTAGAACTTCAACAGGGAAATGAACCCAGACAGGACATATTATAGAAAGTCAGAAACAGAAACAAATTCCATTTTGCTTCTTAAAGTTATATAACTTCCTTATAGAACTCTTTTATTTATGTTCTTTTTTCCAAAAGTTTATTCAAATCAATTTTAAAGCAGCACAAGTTGTATTTCACAATAAGCTCCACTTCCCAAGACAGTACAAAGAAGCATCAGAAATATTTAACCATCTGCAAAATATCAACCAGAGAGCTCTACATATTAACAGTATCTGGCTTCCTGTCCTAAAACGAAGTAAGAGTTCTATAAGTTCTATTTATACGTACATTTTATTTTAGGTATAGTTTTATATTATGTATATGTAATATAGTTTTAAAATTAAGTAATATAGTGTTAAAAGATCACCTCTTTTATTTTGTCATGTCCTACATTTTTATTAGAAGTTCTACTTTTTGAGGAGCCATGTCCTCTTTTGTGGTTATGATATCTAATGATCTTTACTGCCACCAGAGCAGAAGGGAGCTGTGTGGGAGGAAAAAAACACCTTCCAAGAAAAGCACAAAACCTGTTTAAAATCAAGGCCCAGTAGTATTTGTAAGACAGAAAAACATGAGAACATATAAACAACACTGGAGTAGACCAAATACCCATCTAGCCCAGCTTCCTGTATCTCATAGTGGATGACCAGATGCCTTAGGGAGTACACTAAACAAGACATCTTCAACCAGGTGCCATCCCCAGCATCTGGCGTTATGAGATACCCTACAATCCAGAGTTACTACGGGAGCACGTAAGAGACATTATGTGTACCCATAGTTTCTGCACTGCCTAGTGAAAACCTATGGGAAGTTCATATTGCAATCCAGAGCAAATTGTTCTTACACCAGAGCAAGGACTCCCCGTAGTTACTCTGGATTGTGCCCATAGTCTACTTCTAAATCCAGGAGGTTGCACATACATATCATGGCTTGTAACCTTTTATGGACATGTAAAGGTGTCCCACGCAGGATGTCATGCTAGCCGTGACCAACTGTAGAATGCAGTCTTCATTCCCATTTCTAATCTGAAGTGCCACCAGATGCTTCCATGGTCATGTGGCCAGCATGACTAGATTTCAAAGTACACAGACTGCTGTACCTTTCCACCAAGGTGGTATCTATTCATCTACTTGCACTGACATGCTTTTGAACTGCTAGGTTGGCAGGAGCTGGGCAAGAAGTGGGAGCTCACTCTGACTTGCAATACTCAGGTCCTGAACAACCAACCTGCCCACCTTCAGGTCGATAAACACAGTGTCTCAACCACTGAGCCACTGCAGCACTGTGATGGATGTGAGAACCCAACGAATTACCCATAAACATGGATTAGGCAGATAAAGAGTCAAAATATTTATTAAAAATCCAAAAGAAAAATAATTACAACAAAATGGGGAGGAGGGAGTGAAAAGAAGAAAAACAAATAGGCTGATGGAAAATTCCTGAACTCAGCAAGAAAACACAAGCCAAATGAAATGGATATATAGTCCATTAACTAGAAAATAAGGTCCCCATCACTAGCTGCTTATATTGTCCACTCCATGGAGTCTTCGGCCCCTGCACTTGTATTGGACAGTAATTGGGTGCCTGCTGTATCCCACCACTAGGATTCTTACAACCAACCTGCAGAAAAACAGGTTGAGAACCTGTGAACCCTGGGCTCTAGCTTAAAAAACCTGGGTTGCTGATGCCATGATGACTCCCATTTTTGTCTTAATAATCTGCAGGCTCTTAAAGGTTGGAACCTTTGGGAACCATTGCCTTAAATCAGAAATGTCCAAGCCCCATACCAGGGGCCAGATGCAGCCTAAGGAAAGCCTCCATGTGGCCTGTGGCAAGACCAACCATCCAGCCTGTGGGTCTTGCCTTTGAATCTCTCTCTAATACATTCTTATATGTGAATTTATGCAAATGTATGCAAATTTGAAATGTAAATAATTTTTCCAGCCCCCAACACTGTTTCAGAGAGAGGATGTGACCCTCTTGCCAAAAAGTTTAGACACTCCTGCATTTTTCAAACAAATGCCTATCATTTGACAAATGGTATATTCAGTGTTTCTGTGTTTTTTAAAATGTCCTAAACTAGGCAGAAATATTGAAAAATAGAAACGGATGAATGAGGCCTATTAATTATCCATTATAAATATGAAACTTGAAAGTTCTCTAAAAATCTCAGTTGGAAACCAGATACAAAAGACATGCACTTAACTGAAAATAAAATTGCTTCTTTTCCGATTTTGTGTTTTACAGAATACACACACTCTGCAGGTTGAGCTGTAATTTCAAAACAAAAAATAATGCTGCTTTCGGGTTTACAAAATGAAACTAAAGGCATTTAATAAAAGTTGATGGGTAATTTTTCACCAAAGTGTAGCATGATGAAAGTAGAATTTTATGCTTACACTCAAGAGACTATAAATACCAGGAGAAGAATTATGTGCCTGGCTGAAAATTTAAACACTACAGATCCAAAATTTATTAGCAAAGACCTAAGTTCCATTTTAAGAAAATGGGAAAAGATATGTTTATATGCAGCACAATGATGAATTTAAAGAACAAAGCAAATGGGGGAAAATGTGGTCAAATCCAAATGGTTACGGGTTGAATGCCATGGGTAATGCAAAACCCAGTAAGTATACTATCATCCATGTGTCCTGAACATCAGGCAGTTAAGCTTACGGCACAATATGGCCCACCTCATGGGTAGGGAGTTTAAACATTGGTTTGTGTCTTTTCCTATGGTTCTTTCTGTGCTTCGCGTATGCCCATATGGAAGGAACCCCAGTTCTGCCCCCAACATGCCGTAGAACCCTGCAATTATTTTCCATTCTTCAGCAGCAGGAACCTCCCTGGACCCCTTCACCTTCTCCTTTACTCCCACTGCATTTCTTTCCAAACAAATGTCCCTGCTACTTTTCCCCAACTGGATCAAGTTCCAGGGCCACTATGATGGCTACTTATCCAGGAAACTGAGCTGGGAAGGGGCAGATGTAAGTGGAGGAATGAGATTGTTGTGATGGCACAGAATGGGGTGAGGTTCACAAAGTATTCCCCCCTGGTGGGTACCCTCTGCAACCTGGATTTGAGGAATGGTTGCTTTGAGCTTCCAAGCTCTTCTGGGCTATCTGATGTTATGTGGGATGCACAGAGCTGCTGAGAAAAATTTTATCTGGGCTTCAAAGTTTTAGGGGAATAAAGGTATGGGGTAAGAAGTCGGAGAGGGCCCTGCTAAGGTTTTGTTCCTGATCTTAGGCAGGAAGGAATTAAATAGGTGTAGCATACTCCTAGCATCGGCTGCAAAGAGCCAAAGACTTGCCTGTTAAGCAACTGTCCTGGAGTCTGTGGTTTGTGGGCTGTAGTCCACATGTGGTAGGATGAGAAGTTCCCTTTGGTGCATATTTGGTAATCATGCTCATGACCTGGGGATGGGGCTAGCTGCCCTCCAGAAAAGTACGTGAACAGAGTGTATATCACAGCTCTCAAGGAGCAGTCAGGGAGGCTGGATATGGTCCATGCCTATATGAGGATCTCCACTGATGAGCTGATGATAGCACCATGTGTTTGGAAGCCGGAGCTTTGTCCCAGCTTACAGGCATTCCTTAGTATCCACAGTTTCAGTATCCGCAGTTTCAATTATCTGTGGTTCTGCAGATACAAGAGAACATTAAATATAGCTCTAACATTCCACTTCACTCTCGCCATTTTTTAACGGGGCATCCCAGTATCCGTAAAGAGGTCAGTATCTCCTGCAAATATTGGGGCATGCCACTATACTCTTTATTTTTGTAACTTTTGTACTGATAGTCTCAGACAACTGAGCGATTTGCATAACTTATTTTCACATCACAGTTCACCCTTTTGTTCTCATTGCAATCATCAAGCGTGAAGATTTAGATTCTGAATTGCCTCCTGTCCTCATCAAAACTTTAATAAAGGATGTGATTGATCATGTCTGTGTTTTCTCTCATGGAAACCCTTGCTGGGAAATCAACTCACGTTTTGAGACTTTTTTCTTTTTACATTTAATTCTCTTTTTAGAAAATAATCTTGGGTTTCAAAGCTATGAGTGACTCTATTCCGAGTTTCCCAGGTGAGGGATCTCCCATAGGCAGGCTGCATCTGGCAATTAACAGGCTGCCTGCCATTATAATTAGATCTGAAATATCCATGCATAGTAAATTATATTGCCTTTTTGCTGAAAATAGTACCAGCTGGACAGGCCAATCCTACCCAGCACTGGTGAATCAGGACTGCACAACCCATGCTTTATGTATTGGTGAAACTGAGCACATTGGAAGTTTCCTCTTCCCCACTACTGAGACCCAGCCTGCCCCTTAGTGGGCAGCGGTTTTGGCTGGGCATTGATGAGTAAGTGAGTGAGTGAGTGAGTCAGTTTTATAGATAGGGATTGCCACAAATCTGTTCGTACCCTTAACATTTTTTTAATGGCACAAGATGAAGATTTTTAAAAATTGTAGTGTTTTAGATTCTCAAGCAACTGCTCCACTTTGCTGTGTGTGATAAGGCAGATCTTAGGACAGGAGACATGGATTCACAATTTCTGAATACTTATAAGCTCAGCTTAATACTTTTCTCAAAGTAAACTCAAACCAAAGTATACATCAAAACTACAGTATGTTAAATCTGTCATTGTGCATTACTGCTATGTTAGCTTCAAAGAAGAGGAAAATATGAAATTAGCTATATTTACTGAATAGCATGCTTAGTTGAAACATACATTGCATTTAGTTTCTCATGCATCTTTTGTAAAACAAAAGAGATATTTAACTTAAATGTATTTTATTCCCATTTTTCAATGCTGACACTGGTTTCAAAACTACTGCCATAGATTCCAAGAGCTGAAGTAGAACTTATGCACATTGCCTTTCTATCCACCATCTGAGTAGGAATAGCTGTCTCTGCGCCAGCTCAGAGTGTCGCAAACATGCCATAAAAGCCATGGTTGTCAAACCTTAAGGGAGCCTGAAAGCAGCCTCAGCCTCTATCCCAGCTGCTGCCTGCTGCCCTTGAAACCTACTCAGAAGTAAGCCCCGTTAAAGTCAATGAAGCTTACTCCCAAGTTGTAATCTGAGAGCCCAATGATGCATAGGATGGGCTATGATCCTCTCCAAGCTTAACCTTGGAGATATGCTGCAACCCTAACCATGTCTACTTAGAAGTAAGGCCCATTGTACCCAATGGGTCTTACTCCCAGGAAAGTGATTTCAGGATTACAGCATATCTCCAAGGTTAAGTTTTGAGAGGATCACAGCCCATCCTATGCATCATGCGTCCTCTGAAGTTAGCCCCACTAAAGTCAATGAGGCTTACTCCCAAGTTGCAGTCTGAGAGCCCAATCCTATGCATGGCTACTCAGCAGAAACTCCCATGATAATAAATGAGACTTACTCCAAGGTTTAGCTTGGAAAGGATTGCTGTCCATCCTATGCATCATGCCTACTCAGAAGTAAGCCCCATTAAAACCAACGAGACTTACTCCAAGGTTAAAAATGTTGGACAAAATATATGACATCCTACATTTTGTCCTACATTTTTTTAAAAAAAGTTTTAGTGTTTATGTGCGGCCCAAACCGACTTGTCTTCTTCCAATGCGGCCCAGGGAAGTTAAAAGGTTGGACACCCCTGGTCTAGAGGATGTGGGGAGCCTTAGGGATCCTGGCAGTGCACTTGCAGGGTCCTAGAGGCTTGGAAATAGCGAAAGTAGCAATCACAATGTCTTTAGGCCGAAATCCTAAAGACACTCTCGTGGAAGTAAGACCCCTTGAAAACAATGGCTGACTTTTGAGTAGTCATAGTTAGGATTGTGCTTTCACAGAATCATAGAATCCTAGAGTTGGAAGGGAACTAAAAGGTCATCTAGTCAAACCCCCTGCCTGTAACAGAAAATTCTCCTAGGGCATCTCTGACAGGTACTCGTTGAGCCTCTGCTTGAAGATCCCCAGAGAGGGAGAGTCCACCACCTCCCTTGGCAATCTGTTCCACTGCCGAACCTCCTTCACTGTCAGAAATTTTTTTCTGATATCCATCCGGAATCTCCCTTCTTGCAGTTTGTACCCATTGGTTCTAGTTCTTCTTACAAAGGCAGCTAAGCTGCCTTTCATATGAAGCTGACTTGGAAAGACAAGTGTGGATGTTATATCCTTATACTGAACTGGTTCCGTTATGTACTTCATAACAAAAGGGGGGAAAGTAATCAATCAAAAACACACAGTAGGCTGCCAGTGGGCCCACAAATACACTAGGGTGGAGAAGGGGTAGGACCAAGATCTCATTCCTGGGTGACCTGGCATGCCTAGGGATTGCTTGGATCTGCTCCATCTTTAGATGGCACATAACCAAGTAGCCTCAACTGGAGTAGCTGTGATGTTACCAAGGGTAAGGGGCAGGCATTACATCTGAGCCACAGGTAGCACCAACCCCACGCTGGCAATAGGGCAGGCCCATTGGCCTTCCCATTCAAACACAGGATAGGACTCAGCTGTAAGGAACTCACTGTGCCATAATAGAAATTCTCTCTTTTCCCAATAACACAGATAAGCATCAATTCAACAAAACAATACATTCAGTGGTTCCAGCATCAATACTTCTGTCTCTCAAAGTACAGGGTCTGGAGTTTACAGCTGTTAATTTTAGACTCAACAAAGGCAGAAAAACTCAGAAGTCAGTCAGATGAACAGACCAGCATGGCTCAGAGCCCACTCTGCCCTCCAAGATACAAAATGCAGCAATTAAAGTGGACACTTGAAAAGATATCCAAGTTAATGGACTCTCCTGCAGTTTCTTGAAAAGGAAGATGAAATATAGACTTGTTTTCAACAAAGCAACCCACTTCCCTCCAGTTCAATTCAGTTACAAATATATTTGACAAACTCTTCTTTCTTTTTTAGTTCCCATTCTCTGGATTGCCACTTTTCTTTTGATTGCAAGTCTGTTTTCTTATTAGGTTGAGTTGCCTTTGCTTTTCACCGATAGTGTCGGTGGTACAGATGGAATAGCTAATGTGTACCTGCAAGACAATGAGAATAAATCTAGTATATTGAAGTGTAATCTAAGCATTTTGGAATGTGTCTGTCTGTGTTGTATTTCACAAAGTGACACAGACAGGATGCTTGTTCATAAAGTGAAATACAAAGGGACTTTTGAAGAGATGATGAAATTCTGAAAGGAGTTGATAGAGAACTGTTAGAAGAGAAGAGGGTTGCATATAAGATTTAGATAGAACACTTTCATTAAGAGTAACAGAGTTTGGTGCCAGTTATTCTTAGATGCATAATCCCAGTCACCATTATGTTGTTGTTGTTTTTAATTTTGTTGAAACTAATATAGGTACCATTGCAGGGGTGTCTCCATATCCACAGATTCTGTATCTGCTGATCCACTTTTCTGTGGATCAGGTATGAGCTCTCCACAGGGTCACCATGTGTACTCTTTTTCCAGGACACATCCTCTTTTTAATCTTGTGTCCTGGAAAAAATCTTAATTTTTCTCCTTTTACTTGTGAGTAGGCAGCATGGAGCCTTCTTGTAATTAACAAATCATATGTAATAAATTATATGTAATAGTTTTAATTTAATAGTAATGCAGTGTTTTAATTAACCACATGAAACAATATATATGAGTGTTTTTAGCTTTTATTTTGTCATGTCCTACATTTTCTTGGGTGTCAGACCCTCCAATACACACACACCTCCATATGCACCCTCCAAGGGCTTCCCCAGATCACCCAATGCCTTAAATGGCATCAAAATTGCCGTGTTTGTGGGTGCGGGTGTGTGGATGCACACACCAGGTGTTCCAGAACATAATTCTTGGAGATAACGGGAGCACACCTATATTAACAAAAATCCCATAGCGCATTATAGATACTGAAATAACCCTAAATTAAATTAAAACATTCCAAATAAAGCTATAAACATTCAAAACAATGAACCACCAACCACACAGGATCAGTTCCAACAAAAGCAGAGCTATTAGGAGCAAATCAATCTATCACCACATGATCTGGTGAGAAGACAAGGGTCTAGGTGGGAAGGGGACTAATGCAAAACATTTTTTGTGGGTGGAGGACCCATATAGGCCTCCTTACTTTAAAAAAATCAGAAGTCTATCCTAAAATCCTATCCTATGCATGTTTACTTAGATGCAAGTTCCATAACAGTCAGTGGTGCTCACTAAAGGTATGTGTAGATAGGATTATAGCTTTAGAGGTCTTTGTTTGGCCCTCTAAGATGCAAGAAGGCATGGCCTCAGAACATCTACAGAACAGGTGTAGGTCTGGTTGCATCCAGAGGGCATAGGTCAACCTCCAGATTCAAGCTGGATATTTGCATTGAGTCAGTCTGTGGATTCAAAGCCTGAGGATATTTAGGGCTCACCTGTACTTACTAAAAGAATTATCTTTTAGATAATTCAGAGAATCACTGAAATCCCTCTAGAAACTGAAAAATGTAGCTATTTACATATCATATATACTGAAGTGGGTGAGCTAACAGGTATTAATGGGGATGCCTTGTTAAATTGTAGCAGGCTGCACTCTACTCATCGGTATGAACAATGATCTCTGCAGTCAGTACCTTTTCATATCCTATTTTGTATTCCTACCAAAGGCTGCAAAAATCTATTATTTGTGATTAGCAGCTTAAGGCAGAAATCATACCCAGCTCTAATTTCCTTGTTAGTGGTGAGAAATGGAATCAGATGTAATAGCTTTCTGCTCACAAAACAAGACCCGGCGCAGAAGCAAAAGCATGGTACAAGAGCGGAACCCACAGACAAAACAAAGTAGTGCAACCTATGGTTTCAGTGTCGAACAATTATCCTGGCACAGAAAAAAATTGGTGCTTGACATCTCCTTTATCAACAATATGCTATAATGAAGAAATCAAGGATTTGGATAAGCAATTAAACACAGAAAATTTATGATAAGATGTACTGTTCAGTATGTGACCACCTATTATCTAAGCATATGCCTATTAAAAACCCAATTTATTTGCATACCTCATTGCAAGATAACACTCCTTTCATAATCCACTAAGAAGTTCTGGACCACCAGAGACACTCGGAACCTGGCTTGGGAGCTGGATCTGGAGTTTGGATGGACCTTTCCACCCAGTGATCACATCTTTTTGTTCTGGCTCTGTGCAGCTTTTCTTCTGGGTAGATTTGGGTGCCAGGATGCTCCAAGCAATCACATCTGTCCAGATAAGAAGAGCCTCTACTGGATCAGGCCACAGGCCCATCTAGTCCAGCTTCCTGTATCACCACTAGATGCTTCAAGGAGCACATATGACACATGTGCCCAAGTGCCTCCCCCCCGCATCTGGCATTTTGAGGTTGTCCACATCAACACACACCCCTCATGTCTTGTAACCTGTGATGGTCCTTTCATCTAGGAATTTGTCCAATCTCTTCTTAAAGGCATTAAGGCTAGATGCTATCACCACATCCTGTGGCAGGGAGTTCCACAGACCAACTACACATTGGCTACACCGACTACACATCCTGCCTCACAGGAAACAGGCATGACTTCTTAGAGCTTCCCAGTGACCAGATCTACTAGGAGGGACTGAAGAAACAACTAAGATAGCGACCACATTTTCATAGGATTGCAGTCATAACTTGAGTTACCACTGTTCTGAGCTACTGTTGTGAAGTCTCCATGCCCCTCAATGAAAGCCCCCATTGAACAAAAAGTCTGCTAAAGCAACTCAATTCCAGTGATTTGATCATGCCTGTGTTTTAAAGCATATTTGTGCTGAAAAGTGCCTGTTGAAGTGAGATAATTTATTAACATTATTAAGGAGCAAATTCCAGATCAACTCCGTAACTAGCTGGGACTGATTCTGTGTTTAGCCTAGGCTAAACTTCCACAAAACTGCCATTTGTGGTCTTCCAGTCCTGACTTCTGTTAATATCAGTGCAGGTCCATTATTCCATGGTTAAGCCTAACTTCAAGTGAGCTAGGAAATGAAAATAGCAGGAATTCTCATCATCTGTGCTTTTATGGGATCTAATGGCTTATATCACTGGAGCCAAGAGCAATATTTGATTATACTACCACTATGTAGCTAATTTGGAAATTCAACTAGGAAGTGCTATAATCCAACCTTCACATAATCTTAATTTACTAGCCAATCAGTAAACAGTAATGTCTGGTTTACTCATTAACACTGGAAGGGAAAAAGTGTCTTCCACTATGCGGTCCTGGAAATGTTACTTTCATAAATCAACTCAAAAGAAACACATAGATTCATGGGCATTTTGTTGTGCTTTTGTTGCACTGCTCTGACTCTAACCTCTTTACAAATGCATTGCTTGTTTCTTTCAATAGCACTTTTAAGGAACAAAAAGCCTCACTCAATAGAAACTAGTGCCAGGAGTGCAGCTAAAGGAGGGGAACAAAACAGTAAGTATTGCAGGTGCCACAGTGTACCATTTTAGTCAGCGACAGCAATGCACAAGAAATACAGTTTGGTTTGATATGTGCCTAGATGATGCCATCGCTACACTGAGTAGGCGAATAGAATTATGAAGAGGTGAATAGGATGTTTTTTAATAGGTGTGTTGCAGTACCTGCAGTACTTACCATTTTGCTCCACCAGCTATGCTACTGGCTAAAGCAGTGGTTCTCAATCTTCCTAACACTGTGACCCCTTTATAAGTTCCTCATGTTGAGGGGACCCCAACCATAAAATTATTTTCATTGCTACTTTATAACTGTAATTTAGCTACTGTTACGAATCGTAATGTAAATATCCGATATGCAGGATGTATTTTCATTGTTACAAATGAAATGTGTGTTCTATGCACACATTGAACACAATGGGATTATTTCAGAGTAGGCATGCATAGGATTGGGCCCTGAGGCTGCAATCCTATCCACATTTACATGAGAGTAAAGGCCCCCTGACTATAATGGGATTTATTTCAGAGTAGGCATGCATAGAATTGGGCCCTGAGGCTGTCAGTCAGCCTCAGTGCACATGCAGCTACAGCCAGAGGTCTGGCAAGCCTGACCTGGCCCCCTGCACCAGAGGTCTTTAGGCGACCCCCAGGAAACCTCTAGGCAACCCCCAAAGGGGTCCCAACCCCCACTTTGAGAAAAGATGGGCTAAAGCATCCTAGATTTCTTCTGAAGGATTTAACAAGGGCACATACGAATGTAGGCAGAACCCGCTTGATATGGAGCAACCTAGTTCATATTAGTTCATAACAAGAGGTCTTGTTTCCTTAAAACAAAAGGAGATCTGGGTAGTGAGCTAAACACTGCAGTTTGAACCCAATTTTGGGAACTCAGAGCAGCTGCATTGCATGAGCCAACAATTGCAACCTAGGAGTCTTAACACACAGGTCCAATCCCATCCCCTACCACCAGTGCTGATGCAGCCACACCATAAAGGCATGTGTTGCATCTAGTGCTGGGAGGACACACCAAAGAGGTAAGCTTAGCTAAGGAGTTGTACCAAAGGCTTGGGGGAAACCATGTGTTTCAAGAACAAATGTGAAGGTGGTAAAAGAAGTGGCGTCATACAAGAATTCCAAAACTTAAAGCTTAAAACCCAACCATAGTACTCCATTCTAGGAGCAGCATCAGATACCTACAGATAGTTACCCCATTGGAAGGGCAGGAATCTGAAGACATTCAGCTGCATAGATTAAACCCCAACTTAACTTGGACTCAGAGTATTTGGGGGCTTGGAGCTCATGACTGGTGGGTATTTGGAGAATGCAGGAGATTCCATGATTGCATAGTGTAATGCATAGCTGGCTACAATAACAATAGCTTTAGAAGGATGCTACACAATAGGACTGGATTCTACCTTGGCTCAGTAGCTTATGATGTCAAGCCATTCCATTGCCATGGATGCATCCTACTTTCCGTAGGTGCTGTGGCACAGAGGAAATTATTCTTTACCTGCTCCAAATATACGTTCCCTACCTGTGATTATTCCCTGCTGGAAGGTACTAGCTTGACAGCTGAGGACTGGAAAAAGGAACCTGAAAAATCCAAGAGATTTGATTTTAAGTCAGACTCACAGACTTTGTGTAGTGGTAAGAACCAGTGCTTATATCTATCTCCATTATATATCTAGAACTGCAGAGTCTCTTTTCAGGAATGAAATCTGGGTCTTAACTTGCTATCCTTCATCTGTTCTGTTTCGTAGTTACCAGATTCAATGGAGGGCAGTGTCAATAACTATTGCATAGAAAAGGGATTTTTATCAGCGCAGCTCAACCTGGATTTTAAAAATTTCACCTGCAAAGAATCACAAGAATCACTCTTCCATGCAATGATTAAAGATATAAGCACTCTTACTTCCACTGTATCTGGTCACCCTGGTCCAGTCCTCAATTCTGAAAATCCTTTATACCCGCTTTATCTTTTCCATTCTGCCACCCCAAGTGCTACCAGTTCACTGAAGCTTCTTCTTTTCCTTGCTAAACTGTCTCAATGCACATTTGACCAGTAACTTCCTCTCTGTTGCACTCTCAGTCCAGGCTCTCTGTGTCCACTGATTGAGAAAACTCCATTACATTGAAAAGAAACCATTCCTTATAGCACATGAATGACATACATTTGGGGTTATTGGTTTTGTACCTCATCTGTGACAAACTCAAGGTGGCCTTCTTTGGAAAGAAATCTGACCCATATTTCCTGCGGCAAATCAAATTTCAAATCAAATTTGTTTATCCATTTGTTTACAAATCAATTTTGCTTTGTTTATTTCATATATTTATACTTTGATACCTTCCACATCAGGGTGCCCAAAGTGGCTTACAACACGTGAGCCATAATGCTGTAGCGGTTAAGGAGTTGGAGTGAGTCCTATAAAATCCAGGTTCGTACAAACAAACAAACAAATAAATAGAGATAATTATGTGCAGGAAGGGATACAGGCAGGAAGCAGAATTAAAGGAAGGGGCACCAACAGCACTGGCATGCGTCAGCGACCTAACCCTATTCCTTCTTTGCTTCTTCTAATTCTCCTTGGACTTGGACAAGCAAAATAGCTGGTGACAGTCAATGGGGCAACAGAGCCGTACCAAGTAAGGTCTCTGGACGACACTCTCCCCTGTATGTAGCACACACTTCACTGGCAAGGATCCATCAGTGGAGAGGCCAATCTTAAACCTGTCTGCTCAGAGTCTAATCATATGCTCAGAAGTAAATTTTGTTCCCCTGCTCCTAAGGCCGGTCATGCTACCTCACAAGGTTGTTGTGAAGACAAAAGAGGTAGAAGAAATGGGGTGGACGGATCAGGTTCTGGAAGGGCAAAATCGTAGTGTGCTGCCACTCTGTGTCTGTCTGTCTACTGAGGTTATAACATGAAAAAGTTTGATCACCCCAGCTGAGGTCCCATATATCGAGGAAGGTTGGTCCCAAATTGATTTTCCAACCCAAGCCCATCCCACATTGGTGGAAAGTGAGTTCACCATTATCATTGCCATCTCCCTTCCCAACAACCCCTTACTATAAAGTCCAGATGGTCCCAAGTAATTCGGATGCAATCTCCAACTCCAGCATTCCTCAAGGAAATCCTGTGCATCCTCCTGACCCTGTACACCGTGTCTGTGTAACTTACTGTTCTCTTCCATTTTGTCAGCGCCAGGAAGCTCCCCACTTGGCACAACATGGCCACACAGAACAGAGTCAAAACAAAAGAGAAAAAATTGTCCAAGGAATCAAGCAAAAAAATGTCCAAGGAATCGAACAAAAAACTGGCCAGGGAACCAAGCACGGTGATACCTGTGATACCTTTCACTGACAAGGAGCAGTACCTGCAAAAAGAATATGGCATCTTGACTGAGCACATCAATAACTACACACAACGCATGGAGAACTTCCAGGAGGAAAATGAGTCACTGGACAAGGAAGCCCAAGAGATCCGGGAGAACACCAGAGCCTATCTTAATTACATAAACAGGCACAGCCTCCGATGTCAGAATGCCATCATCACCTTGAACGACCAGAACCGCTCAGACCTGGAACAGGTCCAGAAACAGAAGGAAGAGCTGCTCACCCAGTACACGGACAAAGAGAAGGAGGTGAAATGCCAATTGGCTGAGATGGAGACCAAATACAACCTCATGAACCAGGAAATGGAGGCGCTGGTGCCCTTCAAGGAGTTGCAGTTCATGCAACAGACCCGGATCCGGGATCTGGAAAAACAGTTGCTGATAGGGAAAATCCAGCATTCAGAACACATGCAAAGAGTCAAGACTCGGTTCCTACAGCAGAAGAACGAGTATGAGTTGGAGTCTCAAGAGAAAGTCGAAGCACTGGCCAAGAGGGCTGAGAAGGAAGCGGTCCGCTGCCTCATCCAGCATACTCAACGGATCAAATCTGAGAACTGGGACCTGCGAAGTGAATTACTGAGTCTCATCCAGCGATCCAAACATCTGAGAGCCCGCATGAACCAGCTGCTGGAGCAGCGAGAAAAGCTCCTGAAGGAACTCCAGTACAATCAAGACCTGGCATGCATGCGCCCCTGGCTAACTCAGAGGCCAACTTCATCAGGCAGCACTTTGAGACAACAGCTTTCAGCCAGGGAAAGGCCACACTCCTACCACATCATAACTGTTCTCCCTCCCATAGATAAGTGGGGACAGTCCCAAACAAGTATCCCACAGTCAGCAAAGAGTACCTCAGATGCAAAATTGGCCAGGGACCACAGTGGAGTGCCTCTGGTGCCTTCTGGGAAGGACTCTTCATACCGACGCACACCGACAGATGCTGACACAAAGTCCCAAACAAGCATCGCACGGTCAGCAAAGAGTATCTCACAAGGAAAAATTGTCAAAGTCCAGAGCAAGGTGCCTAAGGTGCCTTTTGAGGAACGACAACTCACATTGGCAGATTTTGACGTAAAGTCGGACTCTTCACAACGAGATTCATGGTCAGACACCGACACAATGTCCCAAGGAAGTGCTGAACAGTTAGAAAAGGGTTCCTCAACAATAAAAATGGTCAAGAGCCAAAGCAAGGTGCTTCGGGTGCCTTCTATTAAAACAGAAATTGTCAGTTAGTGACAGAAAGTCCAACTTCACACTGACACACGCCAACAGGTTCCGACACAAAGACATGACAGAGTCCAAACCAAGGGGGGCTGCGAAGACTGGCTTATCTTTTCAGAGGGACATTTTCAACACTGTGGGAGATGACATGGCAACCATTACTGCTAGATACAACCACCTCCACCAGCTAACCAGGATTTGCCTCTGTAGACTGTGACCATGAATATTTCCTCTTTGTACCTCCAGGAAGTTGTGACAGATGGGAACCATTAAAAAAATAAAAGAGTCTGTGGATTTATCCTGTGCCACAAGTAGTCAACCTGCCACTTTAGGTAGGTTGGGGCTACTGCTGAATGTCTGCATGAGGAGGAATAGCATCCCCACAGCCAGCACCAAACCTCACTCAAGGTTATTCTAAGATTACGTACTCTTACCAAATCTTACCCTAACATTACTCTTAAGAGCTGTGAGTTCTTTCTCCATCTTTGCCCATTGCAACTACTGAGCGACTCACTAGTCTGATAAGTGCTCAAGGTGACCTCCGTAAACATCTGTTCATAGAGGGCACCCTTCAGCAGCACAACAGCAACAAGTTACTGAAGTTTAGCCACCAAAGTGGTCACTATAGAAATAGCCAGGTTTATGGCTGCAGTGGATTTGTTCCAGGCATCTCTGGTGGAGTGTACATGTTCCTAGGTTTAGCAGAGGCTTTCAAAGGAAGGGAGTCATTCCTGGCCTATGCATGTCCGATTAAGCTGATCCTTTTTGCTGAACAACCCACAATAGCTTGCCAGGTCATACAGAGTCCAGACCCTTGCTCAGATCTGTTTAAATTTGGGAGGGAGGAGAGGCTGGCTGAATGGACCAGGAGAAATTATTACATCTCTTGTAGAGTGTGTGGTAGCATCTTCCTGAAAATGACAGTTTTCCCTCTTTAAAATGAAACAGCAAATCCTACCCTCAGTCCCAACATATTGGACAGTTACTAATATCCAACTGAAAGTATATGGACACAGATAGCTGGATGAGACAGTTAATCAGATCCATTTCCGTGGTGCTTCTGATGTGAAAATCAGGACTGGAAGAGGGTTGATCTAGAAAGGGGAGTGTGTCCCAGTCCCCTCAGGAACACCTGTGTCCCTGCACCCTGTCATTCTTCCAACACTCACATAAATTCTGATGCATCAAAGTTTGACATTCCTGCTGCTCTTGGAGTAAATCCTTCATTAGATGACCTTAGTGATTGACCAGCCATTGTCCCAACTGCTTAAAGTCCATGGGGAGTTATGCCAGTTTTCTCCAGCAGATATGAGGGATTCAAGATAGTGATCCCCTCAAAGTTCACAAGGGCATTCTAAGAAAAGGGTGGCGGTACCTACCCTTTGGTGCTTTGGGCCAAACTGTTCCCAGCTCTATTTCTGAAGGTCATGAGAAAGGGTTCAAAACTACCCCCTCTTCCACACAGAAGGTCCAACTTCTGTTTCTGTGCTGGCAGATCAATCCCTTTGGCTGCAGGGTGCCAGTTGTCTCCTGCCATGTTTCTGTCTCAGCCATCCTGTTTGAACTGTCAGACATTCTTCACAGGATGACTGGAGAACATTTGTTTATTTTTCACATTTTTATAGCACTCTTTAAGCTCGGGGTAGTATACATGGTTCTTCCGCTCCTTTTGTCCTCACAACAACCCTGTGAGGTAGGTAATGCTAAGAGTGACTGGTCCAAGGTCACCCAAAAATCTTTGTGGCTAAGCAAGGATTTAAACTTTGCTTTCCAGATCCAAGTTATGCTTTTGCATAACTCCCAAATCCTGCCCGTCATCTTTTAAGATCTGCCACAAGAGTGGCATCTCATCTCTCCTGCTACCACAGTCAGCTACAGTATCGCCACTGCTAAAGGATGCCCTCTATGGTCAATGTGGAGTCCACACCTGGATCCAATTAGACTTTTACTTCTATGGTTGGGGCCAGGCTGAGTATCGTGTCTTGTCACTCTTGACCACAGAAGCAGGCAGAAATCACCAAAATATGTGTTCCAGAGTTCAATTTCCTGAATTTAACATAGCAACCTTTTTGATTAACTCTATTGGTACTTTCTTGGAAATTGTTATAAATATATTCACAAATGATTGAGTAGTAAACTTACAATGCAGTCTTTTTCATTATAAAAGAAAATGTGTGATTTGACGTAACTGTAAGGTTGAAACTACACAACACAAGACCATCTGTAAGGTGTAACTTAAGCTAACAGATGTACAGGTCCGGCCTTGTTATACACAGTTTTGATAAAACAGGAGTAGCCACTGCACATTTATAAAAACTGCTTTTCTACTGTTGTAGATAAGATACTCATGCAAGCAATCATCCCATATTTCAGTACCAGAATCAAATATTAAGGCACTATCTTATTCCATTAGGTTCAATAGAGCAGCAAGAAATATTGAAGGGGGTCTTTAAATCTATTTTTTTATTCACAAGGTTCCATTACAGAGAGGATAAAGGATTGAAAGAGTGGATTGATACTGAATGAAAGAGTGGACAACCCTAGTGGATAATGATAACTGAAAAGTGTCATATAAATATTGTGCATAGATAGTATACCTATAGCGTATATGCAAACACAAACTCAAGGCTAATCTGAGGGAGAAATCCTAACCTAGGCCGGCACAACGCATTGGTTTTCCTATTCCTGTGATGATGTAGGGAGGCAAGCACATATCTGTGCATTGGCCTAACTCTTCCTCAGGAGTGGCACATAAGTGTCTTATGGTACTTTGGTGACATTCCCAAGCCAGTTAGGGAATTGTGATAGAGTTCAGGCCAGCCTAACTGCAGGTTAAGATTTCGGCCTAAGTTTGATAATGGATGTAACCCAAAGGGTTGGCTACTAATATAACTGCAAAAAATTGGACTGGTCTGAACATGTGCAATACTGTTTTTCCCCACTAGATGTCAAGCTTTAGATACAATTAATAAGAATATAAGAAGAACCTCCGCTGGGTCAGACCTAAGGCCCATCTAGTCCAGCTTCTTGTATCTCAAAGCAGCCCACAAGATGTCTCAGGGAGCGCATGTCACCTGCATCCAGGTGCCCCCTCCCCCCCCCTCCGCATCTGGCACTTCGAGGTTGTCCCCCCTACACATACCCCTCATGGCTTGTAACCTGCAATGGTCCTTTAGGAATTTGTCCAATCCTCTCTTAAAGGCACTGAGGCTAGATGCCATCAACACATCCTGTCTCAGGGAGTTTCACAAACCAACTACATACTGGGTAAAGAATTTTTTTTGTCTGTCTTAACCCTGCCAACATTCAATTTTAGTGATAACCCCTAGTACTGGTGTTATGTGAGAAAAAAGCATCTCTCTATCCACCCCTTGTATAATTTTGTATTGCTGGAATCCTAAAGACACTTTCCTGAGAGTAAGACCTATTGAACACAATGGGGCTTACTTTTGAGTAGACAGGGTTAGGATTGTGCTCTACGTCTCAATGATGTTCCCCCCACAAGCACCACTTTTTTAGACTGAAGAGCCCCAAACACTGTAGCCTTTCCTCATATGGAAGATGTCCCAGACCTTCAATCACTTTCGTTGCTCTCCTCTGAACCTTAGCAATTTTTAAAAACCAATTTTTAGAAATTTAACCCCTAAGGGGATGAAGAGGTTTTTCCATGTGGAAAAGGCATAATGTTTTTTCCATGTGGATTCTTTCTCTGATGGCTTTTAAGATCATCACTCCGACAGAAGGTCTTTCCACATTCCTCGCATGCATAGGATTTCTCTCCTGTGTGTGTCCTCTGATGGCTTGTTAGATTGCTCTTTTTACTGAAGCTCTTTCCACATTCTTGACATGTATAAGGTTTCTCCCCACTGTGGCTTCTCTGATGGGTTATAAGTTCACCAGTCCGACGGAAGCTCTTTCCACACTCCCGGCATGTATAAGGTCTCTCCCCTGTGTGGATCCTCTGATGGGTTGTAAGTCCACCACCACAAATGAAGCTCTTTCCACACTCGTGGCATTTATAGGGTTTCTCACCTGTGTGGATTCTCTGGTGCCTCTTAAGGTTAGAATTATGACAGAAGCTCTTTCCACAGTCATGACAGGTATAGAGCTTCTCCTCTATCTGGAATCTTTGATAATTTGTAATTTCACCTCTCCAACTACTCTTGCCAGGGCCATGATATGTATAAGGTTTCTCATGTGTGTGAATTCTCTGATGCCTCCTAAGTTCAGCATTCCGACCGAACTTCTTTCCACACATATGGCATGCAAAGGGTTTTTCCCCTGTGTGTATTTTCTGATGACATGTTAGATAACTCTTTAAACCAAAGCTCTTTCCACATTCATGGCATATATAAGGTCTTTCACTAGAGTGGATCCTCTTGTGGATATTAAGTTCACCATTTTTAATAAAGCTCTTTCCACACTCCTGACATGTATAGGGCTTTTCCCCTGTGTGGGTTCTCCGATGGCATGTTAGATAGCTGTTTTGTTTGTAGCTTTTTCCACATTCTTGACACATATAAGGTCTCTCCCCTGTGTGGGTTCTTTGATGGCAAACTAGATGATATCTTTGACCAAAGCACTTTCCACACTCCTGACACTTATAAGGTTTCTCCTTTGTGTAGGTTCCTTGCTGTGATGAACAGATCTGCTGCTTTTCTCCATCAATGCAATTCCACACCAATGCTTCTGAAGTAAGGAGAAAAAGACAGAGGCCAAAGAGAAAAACTCCAGTTAGTTGAGGAAGTTATTGGATTTTTCCCCCCTGATAATTAAAACTGGTGCAAGAAAAGCCATAGCAGCTAACTGCAGATGGATGTTAATAATAGCTTACATCAGTGCTTTACAACTAGTGCTATGTGTTCTACCAATGGTATTTGAAGTTGTGTCCAATGGGACCTGCAGGACCCCTGGAATCTGCTGCCTAGCACTGAGAACAGGAACATAACACAACAGATTGGTCCAAAGATTTTCCAAGCTCAAAAAGGCCTCCCATCCACTGTGAGCCTTTTACTGATATTTGTTGCATTGCATCCTATCCAGCAATCCACAAGTAACTGGAAAAGATATTATCATCAATTATATTCCATAGTGCTCCAAACAGGTGGACCATGTGAAGTGATATAGCTGAGGACAAATGATAAGAAACACTGTCTTACATTAATACATTTCTTTAGAGAAGGTGAAAGAATCTCAGAAAAATAAAAGAGAGGTCAAGAAAAAGAAATGAAATTTAGGGAAAATAAGAAACTGTCTTCTAGGAACATAAGAAGAGCCTCCACTTGATCAGGCCAAAGGCTCATTTAGTTCAGCTTCCTATATCACACTGCATCCTACCAGATGCCTTGGGGAACACATACAGCACCTGTAATCAGGTGTCCTCCTATGCATCTAGCATTTTGAGGTTGTCCACATCTGCACACATCCGTTATGGCTAAGACCTTCTCCAAGAAGGGTTGCAGCTGACAAATAAGCCAAAGCTGTATCCAAGCTATGAATGTCAGCCTAGCCAATAACTCTTCCTAGCAACACCAATTCTATCTCACAAAGTTTAGATTCAGAGCAGAGATTCTCACCTGGACCATCTATCAGTAAGAACCAACAGAATCTTACCTACACAGGCCAAGTTCTCGTAATTGTCCATCATTACTACTTCATACATGTGTCTTTGATGTTGGTCTAGAAGAACCCACTCGGTATTGCTGAAATACACAGCTACTTCTGAGAATGAAATGGGGATCTGGAAGAAAAAGGAGAGATGTTCTAGTAACAGGTCTCTCCAAGCCAAGGCTGCAATAAAAAAGAAGATTGTCTAGCAGGCGAGAATAATTTGCATGGCTCCTGCTGGATACAAAGACAGAGGTGGGGAAGGCTGAGAGTCTCTTTTGCACTAATTCCTATAGAAATGCTCCTGTGGAAAATTCAACTTGTATAGGAGCTCAAACTCCTCTTCTGCTCATCTCCCTTACCTGGTCTGGAAGAATGACAGACATTTTGTTTCTCCACAACGGTTTGGTTCTGCTTCTCTACTACCTGTCAGGGAGAGAAAATGTACATGGTTTAGACAGAGCCATGGAGAAATGTTTCAATGCCTACTACTATTGGTTAGGTTAGCTATTGGTACAACTGCAGCTCTTTATAGCAGTCTTAGCAAGAAGGCTGCAGAAGCCTGCACTGAATATAGCATAGATCATACAGACTGACTGTTCCACCATTTTCCAGATTGGTTTGACCATCTACGCAGACAAATCTATCAGACATTGGCTCATATCCTAAAGTCAAATTAAGCCCTTTGCTCCGGAGCAGTTAAGGTGACTTTCCGTAACACTAGCGCAGTGGTTCTCAATCTTTCTAACGCCGTGATCCCTTTATAAGTTCCTCATGTAGTGGGGACCCCAACCATAAAATTATTTTCGTTGCTACTTTATAACAGTAATTTTGCTACTGTTATGAATTGTAATGTAAATATCCGGTATGCAGGATTATTTTCATTGTTACAAATAAAATGTGTGTTCTATGCACACATTGAACACAATGGGATTTATTTCAGAGTCGGCATGCAGAGGATTGGGCGTGGAGGCTGCAATCCTATCCACATTTACATGGGAGTAAAGGCCCCCTGACTATAAGGGGATTTATTTCAGAGTAGGCATGCATAGGATTGGGCCCTGAGGCTGTCAGTAAGCCCAGTGCGCGTGCAGCTACAGCCGGAGGTCTGGCAAGCCTGACCTGGCCCCCTGCACCAGGGGTCTTTCGGCAACCCCCAGGAAAGCTCTAGGCAACCCCCAAAGGGGTCCCAACCCCCACTTTGAGAAATGCTGCACTAGAGTGTGACATAACTGCATGGACCCGTAACTGCTCTGGATTTTGCCCATTATATTTATGTAATCAGCACACTGTGCAATCTGCCTGAACTCTCCTTCACCTCAAAGTAAAACACTAGTGGAAAAAGTTATCCATCATTTAAGCTTTATTTAAGCTCTACAGTAAGCTCCAAAGTGGAGATTAAGTGATATTTAAATCACTTCAGGCTGAGGTGAAATTTGGTTGCCTGAATGTCATCAGTTTAAATTCATACTCTTCTTTTAACTCAGTTTTTTGTAACACAAGATATTAAAATGTAACTGCAAATTACATAAAACTAAAATTGATGATTGTCAATGTATTGGTGCCATTATCACCTAGACATGCCCCAAGGAAAGCATCACTAGGACACAATCCTCAACTGATCTTATAAATTACACAGGAATATAAAGATTGTGGCTACAATCCAGAGTAACTATGGGACCTTTTACACCGACGTGGTTATGGTGCCACCTATGGGAAATGCATGCACCAAAGTAGGTGCCTCTTATGTCTTCCCGTACCTACTCTGGATTGTAGGAATAATGTTTAAATTGCATAGTCCAAGGACTTCTACTCTTTTCTCCTCCACTGTAATAAAGGCACGAAAATCCCTCTCACATCCACTCTCTGATCAAGGTATTTCACTGTCTGCTAACCTTAAGAACCCTTCCAATACTCTGGCAAGTGGCCCAGAAGCAGCAGCAGTGAGTGTGATCACAGTCTGAAGCCTATTTATAGAAAAGCCTAAACTCAAGAACTCATCAAACATCATAATACAAGCAACATCACACAAGACATAGAGAAAAATTCCCCACTACATACTATTGTAGTCCATAATAGATGCAGCACTAATCTGAATGGTATATTCTCTGCAATTAAAGTTGATTCTTAAGTATACAGGTATCATCTGTATTGAAGCTTTCATCCCCCTATTAAAGTCATTCAAGGTGGCAACCATCACTGCACCATGTGGCAATGAATTCCACAGACTAATAATCATGTTGTGTAAAGGAATCCTGAAGTGCACAGGAACAATAGGTGGTCATACTACTACTAATGTTGGATGATGCAGAAATGGGGTGGAGGTGAAACAAAATGCAAATTAAATGGAAGCCAACATATTAAACTTGCTCCAGCTCAATGCACATCTTTGCACCCAGATCCACTAACAACTTACCGCCCCCCAACAACAGCTTCCCAAAGGAAATTCAAAGCTGTTTTGCAGAGAGGAGCAAGACAGGAAGGAGCCTTAACTTTTAAATCCCCCTATCCTACATTTCCTGCCTCTCTGGCAGCAGGAGCCTCCTTGCTTTAACCCCTAGGGGGCTGAAAGAAATTTATTGCTGAGAAGGAATGCATAAGAGTGTGCTGAGCCTGTCTCCTCAGAAGTAAGCACCATTCTAGCCTATTGGGCTTACTCCCAGGAAAGAGTGGCTACCCTATCATGAGCGTGTCTCCTCAGAAGTAAGCCCCATTCTAGCCTATTGGGCTTACTCCCAGGAAAGAGTGGCTACCCTATCATGAGCGTGTCTCCTCAGAAGTAAGCCCCATTCTAGCTGTGGCTTGTCCTATACTGTGTGTGTCTAGTCAGAAGTACCCCTATTCTAGCCTATGGGGCTTACTCCCAGGAAAGAGTGGCTAGCTCTATCATGAGCATGTCTTCTCAAAAGTAATCCCCATTCCAGCCTATGGGGCTTACTCCCAGGAAAGAGTGGCTAGCCCTATTATGAGCGTGTCTTCTCAGAAATAAGCCCCATTCTAGCCTATGGGGCTTACTCCCAGGAAAGAGTGGCTAGTCCTATTATGAGCGTGTCTTCTCAGAAATAAGCCCCATTCTAGCCTATGGGGCTTACTCCCAGGAAAGAGTGGCTAGCTCTATCATGAGCGTGTCTTCTCAGAAGTAACCCCCATTCTAGCCTATGGGGCTTACTCCCAGGAAAGAGTGGCTAGCTCTATCATGAGCGTGTCTTCTCAAAAGTAACCCCCATTCTAGCCTATGGGGCTTACTCCCAGGAAAGAGTGGCTAGCCCTATCATGAGCATGTCTTCTCAGAAGTAACCCCCATTCTAGCCTATGGGGCTCACTCCCAGGAAAGAGTGGCTAGCTCTATCATGAGCATGTCTTCTCAGAAGTAAGCCCCATTCTAGCCTATGGGGCTTACTCCCAAGAAAGAGTGGCGCCATATCATGAGTGTGTCTTCTCAGAAGTAACCCCCATTCTAACCTATGGGGCTTACTCCCATGAAAGAGTGGCTAGCTCTATCATGAGCGTGTCTCCTCAGAAGTAAGCCCCATTCTAGCCTATGGAGCTTACTCACAGGAAAGAGTGGCTAGCCCTATCATGAGCGTGTCTTCTCAGAAGTAACTCCATTCTAGCCTATGGGGCTTGCTCTCAGGAAAGTGTGGCTGGCCCTATCCTGTGTGTGTCTCCTCAGAAGTAAGCCTCTCTCTAGCCTATGGGGCTGTGGCTTGTCCTATCCTGTGTGTGCCTCCTCTGAAGTAAGCCCCATTGTAGCCTATGGGGCTTACTTCAGAAAAGTGTGGCTAAGCCTGCAGCGCGAAGGCTTCTGGGAAGTCTTCCCCAGAACCACAGTGTCCCCAGAGGATGGAGCACTGTGAGGCTCTAGTGCGCATGCGCGTCTCCTTCTGAGGGAAGCCGTTGCCTGGACTGCAGGAGGCTCCTCCCCCTCCATGGAACGTTGGTGCTTCCAACGGTCGTTCCCAACC